>OY978440.1:39935041-41400423 GCA_963854805.1 Plagodis dolabraria
CTCAGTAGTAATGTCACCAGCGGTCACCCATCCAACTCCTGACCGCGGCGGACGTTGCTTAACTTTGCTGATCGATTCAGAATGGCTAAGCAAACTTCGCTACGAGCGCTTCAAATTATAGAGAGTATTGGGTGAACGAGACATAATACTTAGTCTCAGAGTGGCCCAGTGCAGTTATGAACCTGCAAATGTAATGGTCAGGCATATCGCTTACCAATAGGCGTGGGACTCATCCGTCTCATTACTTCACGACATAAAACTAAGAGATTCTTTTAAATAGTTCAATAAGCTTCAGGTATACTTAATTTAAATAGTAATATAGGGTGAACACTCGTCCTAAATTCACTTTCTACTCAAGTGCTTAGTTCCATTGTACAACAAAGCAATCACTTGCAGGAATCTGTTGGTACTGTCTCGCCACGTGAAAGAAACAATACTTTGTGCAATGTCATTGAAAAGGACTATAAGGCTTGCAAAAACTATTGGAAATGCAGCAGCAACAATAACAATAGCAGCTTTATGAGCGTTACATGAAATGCAAAGTTTACGCAGATAAGGTAGTTTAATCAGAAGACTTGAAACTGACCGTAGACAAACATGGTCTAAGGTCGGAGCTAACCGATGATAATTTTGAAGTCCACTTAAGTGGACTTCAAAGTGATCAAAGTCAGCAGAAGAATGAAATACAGTTATTATTTCATTCTAGTGAAGTAATAGTTCACTACAATGTTGTACCATGGTGGTGGCACCGTGCTATAACGCCTGCCATCCTCAGAAAATAACCGAGATCGACGGTTTAACTTGCCATTCGAAGCACGGAAGCGCTCAAAAGTAAATGCCACTAACCATCACCCATCTAAGTTGATTGGTAAATAATGATTAAATATTGACATCTGAACATCGAGATTTTCTCGAGCATCTGCAAATTCATAAGATTATTCCCTTCTAGGAAGACCGAAATCGAAGCACTGAACCCAGCATTGGGCCATAATAAAGACAATTTCTATACTATGCAAAATTATAGGGCAAGTTTTATTAGGAGATGTCTTTCATTGCTTGTAATTAAATATATAATTTTATCTCAAAGGATTTTCATATAAACAGCAATATTAATTACAAAGATAACTTAAATATAATAGGCTTGACTTCGTCTTCAGACGCTTATTCAACCCATCCAGGGGTTGAATAAGCAATCTAGACCACCAAGTGAAGGATAAATGGTAATTTCTTCAAATTATTTCGGAAACTTTATGAATATTGAGTGAGAGGCTTAGAGTGAGCACTGATTAGCACATGACTAGTTTATTACATTTTTATTCTTTTTTTATGCCTGATAGGTTAGCCTTTGATCACTATCTCACCTGATAGTAAGTGATGATGTGGTCTAAGATGTTGTTCAGGCTAACTTAGAATTACTGGCTCTCAAGGACAGCTGCCGGAAAACACTGTTAGGTGCTTGGCGACAGATTTTGTACTTGAGTGTGGTAGTTAGCCAGGCGGGTGATTAGTATTCGCAAAAAGCCCTACCACCATTCAAACCACTTTGTACTTCAACACGGTAGAGGATGTGTTTAGAGTCTGGAGTTTTATGTGTTGTCCAACTCATAAAACTCCAGACTGCACACAAGAACACAAGTAAGAGTGGTGATATCTTAAACAATCGTTTTAAATGACTTCTTACATATAAAACTAAGCAATAAAATATTATTTTGAAGACAGACTAATTTTTCAATTAGCTCTAAACTTGTTAATGATGACACAGCCCTATAATTTTAATATTATTATTTTTGCAATAACGCGTGGTGTGCAGATTACATTACAAAATGGTATTGCCATTATTGGACAATGATTAACAGTATTTGCCATTATTGGTCAATGATTAACAATATTTCATGCAAGCGTAAGTACTTATAAGCAGCATCCATCTATAAAAAGACTGAAAAAAAAAAAAAATAACCCACGCTGAAAGGTATGAAATAATGAAGTCGGTTCCATGTTTCAATATTTTTTTAATGTCTGTTTTAAACCTCATCTATCATATTTCGTGATATGTATATATAAAAAATCGTAGTTGCGAGAATTACGACGCGATAATTAGTTATAAGTAGCCACAACCAGTACGATTATCACAATCAAATATTGAAATAAATGATTTTCTTATAATTGTTCTAAATTATCAACGCACGGACGTCAGAATTATATATGAACGAACCAGAATCGAGGTCGGGGCTACTGCCACCATTTCTCGCCCACGCACCGCCGCCGCTGCCAACCTTTCCTTGTCACTTTAAGCATTGGATTACGTGCGCTTTTAATGCTGGGTATTATTATAAAATTGTTTTATATTTTTCTACTTGTAAGTACAACATCGATGTAGTCAGTTTATTTTTAAATGTAATTATGATTGTCCCATACCTGATGTTAAGTGCATGGTATCTTCTTCCACAACTGATACATAACAGATGCATTTAGGTACGAGAGATGATCGCACTGCAATTTGAGACATACAGTTAAGTCTCATGCGCCTGTAATTACTACTCACATATAATTATATACAGATGCCGTAAAAACTGTATTTTTGTTTGCCTTTGATCACTATCTCACTTATTGAGTGTTTTGAAGTAGTGATGGATCAGTGGCATGTCTATGGACTGCCGCGCAGCAGGTCCATGGTTCGAATCCCGCCGCAGGCTTGAGCTGCACCGCGTGGTGGAGGGGCATTTTGCGAATGCCCGCCTGGCTAGTGACCACCCTCAAGTTGAAAATCTGTCGCCAAGCACCTAACGGTGTGTTCCGGCAGCAGTCCTTGATAGGCAGTGAAACTACAGGCATATGAGACTTAACAACTATGTCCCAAGGTGACTGGCACAGTGCAATTCGTGACTTGTGACGAAATGCATTTGTTATAGGCAGAGGTTAGTCCGCTTAACATCAAGTGGGCCTCGAGAAAGTTCCGTCACAATAATATAAAATAAAAATGTGGCCAATGAAGTTAAATCTTCTCAGTAGGGCACTCTTGTCAGAGTGGTCGTGGTTGCGTTGATGCTGTACACGCAGAGGCATTGGTTAGGTCCCCAATAATCCCAACGCTTGCCCTCTTCGCGATGTTCTTCCAATTCTGTCGGTTCGAAGCGTTCCGAGTACATTGGACCATGGTAGACTCAGTTGCTTTTAATATCAGGTCAGTCCAGCGAGTTGGTGATCGGCCGCGTAATCTTTTGTTTTCCACCTGGCCCTGAACCACTAGTCTCTCCGTCGAGTCCATTTTTCTGGAGATGTGACTAAAGAACTTCAAGATTCGTAGTTGCACAGTTGACGATAGTAGATAAAATGAATATGTCCTTCTAAACAATGGCGATTTACTTACAGACCGTGTCCATCGATCCATGGACTTAATACTCTAATAACGGCGTCCATGTGAAAATTATTATTTTCTACAATTATATCGCATTTTGGACGGATCGATTACTGTCACCACCACGGTCCGGCGGTACTACTAAAAGTACGCCAAAAAAAAACGCAAATAGTTTGGTAGACGTACGAGTGTAGATCGTTTTTTATGTGATTGTCGTAAGATACGACTGCCCCGTGGGGTACCGGGTTAGAATGTCACTCCTCCATTGCGACCTGTGGGTGAATGAGAGGTGACTAAAGGTAAAATACCGGGAGGTGTGCAGCAGAGCCTGCTGAGAAACTAATATTTTTAACTGCGATAGTCATGACGCCTGCCAAGCGTGGAGATTAAAGTCAAAGTCAAAATAATTTATTCAATTTAGGCGTCTAAGACGCTCTTATGAAGGTCAATTACAAACTTTAATATTGAAATATTCTACACTGTGGGGTACCCCGTGGAGTGTCGGGTCAGAATTGCATCTCCCTATATCATCCCATGGGTGTCGTAAGAGGCGACTTAGGTAAAAAATATTGGAAGGTGGGCAGCAGCGCCTTCTAAAGAACTGCCAACTTACACTGCGATCCCCAAGCCGCCTGCCAAGCGGGGGATTATGGCAAATACCCCCTTAATAGGGGAGGCTTTGTTCAGTAGTGGACGATCCGGCTGATACAGTAAACTGTACTGCGACGTTCAGCAAAAAAAATTATAGAGCCACTGCGAGAAGAACATAAAGAAAGAAATATATTAAAATTATTACAATATTTATTTACATTACGTAGGTGATAGGCGCTAGCTTGGCAGAGGCGAACCAGACCAAGCATTTTTGTCGTTTAAGTCACAGAAAAGAGAAAGCAAAAAGAGAAAGCAATAGAAAGGTGAAGGGGGCGTGGCACGCGAGCTCACCATACTCCTAAACAGGAGTATTTACGTCAACGGACTATAATGCTACTGACAGTCGACCCGCGGTTAACGCGCCGCATGCATCTCCGTCAATTTATATGAAAATGCCGCGTTGTGCTATTATAAGTTGCAGATTTAATAGCAATGTCACAAAAATAAAGAAAGTAGGAATATACTATCACCGGAAAACTTAATAAATTATTCCTAAATGTTTTATATTTCGCTGATGAACAAAGTCGGTGCAATCTGACATATAAGTGATTGATGATTTTTTTATCGACAAATTTATCGATAAATTGTTAGTCACTAAATGTCACTTCATTCCAATATCTAATTTGGAGCTTTCCTGTTAGACCTACGAAAGCAAGCACCATTTGTCCCACTGCATTTAGTGCATATAAAACTTTTACCTGGACGTAAAAATACACGTGTAGGTCAGAAGGTAAACATCAATTAAATGAACAAATTATTCAAATATTTTCAAGCACACGCAATCTTTCAAGGTTGTGATTTCAACTTCAACACTTGTTTTGTGGCTACTATGGACACCACCACAATTTCAACAATGTCACGTAGTTAGATGGACTATCAAACAAAGGAGATTGTTTAGTTTTAATGAGTCATGTCCGGTGAGAACTGCCCAAGCCAAAATTGGTGCTGAAACATTAGATGTTAGTTCATCTAACTACTGGAAGAACACAAATGTATAAACACACACAAACATACACACACACGCAAATTCATTATATATAGGGGAAATATAGAACACCTGGGAACAACTTTTGGTTAAGTTATATAATATATGAACAGTTAATTTACAGCTTTATTTGTATATGGATAAATACTAAGGAGAACTCTAAGGATAATATTGTAGAGAGAAGTGTTTATTTTGGGACAACAGAAGAATATGTGTTTCACATTTCCTTCGTCCAAACCACATTCACAAAGGGAGTTATAAGTTTGGCCAGGAAGACTGGGTTACAGGAATAATTTCGACTCGGACGGCATATTGTAGAGGTGGTCATTTTATCAGCGCTTTGGAATATTGAGAACCAGAGTTTATTGGGCATCTCAGGTTGAATGTTTTGTATTTAGCTGTTGAATTTAGCTTTTAATATTCTAGAAATTTGCCATTTCTGGTTTCAAGGTTTTTTTAAAGATGGTTTTAAAGTCGAACAGATATCTTGATCTTGAGATTCGTTGCGCACTGTACCGGCGTGACCAGGAATCCAGGCAATTACACATTTTTGCCGTGAGAGCTACATTCGAAAAGGGCATTTCCTATTTTTAAAACAATTGGGAACCTAGATTTGGACCGAAATGGGTTAGCAAGAATAGATTAGAGGCAGCTTTTGGTTTCTGAAAATATGATAGTTTTGTTCAGATTGTGTGATATTACAAAAAGGATGGCTTCCAGAATTGCGATGGCTTCTCCTGAAAAGACGGAAGTGGTAGAAGGACATTTATAATTGAAAATTATTCTCGTAGATGGTAACCAAACTACAACACCAATTGGACTATCTAGATTTTTAGAAGCATCTGCATGGCAGTCCAGACCTTGTATTCTGTGAAGAATTTATTTATTAAAACCTTATTAGCTTCTATTGTGTTTTTATCAATACCAAAATCCAAAATAATGTTAGGTTTGAAAACGAATGATTCGTAGGATGATGAGTACAAAGGCATAACAGGATTCTGAAGGAGGGAATAAGGAAGAAGGGTGAATTGTAAATAGCTGCGGAGGAGACAAAGAAGGTTCTCAGATGAGGCTTTATTGCATGAGTTATATAATGTCAGTAAACAATCTAGTTTTTTTCAGGAACAGTTTGAGTTTTAAGCTAATTTAAAAAGGAATTTACCGGAGAGACAGTGTCTGCGAAGGCTAAGAGGAGGTTCTACACACTCAACTTGAATGGCATTGATAGGGATTTCAAGCAGTGTTCTTTCACCATGACAGACCAAAGCTACTTTGACAACATCACATGATTTTTTTTTCTTTTTTTTCCGTTTGGATTAGTTCATATGTACAGCAGGCTGCGTTGCAGCATCGCGGGGTGTGTTGCAGCAACGTAGACGTGAACGGAACCGAACACGCGAACTTTTAGGTTATGACTTAGTCTATTTTGGAGATTTTCGTTATCATCAATAAGGAGAATATCTCATTGGCTGCCATTCAATTCATTTGTTAAAATGTGTAATAGAGAAATACACAAATATACTGTTTTCAGTTTTTGCTAAATAATAATATCTAGAAACAGCAATCGCCGATTATGCAATAAGTACAATTCGTTTCAATGGAAATAAAATGATTACCAATTTAATTAGCTGGTAGTTACAATTGTGTCGGTCTCCCTGATTTTCCTGAATCCAAATCTGTGCCTATCTCTAATACCACCCTCTACGCGAATTTCATGTGTTTGTTATAATTTTACTACAAATAAACGAGCCTATAACATATTATATCGAAATTAAGCTGTTCTTCGCAATAATAGCTTTATTTAATTTTTATCGTCTTTTTCTTATTCAGCATCTTCACTGCTGAAGGTCTTGTCTAATCTGAAGTAGTGTTAAATTGCTCGATGTACTATGCTCTTCCACGTGCTTCTGTTTTCAGCGGTCTTTAAAGCTTTTGGTATAGACATACTAGTAAGCTATAGGGTTCATTCAAGACGCTTACTTGCCTGTCATTACTACATATTCAAATGATTATATAAAACTGCATAAAAACTTTTTATAGCTCAAACGCACAGTACATCAACACATTACCTAAAAATTAAATCGTTAAATCGTTTTAAGCCTATGGAAAAGTTTATCGATAAAAATGTACTACATCACTGGCTACTTTGACAATGGGATACCACTTTTTGTTCCGAATAAATAAATAAAAAAAGGTAAAATTTTACTAGCTATCCTAATAATTATTTTCTCGTAATAATTTTGCGTGCAGTAACTTGTGAACTATTTTTCAATTGTCTATGCTCAGATTTTACTAAGAGACGATTTTAAAATTGAATTTTACTTGACTGAGAGACTGCACAATTACTGTACAGATATTGTCGACTGGCAAATTTCACCAGATATTTGGGAAATTACCATATATCTGTCTCTCTCACTGAAAGGGATAGCTTGACAATGTTCACAAGAAATTAAATCTTTCCACTCTTTAGATAAGGTGTAATTTCAACTGTTATAAATTGGTTTATTAAACGTTTCAATTGGGTAAAAATGGGACTAATCAGGGAATCGGATTGTTTGTAGTGAACAATAAAGATGTAATGTCAAGTATCATTTACATGTGTTAAACTGGCTACGCTCGTTTTCTAAGAAAACTGACATGGCTGCCACTCTAAATAGTATTTTATATCTCTATGGTTTAAGTAATCAGAAACTGTGTAGTAAGATTTCTTTATCAAAATGTTTTTCACGTGCAACTTGAATTTTCCTTCTGTGAGCGTTGTAATATGTTTGGACACTTTATTATAAAACCATACACAATTGCCTAAGAATAGGGCCTTTTATTTGTCTTTGCTAATCTAAAACCTGGCACCGCTATTTCATCTTTATTCCTTGTGTTATAATCGTGATTATCACTGTTTGATTTAAATTTACTCAATTTCTTACGAACATACAAAATATTTTTAAATATATACAAACTTGGTAAAGTTAAAGTATCAATTTCTTTAAAAAGATCTCTCAGGGATTTCCTAGAATCCATTTCATAATCTCGAATTGCACGCTTTTGTAAGATAAAGATTGTCTCTATCTCAGCAGCAGCTCCCCACAGCAATACACCATATGACATAATACTGTGGAAGTACGCGAAATAAACGAGTATACACGAAATAATCAGTAGCTACGCCTGTTAACTCTCTTACGAACTGCATATGCAGCAGAACTAAGTCTTCCGGATAGATCATGCATATGTGGATTCCGCTGTAAAGTTGAATCCATTTTGATTCCCAGGAAGATTGTCGCATTGTCAAAAGAGAGTTTATCTAGATATGATTATTATCTAGATTATGACAAACCTCCTCATAATGGAGAAGACTGTGTTTAATGGGACAGTAATGCCATCCGGCTGGTACAATAATAATGATATATGAGTAGTATATGTTATAGATAAAAATGATCAAAACAATCATTTTGGGAGTTCTTAAAAAATCCATAGGAGGGAAGGTAAAATTATAGGAATTTTTTCACATAATATATATCAGAATTTCATTTTGATTCGAGCGTGAAAATATTTCTCCGAATTTCAACATTTTTATGTTTGCAATAACGCATGTTCTGAACCTTCTTTTTTACGTTAGTTTGTTTAATTTTAGGAAATATAACGCCGCCATATTAGAGCTAAATTGTAATTAAGACACTTGCACAAAGGTTACCAAAAATATGATTTGTAGAAAATATATATAGAAAATATAAAATATAAAAAATATATAGACCTTAGTAGTTATTAGAAAATATCAAAGAAGTAGGCATATCTGATATATTATATGGACCACGAACGAATACAATATAAATATAAAATACTATTATAGAAACGCTTCTAACGATAATATAATTGTAGACCTTGGAGTCGGTAAAGGTTTACCTTTTCTATTTATAATTCAACGGAATCACAGAGATCTAAGTGAATAATATAAACCAATACCTACCTACTACTTATACTAATTGACTATTTGATAATCAACGGAGTTCCATTTTAGAACTAGGTAATTGAATATCATATTCATATGATATTCAATCAGCTTGTATGCTAATTGATTGCGATAGATTTCCCACTAATTGGGACAAAGATTAAATTAGTTCATACCTACGTATTGGACGCAGACCTACGTCCCATTTATACAAAAAGAACAATTTTGATTTAAATTCGTATCAGCCACAACAGGCTACACCTCTGCAATGAGTGACATCTCTGAAGAAGTATAATTCCTGTGTCATACCAGGATGTCAAAGATTCGATAGTCATATTTGTTCAAAACATGTTACCTTATGTGAGACACAAAATCTGTTGTATTTACGTCATTTGATATTATGGAGATGGTTGACCATAAAATCAAATCAAATAATTTAATGTAAAGGTTTGAAATAAATGTGATGTATTTATAATGCCTTTAAATAAGGTGTAAATAATTTATTATGCCTTGAATGTATTATTGTTGGACAGATCTTAGTGTCTATTTTTCCCATTCGCACGTTACATTTAGAAGTATAACTAATACAGCGCTGGATAATTTACTTAAATTACAATGATACTCTAATTGTTTCAGATTGAAGAAATATACATCAAATTCTAAGTCAATTGGAAAAAAATATAATTCACTAATAGTCACATAATACATTTTGAAGCGCTCGTAGCGAAGTTTACTTCTTAAGGCTTAGGATCACGCCAAAGACCTTAAAGATCTAGGTGGAACGAGCTAATTATCCCCGCGCACGGCCGGGCCGTGAATTAGACTAGCGAAGTCATCGCGCTCCGGTCGTCACAGAATAGCAATCCCAGAACATCAAGATAAACGTTTTTCATATTGCCTACCTAAAAAGTACTTGTTACTTACTTTACAATGGAGAAGTTATAGGTAGATGTTGTATATTAAGGATGACACAAAGTATTCAAAATCAAAGTCAAAATCATTCGTTTATAAGATATTCGAGTTTTAAATTATTTAATTTACATAAAATTTGGCTTGCTTTTATTAGATAATTAGTTCATGCATGAAACTGTTACTAATGATAATAATGAATACTACCAATATTATGCGGATGTCTGTGTGTATGTTTGAAACCGCGTAGCTCTATAATAGCTTTTTATGCGATCTCACTATGCGATCTCCAAGCCGCCTGCCAAGCGTAGGGATTATGGCAAACCCCCGAATTGGGGGAGGCTGTGTTCAGCAGTGGACTATCCGGATGATACAGTACAGTGTAGTACTTATTTCTACTTATTGAGAATGAATATTCGCCGAGAGTTGTAAGGTTTATTGGGTAGAGACACAATCGATCTTTTTAATGAACCTACGTATCATTAAAAAAAAACAAAATGCCATAAAAAAATGTTTAACCAAAAATTTTTAGTTTTTAATCAAAATGTACGACTTCAACAAGTTATTTGATATTTTTTTGTGTAAAAAGTCGTTTCTATTTCATGTCAAAAAAAATACTTAACAATCGGAATCGAATATCTAAGATAAGAAAACTGAAATATATTAGATGTGAGTGCGGTAATAGGTAGGTTTGTTAAAAATGACTTATATCACAATAGGTAATAGAAGCACACTTTGCATTCTGCAGGTAAGCATTTTACTCTGTGACATAGTGCGTCCGTCAATGGCATCGCTTGTATGGGTTGGTATTTAACTATATATTTGCTATGATCTTTTTATTGGTATGATACGATAGGTGGTAAGATCACGAAGTAGCGTAGGTCCGTCGTCTAGCAATGCATGAGCGGCACTGACGGCTCGTCCCTCGCACCGCGCAAGGGCCCCGCAGTTGCTTGGAAGTAAATGTCGTAACCGCCAAAACGATATCTTTTAATTTACAGATATCGTTTTGGCGGTTACGACGATGTATCATTCCAGTAAGTAGCGAAACTGTAGCACTACCTTTGTCATATTTTTTAAAGTAAGTATCAAGTCAATAAGTCAATTTGGTTCAGAGTAGAAGGCAAATATGTCAAAATTGAGAAATTTTTATTATTTTATTCATGGTACAATATTTAATAAATCAGAAAACTGTCTTGGCGTGATTGTACACAATGAAATGAAATAAATTTATCTGCAAGTATATGAATCCTAGCTTTAATATTTGAAAAGCAGTAGGAGCTTATATATCCCGGTAATGTCGATATTTATGAGAGAACAGCCTTAACCGATCATCTAAGTAAACCAACTCTCGTTGCGGTCATGAGTTGATTGCTAGTGGCATAACTACTGGGCGTGCACGTTAAGTCCTCCCAAGCACGGAATTATGGTTGTTGTTTGGTGGTAGGACATTGTACAAATGCCCGCCTGGCCAGCATGTTTGCTCAGGCAGAAAATTTGTCGCGAAGAACCTTAATGTGTGTTCCGGCAGTTGTCCATTAGAGTCATTAATTCTAGGTTAGCTTTAACAAAATCTTTGACCCCATCGTCACTTACCATCGGGTGAGATAGTGGTCAAAGGTTAGCCTATCAGCTATATATATATTTAAAAAGTGAGGCACTTTTATCTGCAGAGGAAATAACCACTAGAGCTGACAAGGCATAGCAACAACTTGCGAGTTTTCTGTTTATTTTATCGTCGATGTGCGACTTCTAGTATAGGTGTTCGGCGATCGACAAGCACAGTCAGCCATCTGTACTTTGCTGACCTGCATGGTGTCAATGTTTATGTTAAGGTCAATATATTGTTTTATTGTTTCGGAGTTGGAAGAGTATTTTTTACAAAAGATTAGTTTTAAGTTATTTAAGTTTTGAAGCGCTCGTAGCCAAGTTGTTTTAGCCATTCTGAATCGATCAGCAAAGTTAAGCAACGTCCGCCGTGGTTATGACTTGGATGGGTGACCGCTGGTGACATTACTACTGAGCGCTTCCGTGCTTAGGAGGGCACGTTAAGCCGTCGGTCCCGGTTGTTGTCTTAGGATAGCTGTCGTTACAGCATGGTGGTAGGGCACTTTTCGAATGCCCACCTGGCTAGCTACCACCCTCAAGTGGAAAATCTGTCGCCAAGCACCTAACGGTGTGTTCCGGCAGCTGTCCTTGAGAGCCAGTAACTCTAGGTTAGCGCGAACAACATCCTCGACCACATCATCACTTACCATCAGGTGGGATAGTGGTCAAAGGCTAACCTATCAGGCATAAAAAAAAAACAAAAATAAGTTGTCAAATACCAAATAAATAATAGTACCTACCGATTTGTATTTGTATTCGGGAATAGGGATACCATCGTTAATAAAGAGCATTGTAGTATATCATCTGCAAAAAGTGTGCTGGGTTGTCTCCTGGTAAGGCCTTTTTTTCTTTAATATGTCCAGTAATATATGTACCTCCGGGCACGCCTAGCATTGTTTTCGCAGGTTTTGATTCTACAGTTTCTATGATTTTGGTAATATGATTGACTTTGTTTAGGATAGAATTGGATAGGTATAGTACGTACTGTACCACGTTCCGGTATTTTACCAATGGTAGCCTCTTACGACACCCACAGTTAGAAATGGGGAACAACATTCTAACCTAGCATCCCACTGGGCTTATTATACTTATCCAATACAATCATTTTTTTAAAATAGGAATAGAGAAGTTTATGAGCAGTTTCAATCAAAAGCTTTGATTTACAAAAGCTCTCTCTTTCTCTCTAATATAATGATTTTAACATAATGTCAGTCTAACTACACAATCAAAAGCCTGTCAGGAAATACCCACCCAAAGCCAATGACTAAATATTTAGACATTATCCCAAACATTCAAGCATAGTTGGGTAAAAGGTCACGTGTATTATGCATCACTCGTAGCATTCATCTATCAATGTAACACTTTCGAAGAACGATATTGATTTGACTCAAATAACTTACTTCATTCATCCAGTTTCCATACCAGAACAATGAAATTTAGCGTTGGAGTATTGAAGACTTGATCGGCCCCGGCTGTTTCCGAGTGCAACCGAGCCGAGAGCGACTGAACGGAAACTCCTGAATAATGCATGCGAATATTGCCACCCCAGTGCGCCGCCCTTGTCGGTTACTGAGTAGCGAATCCTGTGCTTTCCTGTCATTAAAAGGGACAGGTTCACCAGACGGCTGCATTTTATTCCATTTTCTGCTTTAAATGTGTTTTTTTTTTGTATTTAGTTATCGGGAATTCTGTTTTTACAATATTTTCTCTTATTTTATTACGAGTATAATATTTTATTAATAATAACGACTTCCTTATTATATTATGCTCTTCAGTGTTGTTTTGCCGCCTATATCTACCTATTTATGTCTGATAAGGTAAAAAAATCTGGCAAAAACTAAAACAAAACATCTCATATGAATGTTATGTTAAAATCGTTTTTTTTGGTAAAATAAACGCAATAAGAACAAAAATGGTATGGCAATATTTAATTTTTAAATTTGTGACATACGACTGGGTAGCTTTTAAAAAGATGTAAGATCTTTTTACAGACAAAATAACGCTTTTTGCAATGTGATGTGCTTTAGGAATTTCGTTCAAATTTGAATAGAATGGAATCTACACCTCTACTCGTAATTAGAGTGTTGTTTAGGGTTCCGTACCTTTTTTCACTTTGTGGTCCGTCTGTCTGTAAATACCCTATTTCTCAGGAACTTGTGGAGGTATCAAGCTGAAATTAATATGAAAACTCAAATCTAGGAACTGTGAAAAATTCAAAGTTCTAAGCCATTGCAATCAAAAGATATAGCTCTATATGCCGCAAATTTTCGACACGCAAGGGAATCAAAACCAACAGGGTACTTCACTCAGAATCTTGAAAATTGGTACGAAGCTACGTCTTATAGAACAGATAAAAGAAACAATGCAAAAAGTTTGCACATGTTTCGTTGCATCATATAATAAAACTATTTTAAATAACTTTAAAATGTAATGGATTTTACTTAGGAATAAAAAATACCATAACTTTACATATATACCTACAGGTTTGTACGGAACCCTCGGTGTGCGAGTTCAATTCGCACTTCACTGGTTTTATTTTATTTTAATTGTTCTCATGTGACCTTTATCTCCAAACATATCGGAAACTTGACGTAGTAACATACTAATTGATATTTTTTTGTTTATATAGTTTTCTACCCATATACAGTTATTAAATTATAATGCGTGGTACCTTTAAAATTTTAATCTACAATGGCGGCGGCTTGATATGCAACAAAACTTTTGTTTATGCTATGTCACATTGTTACCTAGTGAAGATAGACACGACTTCGACGATTATTCTACGCAAGAACTTACTCGTACAGTACGTGATACGAGTTTTTATTGTTGGTTGTAAATAGACGAACCATGTCACGAGTACTTAATTATTTATTGAGTTTTATATTTTGATCTGTACAATAGTAACCATCATTTTACGTAAACATGTGTAAAATCTTTTTTATGGTCTGTTTAGTTTGTCAGACGTTGTGCCGGTAAGTTGTTCTCAAGAGGATATAAAACCTATGGTAGGAATGTAGGGTCACAATCAACGTGAACCCAATTTCCTCACACTACGAAAATTGCCACGTGCGTTCATTAGATCCAATGAACGTACTTCTGCCGACCTAACTATTTCGACGTCTTCGGTAAATATATAATTATGATAAACGGAGAATAGTTAATGGTGTTCACCAAACTATGTAACAATTGCACACATAAAACCCGGATGTTCACACAGATCTTATTTACAATACAAATCAAATCAAACATCTGAAATTTTTAACAAACCTAGGATCAATGTATCTCTCTTTTTTTTAATGTTATTTTAACGGAACAAACTTCAGGTCCACCTGACGTTAAGCTGACCAACCTCTGCCTATAACGGACGCAAATCGTCACAAGTCCAGAATTGCAATACGCCCGTCACCTTGACACATAGTTGTTAAGTCTCATGTACCTGTAATTTCAGTATTTATTATATAGTATGTTATATAGTCATAGTATTTATTATATAGATAGATAACATAGGTATTACTAAGATTATTGAAAGTTATTAACGTTAATTCCTTTGAAGATACAATGCAAACCCACAAAACTACGCCAATGTTTCCCAGTAACCCGAACAAGAACTTAACTTAGCTCGCCTGCTAAGTGAAAATCACATTAACGAATTTTTACAGTATAAAATATCTCACCTCGTCTAATCGAACCCTTCTTTTATTGCAGTAGTGTAGTCTGCAGTACAAAAACATCTACTCTAAGTACTTACACCACAAACTGATATTCTCAATTGCAAAATATAAAATAATTTTCTTTTCTACGTAGCATCCTTTACTTAACTGTTATCCAATAAGCAATTTCAATTCCACTTTCAGAAGTTTGAACTGAAAATGCATTCCAATTACCGTTTTTCATGTTTTCTACTACCATTAGTAGAACGGATTTTTCCCCCCGATATTGACAAACTCAAGTACGTCTCAGTGACCTTGTTCTCGAGTTATCAACAAAACGCCATCGATTCCGGTGGCTATAGCAAGTGGCCCACAAAAAGGGGAAAATAATTTGTTTACGACTTTCCATATCCAGCTGAGATGGAAGTTAATCCAAGCAAGATTATAAAGGATTTATAAACAAATAGGTTCCTACGAGTACTTGTTTACCGTAAAACGATGATAAAGGGATGTTAGGATATTGTTTACTATTTTGGGGGTGTACAAAGAATTATGATATTTTCTCTTGGTTTCTTTCATTGATCACTTATGGAGTTCGTCACACATATACCTAATAAAAACGACAGAAGCGCTACTGGAGTTTCTCGTGAAAAATTTAGAATTAATGATAATAACGAATCAAGCAGTTGATAGTATTTTACAAAACATATCTGTGCGCGTGGTCGATGCGACGCTTGATCAAAACGCTGGCACCTATTTGGCTTCACGAATAAGCATTGCAATTCAACGGGGCAATACTGCCAGCATGCCGGAAACGCTGCCAACTGGTAGTGTGCTAATGTATTTCGACTGCCTGTGAGTCTGCTGTGACTTATAGGTTGTCTAAATTATAGGCTTAGTACGAGCGTAGCGAAAAAAGTCTATGCTCAAAATACTTTTACTGTAGTAGCTGTAGTGTTGTTTAAAATTCGTACTATTTTGTTATTAAAAGCCTACCGCCGCCGGTATAAAAAGCAGTTCATGCACTGAACCGTGATAGGGTACGAATAAAAACAAAACCCTCAGTCATTCTAATAATGTAGCTTTTAGATTTAGCTTAGTAGTTCCGAGGGTGTGCGAAAGAGTATTACCTTGTATGGAGGCGAACCTGTGGGCAGAAAATAGTGTAAATACGTCTTATGCAAGAATAAATGTACATCCTCATAGGTTTAATTTTCGTCATTATCCTTTTGAAAGCTCCGTAGGCAAAGAACAATAAAGATCTCTACTATCCTGTTATTATCAATCTGCTGTTTCTCCGTATGTTTGCTGTATTTTTTAATGTGATTATTACGGAACAAGCACGAGGCCCACCTGACGTTAAGCGGATTAACCTCAGCCTATAACAAATGCATTTCGTCATGTGACGAATTGGACTGCGCCCATCACCCTGAGACATATAGTTGTTAAGTCTCATGTTTCTGTAATTTTACTGGCTCTAAAGGACTGCTGCCGGAACTCACTGTAAAGTGCTTGGCGACAGATTATCTACTTGAGGGTGGTAGCTAGTAAGGCGGGCATTCGCAAAATGCCCTTCCACCATGCGGTGAAGCTCAAGCCGTCGGTGGGGATAGAACTAGGGACCTGCGGATGCTGTATGTCCATAATTCCATATGACTTTATCCGTTTATGTTGTGCAGTACATCTATATATGTAATTTTGATTAAAAATACTTAATGCATAAGTTATTTTACAGCGAGGGACAATTATATCATGACAAAGTAACCCAGTTTTCATAACCTAATGAAATGTAGTGAATTAAATACTCGAATCCGAATGCGTTTGCTTATCTTCTAAATATTTTCGAGTAAAGTATCTACGGTATATTCTTTAACATTAAAAATAATGACAAATAAATGGAATGGACTGCCAGCACTAAAACGTATGAAATAACTTGTTAAAGTCGGTACCATGCTGATTTAAAACACTGACTTCATATCATCATGTAAGTAAAAGTTAATTATTAACTTCCACAAGTAAAGTAAGAAATTACAGGCATATGAGTAACAAATATGTTTCAAAGTGACGAGCGCAGTGCGATTAAATATTTTTTTATGGGATAGGAGGGCAAATGAGCTGGTGGCTCACCTGGTGTTAAGTGCTCACCATCGCCTAAAAACATCCGCAACACCAGAGGTCTCGAAGATGCGTCAAATATGCTCTTGTGACAAATTGCAACTGTTATAGGCAGAGGTTCGCTTAAGATCAGGTGGGCCTCGAGCTTGTTCCGCCACAATAAGAAATAAAAAACATGTTGTTTAGTGTTGCAAGACAGTAGCGTGTTTTTAAATATTTTTTTTCCTATTTCGTGATGCATATACCTACTATGCTTACCAGATTATTCACTCGCCTGAAATAATAACTAAATCACCTAAAAAGTTGACAGTCATTCACAAAAGCTGAAATTACCATTAAGTAAATTACATAAACCAAATTAAATTTTTCAGTTTACTGACTATAACTTAAAAACGACTCAAGCGATAATGAAAGTTAAATGGAACCGACTAAAAACAAAATCGCGTAAAAAACATATAATCGAAATGAGAACCTACTCTGTTTTGGGAGTCTGTTAAAAATAAAGAAATGGGGCACCGCCATTATGTTGAAGAATATTACTGTTATGTACTGTTATTAAAAACTAAAGAAATATATAAACATATATTTTGGAATATAATATTATAATTACTCCATTTACCTATAAATTGTATCTTACCAAATAAGTAGCCAATACATAACCCGCCGACTTAAAGTTGCGATAAAATATTTTTATTTACAAAAAAAACAAACTGCGACTCGCCCTTTGCCAGTTTTTAGGGTTCAGTACCCAAAGGGCAAAACGGATCCCTATTAATGAGACTGCTCTCCGTCTGTCTGTCCGATTATTCCATGGGTCACGAATGAGTTACATACCTGAAATTTTGATAATTTGTAAAGAAAGTTGTCCATCTATATTCTATATCTAGGTATACTCATATTATAAAGAGGGAAGATTTGTATTTTTGTATACACAGAATAAACTTAAAAACTACTCGACCGATTAGGATGAAATTTGGTATGGAAATAGTTTGAGACCCAGGGAAGGACATAACATACTTTTTATCAAAAAAAGGTTAATACCGGCGGCCGGAAAGTTAGTAAGATATATTAAGCTACTATAATTTCGGAATACTATACTAGGACTATTCATGCTTAAGTTTCACTTTCGGCTTGATTTGCACACAAATTAAGGTCAATTATTTGTGCACAAATCGACGAAGATCGGTGCCGGTGAAATTACAGGCACATGAGACTTAACGACTTAATAGGCACCGTGCGTTAAATGCACCAGTTATAGTCGGAGGTTGACGGTTCAACACCAGGTGCACCTCATTTATGTTCCATCACGAACCATTAAAAACATATCACAAATCTTATACATTATTCCTTTGAAGTTCATGGTAATAGCGAGACAAATGTGGTCTCAGAGACATGTTCATAATACTATTTTTAACCATCCGCATGTATCCGGTTCCTGACGCCGCAGTTTCTTTGGATCATTGAACCAAGGAAAAAAATAACCGTTACCGAAAATCAGAACACACAGGGCGTCTAAGACTTAAGAGATTCCTTGCAAATAACGCGTGAATAGGTACATAACGTGCAGAAAACAATAACGCTCTTATTTAAATTTGATTATGGAATCCCCAAAGGTATGTTATGGATGCTCCAAGTTAAATTATTTAAGGCTAATTCTTTTATTTCGAGTTTTCAAGAGTTGCGTTTGAAAATGTCTCTCCCTCTGTAAAGTATTTTTATCATAGACGGTAGTTTCCACCTTTTCATAGTTTAAATCTATCATCGTAAAAGAAAATATACTTGAAAGTTGGCAAGAAAAACCAAAGTTAGGAAAAGCAAATAACTGTGCGACCAAGATGTTTTTGAAGTGCTCGTAGCCAAGTTTGCTTAGCCATTCTGAATCGATCAGCAAAGTTAAGCAACGTCTGTCGCGGTCATGACTTGGATGGGTGACCGCTGGTGACATTACTAGTGAGCGCTTCCGTGCTTCGGAGGGCACGTTAAGCCGTCGGTCCCGGTTGTTGTCTTAGGATAGCAGTCGTTACAGCATGGTGGTAGGGCCCTTTGCGAATGCCCGCCTGGCTAGCTACCACCCTCAAGTTAAAAATCTGTCGCCAAGCACCTAACGGTGTGTTACGGCAGCTGTCCTTGAGAGCCAGTAACTCTAGGTTAGCCTGAACAACATCCTCGACCACATCATCACTTACCATCAGGTGAGATAGTGGTCAGGCATAAAAAAAAAATGTGAACGAAACCAGGTTCTGAAGATTCAAAAGCGTGTCTTTATCGACTCGACCAACGAGAGAAATTTCTTTAAAAATTGCACTTTAATACCTAACGATAAGTAATCTTATTCCGTAGAAAACGTAAAAAAACATCAACTCCGCCGCATTTTTCAATTTGATTTTCTTTTTCCGTCTTTATCAGATTTTCCGTCAGAGCGGAGAAGCGCGCTAGATTAAAGTTAGTTCCTGCAACGTCAGATTCAATATTTTTATTTTCCAAGAAGGGAAGTAGTCCCGGGACCGGATATTAAAAATCATGGTTTCTCAACGTCCAAGGTGGAATGTAGGCCGAAACTATGCAGTTATTTATGGTTCAAATGGAGGCGTTCATATTCTGCTGCACGTACATGGAATGGTTGTACTGTAGGGCGTTTTGTGATTAAATATATAAACGAAATCTAGGACCACATTTATATAGGAAATTCTAATTTATATTTTACTACAAATTGGGAATTAAGTTTAATAAATATACCTATTTAGCAACGTCACATGTTTCTGAAACAAATGTGAGGGCTGGCGCCGCGCCTACTTCGAGTTCTCAAGCGGCGCAAATATGCTAATCTCCATATTGGGTCCGTGGGGACCAGGAGCACATTTTATTTTCCAAAACTTATCAGAGCGCTTGGTCGGTGCAGTTTAGGCTGTCTGATTTGAGATGTAATCATATTTTTTTTTTTGCCTGATAGGTTAGCCTTTGACCACTATCTCACCTGATGGTAAGTGATGATGTGGTCGAAGATGTTGTACAAGCTAACCTATAATTACTGGCTCTCAAGGACAGCTGCCGGAACACATCGTTAGGTGCTTGGCGACAGATTTTCAACTTGAGGGTGGTAGCTAGCCAGGCGGGCATTCGCAAAGTGCCCTACCACCATGCTGTAACGACTGCCATCCTAAGACAACAACCGGGACCGACGGCTTAACGTGCCCTCCGAAGCACGGAAGCGCTCAGAAAATATAAAATACAAACATAATGTCTAGGTGTACAAGGTCAGGTAATCTGCTTCTTAATCTTTTGACGTTTATGCATTTTTGCAGCAGTGGCATCTTACATATCAGACACTGTGCTCAAAATAGAATGCTAATTGTTTCAAAGAATAAACATTGCAATCCCACGAGCAATGCTGCCAGTATGCTGGGAACGCTGCCAACAACTAGTATGCTGGAGCATTTGGACTGCCTATAAGCATGTAATTACCTTTAGGTAGCCTAAATTCTTTTGTTGTAGAAGCGGTAGTGTTGCAATAAGTCAGTAGGTTGGCTAATTAATAAGGAATTGGAAAAGATTTCAATTTAATTTACCATATTCAATCCAGGAATATTTATATAACAAAATGGCATAAACAACATTTGATAGATGATTTTAGCTATCTTATATATATTAGCTATATAGATAGTTATTAGAAGGTGAATTCCCGGGGAGGATTAGAGTTAGGAAGACAGCCGGTCAATAAAACCGAAGCCAATAATTTTACGATGTATTTAAGTGTTTAGTCGATACGAAAGACATTGCACCCGCTTGCATTATGGCAGTATAGGAAAATAAAGTTCTGATATAGCTACCGAGATATTATCATAGTGGACAAAGGCTCACCATCATCAGCCGAAAGACGTCCACTGTTGAACATAGGACATGGGCTAGCTTATCAGTAATATGTGATAGTCCAGTAGCAATGGTTGGGTTCTGGGGCAGGTTTGAATTCCGCCCATGGGTTGAGCTTCACCGCATGCTGATAAGGCATTATGAAAATGCTCGCCTGGCTAGATACCACTTACCACCTGCCACCAAGCATCTAAACTGTGCATACTGGTTCACACCGGTTCTTTGAGAGCCAATTCCCATTCTAGATTAAGGTGGAAGCTTCGAGCTTGTATCTAGATGTTGTAGCCATTACACATGCTCAAGCATTCTATTTGCGAGTATAAAATAATAATGCTCGTATCATGCAGATTTTCTAAACACGCATGTACAAGATTTCCTAAATTACTTAGGCGTCAAAACATTTTTTTTCAATTTCAATAGTTATTTAAAATGTCGTATGTATTATTATTTATTTAGGTTAGCCTAGCTATAAAAGAAGAAAAAACCAGCCTTATACATCAGTGGCGAGCCATTTTGCTATCCAAGACTACATATTATTAACGAGTTTGTAGTAAAAGGCTGCACCGATGAGCTGAATATACTTTAATATTCTAAGCGAAAAATACGCGAAGTGCAGCCGGGAGCAGTAACCTCCAGTGAACTGCAGAAACTTCTAAAGTAGGGCTTGCAGTTATCCAGCTCAAAGTTTATTGCTTTTGTTGGCGTGTTAAATCGGTTTGTCTTATAGATACTTTTTTGGATCAAGTTAAGTGAAAATATCGGTGTTAGTATTAATACTTGGTTAAAATATCAACCTCTCAAACGGAACGTCTACCGTTGAACAAAAGCCTCCACAGTAGAGGTGGGGAAGTTGTCCATAATTCCCGCTCGGCAGGCGTTTTGGGGATTGCATTGTGTATTGTTCTTGAGAAGACGCTGCTGCCCACCTTCTAGTACACTTTTGCCTTCGTTAACTCTTATGACTCTAACATGAAGAACTACAGGCCAAAAGCCTATCGTCACTCCTGTATTGCCAATGTTTAAGCAACCCGTTCGGTCTCAAGTAATAGGAGCTGAGCCTATTGCCGCCTATCAGGCAAAGACACAGTCCGGACTACATTAACAAATTAAGTTCGACGAAAACGAATGATTTTTGTATATTGTACTTTTGTTCCAGGATAACTTTTGATTCAGTCATGACTAGGAAAGAATTCGGAGATTAATTTTACCTAGTTGACCGATCTCCACTTGATACCGATGTGTGACTCGACCGAGAATAGTCCAATTATACTATTCACGTAATTTTATCTTAAAAGTTGACAGTAATTTAGATTGTAAATAATATTGCTTATCTTTATAACGTACTTTTACACATCACAAAAAAGCACGTTACAAAAACTAAAACGATATTTTTAATGCTAAATGCTTTTTTTCGATAATTATACAATAAATCTGAACAAACTATTTTTGCGGTATTTTATTCCCGTTGTTCTTTGGTTATAATTTCACTATAAAAATTGTTAGTAAAGTTAAAGAAAAAAATGGTTATAATAGAAATGAGTTATAATTACTTTATGACAGTAGAAAAATTATTCCATATAAAAATTACAATAAAAACCTCAACCTTACTAGCATAGCGAAATAGCTCAAAAATAAATAAGAATATGACAAAATAGTATATATTTTATCATAAAACAGTTATCTCGGTTAAGACTTATGATCCAAAGCTAAACTTAAACAGCTGCGGCGCGGCGCGGCGCTGGGATATCTTCTCTTTACCTCGTCACGGTGTCCTCGTTACGCCTTCTGGGTACCGGCTTATTGGACGCTTTTGGCTTTCCGCCTCCGCCGCTCCGGCTTCACTTTGTTACCTCATCCTATATTTATAATAAAACGTGTCAAACTCGAGTTGGAGCGGTAAGTTAGTGAGGTATTTCCTAAAAAAAACATTATATCTGCAATCAGTTCGGGATCACTTGGCAAGTCTTTATTTGTTGTTTTCTATTAAAAAAAAGTATGTAGGTATTTAAAACTAATTTTAACGTAGAGGAAGTTTGGTCGAGTCAATTTTTTTAAGACTTACTTGCGGTGAAGTAACGAGTAAACAATGACCGGCGAGTAAACAATAACCCTTTGAAAAGTCGCAAACTAAAATATTGTTTCAATAAAATTAGGAATCGAATTAATTTTCGTAGCCTGAATACTAACAATTTTTAATATGTCATAGGCCATATAAATGTATGAAATAAATATACTCAGTCAAGTGTGAGTCCAAGAAGCAGACTGAGGGTTTTATTTATACCAGCAAAAAATATATACTTATTAAAATTTATTTAACACAAAAAAAATTAATATAAATCAGTGTCGCAATTAGCCGGTTGTCATGTTATAGCATGGTGTGCAAATGCCCACCTAGCTAGCTACCACTCTCAAGTAGAAAATCTGACGCCGAGCACCTAACGGTGTGTTTCGGCAGCTGTCCTTGAGGGATAGTTATCCTAAGTTAGCCTGAACAACATCTTTGACCATATCATAACTTACGTATAAGAATAAGAATAAATAAAACATACTCGAGGTAATTCTGTTGCCTGGCTACGTACTGCGGCTATAAATATAAATTTCTTTGGAAGAAGGACGACGCGACGAGATAAGATTTTATACGATGTTTAACCTTTCACTATATTTTTTAGTATTTTTAGAATTGGTTACATTTATTACGTGTAAACGTATTTTACAAGCTTTGATTTAGCTTCACCTGTCCCGATGTTTGTCATCAAATCTTGCAAATTAAATTTGATTTACTTCCCGTTTACGGTTTGAGCTGAAATTTTGCATACATATTTAAATCGCGTCACAATGCAATATTGTGATAACATGGTGCTGATCTGGAAGGTGGCCAAAGGGATTTTGCAGTGGAACGACACAGCCTCATCGAGTTTAGGCTCATTTGAACTTGTCGAGTATTTTTTGAAATGTTTAGTTCTTTTTAACCGACTTCCAAAAAAGATGAGGTTTTCAATACGTCTATTTTTTTAGTAACAAGAACATAATGAAAGTTTTTTTATTAAAAGTTTTATTACGGAGAAAAGCTTGTTTACGCAAATGTTGACTGTATTAAGGGGTAATGGAATCATTTGAAGCAGTGATGGCTCAGTGGCATTGGATATGGACTGCCGCGTAGCAGGTCCATGGTCCGAGTCCTGCCACGGGCTTGAGCTTCACCGCGTGGTGGAAGGGCATTTTGCCACTGCCCGCTTGGCTAGCGACCACCCTCAAGTAGAAAATCTGTCGCCAACCACCTAACCGTGTGTTCCGGCAGCACTCCTTGAGAGCCAGTGAAATTAGATAGATAGATAAACTCTTTATTGAACACCTTAAAATATACCAAAAATAAAAATATTTAGCTTATAATAGTGAACAATAGGCGGCCTTATCGCTCAAAGCGATCTCTTCCAGACAACCTTTGGAGAGGAGCAAGTTTTGACAAGGGATGGCTTGTAATAAAACTTTTTATAAAAAAGCTTTCATTATGTTCTTGTTACTAAAAAAATAGACGTATTGAAAACCTCCTCCTTTTTTGGAAGTCGGTTAATTTTTTATTTTATTT
Organism: Plagodis dolabraria; assembly: GCA_963854805.1. Taxonomy (NCBI): domain Eukaryota; kingdom Metazoa; phylum Arthropoda; class Insecta; order Lepidoptera; family Geometridae; genus Plagodis; species Plagodis dolabraria. The sequence continues at coordinate 39,959,711 of OY978440.1, forward strand.
TATAAGGAAAAGCAAACAGCTACATTATAAAGCATATACAATATAAAGTTAACATAATTCACATTTTGATTATAATGTAGCCCACAACGCTATTCACAGATTAACAAAAATATATAAGTATCAATTAGCTACCGCCAGAAGTACCACATAATATTGAAAATAACAAAATATAATATAATAGATGTGGACTGAGCGAGAGAGTTATAAAAACAAAGAGAAATAATTTAAAAGAAAAAAATTAACACTTTAAAGTAAATGTAGTTCCATAAGTATGAGATTAATAAAGTTATAATTTATAAATAACTAAGTATAAAATTTGAACAAATTGAATGATTATATAACACAAAGAAATAATAAATAAATTACAAATAAGGATGACGTCGTATAGGAAGCTACTTGAGCTTAGTGCGAAATTCAGAAACGTGGTCGTATTTGCGCAAGCCAAATATGAACCTAATTGAAAAGTTTTGAAGACGCTCAAGTTTGTTAAGCTGGTCCTCCGTAAGGTCTAAATAGCAGGCATCTGCATAGTCAAGAATTGGTAACAAAAGAGACTGTGCAAGCGCAAGTTTAGTGGCTGTTGGCAAAAAGTTTCCCAGTCTTCTGAGTGAACCTGCGGCAGCAAATGTTTTACAAGATTTTTTACAGTTATGCTGTACGGAATTTTCACACCCTCAAAGAAAAGTTCTGGTAAAGTATCCCAATATATTTTACAAATAGTCCGTGAACTGCCTAAAATGATTACTTGGGTTTTGAGTGGATTTACTCATAGACCGTATGATTTACTCCAGTCCGAAATGTAACATAAATCAATATTTACCATATTAACTGCTTCATCTAAACGGCTAGGTGGGCTTGGGAGTAAATTTGGAGATCGTCTGCATAGAGGTGGTAGGAAGAAGTAAGACGTTGAGATACAGTGTTTATAAAAATTGCGAAAAGAAGAGGAGATTATACGCCGTCTTGAGGCACACCGACAGTGATATCACACCAAGAGGACACAGACTCATCAAGGCGAACCCGCTGTTGGCGACCAGACAGATAACTATGAAACCAGTCAATCGCCGTTGAAGATAATATGTTAATGGAGCGAAGTAGAGCGAGAAGAACATCAGCGTTGCTGAAGTCAAGCAAAGTCAGTAAAGTTAACTCTTTGTTTTCCATACCAAAACGAATGTCTTCGATTATTTTTACTAGAGCCGTCGTTGTACTATGTCCAGGTCGAACACCAGATTGGGAAGGATTAAGGAATAAGGAATGAGTTTAATTGTTTGTGAACTAGACGCTCAAGGACTTTGGACAGAAAAGGAAGTATGAATATTGGACGGTATTCAGAAAATGATTTAGGATTTAGTTTCTTCAGTAAGGGAATAATTTGTGCTTTCTTCTATCTTGAAGGGACTGTAGAATTTGATATGGAATTGTTTAGGATATGGCAAAGGATAGGAAGTATAATATAAAGGATAGGAACTATCATGTTTCGACTGATGCCGTCTGTTCCAACGGCATTGGAAGTGATAGACAATATGCTCCTCTTAATATAACAAGCGGAAAATTTACTAAAGGAAAATGGTTGATGGTCAGGAGTTGAAATGGTAGAAAGATGTTGTAACGTTATATTTTTATCTAAGTCTATTATATTGGAAGCTGAAGAGAAATGTTTTTTAAAGAATCAGTATCTAAATTATTAGAAGAAGAATTTTGCCGAGATTTACTGACTCCAAGCGACCTGAGAAACTTCCCTACTTTAGCTGGATCTTCATTTTCTACAGACTTATGAATATGTCGACGTTGTGCATCTCTACATACCCTATTGCAGCGATTCCGTGATTGAGCATATTTTTCTTTATGTACATCATCGGGATAAAACTTGTACCTTAATTTAGCAATGGGTTTTTTGTGCATGAGTAATTTGATTTCAGTAGTTAGCCACGGCGCTGGTTGGTGTTTTATTTTAATACGTTGCAGTGGAGCATGGATATCATAGAGTCCCGTTATTATTGTATTAAAAATACATAATTGATCATCAATGGATTCGGCGTCCATAACAGGAGACCAATCAGTCTTCTTTGCGTCGGCTTCCTTGCCGACGCAAAGAAGATTGATTGGTCTCCTGTTATGATATGGTCCCGTTTTGTTCTTCATTAATACCGCTAAAGTTGCGTTGCAGAATAATAGTGGACCTAGGTTTTGGAGAATGTTGCAGGACAAAAAAAATCAAGTCGTGATAAGAAAACGCATCAGCAGATATTTGACCGTGCTTAGCAACATGCTGTAAAGATGATACAATAAGAAGATCAAGTAGTGAAGGAGAACAGTTAGGGAAGAAGTAAGTAGCTGTGGAAGGGAGAATGTGAATGTTGCTTAAATCAATTACAAACGAATGTTCAATGAAGAAATTACAGGCACACGAGACTTAACAACTATGTGTCAAGTTGACGGGCGCAGCGCAATTCGTGACCTGTGACGAAATGCATGTGTTATAGGCACAGGTTAGTCCGCTTAACATCAGGTGGGCCTCGAGATTGTCCCGTCACAATAACATAAAAACAAAAAAATATTAAAAAATGTGTATTTTTGTTCAATAACTTTTAACATTATTCTAAGCTTGCGAATACCATGAACTTATATAATGATTATCAAACCTGGCTACCGCGACCTGCTACTAGCTTCTTACCTAGCTGCGACAAAACTGTTTTAATTCTAGATTTCCCGCCACATGATATCATTCTTAATATAAACATGTGTCATTATCAAACTTCATAAGTACGGTTTATTAAATACTTGATAAAAAGTGGTTGATGTATACACCGCCGACACCCTCAGGTCAAGATAATCAAGCGTACTGCTGCTTTCAATGTATAGAAACATTCTAAATATAATGTCCTGGTAACCTATTCTTAAGTTATAAAACAGAAATGCACGTATGGAGCAATGAGAAAAAAGGGGTGCAGATGCCCCAGTTTTAAAACCGGTCAAGTGGATATTAGCGCCCCGTCACCTTCTGTGGGGCAATCTCGTTCAAGGGTGAAAAGAATAAAGGGCGTGAAAGTTAGACACGGTTATCATCATCATCACTGTTCATCATTACCGATCTTACCTAGATTTTTTATAATAAGGCTTGTACTGATCCGCTTTGGATGTATTTTGTATTTCTTCAGTCAACAACCCTAGCCATACCGATTCCTATGTATTGCTCCAGTTGCTTTGTTGGTGATTCCTGCTTTGAACTAACGAATAAAATAGATATATGACCGTTTTTGCCGGCGAAAAAGCATAAACTGATGCGTTCTATTTTATTTATTGATCTATAAGTGTCGAAATTCGTCTTCCTGGCGGTTAGGTCACGCCTGTCGCTCACAGTTGCAGTGTAAGTCTTTTCGTTCTGCTTGACACTGTACTGCGCTGGTCACTCCGAGGCGGTACTCGACACCACCACCTGCCAAGTATTTAAGCTGTCTCATGCACATTTGCAAGGGTGTTCACAAAATGATGAACAATATAAATGTAATTATTATTATGTCATAATTTATTAAGCGCCCATTAAGGTGAAAAAAGTTTAATGATCAAAATTAAAAAAAGCGTGGGATCTCGCCGGCTGCAGCGACATACTGCCCACGCGTGGTGTGCAACCGGCGTACACACAGTCGGAAAATTTCAAAATGATTTGTGTCGGATGACTGTGCCATGAAAGGAAATTAACTTTTTGAATATGTCATTATTTATAAGAGAAAAAAAAACTGAGTGAGGTTAACGTAGTTTTATTGTGTTTTTAGAGAAAACGTTTGGTGCTAACCCTATGTACATGAGATAAAGGCATATGCAAGGAAAAGATGTTCAAATACAAAGTATTAAAAACAGTGATGAGTGCCTATTCAAAGAAATATGTTTATTATAAAAAGCAAATTTTAAACTTATTTTATGAACACGAGTTGGGCAGTGAAGTACTACGGAAGTGGTGCTGCTACGAGCTACGAGAGCTCTACGGTCGTAGCTCGTTATCGTTATGACCGTTAACATCGTGCTGCTAAATTCATTTCAACGTTAGGTTTTTTTGAATCACCATTAATATCAAGCGGCCTTAATGGAGAGGTTCTTGATTCGTGGTTATTTATACGAGTATAAGTCCCCTGCGACGAAAAGCTCAAGCTTATTTAGGGTCAAATCAACGGATTCGCAACCTAATTAACCTACTTATAACGAATATATTATTATAGAGGAACATATATTGGCAAGTAGCCGGCCTTAAAATCAAATCACAAAAAAGTAAAATAGCTACAGCTTCTAGCAAGAAACAAAGTAATAAGTATAAAATAATTTGAAAAGTAAAATACCCGGCTCCAAATAATTATTTTCTTTAAGCGTTTTATCGTTCCATGGAAATTTAAATAGCAAATTAGATATATTTATGGAATTGATTTAAAAGCCCTTTATTTTGATACTACAGTGGATGGGTTTGGAAGAAAAGATATCTTTTTCACAATATTGCGTCTAAAATCCGCCATTTTTTTTATATATTTCTTGTTGTGTACCTAATGTCACTTGCGTTATCAAGACAAATCTAACGATATCTCATAAATTAATTAAATGATTGGTTTAGCCATTTAGAAGTTATGGCGGAATAAAGGAACTCGCAAACATACATATATACAAACATGAATCCTGAAAACATAACACTCTTATTTTGGCCAGTCGTTTAAAAAAGAAAATTAATTCCTGTTACAAAATAGCAATATATCTTCAACGTATACAAAGAATATCTTTACTATATTATAGTAATTACACAGGAAAAGGTAGTAATAAAGGTAGTACACACAATGATAATAATTTGATGTTACAAGAAATGAGTTTCAATTCAGCCTACGTAGTATATAGGAGTGCATACGTACGTCCTACTATATACTTATATATAAACAGATATAGCATTTATAAATCAAAAGAGGACAAGAGGAGGAAGCGAGACGGCCAAACGAAAGGACAAAAGGATAATGCAGGCTCAGGGGCCCCTTAAAATTTAAAACGTTAAACAAAAACTACAAATCAAAAATTTTTGTTCAGGCTAACTTTAATCAAACTGTAATTTATGTGTATGCAGATCGGAGCTTGTGACGAAAAATAAAACAGACCGTAAATTAACAAAATGTCTCCAAATAAATCGTTGTTAATCCAAAAGAAGTAGATGGTCATCAAAAGTAGTAAATTATCACCAAATGTAGTACCTATATGATCACCAAAATTGATACAGCATTGTAATGTAAATTTATAACCAAAGTTTTTACATCTTGCTATAATTCATTTTGCGCTGTTGTTGTGATCACGAGTAACCTAACGCTCTTCCTCGCTTCGCTCGTCGTCGCACTTAAATATGACTTTAATGATCATTTACTACATTTAGTGATCATTTACTACATTTGGTGTTCGATTACAATTTTTGGTAAAAGAACTAAGGGCATCAAAGCATTATATGTTGGTCATTATATTTAACCCCATCAATAAAGTTCAATCTCAATGTGAGCTGCACGTGAGCGTCTACAAACGTTTGTTTGTCCAGCACGCGCGAAAAAATAATACTGTTCACATTGATGCGGCTGTCTGACTTAATTTTCAGCAGGAAATTGTTAAAGATATTTATTAAGTTGGTCACATTTTATTAGCGCGAGCTAGACTTAGGCATCCATTATCGTTGAGAAGTTCCAAAAAATAATATGAAAATACCTGCATTGAAAAACCTTTTAAGCATATATTTATGAAAAAAAAATCACCATGGGTTTGTTGGCAAACGGTTCGTACATATTATATATTTTCTAAATCCATACAATGAACCTCTGAGGAGGACTTCTTCTTCAACGAAACCAAAATGAAACAATCACCCCCTTAAAAGTCGGTGCTACAAAGCTTTTTAAATAATTTGTCGCATATTTCACTCAAATATTTGATGGGACTATACTTATATGGACCTATATAGAACCATGGAGCCATTGGAAGTTTAAAAATGAAAGCTTTTAAGTTTTTATGAAGAAGAACTTTTATGTTCAGATACAATAGTCTTTTCTGTAGAAATCGTTTAATATACAATTCGATCTGACTTTTTCATTTACACCTTTGAAATGAAATGTATAATAATGTTGTCTTAGGTTTTCGCGATTGTTGCACATAGTAATTAAACAACTTTAAACGGTTTAAATCGCATATATTTTTCATTATTTTATCCCGACGTTTCAAACACTTTGCAGTGATCGTGGTCAGAGTCACCCCGTGACCACGATCACTGCAAAGTGTTTGAAACGTCGGGATAAAATAATGAAAAATATACGCGATTTAAACCGTTTAAAGTTGTTTAATTACTATATGAAATGTATAATGTTATGCTGAACAATAGTTATTTATTAAACAAGACTACAAAGTTGTTATTTGGTGCAAATACTTGAATTAAAAAATGAAGAGCGAAAATTAAAAAAATAAAGTTATTTTGCTACCGAGTAAAACACATTTTTTACCTCCAGCCTGCGAGGAAAATGCTACGTGCAAAATAGAAGCTCAAATATTATAATATAATTAATTTAAAGTTTATTTATGTTAAAACATACAAATAAAACTTACTACACTTAATAAAATTCAACATTTCATTTTATACATGCTCAAACTTTTAAAACGTTTTCCAAGCTAGAGGATATTTTTATCCTCTACTTTTACAAGTAGTTCCAATGACAAAACTAACCTTTCAGAACTTGTGAGGTGAAAATTAATTTTAAACTGATTTGATTATGATTGGCATCGGGCTGTACAACAATACGAGTAGGGAATGCGATCCATGATCGGATGAATTAATTGGAATACTATGAACTATTAAACTGTAGTTTGCCTACGGTAGGTTAAATATTGATTTTCAGCGGGAAACGGTAAACATCTCTTCTGGAATTTCCGTGTTTTAAAATATGGTGATTTAAATAGTGCTACATCCAAAATGGCTCGATATTTTTGTGAAACTTGATACATGCATTTTTCGTCTTGTGAACACTGACATATGTCAGTAAAAGTAGCAGTCTATCAATCCTACCATTGCATCAAATTGAGTAATTACTTTCAATCTTTGTGTTGACAAAGGAACCTTTCCAGATGGCATGAAACAGCAAATTTAATCCAATTTTCACGTCAAGGGCTAAAATCTGACCTTAACGAATATAGACGATTCTAGGTATTCATCCTTACGATACAAAGTTGAAGCCTGCGAGAAATCACATGACGCCATCGGTGTATTTTGTGACCTTTCCGAGGCATTTGACTGCGTAAAGCACCACACTGATTCGGAAACTTTCACATTATGAACTTTGTGGAACAGCTCTAAATCTTAAAGAGTCATATTTGTCAGACTCGCTACAGAAGGTTGGATAAATAGCGTTACATCACCCGGGTGTTTAATAAAAATGAGAGTTCCGTAAGGATCAATATTGAGACCATTTCTGTTTCTAGTTTTCGCCTCGTGGATTGTAGTGAAAGACAAGTAGTCTTCAGACGGTGCTTTGGCCCTTATTTCGGTATTGTCCCTTCGTCACCTTCTTCTAATCCCAAATGTAGAAAGATATCTTTAGGGCAATGGTTTTTATATCAAATTTCACATTTATATTACAAAGACGAAATTTTGTGGGTTTTTTTGTATGTTGGTTAATTTTTAACGCTTAAACGACTGGTCAAAATTTTGTGTAATTTGGTAAAGAGGTAAATGAGGCACTGGATTAACGTATAGAATACTTTTCATCATCATCGGGGCGCAGCCGGTTGTTACTCTTGATTTGAATCTCTTCACTTGTTATCATTTTGATTCCAGCGCTTAGTTACGAAGTGAAAAGGCATTTACGGTTCTACACTAACGAACATAACCAGAATGTATTCCATAAAGAGATTTTTATAGTTCTACGTCAAAAGCGACACAAAGAGAATTCATATTGCATATTACAAAGCGCATCACGAATTCTCATTGTAAAATTGTTTACATTTTCAATTAAAATGGACATTTCTTTAGTTACTTGTGCGAATTCAACGAGAGTGTTATGAAATTTAATATTTTACTGAAAGCTATGCACAGTAGACGAATACCTGTACGTGCCTGTACCAAGAATTGAAGAAACGTAATCGTATTGTTTACTTGAGAGCTTGAACAGCGCCTTGAAAAGCGCCTGTGAAAGCGCGTTGAATTTCCCAGGAAACTATTCATTTATCTGTGCTAATGTTGAATGAGGTTCGTATTGAGTTTTAATTGTGCAGGTTAACGGTAACGGGGTAACGGTTACTTCCCAGTGGCAACGTTTAAATCCTTTTAGGAATAACCGTTCGTTATTTTATCGGTGTTGTAACGAGTGGTAATATTCTTTATACTGGATTTATTTCTATATCGGTTAAAACTGTTTTATTTTTTATTTCTTCTTCTGAGTGCTTTATTGAAACCACCATTTACAGTAAATTCCTCAAAAAGCATGAAATCTTAAAATCTTCCCAAGTAGAAAATCTCAGTATGAATAATTCCAGCTTAAAAACCTTTTTATGAAAACTGGAAAGAAGAGTTGGCATGTATATAAACCATATAAGTTCTTCATATTACTATTGCATTCACGTGTGGTCGGTATAATATTGTTTAACAGCACTCAGATCAACATAATCTTGTCCATAGAAATTATCTCTTGGTTAGAACACCTACTGCTATTGCTAGTTTTTGGTGACCAGGGTGTTAGGATTATACGAGTAAGTAGTCCTGAAGATAGTATTACCATGTCTGAAGTAAGTATCTCTGAAGTACTCTGAAGCAGTGATAACAAAGCAGTAAAAGCAGTGGATTACCATGCCACAGATCCTTGGTTCGATCCCCACTACTACTACACTCAAGTAGAAAATATGTCGCCAAGTACCTAGCAGTGTATTTCAGCGGCAGTCCTTGAAACCAAGTAAAATTACAAAATTACACGCACATGAGATTTAACGTAAGGGCGCAGTGGTTCATCACTTGTGACGGAAATGCATTTGGTAGGGGCAGAGGTTTTTTATTTCACCAGGTGGGTCTCGTGCGTGTTCCATCACATTACCATAAAAAAACATATGGATACAGGCCTCTATCGGTTAAAATTTTAGTTTTTTTTTCTCGATTTTCAAACCTTGCTCGGTGAAGGAGAGGAGTGAAAATGTCAAAAGCGAGGATCTCGTAGGCGGGAAATAGTTAAATGAACCCTACGTTAACTAAACTCGGAAGGTAATGGTGATGATGATTGGAAGTATTCATTCTGAAATCTCTAAATATTCAAGAAGAGTTATGACATTAATTTGCATTTTTGTGCAAGCAACTAAATTGGTAAGATGGCTCATCATTTAGCGTTCGTAGCGGACTTGCCCAGTCTTTCTAACCGAACAACTGTGTTAAGTAGCGTTCTCTGCCGTCGCCACTTGAAGGTTGAACGCTAGCGGCATTTCCTATTCAGAGCTTCATTACTTTGGAGGGCACGTTTGGTCTCTGTTGTTGTTTTAAGATGGAAGTCGTTAGGCATCTTTGTGGCCTTTAAATGGCTTGAGAACTTCGACATTTTGCTTGATGATAGCACAATTTGCGAATGTACACCTGGCTAGCTAAACAGAAATGTGTCGCTAAGCACCTTTCGGTTTGTCCCACTCTAGTTTAAGCCTGTTTACTAATTACGATCATATCAGCTTGCCTTTAAGTGAGATATCGTAAGCGTATACGGAACCAAATATAAATTAATCGGGAATTTAACCCGCATAGTGGGTACACTGCCTACTGGCAGAGGACTGGATACTTATATATTCGTAGGGTCTGGAGAATTTGAGCTGCTTATATATGCTTTACATAGGCTTGGAAACAGACAGTTGGCTGAACAACTACTTAAAAGTTTAGTATTGTTGTAGACAGCTTGTTATGAGTAACAATAAACGGCGATAAAAAATACAATAATCGCGACTTAGTTCGAGTTGTGCAAGCTCGATAAGGACTGATTATGTTCCATTATTAATACAATGCCCCGTGTAAAAGTGAAGGATATTAAAATAAAGCAGGCCAGTGCGAGTTGGACTTGCGCAACGAGGGTTCCGTACTTATACAGAATGAACCAACAATTGACATATTTTTCTTACAGTTCGATATATATACTTAGCGGGAGTCTGACCCAGCTGCCGGGTTTGAGGCTTGCATTATATTAGGTACTGTAGTTACGATAGAGCACAAACAAAAAAATACACGTTTCTTATATGGAGACTCCCATTTTTTTTTTACTTTATGCTATAATCATAACGTGTTAGGAAAGCCGCCTATCAACACACATCTGTCAAAATTTCAATAATATAAAAAATAAGGTTTCAAATCAAAGACACTGCCCTCTAAGCGCAGGCCTTAATAGATGGGACAGACGGATGGACTTCAGAGGTTTAGTAGTAGTGTTTTAATATTTTTATTGCATGCGGATTACATCACAAAATCACGAAATTAATTCCATCCCCATACGATGGTTAAGAGCGAGAGGACAAATTAGAGTTATGAGTCACTAGTCATGTTGTCTTAGCGGTCAAAACATGCCCTAGCTATAGGGTTGGATGGCGTGGTTTCGAATACTGTACGTGACTTTAATTTTTCCAATCGTAATTTTATAATTTTGTTAGTAATAAAATCCCGTTTTCTAGTACGGAACCCCAAAAGTAACATCGCGTTGTTATTTCTGTTTATCTACACTTCATGTCGTTTCAGTTAACACGTAGGTAAGTGCTTAAGGCCCGTATTTATTAACTGAACCTACTATTACAGGTCAGCACTTTAATACCATCGCTAACTTTTTTTCTGCGCGGGTAGGAGAGTATAAAACATCAATCACATTTTGTGTGAGTTAATTTATTGTAAAATAATAAGTAAATCTTCTCCTATACTTCTAAATTTTATGTATAATTAAAATCTAGTACAAAATACCTGCCAGTGGGTGTTATCCTTATCACAAAGTCACTATACACATAATTAAACTGATATTGATTCTACACACATTTATTTCAACATGGAGGCAGTACAACAAACAGTCAATGGCCCAGCTTCAGCAATTATTTATGCAGCGGATGGATGCTTATGAAGGTGAGCTTCAAGTTGCAACTCCTTCAAACAATGTGAACAACTTGGCATCGGAGTTTGCTGCATTCCGCACTTTTATTATGACTGCTGTTCAATGCCTTCAAGATCAGGTGGGCATGCTTGTTCATCAGCAGGATTCTATGGAAATGCGTAGTCGTCGTAAAATCTTGCTGCTTCATGGCCTTGTGGAATCTAAGGATGAAGAGACTTCATCAGTGGTAGCTAGGGCCGTGGCAACTCACACGAAGTTAAATGTAACCGTCGAGGACATCAGCCGCTGTCACCGAATGGGTCGTGCGTCCACTCCAGATAAACCCAGACCGATCCTGCTCAAATTGCGTACCTTAGAAATGAGAAACAAGATCTGGTTCGCAAAGACGGGTTTGAAAGGATCAGGTATAACACTATCCGAGTTTTTAACTAAGTCACGGCATCATACATTTATGTTGGCTCGCCAAAGATATGGCATTGCCAAGTGTTGGACGAAAGACGGTTTTGTGTTCATATCGGGAGCTGACGGAATAAGACATCGTATCAGCTCTCTTGCAGAGCTCGAAAAGATTGGTGGTTCGGAAGCGCCGATTCCAGTGCATGATGCGCCCAAGGAGCCGATAGCTACAGCCAAGCCGAGACGAGCTGTTTCCAAAAAGCGATGACATGACTGCTTCAATCTCCTATTTCTCGAGGGTATAATTACTATACAATTGTATGTTTACAAAATGGTTTGTTCGTGTTTCGGTACCCTCTGTCTCTGAATTTCACACGCTGTAAGTAGGTAGTTATTATGTAGCTTTTGTCCTTATTTTACATTTTTCATTTATATTTAATTTCACTACCTACATACTCATAAAGCAAACAGTTTTGACTTTTGACATTTGCAATTGACGTTGACTTTTTTCTTTTACTTCACATCAAACCATAGAGCTTATCACTAGGTACAGTTGCCATGGATTTATAAACACATGAAAGTCAATAAACAGATGAAAGTCCATGACAGTTGCTTATTCTGTTCAAACCTGGTGACAAAATGACCACTAAAACTTAAAATTTAATCTATATATATATATATTTGATGTGGTTAGTTTGTTTCTATGTGTTAATGTATTTTTTTTCTTTTCTTTTTCTTCCCTGGTAAAAAACTAAAATTTGTATATGTGTGTTTTTTGCGTGTTTATTATGTATTCTTTGACCTACTGATACCCAACTGGCAGGTGGAGAGTTATAAAAAAACCTCTTTTATATTCTAATATATATTACTTTTGTAAGTATATATTTAGTATTTATAAACATATTTATTATTGTATTATAATATATATATATATATATATATATATAAATATATCTCATATTGAAAACTATGTTAAGCTTATTTAAAAATGCGGATAATAGTGATAGTGAAGAGTATTTGTCATTGTGTTCTAACAGCTCCCTTAGTGACCAGAGTTTCGAAAGCATTCCAACGCTGTACGATAATCTCGACGCACAATTTTCTGATGAACCGAAAAATTTTAACGTGATTCATATCAACGCGCAAAGTATTCCGGCACATTATCCCGATATGCAGGCATCTCTAGTTCACAAAAATATTCACGCCATAATAGTCTCCAAGACGTGGTTCAAGACCGAGCTTACCCTCCATATCATACTCCTTGCCTGGCTTTAACCTAATCCGAAATGAGCGTACTGATGGCCGTGGGGGTGGGGTGGCTATTTACCTTAGATCACATATTCCTTTCTCAGTAGTCAGCACCTCATCCCAACCGCTTACATCAAATGCTGGTGAGCATCTTTTTGTGGAAGTCCTTCTTTCACATAATAAAATCCTACTCGGAGCCTATTATAGCAATTCATCTAGTAATAATTACTTCTCATCTTTTGAAAAAATCTTTGAAGATCTTACCCCTTCATATATCCATACCATTATCATGGGTGATTTCAATACCTGTCTTCTCAAACGTGATAGTCGTGCTTCCTCACTTGAAGCTGTCATTAATTCCTGCAACATGCATATTCTGCCTCTAAATGCTACTCATTACTCCCCAAATTACACTCCTTCACTTCTTGACTTGATTATAGTATCATCCAGCCAGCATGTTGCTAAGCACGGTCAATGTTCCGCCGATGCCTTCTCATATCATGATCTAATTTTCCTATCGTATAAAATTCGTCCTCCTAAAGCAAAACCTAAAGTCATACTTCAGCGCAATTTTAGTGGCATGGACCAGGCAGCATTTCTTAATGATGCCCAAGTAGTCGACTGTTCTCCGGTATATGATGCAACGTCTGTGAATTACCAGGTTGCTATTTTCAACTCCCTATTAACACAGCTGTATGATAAGCATGCCCCTCTGCGAGCTATAAAATTAAAACACCTTCCAGCTCCTTGGCTAACCAATGAAATAAAGGTGTTGATGCACAAAAAAGCAGTGACTAAAAGTAAATACAAGCGTCAACCATGTGATGAAAATAAAGCTGTGTATGGTAAATCTCGCAATCGCTGCAATATGGTGTGTAGGGATGCTTTACGCCACCATGTTCACAAATCTGTAGCTAACGAGGACCCTGCCAAAGTTTGGAAATTTCTCAGGTCATTGGGCATAGGTAAATCACGACAAGAGTCTATTCCAAATGATTTAAAAATCAATTCTCTCAACCAACATTTCTCTTCGTCATCTGATATTAACATCTCAGATAAAAACAATACCTTACGTTATCTTTCAACTTTACCGACTCCCGACCATTCTCCATTTATTTTTAACCAACTATCCGCTTGTGATGTTAAGAAGAGCGTAATTTCAATCACTTCCAATGCTGTTGGTGTTGACGGCATAAGTCGTAACATGGTTATGCCCATCCTAGATGTTATACTTCCTGTTCTCTGTCACATTTTTAATAACTCTGTCTCCGATGGAGTATTTCCCTCCATTTGGAAAGATGCTCAAATTATTCCCTTGGCTAAAAAATCAAACCCTAAATCTTATGCAGATTATCGACCCATTTCTATGCTTCCATTCTTGTCAAAAGTGTTTGAGCGTCTTATCTACAACCAAATTAGTAAATTCTTATCTTGTCAAAATCTTTTAAATCCTTTGCAATCTGGCTTCCGACCTGGGCATAGCACTGTTACTACTCTAATCAAAATTACTGATGATATCCGTCTTGGAATGGATAATGGCCAACTTACCGTATTAATTCTATTAGATTTTAGCAACGCCTTTAACACTGTTAATTTTGACATTCTTCTTGCTCTCCTTCGCTCAATTAACATTTCTCCAACGGTAGTTGATTGGTTTCACAGTTATCTGTACAGGCAGCGTGTTCGCCTTGAAGATAAATACTCTTTGTGGTGTAACACGTCAGCAGGCGTCCCGCAAGGTGGCGTCTTATCTCCTTTATTGTTTGCTTTGTTTATTAATTCCATTTCTCACAACCTCACTTCTTCCTACCACCTATATGCAGACGATCTACAGATTTATTCTAAAGCCCTAGTGAATAAACTTTCTGAAGCCATTCAGATTGTTAATGCTGATCTTAATCGCATAGCTAATTGGAGCAATTCTTTTGGGTTACAAGTAAATCCCATTAAGACACAAGCAATAGTCATTGGTAGCTCAAGATTACTGTCATCTATAGACTGGACATTACTTCCTCAAGTTTTCTTCGATGGTATTGTTATTCCATTTAGTAGCTCTGTAAAGAATCTTGGAATAACAATGGATCGCTATATGAGGTGGGATCAACAGTTACAGATTACCAGTCGCAAGCTATTTGCCTCAGCAGGATCCTTAAAAAGGTTGCGCAACTTTCTTCCAACAGCCACTAAAATTGCATTAGCTCAATCTCTTTTACTTCCAATTCTTGACTACGCTGATGCCTGCTATCTAGATCTCACGGAGGAACAGCTAGATAAACTTGAGCGTCTTCAAAATTTCTGTATAAGATTCATATTTGGTTTACGCAAATATGATCACGTCTCTCAGTTTCGTTCTAAGCTCAATTGGCTGACAATACGTTTTCGCCGGAATGCTCATATTCTCAGTCTCCTTTACAATATATTGTTCAATCCTACATCCCCGCGCTATCTCAAGGAACGCTTCGATTTCCTTCACTGTTCTTCATACACTTTAAGGTCAAGAAGAAAATCTAACACTTGAAATCCATCCTCATACGAGTTCGTTTTATAGCAAATCTTTCACCATTCAGGCTGTCCGTTTGTGGAATTCTCTTCCTGTATCAATCAGACAAGCACCGACTCTCAAAATGTTCAAGGATCAAGTTAAAAGATTTTATTTGTCTAATTAATTTTGCACTACATTTTTGTCAATGTCTATATTATATGAGATAATATTATAATTTGTATATATTTTTATATAATTTATGTATGTATCTATTTATGTATGTTATTATGTATATATACAGATATGTATTTATAATTATTGTATTTATTTAATTATTGTAAAAACCTATAAGTAATTTATTTTTGTACTATTGTTTAGAAATAACACTAAAATTCGTTTTTTTTTAAAATATTTTATGAAATTTGAGTATGCCCTTTTTTTTTTCATTGTTCATTTTTGGACCCACCCCAATTGTTTTGTTCGTTTAACTCCATCCTAAGGTTGCCTGGTAGAGATCACTTTTAGTGATAAGGCCGCCCATTGTAACACTATGTTATTATTATTTAATTTGTAAACTTTTATATTTCATAAGTGGTGTAACAATAAAGAGTTTTCTATCTATCTATCTAACTAATAAACACACATCAAGCTCACGTCTCAGATAAGGCCGCTCTTAAGTCTAAATCAGCATCTCAAGAACCAACTCAACACCGCTTTAAGACCTAAGATTGATTTGTAGTATCAGCTGATTGTGAGATCTCATTGGGAATCATCTGCAGACTGGTTTACTAAACAGCATCTTGATATGTATCATAACTAAATTCTTAAGAGCATAACCAAAGCTGAGCTATGTTTTTAATACAGACCTAAGTGATATGATAAGCTGTTGGTGTGTTTAAACGCTAATCTTTTTTTAGGTCTCATGACCCATTTCGTGGGTTCGATTCATAGCTCGAAAAAGTTATTGCATTTTTCTGACAAAAAATAATTCATTATCTGTCTGGTCCCCGAAACCGATCCTGGTCAATAATTTTGCTTCTTCTTATATACTAAACATATTTTTTTTATAGCTGTAAGCCTTTGACCACAATCTCAGGCGCCGAGCGGTAATAACTATGGCAGTTCCATGGTTCGATTCCCACCTCCAGCTTAAGCTTCATCGCATGGTGGAAGGGCATTTTGCAAATACTCGCCTGGCTAGCTACCGCCCTCCTGTAGAAGATCTGTCACCAAGCCCCTGACAGTGGGTTTTGGCAGCAGTCCTTGAGAGACCGTTCTCGTTGTACACAACACTGCACTGCGCTTGTTCTTGTCACCTTCGTCCAGTAATTTCACTTTCTAGAGTACCCTCACGCCTTAACACAGCAGTGTTTGCGCAATAGTGCTTCGAGGATCAAAACGGACTCCCTGATGTTAGGTTTCAATTTCATTTTATGTGTACTTAATTGAATGCCCTACATTTTACTTTAAAGTATTTAATTGACTCTTTTAGTACGTTATTTGATAACTACGTAGTCCATTTGATATTGATTTAACTCGTGACGTAATACTTGGAGGGGAGAGCAAAGATGGCCAGTTGCAGGGAAAATTCGGAGAGTCTTCATTAGAGTCTTGTGGTGTTAGGATGTTAATGTACTTAATACGCAAAGTGCCATGTATAGGACAGTACTTCAGAGATACATTGTTTGACTTAAGCTTAACCTAAATATGGAATAGAAGATAAGTATGAAATATTAATATCATCTGGAACATGGTAAGCCGGAGTTTTTATTACACTAAGGAGACATACAAGGTAAACATCATTTATGTCTAATATGAAAACAAAAACTAACTATTTTTTGTTACTCGTTTATCACAGTCACGGCATTACAGAAATATTAGTTTAAAAGAATAAAGTGATCAGATTGCAGATGCAGCATCGTGTTACCTTTCTATTAACTAACTATTAAACTAGCCCCCATACAGGATGCGTTGTTCCGTTATGGAGTATCAGAGCCTTACATCCGGCGGCATTGCGAGATCAATTCTAGTTCACCATATTATTGTACTGCCATGAGGAAAAAAAAATATTCTGTGACATATACAATTGCCACTTTAATAATGATACATAAATAAGAAGAAAATTAACTTTTGTTCTTTAGATTAAATAACGTACAAGTGAATTAATAAAATCGTGTACAAAAAGAAAAAAATAATGATGATTTATGAATCATTTTATATTGAACGAATATTTAATACATAACAAATATTTTTGTGATATTTTAGGAAAATATTAAATTAATATTTTAGAAAAACAATTTAAAATATATCCAAAACGATTTAGTATAATTTTCCTGTGAAACCGATGTGACGTCATAAATACCACGTATCCAAACCGGAAGAATTGTAGTCGCGAGTCGCTTCTACACATTCTCGTGCACGATTATCGTTCGCTCGAAGATTCAAGACCTCCTGAGGATGCTTCATGTAGAAACGAATCACGTCGAAAATTCTTCCAATTTGGCTACGTGGCGTATATGACGTAACGTAGGATTATCAGGCAAATTAGATGGTAGTAATTGTCACTAAATATTTTTATATATGATTTGTTGAAGTGTTTTTCTAAAATATTAATTAAATGTTCACTTAAAATATTTTGAAAATATTTATTATTATTAAAAACCGCATGTTACTATAAACGAATGTTCATTGATGATGACAAAGTTGTGTAAATTTAAAAAATCACACTGATTTTCTAGTACCTATATATACATGTCCAACTACACTTTCCTATTACAATCTTGACGTCTACCATAAAACAAATACCTCCTCCATTATTAGGTTTTCCTATAATTCCCACCGCACTTAGCAGATATCTAGGGATCGTAGTGTAAGATGGCAGTTCTTCACAAGGAGCTGACTCTCTGGTATTTTCAAGACGCCGGTCAAGCTTGGGTATTATGGCAAATTCGCCCGGAGTGGGGAGACTTTGGACTGTGGACATTCCGCTTGATGTAACGGTGACAATGAAACGCGATTAAAGTATTTTGGCCACCTGTGGCCGTCTCTTCGGGGATATATAGACTTGATGATAGATATGTATATAGATTGAGATATATATATATATATATCTCATGTAACTGCTCAGTAAAGTGGGTACATACCATTTCTCTTCTGCTCCATCCACTTTGATGTCTGGAATGTTCGGGATCTTCTTGTTCAGATAGGCCGATGATATTTTCAGCAAGGCCTGCAACAAATAAATATTTAAATTAATATTGGCTTCTAAACTATAATGCTGTAGTGATTTAATCCGCATAGAATTTGGTAGCGCGCTCAATAATTGGAAATTTCCTATTAAATCTGGACAAAAGATATCGTTATCGGAATATTTCAGGAACACAAACGCTACTGGAGCAGCAGCTACGCCATCACCAAAGCCTGATTAAGCTAGTTTGAATAGCTGAAAAGCTCTGGCCAAAACCCAATAGAGATTAATATTATAACCATAAATAAAGGCTTTATTGCTAGATCGAATTGTACAGTAATATTAAAGAATAGCGAGAAATGCTAATCAGAATCAAAGTTAGTATATAGCAATATTTGTAGACTATCTTGAGAAAACTCAATATAGTTTATTCGTATGACATTACTTAAATCTACGACTGAATAAGATTTCCAACATATAACATGCATTGGTACATTACACCCTCATTTAAAGCGCTTGTGGGGAGCTTGTTCGTTCACAGGCGATCAGCTATGAAAAACAAAGATCTAAGAGGTCACCACTTGAATATGTGATCAGCATTTAAAAATTTGCGCTATTGTGCTTCGTAAGGCACGTTACGGCGTCTGTCACCGTTGTTGTTAGTCATTAGGCCAAATCGAAGACGGTCTGAAAACATTTTGTGAATGCCCGAATTGCTAACCACCAACCTCAAGTGGATAATCTGCCGCCAATCACCGAAATTATAATTACATTATTATAATATATATAATTAGTATTCTAGCTTATCTTGTGAGTTAGTGTCGATTGTTGGTTAGACTGTTAACTTAATGAATAAATAATAATATAATTTGTATTTTGCCACAAAGCGACCCCAACATCCTGGGATATCTTAGAATGCAGTTTTAATCCAGCACTGGTCTGGTGTTGGGACCGGCAGGTGACGTCACGCGCTGGTTTATACACGATGCGCATACGAGTAAACCACCTACACAACAATAGAAAACCACGAAAAATGAATTTCGCAATACTAATACCACTTAGAAATAACTTTGTTTCAATTTATTTAAAAACCTCAAACTAACAATTATAATATGCAAGATAGTCCTTACTTATACCAGAATCTATATTTCAGTCAGGAACCAGATAGCACTGGTGACATATTCTTGCTTCTCTTTTTTTGGACCTGAACCTGCCGGTTTTTTATCGGCAGCGGAATGTTGTACCAATAAAGGAATGCGGCTGATCTGAGCCCGGTTGGTCCCGAAAGTCGTGGAAGCCACTACCTTAGGGGAGGCTGCTGCCCAACGTGAGTGATCCTAGCGCCAATTGCCGCCGTGTTTTACTCAATTCTTTTGTCAATTGTTTTTGTTAAAGAAGGAGATTTTATTTTGTTGTTTATAGACTTAATAATAGATACTTCAATTAACATATCATGATGAGCAATAACGTGGAATGTGTCGTAGGGTGTTAAATTACATATTTAAATTCCTCTCACATGAGAGGATGCCTTCTATGTTACAGTATGAATAACGCAGTGAACTCGACGACTTTCAACTATAATGAGCGCGTCTTTGAAGAAAACGCAGGGTGACAACTGGCTTGAGTTTGTTTACCCCAGTCCTCGCGAAAAAAGATGGGCGTTACTAGTTTGAAACAAATCTGTGGTCTTTATCGGGCATCCTCTTACGTATGTCAATGGCTGGAGCAAGGCATCTGGATAATATAACTACAAAGAAGCGCTCGCCGTCTCTTTTGATATTTAAAAGGCTTTTAACAGGGAGTGGCGCGATGAATCTAACCAGCTACGCCAGGAACCCATATACTACAATTTGATACCACAACATTTTAATTAATTGAGCTGCAAGAGCATCAATGTCTTTTGTTTCGACGGGAATCGAACCCCCTTCTTGCAATTTTGCTCAGAATGCCTATTTCATTCGGCCAACGGAAAATTTTGTGCTCCAATAATTAGTAAATGTGATTTTCGCTCAGCACGCGATAGTGTTTGTAATCATATTTAGAAAAAAGACCAAGAAGTCTAAAATTTATTAGTGTCAAAAATTTGTTTATCGGTCATTACAGTTAGGACACATAAAGGGCAATATTTTCAATATAATTGATTGTTTACTAAAGTATTTAATTATTTACGTACGTCTTACGATATACGTTAGAAAATTTGTACGTAAAATATTCAAATCAAAGAGAATGTGTCTGTTTCATAATTTGTAGGGTTCGATACCTGATAATGGAAAAGAAACCCATATAGGACCACTTATTTGTCCGTCTGTCCGAATAACTGTTGGTCAGTCAAGACCTTTGTTATCTATATATACCTATACCTAGTATGTTACTACTTCAAATGCGCAATACAACAATATTTAAAAGCCTTCGCTGCTAAACATTGACATAATCAAAGGCCTCTATAGCCCTGTAGGGGAATGCAAAGGTTTCAAAACGCTAACTTTCTGCCAGAGATGTGTTTGTACTATGTAATAAGAGACAAGTATATATTATTATCTACCGAGAACTGTGACGGGCGTAATGTATATATAGAAGTAAATTATACGGACTGCTTCTGAAAATTGATATTTTAATTTCTGTCTAACTTGGACCTTGACATTCCGAAACGATAATTTATACCACTCAGCTAACAAAACAGTTTATAAGAAATATAATACCTTGTTTCTTATTACACAATTCAAATAGAAAACCATAAGTTCATTGTGTAGGTAAACTAATAAAATCATCTTAACTGTATTATTATCAAAATAAATTAAACCGCGATAATACATTAACAGCAACCTAAATATCGCTTCTAAAATTTAAACTAAAATGTTGTGGAGCAAATGTTAGACCCAGGAAACATAAATGCGCTGTCTACATTCAGTGCTATTATCTCCAGCAGTTTTGGTGTGCAACGTACACCTTTCGAAACAGTATGGCAAGTTTTTTCAAGAGATTACGAACTAGATACGCACGTTATATCCACCGGGTTTGATTGCTATCACTTCATCGATGAAGTCATAGATCTAGTTCGACGTTAAATCAATACTTAGATGTTACAAAAAATAGTAATTCCACTTCTTAGACTGCTGTGACCGCCCCATTCCACACACTATTACTATGGTAAAACCTGAAAGTAGTTTGACTGGAGGTCCATAGGAAATTCAAATGCCTTCTCCAGTTGGGATACGCAGGGTATTGCGCATCTCTTAGTTTTATAGGTACTTTTGTAATATGCATATTATAACAAATGAATACATAGCTACCCACAGATACGATTTTTATGATTGCTAATAATTATATTATCTTTAAATATATCAATATTCACAGCATCAGCGGGCGATTATCTACGACCCAGTAAAAGATCTCAGTTTAACTTACACTACAAAAAATCTACTTAACTATCGAATTTTATAAACACCATAGTTCTTACTATTAGTTTAGGTAAAGCTATTATCTTATCTAGGTCATCAATCATGTGTTAACTATGTTATAAATTTCAATATAGTAAATAATTCTTTGCTTAGACAGAGATACTTAGATACAGATAAGAAAGCTGAAGTATTAGTAGGACGTACAACAGGAAGAATTTCCGACGCATTTCGCTTCTATACAAAGCATTAACAGGAGGTTTGGTCTTCAAGCGCATGACCAAGAAACATCCCTCGATTCTTCTCGTAACGCGTCTTATATTCTTCCGGTTAGGCTACGTGTCGTTTATGTACTCACGTCAGTTTAACAATAAAAGGAATGGTCACGAAATATATATATTTTAAGTTTTCTACACAAATATTTGTATATATTTAAGGCTTTATTGGAAAAACTGGTAGCAGATTGATTACATACCACCGAAGTAGCAGATTGTGTGTTTAGTTTTTATTCTGCTGATCTTCAGTCCGAAACATTCCAATTACGCTCGCTTTTTTAGAGTATTTCCTGGACCACGCTTGCTTTAATAAACATACGTACTAATTATAACTCGGTACTATAATATAAACATGTATAAAAAGCGTCAGGATCTAAAAGTTGGTATATTTGGATTGTACCCATACTGTTACAACAGTATATGAAGTTACCACACAACTAACCGAGCGTTTGTGAAGAGTTGCGACAGCCGTATCCGCAAACAGTGAATATTTTTAATTTTACAAGTGTCTGTTTTGTTTATACCTTGATACATTTAATTTAATGTAACCAATTTAAAATGAAAATATTATGTTTGTAATTTGTACTCCTTATTTGGGACCTAGGCGAACGTACCGAAATCAGATTGAAGACGTTCTAAAAAAAGCCCAGGTCAGGAGTACCCTAAACCGACGCTTATGTATGAAAGGATTGATGAGTGTAGATGAAGCGAGAAAGATATGTGAGGATCGTAGTAAGTGGAAATCTGTGGTCTCCGCCTACCCCTATGGGAAAGAGGCGTGATTTTATGTATGTATGTATTCGGGGAAGACACTGCCTCCTGCAACACAGTATTGATACTAAAGCAGAAGGCAGGGCTTCAATTACAGACATAAGTTTACTTATATGTTAAACTAAAAATAAATATTTTGTATTATATACTTGTATTTTGCTTCATTTTTGTTTATAGCAATTTTGCTGAACAGTTTCAGTTTAAGGGATGAATCATATCAATTAGGACCTTAAGGACCCATTTCAGAACGTCCTAATAAAGTTTCGGGTTGCTATGCAACACATAAAATAACTGAATGATAAAAATGACAGTTAACATGCAGCGCGTTTCAAGCTTTAACCGATGGATAGGCTAAATCGATGACTGTGAAACGCAAAGATAGTGTTTTATTTATTAAATATGTTCTGAGTAGTACAACCGGAACTTACTCGAACATTCCGAAACAGGCCCTAAATAAAACAAAATATGAATTAAATAAAGTTAATGGGTACTGCGCATGTTACATAGTAAGTAACACTACACGGGAATCGCCTTTCAAGCAAACACCGCACGACGACACCAAATGCTAACGTAGCGTTTATCGGACATCGAATTCTTCACTTTTGCAACTAGCATCGGGCAATTGTCACGTATTAATTCGATTAATAATTCATTGTAAATTTTATAATGAAATTAAATTTAAATAAATTTTGTATTTTTTTGCATCCTCTGGCTGTGGCCCTCGTATTTCACATGACAATTACGAAATTTTGTTTTTCCTAAAAGAGCGAAAAATAGAGTTAATATGTTACTCATAGATGTAGTTGTCCGATTCAAAAAATATCAGCACGGATTTATTAAGGACTAGCTTTTCGCTCGCTTTTCACGGTTTTCGTGCAAAACCATGAACATCTTTTTGCGCAGTTGGATAAAAAGTATCCTTTGTCCTTTCCCGGGTCTCAAACTATTTTCATACCAAATTTCATCCAAATCGGTTCAGTAGTATTGAAGTTTATTCGTTACATACCAAAATAGGAAAGATTTGTATCATTCCTCTTTAGAATATTGTCCGATTAAAAAATATTACATGGATTTATTAAGGATATAATGGGTCACATTTTAGGGTGAGTTAAATTCATTATCGTTAAGAAGGAGTTCCAAACTAGTTTTGAAATAGATGCTTTTCAACTTTTTCCCCCTATTTATTATATTAAAAGTGACCATAATCTTGGAATCGCACCCTCAAGAATTGGAACTTCTCTATCTTTTAATTATATTATCATTAATAGCGACTATGGTAAGTGATGCGGGGAATGAACAGAATGCCACTACTCACGTCTCAAATACAGCTGCCGATCACACTACTGTGCTTGGCGACAGATTTTTCTACTTGAGAATAGTCGCTGGTAAGGCGGGCATTCACAAAATACCCTACCACAATGCTCCAATCACTACAGACAACAGCCATGACCGACGGATTAACGTGCCCCCCAAAGCACAGAAACGCGACCACTAGTAAATGCCACTAACGGTCACCCATCCAAGACATGACCGTAGCTGATCATTTAAGAATAACTGAGCAAGCTCTGCTTATTAGTCATACAATAAGACTTTAACCCTGTTTACCCAACTTTTAGCACTTTTTAGCCAAGGTTAGCGTGTATACTACCAACGAAAAGTCCCAATTAAGTTCACGACAAGCAGGCAGCTTTCAAACTGAAGCCTAAACTTAAAACATAATCCTAGTCACATTCCCTGAAACTATACAGAGGATTCTCAACAAGTTTTGGTTCCACGTAGTTGGGAGCGAGCCTATTGCAAATCTACCGAGTATAGTTCTAGACACCGGATTATTACTGAAAATGTGTAGTCAGAAAAATTCAATAACTTTTCTGACCCGTGGTCTTTATTTCAGGTAGGTCATCTTTAGAAAGAGTCCGTCTTGTTCGGTACCACTTCAGTGTCAGATATTCTGCTGTAAAGTAGTAGTATGTAAACACTGTGTTGAGACATGAAGTAGCTAAGCCTTATGCTTTATTACTGGACAAACAAGGCATAAGAACAAACGCTTTAAAATGACGAGCGAGCGCAGTGCAGAGGAGACACTGCAACTGTAGTAGATCAGCATTATGATGTAAAAAAAAACTAGAATATTTCTTGCTTTTACAAACACACCTAACATTCTTCTCATGGGCTTTTGTATTGAGAAGACATATGTTATTTTACAATATTAAAAATTTATTAGAAAAAATTATAGTCATGTGCAAGATTCGAGCCCGCCACCATCCACCCCTATAGCCGGGGTGCACTGACCGACTGGGCTAACATGACATTGCTATCATTCTTCAACCATCATAAGGGGATGGGAGTGACACATATAGTTCCACTTACGTTGGAAGGTACAAACAAGACCAATTTTGCCATTGGTTTTAAACTTGTAAATGATGATGCAACCTTATAATTTTATATTGTTATGTTTGCAATAACGCCTGCCCTGTGGATTACATTACAAAATTACAAATATACGACAGAAAAAAATATAGTCATGTGCGAGTTTTGACCCGCGTCGTATTTATTTCTCTTAAATTTGTAATTCTGTAATGTAATCCGCAGAGCAGGCGTTATTGCAAACATAACAATATTAAAACCTATGTTATACCTTCGAATATAACATCACGCTATCGCTCGGGCTCCACATGCTCCGTGTAAACCTACCAAGCACAAATCCAGTCCTATATCTATATACTGCACTCACCTGTGGGACTGCTAGGCTAAGTAATTGCAAGACGAGACAAAGGGCTCATAAACAAGTCTCACTAGCCCAGCCAGACGGCGATGCGAAATCTCTACATGGTTCGCTTTACGCTGGACGTATGGCTTTATGTTCATTGCGTGACTCTGTGCTAACTGACACATCATCCACGCGAACGTTTTGAATTCCTTCATAGCTGTAACATCCTTTCACTTGGGTCATCAGAAAATCTGATTCTGCAGATCCCTGTGCATAGAAGCTCTTTCTATAACGGTTCTTTCTCTGTTCAGGCTGTTCGCTTATGTATGCTTTTATTATTTATATGCTTTGCCAGTCTCAGTGCGACGAGGACCGTCACTAGAGGTCTTGATTAAAAAGTAATATCATGGACCTGATTAAAAAGTAATATCTGTCTCGGTGTTCAAATTAATAATGCTTGTTTTAATTTTTAATTTCAATTGAGAATGTAAAGTCTTTGTTTATTCCAGTCTGTTTTGTTATTGGAGATATATATATATATATACATATATATATATATATATATATATATATATGTATATATATATATATATGTATGTAGCTTAGTATATTATATGTTTATTTATAATTATATATTATAATGAAAGTAGGGGTGTATATGTAAGTTTATTAACTTAGTCTATTTTTGTATTTACTATATATTAGTTCATTCATTCATTCATCTCGTATCAATGGCTAATCATAATAATAAATAATTGAACCTTAGATGATTTTTGTCCAATGGGAGGCCATCTGCACGGCCCTGTGAGATGCATACGTGAGGTCATCTTGTGTGCAGGTGGTCGGGCACTGGGGACATGACAGTAGGTGTGCCATATTTTGCTCAGGGGCACTACACTCATATTTCACATCTAACCTGTCCCTTACTCCCCATTTGGCAAGGTTAATTTTGCAACGACCAACTTGGGTACGGAGTCTATTGAGCGACTTCCAAATTGGCCACTGCAGTTCGTCCCCAGGAGGTAGATGTTCCGCTGGGGTAACATAGTTTGTGGGTGTGGGGTATATATAAGCAAATATTAAGCCCATATTTTTCTTACACTTGGTGTACAATAAAGTGTTATCTATCTATCTATTATCTCAAAATTAAGTGCACCATATCTTCCTGTCGACGAAATAATCTTACACGACAATCTCCAAGACATTGAACTTTTTTGTCATCTATGAGAGTTCGTAGTGACTCAGTAGTCACCTCAAGTCACATAATACTATGAGCCGCAATGCTAGTAAATTTCAAAGCAGATATAACATAATGTCACATAGTCCGAACATGCCCCAGACAACACGATATTGTTTATTAAAGCGACTAAGGCACTCGAAACGCCAAGACTCCCGCAAAATTTGGAAATTGAAATGTCGTTGGGCATTTCCCTTCCATGTTCTTATTTCAACATGTTTATTGTATATTTCCTTACTGAGATATTTGCGTTGGGTATATTTAGACTTATATGTTGATAATAAAACTAGGTACTAAACATTTTTATAGTGTATTATTATATGAGATTTTCAGCAGTACACAGCGTGGAACCGGATCAGATAGATATCAATATACTAGCGTCGTATTACGTAGGTTCTAACATGTTTATGCGAGATTGCATAAAGTCCTTGATATGTATGTACCCACATATATATCAAGAACATACATATCAAGCACTGAACATTTAAAGCTGAGGTTTCTTATGACAGCTAACTCACAGACCTGTTCATATGCTTTTGTAGCCGTAGATGTTGTTAGGAGTAAGCAGAGTAAGCAGCTAGAATGAGTAATGGATCTCAAAAGCGAGCCGCCCGAACTGTTAGTGGTTTGGCAATAGCTCTTCTACTTGGGGGTGGTAGGTAGCCAGGCAGGAAATTTTCCACTTTCGAATAGTTCATGGAAATATAACTTTCGACAAGAGAAGCTTCGGCTCTTGAACATTCCAATATGGAACCCTTAGTGAGGCAGTCCATGGTCATTGCAATAATGCTTAAATTTTTCAGAACGTCAACATAAATAGAAGCGACGTCCACCGATGGCAATTCCCATTAGGGAGGGTTCCCATAATCCCCATGCTTTGCAGGCGTCTTAGTCATCGCAGTCCTGGCACGCCACAGGTTTTTTCATAAAGCTTATCCGTAGCTAATGGGTACTGTTAAGGTAAAGCTAACATCATCTTGCTGATGATGCCTTACCTTACCCCACCTTAACCCACTCATGTTACATCACACATCAACAGCCAAACGTCCATGTAAGATGATTAGGAAGGCAGAGAGGGAGACGGGGGAAGGGGGGAGCAACCCTAGGCCGCGTCCCAAGGGGAACTCATGTGAGGTAGCGTGACTTTTATAAAAAAACACAGGACGTTAAAGATCTGCACAGCAGTTAGTGAACAACGCGTTAAATTAACAAGATTCTAAAGAAATACCGAAATTGAAAACACTAACGGTTCAAACAAAGCATTCACGTCACAGACAGATCCTGAACACAAAATTCCACACAAAGCATATTTATACCGTACAAGTGGCGAACAATCGGAGGAATACCCCTATATTCCTCCGATTGTTCGCCACTTGTTCAAACTAGATCTGTGGTTTAAAAGGGAGGGTGGGCAGTTTGATATTTAGCCCTAAATGTGGTTATGCCAACATTGGGCTATTTCATTGCGGCTCAAATTTTTTATATCAATTGTTTGTTTGTTTGCGAATAAAGAATTTCTCTTGCCGAATGGACAAATGTGGATATTATTGACGCGCTCGTGGTGTTTTTTGCTTTGCCATTCTTAATCATCTTAATCAGTTAAGTTATTAAGTTAAGCAACGTCCGCTGTGGTCATGAGTAGAATGGGTGACCGCTAGTGGTATTACTAATGAGCGCTTTAGTGCTTCGAAGGGCAAGATAAACCGTCGATCTCTGTTGTTGTCTTATCTAATAATATAATAAATAAAAACCATTTATTTCAGGCAACTTATCATTATAAATAACACAGGCCCGTAAAATATATATACCTTAAACTAACATGTATAAAAGTTTATATGATTACAATAGTAATCACGTTTTTTCTGCTGACGCGATGCGCGAAGTATCCGACCGAGGAATCGCCGGAACTTGACACCCTTCGGCCAAAATTCAGCTTCCATGAAAGTCTGGAGTTCGCGAGTTGGCACTCTCACCACAAATGATTTAAAAGTCACATTGTGACGAGACTCCAATCGCTGAACCTTCAGATTCATATTAGTTTTGAGCGCGATGTACTTCACCAGGTCTTCAACTTGCGTGGTGTAGTGCAAGCGAGAAACGTAGAGATGTGTTGACGGCAACTCTGGGCGCAGCAGATGGTTATCGCCGGTAGGTGCAGTACCACTCTTATTCTGAGAGGTGTTCTTCTTCTTATTTTTCCTTTCTACTTTTGTGTACCCGTCTTTATCACATTGACTATTTTGCTTTACATCTAAAGATGTCAGTCGTTATAGCATGGTGGAAAGGCATTTTGCGAATGCCCGCCTGGCTAGCTACAACCAGCAAGTAGAAAATCTGTCACCTAGCACCTAATGGTGTGTTCCGGCAGCTGTCCTTGAGAGCCAGTAAACGTAGGTTATCCTTTTATTTTTTTATTTTTTTGACGCTGGGAAAAGTGCATTATGCATACCCTCCCATCGGGGGATGGGGGGGTTATGTGGAACTCCCCGGTAGAAGACCGGTATACCCACTAAACGACCCAGCGGCATTCCAGCATCGTCTGTGTGGAGGAGGACTGGGAGACTGGCAGAGCCTTTACGTCCAGTCCTCCGCCGACGACCGCCCGCTTTACAGCGGGGCCTATACACGCCCCTCCCCACGGGAGGGGCACGGGAATGTATCCTGGACAACTTGTTCAACCACATCATCAGTTACCATCTGGCGAGATAGTGATCCAAGGCTAGCCTAGCAGTTGTGTAAAAAAACCAGATTATGATCACAATATTTCAATGGGTCTGAAAACTTACTATTCATAATGTGTCTGGAATAGAGAATTTCATACCTTGAATGGTAAATATATTAGATTCCTAATATTTTAGAGGCGTATTTCACATATGCTTTAAACTGTCTACCGTTCAAATTATATCTAATTACCTGTAACCGGTGTTTATGGTAATTATGTTTAATTTGACCGTTTTATGGTAATTTGGTGAAATTTGATTGACAAAGGTAGTAAAGAATAGTCAAACCTCTTTTTGATATCCGTTTTGAGCCTATAAAATATTAGTGGCATTTACGTAGTATACAAATAAGGGACAAGAATATTTTGGTATCTAACATTCTTGACATTTTAATATTTTGTACAAAAATAACAAGTGCTTGCTTGAAATTATATATTTATTCACATAGATACTACTCGTACCATTGCATTTTACCTAAAGCGATAGTGTAGTAAGTAATAAATAATTAACCAAAACATTTTAAAAGTGCCATTGCTCAATATTATGAGAGCATCGTTTTTGAAGCGTTCGTAGCGAAGTTTGCTTAGCCGTTCTTAGCTAGTGGTGGATAATATAGCATCTAGCGCCATAGCAAAGCGTGTTATTGCCTTGTAGCGCATACAGCGCGCTTTGTATATTATTCTCTTCGCGCTATTAATATAACGTTTAGCATCAAGCGTCCACTAACGTGGCTGGGTAGGCCTATAACGCGGATATGCGCAAAGCGTGTTAGCGCGACCGAAACCGCGCGATGACTGAAGCTTGGCGCTATGCCGCTATCCGCTATACTGTCACTATAACAGTATAGCGGATAGCGGCATAGCGCCAAGCTTCAGTCATCGCGCGCTTTCGGTCGCGTTAACACGCTTTGCGCATATCCGCGTTATACTGTTGCGCCTGACGCTATTGTGACGACACCTAGCATATGCATCTAGCGCGAGCGCCTTGTTTCGTTATAACGATAGCGTATAATAAAGCGTGCTATTCGAATATAGTTTATAGTCTCCAGCGCGTTGGTGCTGTATAGCGGATTTGAACAATACTATTCTTAGCCGATCAGCTAAGTTAAGCATCGTCTGCAGCGGTCATGACTTAGATGGGTGACCGCTAGTGACATTACCATTGAGTGCTTCTGTGCTTTGGAGGGCACGTTAAGCCGTCGGTCCCGGTTTGTTGTCTTAGGACGGCAGTCGTTATAGCATTGTGATAGGGCATTTTTCTCAAGTAGAAAATTTGTCACCAAGTAATCTACCGGCGACTGTCCTTGAGAGCCAGTAATTCTAGGTTAGCCTGAACAACATCTTCGACCACATCATCACTTACCTACTATCAGGTGAGATGGTAGTGGTCAATGGATAATCTATCAGGCCATAAAATACTTCAGACTGTATTGTAAAGCCGGATCGTCCACTGCTGAACACAGCCACCCCTATTAAGGGGATGTTTGCTATAATCCCCACGCTTGGCAGGCGTCTTGGGGATCGCAGTGTAAGTTGGCAGTTCTTTAGAAGGCGCCCACTTTCCAGTTCTTTTTTATGCTTAATAGCCTGTTTTAAAAAAAATACATTTCTCAGTAATAAGAAGTGCCATATTATTCACATCATCTAACCAGCCAGATATGAGCCAATTTTATGTTTATTTAGAAGGAAGGTCCAGGGAAGGTTTAAACGAAAAGAATATATGAAAAAGTGCCGAGGAAGGAGTAAAAACAACAATTTAATTTTTAACCTATACTAACAACGTTCGTTCGTTAGGATAGGTGATACGAAGTAAACCGGGTCATCTAGTTATTTATATAATTTGTATTGATACGATTAACTATATAGAAATCTATATATATAATATATAAAAATCAAAGTCCTGACATAATCACTGACTGCCAGATTGACAGACAGACAACGAACAGCCTAGACCGCTGGTTTTTATTTATTTTTTATTTAGGGAGGACATAGATGCTGGCTACCGCCTGTGCGGTCGTCCAGCTCCACCGGGTTTTGGGCGAGGGCCTGGCCCTACAATAGCCCGGGAGGGAGAAGTGCCAAAGGCACTTCTCCCGAGACGGGCGTAGAAGGCGAAAAGCGCTTTCTACCTCCGTCTCCTGCGGACGCCGAAAACGTACCGCTACTATAGGAGGGGTTGACAGCGAGCTCAAGGGCACCACTGTGGTTCGGACCTCGGCTTGTCTCGCTGTCGAGAGACATGGGGGGGATCGGAGCAAAATGCCTCTGTGCAACTGCAGTGTTGCACAATTGGGCCCTACTGAATAATACTCTTTGACTATTTGGAGAGCAATTTATCGTGACCTTGTTTTTGCCTCGAGCTCGCCGGCGAGCTCGGTGTTTGATTGTGTGACCTCTGATTACCTCACACCTGGGGATTTTACCTCGACGACTTGCGGATAACGCTAAAGCTGCCAACGTAATGGCTGCGATGGGGTCATCCGGGTCGTCTAATACCTGCCGTGGTCGGCGACGGGGGGGTTTGAAAAATGGGATAGAAGAGGCAGTCGAGTAGTTCGATGCCTGGACAACCAATGGGTTCGGGTGGTGGGGCGCTCGATCAAAGTATCGGCGGGCGCAGTCCTTATTGAACTGCGCTAGAGAGGGAAGGTTTAAGTCGCAATGCAACTCGGTGTTCCGGATATACCACGGGGCGCCGGTTGCATTACGAAGAAAACGGTTTTGGATGACTTGAAGTTTATGAAGGTGGGCCTCACTAGCATGACTAAACACTACTGATGCGTAAGTCATGATGGGGCGGATGCAGGCAGTGTAAAGTGTCTTCTTATTACTAAGAGACATTTTACTCTCTTTGCGAAGTAGGGGACCAAGGCGACCCATTATGAAGGCCGCTCTGTTACGGACGGTTGTTATGTGATCGTTAAAGGTGAGATGACGATCAAGGGTGACTCCGAGGTATTTTGTTCTAGGAACCCAGGGAATGGGTTCGTCGAACAAAATAAGCGGTTTCGGGTAAGGGGAGCGTGTCTTCTCAGTAAAGCACATAGCTGTGCTTTTAGCTGGGTTGACCGCGATGCGCCATTTTCGGAACCAGTCACCGATCTCGGTGATGGCCCGTTGCATGACGAAATAGGACTGTCTGTTGATATGCCACCCAGTGGTGTAAATGGCGGTATCATCCGCATATTGGGCTAGGAATACTTTGGGCTGAGAGCGTGGGATGTCACTGGTATACAGTGCAAAGAGAATAGGTGATAGCACGGAGCCCTGAGGGACTCCGGCTCTGACTGGGTGGGGGGAGGAGAGGGTGCCTTCCACGCGATAGCGAAAGCTTCTGGCTTTAAGGAAGTCTTGTAGGATGAGCACAAGACGTTCTGGCACGCCAAATTGGTATAGCTTGTAGATCAAGCCGTTGTGCCAGACTTTGTCAAAAGCTTTCGCTACGTCGAGGAAGACTGCTAGCGTAGTCTGGGGTTTGGGGTACTTATTGAAGCCCTCAATGATGTGCTCCGTGAGGCGGTGCACCTGTTGGACGCATGAGTGTCCGGGTCTGAAGCCAAACTGCTCATCTGGGATAAGGTGGTGTTCCTTAGCATGGGACTGGAGACGGTTTGCAAGTAACCGCTCGTAAAGTTTGCCTAAGGCACTGAGGAGGCTGATGGGGCGGTAACTGGTGGGGTCAGATGAGCTTTTGCCTGATTTGTGAATGCCAATGACATTTGCACATTTCCAGGTGTCTGGGAATAAGCAGTGGCTCATAGCAGCATTGAAGATGCTGACTAAGAGATGGATGAGAGGAGGAGAGAGGGTTTTAAGAACCCTGTTGGAGATGCCATCGGCACCGGGGGATTTGCGCGGTCGGAGGGCCTTGATCAGTCTCTCCACCTCAGCGTAAGTCGCTAAGGTGATTGGTGGGAGTTCAGAGGTGACCACAGAGCTTTTACGTTCGACTTCAGCATCCACCGAATCGAGGTGAGCTTGGTCAACGTGATCTACGTTAGGGGAACACTGAGCCTCTAGGCTATCAGCTAGGCACTCAGCTTTGTCTTCGTCAAAGAACGCTGGGACTAGTGGGACTGGTCTGTATAAGGGAGGCATGTCGTTATGGTTACTTCCTTTCAAGCCTCGCGCCAAGTCCCAGTAAGCATGGTGGCTTGGCACGAGGTTTGAAAGTTTATCGCCCCATTGTTGATCACGCAACTCAGACATGCGACTTTGAACCATGCGTTCAAAGTGGCGTTTCTTAGTTTTGTTCTCTTTACTGGGGTAAGAGTCGTAATGTCGGGTTACTGCTTTACTCTCCGTCACCAATCGCCTCACATCCGCTGGAATGACAAGGCGCCGGTCGTCCGGCACTATGACCTCCTTTGCGGATGCACCTACTACGGTGGAGAGGTGATTGGTGAACGAATCGATCGCAAGGGTTACGTCATCTTTTGTCAGGATGTCGTCAGGGATCTTGTCTAGGTCCGGTGAACTGATAGCCTTTAGGGCATCGCCTACTTGCTTCCAGTTCACTATCGTCTTAGTGGGGCGGGGGAGGTCAGTCGTTGGGTCGGGACCTAGTCGCAGTATAATGGGTCGGTGGTCAGAGTGAAGCTCGTGAACCACTTCTATGGAGCGTAACCGGAGTGTTACGCCTCTGAATAGTGCCATGTCAAGCAAGTCAGATCGGTGGTTTTCCATATAAGGGTAGTGAGTGGGCTCAGTGGGCGCAATTATGTCAAAGTTAAGTTCTGCGATTAGGTTTTCAAGTGCAATACCTCTGGGATTGTTGACGTTACAATTCCATAGGATGTGCTTACTGTTGAAGTCGCCAATCAGAATGACGGCGCTTCCTAATGAGAATAGGGCTTCTAAGTCAGCTCGGACGATCGGCTTTTTGCAAGCTTGGTAACAGGATGCTATGACTATAGGTTGATGACCAGTCATAGCTAGGAGGCAACAAGATGCTTCCATATTAACAAGAGTCGGGGTAGGTAGGGGAATGCAGTGCAGGGACCTTTTGTAATAGATAAGAGTGCCTCCCCCACGGGAGTTCACTCTATCATCACGTACCGTTCTGTAATTGGCAAACCTAGGGTTCGCCTTCCCCGGTTTTAGAAAGGTTTCCTGCACGCATATGATATCGATAAGGTGGGTACAACAAAAGTCGTGGACGAGGTCACGTTGTCTGAAGAGGCCGTCAGCGTTAAATGACGCTAACGAAACTGAGTACGGTTTCGTGCGTTCGGTTGTACTACCCATAGTGGTTGTACTGGGGAGGGGCCTGGGGAACGAAGCGCTTAAGGGCGCTAAGTAAATTCGCGTGTTCCAATGTGTATTGGATCACGTCCGCTGGGGATTGAGCGTATTGCATCTTGTGGAATAGCTCTTGTACCTCATTGATGTCAACCGACATAGCCAGATCGCTGACTAGGTTGATTGCCTCTTGAAGAGGGGCAGCCATCAATGGCATAGGTGGAGCTTGTGGCCGGGAAGCGGCGCGGGGAGGCGCGCGAATGGTGTTGGCGACGGGTGCCGGGAGCGCGGGGCGAGCCGGGGCCGGTGCGCGGGCAGGGGCCGCGGCGCGGGCGGGTGCGGGTGCGGGCGCGGGTGCGGGCGCGCGGGCCGGGGCGCGGGCGGTAGCGACGGTCTTAACCATACTGGGTGGTTTAGACCATGCGTTACGGGCTGGGAGCGGCGCGGGTATTACCTGTGAGGCAGGTACTACCGTTAGTTTAGGGCTTACCCGTTGGTAACGGTCGTAAGAGGGACGGGTCGGCCTATGCCTTGCCACCCTGTGGTTCACTCGTGGTGCTTTAGGGCAACCACGGTAATTCGCGGTATGCCCTTGAGCACCGCATAAAACACAGCTGGGTGGGTCCGGTGAATCCCGGGTGCGAGTGCACGCTGCTGTCGCGTGATCGCCTAGGCACTTAACGCACCTAGCGCGAGCGAAGCAGAAACGGGAGGCGTGCCCGTATAGTTGGCAGTTATGGCACTGCGAGGGACTCCCATTTTTGTATGGGGCTTGGACATCGAGTCCTGAGAGGCCACAGACCTTTTTTAAATTAAAAATGGCCTTGCCTTCAGGTGTACGATCTAGTACTACGAGTACTAGATCGTAGGGACTGCGGTCCTTCCCGCTGTACATGCGGTGAACTGCATGTACGGGGAAGTCTTGTGCCTTCAGGTCGGCACATACCGAATCGGTATGTACCTCCTTGGGCACACCGCGGATGACCACTCTGAGGACTTTCTCCTCTTCGAGCGCATAAGTATGAAAACTTATGCTCTCTTTACGGAGGAGCTTTGTTAGCGCTCTGTGGTCGCTACTGGTGGGCACTTGGACTTTAATGCCCTGCTGCGTGGAGCGGGCATTAGTGTAATGGATCCCACGATCCGAAACTAAACGGGACAGCATGTCCCATTTGGTTTTGTCCTGAATGAACAGGGGTGGAGGCGGTTTTTCGCGGCGCGCGCTCGCGTCCTGAGGGGACGCGGCAGTAGTGGCCGGAGCGGAGGGAGGAGACGCGGGGCGCGGGGCGGGGGTCGGCTTCTTGCCGGAGGCGGGGGCCTTAGCGGGTGCCTTGGCGGGAGGGGCGGAAGTTGCGCAACTAGCGGCTTTAGGAGCACGCTTGCGTTTGCGGTCAACGACGGTATAGCCGTCGTTATCGGAGTCCGAGTCAGTGCGTAAGGCGCGACTCGGATCTACTTCCATCTCCGTTTCGGAGTCTGAAGTGGGCTCGACAACGGCGATGGAGGGACGGGTGCTCGCTGGCCTCCCGATCGGTGAGCGCGAGCGAGACCTCTCACGGGGAGGGGCTGCCACCG
Organism: Plagodis dolabraria; assembly: GCA_963854805.1. Lineage (NCBI taxonomy): Eukaryota > Metazoa > Arthropoda > Insecta > Lepidoptera > Geometridae > Plagodis > Plagodis dolabraria. Next base: position 39,996,046 of record OY978440.1, read on the forward strand.
TGCGTCTATTGTCCGGGCCCGGGGCGGGCGAAAGCGGGCTGTCCTCTGAGAAGGACCGGGTCAGAGGAGGGACGTTGGCCTCCGGGATTGAAGTCCCGGAGGGAGCAATAAGAGTGTCCGTGATGCGGGCACTCGCTTCCTCTTCTAGGAGTTGCATATGAGCAACATACAGATCGGGGTGGCGGAGGGCGAAGGTCTGAAGGACCTGCACCTCACCGTTAGAGGGACGGGACTGCATCCTGAGGGGAATACTCAGGACGCCCTATCAAGGGTTTGAATTCCCTCACACACCTTGTGAGCTCACTGTGTGAGAGGGAGTGTGTACCTAAGGTGTGCCCTAGTTGTGTACCCTCTCCGAGCTTTTTTCTCGGCGGAGAGGGGTGCTCCTAAGCGCTACTCCGGGGTTGACTAGGGGCGACCCCAAGGCCAGTAATCCCGGAGCCCAGCTTGCTTCGGCTGACCCGTGAAGCGGGAAAGGCCACGGTGCAAGGTTAAACCAAAAGAACAACAGTGGCCGTTGTCACCGTAGGGTGTCACACTGCGACCGCAGCAAATGGCGGATTTGATCGTTCAGACGGGTTTGGCTGACGCTACCCCACGCCTGAACGACGTCGCTTAACAGCACAAAGTGTGTTGTTACGCGACTGTTACTATGTTGTGTCGGGTAGTAAAGTGGTGAAATGCGCACCGAAAAGTGCGGTCAAAACAAGACCACCAGCCCGATATGATGTTGTTCGTCCGAAACAAGGGACTTGGGTAGGTGGTAATGCCTGACGTCTTAGAGCGCCTCTGCGCGACGGCACGGCGAGCTCGTAGCTCGCGTTGCTCGGCGTTCGGCGGCTGCTCAGCTTCTGCACACAAAACAAAAACTTCGTCAGGACTGCGTATTCCAAGGCACTGGTCTGCAACTAGCGTCGGAACGATGACCCGAGTGAGACGGCAATAGTGCGGGGACTATTGCGGTCTCACTGGGAGATACTGGCGGAGCTGTAGACAGGTGTGCACGGCGTGGCGGCACAGGTCGGAATGTAGTCATTCAGACCGCTGGTTGCAGAGACTTTAAACTTGAAGGGTGTATTTTTCTTGTCACGTAGGGGTGTACGAAGAAAGGATTTTTCGATTCACCCAATAAGGGGGTAAAAATGGGTCAAAACGTTTGTAAGTAGTCCTTTGTTTTTTTAACTTACAGTTTTGAATATTAGCATTTAAATAATATATTTAAAATAAAAAAATACGTGTTTACGTGACTGGATGACTTAAGGAGATGAAACTTTGTATGGAGAGGTTTTGAAGTTATAGTAATAAAAATTGGTATCTGGATATACTTTTTTAAAACATAAAACATGCTACTCATACTTTGATATGTTTTGCAAGGGTTGATTTAAAGAGGTGAAGAAAGTTTGTCACGCGCTAGCGTAAAGTTCGTTCGTCTGTCATATTGATGATGTCATATATTTTGAACCGTAATAGTCAGACATTAAAAAAAAAGAAAAGAAAAACAAGCTTACCAATAAAACTTAGGTGCTTATAAAACTCAAGAATATTATTGTATCTAGATAATTTACAAAATCTGATAGATATTAAAAGGATAGAATAGAATATATTATCGTTTATTTGCTTAAAATGTAGGTACAAAGAATTGAACAATGATTTTGCACAATGTGTCTGGTACATTTTGCCAAACTGTGGCATGCAAACATTAATTCAAACTTATAATTCTTTATTATTCACCAATTTGTTTTACAAAGCTTTAAAAAAACGCTATGCGCTGAGCATTGGGATTCGGATGAGACGTCCGTCGCACGTCGTTTATGACAGGAAAAAACCCGGGTATAGTGTTGCGATCCACCACCCGGTGCCCCACCACTGAGCTCGGACTAAGGTTACCTAAGCCATTAGTGCAGAGTTGAATTTTATCAAAATTTCGTAATTTGGCGTTCGTTTGGTGACTTATCCTCTTTGAATTTTTATATTATTATTTTACCTATTGTCAAATATCCGTACTTAAGTATTTATTTTCTGATATATTGAACGATAGATTTAAAGATTATTATCATTTTAGATATTATTTATATCTTACAGCCAAATAACGTTTAATTTTTTTATTTTTCCAGATTAAAGTTCATTAGATTAAACTACTTTTTAACCGACTTTTAAAAAAACAGGAGGTACTCAATTCCCCCGTATTTTTTTAAGGTTTATTAATATTTTCGTATCTTGGTGATATAGTCGTTTATAGTGAGTAGACAATCGATCCCGAATGTAGCAAGTGTCACTAAAAACGTGTTTCTTTTTACCATAAAATGGAACAGACTTCAACAGTCAAAAGTGTGAAATAACTCAATAGCTTTAAAATTGTACGAGTTATTAGACACGTAAAATTATAAAGTTTTTGAGTCGCCTATCATTAACCATTATAGCGCCATAATGCTATAAATGGGGAAGTAAAGTTACTGAATTCATAATAAAATTATTAATATGAAGTAAACATCCCCAAAACAACTCCAAGAAATTCTGAGAACTTACATAACCTTTGTTTTTCTCAGGCATACTAATTTTAGTATATTTTCCATGCGAGATTGTTATTTTTTCAAAGGAAGTACTTAAGATACTAAGATACGTACATACTTATTAGGGAAAATACATGATTCCATTCCGTGGGCGGAATAATCTATTTTTCTTCGTCATTTGTATATGCTCAAAAACACGTGGAACGTGTCTATAATATTTTAATTGCTATAATATGTGTGATAATTGAGTGTTTACACCACGGTTTTACATTTTTAATAAACAAGAAACATTGGCGCTATAGAACTTTACTACTTGTTAATATAATTTAGTCTATAGGTATGTATTATTTATTTAGCGGTAAGACTAACGAAAACGCCCCGTGAGGTTCTGGGTTAGAATTGCACCTCCCCATATCATCCAGTGGGTGTCGTAAGAGGCGACTAAGGGAAAAGTACTGGAAGGTGGGCAGCAGCGCCTTCTAAAGAACTGCCAACTTACACTGCGATCCCATAGACGCCTGCCAAGCGTGGGGATTATGGCAAATACCCCCTTAATAGGAGAGGCTGTGTTCAGCAGTGGACGATCCGGCTGTTAAAGTAAGACTAACGAAAGCATTCCTAAGGATAGTTTCCGCCAGGAAGGCGGCCGGATATATGTAGAATTGAAATACTTTTAATGTGCTTCGGTTTGAAGGTGCCGGTGTCATTATTATATGTGGCTTAACAACTTTATCTCTCAGGGTGACGGGCGCAGTTCAGTACCACTTGACACCAGGTGGGCATTGTGCGAGTTCCGACAGAATAGCATAGAAAAAACTAACCTGTGAACACATTAAGTGCTTACGTTCTCATTGCATTGTTAGAGAGGAGACTGTACTTGTCGGTAGTAGGTCTTACATACAATTCCCAGAATAAATAGATAGCAAATGCACACCGCCGGATGAAAAAATATATTTCAGATAGTGCGGTGTATGGAACTAGATTTTTATATGCCTGGTAGAAGACACTATGCTCTCCGCGTTACATGGACTTATTTAGACAACTGGCCATAAGTGGGTGTTAATACACCTTCCAGGTTATACAGGCATTTTAAATGAAATTAATATTGATATCCTTTATGTATCCCACTCATGTGAGATCTGTACAATTTGTCATATCTTACAATAGGTACAAAAGGCAACATAAGAACATACTAAACATATATTTTCACCTAACAAAGCACAAATCAGCACAGAGGCACAATTGTTAAAACGTCTGGCGTCGGTTTTAGAGTCAGCAGCATCAAATCAACGCACTGAATCCAAACCCGAAGGTAAAACAAAAATTCTACCAATACCAACCTACTAAATGGGTATCGTCCAATAGTAACTGCTATTGAAGCTAGGGTGGCGTGTGAAATCCTTCAGCCTTGGTGGGTGGTTAAAATTTAATTACCGCTTGGAACGAAGTTGCTTCAGGTGTGAAAGGTTTAAAATGAAAGCGTGTATACTGCAGTTGGCAGGACTCACTATGGTAATATGCGCATCTGACATTAAGCTTCTCTGACATTATGTGCCTAAAGCTAAAAAATGGGTAAATAGAAATTGTGACATCATTTTCGATGTTATTTTCGTAAGTTTGTATTTTTTCGAGTTCATATGCAATACTGGTGAACGTGCACTCGTTGACAAATAGTAATTTTCGTGTTGTTGAGTAAACTCCTTAGAAAGTTTTGGTTAGGTATTACTAAGTTAAACGTGATTTGGACTAGACTGACACTTTACACTATCATAAATTATCCATTATTTATGTTGTATGCTGCTTGTCTTTGGTTTTTCAGTCCACTAGATGTGATGTCATACATATCATGTTGTCTATGGATATGATCATTCATCAATGACAAATGGAATTTATGACGCCTTCTTCGACGAGGGTTTGTCTATTGAAAGAAAGAAAAGAGAAAGAAAATTCATTTATTTCTGACAAAACACAACATCAAAAATTCCCTAACATAACATTAAATAATACTACATACAGAACATTTGCAAACAATAACAAAACTAACAATAAGAAAAAACAAATTTGTTATTTACTACGTCATGAATATTAAATGAAATTAAAATTCAATGCAACCATTATATTAACTAAAATAAACAGTTGACATGTGACATGACGAGTATTATGATTTGCTTGAATCCTGGGTCGACGGATTCGATCCCTAACGTGAGCCAGAACGAGCGAAGCGTCTCTGCTTCAGCTTATACAAAAATGCTTTCGTATATCCGTTTCTCCTCTAGAGGTCGCATTCATTCTCAACCGATATTTGTGGAATTTTGTGAGCAGGTTTCTAATTCCATATAATTATTATAGATACTAGACTTAAAATTTAAAAAAAAAACGAATAACAAAAAAACTAAAAATATTACAGAACTTTTTGGTTACTCTTATCAACAAGCAAGTTTTCTGTCTGAACAACTTCTCCATTCGTACCTTAAAGATGCCGGGGTGGAGGAAAATTTAAAAAATAAGCTGATTTCCTGGGTCATATCAAATCACACGGAAATTCTTTATCAGCTTTTGGAATAAAAACATGATAAACATTGAAGCGCTCGTAGGGAAGTTTGCTTAGCTGTTCTTAACCGATCGGCAAAGTTAAGCAACGTCCGCGCGGTCATGACTTGGATGGGTGACCGCAGGTGACATTACTACTGAACGCTTCCGTGCTTCAGAGGGCACGTCAAGTCAACGTTCCCGGTTGTTGTCTTAGTATGGCAGTCGCAATAGCATGGTGCTAGGGCATTTTGCAAATGTCCGCCTGGCTAGCTACCTCCCTCAAGTTGAAAATCTGTCGCCAAGCACTTAACAGTGTGTTCCGGCAGCTGTCCTTGAGAGCCAGTAATTCTAGGTTAGCCTGAACAACATCTTCGACCACATCATCACTAAGATAGTGGTAAATATGAAAAATGACGTCCGTTTACGCAGTCAAGTAAAAATATTAGAAAATTGAAATTAAATAAAAAAAATAATTAGCGCCGTTTATATGTGCCCTGTGGCTATGTAATGAGCCCCTGTTACAATATTGTACAAATGCTGCTATTATTTTTATGCGTGCGCAGGTTGTTTATTTATTTTTGAGATATTATTGTTTGGTGGCATTGTATGTCTCTTTGACGTTGGAGACGATGCGCTGTATCCTTGGAGACCATGGCGCCAAGCCGTGGTGTGAAGGTGGTGCGCAGCTGTGTTTCTAAGCGTGTTGGTGCGCATGGGCTCATCTCGTCAACATCCGAAGAAAGCAAACCGGTGAAGAAGTCAACGTGACATTTTAAATATTCTATGCTTTGGACTATTTTTCTAGTTGTTTTTCTAATTGGTTTATTTAAAATAATGTTCAATGTGCCACAGCGATGCGCCCAAATTGAGGAAGCTACTCAAGCGATTGTGTCACAAAACAATTTGGTAAGATGTTTGGAATGTTCCAATGAACGCCTCTTCAAAGGGGAAAAAGGTTTGAAAATTCACAAAAGTAAGTGCCATAAACAGATTATAAGTAGCTCATCCGTCCCTACTTCACCACAAAACGTAATTGAAATACCCCCTTCTTTAGCAATCCAACCATTGTGGCAAACTTTGTCAAATAACAAAATAAATAAGCCGGTAGTAAAACGTATACCTAGAGGGGCCCGTATATCCGTCGCTACAGCTTTGTCCCACGCCATCAAGGCTGTGGTAGCTCAGAATACAAAGCAGACCTGGGAACATCTACTGTCCTTTCCTTGTGCTATACTTCACGTTAGCCCGGACCAACGAAATAAAAAGTCTTTGACAACTCGGATAAAAGAAAATTGTGTGAAGTACAGTACACGGGAAGGGCCTACTCTAATTTCTGTTGAATATTCGGTTTCAAATAAAAAATCTAAATTTAATGTGGGTTCACCAACTGAGTCTGTTATCTACAAGCTAGTGGAAAGCAAACTCAGTGATGGAAATATTAGAGGGGCAGCGCGTATTTTATTTTCCAGTGACACAATCGCGCCGTCGACACCTGAGACACTCAAGATTTTGGTGGAAAAACATCCACCTCCACCAGCAGATATTTTACTGCCTGAAGCACCGGTAGTTAACGATAATACTATTGAGGTGACGGCTTTAGAGGTTTCTGCAGCTGTTATGTCATTTCAAAGTGGGTCTGCTGGTGGCCTTGATGCACTAACCCCGCAGCATTTAAAGGATTTACTATGCGGTGCTAGCGGGGAAGTTGGGGAGACGCTTTTGAGAGACTTAACGGCTCTGGTGAACCTAATGTTGTCAGGCCGAGTGAATGGTAGTATTATCGATATCCTTTACGGTGCAAATTTATGCGCTTTAAAGAAGAAGGACGGCGGCATCAGGCCAATTGCAGTAGGAATGACTTATCGCCGCCTTGCCGCTAAAATTTGCTGCAAAAAGGTAGCACCAGCTTTGACAAACATTTTCCAGCCCCTTCAGTTAGGTTTTGGCTCGCGAGGTGGATGCGAAGCCGCCGTCCATTCCGTTAGAACGTTTTTGACTCAAAATTGTGGGGATTTGCTCCTGAAGGTGGATGTGAGGAACGTTTTTAATTCAATAGATAGAGGAGCCCTTCTAACACAAGTCAAAGACAAAATTCCAAATTTGTACAGTTTTCTTTGGCAATGCTATGCAATTTCATCAAAATTAACTTACCATGGCAACGAAATTTCTTCCGCTGTAGGGTGCCAACAAGGTGATCCTCTGGGCCCAGCTGTTTTTAGCCTCGCCATACACCCAGTAATACAACGTCTCCAATCCAAGCTAAACGTTTGGTACTTAGATGATGGGACTTTAGGTGGTGACGCAGACACTTTATACAATGACTTACAGTTTTTAATATCAGAATTCAAAACGATTGGTCTGGAATTAAACTTATCAAAATGTGAAATTTATATTCCGGATTCTTACCCAACGAAAGATTTGGCAATTCAAAAATTTAATAATTTGGCACCAGAAATAAAAATACTTGATGACAGCTCGCTCCGTTTGTTGGGCTCTCCTATTCTGAATAAATCGTTCCAACTTTTTATCGAAGAAAAAATTCAAAATTTTCAGCAATGCTCGGACCGCCTTTTCAAAATTAACGCACACATGGCTTTTACAATCATTAAATTATGTCTTTTTATACCCCAATTCACATATCTGTTGAGATGTTGTCAGCTCTGGCAACATCCTTTGCTACTCGAACATTTGGACACGACCATCAAAAATACTTTGGGTTCAATTTTAAATGTAAATTTATTAGATAGAGAGTGGCTGCAGGCTTCTCTTCCGGTGTCCATGGGTGGGCTAGGCATCCGCTCCACCTCGGGTGTTGCCCTCCCTGCTTTCCTTTCCTCCGTACATAGCAATCAAAATTTAGTTGCGAAAATTCTTGGCTCTAGCGTCGATAATGTGAGGTTGAGTATTGCACATATGAACGAGGCTAGGGAAGCTTGGACAGCAATATGCCCAAACTTTGATTTCCCCAAAACTACATCTTCTCAGAAGCTATGGGACCGGCCGATCTGTGAGCAAGTGCGGAATCAACTTTTAAATACGTGCTCCAGTTCTACAGATCGTGCTCGGCTTTTAGCAGTTTCTAAGTGGGAATCAGGTTTGTGGCTACACTCCCTCCCTTCGCCGAACACCGGAACACTAATAGATTCCTCCACTTTTAGGATTGCTACCTCCCTCCGCTTGGGCGCATCGTGCTGTGCTCCTCACCGCTGCCATTGTGGCAGTAGCGTCGACCAACTCGGTCACCACGGCCTGTCCTGTGTGAGAAGCACCGGAAGAATTCCCCGCCACGCCGGACTTAATGACATTATTCGCCGGGCTCTTACCACCGCCAACTGCGCTGCCATCTTGGAACCAAGTGGCCTTGTACGTGGCGATGGTAAAAGGCCCGACGGCATGACTTTGGTTCCGTGGAGGATGGGAAGGCCTCTGGTATGGGACGCTACCTGTGTCGATACCTTAGCACCTTCTCATCTTCCTGCTACCCAAAAAGTGGCCGGTGCGGCGGCTGAACTAGCAGAAGGCCTCAAAAGGCGCAAATATAGTAATCTCAGTAGTTGTTACATGTTTGTGCCTTTTGGGGTCGAAACGCTGGGACCGTGGGGACCGAGTGCCATACTGTTATTCAAAGACCTCTCAAAACGTCTGGTCGACGCTACTTGTGACCAAAATGCTGGCATATACTTTGGACAGAGGATAAGCATTGCCATACAACGTGGCAATGCGGCCAGCATTTTGGGAACACTGCCTAATGGTAGCGGAATATTGGATTAGTTTGTAGTAATAAGTTTTTATTTTAATTTTATTTTTTTTATGTTAAATATGTTAATTTTAGTCAGAAATATCTGTTGTTATACTTTAGTTATCTCAAAAATAAACTAGATATGAATCTGAAAAAAAAAAAAAAAGATAGTGGTCAAAGGCTTAACTAAAAGTCATAAAAAAGGTACCTAATAAATATAAATTCCTAATGGATTTGGTTGACTCATACTATAGAAGACTGAAACATCGAGAAAAGGGGTTTAAATCTCTTTGACTTAAGTCACCAATAATATAGGCTATACCTATAATATACCTATTACCAACTAATACCCGGATAGTCTTCAATCGGTACTTTCTTCTCTTTAAATCGTTGGGTACTTACTACAGTCAGCAATAATCTAATTACTTCGAGTAGGTAAATAAAAATAAGTAAACAAATAATTATCGGAACAGGGAAGGGTGCGACCACTGTAATTTTATAAAGATAACTAGCGGCCAGGCCCGGCTTCGCACGGGTAATTACGACCATAAATTGAGATGTAAGCTATTCTATCTTTTAATTTGAATCAAATAGCATACGGTGTGCAAATAAAATTTCAAATTGGTTCAGTAGATTAGGAGTCCATCGCGGACAAACAACGTGACAAGTAATTTTTATATACAGACTGATAGGCGTTGATTATTTATAGATATGTGATGAGGAACACATCGATGCGGCGGTTTGTCATTGCCAGTGAATGCCAATCGATCTCGTAAGTAGCAACGGACACTAAACTGAGTGAAAAAAACCTATAAAAATCGAATACTCAAAAGTGTGAAATAACTTGTCGAAGTCGGTACCATGACATAGAACATATAATAATATACCATGCGACAATATAGTGATACTCGTAATACCAACATACTATTAAATATCGTGGTACCGATTTTAACAAGTTATTTCACACTTTTGAGTGTTGAAGTCGGTTCCAATTTTATATGTAAATATTTTTCGTCTCGTTGCTTCATGCTATGATAGCTGAGCGGTTATTGATATGAACTGCGGTGCCTCATGTGCATGGATCGACCCCCTACGCCGCATTGAGCTTCACCGCATGTAGGGCATGCTATTCGGATATCCGAATATCCGAATTATTCGGATATCCGTTGAATATAATTATCCGAATATCTTTGATGTTATTATTCGGATAAAACGGATAATTCGGATATTTATGTTCTAATTAATTTTATGGTTTATTGTTAAGTCCGCATGGCAGGAGGGCATTTTGCGAATGCTTGCCTGGCTAGCTACCGCCGTCAAGTACAAAATCTGTTGCCAAGCACCTAACAGTGTGTCGGCAGCAGTCCATGAAAGCCAGTAAAATTACAGGCGCATGAGACTCAACATGTTTGTCACAAGAAAGGGCGCAGTGCAATTCTTGACTTGTGACGAAATGCATCTGTTCTAAGCAGAAGTTAATTCGCTTAACATCGAGTGGGCCTGGAGCTTGTTCAAACAAAAAAATTCAAGCACGGGCAACAGGAATTTGCATTAGTTATATGTCATTACGAAATATATGTTAGTAATTATAATCTAAAAGTAGGTATTATATTCTTGTCGTCTTAGTACTTAAACTTTTAAACACTTCACATAATCCACTGAAATCTTTCCGAGCTAACTCTGGCGCCATACGATTTCCGTCCTTAATTAATGTGATTTCTTTCACATTTTTCTATTAGTTTTTGATATAATGATAGCAAAGGCAATTAACTCAATTGAACTATTTATTGAAATAAGAGTTTGTAACAACAAATTACGATGCACATGTGTAGATGAGAGCCTGTCAGCTATAGACAACTGACGTCAAGGACATTGCTATTAAATAAAGCTCAGGCGTCCATACTTTCAACAGTTTCAATCAACCTAGAAAAAATTACATGAAAATTGATTTGATGTTATGTCTTTCAAGACAAGTACCTTTTTATAAATTTGTATGAATACACGTCTTGATAATGTAATAAAACTCAAGAACATTCGATGTTATGCTTAGTTCCTTATTTTAAAAACCTCAAATATCGACGACACTTCGACGTTTGTATGAATAGTGCGGCCCTTTTCTGGCAGCGATATCTTCGATTAAATGATTATTCTTAGTCCTATATGTAATACGTATAAACATACTTTTAATTTAAAACTTTCCCTAATATAATAACTTCCTTAGTCCTAATCTTTCCCAGTCTAGGATATATGCACTCGTCTTAAAATAAGTAGGTATCTCCGGCACAAGCATGCTTCTATTATTCACCTCTTTCGTTGTCCAACATTCATATCAAGGAGTAAACCCTGTCCACCATAAGATGATCTTCTGTTCGTCTTTGATCTCTTCATGGGCATTCATGAGTCACTTGTGTTATAGATCTGTTGGTAATTCATCAATCCTGAATATATTCCACACACACTGGACAATGTCTCCATACTAGATCATGGAATTAGATACGTGGCGAAAATGTAAACAAACCAGTAATACTAGTAACTACACTATTTAAGAATGTAAGGCTATACCTAATCATGAATTAATGAAGACAAAGAACAGGTAATCAGTTTTCCAAATATTCACTAAATAGCACTCGGTTACAATTTTACCAACAAGAACTAAGACTTCAACAATATAATAATATGACCGACGTCAGTAATCCTCTTATTTCTTTATTCTGACAATATATGTAGCTCCACCTAGTAATGTTTTTGGTACTAATTAATCGTCATGTGATCATGTACTTAGATCGACAAAGGTCTACAAGATGGCGCTGTTCATTCTTAAAACACGCAAACGTTTGTATCACGACAACGTTCGACTTCAGCGCACGATTTGCTCCGATTGGACAATGCCTGACTTTTCCAGGCAGCTACGCAGTGGAATGCTTCTCCATAAGTTTTTAGAAGAGACAGACTCTCCGTTATAGGATTGTTGTCTCCAAGAATTGTCAAGTCAAGTGAATGTATAAGGGTTTAGCTAGACAGATTGACATATCGGGACTATAGGGTAAAGAGAATAGTGGTGGATAATATAGCATCTAGCGCCATAGAAAAGCGTGTTATTGCCTTGTAGCGCATACAGCGCGCTTTGTATATTATTCTCTTCGCGCTATTAATATAACGTTTAGCATCAAGCGTCCACTAACGTGGCTGGGTAGGCCTATAACGCGGATATGCGCAAAGCGTGTTAACGCGACCGAAAGCGCGCGATGACTGAAGCTTGGCGCTATGCCGCTATCCGCTATACTGTCACTATAACAGTATAGCGGATAGCGGCATAGCGCCAAGTGCCGCTATCCGCTATACTGTCACTATAACAGTATAGCGGATAGCGGCATAGCGCCAAGCTTCAGTCATCGCGCGCTTTCGGTCGCGTTAACACGCTTTGCGCATATCCGCGTTATACTGTTGCGCCTGACGCTATTGTGACGACACCTAGCATATGCATCTAGCGCGAGCGCCTTGTTTCGTTATAACGATAGCGTATAATAAAGCGCGCTATTCGAATATAGTTTATAGTCTCTAGCGCGTTGGTGCTGTATAGCGGATTTGAACAATACTAAAAGAGAACCTTTAAGTCGCACTAAATGCAAAAATGTTGTCACTAGCGGACTGCGTAGGAGTAAAAGAGAGGCAGCGATGGTGAAATCTCGATCAGTGTAGGTTTTAAACCACAGATTACCCCCTCTAGATACCACGTTACAAGATTTTTATTCGTATCCGAGCTCACCAAAGTTAGAGATAGGTGCGGGTTGCGGGGACTAAAACAAAAGCGCTCTCATTGGCTATTTCAAGGTCACGCTAGTTATTATACCAAGCGGACACTCGCCGTAGGGATGGGCTTAGTCGTAGGAACATATTACACTTGCGATAATTACGTTTGAATCTTGTCGATAAAAATACTATTTATATTTTTACCTAGACTTCTCTGAACAATCAAGGTAGTTTTCGTTCTGCATATTTAAAAAATAATAAAGTTAATATTGTATTTTCTGCAAATACCTACTTGTTGACTTAGATGCGTATATACCTACGTATATATAATTTTTTTTAAAATAAATTAACCAAAAAACGGAACCTACTTCAACACCCAAAAGTGTGAAATAACTTGTTGAAGTCGGTATCATGATTGTTCAAAAGTATCTATTATCACAATATTGTGCGCATGGTACCGACTTCGACATGTTATTTAATTTTTTGGGTGTAAAAGTCGGTTTCATTTTATGGTAAAAAAAAATTTTTCACTCTCTTTAGTGACCCTTGCTACTTACGGGATCGATTGTCTTTCATTGTCAACGACTATATCATCAAGTAAATATTGTTCAGTTATCGGAGTGTAACTCAATAACGGCTTGACCAATTTTTATGAAATTTAAATGGTAGGAAATGACAAGCATCAGCTTTCAAATAAAAAAAAAGAATTTTTAAAATCGGGTACCCACACATAAATTCTGAGGTAAGAAAAACAAAAAAAAACGGCCAAGTGCGAGTCGGACTCGCAGACGAAAGGTTCCGTACCATTAGCTATACAACATTAGACTTCATATAACCTTTAATAGCCTTTTTTGTTTTAACGTGTGCGAGTCCGACTCGCACTTGGCCAACTTTTTGTTTGTTGTTATAGCGGCAACAGAAATACATCATCTGTGAATGAAAAATCTGTTTCAACTGTCTAGCTATCACCGTTCTTGAGATACAGCCTGGTGACAGACGGACGGACGGACGGACAGCAAAGTCTTAGTAATAGGGTCCCGTTTTTACCCTTTGGGTACGGAACCTTAAAAAAACATACGAAATGAGAACCTCCTCCTTTTTTGGAAGGTTAAAAAACGATGTAAAACTTGTTATTCCCTGGTGGGTATTTATATAGGAAACCTTAAAAAAATTAGTTGTCCAAAAATATAATTGCTAGGCAATATATTTTTGTATATACTGACTGCTGTTATAATGTTTATATTATTTCGATGTCGATGTCGACACCGTCTTTAATTTAGAGAATTTCACAACACTAGCGTTGCACGTGCTTTCGCCAAAACGAGACAAAGCTTGCAACAGCTACCATGTGGAACAGGGACAAGAAACGATCTTTACCCAATTAGTACCAGTATACGCTGACCCCTCTTATAACCAGTAAAACAAAATTATCTGACTTATTAATTAAATCTTATTCCTTCTTTTCTTTTTGGTAATTTGAACTCCAAGATAACTATTCATACCATTTCACTGTACATGTAGAATTTTATCTTATTTTGTTAATCCAAAACAAATTTTCACTGGCGCTAAAACACGGGAGCGTTTAGGCGCTTACGGGTCTGACACTTGGTCGAAACTGAAGCTATGATTCAAAGCGTTCATTTATATCTAACTATTTAGGCTAATGCGTGGCGCGCGATCTCCGTCTTGTTTGCGGAATCTAGAGGGGGTAATCTGTGTTTTAAACCCGATAGTAAGCTTAATAAGTATAGCACAAAATAGTAACGTATATCAAAAATGTAGTCGTAACTTTTTTGTCCCACTAATTGATAAAGTTGTTCTATTTTATTAATATATTTTCATACACAATAAAGCTATATCATAAATAATAAAGATATTAACGTAACTTAGAGTTAATTTTGCAATTTAATTCTATCGAGAAAATTTTAAGGAAACGTGTTTCAGACTTTTCTTGGCCTTAGATAATGTGATCAAGATTAACATATAATTTTCTTCTTGCTACAAACTAAATACATTTTGTCAGAAATCTATTCAAGTAAAGCTATTTAGCACTTGCCAGCGCGAGCGTCTTGAAAGTATCAATGTAGCCTCTTCGACCATCCCACACGGCTCGGTATTACTACAATACGATACAGCTGCCTCGACAGACAATTTAAGGTAGAATATATTATGATATAGAAAAGCACGACTGTTATACGGCAATTACACAATACACTTGTACTTAATTATAAATATGCTATTTTTATAAGTTAAAGTCCGTAGGTATAAAATATAAGTAAATCAAAGATGTATTAATGATAGTTCACTGTCTGTCCGTCCGTCCGTCCTTATATGACGGTACTTAAGTAGCATGTTCCATATCCTCTATTCAACCAACTAAATACATAGGTTTTATAATAGTTTAGTAATCAAAACTTACGAACATATTTTTCTTTCACTGGCTATGGGGAATTTAAAAAAATCGAAACCAACCCGCACTTAACCAGTTTTTGTTAATTGTTTAATGGGAGCACTAGCCCTCATGACACAGGGAATCCTAGTATGAGTGTTAATGCACATTGTAATAAAAACAATAGACTAACAAATATTGTGTATTCTTATCTATAATAGGTATAAACATACATCATGTCACATTATTGTGTACCCATCAATTTGGTTTGTACAACTATTCAGTTTATGTTTGTGAAATAAACACTATTATTATTATTATTACTGATTGTAAATCACATACCTACTCAACTAGGTTTCATAAATATTAAAACACCCACGACACTAAAAAAAGATTATTATCCTTTTTTTTAACTCAGTAATTGAAAGATATATTTTATCTAGTTTTTTTACATAATATAATACCTAAAACATAGTTCGTCATTGGACAATCCAGTAAAGACGTATTAGGTGGATTGTCCAATGTACAAAATTCATTACTACAACGAAAACTTTTATGTTTGTTGTTTTTGTTTACAAATTTTTAATTTTTTTTTTCATTTGGAGACCATACTTTTAAATTATGTTCCGGGTATACGAAAAAATGTGCCTGGTTCGTAACATAATATCTTTCTACCAAAAAAGGTTTTTTTTCTTTCTCACACAGTTTGTGGATTTACGCATTCAGGTCAGTAACCCTAGGGTATGACCTAGTGACCTCGCGGTCTGGTGCATCTGCAAACTTGCAGCTGACTGCAAATGATGTGTATCTACCCTAATAAAAAAATAGCTGTGGCTTTTCATATAATTTAGATTTATTTCATATATGACGCAGTTTTTGCTCGACTTTAGCAGGCCATAGATAACCCTCAAACTGCGTATGTAATTTACGTCTCCTGCATTTAATTTGTGAAATGTACGAATTAAATTTTCAATATATGTATGTGCTTTATGTGAGAAATTGCATTTTTCCCAAAAGTGAGACAAGTGTATGAAGATGATGAATTAAACATCCACTTGCTGTGGAAGTCGATCATCCCTTCCATGCGCAAGTGGCGCCGCCAGGAGCAGCTAGCAGTTCCAGGAACTTTGGTAGAGTATGCGGCAGCGCTTGCGGAACACCAGCTCCACGGTGATTTACTGTTGGCTACGGTCTTCGCAGACAGCATCACTGTGGTCATTCTGGCTAAGCCAGGCTTCGGCCAGTACCATCGCGACCAACATTATTATTAGCTTGTTTTTGAACTGTTGCCCCTTCCAATTGCAGGTCGCTTAGGACACTATTATATCTAGGCGTTAACCTACGGGGTCCAGCATCGTATTTGCGACTTGAAATAATGAATGTTTTTTTTCGGGCTTGAGCTTCACCGCATGGTGGTAGGGCATTTTGGGAATGCCCGCCTGGCTAGCGACCACCCTCAAGTAGAAAATCTGTCGCCGAGAACCTAACGGTGTGTTCCGGCAGCAGTCCTTAAGAGCCAGTGTAATTACAGGCACATTCGACTTAACAACTATTTCGTTCGTGACTTGTGGCGAAATGCATCTGTAGGCAGAGGTTAGTCCGCTTAACATCAGGTGGGTCTCGTGCTTGTTCCGTCATAATAACATAAAATCGTTAAAAAAAAGTATAGATACTGCAGTTTAAATATTTGGCACATTGTCATCAAAACCAAGGTGAAGTGAGTGTTGAAAAGACGAATTTTATGTATGATTAAAATATTCAAGAGGATGACAAATACCATGTTTGATCCGAAAATACGATGCCATAGAAAAAAATCAGTAGGTGTAAAATTTTCCTTAAACAAGTTTTATGTCTTTAGAGTAAATCGTATCAATATACATTTTATTTCTAATTTTTATGTAGCAAGCATGTGATGCCCCGTGGGGTGCCGGGTTAGAATTGCACCTCCCCATACCACTCCGTGGGTATTGTAAATAATAATAATAATATAATAATAATAAAGATTTTATTTCAGACAACCTTGATCCATTTTTGTTAGTAAATAATTTATGTCTAAAGGTTTAATTATTACATTAAAATTACTCATTCATATTAAATTATTATCAATAAATAAAAGACGACTAAGGGAAAAATACTGGAAGGAGGGCAGCAGCGCCTTCTAAAGAACTGCCAACTTACACTGCGATCCCCAAGACGCCTGCCAAGCGTGGGGATTATGGCAAATACCCCCTTAATAGGCTGTGTTCAGCAGTGGACGCTCCGGCTGTTACAGTTACACTAACCATGTGATGGAGATCATATTCACCGGTGGACGTTCCGATTGAGGTGACGAAGATGATCATGCTATAAGTTATCTGAAAGACTTTTTCGTATTTATAAAGCCCACTTTCATATGAATTTATTTTAAAAAATCATTCATACTATTTTAATCGTTCATGTTGTTTCGCTCACTCGTATGTAAAACGAGGTCTATCCGTCCTACGCCCTCAGTCTGACGTTTTCAAAAACCACGTCGTAATTACTTCCCAGTTATTGAGATGGAGCCTAGGGCACTGACAGTTATATGGAATATGCTAGCCTGCAGGTGCGCGCTCGACGTCTAAACTAACAAAATAAAGAGGAAAGATTTGATTGTTTGTTTGCATTGAACTGAAACTACTGGACCGATTTGGGTTTAGGTTCTGGACTGTTGGACTGGACCGTTAGGGTTCTAAAGGTGAAAAATTCTTTCACCTTTAGAACCCTAAAGTATCCCTGATGAATATAGGCTAAAGAAAATGTTCAAAAAGTTAGGGATCCGTATGAAAACTTCGATAATGAAACCCAAAGTGCGAAGAAAATACCAAAAAAAAAATGTTATAAGGCATACGCTGCGGAAATTGTTCTTAATAGAGCAAAGTTATGTATCACAATTTTATAGAAGACATCAATATCTACAAAAAACTTCACAATACTACATGTCTAACTATTACAGTTATGTCACGATAACTACTTTTTATGTGTTTAAATTTATAATTTTTGAAATGTTTAACTTCAACAAGAGAAGTCGGTTGCATTGTTTGGTATTATTTTTTTTAAATATACTGACCATAATTTTACACATTCAGCTTGTGGATCAGCTATAAGTACTATTCGGAAGCGCTCGTAGCGAAGTTTGCTTAGCTGTTCTTAACCCATTAACAAAGTTAAGCAATCGAGCAATCTGCTGCGGTCATGAGTTGGAAGAATGACCGCTAATGACATTATTACTGAGCGCTCACGTACCTCGGAGGGCACGATAAACCGTCGGTCCCGGTTTTTGTCCTAGGATAGCAGACGTTATAGAATAGTGGTAGGGCATTTAACAAATGCCCGCCTGGCTAGCTACCACCCTCAAGTAGAAAATCTGTCGCCAAAAACCTTTCCGACTCTTTTATTTCTTTTTTTTGAACAACACCTTCGACGCCATCATCACTTACCGTCACGTGAGATAGTGGTCAAAGGTTAGCCTATATACTCGTATAATGTCTACAATACTGCGGGGGATGGTGTAGAATCTATAACGGAATGTGTTCCACTCATTTTTAATTTTCACATACAAAAAATCAGTATAACTATTTTCTAAGCGCGGCGTTTTGCCTTTTAGTATGATAGCGAGAACCGCAGCTTACTCCATTCTCACACGTAGGTACGAACGCTACCCGATGTCAATTAGACGCTATCACTATGGCAAAACAGCTTTTTTGCCCTATAGATGAAGCTGTTTCACGTACCTATTCTGACGAACGCGAAGGCCTTACCGGCCAATCTAGCTAGACTGCCGAATGCTGTGCATAATCGCCAATCGATTAAACTATTCTAAATGATAAAAAATTTTACTTACCTACATTATTTTTAATTTCAAGTTTACGTAGGTACGTACTGTATTGTGTTGCAGCTACTTAGGTATGCCGTATTGTGTTAAACCGCTACCGCGTCGCGTGTTCTTATGTCGCAAGCCGCCAAAGACGGACTAGGCAGAATAGGTACACAAAACAGCTGTCTATTGTGCCTAGTATAGCAGTTCATTGACTTCGCGTAGCAATCGTGCATGTGTGTGAATAGAGTAGATACACCGTGTTCGTAGACCGCGGTTGTCCTTGCTATTATTTCCAAAGCCAACGTGCCCCAGTTTAAGCAATAGTACAGACTTTTTGTTTAAGTGAAAACTAAACATGAGTGGAACACATTGCGTTATCAATTCTACGCCATCCCCCGCAGTATTGTTGATGAATTAATATCATAAAAAAAGAATATACACAGGTTAAGGAGAGAGCTCTCTGTGCTCTCTGAAGCCATTATAATAAATGTTTTCGAATACTCTCGGGGCTGCCTTGTTTCTGTACCGTATCGAATGCGGAAGCGCGTGTCTATGAATATAAGTGCAACGCTGATGCATGGGGAGAAGCTCGTATTTGACAGATGTTATTGAAGAATGTGGACTCTTCGATCAAAAAGCATTTTATTCGAGTAAATACTTATCAGGTGAGATACGGAGATACGAATATTATATATCTGCGCTGATTATTGTGGTAAGAATTATAAGTTGCTACTTTAAAATTAAATTTACCAAAAAAATTGAACCGACTTCAACACCGAAAGTGTGAAATAACTTGTTGAAGTCGGTACCATGATAGTTCAAAAGTAACTACCTATTATCACAATATTGTGCGCATGGTACCGACTTCGACAAGTTATTTCACACTTTTGGATGTTGAAGTATGTTCCAATTATTGGTAAAAAAAAAAATTTCACTCTTTTTAGTGACCCTTGCTACTTACGGGATCAATTGTCATTCATTGTCAACGACTATATCATCAAGATAGGTGAATATTTTTCAGTTATTGGAGCGTAACTCACAAACAGCTAGACCGATTTTGATGAAATTTAAAATGGGACCAAACGACAAAAATCAGCTTTCAAAGAAAAAAAGAATTTTTAAAATTGGTTCACCCAGTCAAGAGTTCTGAGGTAACAAATATAAAAAAAACAGACTTATTGAAACCTCCTCCTTTTTTGGAAGTCGGTTAAAAAGAAGTGATTCATTACACTTTCAACTAAACTCATCATTTTTGCAATACCTAATGTCAAAATTGAGTTGGGACATAATTAAAATAAGTAGGAGCGTTGTTTTAATAATAATTAAGAATAATATTTTGAAACGCTCGTAGCCAAGTTTGCTTAGCCATTCTGAATCGATCAGCAAAGTTAAGCAACGTCCGCCGCGGTCATGACTTGGATGGGTGACCGTTGGTGACATTACTACTGAGCGCTTCCGTGCTTCGGAGGGCACGTTAAGCCGTCGGTCCCGGTTGTTGTCTTAGGATAGCAGTCGTTACAGCATGGTGGTAGGGCACTTTGCAAATGCCCGCCTGGCTAGCTACCACCCTCAAGTTGAAAATCTGTCGCCAAACACCTAACGGTGTGTTCCGGCAGCTGTCCTTGAGAGCCAGTAACTCTAGGTTAGTCTGAACAACATCCTCGACCACATCATCACTTACCATCAGGTGAGATAGTGGTCAAAGGCTAACCTATCAGGAATAAAAAAAAAAATAAAAAAAAAAAAATATGAGAGGAAAAAGGAAAGATATATTCATGTTCGGGATTCGAAGCCTCTCGTTGTAATTTTTTATTATAATATCGATGATGCAATCCGCGGAGCATGTGTAATTGCGTAAATAAAAATATTATATACGAATAGTTCTGTGAAAGTTAGGGCAGCCCTTAGTGTGGGATACTGCGCTATATAAAGGTTTTTCAACAAGAACTTTGTTTTCTAAAACAAAAAATTTAGATGAAGATGACTCACATTTTTATTGTATTACGAAGAGAAAAGTTTGGGCCAGAATAGCGGTCTCAGAAGGACAATTATGTTGTCCGAATATATCACGAATTTTACGAAATGTAACTTTAGCAGAACCACCATTTTCATAGTGCATTTTAATTATTTGAACTCATTGTAGCAATTGCCAAAACATCTACTAGGAATAAGTCAAAAAACTAAATGTTAAAACTGTCATGCTGTTGGTGTTGACCCAATTTAAAAAACAAAGTTCTTGTCGAGAAACACTTTAAATGAAACCAACGTGAGGGTTGGCACCGCGGCTATTTCGGCGGAGCAACTCAAGAGGAGCAAGTATATTAATCTCGATAATAGTCATGTAATCTGTTTTTTGAAGTGGGGAAAAAATATTCGTAACTGTCTAATATAAAAAACATCATTTAAATCTGTACGCCATGTTAAAAGTTATGGTGTAACAAATACACAAAAAACCTACAGTTGAATAAGAAACCTCCTCCTTTTCTGAATTCGGTTAAAACGAACTATTAAACACATTCGATCAGCGGCCACATTGTGCCGTGGTTGTATAGAAATTAATTAAACTTTCTATTACGTTATAACCCTAGAACACTGGGAATTCGCTCCCCCGGCCATACATCAATGTAGTAATTTGAAACGTTACATGTTTTGAAATTTTTATTCTTTATTTACAATTGGGTTTGGTTGGGAATAATTTCCAGTGTGTTCTTTATGATTGATGCGAGACATTGCGCACTAAAAATGGAATAGCGATGGTTTTCTATATTAATAAAAGTTCTCTTGGTGTACCTACAATATTGGGATACTGTACTAGCTGTTACAGCCGGATCGTCTACTGCTGAACACAGCCTTCCCTATCAAGGGGGCATTTGCCATAATCCCCACGCTTGGCAGGCGTCTTGAGGATCGCAGTGGAAGTTGGCAGTTCATTAGAAAATGCTGCTGCCCACCTACCAGTATCGCCTCTTACGACACCCACGGGATGATATGGGGAGGTTCAATTCTAACCCGGCACCTCCTAGAAATTGCTGTACTGGCCAAATACATGCGCGCAGCGGCCGACAAAAATGTATGAAAATCTATATCTGTCGTGTCTAGCGGCCAAGTAAATTGCATAGTGAACTCATATCTGTTGTGTAATTTTAAAATGGAACGATCTTTTACTTCGAATCCCGGCAACCATAACCATTACAAAATTACAAATCTACGAGAGAAAAAATTATAGTCATGTGCGGGATTCGAACCCGCGTCCATCCACCCCTTTAGCCGGGGTATGCTCTAACCAATTGAGCTAACATGACACAATGACTCATAACTGTAATTCTTGCTCTCGTTTTTCAACCATCGTATCGGGATGGAGCGTAGATTTTTAATTTTGTAATGTAATTCGCTTAGCAGGCGTTATTGCAAACTAAACAATATTAAAACCATAACCATGTTAATTGAATTTCGTATATAACTACATTATGAAGCATGAATGGTTCGGTCATTTTTGTATATGTACTAATAGATATATCTATAGGCCTAATGGAACCCTATAAATGTTCCCCTGTTTGTCTGTCTGGAGGTCTATCTGTATCTATTTCTTGAATGGAGTAAGCACAAACGTACAATTTAGTTCTTGCGTGTGAAATACTGTAATTTTTTTTAATGGAAATTTAATAAAATTTGCATGGAAAAGAGCGCTATCGTGGGAAACCTTATCGAAATTCGAAGCTTTATGACAGTTCCGAAAAAAAGTTTTTTTTCACTATTTTACAAATTGTTGTAATTGTAATTATAATTTAATTGGACACCAGTTTGTTATAAATATTTAAGCTTTGATATTAAATAAAATGTGCATTTTCGTCGCTGGAGTGTGATGTTTGTGCGTTTCGCTCAGAAGAATAATTTTTTTGCTACTCGTACCTTTTCTACATTCGCTTTCTCAGCTGTTAATAAAAGTTTACTCGCACCAAATTACAACTTTGCAGCCCGCTGCCCTGTATAACAAATAACTATTTCACCTCACAAACTGATAATAGTTTTGTTCGTATTTCGAAATCTACGTGAAAAAGGTTTTGAAATTCGAACCTATAGATCAGTTCCAAACTAGTAGATAACTTTTGGTAGTACCAAATGAGCTATATGTTCCCATGGGATGCTACACTAGACAAACTAATCTCTAAGGGCGTGGATGTCGTAAGAAGCCACTAAAGGAAAAAACCTGAAGGTGGACATCACCGCATTCTGGACAACTCTATCTACGCTGAGCTCTCCAAGCCGTGCCAAGCGTCGGAATTTTGCCAGCCCCAAAGTATGGGTGAAACATCCGTTCAAAAATAGACGTTATGGCTATGTAGGATATGATGAACGTACAATATCAAAAATAACTGAAAACGCCGATAGGGCGTCATTGAATTTTGAAGCTTTGATATAAAATCCATCACCCATTATTTTTATAGGGGTTATTGTAATACGGTACCGTAAAAAAACGAGGTCTGATGTCTCTATACCAGTCTTTAATATATCTGCAGAAGCTATATGTTTGTTTATAAGCTATATGCTAAATGGAAGGATTTTCATTTTTTATCTGTAGTTGAAACCATATTGCCCCAACCAAAATCATGTTTACTTTAATACAAAGTAAGCTTATAAAGTTCTAAAATTAAATGCTCTAATGCCCGTTTTCACCAGTCCTAGTAGGATTCCCTTAACGTAAAGTGTCCCTTAAATCCCTAACTTCACTAAGTGACACTTCATTAGGTAGGGGATCCTAGGTAATCGACTGTTCACTGTTGGAGCCAATTACTCTGAGGTGGGAGGGTGAAACCTATTCTAATTTTTTATCAATATATCCTTTTTTTATACCAATGTGATTGTTTCACTGGTTTTTATTTTATTATTAAAATATTTATTTTCTCAAACAGTTTGCTATAATACAAAGCTTTATATGTTAAAATGGTATAGGAATGCAAACGACACCCACGGACATCCGAAACACAAGAGATCTCGACATATTTTAAGTTCTCTTCTTGTGGAGCGAAATACTTCACATGGCCGCTGGTTCCACACAGTGGAACAGTTACTTGGAATACTCCCCGTGATAGATACTGTAAAAGATGCAGTGATCCAACATTTCTACGCAGTAACAGCCATCAGGGTTCAAGCCTTGATCGTCGTCAATTCCACCGCTCTGCGTTGAATACGGTCAAATGGCAAAGGCTGGGAGACTTCCCGCTCAGGGGTGATAGCAGAACTCCATGTGAGGCTGAACCTCAGCCTTTAGAGTTGCAGGCGATGGATCGACGTGAAGTACCGTCTCGCCTATCTGACCACACCAAGCTTCTTAGAGGATAATATAGCTTTTCCTTCCAAGTGACAGTGAAATTTATCGACATTCCATATGTCAACGCTATGTATTTCGATTCTGGTTGAGATAGCAAGAGCAATATCAAATACGACATAAGGTTAATCTGGGGGATCTGCGGATGTATCCATTGGCTCTTAGCACTCGCATTATGTCGTTAATCAACCTCGTGTGAAGCCCAAATACATTACTACGTCTGGTTCTCTTCACCATTCCTCTTCTGTTAATTATCGGTTAACTTAATATTCAGGATTAAATTTGGGAGAATGCACTTACCTCGGAGTAAGATTTCTCAATGGCCGACCGCTTGATGGTGTAAGTGCGCAAGTCCTCGAGGAGGTCGCACTCATGTTGGTTCTTTGCGTGGAGCTTTGCGATCTGCTCCGTGTGAAGGTTCTTTAAGAACTTCGTGTAGTTGCTCTGTAACAAGAGAAAAGAAACGTTAACCTATCTTCTACTTATAAAAATAAATTAACGCGGAATTTAGAATCGTTTAAATAGATTATAAGAACGACTTCGCGGTCTGTGCTCAGAATCTAATGAAATTCGACGATTGCACAGAGAAATTGCGCCTATATTCATCAGAAAATCACTAGAACGTTTTTGGTGTTCCACGAGTATGCCAACGATCATCTTAGGCAATACTGGATTCTAATTGCTATAAGTTTAGGTATTGTTGACAGAAGGTATTGTTGACAGATGTTAGTAAAATTCTCACAGCTTGCTTTGGTTCGTTTAAAATAATATTATTTTATTGTTATGTAAATTAAGAATTCCTCGTGGGGTGCCAGGTTAGAATTGCACCTCCCCATATCATTCCGTGGGTGTCGTAAGAGGCGACTAAGGGGAAAAATACTGGAAGGTGGGCAGCAGCGCCTTCTAATGAACTGCCAACTTACACTGCGATCCTCAAGACGCCTGCCAAGCGTGGGGATTATGGCAAATACCCCCTGGCTGTGTTCAACAGTAGACGATCCGGCTGTTAAAGTAAGTAAAAATAAACGGTCAAATGCGTGTCGGGCCACGCACAATGTAGGGTTCCGTAGTAGCCCGTTGTCATAACATGTATGTAAAACGATTCTGTTGTTCTTCATTCTCCTCCACTTTTTTCCTGTTAAAGGTAAATAGTAAGAGTACGATTGCCGTTACAAGTTGTATGTAATTATTTTATTTTTCTGTAGCAATAAAAAAATATTCAATTCTATTCTAAAATAGTAGATGTATATTTGAAAGAAAAATAAAAAGTATATACCGATAAATGCAAGTAAGCTTATAAAAGGGCTATCATACTATATAACTAGTCTGGCCATAAATACCGTCAGATAAAAACTTTTATTTTTTTTAACTAATCAAAAACAATTAGGAACGCTTTTATTATTTTTATTTATTTCTTTCGATTTCGCGCCACTCACATATTTTTTCGTGTTCATTATCAAATTACGATATGGAATGGGGTGTTAAAGGAAATTGGGTTGCATTGATCGCCTTGCACAAAGTGGGTATGGAGCCGTCGGTCATATTCCAGACCCTTCAAAAGCTTGGTATCAGCCGTATGTTCGTATATCGTAATATCAGTAGATACAAAAACCCTTCCCCTGTCGAAGACCATAAAAGATCAGGGTAACCGAGTACTGTTAGAACTACAAAAGCTGTTAATGCTGGGAAAGCCAGAATTGGTCGAAATCCCATTAGGAAGCAAACATATTATGACAACTAAACAATAATCTTATTGCAAGAAAAGAAGATGTGCGGTCGATGCCCTAAATCAATATTAACAATTAAAGGGAGTGGACCGATCAAAATGCCTTCCTTCGCGATACGCAGGTGAAGGGCATAAAAATATTCTTTTCACTGATGAAAAACTTTCACGATTGAAGAGCGTCCGCCGCGGTCATGAGCTGGATGGGTGACCGCTGGTGACATTACTACTGAGCGCTTCCGTGCTTCGGAGGGCACGTTAAGCCGTCGCTCCCGGTTGTTATCTTAGGATGGCAGTCGTTATAGCATGGTGGTTGGGCATTTTGCGAATGCTCGCCTGGCTAGCTTCCACTCTCAAGTAGAAAATCTGTCGCCTAGCACCTAATCGTGTGTTCCGGCAGTTGTCCTTGTGAGCCAGTAATTCTAGGTTAGCCTGAAGCTGAACAACATCTTTGACAACATCATCACTTACCATCAGGTGAGATAGTGGTCAAAGGCTAACCTACCAAGCATAAAAAAAATAACATGGCTTACTCTAAATGACACGCTGACATTGAGTCTCTTAAGCACTAAGCTTAAGCTCTCTCTGAAGCAAGCAGTGGCGAAATTTCCCATGGAAACAGTGAGTTAATGCATTTTTGCTGAGACTTTAATAAATTTGCACATATCAGTTTTAGTAATATAACATAACTTCTTTAAAAAGTTGCATTTTCATTTGTAACATAACTGAATAGATTCAGGCGTTACTTTGCGGAAATCCATATTTAATAATAACAAATATATACTTAGTTCAGTCTCAACCGTGCGCTCGGTGAGTCAAGACCTCCTGAAGATGCTTCGTTTAGAAGCGAAACTAGTCGTATATTCTTCCGGTTAGGCTGCGTGGCGTTTGTGACGTCACGTGGGCATAGCAGGAAATTAGGCGAAATTGTCACTAGACATATATTTTTTATATTCTTTTAAGTGTTTCGTTAAAATGTTATTTAATGTTTTCTTGAGATACTCTTAAAAATATATTTTTTATTATTATGTAACATAACTTTTTAAAAATATTTATTTTTATATATAAATTTTTATATATGCGTCTGGCCAAAAATCTATGGGAGATTTATGGCCAGACAGGTAAAGGTGGCCATTTCGAATAGAATATTGCTTTTATTATTTGCTGAGACTTTAATGAATATTTACATATCAGTTTTAGTAAAATTACATAACATCATTAAGAAATTGCATTTTCATTTGTAACTTATACAAGTAGGTATAGGTATAGGTTAGCAGTAAAACATATAATATGGCTTCCAGTCTTGTGTTCGTGGAACCAACAAACACTTCTTGTGTACGGCGAGTATAAAGTCCAAATACTTTGCTATAAGATTAAATTGCATTAAGATTTTTTATTTATGATTTAATTTTCAATGCAAGTCTTTACCCTTCATCTTAGTCATTTTAAAGGAATTATTCTAAGGAGTTTATATTTGCTACAAAATTATCTAATACCCAAGTTCAACGACTATTATTGCTAAAGTAATAGAGTTATCTCAACCGCTATACTTTTTCTTTAAATTTCATAAACTGCACTATAATTATGAATTTTTTCAGATTTTTGAACCCAGCAGTTTAGCTTTTAGAGGGGGGGACGCCCTACTGGAACAAAAATATGCTCTTTAAAGTTTAATATTTCTTCAATGGAGCATAAATCGAAAAACAATATTAGCAACCCCTAAATCATTTTGAAAGAGCTATTCAACGATACCATACACGACGGGTTAGACGACAAAAAAAAATTCTTCCCAACTTCATATCTAGCTAGGGAGCTATCTTAAAAAAAAATATTGTACAAAATTTTATTTTACCACTTTTTTGGCGTGATTGATTTACGTATCTGTACAAAATTTCAGTTTTCTAGCACTAACGGTCTCTTAGCAAAACCTCGGACAGACGGACTTCCTTGTCAGGACTACGGAACCCTAAAAAGTAAAGTAAAAATTAAATAGATAGGATCGATACATGTGCCTGACAATCAAGACATAGGTGTTCATACACTTGGTTAATATGATAATCAGCTTTGGTTAATATGACATTATTAAACCGCTATGTGTTGTTTATATGTTTAAATAATAATAATAAATGTATTTGACAACTAAACTTATGGCTGTACTTAGTATAACTTACTTTGGTCTTCACACTAGGACTCCCTAAGTCATGAGGATCATTGGGAACCGATAATTATTTGTATTAACTTCAATGTCATTATTTAAATTGTACGAATCTGATACTGATCAAAGAGGTTTCACTTTAAATGACAGATATAAATCTCTTTTTTATTCCTTTATTTGTTTGAATTAAACACTACTATGGACAAAATAAAAGCACTCGCCATATCATTATAATCATCACATCAACCGGAATGTCTACCGTTGAACAAAGTATCCGCGTTGGGGGGACTTTGCCATAATTTCCATGCTTGGCCGGATTCTTGGGGATTGCCGTAGTAGTTGTCAGGTTCAGGGATATACATGAGAAATTTCACAGAGTTTGATCACTCGGTATTTAAAATATAACGAAACTACGTTTGAACGGAAAGCAATAAGTGCACTCTAGTCTTAATGAAAATAACTAGATGACCCTCTATTCATATTCCTTAACGTATCGACGTGACGACAAAACCAATCCATGTTAGGAGCTGAGTGCGGCTTTCATACAGGCTTTATACTCGGCCTAACATATACCTAGGTATACGTATCTGTCTAGTCTGGCAGAGCCATTCAGTAAGCTCTTTCCAGCTGAAATATTTGTCGATATAAACCTAGAAATTCTATTGAATCTTCATTTTCAATGTTGTTATTTGTTGTATAGTGGTGTTTAAGTGGCCTTAGCAACATTTAAATAAGATCTTTTTTTCACTTTTGAGGCCCACCTGATCTTAAGCGGATTAACCTCAGCCTATAACAGGTGAATTTCGTGATGTGACGAATTGCACTGCGCACGTCACACCGAGACAAACAGTTGTTGAGTCTCAAGTGGCCATAATTTTTCTGGCTCTCAAGGACTGCTGCCAAAACACACTGTTAGGTGCTTGGCATCTGATTTTCTACTTGAGGGTGGTAGCTAGTCAGGCGAGCATTCGTAAAATGCACTTCCACCATGCGGTGAAGCTCAAGCCGGTGGTGGGGATCGAACCAGGGACCTGCGGCACCTCAGTCCATAGCTATAACCGCTAGGCCATCATTGCTTCGAAATTTTATAGAGTTAAGCCTCTTAAGAGATAAACTAATAGGATTATTTGTTCCTAAATAACACATCACATTAATCAAAAAGATGACCATGAAATTTAACTTTAAATAATATATAAGTACAACAAGAGAGCAAAGATTGAGACTTTGCACATTACATAATGGATCACGTTTTGAGCATTTGATTAATTATGTTTGTTAAAAATGCAATTCGTCACTGCGCGCTGAGACATCTAGTCGTTAAGTCTCCTGTGCCTGTAATTTCACCGGCACCTTTACCCTTCACACAGGAACACAGTAAAGTGAACATTACTGCTTGGCTGTATGGTGGTGGATATCTATATAGCGGAAATCTGTGGTCTCTGCCTGCCCCTACGGGAAAGAGGCGTGAAATTTATGTATGTATGGTGGTAGTACTTCCCCGGACGAACTCTTACGAAGAGTTCTACTGCTATTATGCGGTATTTAACAAAATTTCAAAAATTATAAATTTAAACACACTAAAAAGTAGTTATTATGACATAAATGTAACAGTAACGTACGCGATTCGTTCTATAACCTATGTCCATCAAGGATATAATGTACAATTCTACTGATGAAAGAAATTTTCAAATCATTCGAGCAGTTTTTGAGTTTATTCGTTACATACAAAAAACACAAATCTTTCCTGTTTTTGATTGACAAAGCGAGAACGAAGTTCAATCGAAGCGTCTCTGCTTTACTGACCGAGGGAGAAAGAAGTTCTAGCGAAGCGTCTCTGTTTTAACTTACACAAAAATGCTTTCGTATATCCGGTTGTACTCCTCTTCAGATCGTATTTCTCAACCGATTCTAAGAAATTTTGTGAGCAGTATTATAAGTTCATAATTTTTTTTGTCGATTCATATTTTGCAAATTTTTCAAAATGTCAGATATGGTATTTATTATATTATAGTCTTGAAAGTATGGACGCCTACGCTAAATTTAATAACAATGGCCCCGATACGCTCGCCATTTGCCTAAAAGTAATAGGCGCTCTTTCTCTCTCGTCTATTCATGTGCACAGCACAGTCATTATCATTGTAAAATACTTGTGATGATATGGTCGAGATGTTTACAGACTTTACCTAGAATTACTGGCTCTCAAGGACAACTGCCGGAACACACCGTTAGGTGCTTGGCGACAGATTTTCTACGTGAGGGTGGTCGTGAGCCAGGCGGGCAATCGTAAATTGCCCTACCACCTTGCGGTGAAGCTCAAGCCCGCAGCGGGATTCGAACCATGAACCTGCTACGCGGCAGTCCATAGCCAATGCCACTGAGCCATCACTGCTTCACTTTATCACTTTTATTTATATATATACTTAAATTATGTTCAATTGTATGCTATGCAAGGGCAAACTCGCTAGGTTTACAGCTTGGAGAGCCACTTAATTTAGAAGTAGGTAGATGTACTTGCTATCCGTGTGGCATAGCCGTAAGGTGCCTTGTATAAATCACGCATGCATAACCTCAAAGGGAATAGCAGCATAGGAGGCTCATCTAGATCCACATATATTTTCCAGCTTCTGAAGAACTCTTAAGACCAAGAGGCCTACCAAGGATTATGGCGACTTCCCCCCCTCCGAAGGACGCCTTCGGACTCTTGATGTGAGTAGATGTCTTACAGTCCATAAAATATCCTACGTTCGTATTTTGATAACAGAATATAAAAGCGAGCATATCCCGATTTTAATATAATATAATTTGTAAAAGAACTGCGATAATAACATTTTCTTTATTCAAAAAACTTACAAATCAGAGCGAGTTCTCCTTACCGTATACCAGTTCTAATTTTAAAAATCCAACTGAAAAAAGCAAATGGCTCGCAGTAATATACTGCAGTTCTAAAGCAGCTCACGATCCAAAAGTATTCCGTAGTGAGCTGCTCAGGTTCGTATTGCACGCCTTCGGGGAAACTCATTTCAAGTGATCAGTCGACGTCCTGCGTGCAACTATTACGTAATCTGCGCCTCGGCGGCAATAACGCAAGATTTTTTTAAATAGGAACCGAAAGTAATGAAACTGGTACCAACTCTGTAGACCGGCCTTAGTATCTTTAAAACTTTTTGGTTCAGTTACATTTTTGATTGCAGACTGCAAAGTATGCTGTCATTAAAAAAATAAGAAGGAAAACTGAAAGGGATACTCTGAAAACGTGAAATATTTTGTGGAAGTCAGTACCAATCATTTCCAAGTAGTGTTAACACACTGTGTTTTTATATATATAGATTGACGTTTGGAAGTTATTTAACTTTTTCCGGTGTAGGAAGTATGTTATGTAGTTTTCTTTTATATTTTTCTCCCGTTTCAGTTAAGCTGTATGTAATGATGTATTTTATAACAATAATGATAGACGCAGAATCGCTACATAACCAAGATAAGGTATATTGTCAGATATACCTCCTATAGCATTGCAGTAGAGAAATTGTGAATGTCCATTGGGCCAGTTGCCACCCTTAAGCACAAAATCTGTCACCGAGCAATGGTGTCTTCCGGCAGCAATTCTTGGGAGCCAGTAATTAAAGGTTAATCCAACAACATTTTGCCTACATCATCACTCATCAGCGGTTGAGGTAGGCGTGACTACTATCTACGGCGGGAGCGGCTCCACCCTTGTTTCCTGCCCGATTGCAGCAGCCAAAGTGTTGCTGGCACAGGGCAGGCTTTTGGTGGGGTGGAGCTCGGTGCGAGTGGTGGCACTGGCGGCGCGTCCCATGCGCTGCTTCAAGTGCATGGGACTCGGCCATACGCGCCCCCAGTGTCCCTCGTCGGCAGACAGGGGGACCTGTGCTTCCGTTGTGGAGGCGCAGGCCACAGGGCGGCGAGCTGCCAAAGAAGGGCTCCACACTGCGCTATATGCGCAGAGACGGGGCGACCCGCCGAGCACAGGATGGGGGGACAAAACTGTGTCCCCCCAAAGACGAAGGGACAGGCCACCAGGACCCAGGCCATCCCCCGACCGGCATCCAGAGCCGCTGCTGAGGGTGTTCGCCGTGCGGCGAGCATGGAGGTTGTAACGTCCGATTAATGGATCAAGTCGGGCAGCACAACCTCCTACAGACGAATTTGAACCACTGCGTCAGGGCTCAGGATTTGCTAATGCAGTCCCTGGCGCAGTGGCGGATCGATTTGGCGGTCGCCGCGGAGCCGTACTTCATTCCCCAGTCCCATCCCTACTGGGCTGGGGATCTGGACGGCTCCGTAGCCATAATTGGACGTGCCGGTGGCGGCCCCCCCCTCTCAGTGTTAGAGACGGGTTCGGGGTACGTGGTGGCCAAGTGGGAGAAGTATGCGATAGTGGGCGTATACTTCTCCCCTAATAGAACCGTCGCGGAGCTGGAGGCTTATCTAGATGTCCTGGCCGCGGCGGTAAGAAGGCAGGCACCACGTGAGGTCCTCCTCATGGGGGACCTGAACGCCAAGGCCAGGGCCTGGGGCAACCCCTCCACTGACACTCGCGGGGAGACTGTCAGGGAGTGGGCGGTTGCCGCAGGGCTGACCCTCCTCAACAGGGGGTCGGTCCACACGTGCGTGCGACACAACGGGGGGTCCGTGGTGGACCTTTCGTTCGCCACCCCGGTGGTCGCAGCACGTGTCCAGGCCTGGAGAGTGGAGGCGGAGGTAGCGACTCTCTCGGACCACAACTACATCCGGTTCGAGATCGCCACCTCCCACCAAGGAGGGACTCGGCGCGTGGAGAGGGAGTCTTTCGCGCGCTGGGCAATTGGTCGCCTCGATGCCGAGTTGGCTGAAGAGGCGGCTATCGTCCAGACGTGGCTGGCCACCCCGGTGCACCCGGAGGTGGACATCGCGGCGGGCCACTTCCGGGAGGCGGTGACGGCCGTCTGCGACGCCGCCATGCCGAGGTCTCGACGCCGCCCCGAGCGCCGCCAGGTTTATTGGTGGTGCTCGGAGATTGAGAATCTCCGAGCGCGATGCTCGGAGACGCGCCGCCTCTATTATCATTGCAGGAGGCGGCGTCACGGCCGGACGGACGACCAGCTGCCGGCGGAGCAGCTGGCGGCCGAGCAGCTCCTGCATGGCAATGTAAAGTTAGCCAAACAGGAGCTGAAGCTGGCCATCGGCCGGGCTAAGGCCCTAGGCTGGAGTGAGGAGCTGGAGGGCCTCGACAGGGACCCATGGGGGCGCCCGTATAAGGCTGCCCGGAATAAGTTCCGGGGCAGCGCGCCCCCTATCACAGAGTCCCTGGAGCCAGAGCTCCTGGAGAGGGTGCTGGGGGGGCTATTCCCCGACAGCGACCCCCACTACACCCCTCCACCGATGGCCACGCCGTCCTTCCAGGAGGAGGAGGACCCGGCCTCCATTCCGCCTATCTCAGAGGTGGAGATGGAGGTAGCAGTCTCTCGCCTGAGTGGCAAGAAGACTGCCCCGGGACCAGACGGGATTCCCGGGCGGGTCCTCAGGATCGCCCTTAGGGAGATGGGCAGTCAGCTTCGGGAACTGTTCGACGCGTGCCTCACGTCGGGTCAGTTCCCGAAGCTCTGGAAGGGCGGGCGATTGTGCCTGTTGCGGAAGGAAGGGCGAGACGCCGACTCGCCCGCCGCATACAGGCCAATCGTGCTGCTGGATGACACGGCGAAGCTGCTGGAGAGAATAGTAGCTTCCCGTGTCATCCGGCATATGGGGGGAACTGGGCCTGAACTTTCAGAGGCCCAGTTCGGATTCAGAGCAGGGCGGTCGACGATAGACGCCCTGCTCTGGATCAAGGGGTGGACGCAGGACGCGGTCAGCGGGGGGGAAAAGGCGTTGGCTGTCTCGCTGGACATTGCCAACGCCTTCAACAGCCTACCGCACGGAACAATACGGGAGGCGCTCCGCTATCACGGAGTGCCCCTGTATCTGCGTAGGCTGTTGGCTGACTACCTCCAGGACCGCGAGGTCCTGGTGGAGGGACGCGACGGTCTGAGGCGACGTCGCGTGTCCTGCGGGGTTCCGCAGGGGTCGGTGTTGGGACCGCTCCTGTGGAACATTGGCTACGACTGGGTGCTCCGCGGCACGTTTCCCGCAAGTATGCGGGTTGCGTGCTACGCGGATGACACCCTAGTCGTGGTCAAGGGGAGGGACCTCGGGGAGACGGTGCGGCGGGCCACGGTGGCCACGACACTCGTGGTCGGCCGCATACGTGCCCTGGGGCTGGAGGTCGCCCTCTCCAAGACCGAGGCCCTAATGTTCCATGGGCCTCGGGGGGGACCCCCTCCAGGAACGAGGATAGACCTGGACGGGGTCCTGGTCCGGGTTGGGACCCATATGAGGTACCTGGGTCTCATCCTGGACGGGCGGTGGACTTTTGGGGCCCACTTCACACAACTGGCCCCAAAAGTCATAGGCGCCGCAGCCGCCCTTGGGAGGCTGCTGCCCAACGTGGGCGGCCCGAACGCCACATGTCGTCGCCTGTACTCCGGAGTGATCCGGAGTATGGCCTTGTACGGGGCACCTGTCTGGGTGGACGCCCTCGGTCGCGCCAATAAGGCCCTGCTGCGACGTCCGCAGCGGGTCATCGCGACGAGGGCGATACGCGGGTACCGGACGGTGTCCTGGACGGCGGGATGCGTGCTGGCCGGTGATCCCCCCTGGGAGCTCCAAGCGGAGATCCTCGCCGAAGTTTACCACTTCGTGGCGGCGAGGAGATCCCGCGGGGAGCCTCCAGCGTGGGAGGAGGTCACGCGCATGCGACGGCGGGCGCGGGCCGCCCTGTTGAGGCGGTGGACGGAGGACCTGGCTCCACCGGTCCCTGGACAGAGGACGGTGGATGCCATTCGCCCGGTCCTCCGGAGGTGGGTAGGGCGGCGATTCAGGTCGCTGACCTTCCGATTGGTGCAGGTCCTTTCCGGACACGGATGTTTCGGAAAGTACCTGCATCACATCGCGAGACGGGAGGCGACCCCCGCCTGTCACGAGTGTGGAGCGCCAGAAGACACGGCGCTCCACACGCTGGAGGAGTGCGCCGCGTGGAGTCCCATGCGGCACACCCTCACAGCGGTCATTGGCGCAGATCTGTCGCTGCCGAGCGTGGTTAACGCTATGCTCGGCAGCGACGGATCGTGGCAGGCGGTGGTCTCTTTCTGCGAAGCGGTGATGGCGCAGAAAGAGGCCGCGGAGCGGGCGAGGGAGGACCACGTCCTCGCGGACCCGCTCCGGCGTAGACGAACTGGGGGGAGGAGAAGGCGGTTCGGGCGCCTTCTCGCTCTTTCCTAGTGTTGTGCGGATCACCGGTGGAGAGTCGGGGGATTCTCCACTGGCTTGCACGATCCCACACGTCTGGGGGATGGCCCCAATGAGCCGGGTCATCCCTCCATTGGCCGGGGCCCGTCATCGGTGACGGGCCGGCCGCTGGGGCGAGATGGTGACTGCTAACGCTACCCCATTTCGCCCTACTAGGCGGCAGACTGCTCATCCCGGGTTTTTAGTGGGTAACCTCACTTACTACCCTCCCGAGGGGGTAGTAAGGCCCTTCAGGCGAGGACTCCCACATATCCACTCCGCTCCCCCCGGGGCGGGTGGTATCCATAAAGGATTTTCCCGGGTGAAAAAAAAAAAAAATAAAAAAAAAAAAGGCGTGACTACTATCTATAAATATATCTATAGCATAGCCTATCATCTTTAGATTAAGCATTTTTCTGTTGATTGAGTAAAACATAACCACAGAATTAATAAGTATAAGTCACAAAAACTACTGGACCCAATCTGATGAAATTTAAATGGTACCAACGAGGAGGTACACTCTTTCTCAAAAAAACATTCATAATATATAGATTATCCAGTAAACAGTTTTAAATGACTTCCGAAAAAAGGGGTAAAGTAAAGCCTTAATCTAAGTACGTCATGAAAGTCAGTTGAAAATGTAATTCACCGGGCAGGGTACAGACCTTTCCACTGACAAAGGCGCGCTAAAATACAACCAAAATATATGGAGGGCCATATAGTTTGGTTGTAGTTGCAAGTACTAAATAATTGTTTTACTGTACGTACTACACGTGCCACACTATGGCTCAATTCAAAGCGAAATGTCAGTGGCCTTCTCATTGTCAAAATATTTTCAACCTTTCCTCTGTCAATGCAGCGCCTAGTTCTGCAAGCAGTTATGGGCCGCTTAGGAAAGCGCCACTGCCTGGGGTGAAGCGAGCAACAGCGCGAATCATGCAATCTATGCATTATATATAACCGATACTATGCATTATAGTGATAGTGACAAAGTCGAAAATGGTTTGACGGTCACACTGCCGACCGCTGGCATTGCGGTGTGATTTGACGGTAAGATGTGGAGAACAAATGAGGTCTACCCCGACAAATGTGCATCAATATTTTTTGTGGACGGCGCACAGATATGTGATTGTTGAAAGCATGCTAGAATGGATCTTTCTAGCTGCGTAAAGGTATACTTTGAAGAACAAATAACATGAATAGATTAGGTATACATATGGTATAACAATTGTAGAAGGTATTTAGAGTATTTTTAAGATTATCGTGCTTTTTGCATACTCTGAAGCAGTAATGGCTCAGTGGTATTAGCTATGGAATGCCGCGGAGCAGGTCCATGGTTCGAATCACAGCGCGGGCTTGCGCTTCACTGCATGGTGGAAGAGCATTTTGTGAATGTCTGGCTTGCGACCACACTCGAGTAGAAAATTTGTCGCTAAGCACCTAACGGGTGTTCCGGCAGCTGTCCTTGAGAGACAGTAATTTTAGGTTAAGCCTGTTAACACCGTCTACCGCATCTTCACTTACCATCAGGTGAGATAGTGTTGAAAAGCTTACCTATCAACAATAAAAAAATATAAGAAAAAAATATTATGATCTCTCATACCAAATTCTCATAATACACAATTTTACGAAAATCTACTAAACCCAAAAGCATAAATGAGGTATGGAGGCTTAAACTAAACCACTTTTGTATGGAAAGCATGATGAATATACTTTCCTTAAGAACGATGAGGCATGTTTTGCTACGAGCGCTTCAAACTTGCAAAGAAAACAGTTCTGTTGTTATATCAAAATATGCCATAAATCGATTTGTACACTTGTAGCCCTAAAGTCAAGTATAAAATAGATGGTGTTTTATAGATCTACAAAAATCCACAGTTGAAACCTCTTTACCGTATCTATTTTTTTATAGCTGCCTTTTAAAATGGGGGTAGAGACGGTCCAGTGCCGGTACAAAAATAACTACCCTGAAACTTGGTGTCCACTGCATAACAACTATATTCAGGTAGGCGATGCGGATTTCACCCGAAATGTCTGTGGTCAGAGTTCAAGGTTGATGTTTTATTCTTGGTCACTTTTAATCACAAATAGTTACTGAAAACGTTGGTTTATCATTTAGTTCTTTTAAGTTGTGATCAAAACCAACTTTTTTTCTTTCACT
This sequence comes from Plagodis dolabraria, assembly GCA_963854805.1. Lineage (NCBI taxonomy): Eukaryota > Metazoa > Arthropoda > Insecta > Lepidoptera > Geometridae > Plagodis > Plagodis dolabraria. Next base: position 40,033,489 of record OY978440.1, read on the forward strand.
TATTGTTGAGATTGAATTTTATGATGTGCAGTTCTTGGCTTTAGATAATTTAAGGACAACTTCATTTCAGTTAGTTGTCGTATCAGCGCCTAAAGAGCAGCATGCCAGATGTTTCGTACCGATGCGATAGTAATTGCATTCTGGTTGCGTCTAAGATTTTAATTAAATATAGCAATACTGGCGGCTGTGACATTCAATAATCTTAGCTGTCAATAAACTCGAGTCTGCGATCATATTTACATGGAACTTTTTGTAATAACCTTTTTTTGAATTGCTGGTAGGACTTTCTTCGTCGCCAACACCACATGTTGAAAAGAGTGAGGTGTTGCTACATATTTGATGGACTATGGAGCTTTTTACATCTAAACTATCTATTTGTATTGTTTTTTGGTACAATACGAACGGTGGAGAGATGACTTGTTATCCATTAAATTTTTATATTTAATAGGAACACTATTTTTACAATAGGTATGTACGAGTGTATATGCTTTGAGGCCTTTATTTTCTTTAACTTATTTACTGTAAGAAATAGCCATGATGTCTAGTGTTCTTGGACTATAAAAGATCGAACCATAAAATATTGCTGGCACTGCGCTACTTAAGTCTCTTCATCGATGCCAAATCTATTATAGGTTGAAGTGTTTGTATAGAAACCCTATCGTGTCGATTCGTCTACGGGAACAGAATATAAAAAAGGACGCGTGGAACCAATCCAGCTGCAACGAGGCGTGAGACAAGTAGACGTTATTTCTCTGAAACTATTCACGTAAGCGTTGGAGGACGTTTATAAGTTCTCTTGAATTAGAAAAAAATCTGCATCAATGTCTGTAACGAATAAACTTATATTCTTGAATAGCTCAGAAGGTAGAATGCTCAGCGACCTCAGTTGAATTTCAACGCACACTTGCTTGAAAACTCAACTGAGGGTTTTAAAGTGAACATGGACATGACGAAAATGATGTCACATGATCATGTTGCACCCGTACCAGTAGTTATTGGGATAACAACTACTGGGAAAGGTGTACCAGTAGTTGTAGGGAACGATACTCTTACGGAATAGTTGAACATCATATTTACCTAGGACAGACTGTCATGTGTTAGGTAGATTAAACTTCAACAAAGAGGTTACGCTAGGAATCCAACTTGGATAGACAGCGTTCGGGAAATTACGCGAAATATTGTTGAATGTCCCGCATAGCCTCGAGACCAAAGTATTTAATCAGTGTATATTGCCAGTGATATCTTATGGGAATCCGACGTATCCTTAACTGTAGACTTATGGACCAGTTCAGAGTCGTTCAACGAACTATAGAGAGAGCTAACCTCGCGGCTTAACGGAGTTTTAACCTCAATAAAATACAGGACGAGTAAATTCTCCGAAGAACCAAAATCACCGACATTGCTTGCTAGCCACATTTCTTGACGAAATGGGGAAGAAAGTTTGAAAATGGGAAAGATCGTAAGAGTCGCGGAGAACCAGTTGTTAAGAGTGGCTAATAGCCGTTTAACATAACTGTCTGTGGGGGAGGCTTTTGTTAAAAATTAGACGATGATGATAGTAGATGATGATGATGGTGATGGTGATGATGATGATGAGAAGTTTAAAAATGTAGATGTGTGTTACAGAGCCCATAAAAGTAATTATACTTAAAATCCATAATTCCTTTACGACGAAGAGTGATAAAAACATAAAAGTATCGAACTTAATTGTGCTCATTTCCAGTCCAATTATTGTACAGACCATTTTATTAAAGATTTAAGTTAATTGGTTCATTTAAATGTTGAATTGACCGTTAATTTGAGCGAAATAAATACGTTGGCTTATTTCATAAAGGTACTCCCCGAAGCCACCCTTCCTCCCGTCTACGTTGGCTGGGTGGATGGCAATGCCCGCGTCACCAACCAATATGACCTTTATTAAGTAAATCTACCCTACATTTTACATATTATATTTATCGGTATCCTATTGATAGAAGTTTCGGGTGACGATTGAAGCCCTTGCATCAGAGTTTGTTTAATGGTTATTAACCGATCATCTTGATTAAGCAATGTTTAGAAGCGCTTCTTAGGATGGCAGTCGATGTAACATGATGGTAGGGCATTTTGTGAATAGGCGGGCATTCATAAAATGCCCTACCACCGTGTTAGCTACTGTAGACAACACCCAAATTACCAATCTTTTTTTTTTTGGCTTTATTATTTCTACTTCCATATGCATGTGTTCGGGTCAACGATATATTGCATTCCGTGTTGTGCCAGAGATCCGTGACATACCTACACATGAACATACAGACAGACTGATAGTGCAGTTTCAGGTTAGAAAACTTGCACCGCTATTTATTTATATTTCGAAAATTCCACCGTAAAGTTGTATCTAATTTGATTCCCAGAAAGACAGTTGTGTTGTCAATCAAGAATTTATACAGACTGAAGTTTTACCCATAGGCATAGAACATATACTACATATCGTTATACTACATATTATGGACTAGGATTATTCAAATGAAAAAATCCTTAGTCTATGGTTTTAACCCACAAGTCTTCAGTTCTCCATATTTGCAAACTTATGAATATCGTTATAATTTCAAAGATTGTTGTAGGGATATCTGAATAAAAAGTCCGGTATTTTGGACAGATCTTTCAACTCCTGTTGCATCGCGGAAAGAGTTTTCATTTTATATTTTGACTTGTGGATTGTGTCTCTAATAAATAAAGTTTTTAAACCCACAAACACAAACAATCCTCACAATCCACGAAGCACAGGGACTGACATACGAGTCAGTTACCGCAATAAAGACCAAGGATAGAATGAAGCTGCACGAGAGCGTCCCACACGCGGTCGTCGCAGTCTCAAGGCACACCGGGACTTTCACGTACTACGCTGACGACGCAAATGATGCTATTGGACGGTTCGTTCGGAGAGCGGTGGCTGCAAGACGCAAAGATATCCGCGACTATTACCTAAGACAATCAGAGATCGCAACAGTGTGGTGATAGAGGCCCTGGTGAGAATGGACGTCAGAGAGGCAGACTAAGAAAATTTCAAAGTCCACTTTTTATTGTTATGCGTTAAATTTAGTACTCAGTTATAGTTTTCTCCCCCTTTAGCAAAAGGATTCGTGCAGGCATTCGGAACAGTCATGCTCACGAAAATGTGTTGGTGCGCGGCGGCATAGTGTGTCGGGTCGCCCTCTTCCCTCAAAAATGGTTGAGGAGGACGATGGCTGGCACGCGAGTCAACTCGTGAACGAGTGCTGCTTGAGGACACTGGTCCGTTCGGAATGCCAGTGCAAATCTGTTTGCAACTGTTTAGTAATAGTGAATTCCTTAAAATTGTGTTCCCCCTAGTATGTAAGAATGCTCACCGTATTAATGTAATTCCCAATAAATTCTCTGTTAACTTCAAAAATGGCACAGACCCCGGAGTCTGCGGAAAACCACGTAATCATTAAACTGTTGGCTCGATCCGAGCGTCGGCAGTGCCCCCACCAAATATCGGTATATATTTTTTGCGATGTATTTCAAATACGCTCTTTTGCAAAAAGGCACCTAAGGAAATTTACGTTGTAAGGTCGATTTTAGTTAATTAAATGAAATTTATTTCTTTGACGTAGTCTGTATCGTGTAATCGTGTAAATTAATGCGCGTGAAGTGAATTCGAGCAATTAAAAGAAAAAAAAACTATGGATTCTTTAAAATCGATGTACACGCCCAATCAATAAGAAGTGGTCGGCAATAAAGACAAGTTTTTTTTTACTTTTTTTAATTAAATAAAGTTACAAATGTAAAAACCGAATAACGAGTGTGACCTCCTCTTGCCAAAATCACAGCTTGAATCCTTCTGGCCATGCTTTCCACGTTTTTAATAACGTTTTGAGGAATACGTTCCCAGTCTTCTGCAATGACTCTTTTTAGCTGCCTGATGTTTTGTGGAGCAGGTTGCACTGATCTTACCCGTCTCTTTAGAACATCCCACACATGCTCAATTGGATTGAGGTCAGGACTTCGAGCTGGCCAATCTAAACGACGGATCCCAACTTCTTGCATGTACGCTTCCACGTCGCCAGAACGGCGCGGGCGAGTAATGAGTATGGAAATAAGAATGGAATCTTCCCCAAGGGCAGTCAATGTGGGTTGGGCATATAGAATTAGGACTTCCATTATGTACCGGTGTGCATTTAATGTTCCATTTTCTATGAAAAGTAGCTCCGTACGCTCCGTCGAATTAATTGCTGCCAAAACATAACGGAGCCTCCGCCATAAGGAGTGATTTCTTCGATACACACTTCCGCATAGCGTTCCCGTGGTCTTCGCAGCACTCGCCGGCGTCGTTTCTTTCCACTGAGATTTTAGCTTCATCAGAAAACAATACTTTATTCCAGTCCTCAAGAGTCCATGAAGCACAGTTCCGAGCAAACTGAAGTCGAGCAACACGGTGCTCACGGAGTAATTTAGGGCCCCAAGCTGGGCGGTAACTCTTGATATTGGCAGCCAAAAGCCTCCTCCTGACCGTCCACAAGCTAACTTCTACTCCTCTTACTTCATCAAGGCACTTCTTCAGGTCCACACTTGACGCCTTACGATTACGCAACGCCTGACTCACCAAAAAGCGGTCATCTCTTGGTTCTGTGCATCGTTTTCTTCCCGAACCGGGTCTTCTTTTGACCGAACCAGTCTCTTGATACCGTTGCCAAGTCCTCTGGACAGTTGAACGACTCACATTTAGCCGCTGAGACACGTAAGTTTGCGAACAACCTTCTTCAAGTAGAGCTATACTTTTACCGGCCCTTATCGCTTTATCACTCACTAGCTTTCCGGGCGCGGCTCCGCCCGCGCGTATGTCGGTTATCGCGCGAAAACATTAACCTCTTTTTGCGCAGTCGGATAAAAACTATCCTATGTTTTTTCCCGGGTCTCAAACTATCTCCATACCAAATTTCATTCAAACCGGTCCAGTAGTTTTGGCGTGAAAGCGTAACAGACAGACAGACAGACAGACAGACAGACAGACAGACAGAGTTACTTTCGCATTTATAATATTAGTACTGATGATATCAAAAAGTGGTATTTAATGTAAAAATAAAGATTTAGGCCTAATTTCACCATACCATGTTTGTTTACGCTAAATCAGGCATTAGCTAATGGGTCTTTAAAAATAACAGAGCTGTTAAATCAGTCTACGTTCTATGAAGTTAACTGAATTAATCATCCATTAATAGTTGGTGGGACACTCGGTTCAGTTAACAGTCCGTTAAAAGGATTAACAAGGCGTCAAATAAATAACCGAGTATGGTGAAACTAGGCCTAAATTGTTTAATTTGCAGAAAATAACCAAAAAGTTTTAAAATATCGTAATCAGTTAAAAATCGTTTTAGTAATTCGCACCATTAGTAAAGCAATTTTAGAATAATCCACAATAATCATTATTTTTCTTTTAATAATTTCAAATTTTTAATTTGGAACGTAAAGAATCATGCCAGTATGCTTCACACATGCCAATACATCGTCAAATCAACAAAACCTATTTCTTGTTCTTCTTCATTGAAGTAGAGAAAAAAATCTAAAGTGCCCGTTTTTGCAAAAGAGTTTATATAAACTCTACTCTTTCGAATACCTCTAGCTGTACAGTCAAAGAACTTCAACTTTTCAATCAATTGTTTCTTTACTTTGGGACAAACTTAATTAAACTCAGTGTTTACCAAAAGAAATAAGTTATAATAAAAGCCATTCATTGTGGGAAAAACTTCTAACGCTAAGTTTTGTCTGTTGTTATAAAGTCTTAAGTTAATAATATAGTCTCTGATACAAAACATGCTGCAAACATATGTACTTGAAAGTTTGTTCTGAACTACACCTTGAAGACTAATTCAATAGAGGGATAATTCTAATCGCTTGAAATATTTTGATTAAAAAAGCCTACCACGTGTAGCGTATGTATAGCTATTTTAATTAAAAAAGATGTTTATACAGTTCATGATTATTCATAAGGCAAATTTTCCTGGAAAATTCTGCCTCGGCTAAGCTAACACCTACATTATGCAAACAAATATTATAATTTTGTTACATTTTATTAAAAGATATATAAAAATAATTACCCCGATTTCCTTCATGCTGTGGTAAATAAACAGCTTCTTGCTAAACGCTGCACCAGTTCAATACCAGCTACCAGCAGTTCAATAATAAATTTTGTAATGGACTTTCATATGAGCATCGTAGACTTAAAAATGGATTTTATTCAGCTTTGACTTTGTGGTGAAGCTTAGCCCAATTAGTGATACTCTGCTTAGAAGCAGATTACTATTAATGGGTCAACATTAGATAGATCTAATGTTGACCCATTGATCAACAAAGTCAAACATTGAATAAGAAATTCAATCAATATATTTTTCATGGACATCAATACATGAAAATCTCCGACCACATCATCACTTAACATCGTGTGAGATAGTGGTCAAAGGCTAACCTATCAGGCATAAAAAAAGCCGTGAATGAAGATTGCTGATTTTAATTTGAGAACTGTAAGGCCCGGAAGCTCGCTTAGTGAGGCTTCATAATGCGATGAAGATGAAAATATCTCTTTCACTGCAAAAATCTACTCCTACACTTCCAACGCTATAAATAGGGAAGCAACCAAGCTTATACGTTTTCAAAACAGTTTGTATAAGCCGTATTGTTCTTCTGTTTGAAAAAAATATATAAGTACCTACTAGCTTTTACCCACAGCATTGCCGTGTTTATTATGAAAAAATACTAATTAAAATTATAATATGGAATTGGAAAGAGATAAAAAGTGAGGAAATTAGACCGTGGTCTATTTTATAAAGTAAATGATTATTGTAAGACTTTAGTTTATTACTATATTGCCTTTTGCACTTTATTTGCTATCGAACAAGAAAAAAAACAATAAGGGAATGACGTAAATTTTTATGGATATACATTATTATAGCAGTCGGTTTAAAATATTAGGCTTTGTTGTTTTTGGGTTTTAGTAAATAAAAAACCAGGTTGAAATTAATTTTATACGATAAATTTCTCTAATTTCAGCTTAAGGCGGTTCAGCTACGGCGTATTATGGGAATTTATCATAATTTTATGTTATAAATTGACATTATTTTAACATAAAAAGATATAATACTCTTCAAAATTATCAATTATACATCTTTATATTTGTATACAGGTTCAGAATAGTTCGTATGATAAGTTATTGGCAAGACCTGGATATTTTGTACATTGTATATACCAGGTCAAAAAGCAGCTGAATGGGAAATACTTTTAGGTATAAATCGAAATTTCAACGTCGTATACAATTAGGTAAATAAGAATTAGTTTAGTGTTCAGGAGCAATAAGCACCTCTTTATTGACAAGGACTTCAAAATGTTTTAACTCGCGAGCGAAACACTTGTAACCCCTTTGACATCTTTATGTACATATTTTATTTATTTTATGCGAACGAAACAAACATACATCAAACAGAATATGTACATAAACAAGTAATAACATTAAGAAAACTAACATAAAAAGAGCTACAATGTAAGTTCATCCAATAAGTTAAAATCGGGCAACCCCATCGTTCAGACATTGTTATTAGGAGTTTTTGCGGTTCCTGATCAATAACGAAGCTCTTTTTTATATAATAGCAATGGAAACCATTTATTTGTGCCTCCTCAAACATGCCAGATGCAATACAGTAGCGTGATAGCGACAATTTACTATATATGGACGCGTTTAAAAATAAATTTATATTTTCCTTTCTGCCTAGCTTCCTACGATCGTCTTAAATAATACAGAACTTCGTGGAAGACAATCCCCCTGATTGACGCGATACACGGGTTCCAGGAATCCTTGCCATATGACACAAACATATCCTTTCCAATCTGTTTGTTTCATTTAACATTTATACGCTGCCTGTAGAGGATCGGTATTCATTGCCAATCTGTGTTTTCATATACCTTATCGGAGTCCTTTGAAGAAACATGTATCAAAAAAAAATACCGAAAAATAGAAGCGACTTCAAGACTCAAAAATGTGAAATAACTTGTTGAAGTCGGTACCACGATAGTTCAAAAGTACCTATTATCACAATATTGTAAGCATGGAACCGAAATCGACAAGGATGAGTATATCATCCAGACAGGAAAATATTTTTCATTTATTGGAGTTTTACTCAAAAACAGCTTAATGAAATTTAGATAAGACCACATGTCAAACATAAGCTTTAAAATAAAAAAATAATTATCAAAATCGGTTCTCCCAGTCAAAAGTTCTGAGGTAACAAACATACAAAAAAAATACCGACGAATTGAGAACTTTCTTTCTCCTTTTTTTTAATAGAAACCAATTGCCTAATTAGAATTTCCGGCTATCTTGCGCAGTACTAAGTTCGCATGAAATATTGTATGTCCCGCTGTTTTAAGGACTAAAGTGTAAGTTACTACTCTATAGTATAAAATTATTGTAATTAGTTACAGAATTCAAAACACAGATAAAGTTTTTGTGAACTCTAAAATGCGATCAGTGAAGTACGTCTATAAGTGATGTAATTGAAAGCAGTCTTGGCAGCTATTTTTATTTGGAAACCTAAATGTTTATACGTAAAAAAACGGGACAAAGCTGTTAAATTAATGTTGACAAGTGATCTAATATAGTTTAGATGCAATTATAGTATAGATAGCTATTGGAGCTTCACTACCCGTACAAAGTATATGCTCGCAGGCGAGGGCTGGCGGGCACTCTCAGGTCAAAGGCCCATTTGTAACCGTCCCCGCGACTTAACCGTGTCACAACTATAAATCTTGAACAAACTCCCTGCTCCGATTCCGAACGGGTCTCACGCGACGTGATTGCAATTTGTATGCATACAATGATATTTATGTTTAGCGACTGAACACATAAAAAGTATACAATAATATGAAATATCTGTAGTTAGTTACATTTGGACCAATCCAAAGCATTACAAGTCAGTCATATAACTTACAAATCGATATAAAAACGGAACTTATCCAATAGAACGCTATTATAGCTAATTATGTAATGGATTTTACTTTACGAAGGCTACCCTTTGGCCACAATCTTTTGGTTATGAATTGTAAGTGATGATGTGGTTGAAGGTGGTAAATAGGTAGGCAGGCTTTTGAAAAATGCCCTACCACCGTATAATGAATGCAATCCTAAGAACACAACCAGGACCAACGCGACGGCTTAACATACCCTCCGAAGCTTTGAAGCGCTCATTACAAGTAATAACCGTAGCGAGCATTGCTTAACATATTCGTAGTTGATCGGTAATGAAAAGACTAACTCCACTACGTGTGATTAAGATTATATCATAAGATAGACTAAAATATATAGACTTAGAAACAAAAATAATCTAAAACTGTCGACTTTGATGGTCCTTTTATATTTATGGATAAATAGTATTGGTATCCTCCTAAATGAGATTTAGACGTTGACACACACATACTCGGATACGAAAAGAAACATATTTTTAGCTACCTTTTCATGTATTGATGTCCATGAAAAATATATTGATTGAATTTCTTATTCAATGTTTGACTTTGTTCAACATTAGATAGAGTTTGACTTTGTTCAACAAAGTCAACAAAAAGACTTTGTTCAACAAAGTCAAACATTGGTCAACATTAGATAGATCTAATGTTGACCCATTGATCAACAAAGTCAAACATTGAATAAGAAATTCAATCAATATATTTTTCATGGACATCAATACATGAAAAGGTAGCTAAAAATATGTTTCTTTTCGTATCCGAGTATGTGTGTGTCAACGTCTAAATCTCATTTAGGAGGATACCAATACTATTTATCCATAAATATAAAAGGACCATCAAAGTCGACAGTTTTAGATTATTTTTGTTTCTAAGTCTATATATTTTAGTCTATCTTATGATATAATCTTAATCACACGTAGTGGAGTTAGTCTTTTCATTACCGATCAACTACGAATATGTTAAGCAATGCTCGCTACGGTTATTACTTGTAATGAGCGCTTCAAAGCTTCGGAGGGTATGTTAAGCCGTCGCGTTGGTCCTGGTTGTGTTCTTAGGATTGCATTCATTATACGGTGGTAGGGCATTTTTCAAAAGCCTGCCTACCTATTTACCACCTTCAACCACATCATCACTTACAATTCATAACCAAAAGATTGTGGCCAAAGGGTAGCCTTCGTAAAGTAAAATCCATTACATAATTAGCTATAATAGCGTTCTATTGGATAAGTTCCGTTTTTATATCGATTTGTAAGTTATATGACTGACTTGTAATGCTTTGGATTGGTCCAAATGTAACTAACTACAGATATTTCATATTATTGTATACTTTTTATGTGTTCAGTCGCTAAACATAAATATCATTGTATGCATACAAATTGCAATCACGTCGCGTGAGACCCGTTCGGAATCGGAGCAGGGAGTTTGTTCAAGATTTATAGTTGTGACACGGTTAAGTCGCGGGGACGGTTACAAATGGGCCTTTGACCTGAGAGTGCCCGCCAGCCCTCGCCTGCGAGCATATACTTTGTACGGGTAGTGAAGCTCCAATAGCTATCTATACTATAATTGCATCTAAACTATATTAGATCACTTGTCAACATTAATTTAACAGCTTTGTCCCGTTTTTTTACGTATAAACATTTAGGTTTCCAAATAAAAATAGCTGCCAAGACTGCTTTCAATTACATCACTTATAGACGTACTTCACTGATCGCATTTTAGAGTTCACAAAAACTTTATCTGTGTTTTGAATTCTGTAACTAATTACAATAATTTTATACTATAGAGTAGTAACTTACACTTTAGTCCTTAAAACAGCGGGACATACAATATTTCATGCGAACTTAGTACTGCGCAAGATAGCCGGAAATTCTAATTAGGCAATTGGTTTCTATTAAAAAAAAGGAGAAAGAAAGTTCTCAATTCGTCGGTATTTTTTTTGTATGTTTGTTACCTCAGAACTTTTGACTGGGAGAACCGATTTTGATAATTATTTTTTTATTTTAAAGCTTATGTTTGACATGTGGTCTTATCTAAATTTCATTAAGCTGTTTTTGAGTAAAACTCCAATAAATGAAAAATATTTTCCTGTCTGGATGATATACTCATCCTTGTCGATTTCGGTTCCATGCTTACAATATTGTGATAATAGGTACTTTTGAACTATCGTGGTACCGACTTCAACAAGTTATTTCACATTTTTGAGTCTTGAAGTCGCTTCTATTTTTCGGTATTTTTTTTTGATACATGTTTCTTCAAAGGACTCCGATAAGGTATATGAAAACACAGATTGGCAATGAATACCGATCCTCTACAGGCAGCGTATAAATGTTAAATGAAACAAACAGATTGGAAAGGATATGTTTGTGTCATATGGCAAGGATTCCTGGAACCCGTGTATCGCGTCAATCAGGGGGATTGTCTTCCACGAAGTTCTGTATTATTTAAGACGATCGTAGGAAGCTAGGCAGAAAGGAAAATATAAATTTATTTTTAAACGCGTCCATATATAGTAAATTGTCGCTATCACGCTACTGTATTGCATCTGGCATGTTTGAGGAGGCACAAATAAATGGTTTCCATTGCTATTATATAAAAAAGAGCTTCGTTATTGATCAGGAACCGCAAAAACTCCTAATAACAATGTCTGAACGATGGGGTTGCCCGATTTTAACTTATTGGATGAACTTACATTGTAGCTCTTTTTTATGTTAGTTTTCTTAATGTTATTACTTGTTTATGTACATATTCTGTTTGATGTATGTTTGTTTCGTTCGCATAAAATAAATAAAATATGTACATAAAGATGTCAAAGGGGTTACAAGTGTTTCGCTCGCGAGTTAAAACATTTTGAAGTCCTTGTCAATAAAGAGGTGCTTATTGCTCCTGAACACTAAACTAATTCTTATTTACCTAATTGTATACGACGTTGAAATTTCGATTTATACCTAAAAGTATTTCCCATTCAGCTGCTTTTTGACCTGGTATATACAATGTACAAAATATCCAGGTCTTGCCAATAACTTATCATACGAACTATTCTGAACCTGTATACAAATATAAAGATGTATAATTGATAATTTTGAAGAGTATTATATCTTTTTATGTTAAAATAATGTCAATTTATAACATAAAATTATGATAAATTCCCATAATACGCCGTAGCTGAACCGCCTTAAGCTGAAATTAGAGAAATTTATCGTATAAAATTAATTTCAACCTGGTTTTTTATTTACTAAAACCCAAAAACAACAAAGCCTAATATTTTAAACCGACTGCTATAATAATGTATATCCATAAAAATTTACGTCATTCCCTTATTGTTTTTTTTCTTGTTCGATAGCAAATAAAGTGCAAAAGGCAATATAGTAATAAACTAAAGTCTTACAATAATCATTTACTTTATAAAATAGACCACGGTCTAATTTCCTCAGTTTTTATCTCTTTCCAATTCCATATTATAATTTTAATTAGTATTTTTTCATAATAAACACGGCAATGCTGTGGGTAAAAGCTAGTAGGTACTTATATATTTTTTTCAAACAGAAGAACAATACGGCTTATACAAACTGTTTTGAAAACGTATAAGCTTGGTTACTTCCCTATTCATAGCGTTGGAAGTGTAGGAGTAGATTTTTGCAGTGAAAGAGATATTTTCATCTTCATCGCATTATGAAGCCTCACTAAGCGAGCTTCCGGGCCTTACAGTTCTCAAATTAAAATCAGCAATCTTCATTCACGGCTTTTTTTATGCCTGATAGGTTAGCCTTTGACCACTATCTCACACGATGTTAAGTGATGATGTGGTCGGAGATGTTGTTCAGGCTAACATGACGTTGCTTAAGTATGTTGATCGGTTCAGAATGGCTACAAGCGCTGCAAAAGGTATTATTATTATACTTTGCCTTGTCAAATTTTTAACTACATTTATAGTCAAAAATTTGCTTGAGAAATGATGTTTCGTTAAATTACGCGTGAATTTAAATTCTCAACTCCTTCTACTCGACTTAGATGATTTTCTTCAAATTGTCAATTGATAGATAAACTTAATATATTTCATCTGTACCTGTGATTTTGTGTGTATAACGCCATTCTTGTGGAAAGTATTACTTTCTTAAATTCTCTTTAATTTCGGCCTAAGCGATTACCTGATTGTCATGCTCCAGCGCGCGCTTATGTGAGCCTTATTTCAACCTTAGCTATGATATTAGATTCTTTGATTTTGGTACAGTCTGCATATGCGCCAAGGGCATAAATGTCTCTTACGTCACGGGCAGCATGTTAAATCCCGAGCGTAAGAAAGGTGAGTAAACTAGAGGGTTAAGAGGAGATTTAAGACTAGAATCCTGAGAGTAATGGATTCAACCCTAACACCGAGGATTTTTGTCCCAGAAGATAATACCTTTGTGCCGGCAATTAAAAAACAATTAATTAACTTCTACTACTACTAACGGCTACTTCGGCGGCGCAACTCAAGCGCGGCACAAGTATGCTAACTTATATAGATTGGTTCAAATGGTTCAATTATGTTTGGGTGACATAATTTAACCATTTGGTGTGGAGACGTTGGGTCCGGGGGACCGAGAACTCAACGTATTTTATAAAACTTATTAGAGCGCTTGGGCGTTGCCACCCGTCATCAAAATGCTGGCACCTATTTGGCTTTTAGAATAAGCTTGCAATTCAACAGGGCAATGTTGCCAGCATGGTGGGCACGCTGCTAACATGACTTGTAGGTTATCAAAATGCTTTAATTGTAATAGCTGTAGTGTTGTATATAGTCCGTAGTATTTTGTTAATAAAGGCATATAGAAGGTAAAGGTTCGACTTTGATATCAGTATATCACTAAAATTAACAGTTCCCTAACGACATGATAATCTAAATGTGCAATATTTCGAATATTTTGTGTGTTTTCTCAAATTATTATCACATTTTGGTATAATTTAATTGAATGAGTTAAGTACCATGACGGCGTGAGCCAAGTCAATCTGGTATTTCAGTTTTTGTGATATCCGCTTCGCGGATAAAATAGAGGTAGACACCTCCTCAGCCACCTCTCGCGGGGGCTGGGTAAAGGTAATAACCCCCCTTCCCCCCCTAATTCTTCCTGTAGGAGTCATAGGAGGTAAAATACCAGAAAGGTAGCAGCAGCGCCTTTTGAAATGATGTCGATATATGAACGAACTGGAGCGAGGGTCACCAGTTTTCTCTCTTAACCTGCGCCCCATCTCACTAAACATTTCAACCTGATTACCCCACGGACCCCCGATCTCTACTACAATGGGCACAAAATGGTAGACTGGCTCCAATGCTGGGTACTTTCGTCGCTTTTTATATTATGAAAAACGAATATGATATTTATTAAAAAAAATGTATATGCCTGATAAGTTAGCCTGCGACCACTATCTCACGTAATGGTTATTGATGATGTGGTCAAAGATGTTGTTCAGGCTAACCTAGAATTATTGGCTTACTCTTTAAGTATGTTTAAATTTTACATTGACATTTGTATATTCAACATGAACGCCATATAAAAATATGTTTTATAATATCAAAGTTATGAGCTTAAAACTCTGCAAAAAAATTAAACTAATATACTTCGAAAACTAGTTGGTGTTATATCCGGTACCAAAATACTAATAATTGTTTACGATATATTATACATTATTTATTATTAATGTTATGTATTAACTTATTACTGCAATGCCATCAGTAACGAAAATATATAGGTATCAGTAACAAACATTATCAGTAATAAATATAATAATATTGGCTCCAAATACGGTCAAGCGATATTACACAGTTTAATTATCAAACTGTAATAAATAATTCCGCTCATGCATTATCAATAACGTGTCACGACCAGCTGTGTACTGCATGATCAAATTTAATTAAGCCACGTGTTACCAAAACTAGGTCAGTATTTGATAACCTTTAAACTTTTTAGTGTTTTTTTATGTTATTGTGACGGAACAAGCTCGAGGCCCACCTGATGTTAAGCGGACTAAACTCTACCTATAACAGAGGCATTTCGCCACAAGTCACGAATTGCACTGCGCCCGTCACCTTCAGACATAGTTGTATAGTCTCATGTGCCTGTAATTTCACTTGCTCTCAAGGACTGAGTAGAAGGAGTTTTTAAAAGCCTGCGCCTTAGCATTGCTTCTAATATGATTATGTTAGGTGCTACCATTATGCTTACAGGATTATGATTTCAGAAATTCTGTTGTACACAGCCGGGTCCAAGAGGTGGGTCAACTAGTTTGACTTAGCGATCGGATAACAGATGCTACATTTCGGCTGACTTTGGTTTCATAGATGTGGATGTTACGAATTTTAGCATATATCACCATATTTATAATAAAGACAGGAAAATAATAATTGATGACTGTGTTAGCATTTAATGTTAATGAGCAGTAAAAAATGCTTGGGGAAAGGCTTGAATAAATTAAAAAGGACGGAGAACAACGCACGATACAAATGGAGAAGAAAACAAACCATGCTCCTAACATCAATGTACCTTTCTCGCTCCACAGGTTTGCCATGTACACATTGTTGAAGAACTGTAGAAGTTTTTTTCGGCAAAGGCGAAAGGGGAAGTAAACAAATATCTACTCTTAGTTTCAACATTCTTTGTGTCACGGAAACGTGAAGAAAAAGAATAACATAATTTTGAAGTGCTCGTAGCGAAGTTTGCATAGCCGTTCTGAATCGATCAGGAAAGTTAAGCAACGACCGCCACCGTCATGACTTGGATGGGTGACCGCTGGTGATATTACGCTTCCGTGCTTCGAAGGGCACGTTAAGCCGTCGTCGGTACCGGTTGTCTTAGGATGGCAGTCGTTATAGCATGGTGGTAGGGCATTTTACGAATACTCACCTGGCTAGCTACCACCCTTAAGTTGGAAATTTATCAGATAGCACTTAACAGTGTGTTCCGACAGCAGTCCTTGAGAGCCAGAAAAATTATAGGCTCATGAGACTTTTAACAATTGTATGTCTAGTGTGACAGGCACAGTGCCATTCGTGCGGACGAAATGCATCCGTCATAGGCAGAAGTTAGTCTTCTTAACATCAGGCGGGCCTCGTGCTTGTTGGATCATAAGCACATAAAAAAATAAACATCACATGTACTAGATGTAAAACAAAAGACAAACGATATTAATCACCTATGCTCACACCCATTCATAAAACGGTTTAGTTTTATGAATGGGTGTGAGCTGTTTAGGTTTAGGCAAAAAAAATAGTCTTAGGAAGATTGCTTGTATTTTTTGGAGTATTGTAGTTACTAGAGATACGAGGTTGTAACCTTCGTACTACCAGTTCATTTTCGTTTTTATAATCTGTATAAAAACCTGACTGGATTTGCTTGTATAATAATAATAATATAATAGTATATTTATTTCACAAAAAAGGTACAAATAAAACAACTGAAACTTAAAATTACATATTAAAAGTGACCTAATTACTAATTAGTTACAAATAATACTTGCAGAATCTACACTAAGATGTACTCTTATGTTGTAAATTCTGCGTTCCCTTCGTATGTAACAAAATTGGTAAATAATACATAGTCTATTTTGATGCTAACAAATTCAAATTAAAAGTTGTATACTATTGAATTTATATAATTTATATATGTATATATATAGGCATATGTATATGATGTGTGTGTGAGTGCGTGTGAATGAGTGTGTGTGTTGTGTGTAAGTGGGAGGTTATTAGAGTGAATAGGTGTGATGAGATTATAATGTAAATTTGAGTGTAGTGATATGTAGTTAGACTAGTATGTAGTGGTATACTGCTGTATCATATAATTACCTGTATCAGCCTTTCGGTTTCTTCATGTGTTATATTTTGTAACCAATTTTTAAGATTAGTTTTTGCTTCCCTATTATTTAACTTTACAAAAGCTTTTATGACTCTATTTACATTGTTGTATAAATATATATGTATATGTTTGAAGTCACAGACATAGATTAAAATGAACTAACGCCTGTATGCCCTCCATATTAATGGAAATTAAACTTTATTTTTATCTACAAAAAGCAAACGTTGCCATTACCTGAGCAAAATTTAAAAAAAAATTGGTATCTTACATTTTTGTATGAAGTTTTCACAGCTCAATACGGCCCAATTAAGCATGTTTTAAAATTATGCTTTACCTCCGGTACCGATTACGATAGAGCGACTAATTAAAAGAAAAGCATTGCTCTCCCTTTTCGTACGTTATCTGGCACGCAATATACACGTATTTGTAATAGTACTAGGGATACTTATTTATATCATAAGTTCTACCAGTTAAACTATTTATTGGTACCTACAACTGATCCGAAGCAAGAAGTATGGGTCATTGATTTTCTATGTACAATGCATGATGAACTTGTCACTGTCG
Organism: Plagodis dolabraria; assembly: GCA_963854805.1. Taxonomy (NCBI): domain Eukaryota; kingdom Metazoa; phylum Arthropoda; class Insecta; order Lepidoptera; family Geometridae; genus Plagodis; species Plagodis dolabraria. Next base: position 40,050,891 of record OY978440.1, read on the forward strand.
GTGATACACGTGTATGGGTCAGCGTGGCGTACCATAAGCGATTCCGGGAATGTCGGAGCACGTAATACGTTTTACGCTCGGTAAACCAAATAATGAAATCTGCATGAGCGTGCATATAACGAGTTTAACTGCATCAACACCTAATTTTCACAGAATGTTCTGGAATATTCAGAACATTTCATGTTCAAGGTCTTGATCCAGTCAAGGTCGTGTGCCAGTTGGTGTGTACAAGTAAGGACAACAATACAATCACAGTATATATATGTATCTATTGTAGCAATATTAATTAAATTTGAAGCAAATGATAGCCGAGCAGTAATAGCTATGGAATGCCATGCCGCAGGTTCATGGTTCGCTCCCTTACACTGGCTTGAGCTTCACCTCAAAGTGGAAGGGCATGTAGATTGCTCGTCTGGCTAGCAACCACCCTCAATAGAAAATCTGCCACCAAGCACCTAACAATGTGCTGGCAGTAGTCCTTGAGAGACAGTAAAATTACAGGCACATGAGACTTAAGAGGTCTTTTTCATTTTGCAGCCCTCTCACTCGCACATTTAAGATAATTTCAAATAGAAAAAAAATGGTAATGATTTTTTAAAATGTGTTCTGACATTATTTCGCTGCATACGATTATAGATGTTCTCGACAAATTTTCATGTTGATATCTGTATTGGGGGATCCAAAACGCGTAATTTATTTATTTTAAACTGGGCCTCTAATTTTAATTAGACTCAACATGTTACAAAATAAAAATATGTTGAGAACATCTATAGTCGCAAAAAGGAAAATAATGTCAGACCACATTTGAAAAAATCATTACCAATTTTTTTCTATTTGAAATTATCTTTAAACGTGCGAGTGAGAGGGCTGCAAAATGTAAAAGGGCTCTTAACAACTGTATCTCAGGGTGACGGCACATGTCAGTTTGTCATTTGTGACGAAATACGTCTGGTGTAAGCAGAGGTCACCGCTTGACACCCTTCGGGCATCGTGCTTGTTCCGTCACGATCCCATAAAATAATATATCAATGTTCTGATATTGTATTTTTTATTTTATCGCCACCGAAGCGAAAGAGCTTTCTATGTCATAGTCACTAACGAAAGTTCAATAATAGGAACGAGAAGACTGATTTGAATTATGAATCATCATTCATCACCAAGATAGCTCAATTGGTAGACCATTCCCCACGAGGGAAAGGTAGAGCGTAAGTTCGAACCCTCCACATTTTTAATTTTATTTTGATTTTGTAACATAACAAAGTTAATTATAACAAACATACTGAAGCAATCGTAACAAACTAAATTGAAACAATTGATATTAATGGAAAGTATGTACAGAACTGACCTCTGGCCTTAGGCAGTTTGTTGTTTTGTATTGGTTTACCAACAACGTTACTTATTCAATTATTCAATTATTATTATTCCCCGCCACGCCGGACTTAATGACATTATTCGCCGGGCTCTTACCACCGCCAACTGCGCTGCCATCTTGGAACCAAGTGGCCTTGTACGTGGCGATGGTAAAAGGCCCGACGGCATGACTTTGGTTCCGTGGAGGATGGGAAGGCCTCTGGTATGGGACGCTACCTGTGTCGATACCTTAGCACCTTCTCATCTTCCTGCTACCCAAAAAATGGCCGGTGCGGCGGCTGAACTAGCAGAAGGCCTCAAAAGGCGCAAATATAGTAATCTCAGTAGTTGTTACATGTTTGTGCCTTTTGGGGTCGAAACGCTGGGACCGTGGGGACCGAGCGCCAAACTATTATTCAAAGACCTCTCAAAACGTCTGGTCGACGCTACTTGTGACCAAAATGCTGGCATATACTTTGGACAGAGGATAAGCATTGCCATACAACGTGGCAATGCGGCCAGCATTTTGGGAACACTGCCTAATGGTAGCGGAATATTGGATTAGTTTGTAGTAATAAGTTTTTATTTTAATTTTATTTTTTTAAGTTAAATATGTTAATTTTAGTCAGAAATATCTGTTGTTACACTTTAGTTATCTTTTACAAATAAATTATATTATTCAATGAATGATATATTGGACAGGTAAAAGCTTCTAAGAATAAACAGTCAAGTTTTTATATGTATCAAATTATACATATACATAAAATCACGCCTCTTTCCCGTAGGGGTAGGCAGTGACCACAGAATTCCACTTGCTACGATCCTTACATATCTGTTTCGCTTTATCTACACTCATTAATCCTTTCATACATAAGCGTCGGTTTAGTCTCCTGAGCTGGCCTTTTTTCAGAAAGGGTTCAACTAGGTCTTCCCCTTCCAACACTTCCGTTCACTTGTCCCACGTATACCTGTTTAGTTATTCTCACTTCATTCCTTCTCTCTACATGTCCAAACCATCTTAACATACCTTTTTCACACATTTTATTTTAGTCACTACATCCTCAATCACACCAAATAGCTCCCTTGTCACACTACCCACTACGCTTCTATTGAGAAGCGTAGTGAGAGATGAGAGCCATTTATTCTACTTTCATGTTTTTTCTGCCATACCCAACTTTTACTACCATACATTAACAGAATAGTACAGTATTAAATTGTAACTAAAAAATTGTAAAATAATGTAAAGGATATATTTCCATAAATATGAATACAAAATATTAATTTCTTTTTCTCTCGTAAATTTGTAATTTTGTAAATCACTTACAAGCTAAGACTAGACATAACATTTTTAATATTCATTTCTTATTACTTAGCTTACTAGGCATAAGCTAAGTAATAAAAATGAGTATATTATGGGTGCATTCAAATTAATTGATACGATGCGATGTCTCGTTGGTTCGAGCCACGGTGCGCGGGTTGGTAAATTAAATGGGTTTTTTCATAAAGAAATTATTTCTAACTGGTCGAGGTATATCACTGTGCCTGATAAATGGAAAGATAATTAGAGCTAACAAGGAAAAAGGAATACCGCAGGTGAACAACATTATGAAAAAGTATTGACGACAAAGAATGTTTGGAACAATCTTGCTTTGCCTAACCATCAGCTGCAATTAATATAAATACTTAAATATATTTATAAAATGAATTGCAAAAACAGTAAAATCACAGAAAAATGTAATGGTGTGGAATAGAAGGCAGTATAATATATTTGGATAGAATTTGAAATTCATCACAGTATTGTACAGTAAACTCCAAAATCTAGTCGGAGATTTTGACTGTTGGTTAACACAATATATAAGCGTTGGAACTCGGCCTATTCCACCTCATCCCATCGTATTCAAACATAAAACAATATTTCTTACCATTTACAAAAATCCTTATACATAAAATTATAAAACTACTGGCCCGCCCCACCCCGGCTTCGCACGGGTATCTAAAAAATTCAAAATAAAAAAACGTATATTTTCATAATATTTTAACTAATGTTCATCACCAAAGATGTTGGATTCTAGTAGTGAAAGAATTTTACTGAATCTGTCGAGTAGTTTTAATTTTTATTCGTTACATACAAAAGTACAAGTCTTTCCTCTTTACAATATTAGTATACGTAAATACAACGCATAGATCAACATAGGAAAGACGTGAACTAGAAGAAGAAACTTCAGTAACCAAACGAGCAGCTCTCCTTTAATTATCTGTTACATCATTTTATTATCTATCACTAAATTATATTACTGTTTATCTAATTTGTGGATGGTGTTATCGGATGAAATTGTAATCAAAAGATTACCAATTACTATCGTCAACACTACATATTAATTAATATCAGCATGGCACCCGTGCTATATAAGCCGGGGCGGGTCGGTAATCAATTATAAATAAAAATACTTCACTAAACATAACACTTAAAATATCATAATAGCACCTTCTTTATAGAATGTTAACACTTATACAAACAACATTCAAACTTACTTTCGTATAATTTGGCTGCAATATAATTGAGAATCTGATTTTCATCAAGTTCTAAGTCGTATTACGTTGCATAGTTAAATGTACATGATTTATTCCTAAACTTTGAATACAACATAGTTTCGGTGTCACATGCTACATAACTCCGCAAATAAATTAATCAGAAGCTTCAAAGTTGTTTAATTATTCTAGTGTGATTTAAAATAATTATCATCTGTAAGCTTTAAGGGTTCATGTATGTATGTGGTTTTTTTTATTCCGCCATAATTTTGATGCCTGAAGATATTTTGATGTATGGGGTACCAGTAGAATTTGTATGACATCCGATTACGATTGACTCTCGCCGTAATTTTTAGTTAAGGCTTCGTGTTGTTAAGATTTAACAATGACGCTTATTGTTTTACTTCAAAAAAAGGAGGAGGTTCTCATTTCATCTGTATTTTTTTAATGTTTGTTACCTCAGAACTTTTGACTGGGTAAACCATCTTTGATCATTCTTTTTTATTTGAAAGCTGATGCTTGTCGTTTGGTCCCATTAATATTTCATCAAAATCGGTCAAGCCATTTTTAAGTTATACTCCATTAAGTGATGATATAGTCGTTGACAATGAATGACAATCGATCCCCTAAGTAGCAAGAGTCATTATAAAGTGAAAAATTTTTTTTGCATAAAAATGTATTCGACATCAACACTCAAAAGTGTGAAATAATTTGGCGAAGTCGGTACCATGCGCACAATATTGTGATAATAGGTACTTTTGAATTATCATGGTACCGACTACAACAAGGTATTTCACCCCTTTGAGTGTTGAAGTCGGTTCCGTTATTTGGTTATTTTTTTTATGGTTAGGTACAGAAGGTAACGAGGAAAGCATGATGCAGTCAAAGATGTTGTTCACGCTAACCTAGAACTAGTGGCTCTCAAGGACAGCTGCCGCAAGACGCCATCACCGGAAACATAGTCGTTAACTCTCATGTGCCTGTAATTTCACCGGTACCCATCCGTTCAAACCGGAATAAAGTAATGTGAACATTACTGCATGGAGGTAGAAAAGGTATAGTACTTCTCCGGACAACCTCGCACAAATATTTCTACTGTTGGTTTTCAATTAGTCTAGTAGATATCTAGTGGAAGCTTCACATCATAATCTGAAGCCATTATTAAATAGGCAAGCGTTATTACATTTTATTACGCTTTTGAAGCAGTGATGGCTCAGTGGCATTGGCTGTGGACTGCCATGCGGCAGGTCCATGGTTCAAATCCCGCCGCATGGTGAAAGGGCATTTTGCGAATGCCCGCCTGGCTAGCGGCCACCCTCAAAAAGGGAATCTGTCACCAAGCTCCTAATGGTTTGTTGCTGCAGCAGTCCTTGAGAGCCAGTGAAATAACAGGCATAATGAGACTCAACAACTATGTCTCAAGATGACGGGCGCAGTGCAATTGGCGACTTAGCTTAGTCCCCTTAATATCAGGTGGGCGTCGAGCTTGTTCCGCCACAATAACATAAAAAAAAGATTGTAATAGTCGTTCCTCATGGTTACAACGCGTGTTACAACCATAGAGATATAAATTGCTTTCTATTTTCTGTGGTTACAACGGTATCACGACGAGAAAGACCCGTCAAACGCCTTTGGGCAAAAGCACGACACTCCTATAAACGACATTTAATGTACGTTAGTGCTAAACTCATTTGTGCGATAGTTCATAAGGTCTGATATTTGTTTTTTCTAAGCATTGCTATGTCAAATTTTGCTTTTATTGGTAATTTGTTTAGTATAAGATTGTACACTGCTGAATAATTATGAAAAAAATTATGAAAGCCAAGAATAGTAGATTGTTATACAAGGGTCGAAAGGAATCAATTTCAAATTACGAGGTATTTAGACATACATACAGACATAGGCTATAGTTCGAGTAGGAATTGATGATTTCACCCATGTTAAACACTTTACTTTTCATTTTGAAGCAATGATAGCTCAGTGGCTTTGGCTATGGACTGCCGCGCAGCAGGTCCATGGTTCGAATCCCGCCGCTGGCTTGAGCTTCACCGCATGGTGGAAGGGCATTTTTGGGAATGCCCGCCTGGCTAGCGACCTCCCTCAAGTGGGAAATCCGTCGCCAAGCACCTAACGGTGTGTTCCGGCAGCTGTCCTTGAGAGCCAGTAATTCTAGGTTAAGCCTGTTAACACCTTCGACCACATCGTCACTTACCATCAGGTGAGATTGTGGTCAAAGGCTTAGCCTATCAGTAATAAAAAAAAAAACTAATTTAAGGAAAGTAAAAGTGTTCTTTTTATTATTTAAACTGTTCATATAACATAATTAATTAATGTCAACATACACTAACTTCACAAAGTCACATTAATTATGTTATAAACTAGTTTTAAGCCTTTCCGTAAACACAAACGTAGTTGTTGTTCGTCTATATTTTTTTTTCATAACAACAGAGTTTTCACAACGAAAAAACTTAGACATCTAATATTATTTACACCAATGGTTCCCATGGTTACAAGTCATTCCAACCCTTGCGAAGGAAGCATTTACTATGAGTTTTTCCCACCCTTAAGTGGGAAGCAACGTCTTCCACCCGCTACTCGAATCAAACAAACACTACTTTCCGAGTATGAGAAATTAAAATGTTTATTTAAGTTTTTAATCCCCATATCTCCACATAATAGATTTTTTCCAGAAACAGAATTGACACAAAAAATTAAACCTGCTCACAAAATTTCACGAGAATTGTTTGAGAAATGCTATTTTAGAGGAGAACAACCAGAAATCCGGACAGACATAATGAAAGCACTTTTGATACAAGCGAAACGGAGACGCTTCGCTCGCACTTCGCGTTAAAAATATTGACTGCAGTAACTATATTAATAACTTAATACTATATTTATTTTTAAAATTGAAAATAAGTTATTAGTTATTAAACTTAAATATAATAGAGGTGCCGCAATTGAATCATAAAGACATAAATAATGGGTCAGTTCGGTAAATAAATTATGGCTAAATTGTTATTTATATATATACTAGCGACCCACCCCAGCTTCGCACGGGTGATTACTACTATAAATAGAGATGTAAGCTATCCTATCTTTCAATTTGGATCAAATTGCACATGGTATGCAAATCAAATTTAAAATCGGTTTAGTAGTTAGGAGTCCATCGCGGACAAAGAACGTGACAAGTAATTTTTGTATGTTTTTTTTATTAATTTATCAAAATAAAGAAATGTTTTACAAAAGATTTCTTAACAATAGCATAGAAAAAACCACTAAGGTAAAAAAATAAACATGTTAGTTGAAACACCAATAAGAAAACCGTTTGTGACGTTTTTCTTCTATTCCAGCCTTAGCCCCTTTTCTTTGTCGTGTCTTGTTGATCTTTGTGCTGAATGTTTTGACACAACCCCATGTTTATTGCTTATTGAGTATGGTGTCGTTGTTATTCTGTTTTCTTGGTAAACCATGTTAGTTGTTAAAAAGTTACCGTTACCAGAGAATTTAAATAAACGTGTTCTCGAGAAATCATTTAATTATTGTTGATAAGAAACGGATATTCCTTCTTCCTGTATATAGCAGATCCATAAATTATCAGATTAACATCATACCAGAATCCTAGTACCTATATCAGATTCAGATACCAGAAGTAGATATATAAAATCCAAAGTACTATTAAAAAAATATTTTAGATAGTAACTGATCTAAGCATATCTCATTATATATCGCTGGGAATCTGTAATGATGTTATTTATTATATAATCTAAAAACAATTAGTAAACTTAAAATCTTTAGTGCAAATTATTAAAAAACCCACAAAAGTACTAATGAGAAAAAAATACTTATTAATTCCATCATGAAACTATCCGATGAAATACAGAACTTTTCCTCTCCGTTTTTTCTCCAGACAATAGAAATATTATGCTTCTTTCGCAATACAACAAATTGCAGTAATGTGCGTTTGTTTATTCATTTATGAGCCTACACAAATCTTCGATATCATTAGTTATTATATTTACCAAATCAAGTGAATATGTAAAGTAATATTGTTAATCAAAGATTGTCAAATTCTTTGAAATTCTGAATCATTCATGTTGCGAAAATTTTTCAACAACTGTTAAGTAAGCTTCAGGGATTAAAACAGGCGGAAGTAACACCAAAAGTGTAAGAAGCTCAATGATTTTTCAACTTTATTAGTAATATTTATAGGCAGTTTCTTACTCGTTCTTCATGTGGCATTTAGGTAAAGGTAGTAATATCCAGTCAAGGTAACACTCTTAAACACTCGGAGAGCTTGTTACCCTCTTCGCAGCTGCACCATAGTCGTTCCAAATTGTGTTGACTCCGAATGGTTCACGTGAACCAGTCATAACTAGTTGTCAACTTAAAAAAGGAAGCCGTTATTAGGTATAGCGTGCTACCCCATACTCTTTAATATGGAATCCAAAAAAAGTGTTTCTAATAATATAAAAATCAGATTCATCATCCATAATGCTTTGGTGTGATAGAAATATGAAATTTGTGAATTAGTGAAAAAAATCGTCTCGTACTCTCGTAGCGAAGTTTGCTTAGCTGTTTTTAATCGATCAGCTAAGTTAAGCAACGTCCGCCGCGGTCAGGGATTTTGAAGCAGTGATGGTGCAGTGGCATTGGCTGTGGACTACCACGCGGCAGGTCCATGGTTCGAATCCCGCCGCGGGCTTGAGCTTTACCGCATGGTGAAAGGGCATTTTGCGAATGCCCGCATGGCTAGCGACCACCCTCTAGTATAAAATCTGTCGCCAAGCACCTAACGGTGTGTTACGGCAGTAGTGCTGGAGAGCCAGTGAAATTACAGGCACATGAGGCTTAACAACTAAGTCTCAAGGTGACGGGCGCAGTGCAATTGGTGACTTGTGACGATATGCATCTGTTATAGGCAGAGTTTAGTCCGCTTAACATCAGATGGGCCTCGAACTAGTTCCGTGCGTCACAATAACATAAAAAAAGGTTTCATAAAATATCTTTATTCTCAAAAGAACACATCACAATGATATACAAAATTACTTTAAAAAATACAATTTGATCAATTTCTGGTACACGATGTGTATGTAACTTTCGCTCAATTCTTGACACATTGTTTGATAACCTGATTTTCTAACCAATAACGTTTCTGTCCGTAATTAGAGATACAATTATATAAATTCGAGTCGAGAGGTCGTGTGTTATTTATAATAATTAGCTGTTTGTTTAATCAAAAATACTACCAAGACTATTAAAGTCTCGGAAGTATTTTTGAATTAAGAGGCGTATGTTATACGATTTGTATGTGTGATATATTGAATAAATAAGTTCGAAATTAGGTTAGTTTTATTAGTCGATTAGAGTTTTAGGTCTGTTTAGTATTCGATAACTATATTAAAAAAAAGTAAATCAACTGTTTATATAATATAGGTAATATAATACTGAATATAGTCTGTTATTAGGTACTTGGATCTGTTTTGGGTTCAGATTTATATATTGGACTGATTTTGGCAACCTCAAGTGAGTCAGAGAGTATGCCATGCCTCAAAGATTTGTGTTTTGAGTGAAACAATCATTGAACATTGTCATATTTTATACATTTAATAATTGCTTTAGCAGAGATGCTATCTAACCCGATACTAGTTTTCGTATGTAGTTCGTCTGACAATTTAATTACTTACATTGTTTTTATATATACTACAAGGCTCAGTTCAGTTAGTCATGTGTGTAGTTTTGTCAGTACATTTTACCGATTATTACTGGGATCTGATGGTCAAGTCAGCCCGAGCGAAGAAAAGAAATGATTAAACAAGTTACATATTTCAATACCATCAGATATCAATTCTGAAGCAGATATTAGTTTCATAGGAGCAATGTTGCTTTTCGTGTTGTTCATCGTCAAGTTATAACTCAGTTCCCAATTTTCCATATCCATTTAGGCTGACCGCTTGTGCCAGGGAATTGATTTATAATAGTATTCCTTAAAAAATATTTCTCTAAAATTTTATGTTTTTGTCTTCTGTAAAATATATTTTAAAGGTCAATTTCAAATCACAATATCAGGTGAGCTATTGGTCAAAGGCTAGCCTATCAGCTTTGAATAAATAAAAAAACCTATTTCTATATCTACGCTGCTTTCACATGTCATAATAGTCAGACAGTCAAGTTAATGGAGGCTACGAAGGTAAATATACGATAAGGTGGGCTGCAGCACCATCTGAAGATCTGCTACTTCACTGTTAAGACTATCTCTAAGACGCCGGCCAATCGTGGGGATTGTGGCTAATTCATGCTCATGACAGGGCCTTTGTTCAACGATGGTCCTAATAGCTGTTGATGGTAAATAAAGTATTATAACTCATCATAATAAAAATATAAACTACGTACTTCCTTACGGCAAGCAAATATGATTCAAGAATCAACGCGTTTGTTATAAAACCTTGCATATTCCTTTACAAAATATCTAAAGATGAAAACGTAGAGTTTACCGAAGCCGGCTGCTCTTTTACCCATACGTCTATTCAGAAGACAGTCTAGATGTCCTTAACAATGGGGATCGCTTTCCACTTCCACTCAATACCGGCTAAAAGCTAAAAAGAATAGGCTATGCTTGTATACGTAAAGAGCTTATCTGATAATAATTTGCTATTCGACCCATCAAAGGCTTACTTGTAGGATTATTCTTTTTGAAATTATGCAAACAAGATTTTCTTGAGTATCGTCTTATTTTATTGCTGAGTGGGGCTTATTTTTACTTTTGCCTACCCGGTTGGATAGTTATGTATTCGTAGATGTTATAAAGCTAAACATAACATATTTAAACTATCTTATTAACACATTTGAAGGCTAAAGGTATAGCACCGTTTAGACTTGCTACTAGCTACCGGAACGCAACGTTTGGTGCTTGGTGATTGATGTCTTACTTTAGCTTTGGATAGCATCTCTTAAGAAGAGCATCTCTTAAGAACTCTTAAGATTTGCTGATATTAATTGAATTACATATTTTATTGACTAAATAGCGATAATTGCGGTCAGACTACAGAAAAGATTAATGTAGAGATTCAGCTCCATATATCTATGGTGCTAACAAAATCGTTTGATTTTTCACAACTTAATAGAAATTGTCGTGTACGAATAGGAATTCAAAGTTCAAGATACCAGCGTGCATTCACCGGAAGCTGGTTCTAACTGACACTCTCAAAGAGAATAGAACTGCTAAGTTTAGAGGTACGATTCGCAACCCGCCAAGTGTACGCGCCCCTACAAAGCTCTTTAGAACGACGTGTGCATTTTTCTAGTCGTAGCTAAGCATAGGTTCAATTCTGTGGTACATTGTATGCAAGCTATGCATAAACTTAAATACACCTTCGAAAAGGTTCATGAGATTTGGTGAAACTGACTAAGATCAGTCGCATTAAGACCCGAAGCGAATAAAGTAAATAATCTTGAAATCAGTTCGACCGTTCGAGGGTTACCAGCTACGCGACTGCATACAAATACATACACAGACAAAGTACGTAGTATTATTAGATGTTCTATGCAAAGGCTTCAAATATAACTTCCTCCCTTTTTTACCGCTGGGGTTGTAAAAGTAACATCGTCATATTTGCAATGCGGTTCGCATCTTCTTAGTCTCTATAACAAAGTTTGAAATAGATTCCGTACGTCATTAGAATTAAATTAATTACAACTCGCTAACGAACGCGGAAGTTTGAAGGAACACTCGTATGTTGTCATGGCAAAGCCAAAACACAGGTAAGTATTACAGAATATACAGAAGCGCATGAAAAGTTTAAATTTAATTAGTGGAGCTGAGAGCCGCTGCTGTCCGTAGTGTATTCAAATTATTCTCAGGTATAGAATAATATTTTAACTATACTAACTTTGTAAATGCTCTGATGTTTGGATAACATGTGAGGGGTATGTATGAGTACTACTGCTTGTAAAATATCTCTCAATTTGCATAGCTGCATTCAAAGTTTTATGATAGGGCTATCGCCATAGATTATGTCGATCGTAGATTAGGTCTGTGGTAGACACAATACAATAAGACAAGGCTAAGAAATACTGTGTCGTGTACGACATATATCAAATTATACTGAGCAAACAAATATTTATCGTATATTGCGTGATTCAACGTTGTGTTCATATAAAAAAATATCCATACACGTCTGCTTCAGAGCCTCGTTCTCAAATAATCGGTTTGAATACTTAAGGCCCTTGGGTACGTCAAATTCGTACTTTCTAAAGCGAACTCCTCCGTAACCGCTGAAGTTGAAGACTTGAAAAAAATATATTTTATAGATGAATTCAAGTACAACATTTGCAACATATGATTTTACGGTATTACTATTACTTTTGCCTTAAAAAAAATTCAAACTACATACTATTTCTTGACTTATATGGCGAACTCCTTCTAAACGGCTACGATTTTTGAAAAATAAATTGTACCATTAAATTTCTAGATTGTTATACTACAATTATAACATAGCATTTGTAAATCCATTGATATTTTCCTAAGAAAATGTCGAATTATTCAGATTCAGAACGCTTGCGGTTCCGAGGTGCTCTGCGCGGACGCGGGCGGCAGTGTTGCGCAAGCGTTGGCACGGGGAGGCTGTGTCGCTCGTAGCTCCGCTCGCGCTTTCGACTGATAACGATCTTGTCTTTGTATTAGTGCATTGACACGCGAGATTCGTAGCTGTGTGCGTGCAATGATTCGCTCGCTGCAGAGGGCCAACTTGATTGCGACGTGAAGTATGCGTGGTGACGCTTTATTATTGGTATTTTGTAGACAAATTTTATTCGAATTGTCTCACATATGAAAAGAATCAAAACTTGAAATTGACAATGTTGTGGGTAAATTACAATGGGCGGCCTTATCAATAAGATCAATGAAAAGTTTTATAATATATGTACAAAATTAATTAGTAATGTCTATAACGCTCTCATGTTATAACTGGTTAACTAAAGATAATATATTTTTTTATATTATGGTAAATAGTTTCCCGTTTTAGTAGTTTGTAGGGTACAAAATGGTTCTCTACTACATTTAGAGTTTGTATGGGGCTACATACATCTTTTGGAGTTCTAAGCTTTTCTTGATAATTGTATTAGGTGTTTTGATATAGGTTAATTAATACTACATAAAGATAACGTCTGCCAAGTGAAGATGGATAACGTATCTCGAAAATAGAGAGAGATAGGTAAGGGAGATTAGCACCGTGGGGTGCCGGGTTAGAATTGCACCTCCCCATATAATCCCGTGGGTGTCGTAAGAGGCGATTAAGGGAAAACTACTGCAAGGTGGGCAGCCACGTGGGGTGCCGGGTTAGAATTGCACCTCCCCATATCATCCCGTGGGTGTCGTCAGAAGCGTCTAAGGGAAAACTACTTAAAGGGGGGCAGCAGCGCCTTCTAAAGAACTGCCAACTTACATTGCGATCCCCAAGACGCCTGCCAAGTGTGGGGATTATGGCAAATACCCCCTTAAAAAGTTCAGCAGTGGACGAACTGACTGTTACAGTTACAGTACTGAAAATCGATATATAGGTTTTTCTGGACGTCCTTATTCCAAATTTGGAATTTATTTTTCGATGACGTCTGCCAAGTGAAAAAAGTTAGTCCGATATGGCTGAAAATCGATATCTAGGTTGTGCTATGCGTCATTATTCCGAATTTGGAATGTATATTCCGATGACGTCTGCCAAGTGAAAAAAGTTACCTAGATTTGGCTGAAATTCAAAATCTAGGTAGTTCTAGACGTCTTTATTCCGAATTTGGAATTTATTTTTCTATGACGTCTGCCAAGTGAAGAAAGTTACTCCGATTTGGCTGAAATTCAAAATCTGGGTAGTTCTAGACGTCTTTATTCCGAATTTGGTATTTATGTTTCGATGACGTCTGCCATGGGAAGTAAGTTACTCTGAATTGGCTGAAAATCAATATCTAAGTTTTTCTGGACGTCCTTATTCCAAATTAGGAATTTATATTCCGATGACGTCTGCCAAGTGAAAAAGTTCCTCCGATTTTGCTGAAAATCGATATCTAGGTTGTGCTGTGCGTCATTATTCCGAATTTGGAATAATTTTATCTATGTCGTCTGCCAAGTGAAGAAAAATACTCAGAATTGACTAAAAATGGATATCTAGGTTGTTTTAGACGTTATTATTCCAAATTTAGAATTTGTTTACGATGACGTATGCCCAGTAGATAAAGTAACTTCGATTTAGCTGAAAAGATCGATCGTCTAGAACAACCTAGATATCGATCTATGTTGTTCTAGACGTCTTAATTCCAAATCTAGAATTTATTTAACAATGACGTCGGCCAAGTGGAAAAAGTTACTTTGATTTGGCTACAAATCGATACTTATCTTGGTTTTCTTGGACGCTTTTCTATTCGTACTATCGATCTTAATTGTTATTAACTTGTTGTGAAGTGCGTGAATCCCTCTAGGGTGAGTTCCTTATTTATTATTGTTATTTCATAGTGCTGACTAAAACCTATGTAACGTAAACAGCTGTGCTGCCCTACCGCGCTAGACTGTGAGTTTTAAAATGTGAGTCGCTGGTAACAGTACCACGATCGTGTCGGCGCGGCTTGGCAACAGTTGGCTGAGGAATATCAGCTACTAAGCCGGTGTCTTCCTTCCAGGATTCCACTTCACTGATTTAATCCGAGGACGGGTGTTTCGAGCACTCACTACCGAGATCCAGAACTATCAGCTGACGCCAAGACCGCCACATCTGGGACCTGGATCACGTGTACTATCAGGCCAGTGTCTCCCTCCGGTCTATGTAACTTCAGTAGAACTGTGCGGCTGTGCAACCTGATAAGGTTTGGCCTAATAAACTTTTCAAACCTACTCCCTGAGTTTACCTACCTACCTGCTGGCCGTGGGATGATTAGCAGTTCCCTATCGCCGCAGTACGATAAGAGTAGGAAAATTATGATTACTTATCAAAGACGCACGAATTAACATCAAAATAATATTTTGACTAACCTCTACGTTTCGATCAAGTTGCATTGACCGTGGTCACGAGTAGACTGAAGAAGCGGGTGTCATCGTCTTGAGGAGCGGCGGGAGCGATTTAAATCTACCCCGCTTGGTTTTCGTTAATGTAATTTAGAAACATGAGTTTAGTTCACGAAAGTTTAAAGAAAAGTACTTATAAATCAATTATTCAAATCTCCTAATAAATGAGAAAGTATATCGGTTACCTTTTCACGATGGAACCAATCTTTACAATATAGCTGTAGATAAATTGCCCATATTATTATTTCCTAGACAAGAAATTATTCATCTCATATCTCGTACCCGGAAAGTAGTGTTTGTTTGATGCGAGTAGCGGGTGGAAGACTGCTTCCCACCTATGGGCGGGAAAATCTAAAGGTAAATACTTCCTTCTCAAGGGCCGACATGTCCAATAGCACAAACGTTGGCCATTTTGTATTTTTGCGTACGACACAGTCGTCCCTATTCTTATTTTTCAATGTATTTTCGCCATTATACAAATCTTCCTTTTATATCGTCGTTTTTAAACGAGTAAACCCGCGTCGGCTATAATCTCATTTATAAGGAGATTTGAATAAACGATTGATTATTATAATTTTCTTACTCTTATCCGATATATCTTAGCGTTTTAAAGATACGTCATCTATCTTTACTTAGCAAACGTCATTGAAAAATGAAATCCAAATGTAGAATAATGACGCCCAGCACAACCTAGATATCGGAGTAACTTTCTTCCCTTGACAGACGCCATTAAAAAATAAATCTTAATTCGGAATAATGACGCCCAGCATAACCTAGAAATCGATTTTCAGCCAAATTGAAGTAGTTTTTCACTTGTCAGACGTCATCGGAAAGTAAATTCCAAATTTGGAATAAGGACGCCCCGAAAAACCTAGATATCGATTTTTAGCCAAATCTTAGTAACTTTTCTCACTAGGCAGACGTCATCGAAAAATAAATTCCAAATTTGGAATAAAAACGTCCAGAATAATAATAATAATATAAACAATAATATAAATCTTTATTTAAGCCAATAACACTTTTTCCAAATCTTGTATTGCTGGTGGTCTTCACACTTCGACGTTGAAGTTTGTATCGTTAAGACCTTAATTGATAGCTGTACAGTGCACAGTTGACTTCAGTACAATTTTTCACGCAAAATAGTTATAAACATAAATTTAACTTACAAATTATCCATAAAATAACATCTTGTTCAGTTTCATACATTTTTTTTTATAAATTATCCACACAGGTGGTATTTATATTTTAACTAAATTTGTGTTATTTACGTGTTTGTATGTATGATGCTATATGGTGATATATAAACTGAAAAATTCAGGACTTGATTATATAAATATGTTTTAATAAAAGGGCTAAATCTTCTTGCAAAAGTTGTACGAATGACAGGTTATTTTAATTGGAAAACTCGTTTATGTAGCATATTACTAAAATTTGCAGATTTTTTAAAGAGTCTGTGTGCGAACTGAAAACAACCTAGATATCGATTTTCAGCCAAATCGAAGTACATTTTTCACTTGGCAGACGTCAACGTAAAACAAATTCTTAACATGGAATAATAACGTCTACAACAACCTAGATATCAATTTTCAGTCAAACCATAGCATTTTTCTTCACTTGGCAGATGACATTGAAAAAATAATTCCAAATTCGGAATAATGACTCTCAGCACAGCCTAAATATCGAGTATCAGACAAATCAGAGTAACCTTCTTCACTCGGCAGATGACATTGAAAAATACAGAAAAGGAATAAAGACGTCCAGAACAACCTAGGTAGGTACACTATACATTTTCATTTGACGACTGATCTCAGTCGCAGTTGCAATTGCGGATACTCACTAGAATCGTACGGTAGGAATATAAAGTGCCATGTTACCGGAGCGCATCGCGCATCTGCATATTCTTTGACCGTTATATTTGTGCAGCGAGCGCGGAACGTATGCGGCGATGCGCGAGTAAAGTAAGCTCGATTAGGTCCAGATGCTCAAGGCCATTGGCGACTCTAATCGCCTTAAGAAAAGGACCCGTGAAACTTTACAGAGAGTGTTGCTATTTTTTTTATGTTTAGAGGAAAACGGGAAAAGTAACTCTTGGGCGCAATATCTTTGTTGGGAAAGACTAAAGAATATAGCTGTTCTAGCCCAGAGGCGAAGAGACTGACCACTAAAGAGCGCTGAGTCAACGTTCAATATCTGCCGTGAACAGCCTGGCCAGCTATCAAGTAGAAAAAACTAGCGCCTAGATATTTCGGAAGCTGTCCTTGAGAGCTAGTCTCCAATCCACCTTGCTAACAGTTTTCAGTATATGATTACTTATACCAGGTATGATAGTGGCGAAGGCCAGCTGTCAATCAGTAATAATTGAAAGGAAAACCGCTGACGTATTTTGAAGCAGTGATGTTAGAGTGATGATAGTCATGCGGTAAAAGCTGTGGACTGCCATGACGCAGGTCCATGATTCGATCTCCACCGCCACTCCAGCTTCAGCTTCACCGCGTGGTACAAGGGCATTTTTTTGCGCCCTGCCAGCTACCACCCTTATTTTTTATGCCTGATAGGTTAGCCTTTGACCACTATCTCACCTGATGGTGAGTGATGATGTGGTCAAAGATGTTGTTCAGGCTAACCTAGAATAACTGGCTCTCAAGGACAGCTGCCGGAGCACACCGTTAGGTGCTTGGCGACAGATTTTCAACTTGAGGGTTGTAGGTAGCCAGGCGGGCATTTGCAAAGTGCCCTACCACCATGCTAACCCTCGAGTCGAGACTCTGTATCCAAGTATTTAAGAGTGTGTTCCGGCACCAGTCCTTGGGAGCGAGTAAATTACAGGCCCAATCAGACTCAACAACTGTTTGTCTCAGGGTGATCGGCGCAGTGCAGTTAGTCACTTGTCACAAAATGCATCTATTATAGGCAGAGGTTACCGCTTAACATCAGATGGGCGTGCCTGATACGTCACAATCCCGTTAAAATATGTAGTTAAATATCAGCACACAATATTATTTCAATAATATTCTAAAACTTTCTATTCTAACTTGTTCTTGTGCAAAAGTGTTGGTCGACACCACCGTAATCGTACCGACACTTCATCTACAAGCAATACCTATTATGAAAGCTGTGGTGTCTCATTTGATAGTACGTTTAATACTGATTAATAGGCACGTTCATTACTAAGTATAAGTACAGTGATTTATTTGCAACTTATTTCTGCGTTTGTGCTCGTCAATACAAGTACCAGTAGTCTAGAATTCCCAAGAGAAAACAGGTAAACCTAGCAACAAATCTCGAGCAAATAAAAGGAACGAAGCACCCGCACCACCCCTTTAGGGTAGGAAGATGACTGTCGTTATACCTTGTTACTTTATTTGATACCACAACATTCGATACGGTGGAGAACATAAAGCCGCAGCACCACTAGTCAAACATTTAGCTTCAGAACCAAATAGAGATAAGAGCTAGAGTCGCCCACGTCTTCTTGGAAGAGGCAACTCGGCTCAGTTTACTTTGTAACTTACCTTTATAACTTAATACTTAAGCCACATACCTAGATGAAAATTGTATGAAAGGAAAGTACGCGTTCTGAAGTGAACACGTCCGCTCACAGGTTGAATAGGTCTATGTATTCTTGCCTGAGACCCTATTAAAAACCACGTATACTTCGATTTAATGAAGACCAAAACTACTTTATTATTAATTATTATTTTAACAATTTTTTAGTAAAAAATTAAATATTTTCGTTGGTCTGATTTTAATTTTTTTTTATTTAATTTTATGAGAATTTATTATTTATTGTGGGCCGAATAAATTATCGAAGTCAAAATGAAGGTTGAGATTCATGGGCGGTAGAAATAAGCACACCTGTTTAGACCTATTCAGGACATCACCCATTTATAATCTTTAGAAAGCCAGAATTATGTATATCTACGTAAATTAAATAATCCCCAAAAAGTATCTATTTGATATCCAATTCATTTTTCTTGAAAGTTATTTAAGTATGATATCGGATTCAGACTTAACCGCTTACTTTGTATTTCCGTTGATACTACATGGAAGGGTTTTTGTAAGAAGAGCATCTAAATTGGTAAAAAAACCTACAGATGTTTATACATTCAGCTATATTTACACAATTGTATTCCAATACAATTAAAGTATAGGGAATGCTTCCCCTATTCTTTAATTGTATTGATGAGATTAAGTTGTTGATGTTGATATTGTCCTTAGAGATAACTGGAACATAACGTTTAAGATCTAATAACATATCAGATGGCAAACAAAGCCAATGTTGGCATGCCGAGTTGGCCGTAGAAATGCGATATCGCATATGAGTTTAGAACCTTGTCTGTCCAGCTTGACCCTTTTGTTTTCAGGCAATGCATTTCGTACCAGTATTCGACACAGTGCAACTCAATTTCAGTGAGAAAAGATCAAAATTAGTTTAATTTCTTATACAGACATCCCGAGGTTAGCTGCCTGGCACCACTAGATTAAAATATATAAAATAGTAGTTATACAAAAAGCGTCGGAAATAGAAGTTTGGAAGGAACTGTGTATAATGAAAGACTCTTGGTCGGGCACGGCATACGAGTCTATTTGAGAGACAAATCAGTCAACGATTCACGTAGTTGGCAGTGATAATTTATCATCTACCGTAATAAACAGTAAAGTCTCAGAAAAAGACACAAACATATCGTCGTGCTTGTACTCTTCCAAGCGCTATGTAGATATGTCTCAACTCCAACGTTTAGGTCGAGGGAATATAAGGCAAGTCTATTGCCATCTACAGGGTGAAACTCTCAGATAAACTGCTTCTGAGAATTTTTTGTCATAAAAACCTAATTGTGACTTATTGTGTAATAAATCAATAATAGAAATAAATATTTTATTAAAAATATTGGGGGCAGACCCCCCTTTAATAGGGAAGGCTGTGTTCAGCAGTGGACGATCCAGCTGATAAAGTATTATACATACGCGATTTGGATTCATACTCAAAGAGATTAACGGGTATATACAGAATTATATCAAAATAGAACTTTGATAAACTTTGACCTTTCGAATGGCGCTGTCTATTAAAACTTTACGTTTCCTGAAACCCCTGGGCTTCAGGAACTACGCTCTAGAATAATCTATTCACATGCTACGTACGCATTACTGCATGATTGCTAGTCAATATGTTAAACTTCAGCTTTCAACTCGTTCCGTTTAACCACTAGAGAACTATTAAATGAGGACGGACAGATAGACACCAAATTTACATCTATAGGACTCCGTTTTGCCTTAAAGGTTCGATTTAAAAGCCTAGAAACTGACAACTTGTAGGTTCTTCTGTTACAAACCCATTTTCTCTTCAACTCTAACTATCGAACACTGTAAAGTTTTCGTTGAACAAACCAATGAATATTGAAAGAAGAAGAAAATGCAATTTCCCCCATTCCGCGTAGAGCCAATGGGACAAGATGAGTAGAGACAAGTTGGGCTCTGTTTCTGCTTTGCGGCATTATTTGGCATTGCGTGAGAAGCTTGTAATGGAATTATAGATTTGACCAAGAATATGTTGAGAAAAGTAAACGAGCACTATAAATTATCGCTATAATATCGTTAAGTGCGCAGTTCCACGCTTGCGTGCATCGTAGGGCACAGGCAACGCTATTCTATCCCAACACTAACTAGATTATTGACAGCACAATAAAGGTTATTGATAGAGCTACTGACATATAACGTAGTAACCTGTAATTTATTTACCAACGCAATCTATTGCTAGCATGAGTCTCCTACATAAAGTACTACCTACTAGATAGATTTTGTTTATTTTTTATGAGCAATTTATTTACTTATTTATTGATTTTTGAAATAATAATAATAATAATATAATAATAATAAATTTATTTGGAACCATAACACTATTAGTCACAAACATGTCAGAATCGATGACACCTGCAGAAGTATATAACTGTGTCGCAGGTGTCAACGCCCTCCTCCGAAAGTAAGCTAATTTAGTTCCTTAGTAACAAATAGTAACAAACAAAGTACGTAATTATATAACTATTTAACAAATATGTCTAAGCGTACAAAAAGACTCATAATATGTGGTAGGGGTGTTTTATAGGTGTGGATGTGTGTGTATGAGGTGTGTGAGGGTGTGTGTGTGTGTGTGTGTGTATGTGTGTGATAGATTGTGTGTGCCAAAGTGAAATGAGGTGTGGTATGACGTTATTTTAAAACAACAAGGAGGTCTTCTGTATCCAAATGCTCGTTACGTTGATCGCTTAGTCGTTCTTAACGGATCAACTTAGTAAAAGCACGGAGGGCACGTTAAGCCGTCGGTCACGGTTGTGGTGGTAGGGCATATTGCGAATGCCCGTCTACCACCCTCAAGTAGAAAATCGATATATAATAAGTCGCAAACATATTATAGAACATCTATATAATAAGTGATTAGAAGGACAATTTATCCGCCTACTGGTCACGCAAATGTAATTGTGAAACGCATATGTGATTGTAGACTAATTCAAGGCAGAATATCTACAGTACCCTCAAAGTGGATTCTTTCTGAAGAGACCTACCCTCTGTTCACCTTGAATCTCACTTGGCCCTTATTCTAATTTAAAAAAAAATCAACACTCTTTGAAATAGTATATCCCTTGGACCGAACTGGTTCACAATAAAAAACAAACAAAAGTACCTTAATATACTACTAGTACTACAGTAACAAAAGAATGTTACTGTTACAGAATATTTGCATATTTTCATGAATGTAGGATTAAACGTATGAAATGTTTAGCCGAACAAACGCATACAAAGGACGGTAGTACGCTTTACGTAGGTAAAGCGTACTACCGTCCTTTGTACGTGACGACTAGACGTGTACCCGTATACAGATTAAGTGTGATCTACACTACATTTAACCGTATACCTAGAGCTCACAATCCAATTAGCAGACATGCAGTTTGCTACCAATTATCACGTTCAAACCGGGAACAACTTTTATCGGACAGTGGAATTATTCATGTACACCTACATGCACATTTTTGAAGCGGTGATGGCTCAGTGGCATTGGCTATGGACTGCCGCGCAGCAGGTCCTTGGTTCGAATCCCGCCTGGGGCTTGAGCTTCACCTCATGGTGGAAGGGAATTTTACGAATGTCCGCCTGGCTAGCGACCACCCGCAAGTAGAAAATCTGTCGCCAAGCACCTAACGGTGTGTTGCAGCAGCAGTCTTTGAGAGCCAGTGAAATAACAGGCACAATGAGACTTAACAACTATGTCTCAAGGTGACGGGAGCAGTGCAATTCGTGACTTGTGATGAAATGCTTCTGTTATAGGCTTAACATCAGGTGGACCAAGAGTATGTTCAGTCACAATAAGATTAACAAAAAAAACGGAATTGCTGCTAATGATATACGTTTGAAAAAATTAAAGGAAAATTTATATGATACTAGCTTTCCGGGCGCGGCTCCGCCCGCGCGTATGTCGGTTATCGCGCGAAAACATTAACCTCTTTTTGCGCAGTTGGATAAAAACTATTCTATGTTTTTTCCCGGGTCGCAAACTATCTCCATACCAAATTTCATTCGAATCGGTCCAGTAGTTTTGGCGTGAAAGCGTAACAGACAGACAGACAGACAGACAGACAGACAGAGTTAATTTAGCATTTATAATATTAAGTACTGATTTTCGCTTTGTAAAAAATAAAGAGCGTTAAAAGATCGTGACCTATAAACACTATGACAATGCACTATTGGCTTACAAGCTTTCAATCTTCTATAGTCGTACTGGGAGAAAAACACATCAGGCACGACGAGCCGTCTGCAGACGGGTGCGTAAATAGTCTACCTACGAAGTCCCAAGTACTGAGTGCAAAAGCATCGCTCACATAGTTAGAAACCAAATGATTACGTTCGATAGCTGAACCGAAGCCAGACTTTGTTTTGAGATGTAAGACCAAATCGGGATGGGCATAACTTCGTCATTCTATCCGTACAACAACCATTGCCTACGTCGTATCACAAGTTACTATGTAACCTCTGACATAATCTTGTAAGTAAATAGTAAGCATTTTATATATTATTATTAAAGTTTATCATAAATTTTACGTTTGAAGTACTTGTTGTAAATACTTTGTGAATCATTGTGTATATAATATATACTTTTAAGACTTTTCAATTTATTTTATAAATTTTAAGTTAGTTACCTAATTTACATTTTACTAGCAGATATTAAATTTTGTTTTTATGATATTTTCGCAATTTATTTATGTGTTTTGATTAGAGATGCTGATATTTGTTGTATAATATATATTAGTATAGTAGTATTTAAAAATTAGTATTATCGTGTAGAATTATATCAATATATAAATGTGATTCATAGGCTTGGGTTATTCACGAGTAGTTTGGTGAAAGAAAAGATAAGAACAGCAAGAAAACTCAATTATCAGCTGCAAATAAACAGAATAAATGATTAATAAATGCGATCAGTACGAGTAACAAACTTGGTTTCGTATTCTAAGTATGTGGAGTGACATGCCCTGCACTGACGTTCCACATGGGGTGTTTTGTGAATATTCCAAGCCATCCCAACTCCTTGTTGCAGTGGAGAAGGACTTTGTTGGTTGGCATAGCTGCCCCAGTGATGCATGTGTGACGACAAACATTGCTTATGTTATATATAAATAAGTAAATTAATTTTGTGTGAGGTAGAAACACATAAAATAATGCCAACGAGAAACAAAGTACGGCCCTAGTAACACAAATATCTAATAATTGATATTTGGAAACCATATAAACCAAGAAAAAATCAGTTTAAAATCATATACCCTATAGTATTTATTCTTATTTTTTTACCTTTGGTACTGGTACACAATTCCGTAACTGTGTATGAGTACTTGGGCCTCGAGACAAACGCGCATCGGTCGACCGGATAGACTTAACCGATTCAATAAGCTTTTGTTCTTGTAAAAGATATAAAAATGTAATGTATGTAAGTATTTATGTTCTACCTTTATCGAAGCCTGTTTTTAGTCTTCTATGTACATTTTATGGAAATTATTAATGCTAAGGCAGCATTACGTAATGATTCACTTTCAAACATAATTAATCAAAATTACCTGAAAAAATTAAGTCATGTGCGGGATTCAAACCCGCGTCCATCCACTCCTTTAGCCGGCGTATGCTCTAATCCAATTGAGCTAACATGACAATGAGTCCATAACTAAATTTTTTCCTATCGTTCATTTTAACCATCGTATTGGGATGGAGCGACATCTATAGTTCAAGTTACGAAACAAGACTAATTTTGCGATTAGCTTTTAAACTTGTTTATGATGACGCAACCCCATAAATTTAATATTTTTATGTATTCAAGAACGCATGCTCTGCGGATTAAATTACAAAATTACAAATTTACGAGTGGAAGAATTTAAGTCATGTGCGGGATTTGAACCCGCGTCCATCCACCCCTTCAGCCGGGGTATGCTCTAATCCTATTGAGCTAACATGACAATGAGTCTATAACTGATTTTTTTCCTATGGTTCATTTTAACCATCGTATTGGGATGGAGCGACATCTATAGTTCAACTTACGTTGTACTACAAACAAGAGTAATTTTGCAATTAGCTTTTAAACTTGTTTATGATGACCCACCTCATAAATTTAATATTTTTTATGTTTGCAATAACGCATACTTTGCGAACTCTAGGAAAAAATTAAGTTATGTGCGGGATTCGAACCCGTTATTGCAAACATTAATATATTACATAATTAATCAACACTAACATCTACTGCTTACTAAAATTTTGAAAGTGATTTGATTTATCTCTCCGTGGTAACATACGTACACGTTAAGGCCTACGATAGTGCGATACGTCCTCGCACCATCAATCACACGAGTATCTACGAGCAAATAAAATTACTTTTAACTGGAAGTTCAGTTGTTAGTCCGATTGTCAAACTAGTGCACCTTTTTTATACAGAGTACGGTTAACACAGCCGTTAACAAATTCATTTGACAGATTACGGAGAAATTCAAACCGTGTACGCGTGGAGGTTTTTTGAAGCGTCAAGCAAATTGAGACCGGCTCGATACTGTACAGTTTCCGGCTTAGGAAAAAAATGACTGTGCCATATCCTCTCATAAGATGTCGTATTTGTCATGCTCACATCAATGTGAGAGAGGGTGTTGCTGCTCATTAAGTGCATAACAGAGCTCCTTTCTATCTCTACGCCATGATTGCCACAGATGTTATGATTACACAGTAGCGGGTATACTATCGATGGTAGCATTCCTAAGGAGGTTTACAGCAAGGTTCTGTCTAGGTGGTTACCATCACAGTACGAGATATTCTGCCTTTAAGTAGTTTTAAGAATTCCAAACCATTGTATATAATACTTCCAAATTACTTTATTCCAAACTTGTACAATTTCAAGCTAGTACTTTTCGCATCGAAGTATCTTGCCAGAATGACTATTCGACGGATTGACTGGTTCCTTCTTCCAAAATATATTTTTCCCTCCAAAATGCATACTAAAAAATCTTTTCTGATTAGTCGATCGAGCTCAACAGTGATTAGTCGATTTTGAATAACCGACCACGAGATCGTGTGTATGTTGCCACAATTTAAAATACCGAAATATTGAATAAAATATTGGTTCAAATAAAATAATCTACAAATCCATTGAAAATCATGATAGTAGTAGTGTGCACAAACACTACTGTGAACGCCGCGTATAGGGCACTTTAAATGAAATTACTGGAATAAAGTAAAAGGGTCCCGCTTCCTCTTAAAGTTCTTTGTCGCTTAGATTTTCTATAGAAATAAACTAATAGAAATATATTGAAGCTTGTAAAATAGTACAAATGTACGAATTTGCACTTAAAAGGTGCATGGGCTTGCTTCCTGTAACGTGGGATTAAAACAAACCTGACAAAACGTAGGTGTTTCGTAAAAAATTATACAGTTGTTCTGAATACGAACGTAACTATATATTTTGAAATAATGTATTTTGAACCTATTTAAATTTTAAATACAAACTTATTATTTTTTTTAAATACATATATCAAGTATATTGAAAAAGAATGTGACACCTTGAGAAAGGTCGTAAGACATAATCACACTGAAGACCTTGAGGCGAACGAAAACCTCCAAAACTGCGCGTAACAGCGCGTATGAACTAGAATACAATAAATTAAAGAAAAAAGACTGTCGTGTTGAAATAGTCTAGATGTTGTGAAGTTTATTCATAATTAGGAGATTCTTTTCCTGTTATTAGCTCAGTTTTATGAATGAAAGCCAACAAATTTTATTTAAGTGCCTGTTTAATGACATCAAATCTCATGTTGTCTGTCTCAAGCTTTACACAAAATTATTCGTGTCTGTCATTGTTACGTTTTAAACGATGAAAGCAATATAACGATTTCAAGCCAAAAATATTTTTTTCACGTCGCATAATCGTCGTCGATTCAGCTGAAATTGTAAAACAATAGCAGGCAAAAACAATTGGTACGGGGAGCTCTCGCAGCAAATATCGATTTTTTTTGTGGATTCGGTAATGGAAGTTTCTAGTACACGTACAATTTATTTTTTAGGTGATGTATTCATATCTTGAATTTTGAGTTTAACTTCTCTGTTTTTGGTCAAAGTTTCTTCCATATTGTGTCCAACATTATTTTTGTTAACTTTTTCTTTTCGAATGATGCAATCACTCCTCTATTTTCATGTCTTTTCTCCGAACGTCAAAGCGGTCAGATCAGAAAACCGTCGAAGGTTGTTTTACTCTTGAATTTTATTTGAAGAACCTTATCAGAAAAACCCAAGTTATAATAACACTCCAATGGTGGATTTGTAACTTTAATGCGAAAGTTGAATTAAAGTTGCCAAAATTGTTGTTCGTTTCATAAGGAATATCGTATTCACACAGTCAGCGATGACAGGCAATCTTTTTTTAGACAATTTTGTTTGTTCTATATGCATATTGTTTATTTAATTTATATCTAAAATCCTATAACATTATGCCATCTACAAGTACGTGCATATTATCATCAGCGTGAGCATACTCCTGATTGCTCCTATGAGTAGAAACGTCATTTTGGGAGAAATAAATAAGTTCCGCCTTAAGGTTCGAGCTTCACATTCCAAAGCGAACCTTTAACCAGTCGATCAACAAAGTTGTCGGAGGCAAAAAAAAATGCAGACACTGATGTTTACTGATGTAGGTCTACATCAGTTTCTGCATTTTTTTTTTGCCAACTCTTTTAATAGCCAACGCAACGTTGCAAGAGCAAGTCAACGTCTTTTGAGGCGAATATCGGAGAAATTAATCTGCCACTAGCAAAGTGACTGAATTAATTAATTTTCTTAGAAATATCTGATTTGACCTAAGAACCTTTCAAGGATGTCACTAAAAGCAATTTGCAATTAGCGATAGCACAAAAATAATCAATATTTAAGCGGCCATTTTGTAAATCAGCAATTATGAGTAGGAATTTTGAACATACCTCAAAATTGATTTTATCGAGCTTTTATTATGTACAAGCTTCCACCCGCGGCTTTGGTCGCGTGATATTTTTTTTTATCGCAAACCTCCAGTACCTAGACAGTCAGTATATAAGGTTTATATGTAATAAATTGCGAATAAATAAAATATCATGGAAGGTCTACAGCATACATGTATATCCATTGTTGATGGACGACATATTAAGCAACTTACTTATTTTATGATTACAAGTTATAAGTTTCTTCGTCATCAAATTAAGTAATAGTAGGTATTAAAAAGTTCCAAAGTGTTCAGAAGTTGAGCAATTTCAGGACATTTATTTATGTTTCGTTCTTTTCATACCTTTGAAATGATTTGTTTGAAATAAAACAAAATTATATGTTAGGTACCATTTTATAAAATAAGTATTTAGAGGGTTTTCGAATGCATTGATTTTCAAAATTCATCTTGTATAACTTGTTGAAGAATGTTAACATAGAAAACTTAATTTTTATCAAATCCAGCAAGTGTATAATGCTTTAATTGTTTAGTTGTATCTATCTTATTGTGTTTATTATAATGAAAAATAAAGACTTTACGTCAATTGATAAAACAGCCAAAAACTAAAACCATTGTTACTAGAAGGAATTTATAATGTACTAGCTTTCCGGGCGCGGCTCCGCCCGCGCGTATGTCGGTTATCGCGCGAAAACATTAACCTCTTTTTGCGCAGTCGGATAAAAACTATCCTATGTTTTTTCCCGGGTCTCAAACTATCTCCATACCAAATTTCATTCTAATCGGTCCAGTAGTTTTGGCGTGAAAGCGTAACAGACAGACAGACAGACAGACAGAGTTACTTTCGCATTTATAATATTAGTACTGATATAAATCTTATAAAGTTTCCTAAACATAAGTTTGCTAATGTTTTTTTGCTTAGTTTTTTTATATACATTTTAGAATCATTTCTTTCAAGGTGTTGATTTACCAAATAAAAAGGCTTATAATAGTAAATAGGCTGTTTTAAGCAAAGTCTGAAAAAAAGGAAGACTGCGCCCTCTACGTAATTTTATTAACTTTGGCAAAATTACTAATGAGGTTGTCTTATTTTCGGGTTGTCTTTGGTCGCCTAAATCATCTAGAACTCGGTAAAACACAAATAAGTTACTTCCTTAAGAAACTCTTCTATACCTATTATTATCTTAAATAAATTTTCTATACCCTTTTAGACTTTATTCCCACAGATCTCAGTAATTGATTTAATTCATATGGGAACTGTTTATATGGGAAGACTTTCGAAGTTTATTGGCCATATCACGCATTGCTCAATCAAATAACAGTATTGATATTTTCATGTTCTGTAGTTAGTTAAATATTGTAAATAAACATGCTATGAATAAACATATATTTATAATTCAACGGCCATATATTTTTACATGATTACCAGCACTACCGCGTGCTAAACGAAAATAAATTACACATTAGAGTACAAAATTCGGTCACGAGCAAATCGTCCCCTACGCAGTTAAAAATAATAAAAGTAGAGCACAAGATTCGGCTTAGTCGACCATGTTCTGATAGCCTAGAAGTTAGGGCACTCAGCGTGAATCCGGGGATCACGGTTTCGATTCGGGGACAAGAATTTTCAAGGACATTCTATGAAATATTAAAAATAAACGATACGATATGAACATCAAATAAAAAATGGTTCATAATAAGCTAAAGAGTTTAGTTAAATATACATTCCAAAAAATAAACTTGTTGATTAAAACTTCTGACTGGAAGTGGACTGGAGCATTTGGACTAACTGTGGATCCGTAAGGGCCTTTAGGTTAACTAAATGCTTTTTAGTAGTAGATATAGTGTTGTTTACAGAGTGTAGGGAATGAGGGTTGTTAGGAATTAAAAAATATATAAATGCAGATGGAATAAGTAACTTAACAAGCTGAGGAAAATGTAATGTGAGAATTCTCACAGGACAACAATATATTTTTATTATTTTAATTAATTACAGATCTATAAGGTTTGAGCAAGGCCAACGAGTGGTGTTACAGCTTTCAGCATTTTCTTCCAGAGAACCATAGAAGGAAGATAGGAGAGCTCAAAAAATACGGACGGTGTTGTATCAACAATGAAATCTAAAAAAAGATGAA
This sequence comes from Plagodis dolabraria, assembly GCA_963854805.1. Classification (NCBI taxonomy): domain Eukaryota; kingdom Metazoa; phylum Arthropoda; class Insecta; order Lepidoptera; family Geometridae; genus Plagodis; species Plagodis dolabraria. Next base: position 40,080,427 of record OY978440.1, read on the forward strand.
ATACCTTAATCAAAAGGGTCACACCATTGTCATACTTGTATTTCTGCTTTTAAATTCATTTATCGAACACACTTAATACCTGTCGGTCCTGGAGATCAAAGCTTGGACCATTAAATTGCTCAGCAACGATTTATGCTACTACGCCATCGAGGCAGTCTTCTTATTTTGATGTATATACAACATTATGCCAATTTTAATTCAATGATATATCATTGCCGTATACAAAATATTTTTATTCGGTAAATATTCAAGCAATTTTATTTCAAAAGCCGACGTACCTACCATTTTACCACGCGTGTATTATGAAAGTAGGCCAAATCTCTCAGTTCGTAGCCCTCACACTTTACTGATTACGGAATGTTCTGTGGACGTAGCGAACTGCTACGGCAATGCTACGAATCTCTACAAATCCGTATAACAAATACACGTTCAAATACTGTGAGTAACGTAAATTTTTTGTTACTCATTGTAAAGTAACCACAACAAATATTATGTCACTTGCGTGTCGTATAATGCTACTGTGAGCTAACTCGACTCGCTAGCGACTATTGATAAACTTCGCAGGATTATGTCCTGGTACAGGACAAGTTCCGACGGTTTTCACAATAAATATAAAGAAAAAATATAATCATTAAATTTAGGGAACAGGCCACATTCTGATTAACATCATATCGATTTAACTGTCCCCGTACCACAGCTCCGTTATATAGGATGAGAGAAATGCCGTCGAATTCCAGGAACGTGCCAAAAATCGAACGTATTCGGTCCGCAGCGTGGCGCGCGGTCCGTTCATCACATTATATAATTTTTGTACAATAACACAAAATATATCATAATTGACGGTACATTCATTCACAGTTAGATTACGCGGTATCGTGAATTGATAGTAAGGGCGTGTGTTGCAGGGCATCGGACGGGTGTAACCGTGAACCTCGATGGGGTCGTGGTGCACTTACCTTTCTCGGCGGGGGTTGCATGGTTGCAGCGTCGCGAGTTGAAGCGAGGCACGACCGCGACACTCCGCGACGACTCCAATCGATGGGGTCGCGAGCACGAATGCCGCCCTGACTTGAGCACCGCACGCTCCGCCCGAGCCGCGCCGCACACAGCACGCGCGCATGCGTCCCCAACCCTAATACGCACGCCAACGCTAACACGCACACTAATTTACCCAATTCATACCTTAATAAAAAAAAATCTTCCGTTCAAAAACAAATGAGCCAAACTTTATTGAATTTTTCCGATTTTTTAATTCTTTCTGAGATTATACTGTCATCAACTGTGTAGAAATCTTTAAGAAGTTAATTCTGTTTCAGGGAAATTCGGCATGATCGCGGGCGCTAAGCAGAAGAAAGGGCGGGGGCGAACGCGACCCCTTGGCACACTGAAACATATCCACATACATAGTTGTTACCAATAGTAACTATAGATTTGTATTTTCCATGATACGAGCCAAGTCAAACAAGTTCCTAAGTCAGGGTTAAGTTGGTAGAAAATAAATTTAAACAGTAAATTAAAAGTATGGCATTAGTTTTGACTGACTACCCGACTGCGCATGTTCGACGCATTAAATTCAAATTCAGTAGATAAAGAAGTAATTACCATACTAGTATCCAATGGAATATAGCTTTTAACAATAAATTATTAGGAAAAAGTGTTCGCGCTCATCACTTAATTAGCTGGCTAATAATAAGTGATGAGCGAAATAGATAGATAAAATAACGCGCTAAAATAGATTTTATACATTTTGACATATCTAGTCGAAAAAAAAATATCTAGCGCTTCACTCCGGATAGGCTTCCTGCTTGTTCCATTATGAAAGCATAAAAAAATCTGAACCCGATACCACCGCATTCGAGAACGAAGCTTCGCAATTCCTTTATCTTACTACTATAATAAGATTTATTATATCCATTTAAAAACAAATATTAAAAAAACAAAATGTACATGAAGTTTATCAAGAAGCATGGTAGTTTAAGAACCTACCTGCGAGAAAAGTAAAATTTTATTTGAGAAATCAACCATATATTATTTTGTTGTTAAATATAAACATATTTTTTTTATATAAACATGAATTATTTATGTTTATATTTAGCTGTGACAATGGCTGTAATAAACAACTTGCTTGTCACTATTTAAGTTTTACACACGACATTTATATTTTTAATTTGATCAATCCGCAATCCATTAAATTTATTTAACACCACATTACCTTTTACCTACCTGAAAATAAATCTTTTACGTTGAATTGGAGTGAAATCTTCAAAGTAGTTTCTCAGAACTCGATTACAATGTATTAATATTATATTATGATAAACAAGTGAGCTAAGTTGCTCACTATACACGAGGTTGTGGGTTGCAGCCCAAGCCGTAGGCGAGGACGTAAATCAGCCGAGTGTATAATGAGCAAGATGCTCACGAGTTTCATACGCACTTTTTCAACACTCTTGCCAGGAAAAAAAAATATTGCACAAATGCGATACAAACAACATACGAAAATTATGGAATATAGCGCGGAAGTTTTATTTTTGCGCGCGGCAAATGTATTGTGTTTGATTACATATAAACCTCTTTGTTGTTACAAATCTGTATTACCCGGTTAAATTGAAAATGCTCTGTTTACTCGCGTATAATTTGCAGTTAAGTACTTACTTAATTTTGTAGGGATAATTGCATGTATTATGCACTAGTGTATAATATTATTATGCACGAGGGGGTTATAGTTCGGTTTATGGCCCTAAGAACGACATAATAAAGCTCACTTTACGAGCAAGGGTGTTGATTTTTTTTTATTCCAATTTACAATTATAACCACGTCCAGAATAGGAAAGCCTAATCAAAATGTTTATGAAAAATGTCTGTCTGGTTTTCCAATTATCATTTAAAAATATAGACTTACAATGTTAACCGAAAACATTAAAAAAATCACGAACATTTTGTTAAACTGCCAACATCCATTCTTTTTATATTAGCTGCATAAACATTTGATCTATTTGATCAGTAATTATCAGAAATTGAAGAAATAGGCGATAATCTAATGAAATAATGTTTGTCAGAAATATTTTCTCCAATTGACAATGCTGTTCTCAAACTGGTCCAATATTTAATATTTTTGAGCCCTCTGGGGCACGTATACTTTTGGTAACTAATAATAATATTTTTTTTTTTGAATAAATGCTTATTTTTCTGCGCTCAGCTTCTATCGTCTGTCAACGTAGCGGAAATGGAAACATATTCAGCGCGTCTACCCGGAAGTATCCATACCGCCAGAGGCAAAAATATTGAGCTCAAAAAATGGGATGTTAAAATATTTTTTCACTTCCAATATCCAGGACAACAGCGACATTATTGTATAAAGTTTTAGTTTCGGTTTTAAGGCCAACCTGCCTCATCCCAACTCTCCTTGGGAATACTCACGTTGGTAGTACCCAGCTAGCAGCAGTTGGTAATAAACTAAGCTGGTAGATTTCGTCCAATCATCGGGTGTTAAGTTTGTAAGGAGCACTGTGCGGTGAATATGTAGGAACACCCCACGCGCATCAGCTTAAGCAGTGGCATGCTGATTATAGCTGACAGATATTTTTTTTATTTGCTTGATAGATTATCCTTTAACCACTATCTCACCTGATGGTTGTACGAAGATGTTGTTTAGGCTAACTAATAATTACTGGCTCTCAAGGATAGCTGCTGGAACACACCATTAGGTGCTAGGCAACAAATCTTCTACTTGAGGGTGGTAGCTAGCGAGGCGGGCATTCACAAAATACCCTACCACCATGCAAAATACAGCCTATGATAGGTGATGATGTTGTCGGAGATGTTATTCTGACTAACATATCATTAGTGGACAGCTACCAGAATACACCATCAGATGTTTGGCTACGGATTATCTTCTCGAGGGTGGTAGCTAGCAAGCGAGCATTCGCAAAATACCATTCCACTATGCTATAACGACTGCCATAGACAATAAGCGGAACTGACGGCTTAACATGCCGTCTTAAGTATGTGCACTCTCAGTAGTTATGGCATACCGGTCACCTACCAAGTCGTGGCCGCGGCGTACGTTGCTTCAAATTTCCCTAGGCTGATGAACTGTTCGATTTGCAACCTGCAGCTCAATTTGGCCATCGGACTTCCTGACAAAGCATGATGTTTCATCAATTTTATGTCGACGTCTGGAAGTCCACAGCCCTGCGATTTTCACAGCATTTTCTACCTCGCGCTCCACATTATGGAACCAGCTGCCAGGTGAAGTATTTCCGAACAGATACGACTAAGGAGACACCATGAAGAGAGCTTATTCCCACCTTAAAGGCCGACAACGCATCCTCGAGACGTCTGGTGTTGCGGATGTTTGTAGGCGACGGTGATTACTTACCACCAGGTGAGACGCCTGTTCATTCGCCCTCCTATCACATAAAAAAAGGCTTCATCACATCAAACTTGTTTAGGCGAGTTCTAGCCCGGCATAAACATTACATATAATAATATATGCTCTAATTGTATGACTACTACAGGAAAATCTGGTCGAGTTCACACTTCCCTCCAATATGGTTGATGATAATTGAAACGCAAACCAACTCGTTAACGGATGCTTAAGTGCGGGCTGGTCCAGACCCCATGATATTAAAGCTGATTTTGTAACAAATATATACTACATATAAGAGCAGGATCTTCCACAGCCTCCCCTATTAAGAAGGAGTTTGCCATAACCTCCATTCTTGGCAGGTGATTATCGTAGAATGAGATGACAGTTCTTTAGCTCTTTCAACACTAATTAGCTTCATCTGTTACTATTACTATTCTTATGTTACTGACCTATTTATTAAGAGTATTAACTTTACCCCTAAAAATATTTCGCTTCGCATGAGATAGACTGCTTGAAAACATATTTCTAGTAATAATTATGACCAAAAATATTAATTGACAAGCGGGCACATTGTTTAAGGAAATGGAGCTCAACAATATTCTGAAAAACAAAATAATAATATACACAAGGTTATGTTGAGTGGTGTTTTACTTGATACTTGTATATCGGTATATAACATTTTAAGGATTGCGTAATATCTTCCGTCGGATTTCGGCAAAATAGGGGGGAGGGCGCGACATTCTAGCCGACTCGCACCACTGGCCATTATGGCACATACGCAAACAAAATATCAAAGTCTTCTTCGACTTTGATGTTCCGACATCCGACGGAAGATATTACGCAATCCTTAAAATTTTAAGCCTGGAACTCTACGTTATAGTCCCAAATAAAAATGCAGCGTACAATACGTCCTGCAATACCGTAACATATCATTGTGTTACGGTGACCACGCATTGTAAAGCTTTGTGTGAAGGAAAACACTTTGTGAATTATCCTATTATTCGTCAATGCGCCGTCTAACGATGCGACGAGCATTTACCCGCGTCTGTCGGTTGGATTACGCGTCGTGGTCTAATGGGTAAGTGGATTACATGGTGTGATATCTAGCTAGCTTTCAGCTAGCAGGATATATGCAGGATGAATTAATACGATTGTTTTCTTGGGATAGTAATCGTTACAACAGAAGATATCTTGGTGGCATTTGGACGACCTGAAAACTGCAAGCCTTTTCATGATGGTAGGGCATTTTGCGAATGTTCCCCTAGCTATCATCAGGTTGGTATAGTTCAAGTAGAAAATCTGTTGGCAGAGGACATGCTACATATAGATATGATATGGCACGCTTGTTGTCTTCTATATGCCGAAATTTCAGATTTCATTTTTTTTTAGTTTTGAGACAGACCCCGTAATATGAATGATCTAAAATTTACAACTTTGATAACCCTCGATTTAAATATTTTGTAAAAAAAAACTTTATCTGCTCAAAGAGTTCCAGACGATTATACCGTAGCTCTTTCTATACAAACCTACTTTCTTCATATCTTAAATGCTAAGTGTTCAAATTGTCCTTGAGCCTACAATCTATGCTTCTGTTTTTTCAGTTAGAAGATGAAGATGACTCTTTATCTATCACCCTATGTCGAACAAACTATAGTACGCAAAATATCAATCAAATGAAATATTCTTGTTCTTTGTACAGCAATGTAAACCACGATAGATATATTTGATTCATCTATTTAAACTATAAAAACTTCATATACAAAATTTAATGTACTCACCATCGTTATGGTATATAAGTAATGAGTTCAAGTACTCTGTATCACAGTGTATTATAATGTATAGATAGTACCATCCAAGTAAACGCGCCCCACTCTTCTTCTTGGTCGCTTAATTAATCAACTTTTTTGCCATGACTATTAACGCAATGTGAACTAGGCTACTCGTGTGCATCGAACCGCTATCAGCTCGCGACTGATGCTCGGTTCAGACCCGCCGTACCCCGCGATTCCCTCGAAAAAGAGAGGAGAGAGGGGCGCGTCTTCGTGGATAGCACTATCCATAAATATGCTGTTTTAACCACGAGAAGCTCGCGCATGAGAGTTGTACTATAAGCTCTTTTATTATGTTATCTTACGTGTTGTCAAGTTTGGAAAACCAATGACAAAAAATACCTAACTAGGATTGATGCTGAAGTAGTTTGCGCTAATCAAAGCCCGGTTATACGAGTGATCTCGAACCGAGTGCGCTCGGATGCTACTCTCACTTGAACACCGGCATCCAGTCGGAGTGGACTTGGATGCTGCTCTATTTTTACACGATTACTCGGACCTTTTAAAGAAAACAAAATCTCTTCAAATAAGAAAAGTGGAACGAACGTGACACTTTAAGGTTTGTGGAGCTATATGAAGCGGATGAAGTATTGTGGAACGTGAGACTAGAAGATTCTACGAACAAATATATCCGAAACGCTGCAATACAACTCATCATTCATAATGTCCACATATCTGGACACGTAAAGTGTTAACTTAATTCCGAGTGGACTCCTAAGATACGACCAAACTGGTATGACCGCACTCGGTCAGAGTACTCGTATAGTAAAAACCCGGCTTTAGTAGTTATTCTTACTCTCTGTTATAAGTTATTATGCAAAAAAATATTACGAACTATATACAACACTACAGCACTTTTTTTCTATATATTATGATTACAAGCACTACCGCGTACTAAGCGAAAATCATAAATTTATATTGGAATACAAAATGTTTTGTCCCGGGCGGGAATTGAACCCGCGTCCTTCCGATTTCGCGCCGGATGCTTTATCTATTAAGCTACCGGGGGTACGGCTGTGTCGCCGAAATTTCGTACTCCAATCGTATTTCTTAAACCGTCATAGGGGACGGTGACTACAGCACTTATTACAAGGAAAGTATTCAGGCAACCTAAAGGCCATTGCATGCTCACAAGTACTCCAAATGCTCCACTTGGCAGTGATTCCAGCATGCTACGAGCGTAGCAGCGTTACCCCGTTGAATTGATATGCTTATTCGTTGAGCCAAATAAGTAATAACATTTTGATCACGCGTCGCATCAACCAAGCGCTCTGGTTTGTTTTTAATGCTGGTGTCGGATTGGAAGAAGAAAAACTGATAAGGTCGAAAAGTGATCCCTTATTCTTATTATAAAAACTAACGTGGTTTTCACTTTCAATAATATATTATATTATTAACTAAAATGAGTATATACACATAAATACTACAGTCGAAGCTATCTGACTTATTTATGTATTATATGATATTTTCAATTTCCTCTTGACATTTTGTGAACTTAATACAATATGAACCCATTTGACATAATTATGTGTGATTGTGATATGATAATTTAATATTCTAATATTTATATTGTACCAATTTGACTTTTTTGACATTATATACCTATTTAATATATTTATGTATAATTGTGATATTATAATTTATAAATGTAATATTTACATTGTACCCCCTTGACATTTTGAATTTATTTTATTAATTATCATGATCTATGAATTATTTATATGTATCATGAGTTTTGGCTTTGTTTTGATAATAAGTGCAATTGCAGTGTAAGCGTTCTTATTATAATAAATAAATAAAGAAAATGTAAGTTATCACGTATTATTCACTAAAAATGACCCCTTATTTAATATTTTACGCGTTTCCGGCGTTAAATGGTTTTGTCCATTATAATTTTATCATTATGTGATATTAGTTCATATACATATTAGTTTCGTCGTACATATGCTCTTTTGCTACACGTTGCGCATTCATGGTCTCAACAAATCAGGTTCCCTTTGAGACTGTTTTCTTTTAAGCTTTCAATAATGTGTTGAAACTAATAAAATGCATATTGTTTTTCTATTTTATTCCTACCAATATTTTAAGGCTTTTCATCATCGCATTTCATCTCGAAGCAGGTACTCGGGATTTTGGACATAGGTACACGGCAATAAATCTTTCTTAACTATTTAGTAAAATCACAAATTATTGACTATTCCAATAAAAAATACTTTTTCAACGTTACAAACATTAAAGCTATGGGTAAAACTAATTTGACAGTGTGTTTATTAATACAATTTTTATCTTAATTTAAATATCTTGCATCATAAATTTATACAAAAACTCAATTGAAAAATGTGATGAAGGATATAAAAAAAAGCTCAAATATGCATTAAAAAAGCGAGCGCATATCATTATGATAAGCGCATAATATATAGCCATAGATGAAAGCTATGCAAATGTGCACTGTAGCACTGGATCTCTAAATATTATGGCTATTAAGCTATAATACTTAGAGATCCAGTGCTACAGTGCGTATCGGATTTGATCATAAATGTTTATTTGGCCCAGCAGGAAGGTTTCAGTCATTCATCAAACCTATTACATATCTAGTAATTATCAAGTGACGTTATACGAAATGTAATCTCTACGGTTGTTTCTTCATTGCTGAAGATCGTGGTCACTCTTGGCTAAATAGCATCGGACAGACTGTTTCCATGTTTCCATTGATATCGGTCCGTAGCCTTCCTTACTGCGGCATAGAATTTTGACGAAGGAGTGGTGTCTCTGATCTGGTCAGACCATCTAGTTGGTGACTGTCCTCTTAATCTCTTTCCTGCGGTGTTGCTAACAATAACCAGTTTTTCCAGACTATCGTCACCTCTCCTGATTATGTGTCCAAAATACTTGAGAATGCGCTGATGACATAGTGTCGAACCCAGTAGGTATGCACAATAAAACCTCGCGTATGAAGTTAATATAATGTCCGTGGTACACATGTGATTCCACAAGTTGTAGGTATTGTACAGTATTTGACACATGTCAAGTTAAATAAATCCCATACAAAATGAAAATATTTTTTTAGCTAGTGCTGTGGCGGCGCTATTATGCTAATATCGGTAGTAGTTACATATTTGAGCGTTTGGTGTAAAGAAATAGGGTACGTGGGAGCCGGGAGCTCAGCGTATTTTCCGAAACTTATCGGAGCGCTTGGTCGATGCAACCCGTGATCAAAATGCTGGTCACCTATTTGGCTCAACGAATAAGCATTTCAATCCAACATGGTAACAGTGCATTCCACTAGGCACGCTCCCAAGTGCTTGTGGGCTGGAGCATTTGAACTGCCTGTGAGGCTGAAATGGTCTTAAGGTTGCCTAAATGCTTTCGTTGTAGTAAGTAGTTGTAGTGATGTATTTAGTTTGTAGATTGTCGTTTATAACGGTTAACCAAAAAGAACTTGATTGGAGATTCAAGTCAGCGGTCGTTCTATGTGTAATTTTTACTTCTTTGTCAAATACTAAATTCTAATGAAAATGATACAAAACATTTCCACGGTCTCTTTCCGAGCGAAATGGCGTTTTTGTGCTTTGATTACACCAGCTCGTGCTCCCTTGAGAACTACTTTGTACTACACAAGGAACGTATACAACAAACTTCATCAAAACAACTCCAGTAATCACGACGGTGAATGCTAAACACAAAGATTCCGTATGATTTATCAACATTTATCCTGCTTTCTTTTTTTCTTCGTGAAGAACAATTGCTTATTTATTGTAACATTTGTGTAGGATCTTATCAAATTTGGCCACAAACAGTGAAAGAAAGCGCACATGCGCATCGTAAGGCACCCTCAGGCTTATTAACCTACAACGCGATAGACCCAGCTTTAGCACGTTGAATGCATGAACATTTTAAGGCATACTTATCATGTTAATTACTAAAGTGAAGGTTACTGTAACAGCCAGATCGTCCACTGCTGAACACAGCATCCCCTATTAATGGGGTATTTGCCATAACCCCACGCTTGGCAGGGGTCTTGGGGATCGCAGTGTAAGTTGACAGTTATTTAGAAGGCGCTGCTGCCCACCTTCCAGAATGTTTCCCTTAATCGCCTCTTACGACACCCATGGGATGATATGGGGAGGTGCAATTCTGACCCGGCACCCCATGGGTCCAATCCGGCACCCCACGGTTCCCCACGGTAAAGTGAAGGTTATTATGGGTTAATTGCGATGTAGCAAGTTCACAGATGTAGTTAGCGCGGCTGCTAATCGGTTCAAATTGTTTGCGTGCAAACAGTGAATATTTCTCTATGATGCATATTCCTGTATTTCAATTGAGAAACAAGCGTTTGCAACGTATTTAACGATAGTATTTGCATGGCTTAAACTGTAATGGGAGGGTGTATAGTGCTACGAAATCATTAGTCTCATAGGCCTCTTGATCGCTACCTATGGTCTAACACGATGATAGCATTAGCAATTTAGTCCGAGAACACAAGCGTTTCAATCCCAAGGACAATTACTTTAGCTTTCGATTTTAAGCACCTACTAAGACTGGTAGCTAGATAGATGAGCATGGAAATACCATCTTCCATTGTTCAAATTTAAAAGAGGAATTCGAAAGGTGAGAGTGAATTGTCCTTTTTTTTTTAAGTAACCAAACCTTATTCCACTCTCGTGTGGTAGGCACAATATCTCTTCTCTGCCAAAACAACGGCTAATTGTTTTCTCTTACAACACAAAGACATAAATGTAATAAGTTATGGCTTCGATTTTATAGCCGACCGCCCACCTCACCCCAATCCTCTTCGGAAATGCTCTCTTTTTTATGAAATATCGTGACAAACAAGGCTATTATTATATATTGGTAGGTTAAGATCGCGATCACAGGGTTCACTATCCTTGATAATATATGTTAACCAGATGTTTTCGTTTTTTTTTTTCCATTTCTTAAATTTCCTTTGGATCCCATTTCCTCGTAACCCTGATCAGACTCATATTATAGTTGAGTTCGTTAAAAAATAAATTCTTCTAATACTACCAAGACGAATGCGATCAACGATCTCCTTCAAAACTGTACCGCTTTCTGTCTAACCATCACACAAAGACAGATTGAGAACCTCATTTTGTCCCACGATGGCTTGGACGCATTCGCTGTTGTCGGCTTAGTGCTCACCCGAGTAAATAATATAAAAACAACACAATATCTATTGATTGCTGCGGTGTGAGACCATCTAAGCCAACGGCTGAGCCATACTGAAAAGATGAAACATCGCTTCACTCCTTCCTAAGCAGGCCGATAGTGATGGAAATACACTATTTGTCAGCGACTCAAGAGTCAAATTCTCTTATGTATGAAATTCACTGGTAAGTACACCATGGTTGAACCTATTTGTAACCTTTATTACTGAATAAAACATTTGTATTTGTATTATATTGTATGAAATTCACTTGTTATCATTATCTATGATGCGCATAGATTTTTTGTCATTACTTGAAAAAACGTCATGCGTAGACGTATGACAATATACAAGCAAATAAACCACTGAGCTTTAGCCTCCCTCGGCCAAACATCTTCATACGTATGTGAAACGAGAAAGCTCTCTCTTGCTCACATCGCGTGTGCCAGAATGTTTAACAAGCAATATCACAAAATTCTAAACTTATATGGCTTTACACCGCTCTTTATTCGGTCCTGTTACAAAAAAGCGCTGTAATCTAAAGAAAACGGGTTCAAAAGTTTTACCGTTGACTCATTAGCTCATTACCAAACAATAACTTTTAATAAAATAAGAGCTTTTCCTTATAGTTCACCAAATTTGGTTGGAACATTCCAGAAAGATTTTTATATAATTTTCATTATTAATTATGATAGTATCTTGACAAAACGGCATTTAAGCTTGTAACAGTTCTGTAAAGCTAAGGAAATATAACTATATAGTAAAAGTGACCTGTTAGGTAGGAACGGTCATATCTCGGTACAACGTGCAACCTATCAATACGATGGACTCGCCAGCTATCATCAGATGTACCTAGCTGTCATCACTAGCACAGTAGTTACTCTGTGACAGCCCATATACCATAGAATCCACTAGAAGAACGGCCATCTTCCAGTGGATTGAAACTTTCGTCCAATATTCATCTTAAACGTTTGGGTCAACATTCTACGCCAAATACTACAATATCAGCTTAGTAACTCATTCCGTTGAAGAGCTAGAGGTTCTGACATACAGACGCATGGACGGATAGACAAACAGCGGAGTATCATTAACAGGGTTTCATTTCGCTCTATGGTTACGTAGTTCTAGTAATATCACACAAATCGGCCAAGAAAACTAAATCACGTCTAATTAAAGTTAAGTTTCAGAAAGTAAGCTTTCTTTGAAGCTAACTAACAATGGCAAGCTCTGAGAAATTATGAAAGCAGCTTATTCTGAGAACTCGTACAAAGGCATTTTAACTTCGAAGTTTTCTGGAACTCGGGGGAGTAAGAAAATATTTCTAGTTAATTGATTTATCTTCATTACCACCACACAAATTGAGTTGTTATCTTACCTGCTGTATAATTAAAATTTTTTCGGAGTGATGCGCCAGTGGTTTGAACGTGAAATGCTAAATTTCTAAATGCGGAACGGCAATGCGCGTGTACTACATTAACTTTTACTGATAGAATATCTCTTGAGAACTATTTCACCAGTAAGTGATGATTTGGTCGAAAATGTTAGTAGGTTAGTATATCTAAATCACTGCAGCAGTTTCAAGATTCAAACTATAATAAGACTTGGATCTTTTAAAAACAGCTGCATGAATGCGTTTGACGACTGAAAGTAGGCGAGCTTTCGCGAAATGCCCTATCACCCTGCTGCGAAGCGACACTAATTGAACCATTTACCCGGTGCACAGCTATGTCGGGGCAATTAGTTTTAACACTTTATTGCGCTTAGGTTTTATTTCAGTTACCGGCCAAGTTACCAGTGGGACATTCAAAACGAGGCTACCGAGCCAATCTATATATATATATACTTATTATAAAACTGTAACAGACCAATTCTGTACAATTGCAAATAATTTGAAACAAACTCTATTTTTGTTTTTTTCTCCGTCTATGTGTTAATATCTCTGACTTTGACATAACGCCAAAAAGCAGGATGGCAGTCCCGAACGAAGTCGCTAGTTAGCTGTACTAGCGACTTCGTTCGGGACTGGCACACAAGATATTCGTTACCACTATTTGTTGAACAAATAATTGTGTTTCGGCTAAAGATTCTAATCCAATAATTTGTAAAATATTATTTTCACTTAGCACGTGGTAGTGCTTGTAATCATATTTAGATATATAGAACGGTAGCGACATCATTCCGACAGTCAAATGTTTTAAAAAATACTTCCTTCGATTAGATGATGTTAATGGCCGCGCACCGTCGCCTATGACGGTTAAAGTAATACAATTGAAGCAAGAAATTTCGGCTAGAAAGAGCGTGCTCAGGTGGCCGAGTGGTTTAGGCATCCCGCGCAATCGGAGGACGCGGGTTTGATTCCCGCCTGGGGCATAACATTTTGTGCTTCAATAATTCGTAAAATATGATTTTCGCTTAGAACGCTGTATGTAGTTATTTCAAGGACAGGGCCGAGTTAAAATATTGTATAGATAATATAACCGTGACCCAGTCCTGCAAGATATCTGACACTACTGTAAGTGGGTAAGGCCACTGTAGCAATTGAAATTACTGGATGAACGCGAGACATAAGAACTAACGTATCGGAGTGACGAGTTCAATGCAGAGTCAAGCTGAACGAACACTGCAACTGTAATGAACAGTCATGACGCTTACCGAAAGGCGTTCGACATGTCTGTCTCATCACTAAATAGAAAAAACCCAGCTACCACTTCAAGTATAAAATCTGTCGCCAAAAACCTAACCCACAAAAATGCTGGAATTGCAGTATGGCTTGTTTAGTGTGACTGGTTGGGACCCAGCGAACTTTTGTTTAGCTTGTCTTGATTAATACGTGTAGTTACTATAAATGCATTTATTTTTCCTTCAAACTAATGAAACACTGTTTATCTTTTATTACAATTTTAGTGCAGCGAGGGCTCAGTGGCATTGGTTATGGACAGTCGCGCTACAGGTTCATGTTTCAAATCCCGCCGCGATCTTGAGCTTCACTGCATGGTGGAAGAGCATTTGCTTGGTGAATGCTCGCCTGGCTAGCGAGCACCCTCAAGTAGAAAATCTTTCATCCAGCACCTCACAGAAGGACTGCTGCCGGAACCCGTTGTTAGGTGCCTGGTGACAGATTTTCTACTTGAGGTGGTAGCTAGCTAGGTGGGCATTCGCATAATGCCCTTCAACCATGCGTTGAAACTCAAGCCGAGGGCGGGGATCACATGCTGGAAGAGCATTTTGTGAATGCTCGCCTAGCTAGCGAGCACCCTCAAGTAGGAAATCTTTCACCCAGCACCTTACAGTGTGTTCCCTGTCCATGCCTGAGACATACACTTGTTATGTCTCACCATGTGCCTGTAATTTTACTGACTCTCAAGAACTGCTGCCAGAACCCACTGTTAGGTGCCTGGCGACAGATTTTCTACTTGAGGGTGGTAGCTAGCTAGGCGGGCATTCCCAAAATGCCCTTCAACCATGCGTTGAAGCTCAAGCCGGCGGCGGGGATCGCATCATGGCTCTGCAGCACCGCAGTCCATAGCTGTAACCGCTCGACTATCATTGCTTCGATTTGCTGGTGATATCGTAATTTATGCTGAATCTCCACAATACTCTGTAGCATTTGGCTACACCACACTCCAACAGATCCACAATGCAAAACTACTAGGTTTCCACCTGGACAGCGAAGCCAATGTAGAGACGCACATAGACGAGCCATGCGAGAAACTGAGCTGCTTCAGGTTTGCGCTACGACAATGGCTCGCCAAGACCCCACCCGCAACGTAGTGCTCTCCTGCTTCTTCGCGACCGTCCACAATCACGTGAGTTCCTGCCTAGAGCTGTGCCTGAGGAACTACGCTACGGCATTTTACAGAGTGCTTATCAGAATGTTGGCTAGGTGGGTCTATTTTGGAGGGCCAACCATATACTATATGTAATATCACCGTGGTAAAAGTCTGTGGTGCGCTCTGTACTCTCAGAAGTATAAGTCGGTATTAAAAAAATCAAAATTAAAAATTGTTTTATTTTGTTTCAAAGATTAACGTTACACAAAACAAGTGTCAGGAGTCTTCTGTCGTAAAAAGTTTTTTCGTTCTGTCGACTGAGGGTTATTACCCTCAGTCGCTTCTCCGGTATATTTAACGGAAGTTGGACAGCGGCCTTTTTGAGGAACTGCTATCTTACACTGCGATCACAAAGAAGTCTTTGCGAGGATTACCGCAAATTCAATTCGCCAAGCGTGGGGATTACCGCAGTGGCTCACCTGACTTTTAATTTTATTTTTATTAAGTACATGACAATAAGGTAATTTAATATACCTAATGATCAATAAGTTTATCAGAATAAATGATTACAAAATTATAATTATTTTTATTTTTTTTTTGGAGAATCATTATCAAATAAAAAATCATTATTTAATAATGTTATTATTTTGACGAAATATTACTAGACATGTGTGCGTATTTAATACATACAATTTCTCTTTGTATACAGTTTGACTTATGAAATTGACGTTATCAATAATGTTTTGTATATGTATTTTCTAAAACTTGATTGTAATTTATAATAATATGTATGCTATTTTAAATATTCTACCCCTTGTAACCATGCAAGTGAAGACTACGCTGCCGTCGTAAGAAAAAACGGCACATCTAACATTTTTTTTAAATTGAGTTATATACATATTTAGAATCAGAAAAAAAGGGCGCATCTGCTCAATTTTTTGTAGAATTTTACCTTCAAGGAATTCGGAGATACTGTAGGCTCAAAAGGCACAAATGAGACTAATATTCATGTTTTATAGAATGAAAAGGCACATTTATTTACTATTATATTGAAAAGGCACAAATTACGTAGATGTGACTATAAATTCATACAGATTTTTACTAAAAACTTCTAAGAAAAGGCACACTTACAACATAACATAAAGAAAAGGCCCAAATGCCAGATGTGCCCTGTCTACTTAATTAATGATCTATGCATGACTCAATCAAATTACGTATAAAAGAAACAAATAACCAGTTGTGCCTTTTTTTTTTAATTATTTATAATTAGGGGTGAGCAAATGAGGGCAGGGTTCTATTGAAACGCGCCAGTTGTGCCTGCAATGTCAAAGTGACTCCACGCTTGCCGGGGCACGAGGAATGTGAATTGCGCGATTTTTTTCTATTCACAACCATCTCGCAGCAATAAGGCACAGGAATTGCGAAGAATGGAATTAATATGAAGAAAAAAATTAAAAAAAGAAATATAAAAATTGGTGCATTTTTTACTACTTGGTAGTAGCAAAAAATAGTCAATTCCAAAGTTATAAATATTGAAAGTGTTGTGCTGCGTTGTCTGGAAGTTGGTCATACTTTTATGGCTGCCGATGAATTTCACCATGGAGTGGAGCAATCACTTAAGAAGAACAAGCGAGTGTATAACTTTGAAAATTTTTGCAAAGCTGTCGCTGATACTGGTTCAAATATTGTGGGAAAAAAATGACAGTTCAGGATTTTCACGATTTTGAAGACTGCTCTTCGGCGTATAAATTACAATATTCTGTGCCGCGAGCTTATTTAAGAAACATGTATGAAATCACTTTTCGGAGAGGGAGCAATTCGATGTTCTACAAGAACAGCCATGACACTGAAGAGCAAATATAATTGGATTTCTTAAGAGTTAAAAATCTTAAAATCGGCATTCCAATACCTAAGCAGAAGCTTTCTCCACGAGGTATAACATCTGAGAGTAAATCAGCTATACTTTCCAAGCTTTGGCCACTCATGCCTGACAACAGAAGAGGTTTTTGGGAAACCCTACCAGTTAACGACTGTTCAGCTGATCTCACACTAACTTATGACGACTGAAATTAAAGACTATTTTTTTAAATAATATTTTAAGTAAAACTGATTACTTAATTTTCTTAAAACTTTTTTTTTATTACCAACATATTGCATTGTGATAATTCAACCAAGTGCCATGTTACGTTTGTTTTAGTTATATTTATTTTTAATAATATTAATAATAGTATTTTTAAAATATGAAACTACGAGTTAAAGGCACTCGTAGTTTCATATAATTACGGGTGTAAGCTATTTGCTGTAAATGAACAATTAATAATTAGAATAAGGTCTAATAGAGTAATTTAATAAAGGTTAAAAACCATAATGTATGCTCCTCTAATAGGAGTTAAGAATATTTTGATTTATTTAATATAGAGTAACTATTTTTTTTATAGATTTTTAAGTCAGGAGTCCAACCTATTAGTAAAAATGTTTAATTTTTACTTCCCTTAGGTGTCTAAATAACCAAAAAGTGTAATTGAGTTTAAGTATTAGCACTTTTTGTTTTTAATTCATAAGTTCTTTTTGTTAACCAAAATCGTACATAAGTATATGCTTATCCCTAATAATTAATAAATAACTACTGAATATTAAGAACGTTTTTTTTTTTTGTTAAAATGTTGTTGTCCTACAAGAAGTTTTGGTTTGATTGGCATGACAATAAATATGTTTTATAGTTTATTAAACTTTCTTCACATGATTATTTGTTTTTTTTTTTTTCATTAAAAACATTAAGTCAATTTACATTAAAAAGGCGCAATTAGACAAATGTGCCCTTTCTTCTAGACTCAATGACCAATTTGCTTGAAATATTAAAAAGAAAGGTCACATTTGGTTAACTGTGCCTTTTATTTGTAGTAAGTGGTATTTTTAAAATATTTTTTTTTTTAAGTTGAAAGGAAAAAATTGAATTTATTTAATAAATAATTATATATAAAAACTAAAATCTAGAAAAAATAATAGTACTAACCTTCACGCATATGTCATCAGTATTTTTTTTTTCTTTTAAGTAATAGGTTTCCACACTATGAAGCAGAATATAGTAAAAACTTTAATCCTAATTATCTCAGTTTGACCAAAATGATAGATGTGCCCTTCTCTCGTACGACGGCAGTACGGCTCTAGAAGAAGAACTTATTAGAAACATGCTTGTCTGCCCGGCATTATTTTATGGGATAGACATCCTCTTAGCTCTTTTGAACCTGTGGAGCTAAGAGGATTTCTAGCCCAATTTTGAACCTGTGATCAAAACCAACAAATATTTTACACCGGCTGTTGCAATTTTGAGCCCTAGTGACTGCCAAAGAAAAATATTATTTATGGGACAGAAAATAATACGATACGATAAAATATATATAATACGATAAAACGACTCTTAGTTGGACTTGAACCCGGTGCCCTAGCATTAGTTATTACTACACACACTACATATATATATATAGGGTGTCCCAGACCTCAACGTCAAGCGGGCACGGGGTGTGAGGGGGGGTCACACCAGTCCCGGGAAAAATGAAAAAAAAACTCTATTGGATATTTAAATTTTAACTGACAAATTTATAAAAAAGCGGAAAATCAATGCCTTTAACCATTTTTGTTGGTACTGTGACCACAAATTAAACAATTTTACCGTGATTTTTTTCACTTACATGGTCCTTAATAAACGTACTAAGGAATTGCAGTCACAAATCAAGCATAAAAGATTGCTAGGTTTGTTAAAATTTGCATATTTTCCTTGACTTGCAATTGAAAAAATAATATCACCGAACTTTGACTCTTCATAAAATATGATGGCTCTTTATTTTTTATTTTTCCCGGGACTGGTGTGACCCCCCTCACACCCCGTGCCCGCTTGACGTTGAGTTCTGGGACACCCTGTATATATATATATATATACCAACTTATACACTGTTCTTCTGAGAGTACAGAGCGCACCACAGACTTTTACGACGATGATATTATCTATACAGTATTTTAACTCGGCTCTGTCCTTGAAATAACTACCTACAGCCGCGCTGTACGTAAACATGCGATAAGGCTGCCCGCCTCCAGCATTTTAAATACATTACTTTACCTACTTTGTGTTTCCATTTAGTTTTGTGATTGTAAATATACTTTTTTTTATATAAACAATTAAAATTGTTTGTGAATAGAACAGGAAGTCACTAAAAATGCGTGTTGTTTTTGACTAGTGGGTAAAGTTAATCATAAAACCATGTTTATAGTAATTAAACAACTTTAAACGGTTTAAATCACGTATATTTTTCATTATTTTGTCCCGACGTTTCAAACACTTTGCAGTGATCGCGGTCACGGGGTGACTAATAGTTGAAAAATATACGCGATTTAAACCGTTTAAAGTTGTTTAATTACTATGAGTAACAATCGCTAAAACCTAAGACAAAACCATGTTTATTTGAATAATAAAAGGTCTTAAAAATTTGCGCCCAAAATTATTTGTGAGATTTACGAAATGCTTTATTATTAAATTTTTCTGTATTAAAAATCCATTCTAATATATAGCTTATAACTACCTATTTCACTCGTGTCAATCACTTTCTTTTACTCTGTTCCCTTTTTTTTATTAATTGACACATTTTCTGGGGATAAAAGGAAATACTTGTCCATTAAAAAGACACACATTATGTACCGTCAACTATATATACTCGTAGACTAGTACTAGTAAGTAAAATTATTTTATAATATTACCTTTCAGTTTCCCGGTAATCTAAAAAAAGTTATCTCTGGATGCGTTTTTGACGAATTCATGTAACCAAAAACAGTACAATGACCACTTTTTGGTGAGTCAGGCGTTGCGTAATCGTAAGGCGTCAAGTGTGGACCTGAAGAAGAGCCTTGAAGAAGTAAGAGGAGTAGAAGTTAGCTTGTGGACGGTCAGGAGGAGGCTTTTGGCTGCCAATATCAAGAGTTACCGCCCAGCTCGGGGCCCTAAATTACTCCGTGAGCACCGTGTTGCTCGACTTCAGTTTGCTCGGAACTGTGCTTCATGGACGCTGGAGGACTGGAATAAAGTATTGTTTTCTGATGAAGCTAGAATCTTTTTGTGTGGAGAGGACCGACGCCGGCGAGTGCTGCGAAGGCCACGGGAACGCTATGCGGAAGTGTGTTTCGAAGAAATCACTCCTTATGGCGGAGGCTCCGTTATGTTTTGGGCAGCAATTATTTCGACGGAGCGTACGGAGTTAGTTTTCATAGAAAATGAAAAATTAAATGCACACCGGTACATAATGGAAGTCCTAATTCCATATGCACAACCCACATTGACTGCACTTGGGGAAGATTCCATTTTTATGGACGATAATGCTCGCCCGCACCGTTCTGGCGACGTGGAAGCGTACATGCAAGAAGTTGGGATCCGTCGTTTATATTGGCCAGCTCGAAGTCCTGACCTCAATCCAATTGAGCATGTGTGGGATGTTCTAAAGAGACGGGTAAGATCAGTCCAACCTGCTCCACAAAACATCAGGGAGCTAAAAAGAGTCATTGCAGAAGAGTGGGAACGTATTCCTCAAAACAAGCGCGTAAGATTCAACCCATTGCACCCCTGTCGTACCCAGTGGCTAATACTAATTATAGAAAAAACGCATATTTGCAAAGAGTGAGCAGCAAATTTAACAGTTTAAGTAAAGAGATAACCTCATTAGATTTATTCTGCACAAGCGTGAACTCGGCTAGGCGGCTGCTTAGCTGCGAGTTTTTTAAACATTAAGTAAGATGTTTTTCCTAACTTGGTAATATAATTTTATCGTAGCATTATATAAGTATCTAATTTTAACAAACTTTGGTATGATTTGGTGGAAATTTACATTCCAATTTTATTGTAAGAGAATGAATGCTCACGTAAAATTTCCTATTTTCTAAATTGTTTTTTTAAACGTGAGGACCTGTAATTGGCTTTCTTGGTGTTTATCTTTAAAATATTATTTAAAACTGTATTAAGCTGTAGGTCATCCTATAAATAAATAAATAAAAACGTTATTAAAAACATCGTGGAAAGCATGCCCAGAAGGGTTCAAGCTGTGATTTTGGCAAGAGGAGGTCACACTCGTAACTTTTTACATTTGTAACTTTATATAATTAAAAAAAGTAAAAATAACTTGTCTTTATTGCCGACCACTTCTTATTGTTTGGGCGTGTACAACGATTTTAAAGAATTCATCGTTTTTTTTTCTTTTAATTGCTCGAATTCACTTCACGCGCATTAATTTACACGATTATAAGTACTAAGACTACGTCAAAGAAATAAATTTCATTTAATTAACTAAAATCGATCTTAGAACGTAAATTCCCTTAGGTGCCCGTTTTTTTTTTGAAAAGAGTGTATGTACTTGAACTTATTTTTGGTGAAAAAATCGCGCGGTTATTGTTAAAAAAAAACAACAAACCATTCGCTCGTCTCTACGACACAGTCGCGACACTCCAGACTGTCTGCGTGCCGAGCGCAAGCCGAGATCGAGGCACGAAGCAAAAACTTGCGTTTCGTCCGTTTCTATGAAGTTGAAATACTGTATAGATAATATTACCGTGCATTTACCATGCCGTCCCGGAATGTTTCAGGGTCTTGTTGTAGGCAGGCGTCGCCGGACACAAATTGGAGTCTTCTTTTTTTAAGACGTCACTTTGCACTCAGCGCTGGTTGAATCTGATCTTATATTCTTTTGTTGCGATCCATTAGCACTAAGGTTGTGATAATGTCGCCTTTTGATTTTATTCAAAAGGACCCATTGTTCTTCTTAGATATGTTTGACATAAATGCGGCTAGCATTCTGATCAATGTTCGATTTTTAGTCTTACTATATATATAATGGTCGCACTCTTCGTGTTTCTTGCCTTGCCGTTGTACAGTGCAAACTAGTGCGGAGGGTAGATATGAATCTCTCATTCAAATTCATTTTAAAAATCACATTCTTATTTCAAGAAACGAAACCATACATACTCGTTAGCATCTACAAAGTTGTATTTTTACTATGATATCTATGTAGGTAGGTACGAATACCTGGCAAATAAGAAAATAAAAATGTATGTTTATGTAGGCACTTTTTCGTAAACACTTCTTATACACTTGGTTCTACATCCAAATTTTTGCACCTATATCAATTAACAGTTAATTGATTGAATAGCCCACGGAACCGTTGTATGAAACCAATTATAATGAATAAACGTTTATTATGTAGCCTGGAACTCCATAGAAAATATTTTCAGAAAACCACTTCGTAACCTATTTTCAAACTATCAAGGTAACATTATTCCAGTTTACGCCGAGCCATGTGCACGAGAAGTCCGGTTTTCAGAGGTTCAATCTATAGGGATATCGTATAGTTTTTTCTAAATGGCATGATAATTTTACTCGTAATATTCTTGGACGAATACACGAAACAACGTCTATGTGCAGCGATTTATATTAATGCCTGTCCTTAGAACACCATATATTTCGCCACATAACCGTTTGATTATAAGATTGTGGATATTTCAAAACGAGATTACCAAATAAAGTCTATTAAAACATAAATATATAAAATAACAAACAATGATAACTGCCGGACTTCACCGAATGGTGGAAGGGCTAGCTACCACCAGCATATTTGTGCCGCTTCTACTTGCGTAGAAGCGGCACAAATATGCTAATCTCGGTAGTAGTTACATATTTGAGCCGTAATCAGAGCGCTTAAACGATGCGACGCGTGATCAAAATTTTGACACTTACTCGTATTTGGCTCAAAGAATAAGAATTGCAATCTAACTGGTAACTGGCAGTGGGCTTGAGCATTTCGACTGACTGTAGGCCTGCAATGGGCTGTAGGTTGACTAAATGCTTTGGATATAGTAGTTGTAGTGTCGTATTTATTGTGTAGTGTGTTATTAATAAAGGCATAAAAAAGGAACGTCGTTATATTTTTTTAGCTAATAGGTCTTTGACCTCTCTGTCTTGCTAAACTAGAATTACTGGCTCTCAAAGACTGCTGCCGGAATACACCGTTAGGTATTAGCGACAGATTTTCTACTTGAGGGTGGTATTCCCAGGCGGGCATTCGCAAAATGCCCTACTTACATGCACAGCACAGTACAGACCAGTCATAACATTTAACTGGCGTTTTTAATTGAAAGAGACGAATATTCCAGTAAAGGGTGAACCCTGCGTCTACAAATAACATTATGATTGGCACGAAACAGAACGGAGTTTACACCTTTCACCCAAGTAACGCAGAGTGCTTATAAATGAAGAAGTAGTATGCACTTTCTACATACTGTGGACGTGGACGACTGCGCTGCTAGTGATAGGTAGGTACACTGTGACAACAGTGGTTTGAGTCAATAGTTAGACGCCTTAGAGATTGTTCTTTATATCTATTCTTAGAAGTTATGTTTTATATTCATATAATTATATATTCTTAGTTATTGTATTCAAAAACGTTCACTATTTTCGGTATTCAAAAATTACAAAAAGTGTCAATTTTTCGGCATGTCATTTAAAAATATTTTCTATTATCTACATCTTTAAAAAAACAGGCCTATGTGGTATCTGTAAGCATCAATTCAAAGTCTTTAACTAAATATCAAAATTGCAAGTATTAATGAAGACGGAGAAGTGTTATCCAATAAAACGTTATATTTTCATAACCATATAATAATACAAGTATATTTTTGTTCGTAAGTATCACTTTATAATTTCTACATATAATTTAAATCTAAGCGAAATACACATTTACAAATTGTTGGAGCACAACAGCTTTTCCACTCTCACCTAAGACTACGAGTAAAACTTTGTGTTCGAAAATAAGGCAAAATGTAATAACTCGTATCACTACTTGAAATGGATAAAATTTGCAACCACTTAAATAAAATGCTATGTTCCAGGAAGTTTTGCTTTTATTTTCTCGTAGCTATGAAAAGTAGAGGGGATAATAGCTTTCCCAACTACACTCAGAATTCTCTCCTAACCTACTCGTATTAAGGCTAGACTGCACGGAGCGGTTTCCGTACAAAAGTATTTTGAATACCAACTGTCCAAACTCTGTGAAATTTTGTATGCACATCCCAGAGCCTAATATCTATGCTTCTGGTTTGCCAATTTTGGACTTATCATTTATTTTATCCCTAACTGTCTAGTAGAATTTCAATACAAAACGATAGTTCAGAATATTTTTTAAATACTTACTTAATTTTTCGGAAAATTGACACATTGGAATCATAGATATTAGGCTCAGGATTATACTTGCAAAATTTCACCGAATTTGAACTCATGGTTATTATTTAGTAACCGGCTAGGACTCGCGTAATATTTACCGGATATTGCTCCGACCAGTTTTTTTTTTTAATCTCATGGTACTTAAAATATGACAAAACTACGTTTGTATGAAAGGTGCTACTTCCCTTAACTCCCTCAACACGCTAGGGAGTTAAATCTAGTATGCTTCCTCACACTCGGGATTAAAAATGTCGCCAGTGACGTGAGACACACCTTTACTTGGTGCATAGTCTACTATTTATATTATAGAGCAAAAACTGGCTAAAAGTCGAACCTTGCTCTGTCACACAGTTGAAGCAGCTAGTAAACTTAAAAATCGTTTTACATCACAGCTTAAAATATACATAATTGGCATTTTCAATATGCGTTGGTGTAATAGAAAATATAGGTACAAAGTACACCGAAGTTTTAGACTCCTAACTAGTTAATGTTTTCAAATATAATTTTAAAAAATAAAAACAAAAATTTACTAAAATTAACAACTTTGACGATCCTCCATTTATTTGTTTCTTGAGATAAAATATATATTTACTACAATCAATGAGCTCTCTAGTAAACGCTTGACTGCAGAAAAGATTTCTTTCGGATACATTCTTATAATATCGGGGCACCAATAAAATAATTAAATTTTAAAATTCAAATGTCGTTTTTGAGTCAACGTGTTTCGCAAAATATTTATATTTCAGGTCTGTTACTCGTTCAGCTTATGAGCTAGAGACCTCTAACATACGGACAGATGAACCTAGAGACAGACAGACGGCGAAGTCAAATGCAATTTGCTCTTTGGGTGCGGAAAAACGACGCAGAAACACCTATAATACTTAAACATTGACATACGAGTAACATATAAATGTTACTCCTACGTCTGTCTAAATTAATAAGAAGCAACTCTTGCATTCTTCATGAGATAAGTAACTATTTGCAAGTGAACTGACTTCCGCGTCTACACCCAACACTATAATATAAAGTTCACTAACAACACCTGCAAACTGAACCTGGGAAATCACAACTTTGTACCTACTGGAATCGGACTTGAAAGGGAAATGTACTAGCACGAATTCGGAGCTCTCATCAACATTTTCATAAACGTGGTCCATGACGATGGCTTACAGTACTCGCAAGGCTAAAAAGTCGTACGAAGTCAGGAATAAAAAATCCTAGCTATATGTTGCTTATTGTCTTTATAAACTAATCCCATATTTCAGTTTCCATCTTCTAACTATCCATTTAATATTTGACATTAAGGCTGATCGTAGGTATGTTTCCAATCACGTCGCCTTTCGTCAGCACGGCCTTTAATTGTTGGTAAACACTTACCAGCACTCGAGGTTTGCGCGCCGTACCGTACCTCCGTTCGTAATAGCTCCCTGAGTTTTCCATCGCACTCACATGAACACATATACCTTATATTGACACATAATAAACACACCGACAAGAATTTAGGATGAATTCATAGACACGTTTCTGAGATAAAATGATTTAAAGTTTGAAACAGCGTTTAAAAACTAGCGTTCGGTTCCATCGATTACATAAAAATTACGACTTATTTATCAGGGATCTACCGTTTAATTAAACAAAGTACCGATTGTTGTTAGATAACGATTTGTCGAGTGTTGTTATCGGTGCGCACAAATAGTATACTGAGACGTTTGATAAAGCCAAACATCCATGTTGGTTACAGGTACGTAATTTTGATTTGATAACCGCTTTAGTACGCACTTTGTTAGTTGAGGGGATAAATAATTGTTCAAGGACCTCTCATTTTGATAAGTTTATAACATTGTTTAGATTTAGATGATAATGAGAATCAATTAGCTCCATAATTTTGAAGCGCTCGTAGGTACCTAGTTTGCGTAACCATTCTGAATCGATCAGCAAAGTTAAGCAACGTCCACCACGGTCATGACTTGGATGGGTGACCGCTGGTGATATTACTACTGAGCGCTTCCGTGCTTCGGAGGGCACGTTAAGCCGTCGGTCCCGGTTGTTGTCTTAGGATGGCAGTCGTTACAGCATGGTGGTAGGGCACTTTGCGAATGCCCGCCTGGCTAGCTAACCTGTAAAGTTGAAAATCTTTCACCAAGCACCTAACGGTGTGTTCCGACAGCTGCCCTTGAGAGCCAGTAATTTTAGGTTAGTCTGAACAACATCTTCGACCACATCATCACTTACCATCAGGTGAGATAGTGGTCAAAGGCTAACCTATCAGGCATAAAAAAAAAAAAAAAAAAAACCACATAAGAACTTAAACATACTAAAATTAGCAAGGAACGCGGTGTAAAAAATAGGATTGCTGTGGTCAGCGAGGCTAGGAAGCGACCTTATTGGTGGGTTTTTATACCTACTACACTCATTTTCGTCACACACCTTTGGTGAACACACAGCCTATAACTGATTTCTACCGTGCCCACACGCAGGCATACTACTCAACTACGACTCATTGCGAGTAGCTGTGGCTCTGCGTCTCAGCTGCGACTTTTGCGAGCACCACGTTTGCGTTTGTGGTGCCAGTGTGGAGGCAAACGGCTATCCCGGATTGGGTGTACACGGTGCGCTTCGCGAAGACTCTGACATCAGGCACAAAACGTCTTGAGACGTGCTCTGGTGTCAACGAAAGTGCCCTGTGTCTTGGAGCCCCCTGTTTGTCCCGTTTGGATTTCTAGAGGCCGGATGGTCTGACCCTGATTCCATGGCAGAAAGGACGCTGCCTCGTAACGGATGCGACATGTAATGCGTGTTAATCCGTAAGAACATTTGCTTCCTGGCCTATATCCACCACCCAGCAGTAAGCCGGCGCGAGCGCGGTGACAGTGGCTTGAGGGGACCTCAAGTACTTACAAAAACAGCTTGACTAAACACTTATATTATTACATGTAAGTATTAAAATCTGTATCGTCAATAAAAAAACTTAGTTTTAAATTAGAAGCTACCAAAGTAGCTTCTAATATATATATACATATACTCGTATATAAATTAAGCGGATAATTAAACTTAATTTTTTACACTGTGTTTGTGGAAATACAGTGTCGAACCTAACTTTAATATATAATAATTAATTTACTATTAACTTCAGATCAGTTTTTAACATCATTTTTCAATGCAACAATCAGTTTTTAAATGCTAAATTAAAAGTTAACCTAAATTCAAATAAATTTTCGTAGGTTTCGTATTTTGTTTCATGAGTAATTTTTTTCGTGTATGGAGTATGAAGGAAAGATAAAACAACACATGTAGGTACGTAGGTACGTAAGGAAAAACACTAACAAAACATTTTTTTATTGGAGCTTCTTGCACCAATTGTATTCATTTAACCGTCATAAGGTAGGTACAATGCGCGGCCATCAACCAGACTACAGACTTCATCTGATCGAAAGAAGTGCTATTTGAAACACTTAAGGCGATCCTGGCCAAAAAACGCCATACAAGAATTAACTTTTCTCAAAGAAAAAACTCGGTTATTAAACTGAAAAAAATATATGTTATTTTTAAGCATATTCTTGGGTTAATTCATAAATCTGATCCACATAATAAATAACTTCACTCGATAGAAAAAAATCCTAAAGTTACCTCTATTTCGAATTTAAAAACGATTTTTGACTCCCTTTTTACCAATCTTTAATTTTAAATTATTTTTTTATACATTACTTATCAATAAAAGTAATTAAATCATAAATAAAAATGTAAAAAAGTTATCATGTTAATTTTATATGATTTTTTAACATGAATTCATGGCATCAGAGCTCGCTCACTTGACCGCCAGTGCGCTCGCAGAGCTCGTCGACGTAGGACCTGTGTCAATTTTTTCGATCTACGCAGCGCCACACAGAACAGGATCAAAATGAATATCAAACAACAAAATAAAACATGCTCTGGGCTAACTTTCGACTCGTTACGCTTATCTTGATGACTTCCTGATTGACGGTGAATGACAATTGATTTCGTAAGTAGTGAAAGTTAGTATCGTGAAGGTTAATATGTGTGTTAATATTAAGAAAAGGGCTTTTTTTTTTTACAAATAAATGGAACTTTGAAATAACTTGTCGAACTCGGTACTGTGATAGTTCCAAAGTACCTATTATCACAGCAGCGCAAAATATTCTTCGAAAGGTTATTTTGTACTTTTGGGTGTTGAAGTCGGTTCCATTTTTTGGTAAATAAAATTATTTTTGAATCTTTTTAGTTACCCTTGCTACTTACGGGATCGATTGTCATTCATTGGCAACGACTATATCATCAAGATAGGTCAATATGTTTCAGTTATTGGAGTGTAACTCAAAAACGACTTGAACGATTTTGATAAAATTTAAATGAGACTAGACGACAAGCATCAGCTTTCAAACAAAAAAGAATTTTTGAAATCGGTTCACACAGTCAAGAGTTGCGGAGGTAACAAACGTAAAAAAACAGACGAATTGAGAACCTCCTCCTTTTTTGGAAGTCAGTTAAAAAAGGGGGAGGTCCTCAATTTGTCCGTTTTTTTTTTACCGAACCGATTTTGATGATTTATTTGATTTGAATGTTGATGATTGTCGTGTGATTTTATTTAAATTTCATCAAAATCGATCTAGCCGTTTTTTGAGTTACACTCCAATAACTGAAAGGTTTTTTCCTATCTTGATGATATAGTCATTGCCAATGAATGACAATCGGTCCCGCAAGTAGCAATGGACACTAAAACGGGTGAGTATTTTTATTTATCAAACCTACTTCAACACCCAAAAGTGTGAAATAACTCTTCGAAGTCGGGACCATGTGCACAATATTGTGATAATAGGTACTTTTGAACTATCACAGTACCGACTTTAACAAGTTATTTCGCACATTTGAGTGTGGATTTTTCGGTAAAAAAAAAATATTGAATTTAGTATTGAATTTGTTAGTAAATTTGAGGCGTCTTTTTTATGATTATAGAAATAATAAGTGACATTAAGCGATTTTTAAAACTGGATGGATATACATTAAATTATAAGTAAAAACATAAATCTGGCTGTATGGAAACTCATGTCACGTCACGACCATGATATGCGATGTCACACCCGTGACTTGAACTAGTTTTTTGATAACTTTCTAGGTTCAATAAGCTTGCTAAAATGCAATGAAATTATTGTTTTTATATCTAGTTTTAGCCAAATGCCTAGTATTTCGTACCCAGGGTCTAAGATAATGAAGTTAATAATCAAAGCCCAGTGTATGGGTATACACTGGGCTTTGAGTATTAACTTCATTACCATATATAATCAAATCTGTACTTTATAATTTTTAGTATAGATTTACTCCACCCTTTTTTAATTAATACATGATAATAATAATATATATATTATAAATTCAAAAGTTAGTATGTGTTTTAGCTTCTTAACCGACTTCAAAAAAGGAGGAGGTTTTCAATTCGTATATTTATTTTAAATGTTTGTTACCTCAGAACTTTTTACTGATAAACCGATTTATATGATTCTTTTTATATTTGAATGTTTGTCGTATGGTCCTATTTAAATTTCATCAAAATTGGTCAAGCCGTTTTTTAAGCCGTCGGCCCCGGTTGTTGTCTCACGATGGCAGTAGTATCAGCATGTTAGTAGGGCGTTTTGCATTTTGAATGCCCGCCTGGCTAGCTACCACCCTTAAGAAGAAAATCTGTCGCCAAGCACCTAACGGTGTGTTCCGGCAGCTGTCCTTGAGTGTTCTAGGAGTAATTCTAGGGTAACCTGAACAACATCCTAGACCACATCTTTAATAACCATCAAGTGAGATAGTAGTCCAAGGCTAGCCTATCAATAATTATAAAAAAAACATGCATTTATTAATACTCGTAGTAGAATGATACACAAAGTTGTCAGTGACTATGATTAAATGAAATCATCAACATTCATTTTAGCACCTTTGTGGCAAGCCCGCAGAAGCCACTTAATCGATCATTAATTATGTATTACTGATAATTAATTAACCTCAGTCACAAACGAGATGCCCTTAGTCTGCCATAATGAACACTGCATCTATTAGGATACTACTAGTCATAACAAGCGCTCTAGGCGCACGCCTATTAGTAAGGTACATATCGGACGAACTCAAAAATTTTGCTCTATTTTAGCGAACACGTTTTAGGTGCCCACCCCACCAACTTAAGCATAGTGAGGGGTAACCAACTCCAACTTCTTTAACAAATATTTGTAGTTCACGACCGTGTAGAATTAGTTTCACTCGTCTGTGGAAACCGCGGTGTAGTTGTACTCTTATCTGTTTTTTAGTTACACTCCAATAACTGAAAAGTTTTTTCCTATCTTGATGATATAGTTATTGCTAATTAATGACAATCGAATCCGCAAGTAGCAAGGGACACTAAAATGGGGGAATTTTTTTTACCCCAAAAATTGAGCCGACTTTAACACTCAAGGGTGTGAAATAACTTGTTGAAGTCGGGACCATGCGCACAATATTGTAATAATATGTACTTTTGACCTATCATGGTACCGACTTCAACAAGTTATTTTGCACCTTTGAGTGCTGAATTCAAGCCCATTTTTCGCCAAAAATTTGCTTAACACCGCTGAATGGATTTAGATGATATATCATAAAACGTATTCTAATTTTTATCTCGATTTTCCGAACGGTTCCTGAAGGATCAGGAAAACCAATTTTGATGAATGGAATCTAGATATGTTGTAATTGATTGTTTGAAACTATATCTAACTCGTGTAGTTTTTAACGCAATTTGCGAACCATATACTATTAATATGTACACAATGGTTAAATTAAGGTTAGTAAATTGTTATCACTATTGTTAGGTCCAATGCCAAAAAATATGAGTTCAATTTATTCTGTTGTATCTCTTTATACTTGTTATCTGGGGAATCCTCAACTCAACTGTAATAAAATATATATTTAGATTTCTTTTATGTATATCACACATAAAAACTCTTTACATTTTCGCAAGCTCATTGAACCTAGAAAAATATTAAAATACTAGTTCAAAGTCTCGGGTGTGACATTGAGTACCATAGTCGTGACGTAACATGAGTTTCCATACAGCCAGATTTACGTTTTTACTTATAATTCAATTTATATCCATCTAGTATTAAAAATCACTTAATGTTACATATTACTTCTATAGTTATAAAAAAAATACTACTTAAATTTACTAACAAACCCAATACTAATGCAATTTCTCACTATAAAAAAATGTTTACCGAAAAATGAAACTGACATCAACACTCCAAAGTGTGAAATAACTTGTTGAAGTCGGTGCCATAATAGTTCAAAAGTACCTAGTATAACAATATTTTGCGCATGAAACCGACTTCGACAAGTTATTTCACACTTGAGTGTTGAAGTTGGTTCCATTTTTTGTTAAAAAAAAATTAAACTCTTTTTAGTGATTCTTGCTACTTACTGGATCGATTGTCATTCACTGTCAAAGACTATAATATCATCAAGATAGGAAAATATTTTTCAGTTATTGGAGTGTCATTCATGATACTTGTCGTTCAATTTCATTTAAAAATCAAACGACAAGTATCAGCTTTAATAAAAAAAGAATTATCAAAATCGGTTCACCCAGTCAAAAGTTCTGAGGTAACACACATAATAAAAAATATAGACTAATTGCGAACCTCCTACTTTTTGAAGTCGGTTCAGAAGCTAACACACATACTAACTAACTGAGTTTATTAGAAATATGTTAAAAACCTTATCTTACAATTTTCATAAACTACTTTTATATAGTAACTTAAAATTCATTTATTAATTTTTAATTCCAAATAACATTTTGATTTATAACAGTGCGCGTATAGATACATTATATCTAAATATAGTATCTGTTGCCCTGTTTTATGACTTAATTTTTTTTAGTTTTACGGGATATGGTTCTACTGTATCTTCAATAATGGACACTATCTGGCAAATTTTATTTTTATTTCTGGCCAATTTTGCTAGAAGGCAAATATCTGCCTGAAGATGGTTGCCTTAATGAGCGATGATTATGAAGTAAGATTTGTACTCATTGACTTTGAATTGAGCACTCTGTACAGGACAGCTTTATGAAATTTATTACAATGGGGCTCCTGTCACAACCAAGACAATTGATACATATTTTTAGTTTCAAAAATGCTCTCTATAAGCGCTCAACTTAACAAGTATCGTTTTGGATAATATCTTTTTTATTAAACTTGCAAAACAGTTCATTGGAATGAGCTTAAATTATATCAAAAATATTGTGAAATTTGGTTTTATTTTAAACGCGAGATATAATTCTTTGAGATTTGTTATTATGTTGAATACATGGTCTGAAAATAATAATTTAAAAAAACTTAACTAAAACTAAACGATTCTGTCTCGACCATGGGCCACTCGCCACAACCGTGGTTCTATGAAAACCACGGTTGTGACGTCCATGGATGTGAAATGTTCGCACCGTGCTATAACTACAAAGATTAAACAAAAGTAGCCATCTTAAAACAATCACTAGATTAATTGTTATTAAACACACCAAATTAATAAAAATCTGCGAAGACATATTCATAAATACATATTTTAAGAGCCACGGTCTTGACAGCATAAGGGTACTCGTTTTACAAAATAACTAATATCAAACTTATTTTTACGCAGCTATATCACTCGACGCCATTAATTAATAGGACAACTGTGACAGACAGACTTGTTACTGAATTCTGGGAATCTCACATGACATGGTTGTGACATTTAATGTGTTCTTTTAATGAAGTTTATGTATATATATATTTATTTAAAATATAATAATATTACCAAATTACCATTTATGAATAGGTGCATTAAACGGCTTTCTCTATAATCAGTACTAATATTATGTGAATGTACTATAAATGCGAAAGTAACTCTGTCTGTCTGTTAGGCTTTCACGCCAAAACTACTGGACTGATTTGAATGAAATTTGGTATGGAAATAGTTTGAGACCCGGGAAAAACATGGGATAGTTTGTATCCAACTGCGCAAAAAGAGGTTAATGTTTTTGCGCGATAACCGACAAACGCGCGGGCGGAGCCGCGCCTGGAAAGCTAGTAAAAATATAATAGAACCTTAATATATTAATTGAATGTAGTTCTCACAAATAAAAATGTTTTTCTTAAGAATGATAATTTACCCATCTAAAATAACCGTAGGTACACAATAAACTGTATAGATATATAAACACTACTGTACTGATCGAACCCCTACAAGACCCGATTATTTTTCCGGCGTATGTACCAATACACGACAAATGTTAATTCCATTCTAAAATGTCATACTGACGTGATCTCCGCTACGTAGGTAGGACTGTACTGTACCTTACCTGGAGAGCTAAAAGCGTGCACGCGGCGCATCGCACACAACTCTGTGTCGCGTAAATGAATACGTCGCGCTCGCATAAAATACCTAAAGTCCGTGGAAAGCCTCGCCTTAACTCTCGGAATGATGTCGTTACCCTTCCATATTTCTGAAAATGATTACAAGCACTATCGCGCGCTAAGCGAAAATCATATTTGCCGTGTCAAAGTCAAAGTCAAAGTCAAAGTCAAAATCATTTATTCAATTTAGGCGTCTACGACGCTCTTATGAAGGTCAATTACAAATTTTAATATTGAAATATACTACACTGTACTGCCACGTTCAGCAAACAGAAATTATAGAGCCACTGCGAGAAGAACGTGTATGGAGTATGCTAAGAAATGTTTATTTAATAACATTTATTCTGTCCACGAGCTCTTATTGCTTCTTATACGGTTCTTCATCGATCGGATGAGAGTCACAATCACATGTTGTGGTATTCCATTCCATTCCTCTTGGATTTCATTTTGCAGCTGGCTAAGTATTTCTGGGGCAGGATCTCCTGCTCGAATTCGTCTCATTAATTCATCCCATAGATGTTCAATGGGTTTCATGCCTGGGCTTCATGCTGGCCATTCCATTCCATAATGGAGGTACCGACTTCGGTAAGATAATATCGTACGACGCTCGCGGTATTTGCGCTAGTATTGTCGCACATCAATATGAAGCCGTTGCCAATAAATGTGCATAGGGCATCACATGAGGCTCAAGACACTGTTCGATATACCGATGTCAATGAGAATTTAGTGCAGGCAAACCGTGCAGACAAGACGTGGCCCAGATACGAAGGCAAACTATGTCTTACCGCCGCCGGCGCTGATTCCTCCCCATAACGTATATGAAAATACTAATAATAATAAATAGGTAAAGGTATTGATGCCAATAAATAGACGAAATATTTTTGTAGTACAATTACCTACCTATATAAATATTTCGTTTTATTTTGCATTACTTAACATTTGAAATATTATTTGTTCCAGTTTGGAGGTGTTAAGGCGAGTCCTGCGTTCATTTAAAATATACCTAGCTTTAGAGAATATCCGCTCACAAAGCACGGACGTTATTAGTATATTACCAACAACACGCGGTAAAATTTCCGCCAGTCGGGTAATTTTATACTGGCGTAACCAAAGACTATGTACACAAGCACTGAATCCGACAATAACTATTAAGGCTAGGATATTCGAAATCAACCTATTTTTGATTCACCCGTAAACAATGTAATATTCATTATTTTGATCTGAAAAAAATATATGTTGTAGTTCAATATGCTTGCTAAATTATTTTCAAAACACGATAATTACAACTTCACTCGATCATAAAAAATAACGCAAAGAGATAAATTTTGATCGTTTTTTAGGTCATACGTATAATATATTAATCTTTTACTATAAAAAAAATATGTCAAAAAACAGGCAATGATGTTTAGAAGAACATTTTGTGGTTACTTTTTCTCAAAACAGTTTATTTATTTTTAAATACAATATTTATATAATATACGCAAAATCCTCTACCACCACGCAAAATTACTGGTTTTCAAGGTCACATAGCGGAACAGACCGGTAAGTGCTTGGCAACAGATTTTCTATTTGAGGGTGGTAGCTAGCCAGGCGCGCATTCGCATAATCGTCTACCACCACGCAAAATTACTGGTTTTCAAGGTCACATAGCGGAACAGACCGCTAATTGCTTGGCGACAGATTTTCTATTTGAGGGTGGTAGCTAGCCAGGCGCGAATTCACATAATCGTCTACCACCACGCAAAATGTAGAGGAACACACCGGTTAGTGCTTGGCGACAGATTTTCTACTTGAGAGTAGTAGCTAGCCCGGCGCGCATTCGAAAAATCCACTACCACCACGCAAAATTACTGGTTTTCAAGGACATATAGCGGAACAGACCGGTAAGTGCTTGGCGACAGATTTTCTTCTTGGGCGTGGTAGCTAGCTAGGCGGGCATTATGCCTTACCACCATGCTACCCGCCATCAAGCTACCACTCTCAAAGAAAAAATCTGTAGCCAAGCACCTAGCAGTGTGTTACACTGAAAATCCTATTTGAAACTAATAATGTTATTGTTCCCACTTCCCGTCATTCATATCAAATAATATAGGTACGTGCTAATAAACTCTCCCCCCCGCAGCGTATCGCGCCACCGCATAACCGCACCCCTGCCCGCCTGCTGCACTCTCATTGACTAACATAAAATACATATACCGAAATGGAATTTGGTAATCGTATCGCAATTGTGCTAACAGATATATACCTGTTACCCTTATTTCATTACAGTATTTACCGAAATCGTATCGGTAAATACCCATACCGTAATATCCCTGCTACGTGGCTACTTACATGTGCTCACCCTACATTTTAGAATCGTATTTCTACGGGCAAAGTGTTATTTTTTTATCTTATTTATCAGTTATATACAATAACAAAATAAAATAATTACTTTTTATAAATTCTAATATTAGCATCGATTAGTTTGTTGTATTTCAGAATACCTATGCCAAACTAAACTTACAAATCATTGAAAAGTATGCAATAACTTGTTAAAGTCGGTACCATGCTCATCTAAAATACTCTATTTTCAACTTCCGCAAGTTATTTCATATTAATTATACATATACTCTACAGACGACCACATGCCAGAATTCAATTTTTCAGCTACTTTACTACGTATTGGTAACAAAAATAGTCCATTATTCGCTGTTTGTTTCCGTTAGGTAGGTTTGTTACTTATTTCGTTTACGAGCTAAAGACTAAAGCCAATGACTTACGGACGGACATACAGACAGACATCGGGCACTCATAAATATGCGCTCCATTTTGCGTTTTGAGTTCGGAACCCTAAAATATATCCGAACCAAATCTAATAAAAATAGGTACGTATTGTGAAACGCATATTTTTATTCTATAAGCGAATAAAAATGTTCACAAGAACAAAACAATTATTTAGATGCAGTCCAGAACTGCATCTAAATAATTGTTTTGTTCTTAGTTTTAGTAGCAGATACCTAAAGTTGATCAACTAATACACTGTGACGCTAATAGCGTGCGGCTGGGTACAATCAGCGAGCGACCTGTCGCGTACGTAGTGTTAATAGCCCGCAACTCTCGGACGCTAAATTTGCCTACTGATTGAGAATATAATAGCCTTAAGTCACGTAAATTCGGCATGCGTAATAAGTAAATTATTGGACGAGCACTTTCAACTTTGCGTATACGTAATGAAAATATCAAAACAAACAAACCTAACCTTGAAAGAATAATATCAACTGGGTCTTGTTGACAGGAAGTGACCTGCGAGCGGTATAGAAATAAGTTGTTATTCCACGTATTAAAATACAATAATAGTGGTAATATTAAATAATAGCAATATGTTTGTTCCTAGAAAATATAAATATTCATGAGACACAAAATCAAGCTTTGTTTATTACCTATTAAACTATATATTATTTTAAAGTCCACCCTTTCTCTAATTTTACGTTACGATATAAGTAAATATAATGACCGGAAAGTTTGTGACAGGGATAGATCACGTTAATAGTTATCCGCCGTAAAAATTGAGTTCGCTGATACTCATAGACACGAAGTGCATAGTCAAATATGTTTGGCGAATAATAAGATGTTAAGAATGTGTGGTTGCTACCAAAAATGATTATTTGAGTATTGTTAAATTTGCTCTCGAAAAAGAAACAAGATGCGTTTTTTTTCGGCGATTTAAACTGAGATCGAGCACAGCCATAGAAGAACCGTGCATTACCTAACTACGCTTGCCGTCTTCATTAGCTACCGCTCGCTCCGTCAGGAAAGAACTTTCGAAAGTACTAAGTACAACTAAAACATTGGTAAGTGTTTAGAAGAATCAGTAATACAGCTTACTTTGTCTTGATTGTATTTATAATTACTAAAAACCGAAAATATATATATTTTTAATTTCTAAAATGCGGACAATTTTCTATACTTAATGAATATTGAAACTTTCACTAGATATTATTGGTAATAATATCTCGTGAAAGTTGTGAAGTAATGAACCTTAGTTTGGTTTGATGAATAATATTATCTTAACTGTACGAACTGTACCCGTGGCGTCACTTTCATGGGTAGCAATAATAGCGCAATATCATGTTGTATTGTTACATACGTTAGAGCACATATATAGAGCTACATCTGTTTCGCGGAAAGATAGGCAGCATAGGGTCAAGAGCTAAGATTTTTTTACCTGTAGATCAGTTGTTTGCCCTCCATATTTACTAGACGAATTCAGGGTAATCGCCTGAGTCACTACCAGTCTAGCACTTCCGAGCGTCCGGTGAATACATCGCCGCTAATCGTGTTTTTTCGGAATAATCTATGGACAATACACCTTCCTTGTGTCTTTAGACTCTGCACCAATTATACAGGCACTGTGAGAGATAAGAAAACTGTTTCATTTCACGCGTAATTATTGCTTTTATTGTTGAAATAGAAAATATCGTTATTTGGTTTTATCTTTGGAACGAATCTCAATGAAATGCATGAGCGAGATATATGTATCGTTTGGTGTGAGAGAGTGAAAGAGATGCAGCATAATGGTGATCGAAACGTCTCGTGGCGGTTCGGTGGTAACATTAATTGCTTATTTATCTCTTTCTAACAACAGATATGACGCATAATATTTGAACGTTCTTTCCTTGTCATTACAAACTGCTTATAGATGTGCGTAGGTATGTACATAGGTATATTCTAGTAAGCTTTTAGAGCAGTGGTGTTCGGATATAACAACTCAAAGTAATTCAACTCCCTGGTCAAGAGATATTATTTTGTAAGGGTACTAGCTGCGAAACCGCTGGACACTGTTAATCCTGCCGTCGCCATCTAGCTTTTTTGGTGGAACCGTGAACCAACTTATCTTGAACAATCAGAAGTCAGAACCACACAAGCATGCAAAACGAAACCTGAACTAACTGAAAAGCTTAGCTGCAGCACCATCTCAGTAAAATTATTAAAACGCCATTGTGTTGAGTATTGCCATAAACAAATCTGAATTGTAAATAGTAGATTTGACTTTGGTAGTTTCATAGACTACTCTCAATTAAAAAGAATATTGTTTTGTTTTCCTGCTCTAACCAAACCCTAAAGTCTGCACAGTAGATACATGCATTAATCTTTTACTACGCTCTATCGGCTTTCATTTCTGCGCGAACACCTCTCGTACACACATCATTCTTCACGCAGTATATCCGTACTTTCTTTGGCCTTCCTGTTCCCAGAGATGTTTGTGTTCTTCTGTCTTGTTCTGTCCATTAATGTATCCATATTCAAGACTCTTCTCTTTATAATACTTTATATTTCATAAATACTACGCTAAATCATCTATTACCTATTCTTATTTTATCTGTCACAAAATATGAAACCTGTGGTTTATGTTTTGATTAATTTTAATCACCATCTTCACATCAGCCAGATTGTTCAGCGTTCCCTTTTGGAGAATTTCGTAACCCACATGTATTTATTATCCGATTTAAGTTTGAAACTGACGTATATGGCTGGATTAAAAAAAAATATCAGTATATTGCATGTTCTACATGATCATAGATTTCTCGAGCCTTAAATAGAAAGAGTAACGACAACCTAGATAAATTAATTGTCACTGGGAAGATAGAGGCGAAACGCCCAAGATATCGCATTCATATTATATTGGATATTGAGCAGTAATAATAAGGCAAATGCAATCAAATCACAATTAGCATATCATTTGCGAATGAAAGTTCTTAAATTTGACTTTTAGGTTCTTTTAGGAAACCCACTGTTCTACCTAGCTCTACCTAGATGATGCTTAATAGTTTTTACCTAGAAAAGGTAAATTTGTATAAAAAACAATTAATATTTTTCTGGTTAAAGAGAATAAAATAAGATATGGGCCACTAAGTATGTTGATAAATAGAAGTTTAAAACTACTAGTTCATTACAAGGAAAATCCATATAAAGATTTCGTTTAGTGTATAATGGAATGCTTAAATAGAGTTCGAGAAATTGTCAATTAGAAATTAATAAACTATGTGTATCTTATCCTTGGTAGCTATCCGAAACGACACCAATTAGACAAACTTTAATTTTTGAATTAATTAATAAACTAGAAAAAAATATTTCATGACATTAAAACTATAATATTATGTAGACACATGATTAAAAGTTAATATCTCCACTAAATTAGCTTTTATTCCCTGAAGGGTTGCATGCATCTTATTTTTTCACTTTAGTAGAGTGATACGCCAGGTAATATAGTATAATCTCAGAACACCCCATCAACTCCGGTACAATCAGTTAGAAAAACGCAAACACAATTGGTCTCTGGGGAGAGCAGCAGCGGTGCAAGCCACAAGAAGAAAAGAGGAGGACTGGATGACCTGCCTTAGCACCGAAGTATATCACTGAACTCAATGACATTTGAAGACAAATGTTAATACTGGGTGGTATTGTTCCAGGTAGAACTTGAAACTTAAAGTTGATTTGCAGCCCTTAAAAGGACCGGCAGGGGATGCAACGAGCATGCCTCCACGCACATCCCCCATTTTATCCATCCTGAGATTAGATACCGAAAACAAAGTGTTATCAATAAAACGGATAATTATTATTCTGATCTTTTAGACATGGTTTAGGACAACTATGATTGAAGGTTTTTTTACTAATAGGATGCTTAGGTTTTATCACTATACCATCTATTTCATACGATGCTGTGGTTGCAGATGTTAGCAGGGTAAAAGTATAAGAAAACTGACTCTAAAATACCTAAATATTTGCACATACTCGTAGCATATCATAAGCCATCCTAATACTAACTTGTAAGTGGGCGTTCGCTTAGATAGATCGCTTTATCATTTTGGTGGCATTTAAAAATATCTCAAACATCTCGTTTATTGTGATATATTGATCACATCAATTTTTTTTAATATACAATATTAAAATAAACGGAAGGATAATTTAAAGTCAAAACTTGACGTCACGTCTTGAAATGAAATTGACCAAGCTACTCCTAAATAATCGACTTTGTTTTTAGGTATTTCTGCCATTGCATGGTCTCCTGAGAGTTTCCGATTTTTATCAAATTTATGTGTGCTCTTTGTTGCTCGTCGCCGCGATTCTAAGCGCTACTGAAGCGAGAATGCGCGTGACGTCGCGCATTTTTGTATTTTCTTTATACAAATATGTAAGTTTTGAAAGTTAGTTGGAGATAGAATTCAATATACTATAATAAAATGCCGTGGAAGTTGAGCCTAAATGCCCTCTGTCTCACCCATTCACTCACTTACGAAATGTCATATGTCAGAATTCATAACTCGATCTAGAGGAAGATCGACTTAGTTTATGATTTTCTTTTGCTTAATGGACTACGAGACTGGAATGTATATTTTACTGCATAATATATGACTCATTTTCAAAGGACCTAGAACAGATTGGTGGTAGAATATGTAGGCTTCACGGCAGCAACACCAGAGAGTCCTGAAACACGCAAACGGGAATTTCCTTTGCTATTCACTATATGTAGGAAGGACCTTGTAAGACAAGCCTAGAGCGATCGTTGGCTATCGGTGGCCCTAGCAAGGCACTTCGCTGCTTTACTAGAGTGAAATTTTCATACGGCTTACACAGTAGTCAAACATTTGCTCAACTTACTTACTTCACGAGTATAGTTATCAGATTACGCCGGTCGAAATACAATTTCTACCCTTATAGTCACGGACCGCTCTTTTGCCGTCTTATTTTTTCAAAAAAATATTTTTCCTAAGGCATAACAAATAGTTAAAAAAAATTGCCTACGACGCGACATCCAATAAAGTTAACTTTTATAAATATGATGATGAAATTACATTTTGATATTGAACCACGAAAATGTGTTTGAATCAGAATTTAACTAGTTACTAATAATGTTTAAGTGATAAATAGAGGTGATAGCATTTTATTTACTTTATAGGATCGATTCGGCCTTTCGCCCATAATATTATCAAAACAATTGCTTCATATATTATTAGAAGATAATAATGGTTGGTTAATACTTGCGATCATCAGTTAATCGAGCTGAATGCATTACAAAACAAAACTACTCGAAACAAACAAGTTGGTGAATTGTAATTCGACTAGTTTTAGGGGTACTTCATCAAGATTGGGTTATTATGGCCGTTGCCGTTTCAGTGTCGTTTCATATGACAGCACTGTTCCATATCTCTATCAAATATATCTTTATTGGACTAGTTTACTTTTTGCTTTACTTTTACCGACGATACTAACAAATTTTATAAATTCAATTAGATAACTCTTTTATACAAACTATGTATAAAAGAGTTATCTAATTATAAGTTCTACCCGGAATTATAAAAGTGGTTGGTCAACAAAAGTTTCTGTTCAGTTAAGGATTTCCTGCGGAAGACTTCGAATCGCTTCTACATTTACCCCATTAAATAATTAAATTGTAATGAAGTATTAAATAGATTATGACAT
This sequence comes from Plagodis dolabraria, assembly GCA_963854805.1. Lineage (NCBI taxonomy): Eukaryota > Metazoa > Arthropoda > Insecta > Lepidoptera > Geometridae > Plagodis > Plagodis dolabraria. Next base: position 40,122,679 of record OY978440.1, read on the forward strand.
CTACAGTTTGAGGCTTGGAACGCGTCCTAGTATTCTGTGAAGAGGTTAGGATATAGGATTCAATCTTCAATCTTAAATTAATTTGTATATACCAAAGATTACAATGTAATCCAATATCGTAGAAAGACTAGGTATTAGTAATAGAATCCGCGTAATGAATTGTACTAATTATGAGAGAAGGATGCACATACCATAACCGCAATAATAATGAGCGAGACAGATAACAATTTTTTTTATCCTTTTCGCGTATACCACTGTATCTGTTGGGATCATGGAAGTAATAAGTACCACGTACAACAGTAATGAGCTGTTGTCGCAAAATTGAAGCTGAACGAGAGCTCAGTAACTGTACCTCTTCCCCTCTCTGGCGATGGTGACTATATTGAAATATGATTTAAGAACAATATGTATAAAAAATTATTTGAGATCTGACGTCAGCAGATCATTGCTTCAGATGGATCTTAATCGAAGATGCTACTGATATACTTGCCCTTTGCAGCACTGTACATTCACTGTTTTTGCTTGCTAGGTATTTAAGATATTTGTTCTTGAACTAGGATTGGATAGTGATCCGACTTCTCTTTGACGGCCATCATCGTAAAGATAGTCGGTGACGAGAGGTCGTGGGAGGCGGTGGCCTCGTTTTCTGAGACAATCGTCTCACAGGCGGCAGGGAGGCGGAGGAGCGGGAAAGGGGGAGAGATCCTCTCTCTGTCCCGCTCCGCAGAGTGCGGTCACGGAGGCGAGCCGATCATACTCGCACTCCGTCGCCGCTCAGAGGACCTGGGGTGTCAGCCGTGGGGACAGCCGGTACACCCCATCAGGGTTAGGTCCTCATGAGGTGAGGATGCCCTCGTGGGCATCCCACAAAGCGGCATATTGGGGGGGAGTTATTCCCAGAGGCTGGGCCCGCTTAAGCGGGCAGCGACGTCGATGGGGGCTGTGGATGAGAGCGCGCGTGACTCCGTGGCCCCTGCCGACAGTCGATGACGATGGAACACCATGAGGTTTTTAGTCGATAGTGGGGTGCCTATTGATCCTGAGTCCGACATAACCACCTGCTCCCTGGCGGGTGTGTATGCATAAATCCATTTTCCTCATCACAATAAAATAAAAAAAGAATTAGATACCTAGTCATGAATGGTCACCGTAATTCTTCACTAACAAATTTTGTTAGTGAAGAATTACGGTGACCATTAAAAATGAAATGAAATTAAATGAATTAAACTATTAAACCATTAATTAATAAAAATGGGGAGAATTTGTGTCGTGGATGCTTGCAGAAGCGAGTATTATCCTGATTATGGTTTATCTTTTCACAGGTAATAGTTTTAAACATACCTGTGAAAAGATAAACCATAATCAGGATAATACTCGCTTCTGCAAGCCTCCACGACACAAATTCTCCCCATTTTTATTAAAATTCTTCAAATATATCACGTAATAAAAAAACACACCGCTATTAATGTCGAGTCTACGATTTCATGTGGGGTTGTCAGGTCAAGTGTTCGTATTTCATACAAATAAAAGAAAACCTATACGCCAATCGCAAAATTTTTTGCGTTGGTAAGGCTTTTCACGTAGCAACAAATAATATTGCTTTAACATGTCGGTAATAAATTATTATTTATATTTAGAAACATTCATTTTTATCTCATTTTTATTTTGCGCGCAACAAGGCCTTACGACCTTAGCATACGGTTTTATTGTCTTTATTTTAGCTGCATGATGCACTGATAGAGCTCATTCCTGTTGTACGTGATACTTATTACTTCCATGACAACAGCTCACTGAAGTGAAGAAGTAAATAAATCATTTTACCTATAGCACTATTTTTGTATCGTCAAACAGTGGCAACACCACAGAGTACTTTTTTATATACGGGGCAACACTCGTAATGTCACTTCCACTACGGTTTAAATCAAGCAAACACTGCTGTCACTGCATACATTGCAAAAGCTTGGTTCATAACTGAAATACGAGAATATGCACTGTTTGCGCGCAAACGATGTGAACCGATATGTAGCCGCGCTTATAACATCTGCTAACTGTCAATTTGCTTTTTCGCAATTGACCCAAAAAAATCCCTTCACATCAATTATTGATAATAGGAGTATTGCATTTCAAGGCATTCTTTTGTGAACAGATGTTTGTACGTTCAACATTCTAACCACAACAATAAAAATCTCCTCATCTATCTGTCAAGATTTGAGTTTGACGTTTGTGCATACATTGCACTACCACTTTTCTGTGAGCGTTGTTTGCGGCCGGAGGTGACGTCAAGGATGACGTCATTATGATATCGTGGTGACTGTTTAGCAAGTTATGAACCGACCGTTTGCGTGCATATAGTGCAAATAGCGCATATTTGCGTGAATTGAACCGTAGGGTTCGTCTGATTGATTAGCAAACCGAATAAATAATTTGTGTAGCAAGACTAGCAAGCTAATTCTATGTTAGGTAAAGATTACAGCACTGAGATTACAGTACAGCCACTGAGCAAGTAATCAGGTAAGGTAATCACTCCGTTTTAATTACAGCTGCCACAGCTACAGTCATCTAACTAAACCAAATTTGTATAAAGTATTAACTGTTTGCAGGCTCCATGAAGTAATTTTGTTTGTATATACTGAAGTCTCGTTTTACGGATTCAATACTAACAAACAACCAAATATGAAATAACAAACAAAGCTTTATAACCTTTCCAAGGAAACTGGTCCATTATTAAGAGCAATTGGACTGAATGAGTGTTCATCTCACATTAAATAAATGTTCATCAGCCTTCAATTCTCATAGAATTATTTTGGTGAATGAACCAGCGGCATTGTCAGCAAAGCCATGGAAATAGATAAAGAACTTGTTATGTCAGCGTCTCATGTTACTAACACAAGCACATCTGCCACAGAAAATATAGCAGCAGTAGAGACACTTTCTTCTTCATCAAATGTCGCTAGAGTAGCGACACTGATCACTGAGAACTTGGAAAATGAGCAGCTCGCTTGTGATTCACATGTTGTACAGCAGTCGTCGAACCTTGAAGAAAATAAACAAGTAGAAAAGACTGCACCTAGTATGTCTACTTCTACTGAAGGGGCACTTGAAGGTGTCCAAACTGCAACGGAAATAGATGAAGTCCTTGTTCCTTCTGCATCTCATGTTACTAGCACAAACACATCTGCCATAGAAAACATAGCAGATGTTGATAAAACTTCTTCTTCTTTATCAAATGTTGCTAGAGAAGCGACACTGATCCCTGGGAACTTGAAAAACGAGCAATTCGCTTGTAATTCACACATTGTACAACAGTCGTCAAACCTTGAAGAAAATAAACAAGTAGAAAAGACTGTACCTAGTATATCTACTTCTACTGAAGAGTCGATTGAAGGTGGCCAACCTGCTATAGAAATTGATAAAGTCCTTTTTCCTTCTCTGTCTCATGTTACTAGCACAAGCACATCTGTCATAGAAAATATACCAATTGTAGATGAACTTCCTTCATCTTCATCAAAGGTCCCTAGAGAGAAACTAAACACTGAGAACTTTGAAAATGAACAGCTAGTTTGTGATTCATATGGGATACAACAGTCACCTAACCTTGAAGTAAATATAAATGTAGAAAATCAAACATCTACTTCTGTTGAAGAGTCACTTGAAGGCTGGACTAAGAGTGAAAAGTTTAAGCTCTACCTAGGAATTAAATCAAAAGGTTCGAATCAAATTAGTGAAATACATAAATCCATCCCTACCAAAACATTTGAGGAAATCAAAGCAGCAATATCTCATTACAAAAAGCTAGTAAATGATAATCCTGAATGTGCAACTAAAAAGTTAAAAGCAAAAAAAGGTAAAGTTAAATCATTTGTACCACTAGCATCTTGGGCAAAAACATTGACAGATAATATGAGCTATGAGGAACTACAAACTGAAACAGTTACAGCACTTCGCCTTATTGCTGATTTAGAGGATATTCCTCACCCTACGGTCACCGAACAGATTGATTTCAGAAAAGTTTATCATCATATTGCCGATGCCATGGAAGGAAAGTCTCTCTCAATCAATAGATTAAACTTGGAAGTTTTGAGCAGCTGTATTTTGGAGACATCACTTATTAGTAAATCATTCATCAAACCTAGTAGTTACAAACATATCTTAAACTCGGTTAATTTTAAAGAAAAAGGAGTGCCTGTTGTAACTCGTTCAACACCTGATATAGAACCTGCCATTATGCGTCATTTAAGTGGACAAAAAAATTATAATCCTTTAGGTATATCTGAAGAACACCTCACTGTAGGTACACCATCTCTTTAAGATCATTATTTTATTAATTTTTATATATTCGAAAACAAGTGACTTATTATTACAGAGTTACTTATACATTTATATAGCTTAGCACCATTTAAAAGTTTTTGCTTATAGAAACTCAATGGTTACTTATCTGTTACATTACAAAATTTATGTACCATAAATCTTTTTACAAGTTTAAATATAGCATAGTTCATAAAAAATAGAGTTAGTCAAAATATTCAATATTCATAATAATAATAGTAGAATGTGTTGTATAAGTCCAGATTGGGAAAATCATGCAGTTTGTTAAAACTATTAAGTGATCTAATGAGAAAAGAGTTTGATCTATATTAAGTATAGGTGTGAGGAACTTGAAGCGGGATTGGTTGTCTCTGTGTTCTTGTAGGAACTCTTAGAACTATCTTAGAGAGAAGGTATGGAGAGTCCACTTTTGATTGGGCTATTTTTGATAATAGTGTTATGTCTGCAATATTTGTCTAACATGGAGAGGCAGTATATGGTGTCTCCTGCATCTCGCTACATAATTATCATTGTACTTTTTGCATTTAAATTGTAGGTATCTCATAAATTTGTGTTGATTAGTTTCTATCCTATTGATGTAAACTTCATTATGAGCAGTGTTCTGATAGAAATCATGTCTCAATAGGTTAGCATTAAAAGTTAGTGTGATTCTAAGTTTGAAAAATAATCTGCTGTCTGATAAATGTTTAATAAATTTAAAAATATAAGGTAATTAAATCTTTTATCTCTTTTTTATTACTTACATTATATTACAGTGTAAACTCTATTTAGAGACACTGAAGGGACTGTGCATTTTATGGCAATAAAAAAGAGTTATTGTTAAATGGAGAGAAGAAAAAAGTTTGTGAGTAGCTAAGAATATGATAATGTATATTATATTCCATGACTCCTACTTATTATATCCACAAATTATTGGAGTACAACAGTTTTTGTCCGGGAATTGAACCCTTGTTCCCCAATTTCATGGGGGATACCTAATCCATTCAGCCACTGGAACCTTACTCTTACGATTCCAAAATTTGTACTCCAGCTGAATTTCTTTAGCTGTCATAGGGTGTGTCACGGTGCGTTTTCATCAACCAGAGTACTAGACTTCATCTGATGGAAGGAAATGTTTTTTCAAACACTTAACTTTCTCAATGATGTCGCTACCACGCTATATTTCTAAATATGATTACAAGGTGTATCGCATGCTGAGTGAAAATCATCAAATTATTAGAGTAAAATTTTTTTTGTTCCGGACGGGAATCGAACCCGCGTCCTCCGATTTGGCACCGGATGCGTATTTATTAGTCATGGTCAACTACAGTATACATGTGCAAGTTTCTTAGAAAGTTCTGTATTGTATGATTTCAACAGTCGAGTTTATTATATGCAAGGATAGGTTTCTCAAGTCAATGCATATATTTATTTATTACTTCTAGGAGAGCATGTACTATCATCGACAGCGATGTCACAATATTTCATCAGGTGAAATTGCAGTGAAACGCAAGCCTATTTAGATTTTTTAATGTAAATAATCATGCATATTCTTTTAAAACAACTAAGTGGCATTAAATTAATTTACTTCATGCTAAGCAAGTGGTTCAAGTATAGAATCCTGAGTGTTTGAAGGTACGAGACGCAAAATAACATGCTGCTGAGTGAAACTAATAATTTTACATCTCAGCACAGTGAAGACAATGCACTAGATAGATATAGCCTTTATTCATTGACCATATTTTTTTTTAACTTAATACAAAAATATAGCTGTTTTGGTGCTAGGTGCACCAAAACAGCTATATTTTTACTTGGTGGCACTTATCCATGCAGATTTTAAATGATAAACAATAACTTTCCGAGCTGGTGAAGTGAAGAATTATTTGTGAATAATCCTTTACCTGGATGGCAGGTGATTGCAACTCTTGTTGATTGTGACAGTCTGAGCAGTTTTTTGGGTGAGTGAAAATCCCATGTCAAATAAAAAGGAGACACTGAAAACTTTGAAATAAGTTGGACTATGAAAATCAGAGTATTTTGAAACATCATGGTACTGACTTCAAAAAGATAATTCATACTTTTTAGTAGCCGTCTCGAATCTTTATGCAAACAAAATAAGAACTTTTATCACTTCATTTTATTTGGTGGTCCTTAACAGTATTACATACATACAATTATCTTTTATCCCTATTATAAAATTACAGTATGTTCGTAACCAGTTATCACTGATAGATGTAGGATTAGATTAGAATGCAATATCTTCGTCAAAGAGGATATAATAAAGATCTAGTAAATAGGTCAACATTCTGAGAGAAAAAATAATATACATACCTACATATAAACATATTTTGTAAATATGGTTGTCAAACTACACAACACCTCCTAGTCTATACATTCACTGTTTCTTTGTAACTTCTTCCACATGTCCTTAACGTGAAAGCAAAAAGTAAGTTCAAACGCTATAGAAATAAGGTTCAAAATAGATTGCAGTTACAGCGAACGGGTCGGCTACGCCGCGTTCAGTAACGTTTTTAACGAAATATTAAATTATTTAGGTGGGAAGAAATGTCTTTGCTTATTACGAAAAAACTATGAGGCCCATTGTTTTGAAAATTTTGGTGCCGATGGCACAAATTCTACCCAACATTTTAAGCTATTTAATAGTAGTCTAGCCTTTCCCGTTTAAGCTGTGCAGCATATGCTAGCTGGGGACCTGTGTCTCCAGCTTACACTTTAATTTGAGCTTGTAGCTCCAAAACCATAATAGTCAGACTTGAAAATGTTAGTGCCTATGGCACAAATTCTGCTCTAAATTTTGACATATTAAACAAAGTCGTAGGTCCATTCGTTCAGAAGATACAGATGAGCAGCTGTAGACACGTGGTCTCCAGCTTATACGTTGTAATTGGGTCATTACTACTACATGCAGCTTTCAAGTAGGGAGTTTTTCACAAATTATGCTCTAAATCCCTGGCTATCACACCTTCATCCGTTTCGTATATACAGCATGTGTCAGCTGGAAACTATTACGCCAGCTTACACACTAATAATCACGTGTAGCTTCGAAGTAGTGGTACCTACATTTTGAGTTAGTATTCATAATTGCATTAAATCTGCTCTAAATATTGGCATATTCAGAATTAGAGATTTCAATTGAGTAAGCTGGAGACATACACATTATTAACTGTCATTTTTATCATTCAGTTATTTTATGTGTTGGTTAGCAACCCGAAACTTTATTATCACATTCTGAAACGGACCCTAAGTCTTAGAGGGTGATTAGAATTATAATAGTCTAGTATTATGTATATGATCACAGATTGTAAAGGTTTTAAGTATATCATTTATTAGCTTCGCCTTGCTTTTTCGCGCAGCTTATGAAATGTGACGAAAGTACTTGTTAACCCAGGATATAACTATTTAAATTCCAAGTTTTATCTAAATCGGCTTAGCCGTTCCAGCGAGGTGAAATAGTAATAAACGTACAAAGCAATGAGTTTGAAGCAATAATGATGGCCGAGCTAGCTGCTGCCGCAAGCCCATGGTTCGATACCCAGCGGCGGCATGAGCTTCACCGTATGGTGGAAGGTCATTTTGCTGATGGTCGCCTGTGTAGACCTCGCGTTTGTTCAGTCACAATTACACGAAAAAATACATACAATTAAAGACTACTCCACAATATTGAAAAAAAAACGTAAAATAATATTGTAGCCCTAGAGCTGCGTTGTCAATTCGTGAAATTCAAGGGCCCGGCCGAGTCTAACTACTACTTTTACTCATAATTAATACATTTATTGTGATTTGTGACAAGACTGTTGAACTACAATGACTGCAACTACATTTTGATCTGGCCAATAACAATTGCATTATATACCTACCCCACGTCTCTCAGAGATGAGTATTTTTTTATAGAAATTGTCCTATAGGATGTTATTAAAATATTACTTGCTCATTGGGTGCTATAGGAGTCGAGTGAATATATTGGTCTGTGCCTCAAGTGCACGTGTTATGACATCTAGCCTGGCTGAACACCAGCTATCCCAATAAAGCTTTAAACAAAATAATAAAGTAGACAAATGCGCTCGTTCCACTACGATCCCCTATTTCAGTCCCCCAGGGGATTGTGCAACACTCACTATTCCACTACAGTACCCTATTCAGGGGACTCGACTAGTACTAACAAATACAAATACAATTCCACTTCGTGCCGTTAGGTTATTTCCGTTAGGTCGACCCATAAACAGGACCTCGGTAATATCATTTACCGGCAGACCCATGCCACCTAGAATGCGTTTATCTAAAGTATGAAAGAAGCCACTTAGCATCTATTAACGGTGATGTGCCACCTGTAGTTTTTAAAGAAAATAATAATAAAAATGTTTGTAAAGGACTAAATCGATCTAAATCAAACCATGATTATTTTTCATTCACTTTATTGAATGTTTACACATTACAGATCGGACCAAAACAACAATCTACAAGTATAAGATCGAACAACGGCAACTCATAGTAATAGTGAAATAACGTAGAGTAAAAGGTAGAGCAATTTATTATGAATTTATCAATCCTAATATGTAACATTACCTTTAAACATCCATATAAATATACATACACAAGAGATCTGCACTAGCAGTCGAGATCGCTCATACCATGCACCCTACGCCAACCCTACCAGGCAAATTTACACTTATAGGTAAGAAAGAAAAAAAAACTAAAAGAAATATTAATTTGATCTAAAAAATTTATTAATGAATGAGGCGACTATGTGCACATTGAAAACACTTGTTATTTTACAAATACCACTTGTACAATATTTACAAAACCCGCGTTGCAGTATCAGTTTACCCTCTGCGACCGCTAGAGGCGCTCACATCACTCTTTTGCCCTCCATTTAACTTTACACACCTACACTCTGTACATAGGTAGTTTGTACAAATTACTTAGGAAATACACTAACATACTATTTTAAAACAATGGAAATATTGTTGATCGTAATACTTATACAGATAATGGTATAAGAAGTTAATCTCTTAAAGCTAATACTTAAACTGATTATATCCGCTAGAGCATAAATAATATATGTATTGATTTGTCTTAACTCTAATGACTGGTACGAGACGGTCAGCCATGGCTTTACATCTAATATCAAGCGGGCGCGGAGGCGGCGGCGGCGGTGCCGACGCGCGTTGCCGACCTACCGCCAATTGTAAACGGCCAGCCGCCGCAGCCGCCGGCGTGCCGTGATAGCCGTCACGAACATCGATTACATTAGGTATACAAGTAAACATATCAACAACACACATCCGATATAACCTAACTATCTATACGAACGAATACCTACTATGTAAAATACAATTCCATACAACGTTTCCATAAGGATCCCACACGATTACATACTAAATACTCAATATAAAATCATGCACTTAGAGCACGAAAATATAACCAACACGTGTTACTTCCAAATTTTAAATATTAAAAAAAATTACATACATCGCCTTACAAAATAATAATTACGAACAGATTAAAATCAATACATATGTACAATGATTATTTTTATTCCCTGCAATCGGAATCTCGAATACAAAACTATCCTTAAATCCTAAAGTTCAATATACATATAAATAAAACAAATCACAGTAACAAGGTAATGATCGACACAGATATCTGTTGAAATGTGATGTATGTATATAAACGTATAGGCAAGTGCCTGCGCTGCGTACTGTTTGTGCGAGAAGTTAGGCAGTTCTAGAAGCGTGCTGTGTACACGCCCTAGGAATATGTCTCTGTAATAAGTAAACGAAGATTTGATGATGACACACTACTTCAGTATTGCCTACTCTTAGAGTAAATGTAACTATCAAATTATTACGTCCAGATTTCACAATTTCGATCGGAAGACATTCCAAATGCATTTGAAAACAATTTAATTTAATTCAAATTTAATGTCGCAAGCTCTACTTTTAGATCTGCAAGGACGTGGGCCGTAGAATAAACTCTATTCGTATAATCAATAATGTCCAAAATTGAACGACTCCTTTAGTAGGATACCTAATTTATTTTAAATAACTTTCTATAAAGAATTTCAAAATTATTTATATAATAATTAATATTTACAAATTTAAGATTGGTGCCACGATTTCGGTAATATTTACATGTCATGGCAGACTCAGAGAATGGTTTAATTAAAATTGGTATAAAGCGAGTAGGTAGGTGTACAACAAACTTTGTTCTGGTTAAGATGGACTATCGTGAGAGACATGGTCCATGATGAAAATACACTAAATCCTTACATTAATTCTTACATGTAGGTAATTTAATAAAAGATTCAAAATGTTTTACGTAACGATTAAGCTCTATACGGGGTTTAAATGAGTATTTTGATCATAGACCATGATTGTAGTTGACTTTCTGTACAGTATTAAAGGTGCATATCTTGAAGGCCTGAATTTCACACTTGATTCTCCTCCTTCCAATTCAAGCGTTGAAAGGAAACCCTGACGCTGTACTATGGATAAACACAACAGAGACAAAATTGTATTCATTTTCTCGAAACTATATTTGTAAACAACAATATGCTGCACGCTTATCTAAAGAGTGTAAGTTTGTAAAATACAAAGACATTCTATTTCAGTAGTTTATTGTAGAAGTGCAAATATATCAGGCGTGAAATGCAGACTAAAAGATGGCTTTTGAAATAGGACGCGATTCTGTCGTGAACTCAAAGCCGGCATATATACAGCTGCATATAAAGTTGAATTAAAGCGAAATCGACTTTATTAATACCAATATTATCCTGGAGATGTTTTCGAATAATTGTTAAGCACTAAATGAGATATGCGGAAACATTTATGGTTTTCTTTGACAAACTATTTCTGCCTCAGTAGAGCTGTTGCTTTTTGTATGTAGTCGATTTTTAAGAGAATGTATAGAACTATGTACTGGCTAACATTTATCCATCACTAATATTATGATTATTCTATTATAACGAATAGCTACGCAAAGTATGATTATGGACACAAATAATGCAGTATTATTTTTAAATTAATACATACGCTTACAACTGTTTAATAATTTACTCATATATATTGAAGTAAATTTAGGTTTTACTTTAGGTTATCGATCAAGCACGTTCAGATTTTTTAAATATGCATTATCACTAAATATTTACAACGAGTCACAATAACTGTTTAATAATTAAATTCATTGTTACATAATATTTTATATTTTATGGTAACATTATACTTCAATATACACTCCCTGACATTGTAACATTATATTTATGGGCTAATGATAAAATGTTGGTCAGTATGATGCGCAAAAGAGTCAAGCAACAACTATCATCAATCTTTGATATAATTTAAATGAAGCGACCTAAAATATTAAATGCAAATTGGTGAATGTGATAAATTCGTAATGTAAAACTTATTTTTTCATACTAAACCAATATAGCGTTACAGCGAAAGGACTCAACAGAATCTTATTGGATTTATAAGCGCGGTTCCGCACCACAAGGAATAAAAATAATGTTTTGATAGATTACCCCCTCAATTAGAGTTATGCGGGTAACAAGCCTGGACAGTTTGGGGCCCAAGTTCGGACGAAACAAACACGCTCTCACAGATTTTACTATAATAAATATGTAAGCATTATTGTATTGTTTATTACCGGAATTTCAGTATTTGTATCAAAATTAGGTCATATTAAACATCAAAAACTCTAGGTTCACCTGCCTAACCACACTACAAAACCATAACGATAGAATCACACATTACAAAAAGATATTTAACTACTGCTGCTTAATTGATAAACTATTAAGGATGTTGATTTAAAAATATAAAAGTATAAAAAAATTCAAGTACGCTACTAATTATGTATGTGTATAATATTATAAAAAAAAACTTAGAATGTTTGCTCTAAGTTTAGACAGAATCAATGCAAGTATTGTAGCAATACTTAACAATTAACTGAAATCGATCTAGAGCCGTGCTCCCGAAAATAAAATGATCACCTAAATTGAATATAAAAAAAATCACCAAAATCTATTTCACATGGTGAAATTATATCTATTGTATTGTTTCACATTTTGAATTTGAATTTACATTCAAGGTGTCAAAAATTAAACATAGGAAAAATAATTTTGATTTGTATTTTTATTAATCTTTCCATCCGAGTTTCGCGTTTACTTTCGAATTCTAAAAATTTCATCATCACGAAAACTTTAAAATATACGCTTTATATTTCTTGGTGTCTCGTGTTGGATCTCATTAACAGTTTGTCATTTACACCTAACGGCAATGTTTTAGCGGTGTCGTTTCTAACATCAGATATGTTCTCATTAAGATTATTTTCGCAAAGGAGTTATAGTTAATTAAGACTCGTAATAGAAGTCTGCTGCCTACTTACAAACTGAACAATACAGTTACACTACAGTGATACCGAATGCTAATGATTTTAATATGACCTTAGCACAAATAAATTGCAACCACATATTCTTCACATGGTGCTGTATCCAGTACAAACTATTATCGTGTTTGTCCCACAAAGCAGTTAGATTTACAGAATATTCTGGATTTGAAGCAACAATAAATACTTTATCGTACGTAATTGATTTTAGGCAATCATCTGCATTTCATACATTGTGAATAGTTTTATGAGTGTGATTTTAGTGTGTATTTAGTGTGTGACTAACGGATTCCAAGTGTCGTTCTGATAACAAAAAGCGTATAAACGCGTACTAAACAATACGTTTTCTATCTCACTATATATACAATAAGAAATTATGACTTATGTTAACATAGATGCACTTAAAGCTAACACTATCGTACTGCCATACAAACATGACTACGAGCTGAGTATTGCCGAATATTGCACAATCGGTTCAACACAAAATTTTAAATAAACATCCAAATCTATTTATCTGAATAATAAATTATTATTTTCACATTGTTTTTAATTACAATTTTAGAAGCGAGGATATTTACACAAATATGTCAAGGTATGCAAAATAATTGTCAAAGACATTGTTATTATTAGAAATAAATATTGAAAGGTTTTCATTGCTACTTATTATATGGGTTGAGTTGGAATCTAAAGTAAAAACATAGGGATGTTACCCGTACGTTAAATCTATATTTTCAATTTATTCATAATGTAACCCAATTTTGTCCATAAATATTGATATAAAAAATAAAATGTTTCTCATGTGTCAAACTGTTATTCATTTTAATCTAAATTATATTTTCAGTTAACTTTGAAGTAAATTGTCAATGATTATCTCTTAACTACTCGTGGTGTTTTTTATCTGAACAAGTTTTGGTTTTTATTTACGAATTCTAATACTTTTGCTTGGCTGTAATTTTAAGTATACTTGTTGCAGAATTTACTGAAAACATTCATCGTTCACACAGAATACTAGTAAATCTAACTATTCCTCTATTTCATAAGGTCGGTCCCAAAATTAGTAGTGTTTAAAAGAAAGATGTTTGTATTTAGTTTCTTTCAGTGGCAGTACGTCAGATTTATTGGTCAACCAAGCACTGCTCCCTTGGGCATTCATCACAACGGACGCGATGCTCTCTTGAGCGTGTACCGCAAATATAATACAAATTACGACAATGACCACCTAATAAATTACAAAACTGGTCAAGCAACAAATCTGCGTAATTCCTTACTTAAACATTGATACACACATGTTGGTTTTTAAAATACAGCATATTTACATTAGAATATAGTTTGGTATTCGATTGGGCAAGCCATATATCTATTGTGGTAAATAAGAATGCCGCATTCTTTATCTGAAGCGATTTATCCATGGCTAGCCCAAAGCAAATAGGTATCATCGGAAAATGGGCAAGGCATAAGATCTCGAACATTGTGTTTAAGATGACCGCTGCATGTCTGTCAACGTCCGGCTGAATTTACAGCGAAATGTTGCAAAGCTTAAGAGAGATAGAGGTCCGTCATGATTAAGAGGCTTTTAACGTTACCGAGATTTGCCTACGCAAATATAACAAAGTCACAATTCAGTAAATGAGTTTAGTTTTTCAACGAACGCGGTATGATGTAATCTCTTAAGATCTCAAACATCCTGTACCCCTATACGAGCTTTTATAGTTCAGGTGACCATAACAATTCGCGTTTTCCTGCCATACTTATTTTTAGTTCGCTCATGTTTCCGCTAGGGGCTGTATGGGGAAAAACCTTAACTTTTACAGTAACGTAAGAACTCATACTAAGGGTACAATATAACATTAGTTGCGTACTTCATATCGCTGTTGCTTCAGCGAGAGGTTAAGAAAGAGATATATGCCTTGCTTATATATATTAAAAGAATTACAACTGTCAGGAATAGTATTTTATGTTAATATACCTTACTTTCACACGAGTGAATGTAGACAAAAGATATACAAAATGGAGTACAATATAAAAATGTTTATGGAAATATCTTTATACCTATCAAATTAATTTCTAAGTAATCAAATTTGAATTCTTTAGTGTAAATTGTGACATAAAAGTATAGATATTTAAGCCTAAAATAAATAAAACACGATGCCCATTTTGGTAGGATTTAAAACATGCAAGATAATATAGTCAAAATGAAAAAAGAAAATAATTCTTAAATATTAATCATAAATTATTAACACATTCATCAGATATAAAAGAAAAAGTTCAAGTATGAAAACAATATTTAATATAAGAAACAAAGGAATTTGATTTTTAGCACTTTTTGGTAATTAATTTTATCAAATAATCATCACCCTACAAAAATGGATAGCATCGTTCTACAGAAGCCCAGCTTCTAAATTTCAATAAAACAAATCCTATAATTTTATCAAAAAAAACAAAGATCATAATATTCATTTTAATTAGTGCCCTTGTTTGTATCTAATGAGCGTAACATAAATAGTCCAGAAATCGTCTTCATAAAATAATGCCATTTAATGTATCATAAAGCGGAATAGTTAAATAATTCTCTCAGTCATGTTAACTAAACTCATAGCGAAAACATCACGGTCACCACCTTATATTCGTTCCTACGCTTATGTAGAATACTAGTTTCAAAACAACTTCTATTAAAAAGCAATAATAATGTTTCTCTAGCTTCTAGTCTAAAACTGAAGAGATCCATGAAATTTGTTATTATGCTTTTAGATTAGTAATAAATATATTGTAAATGCAAATAAATAATGAAACAGAACTTTCGTCCTCAGTGCGGCTAATATGAGCCAGTGTGAGTCGCGGTGTGATGTCTCTTGTGATAGCGAGCCATTACAATATGTAACACGATTTCATGACAAAAATTAATGAGATTCGACATGAGGCACAAAGTAAAACAGTAACATTAACAAAAATATATGCTATTCTATAGTTAGATTTACTTGTGCATCACATAATGCACAAAATTACACATCTTAGAGTAACTTTAAGTTAATCATTGAGCTTCCGATTTATACAAATAAATAATATAATAGGACTACTTCACTATAATAGTTATTTCTTAAATTTAAAATGTACAGTCACTATCACTATGTATAAGTTTTCACTATGCGAGACAACGATCACTCAACACGATCACTTTCACATAGGTTAGTTAGATTAATTCCTCAACGCCTAGCGCGTGCCGAGGAGCGCGTGTATCACCTGACGTCGGAATGTTCGTTGGCGTCGGCGTGGGCGTGGGCGGCGTCGGACGAGGGCGCGGGGGTGGGCGCGGGCGAGGCGGCGCCTTTCATCACATAGCTGGAGCCCTGCGTGCGCGCTAGTTTTAAACGGATCGGCGTCTTTTTGTCGGTCCGCACGTTGCGACCGCCAGAGGTTCCCTCTGAATTGGAGGGTGTATCGATGGCGAGAGGATCGGGCGCTGTCGGATCGTAGTCGAACGGATCGACGGCCGGTTCCGGCACTGCCGCTGCTGCAGCCACCGCACCTCGGCCTCCACCACCACTGCTCTCCCCCGTCGACATGGGACGCTTTATCTTTATTATCAATTTGGGAGTGCTTTCACTTTCACTGTTGATCACTTTTAACTTTTCCGCTTTTTTGTCTTTCTTTTTCTTTCGTTTCTCGCTCTTTGATTTGTGCTTAGTAGTCTTTTCGTTCTCTTCGAAATCGGCCATCACCATCTTGCGATACTTCATGCTCTCCCGCCTCAGGTCCTCCAGACTCGGTTTGTGTAAGAGCCGCTTTTTAGGCGGACGGAAGTCTGAAGGTTCCTCATGGACTTGTTGCACGATGTTAGCACCGATTTTGATCTTGAGTTTGGGAGCGACGGGCGGTGCCATAGGTGTTTTTTCTTTGGGTGGCTTTGAAGAGATGCGAGCACGACGTTTGTGCGCTGTGAAGGTAGATAGTTTCACGTCATCCGCTGGGTCTACGTCATCGTTCATCGTCACTTTTAGATGGCGTAGTTCGCGCGATAGGCCGCTGCTTACTTTGCGCTTTTTCTTCTCGACGGCCGGTGTATCTATTATCTTATAGTCCTCTCGCGTGGGGATGCTAGTCATCGAGGTAACCGCCTTTGGAATGGAAATGACGGCGCGCGTGAGAGGCGAGGGCACGGCCGGCGGCGGCACGGCCCCCACTATAGTCGTATTCGCAGGATCGTCCATGTTCATATCTTGCGTCCAGTACTGGCGCAGTAGCTCCTTTTTGCGCATCCGTCTAAGGTTCGTGGAGCCCGCCATCACGGAGGAAACGGCGACAGCGGCAGAGTTAACTACTCCGACGGGCGGTTCGTATACGGGCGCGGGCGGCGGCGGCACTACCGGAGTGACTGAACTGGTGGAGTAGTTCGCGTCCAGGAAGGGGCCCTTGATTTTGACTTTGAGCTGGTTGCGCGAGTCAGAAAGCGACACTTTCGGCAGATGTGGGACGTAGGTGTAGGAGGCGAAGGGTTGCGGCGGAGGAAGCGGCGGCGGGGGCGGTGGTGGCGGTGGTGGGGCGGCGAGAGGGTGCGGTGTGGGCGCGGGCGGGGGACGGTCGTGGTCCTCGATTTCAGCGGCGACGGGCGGATAGAGTAGCGGACGCGGGTAGGGCGCCGCAGCGGGAGAGACACCGCCTGCGTAAGTGCGCATATCCACCGGCCCCGGCAGAAGCGGCGCCACACCTCCCTCACCACCACACACTCCCAACTCCTCCACGGGACTCCTCGGTGGACTCATCATACGTGGAGACTGCGACATGTCTCTCAAAGAATGCTCCGACCTTCGATCATCCCGCACGTCTACAGATTTCCTTCTTTCACGTAACGCCTTCAAATCTACGCTGTCATTAGCTATCTCCTCTTCGAAGTCGTAAACGGTACCGACGAGCTTATTTTGAATGGAGTCCAAGTGGTATTCAGCAGGCGGGAAAGTGTGTGCTGTCTGCCCGCGGCTCTTGGAGCGGCCACGGCCACGCTGTCCACGATTGCCTTTGTTGCTCGATCTTTTAGAAGTTTTAGGACCTTCGCTTTGCTTAGGCGAAATGCCGGGGCTCTTTCCGGGTGATTTCCCGGGGAACTTAATCGGAACTTTGAGCGGAGTTACTTTCGGTGGCGATTTACATTCCTGTTGTGACATACTCGTCATCGTTTCGTTGCTGTCATTGGACATCTTAGTAATTCGACCCTGACTAGTTTCATATGTAGAATCGTCGACGCAAATGCTTGGGCTGGATGCTTGTAATGAGAACTTGTCGCTTCCAGTAACGTCAATCATGCCATCTCTACTTGGCGAATCCGAAGGTTTGGGTGTCGGAGGCGCAATCATCGCAGTGGTCAACGCAATGTTCTGTGATGAGGAAGTAAAAGCCGCACACAATTGGAATGGCTTGGGTGGGAGCGAGAGCGAACCCGAGGAATACGTCATTGGAGGAGCGTAAAGCGGGCTCGGTGAAGGAAGCGGCAGTTGCGAACAAGCGCCAGTGCCAAAGAGCGACGACATGGTTGTGAGGAACGGAGACGCGTTGGGTGGATAGGTCGCGTACTGATTGAGCGGCATCGAAGGCTCCACGGGACACGAGTAAGCCGGAATGGGTGGGTAAGAGTCTATCTCTGGCATCCCGCCCGCATGGGGGTCAAGCGAGTTCATGTGCGTTCGTTCTTGAATCACAGAGCCCTCGGAGTTGGTACTGGAGGCTGACGAGCGACGGGTCGTAATCTTACTCTCACGCCACTTTGCCTCATGCCCTATGTACGGTGACGAGATTGTCGCGCAATCTGAGTGGATCATAGAGTTGTTGTTCTCATAATTCTGCGAGTCCTGGATGTGTTCCACGTCGATTACGCTGTTGGAGTTGTCGACGGCAGATGGTTGAGAGTCGTCACTCTGTTTGGAAAGTGAGGTCGTGTCTCCAACCTCAGACGCCGACTGCATGTCTGACACTGTCGACTGTTCTTTCCCGTCGTCGTTGTACGCATTCTGTTCATATTTCTTATCATGTTCCATTTGATCGTGCATCACAGGCACGTGCGACCACTTTTCGTTGCTGGTCATCGGAATAGGGCGGTATTCTTTATCGTCCATTAGAGATTTTCGCCTGGGCATTTCAGCGGTCGCGATCGAGTGTTGAATATGATTCATCGAGTTATGTATATGCTTCGGTGACGATCTCAGATCAGGCTCACAATAGTTCTCTCGTCCAGGAGACAACGTGCCGTCATCTTTATCTTGTTCGGAGACAAATGCACTATCCTCGTCTCCTCGGAGGTCCTTTTCGCCAACAGTCTGATCTTGAGAACTGTTCTCGTTAACCTTTTTGCTACTCAGTTGCATTCTCAAACGATCTACCAAATTCAAGGTCTCCTGGGCGCCTTGTTCCTTAGAATCTTCTTTGAAGAAGAATTCGGGATATGAGGAGAACGGTTTCATGATTTCATCGTGGTTGAAGGCATCGTCTACAGCTATCATGTCAAATGGAAACAGTTCGTTATCTTTCTGTTGCGGCGAGGTGGGAGGCCGATCGTGGTATACGGTGGATGGAATCTTGGCGCTCTTAGAGATTTCAACGCCTTGCATGTGGCTGGCATCTTGCTGCGTCACCGTTTCCATCGTGGACCGCTTTCTTATGTTTCTAAGGAGATTGTCGTCATCCATCGCTAAGCTACGTGCATCCATGGGGGTACGCGGTGACTTAATCATTGTGTTTTCGTTTAGATTGGCCTGTATTTTTGCTATCATCTTAACAGCGGACTTTTCAGTGCAAACGTCTGCGGAGTCGAACGATTTATCGTCCGTCATGTACTTTTCGTTCCCACCGGGCCGCTCGATGGGCGTGAGCACATGCGTCGGGCTAGGAGCTTTCGGCAGCCATTTTTCACTGTCATTATAGCCATCGTTAATGCAGACAGGTGCTTTCTTATCTGGTATATCCATTCGAGACATTTCAGAAGTTATCGCTCTTGTGGGCGATTCGCTTGATCTAGTTGTACTGTTTTCACGGGGTTCGTAGCGACTCTGCCGCCTCTGTTTTATGGGTTTTATGACATCTTCAGCTGTCGGAACTACCTGGTCTTTAGCATCCTTCTGTGACGGTTCTTTCACACTCATACGTCTGCTCGATATGCTCTTTCGCCTCTCAGAGCTCTTTTTCGGACTGGGCTGGGTGGGCGAATCTTTTGGCGATATTTTGTGGTAATCCGACACTTTGTGATGGTCTGATACTTTGTGATGAACAATCTTTTCGTCAGACGAAGCGCTTGACCGTTGACACACAGCCTATAACTGATTTCTACCGTGCCCACACGCAGGCATACTACTCGACTACGACTCATTGCGAGTAGCTGTGGCTCTGCGTCTCAGCTGCGACTTTTGCGAGCACCACGTTTGCGTTTGTGGTGCCAGTGTGGAGGCAAACGGCTATCCCGGATTGGGTGTACACGGTGCGCTTCGCGCGAAGACTCTGACATCAGGCACAAAACAACGTCTTGAGACGTGCTCTGGTGTCAACGAAAGTGCCCTGTGTCTTGGAGCCCCCTGTTTGTCCCGTTTGGATTTCTGGAGGCCGGATGGTCTGACCCTGATTCCATAGCAGAAAGGACGCTGCCTCGTAACGGATGCGACATGTAATGCGTGTTAATCCGTAAGAACATTTGCTTCTTGGCCTATATCCACCACCCAGCAGTAAGCCGGCGCGAGCGCGGTGACAGTGGCTTGAGGGGACCTCAAGTACTTACAAAAACAGCTTGACTAAACACTTATATTATTGTACATCGATAGGTAAGTGCTTGGCGACAGATTTTCTACTTGAGGGTAGTAACTAGCCAGGCGCGCATTCGCATAATCCTCTGCCACCATGCAAAATTACTGGTTTTCAAGATCACATAGCGGAACAGACCGGTAAGTACTTGGCGACAGATTTTTTACTTGAGGGTAGTAGCTAGCCAGGCGCGCATACGCAAAATCCTCTACCACCACGCAAAATTACTGGTTTTCAAGGTCACATAGCGGAACAGACCGGTAAGTGCTTGGCGACAGATTTTCTATTTGAGGGTGGTAGCTAGCCAGGCGCGCATTCGCATAATCGTCTACCACCACGCAAAATTACTGGTTTTCAAGGTCACATAGCGGAACAGACCGCTAATTGCTTGGCGACAGATTTTCTATTTGAGGGTGGTAGCTAGCCAGGCGCGAATTCACATAATCGTCTACCACCACGCAAAATGTAGAGGAACACACCGGTTAGTGCTTGGCGACAGATTTTCTACTTGAGAGTAGTAGCTAGCCCGGCGCGCATTCGAAAAATCCACTACCACCACGCAAAATTACTGGTTTTCAAGGACATATAGCGGAACAGACCGGTAAGTGCTTGGCGACAGATTTTCTTCTTGGGCGTGGTAGCTAGCTAGGCGGGCATTATGCCTTACCACCATGCTACCCGCCATCAAGCTACCACTCTCAAAGAAAAAATCTGTAGCCAAGCACCTAGCAGTGTGTTACACTGAAAATCCTATTTGAAACTAATAATGTTATTGTTCCCACTTCCCGT
Source organism: Plagodis dolabraria (assembly GCA_963854805.1). Classification (NCBI taxonomy): domain Eukaryota; kingdom Metazoa; phylum Arthropoda; class Insecta; order Lepidoptera; family Geometridae; genus Plagodis; species Plagodis dolabraria. The sequence continues at coordinate 40,143,949 of OY978440.1, forward strand.
CATTCATATCAAATAATATAGGTACGTGCTAATAAACTCTCCCCCCCGCAGCGTATCGCGCCACCGCATAACCGCACCCCTGCCCGCCTGCTGCACTCTCATTGACTAACATAAAATACATATACCGAAATGGAATTTGGTAATCGTATCGCAATTGTGCTAACAGATATATACCTGTTACCCTTATTTCATTACAGTATTTACCGAAATCGTATCGGTAAATACCCATACCGTAATATCCCTGCTACGTGGCTGCTTACATGTGCTCACCCTACATTTTAGAATCGTATTTCTACGGGCAAAGTGTTATTTTTTTATCTTATTTATCAGTTATATACAATAACAAAATAAAATAATTACTTTTTATAAATTCTAATATTAGCATCGATTAGTTTGTTGTATTTCAGAATACCTATGCCAAACTAAACTTACAAATCATTGAAAAGTATGCAATAACTTGTTAAAGTCGGTACCATGCTCATCTAAAATACTCTATTTTCAACTTCCGCAAGTTATTTCATATTAATTATACATATACTCTACAGACGACCACATGCCAGAATTCAATTTTTCAGCTACTTTACTACGTATTGGTAACAAAAATAGTCCATTATTCGCTGTTTGTTTCCGTTAGGTAGGTTTGTTACTTATTTCGTTTACGAGCTAAAGACTAAAGCCAATGACTTACGGACGGACATACAGACAGACATCGGGCACTCATAAATATGCGCTCCATTTTGCGTTTTGAGTTCGGAACCCTAAAATATATCCGAACCAAATCTAATAAAAATAGGTACGTATTGTGAAACGCATATTTTTATTCTATAAGCGAATAAAAATGTTCACAAGAACAAAACAATTATTTAGATGCAGTTCTGGATTTAGTAGCAGATACCTAAAGTTGATCAACTAATACACTGTGACGCTAATAGCGTGCGGCTGGGTACAATCAGCGAGCGACCTGTCGCGTACGTAGTGTTAATAGCCCGCAACTCTCGGACGCTAAATTTGCCTACTGATTGAGAATATAATAGCCTTAAGTCACGTAAATTCGGCATGCGTAATAAGTAAATTATTGGACGAGCACTTTCAACTTTGCGTATACGTAATGAAAATATCAAAACAAACAAACCTAACCTTGAAAGAATAATATCAACTGGGTCTTGTTGACAGGAAGTGACCTGCGAGCGGTATAGAAATAAGTTGTTATTCCACGTATTAAAATACAATAATAGTGGTAATATTAAATAATAGCAATATGTTTGTTCCTAGAAAATATAAATATTCATGAGACACAAAATCAAGCTTTGTTTATTACCTATTAAACTATATATTATTTTAAAGTCCACCCTTTCTCTAATTTTACGTTACGATATAAGTAAATATAATGACCGGAAAGTTTGTGACAGGGATAGATCACGTTAATAGTTATCCGCCGTAAAAATTGAGTTCGCTGATACTCATAGACACGAAGTGCATAGTCAAATATGTTTGGCGAATAATAAGATGTTAAGAATGTGTGGTTGCTACCAAAAATGATTATTTGAGTATTGTTAAATTTGCTCTCGAAAAAGAAACAAGATGCGTTTTTTTTCGGCGATTTAAACTGAGATCGAGCACAGCCATAGAAGAACCGTGCATTACCTAACTACGCTTGCCGTCTTCATTAGCTACCGCTCGCTCCGTCAGGAAAGAACTTTCGAAAGTACTAAGTACAACTAAAACATTGGTAAGTGTTTAGAAGAATCAGTAATACAGCTTACTTTGTCTTGATTGTATTTATAATTACTAAAAACCGAAAATATATATATTTTTAATTTCTAAAATGCGGACAATTTTCTATACTTAATGAATATTGAAACTTTCACTAGATATTATTGGTAATAATATCTCGTGAAAGTTGTGAAGTAATGAACCTTAGTTTGGTTTGATGAATAATATTATCTTAACTGTACGAACTGTACCCGTGGCGTCACTTTCATGGGTAGCAATAATAGCGCAATATCATGTTGTATTGTTACATACGTTAGAGCACATATATAGAGCTACATCTGTTTCGCGGAAAGATAGGCAGCATAGGGTCAAGAGCTAAGATTTTTTTACCTGTAGATCAGTTGTTTGCCCTCCATATTTACTAGACGAATTCAGGGTAATCGCCTGAGTCACTACCAGTCTAGCACTTCCGAGCGTCCGGTGAATACATCGCCGCTAATCGTGTTTTTTCGGAATAATCTATGGACAATACACCTTCCTTGTGTCTTTAGACTCTGCACCAATTATACAGGCACTGTGAGAGATAAGAAAACTGTTTCATTTCACGCGTAATTATTGCTTTTATTGTTGAAATAGAAAATATCGTTATTTGGTTTTATCTTTGGAACGAATCTCAATGAAATGCATGAGCGAGATATATGTATCGTTTGGTGTGAGAGAGTGAAAGAGATGCAGCATAATGGTGATCGAAACGTCTCGTGGCGGTTCGGTGGTAACATTAATTGCTTATTTATCTCTTTCTAACAACAGATATGACGCATAATATTTGAACGTTCTTTCCTTGTCATTACAAACTGCTTATAGATGTGCGTAGGTATGTACATAGGTATATTCTAGTAAGCTTTTAGAGCAGTGGTGTTCGGATATAACAACTCAAAGTAATTCAACTCCCTGGTCAAGAGATATTATTTTGTAAGGGTACTAGCTGCGAAACCGCTGGACACTGTTAATCCTGCCGTCGCCATCTAGCTTTTTTGGTGGAACCGTGAACCAACTTATCTTGAACAATCAGAAGTCAGAACCACACAAGCATGCAAAACGAAACCTGAACTAACTGAAAAGCTTAGCTGCAGCACCATCTCAGTAAAATTATTAAAACGCCATTGTGTTGAGTATTGCCATAAACAAATCTGAATTGTAAATAGTAGATTTGACTTTGGTAGTTTCATAGACTACTCTCAATTAAAAAGAATATTGTTTTGTTTTCCTGCTCTAACCAAACCCTAAAGTCTGCACAGTAGATACATGCATTAATCTTTTACTACGCTCTATCGGCTTTCATTTCTGCGCGAACACCTCTCGTACACACATCATTCTTCACGCAGTATATCCGTACTTTCTTTGGCCTTCCTGTTCCCAGAGATGTTTGTGTTCTTCTGTCTTGTTCTGTCCATTAATGTATCCATATTCAAGACTCTTCTCTTTATAATACTTTATATTTCATAAATACTACGCTAAATCATCTATTACCTATTCTTATTTTATCTGTCACAAAATATGAAACCTGTGGTTTATGTTTTGATTAATTTTAATCACCATCTTCACATCAGCCAGATTGTTCAGCGTTCCCTTTTGGAGAATTTCGTAACCCACATGTATTTATTATCCGATTTAAGTTTGAAACTGACGTATATGGCTGGATTAAAAAAAAATATCAGTATATTGCATGTTCTACATGATCATAGATTTCTCGAGCCTTAAATAGAAAGAGTAACGACAACCTAGATAAATTAATTGTCACTGGGAAGATAGAGGCGAAACGCCCAAGATATCGCATTCATATTATATTGGATATTGAGCAGTAATAATAAGGCAAATGCAATCAAATCACAATTAGCATATCATTTGCGAATGAAAGTTCTTAAATTTGACTTTTAGGTTCTTTTAGGAAACCCACTGTTCTACCTAGCTCTACCTAGATGATGCTTAATAGTTTTTACCTAGAAAAGGTAAATTTGTATAAAAAACAATTAATATTTTTCTGGTTAAAGAGAATAAAATAAGATATGGGCCACTAAGTATGTTGATAAATAGAAGTTTAAAACTACTAGTTCATTACAAGGAAAATCCATATAAAGATTTCGTTTAGTGTATAATGGAATGCTTAAATAGAGTTCGAGAAATTGTCAATTTGAAATTAATAAACTATGTGTATCTTATCCTTGGTAGCTATCCGAAACGACACCAATTAGACAAACTTTAATTTTTGAATTAATTAATAAACTAGAAAAAAATATTTCATGACATTAAAACTATAATATTATGTAGACACATGATTAAAAGTTAATATCTCCACTAAATTAGCTTTTATTCCCTGAAGGGTTGCATGCATCTTATTTTTTCACTTTAGTAGAGTGATACGCCAGGTAATATAGTATAATCTCAGAACACCCCATCAACTCCGGTACAATCAGTTAGAAAAACGCAAACACAATTGGTCTCTGGGGAGAGCAGCAGCGGTGCAAGCCACAAGAAGAAAAGAGGAGGACTGGATGACCTGCCTTAGCACCGAAGTATATCACTGAACTCAATGACATTTGAAGACAAATGTTAATACTGGGTGGTATTGTTCCAGGTAGAACTTGAAACTTAAAGTTGATTTGCAGCCCTTAAAAGGACCGGCAGGGGATGCAACGAGCATGCCTCCACGCACATCCCCCATTTTATCCATCCTGAGATTAGATACCGAAAACATAGTGTTATCAATAAAACGGATAATTATTATTCTGATCTTTTAGACATGGTTTAGGACAACTATGATTGAAGGTTTTTTTACTAATAGGATGCTTAGGTTTTATCACTATACCATCTATTTCATACGATGCTGTGGTTGCAGATGTTAGCAGGGTAAAAGTATAAGAAAACTGACTCTCAAATACCTAAATATTTGCACATACTCGTAGCATATCATAAGCCATCCTAATACTAACTTGTAAGTGGGCGTTCGCTTAGATAGATCGCTTTATCATTTTGGTGGCATTTAAAAATATCTCAAACATCTCGTTTATTGTGATATATTGATCACATCAATTTTTTTTAATATACAATATTAAAATAAACGGAAGGATAATTTAAAGTCAAAACTTGACGTCACGTCTTGAAATGAAATTGACCAAGCTACTCCTAAATAATCGACTTTGTTTTTAGGTATTTCTGCCATTGCATGGTCTCCTGAGAGTTTCCGATTTTTATCAAATTTATGTGTGCTCTTTGTTGCTCGTCGCCGCGATTCTAAGCGCTACTGAAGCGAGAATGCGCGTGACGTCGCGCATTTTTGTATTTTCTTTATACAAATATGTAAGTTTTGAAAGTTAGTTGGAGATAGAATTCAATATACTATAATAAAATGCCGTGGAAGTTGAGCCTAAATGCCCTCTGTCTCACCCATTCACTCACTTACGAAATGTCATATGTCAGAATTCATAACTCGATCTAGAGGAAGATCGACTTAGTTTATGATTTTCTTTTGCTTAATGGACTACGAGACTGGAATGTATATTTTACTGCATAATATATGACTCATTTTCAAAGGACCTAGAACAGATTGGTGGTAGAATATGTAGGCTTCACGGCAGCAACACCAGAGAGTCCTGAAACACGCAAACGGGAATTTCCTTTGCTATTCACTATATGTAGGAAGGACCTTGTAAGACAAGCCTAGAGCGATCGTTGGCTATCGGTGGCCCTAGCAAGGCACTTCGCTGCTTTACTAGAGTGAAATTTTCATACGGCTTACACAGTAGTCAAACATTTGCTCAACTTACTTACTTCACGAGTATAGTTATCAGATTACGCCGGTCGAAATACAATTTCTACCCTTATAGTCACCGACCGCTCTTTTGCCGTCTTATTTTTTCAAAAAAATATTTTTCCTAAGGCATAACAAATAGTTAAAAAAAATTGCCTACGACGCGACATCCAATAAAGTTAACTTTTATAAATATGATGATGAAATTACATTTTGATATTGAACCACGAAAATGTGTTTGAATCAGAATTTAACTAGTTACTAATAATGTTTAAGTGATAAATAGAGGTGATAGCATTTTATTTACTTTATAGGATCGATTCGGCCTTTCGCCCATAATATTATCAAAACAATTGCTTCATATATTATTAGAAGATAATAATGGTTGGTTAATACTTGCGATCATCAGTTAATCGAGCTGAATGCATTACAAAACAAAATTACTCGAAACAAACAAGTTGGTGAATTGTAATTCGACTAGTTTTAGGGGTACTTCATCAAGATTGGGTTATTATGGCCGTTGCCGTTTCAGTGTCGTTTCATATGACAGCACTGTTCCATATCTCTATCAAATATATCTTTATTGGACTAGTTTACTTTTTGCTTTACTTTTACCGACGATACTAACAAATTTTATAAATTCAATTAGATAACTCTTTTATACAAACTATGTATAAAAGAGTTATCTAATTATAAGTTCTACCCGGAATTATAAAAGTGGTTGGTCAACAAAAGTTTCTGTTCAGTTAAGGATTTCCTGCGGAAGACTTCGAATCGCTTCTACATTTACCCCATTAAATAATTAAATTGTAATGAAGTATTAAATAGATTATGACATCTACAGTTTGAGGCTTGGAACGCGTCCTAGTATTCTGTGAAGAGGTTAGGATATAGGATTCAATCTTCAATCTTAAATTAATTTGTATATACCAAAGATTACAATGTAATCCAATATCGTAGAAAGACTAGGTATTAGTAATAGAATCCGCGTAATGAATTGTACTAATTATGAGAGAAGGATGCACATACCATAACCGCAATAATAATGAGCGAGACAGATAACAATTTTTTTTATCCTTTTCGCGTATACCACTGTATCTGTTGGGATCATGGAAGTAATAAGTACCACGTACAACAGTAATGAGCTGTTGTCGCAAAATTGAAGCTGAACGAGAGCTCAGTAACTGTACCTCTTCCCCTCTCTGGCGATGGTGACTATATTGAAATATGATTTAAGAACAATATGTATAAAAAATTATTTGAGATCTGACGTCAGCAGATCATTGCTTCAGATGGATCTTAATCGAAGATGCTACTGATATACTTGCCCTTTGCAGCACTGTACATTCACTGTTTTTGCTTGCTAGGTATTTAAGATATTTGTTCTTGAACTAGGATTGGATAGTGATCCGACTTCTCTTTGACGGCCATCATCGTAAAGATAGTCGGTGACGAGAGGTCGTGGGAGGCGGTGGCCTCGTTTTCTGAGACAATCGTCTCACAGGCGGCAGGGAGGCGGAGGAGCGGGAAAGGGGGAGAGATCCTCTCTCTGTCCCGCTCCGCAGAGTGCGGTCACGGAGGCGAGCCGATCATACTCGCACTCCGTCGCCGCTCAGAGGACCTGGGGTGTCAGCCGTGGGGACAGCCGGTACACCCCATCAGGGTTAGGTCCTCATGAGGTGAGGATGCCCTCGTGGGCATCCCACAAAGCGGCATATTGGGGGGGAGTTATTCCCAGAGGCTGGGCCCGCTTAAGCGGGCAGCGACGTCGATGGGGGCTGCGGATGAGAGCGCGCGTGACTCCGTGGCCCCTGCCGACAGTCGATGACGATGGAACACCATGAGGTTTTTAGTCGATAGTGGGGTGCCTATTGATCCTGAGTCCGACATAACCACCTGCTCCCTGGCGGGTGTGTATGCATAAATCCATTTTCCTCATCACAATAAAATAAAAAAAGAATTAGATACCTAGTCATGAATGGTCACCGTAATTCTTCACTAACAAATTTTGTTAGTGAAGAATTACGGTGACCATTAAAAATGAAATTAAATTAAATGAATTAAACTATTAAACCATTAATTAATAAAAATGGGGAGAATTTGTGTCGTGGAGGCTTGCAGAAGCGAGTATTATCCTGATTATGGTTTATCTTTTCACAGGTAATAGTTTTAAACATACCTGTGAAAAGATAAACCATAATCAGGATAATACTCGCTTCTGCAAGCCTCCACGACACAAATTCTCCCCATTTTTATTAAAATTCTTCAAATATATCACGTAATAAAAAAACACACCGCTATTAATGTCGAGTCTACGATTTCATGTGGGGTTGTCAGGTCAAGTGTTCGTATATCATACAAATAAAAGAAAACCTATACGCCAATCGCAAAATTTTTTGCGTTGGTAAGGCTTTTCACGTAGCAACAAATAATATTGCTTTAACATGTCGGTAATAAATTATTATTTATATTTAGAAACATTCATTTTTATCTCATTTTTATTTTGCGCGCAACAAGGCCTTACGACCTTAGCATACGGTTTTATTGTCTTTATTTTAGCTGCATGATGCACTGATAGAGCTCATTCCTGTTGTACGTGATACTTATTACTTCCATGACAACAGCTCACTGAAGTGAAGAAGTAAATAAATCATTTTACTATAGCACTATTTTTGTATCGTCAAACAGTGGCAACACCACAGAGTACTTTTTTATATACGGGGCAACACTCGTAATGTCACTTCGTCTGATTGATTAGCAAACCGAATAAATAATTTGTGTAGCAAGACTAGCAAGCTAATTCTATGTTAGGTAAAGATTACAGCACTGAGATTACAGTACAGCCACTGAGCAAGTAATCAGGTAAGGTAATCACTCCGTTTTAATTACAGCTGCCACAGCTACAGTCATCTAACTAAACCAAATTTGTATAAAGTATTAACTGTTTGCAGGCTCCATGAAGTAATTTTGTTTGTATATACTGAAGTCTCGTTTTACGGATTCAATACTAACAAACAACCAAATATGAAATAACAAACAAAGCTTTATAACCTTTCCAAGGAAACTGGTCCATTATTAAGAGCAATTGGACTGAATGAGTGTTCATCTCACATTAAATAAATGTTCATCAGCCTTCAATTCTCATAGAATTATTTTGGTGAATGAACCAGCGGCATTGTCAGCAAAGCCATGGAAATAGATAAAGAACTTGTTATGTCAGCGTCTCATGTTACTAACACAAGCACATCTGCCACAGAAAATATAGCAGCAGTAGAGACACTTTCTTCTTCATCAAATGTCGCTAGAGTAGCGACACTGATCACTGAGAACTTGGAAAATGAGCAGCTCGCTTGTGATTCACATGTTGTACAGCAGTCGTCGAACCTTGAAGAAAATAAACAAGTAGAAAAGACTGCACCTAGTATGTCTACTTCTACTGAAGGGGCACTTGAAGGTGTCCAAACTGCAACGGAAATAGATGAAGTCCTTGTTCCTTCTGCATCTCATGTTACTAGCACAAACACATCTGCCATAGAAAACATAGCAGATGTTGATAAAACTTCTTCTTCTTTATCAAATGTTGCTAGAGAAGCGACACTGATCCCTGGGAACTTGAAAAACGAGCAATTCGCTTGTAATTCACATATTGTACAACAGTCGTCAAACCTTGAAGAAAATAAACAAGTAGAAAAGACTGTACCTAGTATATCTACTTCTACTGAAGAGTCGATTGAAGGTGGCCAACCTGCAATAGAAATTGATAAAGTCCTTTTTCCTTCTCTGTCTCATGTTACTAGCACAAGCACATCTGTCATAGAAAATATACCAATTGTAGATGAACTTCCTTCATCTTCATCAAAGGTCCCTAGAGAGAAACTAAACACTGAGAACTTTGAAAATGAACAGCTAGTTTGTGATTCATATGGGATACAACAGTCACCTAACCTTGAAGTAAATATAAATGTAGAAAATCAAACATCTACTTCTGTTGAAGGGTCACTTGAAGGCTGGACTAAGAGTGAAAAGTTTAAGCTCTACCTAGGAATTAAATCAAAAGGTTCGAATCAAATTAGTGAAATACATAAATCCATCCCTACCAAAACATTTGAGGAAATCAAAGCAGCAATATCTCATTACAAAAAGCTAGTAAATGATAATCCTGAATGTGCAACTAAAAAGTTAAAAGCAAAAAAAGGTAAAGTTAAATCATTTGTACCACTAGCATCTTGGGCAAAAACATTGACAGATAATATGAGCTATGAGGAACTACAAACTGAAACAGTTACAGCACTTCGCCTTATTGCTGATTTAGAGGATATTCCTCACCCTACGGTCACCGAACAGATTGATTTCAGAAAAGTTTATCATCATATTGCCGATGCCATGGAAGGAAAGTCTCTCTCAATCAATAGATTGAACTTGGAAGTTTTGAGCAGCTGTATTTTGGAGACATCACTTATTAGTAAATCATTCATCAAACCTAGTAGTTACAAACATATCTTAAACTCGGTTAATTTTAAAGAAAAAGGAGTGCCTGTTGTAACTCGTTCAACACCTGATATAGAACCTGCCATTATGCGTCATTTAAGTGGACAAAAAAATTATAATCCTTTAGGTATATCTGAAGAACACCTCACTGTAGGTACACCATCTCTTTAAGATCATTATTTTATTAATTTTTAATTTTTATATATTCGAAAACAAGTGACTTATTATTACAGAGTTACTTATACATTTATATAGCTTAGCACCATTTAAAAGTTTTTGCTTATAGAAACTCAATGGTTACTTATCTGTTACATTACAAAATTTATGTACCATAAATCTTTTTACAAGTTTAAATATAGCATAGTTCATAAAAAATAGAGCTAGTCAAAATATTCAATATTCATAATAATAATAGTAGAATGTGTTGTATAAGTCCAGATTGGGAAAATCATGCAGTTTGTTAAAACTATTAAGTGATCTAATGAGAAAAGAGTTTGATCTATATTAAGTATAGGTGTGAGGAACTTGAAGCGGGATTGGTTGTCTCTGTGTTCTTGTAGGAACTCTTAGACCTATCTTAGAGAGAAGGTATGGAGAGTCCACTTTTGATTGGGCTATTTTTGATAATAGTGTTATGTCTGCAATATTTGTCTAACATGGAGAGGCAGTATATGGTGTCTCCTGCATCTCGCTACATAATTATCATTGTACTTTTTGCATTTAAATTGTAGGTATCTCATAAATTTGTGTTGATTAGTTTCTATCCTATTGATGTAAACTTCATTATGAGCAGTGTTCTGATAGAAATCATGTCTCAATAGGTTAGCATTAAAAGTTAGTGTGATTCTAAGTTTGAAAAATAATCTGCTGTCTGATAAATGTTTAATAAATTTAAAAATATAAGGTAATTAAATCTTTTATCTCTTTTTTATTACTTACATTATATTACAGTGTAAACTCTATTTAGAGACACTGAAGGGACTGTGCATTTTATGGCAATAAAAAAGAGTTATTGTTAAATGGAGAGAAGAAAAAAGTTTGTGAGTAGCTAAGAATATGATAATGTATATTATATTCCATGACTCCTACTTATTATATCCACAAATTATTGGAGTACAACAGTTTTTGTCCGGGAATTGAACCCTTGTTCCCCAATTTCATGGGGGATACCTAATCCATTCAGCCACTGGAACCTTACTCTTACGATTCCAAAATTTGTACTCCAGCTGAATTTCTTTAGCTGTCATAGGGTGTGTCACGGTGCGTTTTCATCAACCAGAGTACTAGACTTCATCTGATGGAAGGAAATGTTTTTTCAAACACTTAACTTTCTCAATGATGTCGCTACCACGCTATATTTCTAAATATGATTACAAGGTGTATCGCATGCTGAGTGAAAATCATCAAATTATTGGAGTAAAATTTTTTTTGTTCCGGACGGGAATCGAACCCGCGTCCTCCGATTTGGCACCGGATGCGTATTTATTAGTCATGGTCAACTACAGTATACATGTGCAAGTTTCTTAGAAAGTTCTGTATTGTATGATTTCAACAGTCGAGTTTATTATATGCAAGGATAGGTTTCTCAAGTCAATGCATATATTTATTAATTACTTCTAGGAGAGCATGTACTATCATCGACAGCGATGTCACAATATTTCATCAGGTGAAATTGCAGTGAAACGCAAGCCTATTTAGATTTTTTAATGTAAATAATCATGCATATTCTTTTAAAACAACTATGTGACATTAAATTAATTTACTTCATGCTAAGCAAGTGGTTCAAGTATAGAATCCTGAGTGTTTGAAGGTACGAGACGCAAAATAACATGCTGCTGAGTGAAACTAATAATTTTACATCTCAGCACAGTGAAGACAATGCACTAGATAGATATAGCCTTTATTCATTGACCATATTTTTTTTTAACTTAATACAAAAATATAGCTGTTTTGGTGCTAGGTGCACCAAAACAGCTATATTTTTACTTGGTGGCACTTATCCATGCAGATTTTAAATGATAAACATATCTTTCCGAGCTGGTGAAGTGAAGAATTATTTGTGAATAATCCTTTACCTGGATGGCAGGTGATTGCAACTCTTGTTGATTGTGACAGTCTGAGCAGTTTTTTGGTGAGTGAAAATCCCATGTCAAATAAAAAGGAGACACTGAAAACTTTGAAATAAGTTGGACTATGAAAATCAGAGTATTTTGAAACATCATGGTACTGACTTCAAAAAGATAATTCATACTTTTTAGTAGCCGTCTCGAATCTTTATGCAAACAAAATAAGAACTTTTATCACTTCATTTTATTTGGTGGTCCTTAACAGTATTACATACATACAATTATCTTTTATCCCTATTATAAAATTACAGTATGTTCGTAACCAGTTATCACTGATAGATGTAGGATTAGATTAGAATGCAATATCTTCGTCAAAGAGGATATAATAAAGATCTAGTAAATAGGTCAACATTCTGAGAGAAAAAATAATATACATACCTACATATAAACATATTTTGTAAATATGGTTGTCAAACTACACAACACCTCCTAGTCTATACATTCACTGTTTCTTTGTAACTTCTTCCACATGTCCTTAACGTGAAAGCAAAAAGTAAGTTCAAACGCTATAGAAATAAGGTTCAAAATAGATTGCAGTTACAGCGAACGGGTCGGCTACGCCGCGTTCAGTAACGTTTTTAACGAAATATTAAATTATTTAGGTGGGAAGAAATGTCTTTGCTTATTACGAAAAAACTATGAGGCCCATTGTTTTGAAAATTTTGGTGCCGATGGCACAAATTCTACCCAACATTTTAAGCTATTTAATAGTAGTCTAGCCTTTCCCGTTTAAGCTGTGCAGCATATGCTAGCTGGGGACCTGTGTCTCCAGCTTACACTTTAATTTGAGCTTGTAGCTCCAAAACCATAATAGTCAGACTTGAAAATGTTAGTGCCTATGGCACAAATTCTGCTCTAAATTTTGACATATTAAACAAAGTCGTAGGTCCATTCGTTCAGAAGATACAGATGAGCAGCTGTAGACACGTGGTCTCCAGCTTATACGTTGTAATTGGGTCATTACTACTACATGCAGCTTTCAAGTAGGGAGTTTTTCACAAATTATGCTCTAAATCCCTGGCTATCACACCTTCATCCGTTTCGTATATACAGCATGTGTCAGCTGGAAACTATTACCCCAGCTTACACAATAATAATCACGTGTAGCTTCGAAGTAGTGGTACCTACATTTTGAGTTAGTATTCATAATTGCATTAAATCTGCTCTAAATATTGGGATATTCAGAATTAGAGATTTCAATTGAGTAAGCTGGAGACATACACATTATTAACTGTCATTTTTATCATTCAGTTATTTTATGTGTTGGTTAGCAACCCGAAACTTTATTATCACATTCTGAAACGGACCCTAAGTCTTAGAGGGTGATTAGAATTATAATAGTCTAGTATTATGTATATGATCACAGATTGTAAAGGTTTTAAGTATATCATTTATTAGCTTCGCCTTGCTTTTTCGCGCAGCTTATGAAATGTGACGAAAGTACTTGTTAACCCAGGATATAACTATTTAAATTCCAAGTTTTATCTAAATCGGCTTAGGCGTTCCAGCGAGGTGAAATAGTAATAAACGTACAAAGCAATGAGTTTGAAGCAATAATGATGGCCGAGCTAGCTGCTGCCGCAAGCCCATGGTTCGATACCCAGCGGCGGCATGAGCTTCACCGTATGGTGGAAGGTCATTTTGCTGATGGTCGCCTGTGTAGACCTCGCGTTTGTTCAGTCACAATTACACGAAAAAATACATACAATTAAAGACTACTCCACAATATTGAAAAAAAAAACGTAAAATAATATTGTAGCCCTAGAGCTGCGTTGTCAATTCGTGAAATTCAAGGGCCCGGCCGAGTCTAACTACTACTTTTACTCATAATTAATACATTTATTGTGATTTGTGACAAGACTGTTGAACTACAATGACTGCAACTACATTTTGATCTGGCCAATAACAATTGCATTATATACCTACCCCACGTCTCTCAGAGATGAGTATTTTTTTATAGAAATTGTCCTATAGGATGTTATTAAAATATTACTTGCTCATTGGGTGCTATAGGAGTCGAGTGAATATATTGGTCTGTGCCTCAAGTGCACGTGTTATGACATCTAGCCTGGCTGAACACCAGCTATCCCAATAAAGCTTTAAACAAAATAATAAAGTAGACAAATGCGCTCGTTCCACTACGATCCCCTATTTCAGTCCCCCAGGGGATTGTGCAACACTCACTATTCCACTACAGTACCCTATTCAGGGGACTCGACTAGTACTAACAAATACAAATACAATTCCACTTCGTGCCGTTAGGTTATTTCCGTTAGGTCGACCCATAAACAGGACCTCGGTAATATCATTTACCGGCAGACCCATGCCACCTAGAATGCGTTTATCTAAAGTATGAAAGAAGCCACTTAGCATCTATTAACGGTGATGTGCCACCTGTAGTTTTTAAAGAAAATAATAATAAAAATGTTTGTAAAGGACTAAATCGATCTAAATCAAACCATGATTATTTTTCATTCACTTTATTGAATGTTTACACATTACAGATCGGACCAAAACAACAATCTACAAGTATAAGATCGAACAACGGCAACTCATAGTAATAGTGAAATAACGTAGAGTAAAAGGTAGAGCAATTTATTATGAATTTATCAATCCTAATATGTAACATTACCTTTAAACATCCATATAAATATACATACACAAGAGATCTGCACTAGCAGTCGAGATCGCTCATACCATGCACCCTACGCCAACCCTACCAGGCAAATTTACACTTATAGGTAAGAAAGAAAAAAAAACTAAAAGAAATATTAATTTGATCTAAAAAATTTATTAATGAATGAGGCGACTATGTGCACATTGAAAACACTTGTTATTTTACAAATACCACTTGTACAATATTTACAAAACCCGCGTTGCAGTATCAGTTTACCCTCTGCGACCGCTAGAGGCGCTCACATCACTCTTTTGCCCTCCATTTAACTTTACACACCTACACTCTGTACATAGGTAGTTTGTACAAATTACTTAGGAAATACACTAACATACTATTTTAAAACAATGGAAATATTGTTGATCGTAATACTTATACAGATAATGGTATAAGAAGTTAATCTCTTAAAGCTAATACTTAAACTGATTATATCCGCTAGAGCATAAATAATATATGTATTGATTTGTCTTAACTCTAATGACTGGTACGAGACGGTCAGCCATGGCTTTACATCTAATATCAAGCGGGCGCGGAGGCGGCGGCGGCGGTGCCGACGCGCGTTGCCGACCTACCGCCAATTGTAAACGGCCAGCCGCCGCAGCCGCCGGCGTGCCGTGATAGCCGTCACGAACATCGATTACATTAGGTATACAAGTAAACATATCAACAACACACATCCGATATAACCTAACTATCTATACGAACGAATACCTACTATGTAAAATACAATTCCATACAACGTTTCCATAAGGATCCCACACGATTACATACTAAATACTCAATATAAAATCATGCGCTTAGAGCACGAAAATATAACCAACACGTGTTACTTCCAAATTTTAAATATTAAAAAAAATTACATACATCGCCTTACAAAATAATAATTACGAACAGATTAAAATCAATACATATGTACAATGATTATTTTTATTCCCTGCAATCGGAATCTCGAATACAAAACTATCCTTAACTCCTAAAGTTCAATATACATATAAATAAAACAAATCACAGTAACAAGGTAATGATCGACACAGAAATCTGTTGAAATGTGATGTATGTATATAAACGTATAGGCAAGTGCCTGCGCTGCGTACTGTTTGTGCGAGAAGTTAGGCAGTTCTAGAAGCGTGCTGTGTACACGCCCTAGGAATATGTCTCTGTAATAAGTAAACGAAGATTTGATGATGACACACTACTTCAGTATTGCCTACTCTTAGGGTAAATGTAACTATCAAATTATTACGTCCAGATTTCACAATTTCGATCGGAAGACATTCCAAATGCATTTGAAAACAATTTAATTTAATTCAAATTTAATGTCGCAAGCTCGACTTTTAGATCTGCAAGGACGTGGGCCGTAGAATAAACTCTATTCGTATAATCAATAATGTTCAAAATTGAACGACTCCTTTAGTAGGATACCTAATTTATTTTAAATAACTTTCTATAAAGAATTTCAAAATTATTTATATAATAATTAATATTTACAAATTTAAGATTGGTGCCACGATTTCGGTAATATTTACATGTCATGGCAGACTCAGAGAATGGTTTAATTAAAATTGGTATAAAGCGAGTAGGTAGGTGTACAACAAACTTTGTCCTGGTTAAGATGGACTATCGTGAGGGACATGGTCCATGATGAAAATACACTAAATCCTTACATTAATTCTTACATGTAGGTAATTTAATAAAAGATTCAAAATGTTTTACGTAACGATTAAGCTCTATACGGGGTTTAAATGAGTATTTTGATCATAGACCATGATTGTAGTTGACTTTCTGTACAGTATTAAAGGTGCATATCTTGAAGGCCTGAATTTCACACTTGATTCTCCTCCTTCCAATTCAAGCGTTGAAAGGAAACCCTGACGCTGTACTATGGATAAACACAACAGAGACAAAATTGTATTCATTTTCTCGAAACTATATTTGTAAACAACAATATGCTGCACGCTTATCTAAAGAGTGTAAGTTTGTAAAATACAAAGACATTCTATTTCAGTAGTTTATTGTAGAAGTGCAAATATATCAGGCGTGAAATGCAGACTAAAAGATGGCTTTTGAAATAGGACGCGATTCTGTCGTGAACTCAAAGCCGGCATATATACAGCTGCATATAAAGTTGAATTAAAGCGAAATCGACTTTATTATCCTGGAGATGTTACCAATATTATCCTGGAGATGTTTTCGAATAATTGTTAAGCACTAAATGAGATATGCGGAAACATTTATGGTTTTCTTTGACAAACTATTTCTGCCTCAGTAGAGCTGTTGCTTTTTGTATGTAGTCGATTTTTAAGAGAATGTATAGAACTATGTACTGGCTAACATTTATCCATCAATAATATTATGATTATTCTATTATAACGAATAGCTACGCAAAGTATGATTATGGACACAAATAATGCAGTATTATTTTTAAATTAATACATACGCTTACAACTGTTTAATAATTTACTTATATATATTGAAGTAAATTTAGGTTTCACTTTAGGTTATCGATCAAGCACGTTCAGATTTTTAAAATATGCATTATCACTAAATATTTACAACGAGTCACAATAACTGTTTAATAATTAAATTCATTGTTACATAATATTTTATATTTTATGGTAACATTATACTTCAATATACACTCCCTGACATTGTAACATTATATTTATGGGCTAATGATAAAATGTTGGTCAGTATGATGCGCAAAAGAGTCAAGCAACAACTATCATCAATCTTTGATATAATTTAAATGAAGCGACCTAAAATATTAAATGCAAATTGGTGAATGTGATAAATTCGTAATGTAAAACTTATTTTTTCATACTAAACCAATATAGCGTTACAGCGAAAGGACTCAACAGAATCTTATTGGATTTATAAGCGCGGTTCCGCACCACAAGGAATAAAAATAATGTTTTGATAGATTACCCCCTCAATTAGAGTTATGCGGGTAACAAGCCTGGACAGTTTGGGGCCCAAGTTCGGAAGAAACAAACACGCTCTCACAGATTTTACTATAATAAATATGTAAGCATTATTGTATTGTTTATTACCGGAATTTCAGTATTTGTATCAAAATTAGGTCATATTAAACATCAAAAACTCTAGGTTCACCTGCCTAACCACACTACAAAACCATAACGATAGAATCACACATTACAAAAAGATATTTAACTACTGCTGCTTAATTGATAAACTATTAAGGATGTTGATTTAAAAATATAAAAGTATAAAAAAATTCAAGTACGCTACTAATTATGTATGTGTATAATATTATAAAAAAAAACTTAGAATGTTTGCTCTAAGTTTAGACAGAATCAATGCAAGTATTGTAGCAATACTTAACAATTAACTGAAATCGATCTAGAGCCGTGCTCCCGAAAATAAAATGATCACCTAAATTGAATATAAAAAAAATCACCAAAATCTATTTCACATGGTGAAATTATATCTATTGTATTGTTTCACATTTTGAATTTGAATTTACATTCAAGGTGTCAAAAATTAAACATAGGAAAAATAATTTTGATTTGTATTTTTATTAATCTTTCCATCCGAGTTTCGCGTTTACTTTCGAATTCTAAAAATTTCATCATCACGAAAACTTTAAAATATACGCTTTATATTTCTTGGTGTCTCGTGTTGGATCTCATTAACAGTTTGTCATTTACACCTAACGGCAATGTTTTAGCGGTGTCGTTTCTAACATCAGATATGTTCTCATTTAGATTATTTTCGCAAAGGAGTTATAGTTAATTATGACCCGTAACAGAAGTCTGCTGCCTACTTACAAACTGAACAATACAGTTACACTACAGTGATACCGAATGCTAATGTTTGATTTTAATATGACCTTAGCACAAATAAATTGCAACCACATATTCTTCACGTGGTGCTGTATCCAGTACAAACTATTATCGTGTTTGTCCCACAAAGCAGTTAGATTTACAGAATATTCTGGATTTGAAGCAACAATAAATACTTTATCGTACGTAATTAATTTTAGGCAATCATCTGCATTTCATACATTGTGAATAGTTTTATGAGTGTGATTTTAGTGTGTATTTAGTGTGTGACTAACGGATTCCAAGTGTCGTTCTGATAACAAAAAGCGTATAAACGCGTACTAAACAATACGTTTTCTATCTCACTATATATACAATAAGAAATTATGACTTATGTTAACATAGATGCACTTAAAGCTAACACTATCGTACTGCCATACAAACATGACTACGAGCTGAGTATTGCCGAATATTGCACAATCGGTTCAACACAAAATTTTAAATAAACATCCAAATCTATTTATCTGAATAATAAATTATTATTTTCACATTGTTTTTAATTACAATTTTAGAAGCGAGGATATTTACACAAATATGTCAAGGTATGCAAAATAATTGTCAAAGACATTGTTATTATTAGAAATAAATATTGAAAGGTTTTCATTGCTACTTATTATATGGGTTGAGTTGGAATCTAAAGTAAAAACATAGGGATGTTACCCGTACGTTAAATCTATATTTTCAATTTATTCATAATGTAACCCAATTTTGTCCATAAATATTGATATAAAAAATAAAATATTTCTCATGTGTCAAACTGTTATTCATTTTAATCTAAATTATATTTTCAGTTAACTTTGAAGTAAATTGTCAATGATTATCTCTTAACTACTCGTGGTGTTTTTTATCTGAACAAGTTTTGGTTTTTATTTACGAATTCTAATACTTTTGCTTGGCTGTAATTTTAAGTATACTTGTTGCAGAATTTACTGAAAACATTCATCGTTCACACAGAATACTAGTAAATCTAACTATTCCTCTATTTCATAAGGTCGGTCCCAAAATTAGTAGTGTTTAAAAGAAAGATGTTTGTATTTAGTTTCTTTCAGTGGCAGTACGTCAGATTTATTGGTCAACCAAGCACTGCTCCCTTGGGCATTCATCACAACGGACGCGATGCTCTCTTGAGCGTGTACCGCAAATATAATACAAATTACGACAATGACCACCTAATAAATTACAAAACTGGTCAAGCAACAAATCTGCGTAATTCCTTACTTAAACATTGATACACACATGTTGGTTTTTAAAATACAGCATATTTACATTAGAATATAGTTTGGTATTTGATTGGGCAAGCCATATATCTATTGTGGTAAATAAGAATGCCGCATTCTTTATCTGAAGCGATTTATCCATGGCTAGCCCAAAGCAAATAGATATCATCGGAAAATGGGCAAGGCATAAGATCTCGAACATTGTGTTTAAGATGACCGCTGCATGTCTGTCAACGTCCGGCTGAATTTACAGCGAAATGTTGCAAAGCTTAAGAGAGATAGAGGTCCGTCATGATTAAGAGGCTTTTAACGTTACCGAGATTTGCCTACGCAAATATAACAAAGTCACAATTCAGTAAATGAGTTTAGTTTTTCAACGAACGCGGTATGATGTAATCTCTTAAGATCTCAAACATCCTGTACCCCTATACGAGCTTTTATAGTTCAGGTGACCATAACAATTCGCGTTTTCCTGCCATACTTATTTTTAGTTCGCTCATGTTTCCGCTAGGGGCTGTATGGGGAAAAACCTTAACTTTTACAGTAACGTAAGAACTCATACTAAGGGTACAATATAACATTAGTTGCGTACTTCATATCGCTGTTGCTTCAGCGAGAGGTTAAGAAAGAGATATATGCCTTGCTTATATATATTAAAAGAATTACAACTGTCAGGAATAGTATTTTATGTTAATATACCTTACTTTCACACGAGTGAATGTAGACAAAAGATATACAAAATGGAGTACAATATAAAAATGTTTATGGAAATATCTTTATACCTATCAAATTAATTTCTAAGTAATCAAATTTGAATTCTTTAGTGTAAATTGTGACATAAAAGTATAGATATTTAAGCCTAAAATAAATAAAACACGATGCCCATTTTGGTAGGATTTAAAACATGCAAGATAATATAGTCAAAATGAAAAAAGAAAATAATTCTTAAATATTAATCATAAATTATTAACACATTCATCAGATATAAAAGAAAAAGTTCAAGTATGAAAACAATATTTAATATAAGAAACAAAGGAATTTGATTTTTAGCACTTTTTGGTAATTAATTTTATCAAATAATCATCACCCTACAAAAATGGATAGCATCGTTCTACAGAAGCCCAGCTTCTAAATTTCAATAAAACAAATCCTATAATTTTATCAAAAAAAACAAAGATCATAATATTCATTTTAATTAGTGCCCTTGTTTGTATCTAATGAGCGTAACATAAATAGTCCAGAAATCGTCTTCATAAAATAATGCCATTTAATGTATCATAAAGCGGAATAGTTAAATAATTCTCTCAGTCATGTTAACTAAACTCATAGCGAAAACATCACGGTCACCACCTTATATTCGTTCCTACGCTTATGTAGAATACTAGTTTCAAAACAACTTCTATTAAAAAGCAATAATAATGTTTCTCTAGCTTCTAGTCTAAAACTGAAGAGATCCATGAAATTTGTTATTATGCTTTTAGATTAGTAATAAATATATTGTAAATGCAAATAAATAATGAAACAGAACTTTCGTCCTCAGTGCGGCTAATATGAGCCAGTGTGAGTCGCGGTGTGATGTCTCTTGTGATAGCGAGCCATTACAATATGTAACACGATTTCATGACAAAAATTAATGAGATTCGACATGAGGCACAAAGTAAAACAGTAACATTAACAAAAATATATGCTATTCTATAGTTAGATTTACTTGTGCATCACATAATGCACAAAATTACACATCTTAGAGTAACTTTAAGTTAATCATTGAGCTTCCGATTTATACAAATAAATAATATAATAGGACTACTTCACTATAATAGTTATTTCTTAAATTTAAAATGTACAGTCACTATCACTATGTATAAGTTTTCACTATGCGAGACAACGATCACTCAACACGATCACTTTCACATAGGTTAGTTAGATTAATTCCTCAACGCCTAGCGCGTGCCGAGGAGCGCGTGTATCACCTGACGTCGGAATGTTCGTTGGCGTCGGCGTGGGCGTGGGCGGCGTCGGACGAGGGCGCGGGGGTGGGCGCGGGCGAGGCGGCGCCTTTCATCACATAGCTGGAGCCCTGCGTGCGCGCTAGTTTTAAACGGATCGGCGTCTTTTTGTCGGTCCGCACGTTGCGACCGCCAGAGGTTCCCTCTGAATTGGAGGGTGTATCGATGGCGAGAGGATCGGGCGCTGTCGGATCGTAGTCGAAAGGATCGACGGCCGGTTCCGGCACTGCCGCTGCTGCAGCCACCGCACCTCGGCCTCCACCACCACTGCTCTCCCCCGTCGACATGGGACGCTTTATCTTTATTATCAATTTGGGAGTGCTTTCACTTTCACTGTTGATCACTTTTAACTTTTCCGCTTTTTTGTCTTTCTTTTTCTTTCGTTTCTCGCTCTTTGATTTGTGCTTAGTAGTCTTTTCGTTCTCTTCGAAATCGGCCATCACCATCTTGCGATACTTCATGCTCTCCCGCCTCAGGTCCTCCAGACTCGGTTTGTGTAAGAGCCGCTTTTTAGGCGGACGGAAGTCTGAAGGTTCCTCATGGACTTGTTGCACGATGTTAGCACCGATTTTGATCTTGAGTTTGGGAGCGACGGGCGGTGCCATAGGTGTTTTTTCTTTGGGTGGCTTTGAAGAGATGCGAGCACGACGTTTGTGCGCTGTGAAGGTAGATAGTTTCACGTCATCCGCTGGGTCTACGTCATCGTTCATCGTCACTTTTAGATGGCGTAGTTCGCGCGATAGGCCGCTGCTTACTTTGCGCTTTTTCTTCTCGACGGCCGGTGTATCTATTATCTTATAGTCCTCTCGCGTGGGGATGCTAGTCATCGAGGTAACCGCCTTTGGAATGGAAATGACGGCGCGCGTGAGAGGCGAGGGCACGGCCGGCGGCGGCACGGCCCCCACTATAGTCGTATTCGCAGGATCGTCCATGTTCATATCTTGCGTCCAGTACTGGCGCAGTAGCTCCTTTTTGCGCATCCGTCTAAGGTTCGTGGAGCCCGCCATCACGGAGGAAACGGCGACAGCGGCAGAGTTAACTACTCCGACGGGCGGTTCGTATACGGGCGCGGGCGGCGGCGGCACTACCGGAGTGACTGAACTGGTGGAGTAGTTCGCGTCCAGGAAGGGGCCCTTGATTTTGACTTTGAGCTGGTTGCGCGAGTCAGAAAGCGACACTTTCGGCAGATGTGGGACGTAGGTGTAGGAGGCGAAGGGTTGCGGCGGAGGAAGCGGCGGCGGGGGCGGTGGTGGCGGTGGTGGGGCGGCGAGAGGGTGCGGTGTGGGCGCGGGCGGGGGACGGTCGTGGTCCTCGATTTCAGCGGCGACGGGCGGATAGAGTAGCGGACGCGGGTAGGGCGCCGCAGCGGGAGAGACACCGCCTGCGTAAGTGCGCATATCCACCGGCCCCGGCAGAAGCGGCGCCACACCTCCCTCACCACCACACACTCCCAACTCCTCCACGGGACTCCTCGGTGGACTCATCATACGTGGAGACTGCGACATGTCTCTCAAAGAATGCTCCGACCTTCGATCATCCCGCACGTCTACAGATTTCCTTCTTTCACGTAACGCCTTCAAATCTACGCTGTCATTAGCTATCTCCTCTTCGAAGTCGTAAACGGTACCGACGAGCTTATTTTGAATGGAGTCCAAGTGGTATTCAGCAGGCGGGAAAGTGTGTGCTGTCTGCCCGCGGCTCTTGGAGCGGCCACGGCCACGCTGTCCACGATTGCCTTTGTTGCTCGATCTTTTAGAAGTTTTAGGACCTTCGCTTTGCTTAGGCGAAATGCCGGGGCTCTTTCCGGGTGATTTCCCGGGGAACTTAATCGGAACTTTGAGCGGAGTTACTTTCGGTGGCGATTTACATTCCTGTTGTGACATACTCGTCATCGTTTCGTTGCTGTCATTGGACATCTTAGTAATTCGACCCTGACTAGTTTCATATGTAGAATCGTCGACGCAAATGCTTGGGCTGGATGCTTGTAATGAGAACTTGTCGCTTCCAGTAACGTCAATCATGCCATCTCTACTTGGCGAATCCGAAGGTTTGGGTGTCGGAGGCGCAATCATCGCAGTGGTCAACGCAATGTTCTGTGATGAGGAAGTAAAAGCCGCACACAATTGGAATGGCTTGGGTGGGAGCGAGAGCGAACCCGAGGAATACGTCATTGGAGGAGCGTAAAGCGGGCTCGGTGAAGGAAGCGGCAGTTGCGAACAAGCGCCAGTGCCAAAGAGCGACGACATGGTTGTGAGGAACGGAGACGCGTTGGGTGGATAGGTCGCGTACTGATTGAGCGGCATCGAAGGCTCCACGGGACACGAGTAAGCCGGAATGGGTGGGTAAGAGTCTATCTCTGGCATCCCGCCCGCATGGGGGTCAAGCGAGTTCATGTGCGTTCGTTCTTGAATCACAGAGCCCTCGGAGTTGGTACTGGAGGCTGACGAGCGACGGGTCGTAATCTTACTCTCACGCCACTTTGCCTCATGCCCTATGTACGGTGACGAGATTGTCGCGCAATCTGAGTGGATCATAGAGTTGTTGTTCTCATAATTCTGCGAGTCCTGGATGTGTTCCACGTCGATTACGCTGTTGGAGTTGTCGACGGCAGATGGTTGAGAGTCGTCACTCTGTTTGGAAAGTGAGGTCGTGTCTCCAACCTCAGACGCCGACTGCATGTCTGACACTGTCGACTGTTCTTTCCCGTCGTCGTTGTACGCATTCTGTTCATATTTCTTATCATGTTCCATTTGATCGTGCATCACAGGCACGTGCGACCACTTTTCGTTGCTGGTCATCGGAATAGGGCGGTATTCTTTATCATCCATTAGAGATTTTCGCCTGGGCATTTCAGCGGGCGCGATCGAGTGTTGAATATGATTCATCGAGTTATGTATATGCTTCGGTGACGATCTCAGATCAGGCTCACAATAGTTCTCTCGTCCAGGAGACAACGTGCCGTCATCTTTATCTTGTTCGGAGACAAATGCACTATCCTCGTCTCCTCGGAGGTCCTTTTCGTCAACAGTCTGATCTTGAGAACTATTCTCGTTAACCTTTTTGCTACTCAGTTGCATTCTCAAACGATCTACCAAATTCAAGGTCTCCTGGGCGCCTTGTTCTTTAGAATCTTCTTTGAAGAAGAATTCGGGATATGAGGAGAACGGTTTCATGATTTCATCGTGGTTGAAGGCATCGTCTACAGCTATCATGTCAAATGGAAACAGTTCGTTATCTTTCTGTTGCGGCGAGGTAGGAGGCCGATCGTGGTATACGGTGGATGGAATCTTGGCGCTCTTAGAGATTTCAACGCCTTGCATGTGGCTGGCATCTTGCTGCGTCACCGTTTCCATCGTGGACCGCTTTCTTATGTTTCTAAGGAGATTGTCGTCATCCATCGCTAAGCTACGTGCATCCATGGGGGTACGCGGTGACTTAATCATTGTGTTTTCGTTTAGATTGGCCTGTATTTTCGCTATCATCTTAACAGCGGACTTTTCAGTGCAAACGTCTGCGGAGTCGAACGATTTATCGTCCGTCATGTACTTTTCGTTCCCACCGGGCCGCTCGATGGGCGTGAGCACATGCGTCGGGCTAGGAGCTTTCGGCAGCCATTTTTCACTGTCATTATAGTCATCGTTAATGCAGACAGGCGCTTTCTTATCCGGTATATCCATTCGAGACATTTCAGAAGTTATCGCTCTTGTGGGCGATTCGCTTGATCTAGTTGTACTGTTTTCACGGGGTTCGTAGCGACTCTGCCGCCTCTGTTTTATGGGTTTTATGACATCTTCAGCTGTCGGAACTACCTGGTCTTTAGCATCCTTCTGTGACGGTTCTTTCACACTCATACGTCTGCTCGATATGCTCTTTCGCCTCTCAGAGCTCTTTTTCGGACTGGGCTGGGTGGGCGAATCTTTTGGCGATATTTTGTGGTAATCCGACACTTTGTGATGGTCTGATACTTTGTGATGAACAATCTTTTCGTCAGACGAAGCGCTTGACCGTTTAGGTATTATTTTCACATTGTTTTTGGATTGCTCTAGCCTAGGGGAGTCGTCTTCCATTACAGAAGACTTCCTTATGTGTCGCGGCTCCCTGGGTGTTTCGAATTTGGGAGAGTCGTCTTCCATTACAGTAGACTTCCTTCTTTGGCGTGGCTCCCTATGTGTTTCGTATTTGGGAGAGTCATCTTCCATTACAATAGACTTCCGTCTCTGGCGGGGCTCTCTGGATGATTCGAATTTGGGAGAGTCGTCATCCATTACAGTAGACTTCCTTCTCTGGCGAGGCTCTCTAGGTGATTCGAATTTGGGAGAGTCGTCTTCCATTACGGTAGACTTTCTTCTTTGGCGAGACTCTCTGGGTGTTTCGAACTTGGGGGAGTCGTCTTCTATTACAGTAGACTTCCTTCTTTGACGTGGCTCTCTGGGTGTTTCAAATTTGGGTGAGTCATCCTCGATTACAGTAGACTTTCTTCTTTGGCGCGGCTCCCTTGGCGTCTCAAACTTGGGAGAGTCATCTTCGATTACAGAAGACTTAATTCTTTGGCGCGGGTCCTTCGGTGTTTCGAATTTGGGAGAGTCGTCTTCCATCACAGTGGACTTCTTTCTGTGACGTGGCTCCCTTGGTGTCTCAAATTTGAGAGAGTCATCTTCCATTACAGTAGACTTTCTTCTATGGCGTGGCTCTTTAGGTGTTACTAAATTGGATGAGTCGTTTTCGATTACAGTGGACTTCAGTCTTTGGCGCTGCTCCTTGGGAGTTTCTATTTTAGGTGAATCGTCTCCCATTACAGTAGATTTCCTTCTATGGAGCGGTACCCTAGGGGTTTCTAGTTTGGATGAGTCATCTTCGACTACAGTACAATTTAATCTTTGACGCGCTTCCTTAGGTGTTTCGAATTTGTGTGCGTCGTCTTCCATAACAGTAGACTTCCTTCTTTGGCGTAGTTCTCCGGGTGTCTCAAGTCTAGGTGAGTTGTCTTCTATTACAGTTGGCTTATTTTTTTGACGTGCCTCTTTGGGCGGCTCAAGCTTTGACGAATCATCTTCAATCAAAGTGGATTTCCTTCTATGACGTGGCTCCTTAGAAGTATCAAGTCTTGGAGTTTCATCTTCTAATAAGATGGATTTTCGTCTTTGACGATCTCTGGGTGACTCTAGCTTGGGTGATTTATTTTCAGTTAGAGTCGACTTCAGTCTTTGACGAGACTCTTTAGGCGGTTCAAGCTTGGATAAGTCGTCATCAATAACGGCAGCCTTTCTCTTTTGGCGCGAATCTCTAGGTGGATCGAGTCTAGACAAGTCTTCTTCCATAAATAAGGATTTTCGTCTTTGCCGCTCTTGTGGCGGTTCGGCTTTGGAAAAGTCATCATCTATTACAGTAGACTTTCTCCTCTGTTGTGGTACTCTGGACGATTCCAGCTTAGCCGTGTTTTCTTCCATTTTGAAACTAGGCTCTTTCACTGTCTCCTCGTACGCTTTCCGTTCCGCAGTTTGAAGTTCACTGGACTGGCGACTCTCTTTCTGTGTTTTATTGGTAATCCCGGCGTCGTCTCTAGACGATTTTCGAGATCCGGCATCAGCGTTATTAGGCAGACCTCCGCCTGTAGTAGTGCTTCTGGTCCTAGCACGCGTGGCCGCACGCGCGGCGGTGACTCTAGCAGGTTCCTCTCTCTCAGCAGGCGGCGATGCCACCCCGCACTCGAGCTCCCGTTCGGAAGTTTTAAGCTTCTTTTCCGGAGCCTTGCGCGGTGAGGCATCATTGGACGCATCGCTCTTGTGCTTCCTCCGACGCCGTGGCCGTTTGGGCGTAGGGCTGGAGGAACCTGACCTGTCATCTGATTGGGAGCTCTCTGAGTCGCTTGAGGCACTGGTGGACGACAGCGGTCTTGACACCTTGTCGAGAAAGGGCAAGTCCACTGTCGGGCGAGTGCTCGGCGGCGAAAATACGGACGGCTGCTTGGTAGGGGTGGCGGCCGGTTTGATCTCTCGCGCCTTTGCCGCTGGCTTTGGGCCCACTTTCTCTGGCTCTGGTTCGTCATCCGAGCTCGATGACGAAGAATAACTACTGCTTGAAGAGTTCGATGACGAGCTTGAGCTATCCTTAGTATCAGCCTTCTTCTTATTGGGAGATTCGTCAGATGATTTCCCTGTATCCGATTTCTCGTCTTTCTTTTTGTTATTGTCTGTTTCCGGAACTGGAACCTTACTGCCAATGTTCTTGATATGCGCAGCGGCTTTCTTTGCGGCCTGCCTTTGGGGAACGTACGCGATCGTTTCCTTTTCCGACTCTTTCTCTGTTGGTCTTGTGAGTTTTTCTGGGGGACTCTTTATTTCTTTACCCTTACCTTTTCCTTTCAGTTTGGGTTTTACTTCCTCAGGAACTTTCTCAACGGTATTCTCCTCTTTTTTGCCCGCTGAAGTTGATCTCATATTCTCTGAAGCCTTTTTGGCGGCTTGTCTCTGTGGAACTATCAGATCAGTAGGATTGTCTTTAGGTTTGGAGAACTTATTCTCCTTGTTTTTAGCTTCGTCATCAGATTCATGGGTCATGGGCTTCACAGGTGGTTTCTTTTCTTTGTTTGACGGTTTTCTTCCTCTCTTTTTGGGAGCTGGTTTTTCCTCGTCTAAGATTGGTTCTTTTTTATCAACATGACTTGGTACGAATTCTTTCATAGCTCCCTTCGTTCTAGGCAATGATTGTTGGGGATCGCTAGTGCTCGGCGATTTCTCAGATTTGATTATATCATCTTTCTCGTTTTTTATTTTATCTACTTCTTTGTTCACGTCTGGTTTGTCATGTATCGAGTCTTCGCTGCTGTCCGAGTAGATATCCACCGGGAACTTGGAGCTTCTCGTGGTTCTAATTGGCATGAGGTCATCACTATCTGAACCGGACTGGCCCGTTTTTCCCGCTGCCATCTCTTTCTCCATCTGCCGAAGGGTCTTACTAGATGTCTTATCCTTTTTCGAGCGAGAAATCGTAGAATCTTCCTCGCTGCTGCTGTCCACGAGCGCTTTAGACTGTGGGACCTTCTTTTTCTTCTTTTCGCTCTTCTTAGGCGAAATCTTGGCTTTATTTTTAGGTGAGACTTTTTTCTTTGGTGAAGAGGTAGAGGTGGAAGGCTTCTTCTTATCTTCATCGTCAGTACTGGAACCAATGGCACGGGCGCGATACTTGCTGGAACGAGCTATCTCCGCTTCACTCTCTTCGCTCGACAGCCCACTGTACATACTATTACTGCGCCGCGCGCCGTTCACGTAGTGTTTCCTGTACGGATTCGATGATTTTGACCGTCGCATTCCGTTGCGGTCCTTTTTCGTCTTATCGTCGCTGGAGTCCGGAGGTGCTATCTTTGAAAGTAATTCTTGGAAGTCAGTTTTATGATTGACGGCGTCCGGATGAGAATAAAGCTTGTCGTATATCGAAGGACCATGGTTGGCTTCAATGATCGCGGACAACTCTTCCGGAGGTATTTCGGCTCCTCCCGAAAGTACGGCCATCTGCTTGTGAAATGTCTGTTCGCGCAAACGAAAGAACGATCGCGATAATTTTTCTCGTCTGCTCACCATATAGCACAAGTTGCGAACGCGCTCTAGGTCTTGCCTTAACTGAACAAACATTTTCATTTTATCCAGGTCAGCCTGCTCCTGACGGTGTGAGAGGAGATCATTGTCATCTGATTTTGGAGGTAAGAGAGGCCGATTGTGGCCTGATCGCCTTTTTAATTTCCAATAATTGTATATATAGTTTATAGCGTCTTGATCGACGTCGAGGAGATGAGAACTGATGTCTTTAACGCTGACGTGCTTTTCAAACTCTTTTTCAATTTCGTGCAAGCGGGCGGCGCGTGCTTGCGTCTTCTCCTCCGATGTCATATCCTTTCTGCGCTTCCTCTTCACTTCTTCTTCTTCTGAACCGGAACCGGGCTTTTCTTTTTTAGAATTCACACTATGTTTTAAGCAATACGATCGCAATTTGACACCATCATCTGCATTTTCGTCTTCGATGATGGCTCGCATTTCGAGTCCATGTTTAAATGCACACGTGACGTGGTAAGCAGTCTTGCAACTCTTTACCGAACACTGTATGCAGGCGCCCTTGCGCTCCCGACACAGCACACACATTAGGGACCAGCGTGACGCGGGTATGGAAGAGATCTTGGTGATAGGCTCCATATTTTCTGCGCAACCGATAGACACTTCGGGGATCCACAGCACGCAACTGACGTGAGCCCACTTATGGCCTGAGGGAGTACATTTCATGGCACCTCCTTGGTTAGGACAAAGCACGCACGTGGGCCTGACGCCGTCACCGCACGGCCTGCACAGCCACTGTCCTGAAACCACAATGCCCTCAAGGTTAGATACACTGATTGATGACTGCAAAGTGTCAGTAATTTAACCGAGATGGTACTTACCGTCCGGTATGACAGTGATGCCGTAGCAAGCTTGATGCACACAGATGTTACAGGAGTCGCAGAAGACCATCTCGTTCCCATCTTCAGAGTCTGGCGAGCGACAAACGTCGCAGATTACGTTCTCGTCGTACTCGATGCCTAGCCCCTCTTCAGACTTCATAATAGCCTGGATTTTATCCCAAGTTCGGACCTGTGAATAAAATAAAATTATCTTTAAACATAAGGTAAAAAAAAATGCAAATTCGCAAGCAGCACAAGGACGGAGTAGGTTTTTAAAACGTGGATTTTATCAAACAGCATAAGTCGATTGATTTATAGTGGCCTGTGAACTGTACAGGACGAAATCACGCGTGTCCACTTATTGGTGCATAATATTGGACAAAATACAGACTCGCTCAAACGTATATTTTACAATTGAGGACTGAGTTTTCTCATCCCTACTATAGATAAACTGTTACAAAACGCAGTTGACGCAAATTTTTATACAGTTTGCTGACGCAATCAAAACCGCTGCATCTTGTATTCAAAGGCCCACAACCAGGACAAAATTTGAATATCTTCGATCTTCTTATTATGTGCATGCATATCAAAGAGCTCCCAAAGGTTAACAACACATTGGAAACAGTGCTAAAAAACTGTTTGGTCAAATCTGACTGTCAATATATTCAGGCAGAGCGAAGCGAAGGTGCAACTAGTCCTCTAGGTATTCATATGTTTAGTCTGTATATTTTTTTACGATATTTTTATCCCGTAGTCACATCAGTCGTTAACAACTAGAACTGAAATAGTTCAAATAATATTAAGAAAACTGCGAGATGTTTCAGTGGAAAATTCCTATCTTCTGACCGTGTCGACTAAAGGACTAACTTATACAATGGAAGTGAGGTTAAGTTATTGTGAATACATTGTAGGCAGAGCAAACATTCATTTATTCCGTTTTATTTTCAGCTTGACAAGATAGTCATACAGTGATACCGCAGTCGGTTTTGTTACGGTAGAGGAAAATTTTACTCAACAGAATAAATTTTTAGAGCACGGCTAATTAGCACATACCGTTTCGTTACTCCCATTGGATGATTGTTTGAAATTGTCCTTCTAAGGGAAAAAAGAATTTAAGTCATCGTAAAAATATATTTTTTTTAATACACAAAATGCAATCGAATACATTGTTTCACATTTGCAGTAGAGACTACACGTATATGGAGACGTATATGGAATAAACGTTATATTACTAATACGTTTACTTTACTAATTACTTACAACGCCGGAAACTTCCAACACTGAACAGTATGAAATACCATGTTAAAGTCGGTACCAAGCTGACTCAAAATACTGTTTGCTCACAATGACATGTGGAAGTCGCTCCGACTTCCAAACATTTCATTCATATGACCAAATTTAAAATAAAACTTTTGTTTTAGTAATACTGCTTGTTCACGTTAATCGGGAAGCCTACTGTCAAATTAGCTCTACCTATATTTGGCCCAAGATGTTTGTTTTAAAAAAGGTTAATGTGTATAGAAATCGTTGATATTTGCTTGGTTTTACAAAATTTAATAGAAATGTATTTCGAGAAATAGAAGTTTAAAGATTGTCGAGTAACTTAAGGAGGAAGCTGGAAAAAACCATAAATATATTTCTTTTAGAGAAAAGAAATAGTCCATTATTAATAAAATTGCACTTGGGTAGTTTACGGAGGCGAAACTTCAATACCCAAACGTGTGAAATAACTTGTTGAAGTCGGTACCGTTATAGTTCAAAAGTACCTACCACAATACTGTGCGCATGGTACCGACTTCGACCTTGCTACTTACGGGATCGATTATGATTCATTGTTAACGACTATATCATCAAGATAGGTAAATATTTTTCAGGTATTTTAGTGTAACTCAAAAACGGCTTGACCGATTTTGATTAAATTTAAAATGAATTTTCAAAATCGTTTCACCCAGTCTAGAGTTTTGAGGTAACAAAAATAAAAATACAGACGAATTGAGAAACTTCTTCTTTTTTGGAAGTCAATCAATGCAAACAAACTTATCCCGTTGAAGTCGCTTTTCCTAACTCTTTGTAAAATTGAACGAAAGAGGTAAAATTTGGTAATAAGAAACGCTACAGAAGTAATAAGGGGTACTTACCATATATGCGCAAACAGTTTTTCTATATTTCCTAGAACCGATAAATATGAAATGAATCCGCTCGCGCCGTTATAACTAGAACCTGCCACTCAAGTCTATATATAAACGGTATTATCCAAGGATCAATCGACGACGTGGGGAGGGCGGGGAGGCGGGGAGGTTCATTGTACATCAATTTTCCAATTGATGCACAATCCATATACAAATTTCCTCATTCCATGTACCGTTTTGGATCGTTAAAGGACATATCACACTAAATGCATTCTGCATGTTCCAGTCCAGTCAGATCGATCGCAGCACCACACACCATACGAGAACAGCACCACGCGTCAACATAAGGATGTCGGCTGCGTTCATTTTGGTTGGACCGCAGGACGTAGAAAGCATCCAATGTGACAAATGCCTTAATATGTCTTTTATTTACATGTTTTTACAATCACCGTAATGTTCTGAAATATTTTGGGCAAGTACCAAAGGGTGTGGTTTTTAGGGTTCCGAACCCAAAGGGTAAAAACGGGACCCTATTACTGAGACTTCGCTGTCCGTCCGTCCGTTACCAGGCTGTATATCAAGAACGGCGATAGCTAGACAGTTGAAATTTTCACAGATGATGCTTTTCGGTTGCCTCTATAACAACAAATACAAAAATTTGGCCAAGTGCGAGTAGGACACGCGCACGTTATAACAAAAAAGGTTAAAATATGAAGTCTAATGTTGTATAGCTAATGGTACGGAACCCTACGTGTCCGACTCGCACTTGGCCGATGTTTTACTACGACATACCATATTGCCTACACTAATTAAAAATCAGCGTTCTAGTTAAATTATTATCTACGAGTGAATCATTCGTAGATTATCGTAGTATTGATGGGTCCGGCGACGATTGGCAAACAAAAATGTGATCAGTTAATATCTTCTGAATGATTCAATATCCAATGGCAGAACTCACATGGGGGTAAAATTCTATGATCCATGAATAATGAGGCCCGGTGTGACAGCGTTTAAAGAACTTCAGTGCGTATACTGGTTTGCGCATCGAGGGAACTCACACAAGTACACTTGCATTTAATAAATCGTTCGAACGCGTGTGTTCGCTAACTCCGTCATTTATGCTTAAAATAATGATAACTGTTATGCCAACGCTGTTTACGTAGCAGCTATTTTGAATAAGAATTTGAAAAACTGTGCCGGAAGTCAGTTGAAAAGAACCCTTATGACGACTATTAGACATTATCCTAATAAGCCAGAGCTCCAAGGTGACTTTAGAGGCAAAGTGAAAACGTGTACAAATACGTTTTTCTAAATGTAACGATTGTCGCCTTACGATCTGTTCCGGAAGCTATCATTTAAAAGCCAGTCCACATTGGAAATGCTTATAATATATCCTTACTTACTAGTTAAATAGCTTGCTTTGGCAGTAATTAAAATAACAAATCTAACTGTTTAATAGCTATATTTGCAAATAAAAGTAATATTAGTTGCAATAAAATAATATACAAATCGCCTCTTGTTCACCGTTTTACCTCGTTATATTGTGAATTTATCATTCTATATTTGTACAAAAGGTATAATTATGATTACTTTTACCTAAACGTATTTTGTTTTTTTTTTGTGCTTGATAGGTTACCCTTTTGACCACTATCTCACCTGATGGTAAGTGATGATGTGGTCGAAGATGTTGTTCAGGCTAACCTAGAATTACTGGCTCTCAAGGACAGCTGCCGGAACACACCGTTAGGTGCTTGGCGACAGATTTTCAACTTGAGGGTGGTAGCTAGCCAGGCGGGCATTCGCAAAGTGCCCTACCACCATGCTGTAACGACTGCCATCCTAAGACAACAACCGGGACCGACGGCTTAATGTGCCCTCCGAAGCACGGAAGCGCTCAGTAGTAATGTCACCAGCGGTCACCCATCCAACTCATGACCGCGGCGGACGTTGCTTAACTTTGCTGATCGATTCAGAATGGTTAAGCAAACTTCGCTACGAGCGCTTCAAAATGTCCGTGGGGTCGTATTTCAACCCTTCCATATCCATCAGTAATGAAAGGGCGATCGTCTGCTTGCAACGGAACTAACCGTATACCGATCAATATGATGAAGCGAGACTTGGATGCGCTAAATTAATCGCGACGTCACTAAGTATATATTTTATTTATATGGCCTAGTTTTAGGTCGGATACAATTCCATGAGTATGAATTTGGTATATAGTAGACTGTATAGAGAAGTGGATTTCTCTAAGCACTCTGCTTGCACTTATTCGTGTGTACATAGCTGAGTCCGTCTTAACTATTATACCATATACAATTACATAGATACCAACTATAAATAAAATTAGGTATAACTATATTGTTCCATACTTCCTTTCACAATAAAATTGCTCAGATTCTAGAAAATGTGCAATGTGTTTTCCTGCAATATCCGATGGAATCCCTTTGTGTTGACGATAATAGTGAAGAACTATCGGTACCGGGAACTGGGGAGTGGGATGCACAAGGAGGGTAAATAGGAAATGCTAAGACTACAAACTTCGTGGATTTCTTTGTACAACGTCCTTCCCAGGATATTATTGAATTATATGAACGTTTCTTAGGTTTATCAAAAGTCTTATAAGAGAGTAATTCGTGATAAAATAAAGTTTCGAAGCCTCGGTAATGTGATATAACAGTTCTATTTTTTTTCTAACTTTTACTATACTGATTTGACACCCTGTTTGGAAAATCACAGTGCGAAAAACCAAACAATAAATTTAGTTGCATCTTATCAGTTTGTTAACATCAACAGACATTGCAAAACTAGACAGACTTATCATATTTGTACCTCTAGACGGTTCTCTGTGGTCGCTACTTGGATATGGTGGTCGACCAATCAAGTGGGATTTCTTACTGTCCACGTTCATACTTCGAAAGGCACGCTAAGCCGTGGCGTCGCGCCCGGTTGTTAACTAAGGATGTTAGTCGTTATGTTATGTCGGAAAACTGTTTACACATAGCATGGTGGTAGGACATTCTGCGTATTCCCGCCTGCCTGACTAGTTAGTAACAAATCTTAAGTGCAGAAAAGGCCACCCAGAACTTAACGGTGTGTGCTGTCTTTGAAATGATTTTTAACATTTTAACATTTTCGATGACATAATGACTTACAAGCAGGTCTTAGTAGGCTATCCTAAAAAATATATTATTATCTTGAGACCGAAAATAATTTAGTATGAATAGCTGTTAGTTGAATCTATTGTTCAATATTTCCATAATGAACTGGAAAGCACCACGCGCAATCTAAATTGCATTCAGAAATTAATTTTCCATCAGTTAGGTAACAGGCAACTCTCTCAACCCCCGCTAATTTCTATTTATAGACAACAAAGGAAACAACGCTGTGGAAATTTTCTTTACAAAAGAATTGATTTAATGCGTTTCCTTTTATACGTCATTTTATTATTTAGAAAGACAACAACGCCTCCACAAAAAGTGCTTACAAATTAATATTTTGTTGATACAATAAGAGAATTGGAAAAACGATTCCATATTATTAAGAGCTTCAATATAAAAAAAATATATTAATATGGGAATATCAAGGCGATATTTCATAATTTAACTGCAAATAGCGCAGAAATTGTAATTTGATTTCATTGCCTCATTGAAAGGTCTCCAAAATGTACACTAGCATTGCAATGTGAACATTATTACGTATTAGTTTCCATACAAAAGAATGAGCTATAAAAAGACAAACGAAAAAGCTGCAAAACTTTAGGCAGAGACTGATGTAAGTAAAACGACTTCACCTACAGAATTAAAAATTTGCACGCGACGGACTGTATTTTCTCTGGTATTCGGAAGTTTTATCCTGCATCAAATTGAACAATGCGAATCGGGGACCTACAAATGAAGAAAATAAATAGAAAGACTTTAAAATGAACTGTCATAAAAAAGGAATTATCCACTAGTGAAAAGTTCAGGACGAAATATTTAGCGTTACTATAGAAAACACCTTTATAGGCAGGTAACTACTAAACTTGTATATACCAAATCATTATTAAAATCGTCAACTAGAATCGGGGACCTACAAATGAAGAAAATAAATAGAAAGACTTTAAAATGAAATGTCATAAAAAAGGAATTATGCACTAGTGAAAAGTTCAGGTCGAAATATTTAGCGTTACTATAGAAAACACCTTTATAGGCAGGTAACTACTAAACTTGTATCTACCAAATCATTATTAAAATCGTCACGCCTGTATTTCCCCGGTAGGGTGGCAGAGGTCTTTAAACATCTAATTCCCATCTATTGGGCTTAGTCCAGATTTTGATTGCCAAAAAATACTGTACAACCCGGAAACTGAACCTATTATCTTTAAAAATGCTAAGTGGCTTGGCCTTAACAGGGTTCTAGTTCGCCTGATTTTCGTTTAAAATCTGTCTAAATTCACATAAGGGCGACTCCCCTTGGCAACAGGTGATTCGAAACAGGTCTTTTTTATTTTTTATAAAGTCCCCCCACATTCACAAGTTTAACTCTACGCACCCCAAGAGTCTGTCTTGAGCACTACAAAGACTCCAGACGGACAGCTGGGGTGCATCGTAACAAAAAATAATAAACATTTCTTAAATTACTTTGGACGGAGCGGGCTGGATATTAAATCACGGCTGTTAATAATCGTTAAAGCGACGTGTCATTACACACATTTGGCCAAATGTTAAGGACCCTATGATGAGATATATAGGAAACGACCCCGCTGTAATTAACAGTGCACAGTTCTAATACACTCCAGATTATCACCATTTTTTTTGTTCAAATCTGGACTCACAGTTACGATTATGACGTTCGTGTTAATGTTCCACTACAATGAATATTCAATCCTCAAGCTGCATTATATTATGCCAAATACAGTAAATGAGCAATTGAATTACATACAAAATAAATCAGGGACATCGTCACGATTATCTGCTATAACTATATACTACAAGCAATACAATACTTTAAAAAAAATATTCTTACCTTTTTTTCACAATTAGACTAAGTCTTTGACCAGTTTGCGACTATCTGACCTATTTATAAAATATGATGTGTTCACGTCGAAGATGATAAGATTTTAGTATCATCCAGCAAACCAAGAATGGGATGGTGTTCCTGTTCAGTATACCATGTTATTAATTACTACAAAAAGCTAAATTTCGAGTCGAGTGGTATTTATGAGTCATTTCTCTGTATACTTTTCTCAGTATTAGGTATTTTGGTCACATACTGTCTTTAAAATTCTACTTAAGAGTCAATCGTGCAAGCACTAACGTCAAAGTGTTGCAGCACATTAGGTTCACAATAGGTATATTTACTATCTAAACGTCCTGATTACCTAAATGATAGCAGGCATACACTACCAACGAGAGCAATCACGAAGAGGGTTGGCGTCAGGTGGAGCGGCCAGCCATGAAACCGAAGTCATAACTTGTAACAATAATTAGTACATGTGAAACATTTTGTTGTTAGAGATAAAATAATATTGTACTACCGAGCCCACATAGATTAGATACCTAAGGGAAGAGATGAGAAGAGAGAAATAAGAAGATGAAGACTCGAGAACTACTTAAATACTACAAGGGCCATAAGTAGCTTATAATGTACTGAAAATAAACCTTAAAAAATAAACTCCTTGTGCGCTTTCCGAGTATTTCCACTTTCAGATCCGTTATTGTCGAGGGCCATTAGGGATTTCTTTTATTTATTGTAAGCCACTTGTGGAACTTAATTAGCTTGTTGAATTGTTGTTGCTACAATTGATATAAAGCGTTATGCGTATATGTTGCTTTAAAAATTATTTCACATAAACTGAAGCCTGGTAATGAGCGCTCATAGTTGCCCTGACGACAACCTGTCTCAATCTTTTTCCCTCTTAAAACGGTAAACATCGTTATATGGCACAAGGTTTTCCAAGAATCACTAATAATAAAAACAGACTTATCGTTACCGTACAAAGGGACCAAATTCTGGAGATAACTTATACCTTCAAATATCAATATCTCATTATTATAAGAAAAACATTATGTTTACCTTATCATTTCATTATAGATTTTTTCTTTGCCTATCCCTTTATTATGTTAGTGTAGACTTTGACCACACCACCTATTGTTAAGCAATAATGTGGCCGGAGATGTCGTTCAGACCCAAATAATAACTGGTTTTAAGGACAGTTCCTGGAACTCATCGTTAGTTGCTGGGCAACAGACTTTATACTTTAGTCAGAAAATGTCTTACAATCACGTCAGCACCTGGATGCAAAACTATGAACCCCTGCACGGCAACCCCATCGACTTATTTCTTTCAACTAGACATACTGGACTTATATAATGTTAGTATTATATGAATCTCTCTAAAAACCAGATGCAGTACTGTAAATTTGTTTCTGTTTTATATGTAAGTGCCTAGTTAACAAAAACCACCCTTTGGGATTCTCGTTAGTAGTATGTTAGTAGTATACCTGGTACCAGCCGACTTGTAACGGCCAGAAAAATGAAATAAGATTTTTCGTGTGTAACAATTTATGTAGCCGATCGCCCGGTGCTCTCCAAAATAGCTGATATTATGCAATTCCCCAAAATTAGATTACTGTTTCTAGCCGTGCGATCCGGTCTCCAAATAATCGAATTATTACCTGTTGAATCCGATTTGCGTACAAATTGCGACTGCAACATGTTGGACGCACACGAGACATAACGAAGTTATTCTATCTAGTCTCGTACTCGTTAAGCGAATACCTTTACTGCAGCGCTCAGAAATTGAAGGTAGGAATCTATCTTCTATCATTATTTTGTGGTACATGGTCGTTCGAAGGAGCACAAAGTAATTGAAAATCACTTTCAAATCAATTTCACTTATTCTCGTTACAAAAATATTAAATTATTACATATATGTATATCCAATGCATTGGTAGGAGGTCGTAGCTACGTAAAGCTACGGAGTCGTACGCTACGCGGCGTAGCGACTACGCAGCTCCAACCACAATCGCCTAATATTTTAGAGGTTGAACGACCGAGCTTATAAATTGAAATGTTGCTCCACATTAAACGACGCATTTATAATGCCGCCCCGGTACTGAATCTAGGAAACGTTTCACATTAAATACAAATTATTCCACTTAACCAGGTAGATTATTCATTCCCGGATAATTCCAAGCGATTGGAAATCGTTGCACGGTTTTCTAGCACACGATTGAAAACAAAACCAATATAAAGTCTTATACATAAGACACAAACATGGGATGCACACGTTCGTTTTCTCGAGAAAATTCACATAAACATCTCTTCGAGCGTAGGTAACTAGATCTATTCAATTTTAGCTTCAAACAAAGGAAAGACACCTTTGTCCTTCAACCATTGACGGACTCTTATAAACCCGCCCTCTCGATATCGTCTGTTCACGCTCACGCGATCTCTTACATGTCTCTCTTTGCACACGTCATATATAGACGGAAAGATTGTTACGGCGAACAAAGACAAAGTTGATTTGTCGCTACGTAGTTCTATACCTGTGACGTCATTGTATCTGCAAAATGAACTCACCTCTAATTCTTCGATGACCTTCTCGAGCTGGTTTTCAGTAACGGGAGCAGCTCCAGCCCTTGCCCGCTCGGCGTTGAGAAGCCGCAGCCAGCAAGTGTCGGTGGCATCCAGGTCGTAGGAGCAAGCTGCCTCAGCGCACGCGGGCGTCGAGCTGAGCATGTGCTTCTCAGCGGAGTAGTGGGCATCTCGGTTCAAGTGGATGTACTTGTCCTTGGGTCTAGGACAACGGAGAAAAATGCTTAGCAAAACAAATCTATATGATTATTACAGTTGACACGTTAGGCCTGTCCTTAGTCTCATTTAAATGTCTTATATGGGCAATCAAGCACTCCGAAAAGACTTCTATAATAAAATAAAGACACTTAACAGAAGTTAATGCGTATGGATCATTTAACTAAAGTCGCAGAATCTTTAACCACTGTCACAAAGATTTTAAGCAAAATATAAAAATGCGAGGCTTAAAACCTAACCAAATTCCCTGCAGTTTTCAAAAGTATCAATTTCTTACGATTTAAATTTAGTTGGTGCATAACGAATGCGATCTGTGTTTTACCTCTAAATATATAGAACTACTAGATTCCATTACATCTCAATGTAACAATTATCTGCGAAATACTTTGCTTTTACGATCAGATAGAGAGGGTAGGGAAAGCTATGTAAGTGTGACAAAAAAATTGGAATAATGCCTCATGGTGGAAATGATGGACGAAGGAACCTCGTGGCAATATTTAGTAGCGAATTGCCTACTTGTAGATACGGTAGGACTGTTGATTAATAAACTCACCACGGTGCTTGTGTGAACCTATGGGTGTTAATTTTAATTATTTCAAATCCTGTATTACAATCTTGAAACAATATTTATATACGTTAAATGTTCCAATGATACTAAACAAGTGAACTTGTTATTCTTTACAAAAACACAAAGCCGCAAGTTTTTTAATAATTCAGTCAATATTGTAATTAAATTAACAAAGAATTAAGTATATGTAAATATATCACAGAAACTTGAATAAATCAATAAAGTTGTTCTAGAAACGAGGCATACAAATAATGCAGAAAACCCCATATTTATAAATAGAAGCAATTTGCCATGTCTTGGACAAATCGATATGAAATTGTAGCATGCTGTACAATATGCCAGTTGAAGTAAAGGATTATCAATGTATGAAGGGTCGCTGAAGACAGATACATATCATGGATTATGATTAAATTCACTATATTAATCTATAGATATTTAATTTTTAAACTATATATAAATTTTCGCATGTGATTTTTTAATCCTGATATACGAAAATATATCGAATATTTGGAGGTGTGTCAAACTATGCACTTTATATACAGATTTATATAAAGTGCATTTTTGCCGGAATAAGTAGGCGGACCACCTGATGTTACAAGTCTCTTGTGCTTCAAGCATTTTACCAATGTGTGCATATATCGGGTAGTAATTATGCTTTCATGAGGCCCAGTGGCAATGATGATGGACTGCCGCTCAGAAGGTACATGGTTCGAATCCCGCGACGCGGCTTTGTTTTTTACCGTCAGTAACATTTAAGTATTATCTTTATAGTTCTAAAGAAAAGCAAAACTGAAAGTGTAGTGAGGAGTGAATGAACCTAATGACGCATGCCACTATTGCAGTCCAATGAAAATCCATAGTCCCTGTTGAAACCAGGTGTCATGTTGTCTATGGTAGTGAGTAATAAGGTATATTACTTACGGTGTTTGTTTATGTCCATTCCAATAAGCAATAACGAATAAGATTACTTCAGACATCGCAAATTGATATAAAAAGTTCAAGTTTTATTTACATTTGCTTGAAATAAGTATGCACTTCATTTATTTCGTGATAAAGCGTCACTGCACTATAATTCGTTAACACAATATTGATTCCATATCACGTATTATTGTAAGTAATATTTCCTTCAAACATGTAAATTCTAGTAGAACAATCGAAAAGACCGAGAAGGGCTCCGAGCAGCAGCGGCGTGCCTCGATCGAGCTCTCGATGTTAACAAGTCACCGGAGTTCTGTTGCTACGATTTATATAGAAAAGGAACGCCCACCCGATTTTTCTCCGAAGCACTAAGATTAAAACGTAATAAAAGGGAACTTTTCCTTCGTCTTTTAATATAGGTGCAGAGAGCGAAAGTCCGTCAGAATAAGGAGAAAACTGTTCCTTGTTAGTGCTTTCTGCTTGAAATTGGATCGCAACGTGCCTTATTTATATCTATTTTTTGGACGGATGTCCTACCCTTAAACATGGCAAGGGGTTTCTCGGAAACTGGTGCTATGCTTAATCAACATTATGGCTAAATTTGGTGTTAATGACCCTGATTTAGATAAATTATTAATTTTCGTTTACAAGGGGAATTCAAAGTGTTCTCGGCTTGGACAGGCAAGAAAAGTGAGAAAAACCTGAATTAATTTACTGTTCTATCATCATCAGTCAGAAGATCATCAGTCTACTGTTGAACACAGGCCTCCCCCATAGAACGCCATAAAAGACGGCTATTAACCGCTTGTAACCCCGCGACTTTAACGATGTCGTCAGTCCACCTGGTGGGAGGCCTACCAACTCTAGGTCTTCCGGTGTAGTGTGGTAACCACTCGAGAACCTTTCTTCCCCATCGGTTATCAATTCGTCGAGCAATGTGGCCCTCACATTGCCACTTCAACTTGCAAATTCTGAGAGCTATGTCGGTGACTTTGGTCCTTTGGCGAATATCCATGGTTCGGATTTTATCGCGCAAAGAAACTCTGATCATAGCTCTCCCCATAGCTCGTTGAGCTATGCTGTTCTATAATCCCCTGCAATCACATAACACTTCTTACAAAGCTCATCTTTTCAATACCCTCCAAAAAATGACTTTCGTCCTTCTCTAAAAAATAATCGTTTCTGATCTTTGAGCTCCTCATGGTCGGAAAACCGCTTTCTATTTCTCTTTTTCAGAATCTTTCTTTTTCAGCTTCAGTATAAGAAAATAGGTTCTATGTGGCAGGTGGCGAGCTTATTGAACCGGCGGCGCGTTGTCATAAAGGAGCAAGACACCCGCGGTCAGTTTTCCTCGCCCTTTTTCTTTAATTGAATACCTATCAGAATGCTGTGGCCATGAGACCGATTGCGTGACTTTGAGCTTGTTATGAGGTGCTGCAACCTTTTTGACGCTCTGTAGGTACAGACTCATATTTCATGTTTGAGAGGTTCTACAGGTGTGAGGTGAGTACGGAAAGCTTGGTCATTTCTGCGAACGAATTATTTTTTATACGAGTATTTTTGAGTAAAAGTTTCTAGTACCTTTTTCACATTTTCTTCCGTGGTGGCAGTAACAGGACCATCTTTTCGAGGATCATCTTAATGCTTTCTCTGCCTCTTATAAATTTACTAGACCACTTTGAAATGGTAGACTACAAAGGAGCCGAATCCTAACAAATGGCCACCATCTATTCGTGGATAGATTTTCTTTGTTTTCCTTGTTTGATGCTGGATTTTGGTCAACATTTCCGCATCAGACATTTTGTTGCACACACATAAATCACAAATCAGATACACATAATCATAAGCATACTTTGAACTCCCCTCTTAGCTATATAATCGATTTTATATGTTTGTGACAGCTGTCAAAATTAGATGTCATGAAATTTTCATATTGATTTAATTTTTGGATTAAAATTGAGTTTTCTAGATCTCAATGATCTTATCATAACGGTAAAGAAACAAATATTTTAAGTCCAATAATTGCCGTAACATTTAGCCTTGAGTTTGACAGTTTTCATCGATGCAATCAAAAATGAAAAATACAACACGAAGCGTCACTTTGACAACTGTCACATCTGAGACGAATTTCCTAGAAATTGTAGGTTATATTTCCAATTACTAAAATAATCTAAATCTAAAAAAAGCACGAGCGTGTAAAATAATTTCAAACCTACTATAGATACGAAAGTGCGTTTTCGGTTTGTTGGTTGTTTTTCAATAGAGTAGTCGTAATAACGAAACGGTGGATAGGTGGATAGTAGTGATTTAGATTAAAACTGTGGACTGTACAGTGATATAGAACCTTTATACTACACCTGCTCGGAAAGTACCTTGATACTTTATCAAATTTACGGTACAAAGTACGTCATTGCATATCGAACAAATATGCGGGGAGAAAACGCATCTGAGCGGGAGAGAAAAGAGTATGAAAATCCATTTCTTACGTGGTTTTTCTTTTTTAATTTTGGGTAAGACAATGCGCTGGTAACCTAAATATCAAAAGCCAAAAAGTTTTTACAGTGAGTTTTATCTCCAAGTTCGCAAAATGACACTGGCCACTAGCTGTGTGTTGGATGGTGTCAAACAATTTGAAAAAAGAACATGTGAAAATTGCAGACGCCATTGGCGCCATTTCCAATTTGTGTGTTGTTTGAGGATTCAGTTTTCGTAGAAAAGTAAAATAAAAGGTAGGTGTAGTATAAAGCACTATGTATCACTCGAGAGAAAGTGCGATTCCCGATCTCGGGTGTTTTAAAGCCAAACAATTCAAACGACACCCTCGACGGTAATCGGTCACTTTCTCCTCTCG
Organism: Plagodis dolabraria; assembly: GCA_963854805.1. Classification (NCBI taxonomy): domain Eukaryota; kingdom Metazoa; phylum Arthropoda; class Insecta; order Lepidoptera; family Geometridae; genus Plagodis; species Plagodis dolabraria. The sequence continues at coordinate 40,188,507 of OY978440.1, forward strand.
GTGAACAATGTACTATTTCATATTTATTTTACATTCCCGTAGAGCATGATATACTCACGTTCTTCACTACGCGATAGGTTCGATATAATATGTATAATTCTGTAAAGGTTTTGACACCGTTCATATTTTGTGTTCTACGGAAGAAGAACTGAATTACTAACTAAACATACACGCGACTTTTTATTACACTTACATGTATCGTGAGAAAACTGCGCGTTAAATTTTATACAAAGAATTTTTTAAAGGAACGGGCAGGTTTTCCTCTCTACACCGTGAGCGCGTCGACGACGATTTGAAAAGCAACTTGAATGATTCACATCTGCGCCGCAAGAGGTACTGTGCGTTACAAAGCATCGCGTACGAGTATACACGCTTGCGGCGTCAAGTCAAGTCAAGTCAAAATCAAGTCAAAATCATTTATTCAATTTAGGCGTCTACGACGCTCTTATGAAGGTCAATTACAAATTTTAATATTGAAATTGAATTGTACTGCCACGTTCAGCAAACAAAAATTATAGAGCCACTGCGAGAAGAACGGGCAAGAAACTCGGGGCCATTCTTTTAAACGTTTTTTAACAATGTGTTAAGTACATACTATATAGTAAAATTATTACAATACTTAATTTACATTACGTAGGTGTTAGGCGCTAGCTTGGCAGAGGCGAACCAGTCCAAGCATTTTTGTCGTTTAAGTAATCACAAACTGTGTAGTAAGATTTCTTTATCAAAATATTCTTTACATGCAACTTGAATTTTATTTCTGTGAGCGTTGTTATATGTTTGGGCAATTTATTATAAAACCGCACGCAGTTGCCTAAGAAGGACCTTTTACTTGTCTTTGCTAATCTAAAACCTGGCACCGCTATTTTATCTTTATTCCTAGTGTTATAATCGTGATTGTCACTGTTTGATTTAAATTTGCTCAAATTTTTACGAACATACATAATATTTTCAAATATATACAGACTTGGTAAAGTTAAAATATCAATTTCTTTAAAAAGATCTCTCAAAGATTCCCTTGGATCCATTTCATATATGGCTCGAATTGCACGCTTTTGTAAGATAAAGATTGTCTCTATCTCAGCAGCAGCTCCCCACAGCAATACACCATAAGACATAATGCTGTGGAAGTACGCGAAATAAACGAGCCTAGCAGTAGCTACGTCTGTTAGCTGTCTTATCTTACGAACTGCATATGCAGCAGAACTAAGTCTTCCGGATAGATCATGTATATGTGGATTCCACTGTAAAGTTGAATCCATTTTAATTCCCAGGAAGACTGTCGCATTGTCGAAAGAGAGTTTTTCTAGGCCAAGCTTAATGTTTGGTTCAACATAAGTAACATTTGGTAAAGAAAACTTTAAACATTTGGTCTTTTTTGAATTTAAGAGAAGATTATTAGCCGCGTACTTGTATATAAAGAGAAAATCTCGTACTGGGCCCACTCACTTCTAATAGACTAGCTTTTGACCAAGTCCAAATAAAATCAATGGCGATTATAACACCTTGTCGGTCCCCCTTTCGCAAACGATACGGTAAAACAAGCATAATGCACTGGCGCATGTGTTAGCCCCGAAATTATTTTCGAATGGAGCTCGACGAATACAAAAAGCAAATAAGACTACACACAAATAAAAGAGAACCTGTTGATGTATTTTACCGTCTCGTATCGTTTGGGTTTTATGTCGCTTCATCTCGTTTTCCCTGTCCCCGCCCGATGTAGAGATATATGTTTCCAGGAAAAGCTGCCTATGATTCTATACTGGTTTAAAGGCCCTTTGATATTTTGACAGCAAAAATACTTTTTTTATTAGTTTTTCTGCGAAACAAGTCAGTTGTAGTTCAAAATATCCTAGACACTTTTGATGTGTTTATTTACGAAAGGGTAAGCAGAGGTGTGTAAACATGGTTTTTCATAACACATATTTTAGGGCCCATGTAAGACATCTCTTACTTCTTCTTACTTGGTCTTATAACAATTTCAGATCCCCGGATTGTTTCCTTCCTTTATTACAAAAACCTATTAACTTATTCGACAAGGGCATCGAACCTAGGAACTCGACATTCCAAAACGGCGGTATTACACAGACACAACGAAGCAGTCTGAAAATATCCAATATTTTCCTAGAACGCAGGTTGCCCGAGCGGATGTAATCATAAACAGAATCTACCTCTGTACAACCTTATCCGACCTAGATCCGAAAATAGCGATGCGTTCAATAAGTACCTACGCTATGCAAACGATTCCTCTCGCTCTCACAAATGCAACCATCACCGATGTAGCAACACGAGAGTGGATTATAGTTACTTACACTGTATGGGTATATAGTTATTCAGCTACCCATACATATCTAAATACCAAAACGTGGCAATATTGCGCATGAAACATTTTAAACGTATCTCTTTACAATTCAGTATGTTCAGTTTTTATTTCGATTTATTTAATACTGAGATCCAACCGCGGCTTGCTTGCTTGGAATTTGCTTAAATCGTGTCCGCTCTGTAATTCCTCGGGGGCAAAAAGTATCCAATAATCGAAGACTAAAGTACTGAATACTACAATTCATCGTTTACGCAATACATCAAACCTCGTTCAGCAGTTTCGGAGGTGAGTAGTGAATAACGATCATACACCAAACTTCATTCTTTAAAATATTTGTAGGATATTGGGAGTCATTACAATATTTTCTAATTTACATAATTTTAAGAAACTTATCATATTATTTTTTTGCATTTGGTGCATTTGATCTCGTGGCCAGATCACCAGAAACCATATTTAGCGATTATTTGATTCGGCCATATCTTTGAATTCAATGCCTGCAGTCTTTCAAAGTGCCACTACCGTATATGAACTATACTAAGGGTGAAGGCGTCTTTCAAAAATGTCAGCCTGAGGGCGTAGGACCGAGACCTCGCAGAACTACGCAATATTGAAAGCAAACAGAATGATCGATTTTTTAAAAATAAATTGATATAAGCGAGCTTTTTAAGAACATATAGAATAACCTTTCAGGTTGCATCACATGATGCTAGATGATATTAGAAATAAAGTTAGTATTGTTACGATTTACTATATAAAGACGCAAAACTTGATAAAGCGATGTTTTAGAGATGTATTCATTATTTTTTTCTATCGAGTTAATCGTGTTTTCGGAACAGGCATTGTTGACATATCCTCTAGAAAATTATATATTTTATTCATATACGTAAGGCGTACACATTTTCTAAAAAACATGTTCAAAATATTTGGCTTTTTTACTATTTGTATCACCGTAAACAAAAACTTTAATTCATTTCGTTCTCTGTTTTTCTTTTTAACTTCACTGCCCTCAATAAGGTGGGTAATATTTTTAGTGTATTATGATACAAGTGAGCTAAGTTGCTCATTATACACGAGGCTCTGGGTTACAGCCCCAGCCGTAGGCGAGGGCGTAAATCAGCCAAGTGTATAATAAGCAAGGTGCTCACTAGTTTCGTATGCACTTTTTCAACACCCTTGCGAGGAAAAATATATATTGCACAAATTCGATACAAACAACATACGAAAATTATGGAAAATAGCGCGAAAATATAAATTATGGATTTTATTTTTGCGCGCGGCAAATGTATAGTGGTTGATTACATATACTTAGCCTTACACCTCTTTGTTGCTACAAATCTGTTTTACCTGGGTTAAACTGAAAATGCTCTGTTTACTAGCATATAATTTGCAATTAGGTACTAACTTTGTAGGAATAAATTACCCGGTTAAATTGAAAATGCTCTGTTTACTCGCATATAATTTATAGTTAGGTACTAACATAACTTTGTAGGGATAATTCTATTACGCACTAGTGCATAATATTATTATGCACGAGGGTGTTATAGTTCGGTTTATAGTTATATTTTTTATATATTGTTTACTTATAAACCTTTAGAAGATTAAGTGAGTTTATAAACCTTCTTACTCCCATTATTATTGCAATAAAAAATGTAAATAATGTAAAGTATATTCCGTTTTGTATTGTACCTATCAAGTACTAGGTATATATCAACAAATTGACTATGGATAAATTAAGGTGGTTCGGTGTTTTCATCAGAGCCATCTTTATGTATATATCTATATTTTTCGTATTTGTTGGAAATTATGATACTCTAAACATGCAGACGGAGGACAAAAACAATTGTCGTTTTATGATTTCTTTTTCGATAGTAAAACATTATATAACATAAATATCAAACTGTGTGTTCACAAGCCTAATAGATGCACAAGTTCTACCGGGGACACCGGGGTGCATTCTTGCAAGCCTTCGGCTTAGACAAATTTTGGTCTAAACGTGGATACACGCCGTTCCCGCACTCCAATCGAGCTTATTTTGATCCAGACAAGATTCGAAATGACCCATTCGGAGCTGTCAGAGCTAGTTATGCTCTGTCTTACCAAAACTTTAAAAAATCTGGGCTAGCTGTCAAATGTGACAGATTCTACAGTAAATAATAAATTTTGTATAAGCTTAGCTAAGGATTATAGTTTGACCAATACCGTTGTACCGTGCCTTAGGTATGCGCGCGGCGAGACGGGGGGAGCATCGGCTGTTGCGCCATAGAACATATAATAATACTACGTATAAAATCGACACTCCTCTCCCCCCACCAATCAAGCTTTCCTCACCCCGCAACCGATTATGAGCTGTCGCTGCGCTGATTTGAGCATGGGACGCGCCACACACGCACGACGACGTCGTGACGAAGAAGGTTACCATGGTTACGACCTTATTTTATTTTATAATACGAGATATGTCATTCTTGGTAAACTATACCATACCTTCCTATTTACTGTACTTTATCTTAGTATTTTTTTCAAACCGCTGTTCAAATAATAATTGATTTAGAAGATTTTATTTTGCATACATTTTCGCAACTGTTTCACTCACACGCTTGTCAGTGGATATCAGACTTCGTTCGCAGCGAAACAAATGGAAATAGTTTTTCTTTACTATTGAAACCATAGCGAGTACTTTGCAAGTTTTGGCCGACTTCAAAAAGAAGGAGATTCTACAATTTGTTACTTACTCGGTTGTGTGTTGGATATTCCTACGTCTTACGTGATTATATAATCAAGTTAGAGTGTTGTGCTTGTAAAAGTTTTTGCAGGTATATGCATAATTTACGAAATCGAATAAGACTACTAAATAGATTATCAAAATATTATTACTAAATAAATAGTATCAAAATATTGTTAGGTACAATAATTATTCACAGTGACAACCTTAGTCTTCACGCACACAATTACGCTTGTACAAAAACAACATTTTTGTTGTGTCTGTGTAATAGGTAGTTAGAACGCGGCTTTTGTATAGGGAATGAGTCGAGTGTCCAGGGTGTGGTTGCGCTCTGACAGACCGCCCCGTCAACGCTCGTGGCAGTCGCTAGTGTAATTTGTACCGGACTGTCTATGTCAGAGGCACAAGAGATAAATATTCAAAGATTGGTCGTACGTTATTTCGGGATAACAGTCGTTTTAAAGGTGGCCGAACATTTTATGAAAAGAAAAGCAGACCTAGAAGGCTTTGAGTGTAAAAGTGATGCGAATATTGCCGTAATCGTAAACTAAGCATAATATATGACATAAAGTTAAATACAATTAAATATTTAGGTATTCTTATTAAATTAATTTCCTATTAAATTAAATAATATATTACGTAGGACTGAATCAATAAGGGGTGTAAAGAACTGGCGGGCCTTAGAACTATAGTGATTATTATGCTACCATTCTTTAATTACGTAAAGAGACCCATTTTCAAAACATGGCGAAAATATCTTACAACCTAAAAACAATTTCATATTTTGACAGTAGCTCCAGAGGTCGTTCCAGGTACGTTGGAGCAAATATAGCTCGACCAATATTTGGCGCAGCCCTGCAGGAACGCGCCCCGACTCCAATGACTTACATACAACAAAATCGAACTTTAAAAAAACCGATTCACTTGCCATTCCGTCGTTAGATCGCAACTATATGGTCCAACCGAAAAAAAAACAAAATCGCTGACGATTGCCACCAATATAAGGCAATTTTTGTTTTTTAAAACGTATCTTAAAAACCCTTTTTTTTAGATGCGTGCGTTTCCCTATTGTTTTTACACGCTGACGTCATGCCAAAACCCAACGACGCAGCGCGCGCGTTTATCTGCAGCCTGCCTGTACCGCGAAGTATCGCAGTTGGCGGAGGGAGAGGCGCACCTTTGATTTTTATACATTTGTTTAAAATCAAACCACTGCTTTACCTCCATACATCTATAAACTGTGCCCAGAGCACGTCAAATATCTGAACTTGAAAACCCGGAACCTCGTTTAATAATTACTGAACATTTGGAGAAAAAGACAAGAATACAAGGCAAGGACAGACGGGCAAACAAAAAAATCGGATAACGTGATGTAACATACTCCGCTATTTTCATTATGTAGTAAATCACTACTGGTGTCAAACATGATACATCAAAAACATACTTTACGCTGAATTTCATCCAAACACTTGGTAAAATACAAACCCACTTTTCAATAACTCAACATGGTAACAAATTAGGTACTTAAAAGAAACGCAAAACTCATAAAAATAGAAAGTACTTACAGTTTGAAGTCAGGTTGACCAGATGCGCGTGGATTAGCAATGATCTTGACCTTCGGTGCGGGAAGCGAGTCCGGATTTACAGGCACCTGCACGCCACGCTCCCAGTCCTGCTTCCATGGGTCCGCGATCACCCAGTATTCGCTCGAAGTCAGCGGCTCGTTGTCGGGCAACTTCATTGCACTGATTAGGTCTTTTCTGTGGAAGGTTGGGTCATCCTTAAGATAAAGAGCACGGCACCTTTCACTGTACCCTACAATGTCCGTGAAAGGTTTGCTTTTCTGTAAGTCATACCCGGAGCTTTGAAAGGCCGAGTCAGCACGGGCCGATTCAGCAACGACTGAGTCGGCAGAGGCAAATTCGGTAGAGGCCAAGTCGGCAGAGGCCAAGTCGGAAGATGCCAAGTCGGAAGAGGCCAAGTCGGAAGAGGCCAAGTCAGTAGACGTCAAGTCGGCAGAGGCTAAGTCAGCAGAGGCCGATTGAGCAGAGATCAAGTCCACAGAGGCCAATTCGGAACGGGCCGACTTAGCGCGGAGCTTTTCCTTGTACTCTATATATGTGATAATTTCGTTGATATTTAAAGGAGAAGGCATTTTTGTCGGCACCTCTCCAGTGAAAAACTCCCGCGTTAAATGTTGGTATGCGGGTGACTTCATCTCCCGTATCAAATCCAATATGGTGTGCGTTTCAGGGGGTTCATTTAATGGGTTATGTTCATACCGCTGAAACATATCCCAGGCAATTCTTCGCCATCCCCACGAGTTAAAGTCTACTGGGTCGTTTTTCGGTGGCTGGGCGAGCGCCGTGTTTGATTCCGCACCAGATGAAGAAGATTCAGTTTCTGAAGACGAGTTGGACTCGTGTCTGTGACGTTCCCAACTGTTTCCGCGTTTGCGATACGGCGGGCGTCCGCCACGTCTACGCCTGGATCGGTTTCCACGAGAAGTAGTGCCGCGATTCCCGACCCCTCGCGATGTCCCGGCGCCGCGGTCTATATCATCCCCTGGAGAGGGCCTATTAGATAATCCACGTACACCGCGGAGTCTACGAACACTACGTCCGCGCCGTGTAGGAGATCGCTCCATCAAAGCGTTTGATATACTAGGATGATTAAAAATATTTTATAGAACTTGGACGACCGCCTCCGCCACTGTACAGTCGAGCACTGAAAAGGCTCCAGCCAGATACCTAGTCCACGTCCAAACCTAATTACAATACCACAAGCGTATGGATGCGCTTCCAGATACACAAAACATCCATGTTTATTTCATTGCGTAATAACTTAAACGGATCATATTTATTTAGTGTTGACTACACGGTGTCAATTATTCCATAAATGTTCGTACGACGGGCTCTAAATCACAACAAGCAACCGGTGCTAACTGCGGTAGTGCAATGAGAGCGCTGGGCGAGTGACCTACAGTACAGCTTCCCTCACCCCTTAATTATCGGAACTACCAGGATAGCTAAAATCAAGGCTAGCTGCATCGATTTTCGCACTGTACGTATTCCTGTTCATGTATACATGTACATATGTAAACACAAACCGCACAGAGAACGCGCATCAAATAACTGTCATGCTGAATTCAATTCAGAATTCAATGTTGTTGTTGGATTGTTAAAATTTGTATATTGCTACTACGAACATATTGTGCAAGTTTTTAATTATTATTAAAGAATGATTTTAAATTAAAAACTGACGAGAACCATGAACTGGTTCAAACTTACAGTACATTAAAATATAACATAATGTATAAATAATAACAACTTTTATATTATACTAAGAAAAATTAAAGAATGTCGGCCTGGCTTAAATCATAACAAATTGAGCTTTTAGCTCCAAAAACCATACATTTGAGATCCAAGGGACTTTCAATTTTAATTATTAAAAATGTTGTTAGTTTCAAAGTTAGTTAAATTGCCATGTCGAAGATTTGGTTGCATCTCATAAAGTTGAATTCGGAGATAATGATGCATTAGAGACTTTACTTATGATCTGCCACTTAACTGAAAATTATGAAGACTATTTCTAACAGCTATAAATGGAATTAAGCCATGAAACGTACCCAGGCTTATTAATTTGTCTGTCGCTACTTATCCTATCTAAATAAATAAGCAATATACTATTATTTATTTGTAATGGCATTCATCTATTCTACTGTAAAAAAATTGTTTTGTTTAGAGTAACGAAGTTTTTTGGGACGTAAATTCGATCTACTTAGATTATAGATCAGGGTGAAACTAATTTTAAATCAGTGCCAAGCTAAGACCGGTCGCGGAGGTACTTTTTATAAGACGAATTGTGATTATAGTTTCTATGTATATCCATTTACTGACCATAAATACTATAAATATCGAAAGGGTAATGACAACAAGCAATGGAATCAATGCATTTGTACTACCATCGCTTTCTTTTATTTAGAGAATCTTATTCTCTTCTTATCTTATTTAGAGAAGGCTTTAAATAGGGTGAGTAGGCATGAACTGTGGTCAGCGTTGTCTATGCATAGGCTGAACGGTAACCTGATCCAAGCGCTGAAATCCAAATATGAGGATTCCAGTGCTTTTGTTAGGACAAACGAGACATATTTATACTGAATGGTTTAAAAATATGTTTGGCAAGGATGTGTAGCATCACCGTGGCTGTTCAACTTGTGAATGTGGGTTAAGAATGAACGAGGTACTCATCAAATGTTCTCTACGCTGATGACCAAGTGATACTTGTATCAACGGTAAAGGAGTGGCAGGAGATGGTAAATGTTATGCATGAGGTTTTAGAAAGAATGGTTACTGAGAATTAAGAAGGGAATGAAAATAAACGTAAATAAGATGAGAGTTATGGTGTTTGAACTAGATGATAGACTGAATATTGTGATGTAAAACAAGTGAAAGAGTTTGTATACTTGGGATCCATGTTTACGAAAGATGGAGAGTGTGAAAGTGATATAGAAACATGGTGAAAGGAGCATTGCATGCGTTTATGAACAGTCAGAAGGCTCGTCTGGCTGTTCATGAAGGAGTGTTGGTTCTGAAACTAATATATGGTAGTGAAAGTTAGGTATGGCAGAAAAAGCATAATAGTAGAATAAATGCAGTGGAAATGAGAGCATTGAGAAGCATGATTGGAGTCAAACGGAGTGACAGGATAAGGAATAGTGTGATAAGGGAACGATGTGGTGTGAATGAGGATGTAGTGACAATAATCGAGCAAGGTATGTTAAGATCGTTTGGACATGTGGTGAGAATGAAGGAAATTAGAATGACTTAACAGGTATACATGGTACAAGTCAACGGAAGTGTTGGAAGGGGAAGACCTAGGCGGGGGTTCCGAAATCAGATAGAAGACGTTCTGAAAACAGGCCAGATCAGGAGTACCCTAAACCGACGCTTATGTATGAAAGGATTGATGACTGTAAATGACGCGAAAGAGATATTATATAAGGATCGTAGTAAGTGGAAATATGTGGCCTCTGCCTACCCCTACGAGAAAAAGTAGTGATTTTATGTATGTATGTATACAGGGTGTCCCAGAACTCAACGTCAAGCGGGCACAGGGTGTGAGGGGGGGTCACAACAGTCCCAGAAAATTTTAAAAAAAAAACCCTATTGGATATTTAAATTTAACTGACAAATTTATAAAAATACGGAAAATCAATACCTTTAACCATATTTGTTGGTACTGTGACCACAAATTACACAATTTTACAGTGTTTTTTTCACTAACGTGGTCCTTAATAAACATACTAAGGAATTGCAGTCACAAATCAAGCATAAAAGATTGCTAGGTTTGTTAAAATTAGCATATTTTCCTTGACTTGCAATTGAAAAAATAATATCGCCGAACTTTGACTCTTCATAAAAATAAAAAAAACTATGGGACTACCCTCGGCAAGTTACTTCAAAAGATGGCCCATTTAGCTAAGATTTTGTAATAGTATATTACATGTTCAAATTGTTTTCCACGTTCACTAATTCAGGCTCTGCACTTTTTCAAGAACGATCTCTTAATTAACCTTAAATAACTAGCCGAATTTACAAACAAGCATTGTACTGAAGTAAAGTATTGACTAAAGTTTTTGATTTTGAATAAGGTGATATTTAGAAAAAAAAATCTAACTGCTGCTGTAGCTAGAAAAGTAGGTAGTGCTATACTATTCCAAAATTTTAGCTAAATGGGCCATCTTTTGAAGTAACTTGCCGAGGGTAGTCCTATAGTTTTTTTATTTTTATGAAGAGTCAAAGTTCGGCGATATTATTTTTTCAATTGCAAGTCAAGGAAAATATGCTAATTTTAACAAACCTAGTAATCTTTTATGCTTGATTTGTGACTGCAATTCCTTAGTATGTCTATTAAGGACCACGTTAGTGAAAAAATCACTGTAAAATTGTGTAATTTGTGATCACAGTACCAACAAATACGGTTAAAGGTATTGATTTTCTGAATTTTTATTAATTTGTTAGTTAAAATGTAAATATCCAATAGGGTTTTTTTTTTATTTTTCCCGGGACTGGTGTGACCCCCCCCCCCTCACACCCCGCGCCCGCTTGACGTTGAGTTCTGGGACACCCTGTATATTGAGCTACCTGGACTTTGCAAAGCTTAAGCTAAGACACGACTGTTAGTGAAGAACTGTTAGTTGGTGATGTGATTATCATGTTTATAATATGATAATCACATCACCGTCAATTATATCGTTTATGCAATAAGCCGACAAACCACAAATCAACCCACGGCCTTTAATTTTTGAAGATATATATAACGTGTATATTAATTCATCAACAATACTGCGGGGGACGGTGTAGAATCGATAACTGAATGTGATCCACTCATAATTAATTTTCAGATAAACAAAATTAATACTAACTATTGCCTAAGCTGTGGCGCGTTGACTTTGAGAATGATAGCGACGACAACACTCGCGGCCGCCGTGGACAAGACTCACACATACACACACGTTCTAGGTATTCTAACGCATTGCGAGGGCAATGAACTCGGTAGGTATACCTACGCATTGCGAGGGCAATGAACTCGGTAGGTATTCTAACGCATTGCGAGGGCAATGAACTCGGTAGGTATACCTACGCATTGCGAGGGCAATGAACTCGGTAGGTAATACCTACCGAGTTCATTGCCCTCTCAATGCGTTAGAATACCTAGAATGTGTGTGTATGTGTGTCTTGTCCACGGTGGCCGGGAGTGTTGTCGTCGCTATCATTCTCAAAGTCAACGCACCACAGCTTAGGCAATAGTTAGATTAATTTTGTTTATGTGAAAATTAATTATGAGTGGATCACATTCAGTTATCGATTCTACACCATCCCCCGCAGTATTGTTGATGAATTAATATACATGTTATATATTATTCCACGTTTAGGGCCTCAAAATTGCCACATCAAATTTTTAACTCAAAATAATTCTAATCAAATGCATACGATTGAAATGAATTTATTTAAATTTGCAACATTGTGATTAAAGAAATATTTTTCTATAAACGTCTATTTTGTCTCTATAGCCCCCATGACATGTTAAAGGTAGAAAATAAAACTTTAGGGTAGGCAATAGGAACGAAACGATTAATTTGAGATATGACTCACTCACCACGATAGTTCAATTGGCAGAGCATGTCCCAGCTCTAAGGACGGATAGTCGCGGGTTAGAATCCCGCACGTGGTTCTAATTTTTTATTTCGTTGTAATTTTGTTAGTTAAACCGCGTGTTTGATTTTCGCACTCTGTAGCAAAGATCTGCTAATTTGGTAGCTACTAAGGCCCTAAGAACAATTTTCGATCGTTGCATAGTACAATATACGTCATGTGACTTAGAGCTTTGACGCGAATGTCGTTATTCTGGTAAAAATAATGACAGAATATATAGCAGTAGGACGCAAATATGACCGTCATATACAAACATTTAGTGCCTATTTTAAAAAGCAAACTAAATACGCTGTGTTTTTTCACCTCTCTTTTAAAAACATATTAGAGGTAAGAGAGAAATAAGAATTAACGTCTCAGACCGACGAACGCAGTGCAGTATCGAGCAGAACATGAAAGGTGACACTGCAACTATAATGGACAGACTTGACGCCTACCATAAGGCGAGAGCGCATCATGACTTCATAAAATTAATAAAATCGAACGAATACGTTGTATATAAAAATCTTGAAATAAACATTCACACAACCCAGGAGAATAAAATCTGAAATTTGACCGCGCTGCGGGTAGAAAGAAGGAAGCGCCAGGAAGACGCCTTGTGGTGGTTAAACATCCGCTAAGGAAGTAATTTACCTACGAAAGAGAAGATTAAGGACTTGAAAAAGCGAGTGAAAAATTAAGCGCAAGATTTAAATTTAATCAACTATGTAGTTGTTCTTATAAGAGCAACAGTGTTACTTAAAATAAGAGATAATATAACGACAATGAGATATGTCCGCGACGACGTAGGTGAATCGTAAGTTATCCAATTTGTTTGCATAGGGCTGCCAGTAACTGCTAATATTGGCCACATCCTGATACAGAGTGCAGGCGGCTAACGCTTAAGATGCAGGCAAGATCTAAGGTTGCCAGATACCTTATATATGAATCCGAACGTCTCGTGAAAAAACTAATTTATGTTATACATATAACAGAAAAAATATGTTACTTAAACAGTTAAAAATATTGTAACTGACTTATCGTAATAAAAACATTTAGATATTAGTTTAATTACTTTTTCAAGGATCGATTACCTGTCACGAATAAATTAAAAAATATAATGACAAACTGATTTGAAACTTTTTCATTTTGATTCACGGCCACTACATCATCCGATTAGGGACAACCCAGAGTAAAAACCTATTAGACCGAGCGCCTGTACTTCCTCGGATCAATATACTGCAGCGATACTTCAGAAAGCACTGATAATCCACATTCAACTCAACCTTATAACAAAATATTTGACCAGCCGATACCTTCAAAACATAGTTTTAAAAAAAATTACTAACAGTTTATAACATCAACATTTCTGTTAATATGAATAATAACCATTATTTTATGTATTATTTGAGTTAGTTTTTACGTTAGTGGAGATTTGCCGGGTGTTACAAAGGATATTTAGGAAATAATAAAACCTCGTTTTCCTCATCAGTATTGACAATTAGTGAGGAATTCGGTAATGTGCCTTGTTATAAGTTTTCGGAGCAATATGTTTTATTAGGTAATAAGTACATACGCATAAATTAATAAAAATTGTGGCAACCCTAACACCAGTGCAGTCCATAAATAAGATGATCGGCTGATTGAAGCGAACGGTCAAACGGTCATATAACGAAGTGTCGTCGGCTGTAACCGTAGATTGAAAGCTTCGCGTTTGTCGACGCATGATAAGGTGAAACTAGTTACACATATATTTCATAATACGTGAATAGAGCATTTAATACGTTCAGGGAATAAACACGTGAACATAATAATTTCCTTGCTGTATCGTAATATATCCCTAATCACGACATGTAACCTATTTCGTATTCTATTCTATTTTTTTGTGTTTCATAACCTTGCAAACTCCTTAGAAATACAATGAAATATAAATCATAAACAGCGACATTGGAAAAAGAAAAACAAAATAAAATAAAAATATATATAACGAAGCCTAAAGTGTCCAGTAACTTATTGAAGTCGGTGGCTTGCTGACTCAAACACCGTGCTTTAATATCGTCTTTACTGTCCCTTAGAGGTACCTTCTTGAGTTTTTGTTTTTAATTTTGAATGTGCGTGACTTACGCCTTATTCAAGAGTTATCGAAAACTTTTAACTGAACAAGTGCACTACTGAAGTTGATTAAAACGCGCTCTAGCCAATGAAAAGGAAATTATCAAAGTCAGATGTACAAGAAGTGGGTTAATACAAAATAATTTGGAGACCAGAGAACCTCCGCCTTCTTTGCAAGTCGGTTAAAAATAAATGAAAAGACAGTTCGTGGTAATGTTTCAATAATAGTAGTACACATAGGTGTAAACCCTGTAGTTGAGGACTTAAAATTAGCAGCTCAGCCAACGAGTACGAAAATCAAACAAACTACCGATGTAATAAGGATCATTTTTCAGTGCGTGTTCGAGTGGCAATTACGTGCGAATCAGGTGAAATTAAATCTTTTGGTATAAGAATCGATTATAAATAATGTCTTGGTTAACGTTATTGTTGGCTACATGGACAAAATATACGTTAAATAAATATAGCGTAATGTAGCAAATACAATTAAATTCAGTTAAAATGCAATTTATTAGGAGTAATTCATTGTTCTAATATGTTTTTTATGATGTAGTGTTTTTATTATTTTGTGTTTACTGAATTGTCAAGGTTTACTGAGTTGTTGTGACAATAGTTAAGGTTTTTTTAAGGAATTTAGCCTCTGAGATTTAATACGGTAAAAGGTCAAAAAGCGCTGTTAAATAATCATAGCAAAACTATGGACTAAAACATCTATGACCCAATCTACATATACCATTAAAATATTTGTAGCATATACATGTAAGCATCGATAATACTTGACAGCGGAAACCGGGAGATCAAAAATAATAGCAGAACACATAGTACACTGTGCTGTCATTTTTAAGCAAAGGCAATCCCTTCGGCTTGCGAAGTAAAGCTACAGCTATTTGCTAAATCGAAGAGTATTATTATGTATTATATATGTATTAGTATTAAAAACTCTACTAATACATATTTACAATTTTTTTTAGGGGACTGCACTTTAACAAGTGCTTTTAATGCATTTCAGGTTTAACAATGATTATGAACGATAGAATGCCTGTGCGACACATTAGGGACTCTATGCATCTGGATGCATAGAGTACATACCGTGGGTATGGTGGTTGTCCTGGGACAATATGTATAACGTTCAGGTAAAACAACAGCAACAGCAATCCGCTCTACATAAGGTTGTGACGTGATTGAACGCGGCATTCAAACCAAGTCGATGCGTTTCCATACCTTCATAGATATTGATGGGGCCTTCTAGAAAAACAACCTCAACTTCAACAGTATTCAAATCTGACTTTTAGATACGCAGATGATACGACGACGGCGATCGATTGGATCATTAACATGCTAAAAATAAGGCATTTACGTATTTACCTAGACCGGTCAACCGTAGGGGTGGTGGCACGGGGCTGTCCCCAGAGGGGTATCATGTCGCCTCTAACTAAAAACAAATGGTCGTTAATCAACGTAGGCTATGGTGATAATTTACAAATCATGATTCTCAGTCATGTAAAACGCACTAAGGAGCGCTGTAAAATGGTATACCGATAAGAATACTCAGTGAGCCTCAACAAAACAGAATTTGAATTATTCACTATAATAACTATAATAAATAAAAAAAGTAGCCTATGATATCACGAAATACCCTCTACATATTATCGAAAAATGGTTGGAAAAAGAATCCTGGAGGATACAAAAGAAAAAAACAGAAATTGTACGGTGTACAAGCAAAACTTGGGCTCATATTATACTCTGCCTAATATTTTTAACACACAATTTAAGCTGTCCGATGAAGTCCTCAGTGAAGGAATTAATCAAACTGAATCAGACTAAGCACAGAGAAAGAAAAATAAAAAATAAACGTAAGACTACTCAAGACCGTTATTAGGCTCATGTGTAATGTATGGTGCACTGGATTAGTGGGCCAGAACTAAAGAAATTCCAGAGGTTGGCATGCTTAGGTACAACGAGATGTATACAAACGATTCCTACTACTACATATTCTTTAAAAGAAATCAAGATTTAAAGAAGAAGCAGTTGCGTCTGTTTATCCATCAAGATGCTGCAACATTTGTGTGAAGATTATACAGTTCTGGGGAATAAATAATATGTCCCCTCAGATCTAGGATGAAATACTACAAATACAAAAAACACTTTTTCACATCTTCACATTAACTTTCTCCATAGAACGGGTGGATTGATGTACATCCAAGAAACAGCTCAGAGACTAATATAGTCATTGGTTCTAATAATGACAGCAGGCATTAGAAAGGGAACATTCTCAGTTGATTGAAACACTGATATAGCCATGGGCTTGGGTAAGCACAGCTCTAATTTCCAGGAGTAGAGTATGGGCACAATCCAAGTGCCAAAAGCAGTTCTAAGAAGGACGAGAAGCTTCAATATGTGTTCTGAAGCACCAGAATCAATGATCCCGAAACAGATCAACTCCGTCGATTAGTCGGAATCGCCACGGGTCATTATGCCGAGGAGGCTTAGAGAAACTGCTGAGTCCGTAGCCATGGAGTATCATGGTTGTCACCATAATACTAAGAATGGCGACACAACCAGCATCAGCGAGCTGCTGCATATCCTCGACGACAGGGGATGGTTAAAGAAACGCACGCCACCCAGAATCACGCACAAAGTACCACATACATACGGCATTGGTGCAGAAAACAGCCCACCTCCCAAGTACCAAGTAAAGGCTACACTATTTCTACTTGTTAACTTTTGTATTCACCTGAATACCTGGTTGTTATTGTGATGATTCGACTCTACTCATTATACATCATTTAATAGGATAAACCAGGGGTTTTACACTAACTGAAGAACTAACAATAGAAGTTTCAATCAAAATTCTGCCCATGAGAACCATTACGCCTATGCTTTGCATGCATCTTAAGGGACCGCATTATAGGTGTTAACACCTTCGCAAGTGACTGCTGCTTGTTTTCTAGTTATCCTTTAGTTTAATGACAGGATAGATAAACTCCTGCCTCGGCCCTTACAATTCAGTCACATTGTATTGTATTCTATTAAAATGTCATTAATAAATGAGTGTGGTGTATAATATTTTATATGTATTAGATATATTATATTAAGTATGAATCAAATGCTTGTAAATTTTTTTTTTAAAATGTTGAGACTGAGAAATTATTATGGTTATGTATATGTCACACAATACATTTCACCTGACAATGTAAACACCTTCATGATAAAGTAGCCATAGAAATAGTGTAAGGCAATGAAGAGGAACTTATGTTTAGCAAAGTTAAACGCAGGTTGGAGAAGACTCGCGATAATTGGCACTGGCAATATAGCCAAATATGTTATCAAATGTTACTAAGTAGGAAAGCCACTTTAGTGATACTTGCAAAAAGTCACAATGTCCAGAGTCAGTTGTCAAACTTATACTAAAACCTGAAAATACTTACCTTTGTATACAATTAACATACTGATATTAAATCATCATTAAAAACGAATGTCACACATTACAAAAATAATATTCACTATACATAGCATAATAGATGTATTTGATCAGGTATACCCATCCTGTGACCCACTGCTATCTCGTTTATATTCGATTTTTAATTAACTAAAGTTCACAATACTTCCTATTTTCATTTATGTCTGCAATAAAACAAACTCATTTGAGTACAGCATAAATGATATCAAATTAATTGACTATGTAGCAGGCTTTATTACAGACAATCCCAGTGCTAGTGCTATGATGTACCCCTAAGGGATACAGCTTAAATGGGCTGGCACAACCGGGCCAGTACTACTCTCCCAGTTTCAATAGACGTGATGGGTACTGCAACTACATTTCATTCGATTAAGTACAAAAAGGCCTTCAAAAGAATTAAAGCAAAAGCGAGGTCTACGCATATCGGCAGAATTGGCCAAAGATAAGCCCGTTTTCCTTCGGTAAAAAACGTGCGTTCTGGTCTCTTGCCAGGGGATTTTTGTCAGTATCTCTACCGCCCCTGCATAAAGCGGATGACATACTAGCCCACACCCAAAGGATATGGCCGATCTTCTGGGCTCTCTCTTTGCATCTACAATGACTTTAAATTACCAAGAAGGTCAACGGTACATGCTCCGACTTTAACCAGGTCAATACAGTGTTCCGCAAGGCTATGTGCTATCTCCAATTCTGTTGCTAATGCACATCAATGCCACATTGCAGCACAGCGATGTGACTTGCTATTCTGATAACAGTACCGGAGATGCCTTATATGGGCTACGCTAACACTTCTCGGGAAAATGTTGCTAAGAGTCTGAGCAAACTTATGTCTTAAGTAGAGACCATGTTGTCAATGTTTTAAAGTGGGGCTGACAGAATTGAGTCCTTTTTGAGATGACACGAGGTAGTGCCTTGAACGCTCAAATATCAACCTTTGTCGTATCCCTGCGTTTTGTAGACACCCCTCTTGCCACCTCAACCAGTATCAGAATACTTGGAGTTGACATATCGAGCGGCGTTTAATTTCGCTGTCACTTGTAAGGCCAATTTAAAGAAACTTTGAAGGTCTTGAATAGGAGAGACAGTACTTTACGTCTGCCCATTGCAACTTTATAAGGCTCAGTTTCGGTCTCACATTGAGTACTACTCTCACCTCTGGTTGGGGGCTTCTCACTACCAGCTTCTTCCATTTAGCTACATTCATCCCAGAGCGGCTAGAATATTCGACGATCAAGCTCTCTCCGATTGGATCAACCCCTTGACACTGTATAGATATGTTACATCACTCTGAACCTTTTGCCGTATCTAGCATGGGGAGTGTTTCATTTACCTTCAACTGATTCGCCATTGGACGACCTGAACGGGCATGAAGTTTCATCAATTTTAGTTCCTTCCTCAAAGGCCGAAAATGAATCCTTGAGAACTCTGGTATTGTGTAAGTCCGTGGGCAAAAGATGATCTCTTACTACCAGGTAAGCCGCCCGATCGTTTGCCCCATGTACCCGTAAAAAAACAATCCCTTCAACTGTGTACATACATGCCTAATAGTTTTCATTTCAGTGGTAGTATGTATGTATATTTAGTTACGAAAAGTCAAAATGAACATTATATTTATGATACTATTATTACTGATTCATATAAATGGTTTGTGGGGATCATTTTGATATGGCTAGTAAGATTCAAAAGTATTTCCTATA
This sequence comes from Plagodis dolabraria, assembly GCA_963854805.1. Classification (NCBI taxonomy): domain Eukaryota; kingdom Metazoa; phylum Arthropoda; class Insecta; order Lepidoptera; family Geometridae; genus Plagodis; species Plagodis dolabraria. The sequence goes on from OY978440.1 coordinate 40,208,011, forward strand.
CTATGAAATGTGTCATGTTTCCTATTTTATATTTTTTCATTTTATTGTTTTCGAAAATAGGATTGTCAATTTTTATCAGCTGTAACTGTTAATCTGGTTTTCAGAATTGAAAAACGTATCTAGCTAAGTCTAATATTTTGATAAACTTTATCACTTAAAATTTTTTTTACATAGCTACCAAGCAATGCCGGATCCCTCTTTCTCTCACTCATATCATCTTAGAATATTTTTATATGCTCAATACAAAAATAGACATGTAAAAGAATAATTTCAATAGCATTGGGATGTAACTTGTTGAGTTTACCTGCTCAATATAGAATCAAATCGCTTAAATAATCCAAACATATTACAAAATACACATCAAAGTGTAAACTTATGCAACTCGCTCAAGACAACGAATAAAATAAGATTTTATAATCAAATTCGCAATAAACAACAGCTGTTACATGATTATAAAATATATATGTACTATTACATACTAAATCTTTATCTATCTGAGCGGCAAAGCACGCTAGGAACACTGCAAAACATTTTTTTTTTATTCGCTTTTTACTTTTTTATTAAATATCTTGTGGTTTGAATGACCATCATCATTAATAGTGTGAACCAATAATTATATTCTCTTATGAGTTTCAAAACATGTTATGTCATGCATTTTGGTACAGATTGAACTTTGGTTCGCTTAAAATAAATCTAAAACTACATATCCCAAATAAACTACTGAACATAGAGATCTATTTATACATAGTAAATCAATGCAAGAGTTGAAATCCGCTGATTCAACATCTATCTATTCTGACCTACTCAACTACTAGTCTTAGCAACTTCTTATATTAACATTTATATTGATTTGGAACAAGACCACACCTGGAGTTATTTAAATTAAACATTGCAAAGATTTTAAAATTTCATGAAAACTTTTTTCTCCATAGTTTTAGTATTTATATAAATCAAAAATAACTTATTAAAACTACACTTTTTCTATTAAGATATTTTGAATGTTTTTTAAAACCATGTCACATATTGTAAAGTCTAAGAATTTTTAGTATTTATTAATTTATGAGAGTTTAATTAGAACTATGCTTTATAAATATTGTTCTGCACAGTTCTAAAAAAAGTTTTGCCTGAAAGTAAATTTTTGGTTTTCTTATGATTATCTGAAATAACAATATATTTCACATTAATCTGGACTAAGCTCAGTGTCCATAACTAAAATCAAGTTTTAAGATCCAAAGTTAGTATATAATAAATTCCTGCAAAAATATTTATGGAACAAATTTAGTGTTTCAGTGTTCTAAAATTAAGTAACCTATTTATTGTCTAGCAATACAAGCTTATTCATTGTGGTAAACATTATTAAGTTTGACAAATTGAAATAATAAACTCAACAAAAATTATGTGTTGATGTTTACTTAAGGCATATATAAGAGTCAAATATGAATCAGACCTGACTTTAACAGCAATATATTTTAAGAAAATGAAATTAAAAAATTGCAGAGAAAATTTACATTGAAGATCCTGAACTACATTTTTAACATATTATTTGACTGAAGGACCAAAACTTCTCAAGTTAACAGTTTGTGAAACAAAGTCTTGCTAAATAAAATATTTGTATAAACGTCATTAACGATTTTCATCAAAACCATATCGATGGATAGATAAATTTTATATTTTTAACCTGTACATAATGATTTTGGAATCAAAGAAGAGCATCCATATGAAAAATATATATTATTTTCTCAAACTTTCTTGACAGAGCCATTACTATAACTATCAAGTTTCAGCATACACTGATATGAGCTTTTCTCTATGTGGTTTGGTTGGTTTGATTGTCGTACTGGCTGGCAAAAAGCTGATAATTTGGGTCTTATAAGGGCCTTAAGTATTGTATAACAGTTTGCATTTTAAAAAGTAAAATTTAAGGGCTATGGTTAAAGTTGCTATTTTACTATTTTATACTCACTTATTCCTTAATAATAACTATTGTATCAATTTTATGGCCACACAAAATATTTCGCAATAACCTTTTTTACAAAATTTTAGCCAGCATTTATAAGCACAGCCTATATACAGTTTCGGCACCTTTTCAATAAATTCTAATTTTGGACTAGGTATTCAAATCATCATATAGTTATATAAAATATGCATAACAATTTTTATTGTACAGAAATATTACTAATATATACTATAAACTGTGTGCTTCATGTTAAGTTCTGAATAGCTTGGTTTAATATGAACACCATGGAATGCAAGTCTTCTACTATATTGGTACTATGCATGTTTAGTTATAATGTATATCCAGAAGGGTTAGGCAGAGGTGGCTATATCCACATTTCGCTTTTCTTTATACAAACCATAGTTCTAGTTTTAAAACATGCAGTATGATATGTATAGCACACTATCTTGTAATTACTGTAACACAGGGGGCCAAAACTTTTATGGTAATAATATATCAATATTGTTTGTGAGATTGCATTTATATGTGATAGTAACTTAACATGCCAAACAGTTTGGCTAGAAGTTCTGAAGCCAGCAGATTTTTTGTGTGGTGCTCAGACACCATATTTTTATATGATTCGCAATGTAACATACATTATTTATCTAAGAGATCAATGCTGTATGGTCATAGCAAGTTCCATCAGCAATGTACAGATACTAAATTATACAACATCAGCCTAAAATGATCAAGTAATTAAGCAGTCATCTTCGTACAAATGGAGAGACACATTTTTTTTATAGGTAGGAAAATTATTTTATCTTATGATTAATATTAAGGTTCATAATGGTAAAAATACAAACTATGTTGTAGTAAACTTATAAAACAAATTGAATCACACAAACCTGAATAGTTCTGCAGGTGCCTCAGAGGCACTTCTATTATATATTGATGACATCTTGAGGTCACTGACAGGCCGCAACTGCCAGAGGGGATCATCTGGATCAGTTCGGCGGCGCTTAGACGAGCTGGTGCCGCTGGTGCTGGGCCCTGCAGTGCTGGTGCTGGGCTGCTCACCATCGCGCACCACAGTCGCCCGCTTTGTGCCCCTCATCGACATCTTTATACTGTTTTGTGTCACAACCTACATGTTCACAATCCTACAATGCCTTTGCACTTGGAACGCGGAAGTAGCATTGTATATGTCACATCATTCACTACATGATTCCACTTTATACGTTTGTGATACCTGAAATAGATATAAAGCAATATTATAGTAAAATGGAAAATGGAATTCTATAAATTACTTGTAGCTCTGGTTCTTTTATACCCTATTTGAAGTCTTTATCAAGCAATTCTTTAGGGCATATGGAGTCTTATTTTATCAGTTCAAATATTTATTACCCAAATTTCGGTTTACACCCGCGCAACATGCGAAATACTGCAAATTAACAATTTCATGCCCTACAATAACACAAAATGACAGACACTGTGAACAAAAACGTTCAAAATATCTATTATATATACAGGTGGCAATCACTAAATCTCGTGTTTTACCTTAGCATATTCGAGAATGGGTATGGCATAGGTATTACGTTTTTGATAACCAGAATCTGAACAACAATCCCCTTTGACGTTTCACTAAATCAGCAATAGGTACCTAAATGTATGGCGGGCCAGAAGACAACATGATAGAACACAGCGGCATTACTCTCTACGGATACATACGCCAGAAAATAGGTTTCCCACAGTACATATATTTAAAGTGCACTCACTAGATCACGTTACATATTTTAGATATTGCAATAAAATCTACAATATCCGTAAATATTTATCTCAGAGGAGTCTCCATTATGCTACATAACAAAGTTGACAACATAGATAGCAGCACTGTTTTGTTGCCAGATTGACATGAGTCGTCGAATCCTTTTCACCATGATTTTGCCTGGAACCAGTGTATTCGATGATGATTCAATGAACATTTCAGATCTAGAGTTTAGTAATTATGCTGAAAATCTACTGGAATACATACATTTTCTGTATAAATCATTTGGCGCCATTGATTCTATACTGAATATGGTCACGTGACTACGTACGAATCACCAACGCCAGCCAAGTAAGATGGCCAAAACGCACATCGACTTCGTTTAGTGTCATTGGTTTTGAAAGGAACTCCCTATTTGAATAATACATCGAGGAGTAATTTTCTGTGCTCTATCATCAAGAATAATTTGATCACAATCACATCAAAACAAACATAAATAACAGCAAGTGGCACAATTTTACAATTATTTTCTCGGACATAGAGCTCGAGATATCAATAAGAAGTTTTGCAAAATAGCCAGTAGTTGGCGCTGTCATCGTCGACATTATTAAAGCGCGATTGCCAGTATTATAAAATATATTCAACAATTTTATTACAAACAAAAACTAAAATTGGACACCACTATCAGTAATTCTCACACAACCACAGGACTAAATTTGACTTAATTTAACGAACTTGGGAGTATACAGTATATGATACACAATATTTAATGTATAGTACTGACTCCAGACGATTGACTTATGTACAAACCATATGAATCAAATCAGAAACAAGACATGCTAAATCCACAGACCATGCCTAGACATGGTTGACAATAATTACAGTTAAGGTGTATGCACACCAGACGCGGGGCGTGCGCGGTAGGCGGCGCGCGCGCGGTCCCGTGCTGTCTGAAAAGTATGGGATTGTATGGAGGCCATGGAAATAATAAGTACAACGTACGACAGGAATGAGCTGTTCTCGCAAAATTGAAGCCGAACGAGAGCTCAGTAACTGTACCTCTTATCCCTCTCTGGCGATGGTGACTATATTGAAATATGATTTAAGAACAATATGTATAAAAATGATTTGTGATCTGACGTCAGCAGATCATTGCTTCAGATGGATTTTAACCGACGATGCTTATGATAAACTTGACCTTTGCACCACTGTACCTTTACTGCTTTTGCTTGCTTTTCACACTCGCGTCATATAGGTAGGTACTTACCTACTGCTCCTTGTGGAATACGACATGCAACTGGACTGAGAAAAAATTACGATGAGCTACCTATTGTGGTATATTTCATTAATTAGGTAAGAAAAAAAAAGTTTACATTTAAGTTTAATTGTAAATCGGATATTAGTAAATAAAACAGTCTTGTGAAATTTCTGCCACAAACCCAGCTTATTCCTTATATGTTTTTTGCATTATGAGTTAAACTAACGTTAGGATCTTTAGGAAATCTGAAATTGAAACAAAGTTATTTTAATAGAGAAATGAATAAAAAATGCAAAGGTATTTAAGTTATTTGTTCTTGAACTAGGATTAGATAGTTACCCGACCTCTCTTTGCCGGCAATCATCGTAAAGATAGTCGGTGACGAGAGGTCGTGGGAGGTGGTGGCCTCGTTTTGCGAGACAATCATCTCACTAAGGGAGGCGGAGGGGCGGGAAGGGAGAGAGATTCTCTCTCTGTCCTGCTCCGCAGAGCGCGGGCACGGAGGCGACCCTCGCCTCGCGTTCGCACTCCGCCGCCGCTCAGAGGACCTGGGGTCTCGGCCGTGGGGACAGCCGGCACCCCCCATCAGGGTTAGGTCCTTATGAGGTGAGGAATGAGGGTGCCCTCATGGACATCCCAGAAAACGGCACATTGGGGTGTAGTTATTCCCAGAGGCTGGGCCCGCTTAAGCGGGCAGCGACGTCGATGGGGGATGCGGATGAGAGCGCGAGTGACTCCGTGCCGCCAATCAATGACGACGGAACACCATGAGGTTTTTAGTCGGTAGTGGGTCCCTATTGACCCTGAGTCCGACATAACCATCTGCTCCCAGGCGGGTGTATATACGTAAATTCATTTTGCTCATGACAATAAACTAAAAAATGGATTAAATTCATGGTCCCCGTAATTCTTCACTAACAAATTATGTTTAAAACTATTACCTGTGAAAAGATAAACCATAATCAGGATAATACTCGCTCCACGACACAATTTCTCCCCATTTGTACTAAAATTTCCAATAGATCAAAAACACACTGATATTAATTTCGAGTCGACGATTTCATGTGGGGTTGTCAGGTCAGGTGTCCGTATTTCATACAAATAAAAGAAAAACTATACGCCAATCGCAAATCTTTTGAGTTAATAAGGCTTTACACGTAGTAACAAATAAATATTGCTTTAACATGTCGATACTAAATTACAATTTATATTAAGAAATATTTTAGAAGTAAATGTTTTTACTTCATTACATTACATTACATAAATCGCACATTTTTTTACAAATAACGAAAGATTTGAAATCAACTTAACTCTGGCAACTCTAAGTCACTGTTAGAACGGGACACAGGGTTCAGTGGTAGCCTTCTCACTCGGCTTCATTTTTATTTTGCGCGCAACAAGACTCTTACGACCTTAGCATAAGGTTTTATTTTCTTTATTTTAGCTGCTTGATGCACAGATAGAGCTCATTCCTGTTGTATGTAGTACTTATTACTTCCATGATGGAGGCCTTCACACCGAGCCAGGTCTCGTGAACCGGCGCGGGACCTGCGCCTGTGCCGCGCACCGCCCGCGCACGCCTCCAGCGCTGCCAACATCACCGCAACCGCGTTCCTCGTTGTTACTAGTTTTGTTGATGGTTCCGATGTTTTCATTAGGATAACATCAAAATAACTACTAGTTAATTACTAAGTTGCTTTTTCGAAGCTCTGCTCTGTATAAATTTGTATGCGTTCGGTTGTGGTTTAAAAATGTGAAGTTGGTAATTAATTTTTAAATCTAATACACCACAGCGTGTAGTAAAGTCTGAATTGCTTAAGCTAAGGCTAATTACTTTTAAAAATTGTGTCGATTCTGATTTCAGGTTCGATGTAACTATCGAATTTCTTTGACGATTCAGTTTTTTGAAACTTTTCAAAATGATTGAAAATATATGGGGTTCTAAAACTTTAAAATAATCGTATATCTGCCATATGAAAAAATAATGGACAAAAGTGTTGATTAATTATTGTGTCTATTTTAAGAATATTTCGGAGTACTATACTTACCAACTTTGGCTTTTCTTTAAGGGCTACGTTTCATACTGATTGGAACTTTGATAATGTTTGGATTTATTGACTTTGGTTTTTCCATACAGATATTGTTGCTTACCTACTGATTGGAATAGGTATTATGGAATCCCCCCGACGGTTCCCACCTTGTCGTGGCGGTGGGGCTTAGTAGCCGTGGCTTCGTCACCCACGGTGAAGCTAAGAGGAACCAGGGGCCGTGTCGGCTTGGGCAGTCGGCCGGCCTCAGAGGGGCCGCTCCACTGGGCTTTGCCTCTAAGTCCAGCATGGAGCGGCAAAGGGTAGGCTACGGTGCTGTATGGGCAGCACCGCATCTGAGGCGGGCTGTGGTTTTGTGTGAGCGACACAACAGCTGACGGTGAGGGGCCACGGCGGGAGAGGAGTGCCGGTATTACGGTGCGCCGCTCTCCCTACCTTCCGTGGCCACGGCGGGGTCGCCACCGTGGATGGCGGACGCGGAGGGGCCGCAGGGGAAGAGGAGTGTCTGTATAGCGAGGCACCGTTCTCCCTATCCTCTGCGGCCGAAGTAGCAGGCGACGGGGCTACTTATCTGACCCGTCGCAGGGGGACCTCGGGCGTCAGAAGCGGGGTTGTCTGACGCCCATTTGCAGGCTTGGCCCCCGGGTGGTAGCGACGTGCCATGTGTTCTGGTGCGTTGTGAGGGGTAGCACCCCAGGTGGGGTCCGGAAACGGACAACCATGGCGGGTTCGTAGTTGAGAGCTAAAGCGTCCCTGCGGCCCACCTAGAAGCGGTAGAGTTGGAACACCGTGTGTTATTTAGTCGGTAGGGGCACTTACTGCTGTGGGAGTAGTTGGTGTCGAGCCCGACATATCCCGGCCACCTTCCCCGAGGTGGACGGGAATGCGTAAATGCATTTTTCACACGTAAATAAAAAAAAAAAGGTTTTATGGAATAGAGAATTCAGTAGGAAATGAGTGGCGGACCAAACAAATTGAGATTATTACCAAGTGAGCACGAAACGTCTCCGTTTCAGCTTGGACAAAAATGTTTTTCCATCTGTCCAGTTATTCTCCCCTAGAAGTCGCAGTTCGCAACTGAATCTCGTGCAAAATTGTAAGAAGGTTAGATAATTACATTAAAAACTTTTTCGAATCAGTTTCTAATTTTTTTACCAAAACGGAGGTGATTAAAACGTAAGAAAAATATGGCTACATACGAGTCGGACTTGTGCATGAAAGGTTCTGTGTCATTATCAGTACAATATTAGACACTGTGTATATGAATCATCTACCGTCGACAACAGTCACAACATAAACGATTTGCTTGTTTGTTCGGATATTTTATTGCTAAAGTTGTATTTAAACTGATATTTATTAGAAGTGATATACATTGTTGTGTAGCTGTGTTCATGAGCTATATTTTGGTGGTTGTGGAACATATAAGCATAAATAAACAAGTGAGTTATAAGCAAAAACATTTACTAAAATTGCTGCTGCCGGCATTTCGTTCCTGACCTAGGACAACTCGCAAGCGCCCCGCTGCTGTGACGTACTCGCCGTGCAACGCTGTCTTGTGTACTTAACATCCATTTGAACGTTATTTTACTGCACGGATTGTAACTGAACACGAATTAAAACTAGCTAGTATTGTTTATCAGCGACATGGCCGATAACGAGAGTACCTGTGTTGGTTGCTGTGGGTCACTGCATCAGAAAGATTTTATGAGTTGCAAGGAATGTAAACAAAAATATGATCTACAGTGCGCCAACCTTTCGCGGAAGCGATTTAGATCTTTCAATGAAGAGAAGAAACGTAAATGGCTATGTCCAGAGTGTATATGCAAACGCCCAAAAAAAGATAACAGTGACACACCTGTGCGTTCGACCCATCTCCAGCGTCCTGTTTCTCCGTCAAGGGTTGTCCATAGAAAATCATATGATACATCTACAGTGACAAGTGTCGGTAACGTCACTGTTCGTAAAAAATCACCTGCTTCGAGCTCTTTCATTACAGAGGAAAGAGTCAGGGAAATGTGGAGGGAAGATATGCAACACGATTTGAAATCTGTGGTCGATTCTTCTGTCCATGAGTTGTCTGGCCAGCTGAAGGTAATCAATGGCCAGTGTGCTGAGTTTCAGGCTTCCTTATCTTACGTCTGTAAGCAGTATGATGATCTTCGCAAGGAACTATCTGACTTTAAGCAGTTGTTTGGAAATTCTGTGTCAGGAATAAAGGGGCTCAAGGAGGAAAATAAGTCACTGAAGAAAAGTTTGCAGCTATTGGAGGAAGAAAACCTTAAACAGCAGCAATGGGCGAGAATTCAAAATGTGGAAATAACAGGCATTCCTGAGCAAAAAGGTGAGACAACTACTGACCTTGTCATGAAAGTTACCGAGCACATTGGAGTGACTATTCAACCTTCCGACATTGAGTTTGCCCATCGAGTCCAGCCGCGGCGTACCGTGAGTGCATCTCATGCTCGTCCCATTGTCTCTATACTCTAATTTGGATGGGTCACTATTAGTGGGACTTACATTTACGCTCCGATATGCCTAGGAGTGCACGTTAAGCCGTTGCGTCATCGGTCGATCTAGGTTGTTGTCATAGGATGGCAGTCGTTACAGGATTGAGGTAGGTTATTTAACTAATGAACGCCTGGCCAGACACTACACTAAAGTACCAAATCTATCTATCACCAATCACCTAACTGTGTGTTACTATACATATCCATCAATGTTTCTTATAAATGCGACAAGGCTCACGCATAAATAAATTCTTCTCTGATAATTCCATAATCGTGCATAGTATGATCTAATCACTTCAAGAAATTATGCATCGAAGCAATGAGCGTGATTTTTGGTAATTAAACGATTGATGTTGATCATGTTTAGATTTACCTAGATAGGTTTATAAGGTTCGCGCTTTAGAAAAAAAAAGGTTTATTAGCAGGTATTTCAGGTTATTTCATATGAATGACGGGAACAATAACCGATGAAGTTACATAATATGTAGGTAGGTGTCTCAACTATATTTAAGTTTAGGGAAGTATATATATACATGTACATTGATCATCTAAGTAATCTTGCTAGACGTAGTAACTATATAGATTTAATACGTATGGCAAGTAGGTACAGATATTAAATATATGCATCATAGGTATTTCGTTACATAACTAAAAATACTTAAGTAGGGCTTTAGTAAGGCTTACCTGATGGTAAGTTATCATCATTGGCCACAAACATCCGCATCCCCAGAGGTCTCGAGGATGCGTTACCGGACTTGAAGGTGGGAATATGCTCTCTTCTAAGCTATTAGCTGCTTGAAACCATTGGCTACCCGTGACACGATGTCGTCAGTCCACCTAGTGTGGGGTGATGACAACCAGTTGGTTCTTCCCTATCAGTTTTCTGTACGTCTGCAATGTGGCCCGCTCATTGCAACTTCAACTTACAAATTCTGAGAGCTATAACTTTGGTTCTTTGCGAATATCCACGTTCCGGATATTCATGGTTCGTTGAGCATCTCTGAGCTAGTCCATAAAGGCCACAATTAAGGGTCACGTTTCAGTACCATATGTCGTCATTGGCAACAAACACTGGTTGAAGACTTTTGTCTTCAAGCTCTGCGGGATGTTCGACGAGAAGATGTCATGTAACTTTTCGAACGCTACCCATCCCAGTTGGATTATGAAAGTGACCTCTTTGTCAAAGTTATAAAACTACTTAGTACTACTACTGTGAAGGTGTAATAATTATTAATTATGTTTCAAATTTTCTGTGAAAACTTTAGATTTATTTCTTATTTTTAAACACAATAAAAGCTTATAAATGTGATCATAATCTAATTATTATTATTCGGATCCTCCATTACTATACAAACACTCAAAGTCAAAGTCAAAATCATTTATTCAATTTAGGCGTCTACGACGCTCTTATGAAGGTCAATTACAAATTTTAATTTTGAATATTAAAATTTGTAATCATTAAATATAAAATATTATATCTACAACCACATGAACACGAAGTAATTACCTACTCAAATTAAGGTTTAACATGATGTGTTCGTTTTGAAATATCACGCTGACAAAGTTTCTGTGTAGGAATGTTTTTAATTAACCTTAAATATTTGGTAATTATAATCATAACAAAATCATTCATTCTGTTAATAAGTAGTTTCTTGGAAAGTCTATGTATTAGCATGGTGATAGGCTTTTGTGAATGCCAATCTGGCTAGCTGTTATCCTCAGGTAGAAAATCTGTCGCACAGAACGTGACGGTTGGTTCTGGAAGCTGTTGTTGAGAGCCAGGGATTCAAGGTTGACTGAACAACATCTCTGACCACATAATCACTAACCATCAGGTAAATAGTGCGGCTATCCTATCGTCTATCAAGGGATGGCCAGGAGGTCGACCGCGGTCTACCGGTCGATCGCGACGGCAATTTAGGTAGACCGCAAGAGTTAAATAAACTAAATTATGTAATAATGTATTCGCGCCAAAGACTCACGCGCTTCTGTCCCAATCATAGATCAGAGAAATAGAGAGATTTGCCTTCAGTCCGTGTTTGTTCACATATAAGTTTCTCCGCTTCTCTTCCACCCATTTCATTCTCACGTCTATAAAAACAATAATTATGGCATACATACGCACATTTGCCACGTACACCAAGATTTCCGCTACACACTAATACACTAACTAATCGTAGACATGCAAAAATGGGTTGCACTTCAACCTGTAGCTACTATCACTAGTTACACACACACAGATACAGCTATTCAACCACTGAGAAGGGACGCGGCAACACTTTTTTGGGGACAAACACGGAGTTTAGGCAAATCTCTTTTTCTTAGACTTGGGTGCGAACGTATTACAATTAGTTTTTTGTTAGGTGATAATACGAGTTAACGTAGGAAGCTAAGGCTAGGGATCTTGTGTTGCTTTGTGACTTTAATTTGTTATTAGAATGAGTGGGCCATCTAGTTCGAGTGCGAAAAAAAGTAAGACTTACCATTATCACATTGAGTGGGAAGAGGATTTTTTTTCATTATAGTCAAGGACAAATGTGTTTGCCTAATTCGCAACTCAAGCGTAGCATTACCGAAGAGAGCTAACGTTGAAAGGCATTGTAAAACTACACATACAAAGTACGCCACCGACTTTTCATTTGGCGGTGATAACCGAAAGATAAAAGTACGCGAATTAAATAACAGATTAAGTGCTCAACAGTCTTATTTCACGAAACCAGACTCGAAATCGAAAGCTGCAACACTGGCGTCATTTGCAGTGACAGATATATTGATAAAACGAAATAAATCTTTCGAAGATGGAGAAATTATTAGGAAGCCATGCAGAAAGCTGGAGAGGCACTTTTTAGTGACTTTAAAAATAAAATAGAAATTATTTCAGCTATGAGTGATATTTCACTGTCACGGAACACTGTGATGCGACGCAGTGAAGCTTTAGGTGAGAATTTGGAACTGTTACTGAATGAAGATTTGCAGAAATGTAGTTTCTTGTCACTACAGTTTGATGAATCCACCGATGGGACAGACATTGCTGAATTGTGCATTTTCGTGCGTCTCGTGTTTGAAGATATGATGGTAAAAGAAGAATTATTGATGATGATTCCATTGAAAGGGCAAACAAGAGGTGAAGATATCTACAGATCATTTGATTTGATCATTTTTTATCACTGCATCATACACCAGCAAATTGTGTGCTCTAAATTCTCGATTCGGATATTATTATGAAAATTCCTTTTAAAAAAGTTAATTCTATTCGAGCCAGAAGTTTGTAAAGGCATCAATTTCGAGCTCTTCTTGAAGAGACTGAAGCCGAACACTCCGATCTTTTGCTACACACCGATGTTAGGTGGCTTAGCCGTGGTGCCCTTTTGAAGAGATTTCGCCAATTACTGCCAGAAATCAAAACATTCACACAATCAAAAGGAGAAAATGTACCTGAGCTTGAAGATGAAAAATGGCTTATGAAGCTTGCCTTTCTTTGCGATATATCGGAAAAACTCAATTATTTGAACCAGAATCTTCAAGGCAAAGAGCAAACCGTCATTGATATGATAACTTTGATTAAAACATTTAAAAGTCAAATACCAATGCAAGCATCTCAATTAAAACGAGGCGAACTAAAACATTATAAAAACATGGAAGAAGAATATACGCACAATTCAAATCGAGACTTTCAATCTTTTGCTGAACAGTTGGATAATTTACATCTGGAGTTCGAGAGAAGGTTTGCAGATTTTTCCGCTCTCGAAGAAGTGCTAAGTTTCATGGTATTCCCTTCTAACGAAAGTATTAACATTGATAGCTTGACTGTTAAAATCGGCAAGTTTACCGAAACTGATTCAGTTTCGGTCTCAGTTTTTGTTGTGGTCGAAGAAGAAATAATTAAAATTAGGTGCGACATATTTTTGAAAGCAAGAGCAAAGCTAAGTTTCCATGCATAAGAAAGGTAGCTTTATATTTAACTGCGTTTTTCGGTTCTACCTACCTTTGCGAATCTACGTTTTCTACTATGAATACTATAAAAACCAAACATCGTTCTCGCTTGACAGACGCTCACTTAACTTCATGTTTGCGCATCGCAGTTACTTCTTACACTCCCAAATACGATACACTTGTGGAGAGTTTGCAGTGCCAAATATCCTCCCAGAAACGTACAGCGGAATGAAATATGCGAATTTTTTATTGAATGTTTAGTTAAAAAATACTTACAAACTTTTTGAAAAAATGTCTTATTTATATCATGTAAACTCTACCTTAAAGTCGACCGCAATAAATATTTTCGAACACAAGTGGATATCACAGGTCAAAAGTTTGGCCACCCCTTTATCTATATAAAGAAATCACGACCCCCGTTCACAAAAGCATACGAATAAATATTTATTCGTTGTAAATAGGTATACTCTATAAGTTTTTTTGTGGATGATGTAGCTTGTCATTTTCAGAAATATTTATGAAGATATAAAACATATATTATGTGGCGTCACAGAACACATAATAATAATGGCGTACACATCTTAAACGACACAGCATAGAAATTTATAAAAAAACTATTTTGTAATATATTTGTTTCAAAAATAATTAGTAAACTCACGATCAAATATTAATACGTATATATATCCTTATTACACGTCAGGAATCGTAATGAGTTATGTCCAGATCAGAGAAATATATATTATGTTTTAAAGTACTCATAAACAGTCACAAGAATATGAATATATGTATAATGTAATACGATACATTTTTGTATCATACGCAGTACCTAGTACAATTAATACACACTGCTTATGTGGGTTTAAGATTTATGGCTAGAAAATTGAATTTATTTTCGACGAGGTTTTTACATTTAAAGCAACTTTCGAAAATTGGAAGAAACTACTTGATTTTATATTATGATAATATAAAATCAAGATTCCAAAATGTTAATCGTATTTTGCATACATACATTTAAGTAAATAATATAACAATATAATACATATTATAATTAAGTCACTTTTCAAATATTTTATCCATATCGTTCCAGCCATTTGGGAGTTATGTTGATAAACAGACACGTCAAACTTTTTTCATCGTGAGTAAAATATAAGGTAATTTACTCAATGTTGCTAGTTGTCATATCTGTCTACAATCTGAACTTACATGTGAAAAGTGATTCTATCGCTTTTATTTGTTTTTCCCGACTGGTTTCTGCAGTATCTGAGGACGCAGGATGGCATTTTGAATACACAATTTTCGCGTGTGATTTCTATGAGTGCCCAGCTGCGTGTGGGTGAGTACATGCCGGCTAGCTTGTCCTACCTATTCGACTTAGCTCGTTTGAGATGTCGAATCCAGTATATAGAGGTCAATGCTTGTATGTGTATAAATTGGAATATATTATGTATATCACGTACGTTTTGACTGAATCATTCATTCCTGATGATTCTTGTTTGATTACGTAGAATATACACCCAAGTCTGAAGCAATAATGGCCGAGTGGTACTAGCTATGGACTGCCGTGCCGCAGGTTAGTGTTCGATACCCACCGGTCAGGCTTGAATTTCACCGCATTATGAAAGGGCATTTTGCAAATACCCAGAACATATTTAATAAATAAAACACTATCTTCGCGTTTCACAGTCATCGATTTAGCCATCGTTTAAGTTGCTATATCGATTCATTCATCGATATAGCAACATTTTTAAAAATATGATAACTAACACTGATTCTGATATATATATACCCCTCATGGGTATTTACAAGATTCTTAAAATACGTAAAGCATTGTTCTCGTTGAAAAAAAAAAGTTTTCTGTCAGTTAGAATATTGATGTTTTTTTAATGAGAAATCACAAATATTTTTTATATAAAGAAAATAATAACGGTATCTATAAACTTATAACTATAAGTGCTTGAAATTTACTTATAGGACCGAAAATGGCAGAACATCATCTATCTAAATACCTTACTAGTTTGTTCTTAAAGATGTTAAAAGAGTCGAGAAAGATATCAAGATCTTCCACGGGCATTTATTTCATTAAAAGTACGGCACATTCTAGTTATTGGTGAGTTACGAGGTAAGTTAGTTTTGCAACATAGCATTTGTAAATTCATTGACATTTTCCTAAGAAAATGTCGAATTATTCAGATTCAGAATGGTAGCAGTTATGCGCAAGCGTTGGCATGGGGAGGTTGTGTCGCTCGTAGCTCCGCTCGCACTTCCGCCTGGTGACGATCTTGCGTGGTGTATTAGTGCATCGAGATGCGATATTTGCAGCTATAAACGAGCAATGATTCGCTCGTACCGTACGTGAAGTATGCGCGTTGGCGCTTTATTATTGGCTCTTTCTAGAGACATTTTATTTGATTTTTATCACATAAGAAATGAATCAATACTTGAAATTGACAATGTTGTTGGTACTTTACAATGGGCGGCCTTATCAATAAGATCAATGAAAGGTTTAGGTGCATAATACACGTACAAAATAAATTAGTTATGTCTATAACGCTGTCATGACATAACTAGTAAACTAAAGTTAATATTTTTTTTATATTATGGTAAATAATATCCGGCTTTAATAGTTTGTAGGGTACAAAATGGTGCTCTACTACATCAAGAGTTTGTATGGGGCATCATACATCTTTTGGAGTTCTAAACTTTTCTTGATAAATAAATATATTAGTGTTTTGATGTAATTAATACTGCATAAAGATAACGTATGCCAAGTGAAGATGGAGAACGTATTTCAAAAATAGTAAAAGATAGGTGAGGGATTTGAACAATTATATAACAAATATATATTATATTTGAATAAATTAATATTAAAAACGTCCAGAAAACCCTAAGTATCGATGCCAAATAGGAAAAATAGCAAATAGCCAAATCAGAGTAACTGCTTTACTTGACAGACGTCATAGAAAATAAGTTCCAAATTCAAAATAAAGACATCTAGAACAACCCAAATATAGATTTTCAGGAAAATCGTAGTAACTTTTTTCACTTGGCAGACGTCATCGTATAACAAATTCCGAATTTGGTATAATTACGTCTAAAACCATCTAGGTGATATCAATTTCAGCCAAATCGGAGTAGTTTTCTTCACTCGGCAGGCGTCATCGTAAAAAAAAATCCAAATTCAGAATAATGACGCCTAGCACAACCTAGATATCGATTTTCAGCCCAATCGGAGTTATTTTCTTCACCCAAGTGAACCGACGACATTGAAAAAATAAATCCAAATTTGGAATATTGACGCCCAGCTCAATCTAGATATCGATTTTCAGCCAAATCAATGTAACGTTTTTCGCTTGGCAAACGTCATCGATAAATAAATACCAAATTTGGAATAATGACGTCGAGAAAAACCTAGATATCGATTTTTTAATCAAATCGGAGTAACATTTTTCACAAGGCAGACGTCATCGTGAAATAAATTCCAAATTCGGAATAAAAACGTCCAGCACAACCTAGATATCGATTTTCAGCCAAATCGCAGTAACTTAAATCACTTGGTAGACGACGTTGAAAAAATAATTCGGAATAAAGACGTCTAGAACAACCTAGATAGGTACACTATGAATTTTCATACTGATCTCAGTCGCAGTTGCAACTGCGGATACTCACTAGAATCTTACGGTAGGCATATAAAGTGCCATGTTACCGGAGCGCATCGCGCATCTGCATATTCTTTGACCGTTATATTTGTGCAGCGAGCGCCGAGCGTATGTTGATTACCTGCAGCGATGAGCTGGTGAAGTAAGCTCAATTAGGCCCAGATGCTCAAGGCCATTGGCGACTCTATACGCCTTAAGTCTATTGCGTTGTTCTGTCTTAATAAAATGTATAGATGACAAAATTATCTCTACACCGGCACTAGAAATTCGTAAAAAAAAGTCGCCGTAAAGAATAGATATAGCTAACAACATTTAATAATATTACTTTATTTCTACTACCAAAATTTAACAATATTAGTTTATTTCAGAAGTCATAAGCATTATAAATACGGACGGCATATGAGTAGATTATTTATTTTGATATGTTTTTAAGCAGATTGCGGCAATGTGAAAATTCTGTATAAAATTTGTATCTAATGGTAATCTGTACAGCACATCGAAAATCATTATAAATTCGGAGAAATCTGTATATATGGCAACGCTGGCGGCGGGCACGCGCCCATACGCGACTTCATTTTGAATTTGGTGTGATGGCCTACCGCGCTGCAACTGCCCCGCGCACTCCAATCACGCTACCGCCAGGCGCTTGGTGTATTTTAGGCTTTATATAATGCACATCATAGATAATGATAACAATAATTTAATTTCATATTTTTTAATACATAATTCTTGGATTTAATAATTCTTTTAAATTAATGTAGGATATGTCTCATCCCTGTAGCTATAGAAAAAGTATAAATGCATGAAAATTTGCGAAAATATGGGAAAACTTATTAGTTTCACATAGGTATGGATCAGTATACTATTATGGTAATACTGCATTTGAATTATTGTTACATATTTAGTACAAATATGTAGTAAGAAACGTAGGTATTTAGAAAAATGGCGTAATCTTTTATCATGGAAGTAATAAGTACTACGTACAACAAGAATGAGCTCTATCTGTGCATCATGCAGCTAAAATAAAGAAAATAAAACCTTATACTAAGGTCGTAAGAGTCTTGTTGCGCGCAAAATAAAAATGAAGCTGAGTGAGAAGGCTACCACTGAACCCTGTGTCGCGTTCTAACAGTGACTTAGAGTTGCCATAGTTGAGTTGATTTCAATCATTTCGTTGTTTGTAGAAAAAATTGCGATTGATGTAATGTAATGAAGTAAGAACATTTACTTCTAAAATGTTTCTAAATATAAATAATAATTTATTACCGACATGTTAAAGCAATATTATTTGTTGCTACGTGTTAAGCCTTATTAACGCAAAAACTTTGCGATTGGCGTATAGGTTTACTTTTATTTGTATGAAATACGGAAACCTGACCTGACAATCTCACATGAAATCGCCGACTCGACATTAATAGCGGTGTGTTTTTTGATAACGTGATATTTTTGAAGAATTTTAGTAAAAATGGGGAGAATTTGTGTCGTAGAGGCTTGCGGAAGCGAGTATTATTCTGATTATGGGTTATCTTTTCACATGTCACGCACTAACAAACTATGTTATAACATAGTTTGTTAGTGAAGAATTACGGCGACCTGAATGACTATCTAATCCATCGAGATATAAGTTACACTAGAGAACACATTTTAGACAAAAGTCTCTGCCATTTTAGCTAATTTTAAACTTAAATGCGCTTTAGCGCTTTACGAGATCGGACTGCAGTTCGGAACGAATGATATCGTCTCACCAAATATCCAAACACGTAGCCTCATAACGCTTGTAGAATAATGTTTCCTACAAAACTTCGCTTACAGTGCTTACGCTAATTGCATCATCTAACCAAACTATTCAAACATGCAGCGCTAGGCTACTTTTGAGGTATGGTTTCTCAATATCAAAGACTATCAGCACACAGAACGGACATGGCTTTTGTACCTACGAAACATTGTCAAGAGTATATTAGTAAAAAAATAGTACTGCCCGCTCAAGCGGGCCCAGCCTCTGGGAATAACTCTCCCCCAATGTGCCGCTTTGTGGGATGCCACGAGAGCATCATGAGGACCTAACCCTTATGGGGAGTGCCGACTGTCCCCACGGCCGACGCCCCGGGTCCTCTGAGCAGAGACGGAGTGCGAGCACGATTGGCTCGCCTCCGTGTCCACACTCTGCGGAGCGGGACAGAGAGAGGATCTCTCTCCATTTCCCGCTCGTCCGCTTCCTAATAATCTTGTGACACGATTGTCTCGAAAAATGAGGCCACCACCTCCCACGACCTCTCGTCACCGACCACTTTCCGATGATGGCCGGCAAAGAGAGGTCGGGTCACTATCCAATCCTAGTTTAAGAACAAATAACTTAAATACCTATGCATTTTTTATTCCTTTCTCTATTAAAATAACTTTGTTTCAATTTCAGATTTTCTAAAGATCCTAAGTTTAGTTTAACTCATAATGCAAAATTAGAGTCATATACCACAATAGGTAGCTTATCGTTATTTTATCTCAGTCCAGCTGCATGTCGTATACCGCAAGGACCAGTAGGTAAGTACCTACCTATATGACGCGAGTGTGAAAAGCAAGCAAAAAATTAAATGTACAGTGCTGCAAAGGGCAAGTTTATCATTAGCATCTTAATCGAAGATCCATCTGAAGCAATGATCTGCTGACGTCAGATCACAAATCATATTTTATGCATATTGTCCTTAAATCATATTTCAATATAGTCACCGTCGCCAGAGAGGGATAAGAGGTACAGTTACTGAGCTCTCGTTCGGTTTCAATTTTGCGACAACAGCTCATTCCTGTTGTACGTAGTACTTATTACTTCCATGTCTTTTATACACTTCCATTTCGATATAGTTTTTTGATATGATACCTTTTTATACAAAAAATATCTAGGTTTCTGAATTAGAGTATAGACAGAAATATGTAGTGTTGAAAATTAAAAATTTAATTAGAATTGAAATCCTATGGTACTGAGAGAAAACGTTGGATTTGACTTTTTGGGCAATGATGATATATGTGCTTCTTTCCAGCAAGCAGGAATAGCGGATTTAGTAACTGAGCGGTATTATATATGTAGGCAGGATGTCATCCAAAATAGGCAATATCATATTGCGGCTAAGGCAATACCCCTTACTGCATTGGATGTCATGGAAAAATATACTTTTTTCAACATCACAGCTAATTAGTTGAGTAAAAAGGAATTGAGAACAGTCAGGACTAGACAGGAAAAACAAATAGATATTCAACTTTTAACATAAATCGACAATTACGAAGAGATGGAAAGAGATCAACATTGATATTCATTGGAAATGTGTCTTGACAGATTTTCCCAACTCCCAGAGATTTGAAGAACTTTCACACTTCTAATTTTAAACTGCATATGGTGATGATACGCACCCCTACACACCTCAGCAGTAAATAATCCGGCTGATACAGTAATAGCACTTAAGTTGCGCTGCATTAAAGCTGTTGCCTTGGATTTGGGAGGATGAATTTGATATAATTAGTATAAAAGATCATGGTAAGAAAAGGCTTCGGCAGCACATGGGTCATGTTATATAACATGCTCCGACAATGACACTAACATATGGTAAGCAGAGATAAAGTGGAGTTAGTAAAGTATGTTTCAGACCTTAACAACAGAACCCATGGTGAGAACAACCTTTAAAAGACTACTAATATTTTCATCGAAGTCGGGGGACCTGTAAAAAAATCTATTCCAGGGAACCATCCCCGACTGCTATGAAAAGATTGGTTATGAGTTTTCCATTTTTGGCCACAATGGTATTTAAATGCACACTAAATAAAATATATTTAGTACCTACCTTGTGGCCATTCAACATTAAAATCTTGTAACTTGTTTGTAATTTTTTAGATCACCTTTTGGAACGGCAGGCGTGTTTTTTGATTTTTCGTTTTTATTTTATACCTTTTGGTGATAAAACAATATTTTTGCAAACACACAATGTGCCACAAAAGACAATTTTATTTTTTTGGAAATCAATAATTGCGCAAAATATAACGCGTTTCTACGATCTCTGAGGTGTTTCAGTTCTTGCAGAGACTTTTTGTCATGGGGTTCGTTGATAAGCTTTCGTGGATCTAAAACTCCAATTGTCAATCCTTCTAGCTGTCTGATTCGACTAAGAGCGATATAAGCTTAGGCCTTGGCAAAAATTTTAGTGCCTAGATCCACGACGGCTCTGTCACGGTAATATTTATAGATAATATTACCGTGGCTCTGTCCAGTGTCGTTCCGTGCAGTTTGTGCACTGTCACACAGCCCAACATATTTTGAGTAATAGCATGTGCCGCTTGACTTTACCTTGACCCCGTAACGCGTCAAATTTGACAGTGCTAGGTTCAATTTTGACAACCAAACCGACTGTCTTGCCACGTATTGTTTTGTCAACGAACTCAACAAAGACGGCTTGCGGTAACTCTCCTGCATCAAGTTGGTCACGATGTAGCACTTGCTGTACTATTTTCAGATGACCCCATAGCACCATTTACCAAGCCGTGTCCAACGGTAATAATTTTCCCCAACATTACTCTAGAACAAATACCAACTTTAACTATTAAGAATGGAACAATAACTCCTGTTTTATCGGGGTCAGAAAGTATAAATTCGGGTTTTGGCCGCTGTCCGTAGGCTTAGGCTTCTACGGATGTATCTGACGCTACCTCGTTATACATCCGGCAAGTTTTGTCGAGTTTGGTGGTCATCTTTGATTGTAGTCATCCACCTATCCTGTCATGGGAAATATTCGCACACACTCGCCATCTGAGAATGGTCCAGTAAGTGGTACTCTATGATGATCCAGGATTTCAAGATGCTGCATGGTTAGTTGACCAACCTGTAGACTATTCAAAATATCTACAATTGTGGTAACGTCTGCATGCCTCATATTCTGTGGCAGTTCGTAGGAGCTAAATAACGCCCACAAATTCACTTCAGCACTTAAATGTGGCGGTTGTTTAAAGCAGTATGCCCCGCCGGCAGATTTAGCTACTTGCGGAAGTTGCATCATATCTCCAAACAGCAAAATGTAAACACTGCCAAAATAAGCTACTACTTTCATTTGTTGTAGCTGGAGGTGAATGTTTCTCAAAGTTATGTATGAACCATAGAAATCTCTTCAATAATAAGCCATTTTGTACTACTCCACTTATGTTTTTCTCTCTGAAGACGTTCTCCGGTCAAGAGACGCATGGTCTGTGTTCTACCGCAAAACGGTGTTATATTTATTTGTATTTCTAATTTGTCTACAAGAAGCAAGCGTAGAAACGGATAAGACAATATTTATTTCTTTTGTTATTTGTGAACGAATGCATATTGAATACTAATGTTTTATACCTTTGTTATGTACTAAGCAAGTTCTAGACGGTGTTAGTATACGTTGTACAATTTCACGATTTTTTACCGATTATTTCATGAACCATGGCTCCCACTTAAAATTTTTCAAATCGTTCACTAGCTTATGTTAACCGGAATAACTCAACGTTTCTAATGATATCACATACATCAAAATCAGTTAAGCCGTTACGAAGTTATGGTTGAATAAAGAAACTCACAAAAATACATACATACATGAAACCTAAAAACATAACTCTCCTTTTTTGGGCAGTCGTGTAATCAGTACACGATAGGATGTGGTTTGCGAGTGAGATGTAATGACTTGTAACGCCATCTTTGATTCGCCTCCTTATAAGACCTAGTTTTATGTCTGTGGCAATTAATAAATTAAAATAACTTTACAAAGAAATGTCTTTGGCTTTTTGGATCTCATTCCTTATATTGTTTGATTTTCATTTCATCTATAATAAGAGCACAATACATTTTAGCGGAATCTTCTTCAGCCGTTGTTTTTGAAGCTTGTAAAGCTTCTTTTGTGAATCCAGGTTTACCATCAATGTGGTAAACAACTATCAATGTGGTAACCATTTAAATGAGGTAAACATGTTCCAAATGTTTTTCGGACGTATTTATAAGCCTTTGGAGAATAATAATTTAATATCAGGGCAAAGCATCGTAGTTCTGGTGAATATTTTGTCCTGGGAAGTTTATCGTTATCAGACTTTTTCAACTGTCTCAATAGTAGCTATTTTTCTTCAACTCCATTTTTTTCCAGTATACTTCTCTCTTCTTTATCTATTAAAGACTTCTTACATAATTGGTTTAAATGTTCTTGCAAATCTTTTACCTTTTTTTAAAATATCTGGTTTTGGCTTGCAATCACTTAATCTTTTTACTTTTGTATTCTAGCTGTTTCTTAAGTTTTCTCTTCCGAGGTGTTCCGGGTAGTTGTTGATCATCTATATAAAGCACTTGCACCGAAGGTGCCTTGTTTAGTGAATTTACAATATCAGCACTAGAGTGAGCATGTTTTTCAGAAATCTAAAAAAGAAAATTACATAACACTTATTGTTTAACCATTGTAGCAACGTTTTAGTTGTAAGCTGTTTACAAGTCTTCTATGAATTTGGGGGTTAATATACATTATTATTTGAAAGTAGTTTGTAATTTTTATTCGTTTTCGTTTATTATTACCATTTTATGACTACGTTATATCTATCAGTCGTTTAAGTTTTAAAATAATAAATAATCACCTTATTACCTACATAACTAGTCATTCATATTTTATGGAAACCTAAATGATTTAGACATAGACATAGACATCTACGTCGAATTCCAGTGCATGCATTTAAGAAAACTGAAGTGACTTCTTATATTGACAACTGTAAAATAAATTGTCCCTACCACAAACCCAATATAAACATCCATACTATTGAACCGAGGTGGTACAGACTTCGGGAAGTTATTCCACACTTCTCAGTAGTCATTAAAAGACGATTATGTGAACTACCAATTATTCTTAGTAATTTTTTCAATAAATCTCCGAATTATCCGAAAAAAACGGATATCCGCATAGTAAACTACTATCTGTATTATCCGGATACCAAAATATGACGGATAATGCAAGCCCTAGTTGTACTCTATTTTAATCTGATTGAATTGTGTTTTTAATAATCGTATAGCCAAGGATATTTATTCTCTCTGATGCAAATATACACTTTTCTTTGTCGAGTGTAATTTTATACTTTTCGATAGTTTTCATGAATTACTGTAAATTGAGATCATACTCTTTCTTATTTTTGCCACACACGGTGACGTCATCTAAATAACAAAACGTTACGCTCAACTTCTCTGTATCTATTATATATTCTATAGTGCACTGAAAAGCTGAAACTCCATTTGTCACACCAAACGGAATACGAGCATATTCGCAGAGTTTGCCAAAAGCTTCGAATGCAGTATATTTTTCATCTGTTTCTGTTATTGAAACCTGATGATATGCACTTTTAATGTCAATTTGGCTAAAATATTTATGCTTAACAACCTTAGCAATGATTGAATCGATTCTAGGCAATGGGTGTGCATCGAGTTCTATATATTTATTAATTAATGGTCTGAGCATAGTCGAAAACTAACCGTTTCTTGTCCGGCAACTAAGACTTGTGATGCAATGCAGATACACTCGGTTTAATGAAGCCATCTTCCAATAATTATGATATTCCAATAATTATGATATTATAATAATTATGATTTCTTTAGAAATAAATTGTTCGTCCGCGTTTTAAATATTTTGTATTGTGATTGCAATAGGATTAACTCCTGGAGACAGATTTGTAAATATTGATACTGCAGGTACATTTTTCTTTAATTCTCAATTCTCAATTCTTTATCGCATAATATGTGGTGTACATGCAGATCTTAAATTCATATTTATGAATTTATACATATGACCCATTATGGGTATAGCAACATATATAATAGTAATTGAGCGACCGATCTTTTTCATATCATTTAAATTTGTCACCAAAGAATTCATTTATGGTATAATAACATTTATTAAGTTATATATAGTTTTTTTTAAGGTATTGACAAAAGTCGAGTCTTTTCTTCACTTTTTAATGAATTTGCTAGCTTGTTAAATATTTTCATTGCCATAACATTGGGACCAGAACTGCACATTGCTAGTTTTGAGCTTGGTATTGTGAGATTATGTCTAAATCTAATGGGATATATTCTAGGTTGATCTACTTCTTTAATAAAATATTGGGGTTATTTTTTTACAAATTTACATGTTTGTAATATGCTGGCTTGCAACTTTCCATGGTTTTAATATTGGCAAGGATACGTACGCATTTTTTTTGGGAAATAAAAAGATCTTCAGAACATACGCTATTTCCCCACAGTATAATTCCATAGCTGAGCCAAGATGTGCGAATCCAAAGTAACTCGTTAAAGCTGTGATAAGGTCTGTTGCGCGCCTTAGTTCCCGAAGTGCATATGTGAACTTAGTTAATTTTGACCTTTTGACATCTCTGGATTGGACAAAATACTTATAGTTTCGTCATGTCCGTCTGTCTGTCCGAGTGTCCGAGGTTTTACTAAGAGACCGTTAGTGCTAGAAAACTGAAGTTTTGTATAAATATGTAATTTAATTATATTTTTTTAGGGTAGCTCCCCTACGTGTGAAGTGGGGATGAAATATTTTTTTGTCGACTTACCCGTCGTGTGTAGTATCGTTGAATAGGTCTTTTAGAATGACTTATGGGTTGCTAATGCTGTATTACTAATAAGATTTAATGCCCCATTTACAAAATATTTAACTTTAAAGGGCAAATTTTTGTTCCAGCAGGGCGTCCCCCCTCCCTAAAAGCTGAACTTTAATATTTAAAAATTTACACAATACATGGCTGATTAATGGGGAAAACATAAGTGAAAGAAGACATTTAATTGATGTTGGACGAGAGACTTCGGGAGGGAGGATATCATACAATGAATAGCAACGATTTGGACATTCAAGAATCAGCTGTTTCATTCCCAGGAATTCCAGAATTGCTTGGATTCCAATCCAAGCAAGAACAATGTTGATGCCAAGGGTATGACAACCAAAAAGAGACTCTCTATTTTTTTAAATCAATGAAAAACGAGATTTTTGGAATCGGAAAAGATTATAGAATTATTTAAATTATGGGATTTGACAAACAGTACTGCTTTTCACCAGAAAATATGGAAGAGTATGAAGGGCATTTGAAGCTTAAAGAAATTTTGGAAGAGGGAAACCATACTGCTGCACCAACCACACTATTAAAAGATAGTTTGGATTCATCTGTGAATAAATAATGCCAACCTCTATATTGGGTATCAAACCGTCCACTGAATATGATACGGGCGTTAGGGCAGTGCTTATCAATACCAAAATGTAGTAAAATGTGAGGCTCAGAAATAAATACCTCATAAGAAGTTGCGAAAAGGGGGTTTATGGGAAACTGACAAAGAGGATCAGGTAGTTTTGTAAATTTAATATAGGTAATGACAATGCATGGGAGACTAACCATGTGCATAGAATCATGAAGGTCAAGAAGAAGCTTTAATTTTGGAATGAGAGGGTGATTACAAATTTGAATTAATTAGAAAATAAATCTATCTGAAAGAAATTGCCTACGAATGTTTAAGGGTGACTCGCCACATTCTACTTGCATTGCATTGATGGGTGAAGATTTCATGGCTCCTCCAATAATACGCAGGCATTTTGATTGGATCTTGAAAATTTTGGCTTCATTAGATTTGTTACAAGTGTTCAGGAGAAATGAGCCATAATCAAAATGGCTTCTAATTATGGCGTTGTATAAAAGTTTTTGGGAGTGTACATATTTATAATTAAATTCTTCATTTCAACCGTACGTTGTTGACACTGACTGACAAACGCCAAGCAGCGTTTAAATGCCATCTAAATAAGAAGAAGAAGAGTTTGTATGCACTGATCTAGACTCTAGACTCACACATATTTTCACGACTTCACTTCACTTTAGTATATTTTATTGATCGAGCATTGCACTGAGACCGAAAAAGGGCTTGGTGAGGTTTTCTTTTTAAGCCCGTTATCCTTTTTGAAGCGTGTGAAAAAACCGGCAACTAACGGAGAACCGGCGAGCGGAAGAACCAGAAGGTGAGAAACTCACATTCACGTTTCTTTGGTGTTATCGGGGCTTCTCGGCGAGTATTTGGAGGCAGTCTTTAAGTTATATGCATGCACCGCCATTAAAGATATATTTAACTTCCCAGGTTTTGATTTTTAACGAAGTTATTTATAGGTACATAAATAAAGAAAAACTTATTTATACACATATAAAACGTTTTCTCTTCATTATATTCAGGCCTACACAGGATGAGTTCTTTCTCTGATCTTCTTTCACATATATAGGTATATAAGGATTCAAGAACTGCCTAGGTAGGTAATCAATAATCATACCATATATATGTTTTTTGAGATATCCTATATTAGACCCAGGCACCTATTCCATTTCTAATAGTAAACACCAGCGATTGATAGGGGTCAGTTAATTTAGTATCCATACCTTATCTATTTTATTATATTATTTTATTGATGATTTGATTCTCCTTTAGGCTCATCTTTAGAATCAGTTTTGAACATATGTACTATGAGAAGGGGCAGTAATACTGTGTAACATATTGTCGGTTGAATGGTGTGTTAGCACAGAATCGAGGCACCCATCAGCCAAGCAGTGTTCTTTGCCCCACCCCTAGAGTGTTTGTTATGTTATCAGCCGGAAGGGAAGAGGCAGACTGGCGCTAGTCTACTTTCGGCAAGAAGCAGCAGAACAATCTCAGCCAGAGCTGCAAAGGCGTAGGAACAATGCTGCGACGAAGTTAGAAGACTAAAGTGCTGCATACCCACTGCAACTTAGTTGTCATAGCATTACTTTATTTTGATCTGATATAATAAATTACTTCATTTCTGAAACAAAATTTGTATTTTAAACCTAATCTTCTACTTAATTGTATAATCTGTATTGTCCACGCTGCTCTGATCTAATGTATGTATACACAGTGTTTTAATATTCATTATCAATAAACTGTAGATTTCTGTTAACAACCTCCCCGCTTCTTTCAGAAGGGATCTATTCCAGTAGTACATATGTGATTATAATGTCTTTCCTATTTTATGCTTTACATATTTGAAAATATATATTATGAACTTTAACAATTTATTTTGTTTTACTTACTTCAAACAGAATTTCTTGCTCTTCATAATGGCCAGTGCTTGTCCATCTTGACAGTGAAATGTCACTTAGAGACTAGATGTTGACACATATTCTAGCATGTGTCAACATCTAGTCGTAAAGCACCCAAACACATGTATAAGTGCTACTATATTAATCTACTAAAGACTAAGATAATGTAAATCTCCCATGAGGCGTCACTTCCAGTTTGACCTGGATTTGAACAATTATAACTGCACCTGGGATCCTTTTCGATCATTATTCTTTACTAGAAAGTTTGGTGTTGTGTCTACAAGATTTATTTAGTTCATTTATTTATTGTAGTAACTTTTTGGGGAGCGCAAAGTTCATCAATACCGTTCTAAAATGTCTGAAGAAACTGCAGCAGATCGCAATGTTGAAATGTGGAAGGTCAAAAAGTTGATA
This sequence comes from Plagodis dolabraria, assembly GCA_963854805.1. Taxonomy (NCBI): domain Eukaryota; kingdom Metazoa; phylum Arthropoda; class Insecta; order Lepidoptera; family Geometridae; genus Plagodis; species Plagodis dolabraria. Next base: position 40,236,637 of record OY978440.1, read on the forward strand.
AAAAGCTTGGAGATGGCCAGGGGGTGAGTGTTTTGCTGATTTGTTCTACGGTTAGGATATGGTAAGAGCGGTTAGTGGTTTTGTGCAGTTATGTATTGTGCCGCATGAGTGATTGATATGATAACAGGGCTGTGTTAATAGACAGGCTTTTCATACATATTCGGATGGTACCATTAATGCTTTGCGTGGATAATATTGTAACATTTCAGCCACTACTGACTGTTTGAGTCAATATTTCACTTGCAGCTTATGCTTCTTATTTGTCTGTTTCAATCATTATTACTACCATAGAGTGTTTATTACCAGTAACCTACTAGATAACTCACTAGATGAACCTTTGTACAGTGTAAACTCTATATATAACGACACTGAAGGGACTGGCATTTTATAGAAAGTTAAAAGGAGAGAAGAAAAAAGTTTGTGATCAACTAAGAATAATGATATACGTATAGATAATCTATGACCCCTACTTATTTGTCATGGTCAACAACAGTCTACATGTGCAAGCAATCACAATTTGTAAACAAAAGAATGAAATTCTCAGAAAGTTTGGTATGCATGATGCCGACATTCAAGTTTATTATGGGCTACTTCGATCAGAAATATAGATTCGGCCCAAAAAAAACATCTCGTTAAATAACAGCGCACTTGCGGCGTGAGCTCTTATTTTGATTAGTTCGATTGAAACCCAGCCAACTTACACACGTTATTCACAATGCCACAATGCGTATTTAAGTTCTATGAATAATGCCCAAAAAAGCAATTTATCTTCCAGAATGACTTAATTTCGGTAAGTAGAAGTGAAATAAGTTATATTTTAAACCTTAAATTAACCAATAATATTATTATTTTAACAAAATTACCGATTTTCAATGCCACAAAGGTTCTATTCCCTTAATAACTAAAACCTTCTTTTGAGAAATCAGTGTATCCTAGTTTCTTTCAAATAATGTGGTCACTCTAGTTAGCAAATCCTTACGGAATACTGAAAATTAACTTTTTTTATATGTGCTGAATATATGCAGCGATGAATTGTACTTTATAATTTAGTAGTCATTACTACTAAATATTAGTGTCATTGGCTTTTGATTTCATTGTGATTTTCGGTAGGTACAATACATTGTTTGTATGCAGAACGTCAGGATTGAGGAGCCAATTTATATGCATTGTTTTACCAAGTCTACTCTGGGGTGCGTTCTTATATGTCGGACGACAAATAAGAACGCACCCCTGTTTTACTACTTTATTCCTGTATTACAAATTTGAATACTCTCCCTACTAAATTATAATAAAGTCGAAAGTAATAATGGGCCGATCACATGGTTGGAAATCCACCCTCTTATATATAGATTGAGGAGCCACACTAAATGTATCGTATCTTTTTTAATTTCATCAGTACGAAACTCGGACTTTTAGTAGGTACCATACACAATTGCTACTAAATGATACCAAATTTTCAGATATATTGAACCATTCCTTTGAAGTACTAGGTGGCTCCTCAATTCAGATGTTTAGATTGAGGAGCCACTTTTAAATTGATATAACTTTTGATGCATTATACTATAAATTCTAGAATTTGTCCTACAAAATTTTAAGATTTGCTACTAAATGAAGGTGAGAGTTTACTTTTAAAACCTGGAGTGGCTCCTCAATCCATACGGACATAAATCAGTGATGTACACAGAAACCTGATGTTCAGTTCAGCAAGGCAAAATGTTAGTACAATTATAGTGTCATGGCTGTCATTACTTACGTTCTTTAAATGGTTCACTAAAGTTTATAAGAGTATCAATCGCAAAATTAGAATATCAATTTGCTTACATATATAAATATTCAATATCGTAAAATAATAGGTTAAATATTTGTTTATTCGACATAGTTTCCGGCTAAGAATAATGAGCCAAGCTTCCTCTACTTTCCTATAATTGACAAAGAAAATTTGAAATTTAGGTCAAATCTTTTGTGAGAACATCTCACTAAGTATACTAATTGTTATTGTGGATAAGCTCACCTATTGGCAAGTGGTGATCTTAAAATTGTGTTGACAAAACCTATGATGGGGGCTGCCTGTCAATGATAACTTCTGGAACAACCTCTATTACCTTCTATTTTTTCCAGGAATGGCACATCCATGATTTCACTGATCATCCCTCCCAAGGATCAGATATCCAGAGTCTCGAAAATGTTGGCAGATGAATTTGGCACTGCATCCAACATCAAGTCCCGAGTAAACCGGCTTTCTGTGCTTGGAGCTATTACGTCTGTACAGCACCGACTCAAGCTGTACCCCAAAAGTAATGTCTTGAGTGTTGAGAGAAATTTTTATCAAATATTTGACATCCTATACTGACTAAAAAATTTACTGGCCGCTTAGAGGCAACTTAAAAAAACTGAGTATCACTTTCGTATCATGTTTTTTCTCATTACAGTCCCTCCAAATGGCCTGGCAATCTACTGCGGCACCATTGTCACTGAAGAAGGCAAAGAGAAGAAAGTCAACTTTGACTTCGAGCCATTCAAGCCCATCAACACATCTCTCTATCTATGCGATAATAAGTTCCACACAGAAGCCCTGACTGCGCTTCTGGATGATAATAATAAGTTTGCTTTCATTGTAATGGATGGCAACGGTGCCCTGTTTGGTACACTTCAGGGTAATACTCGTGAGGTATGTATTTAAAATGACATCAGATGTGATTTCTTGTTCTTGATAAGAATTACGGTTTTATGTTCTTTATTTAGAGTAGTCATGTCGAGTATAGCCTGCAGCCCGAATATGACCCTCGACAAGAAACATATAACAAACCATTCGATTTTGAAACTTCAACTGGCACAACATCATTTATTTTGATACCACATTAGAGATTGGTATATTGATATGGTAATATCAATATACCAATCTCTAATGTGACTGTTATTGCATTGTTTTACACTTATTTATATTTAATTCTATTGTATGGCTTTACCTTGAGCAAATTTAATTCCAGCCAAAAAGATATCCATTATGAGAGTTAAATAATATCATATAAGACTATGAATATCTAATCCAAAAACTTAATTGCATAAAATGGGAACTAAGATTTTTGCTAAAATTCAAGCGTACAATGGAGAAAAACACCCTCTTTTTATTTGAAAATTAAATACAAAATATTTGAGTTTGCAATTACTATTAATAAACATCAAATCTCTGATCCAATACCAGTGGCGAATATATATGAAATTTTTTTATATAAACTATCGATAAAACGCATTAAATCATCAATTAAAACGCATACCTCGGGGTGCAAGAATTTCTGTTGCCCAATCTTTATCTTGTTCCATTAAAAACGTCTTGGCTACTAATACTACGCAAGCCTGGGAGCATCTTCTAGCATTCCCGTACCACGTATTTCACGTGAATTTTGATCCGTCTAACAAAAAATCACTTACTACTAGAGTAAAGGAAAACTGCGTGAAATACAGGACACGGGAAGAGCAATCTTTTGGCACAACTATAATCATTCCGCCTCTGCGGCGGAATACAAAAACAAATAATTTCGATTCAGCTACTATTAAAATAGTAGAAAACAAAATTACTGATGGTGATATTAAAAACGCGGCACGCATCTTGTTTTCGAGTGATACAATCGCTCCTTTTACATCTGATACGTTGAATTCCCTAATTGAAAAGCATCCGCCTGCAACTGCAGGTCTCCACCTTCCCGAATCTCCTATACAAGACATTGTTGAGGTGACCCCACAGGATGTTTCTGCAGCCGTGGCATCTTTTTTAAGTGGTTCAGCCGGTGGCCTTGATGGCCTCACGCCTCAGCACTTAAAAGATATTTTATCTTTTAGTTCTGGTGAGGTAGGCGAGACACTTTTAAGGGATGTGACGGCTTTGGTTAATTTGATGTTGTCGGGTCAGGTCAACAATGAAATTACCGAAATTCTGTACGGTGCGAATTTATGTGCCCTAAATAAAAAAGATGGTGGTATTAGGCCTATAGCAGTAGGCACCACTTATCGTCGCCTCACAGCCAAATGCGGTTGTAGGAAAAAGGTTGCTTTTTTAAGTAATCTTTTTCAACCACTGCAACTCGGTTTTGGTTCACAGGGTGGCTGTGAGGCTGCTGTACATTCACTTCGCACATTTCTTGATCAAAATTGTGGAGATGTGCTTTTGAAGGTGATTGTATTGTAATTTTTTTAAATAACTTACCCCTAGACGTCACTAAATCATTGGATTCTTGTCCCAATGTAGCTTCTGCTACATTCGGACAAGCCCTATTAAAGAATAATTTTCCCTGCAAAACACCGGACTTTTCTTTCAGATACACGACAAACTTTGAAATTATAAAGACATTCAAAACTTTAAACATAAAGAGTACTGAAGACTTGTGGGGTATGTCAGTTAATGTGGTAGAGTCTATAATTTGCATTATTGTACCATACTTAGTAACAATATTCAATCTTTGTGTCGATAGAGGAAATTTCCCCAACTTAATGAAACTAGTAGAGTAAAATCACTCCAATTTTGAATCGGGGGCTGCATCTGACCCTTGCAATTATAGACCTATTTCCATCTTACCTGTTCTGAATAAAGTATTCGAAAAAATTATGCTCAAACAACTTTTATCTCATTTTAATGAGCATAATATATTGAATGAGAATCATTTTGGTTTCACTAAGAGCAGATCCACAACAGATGCAGGTGTTCAATTGATGTCAAATATACTTGAAGCCTGGGAAAGTTCATTGGCGTATTTTGTGATCTTTCCAAGGCATTCGACTGTGTAGAACACTGCACTCTGATTCGTAAGCTTCCACACTACGGTATTCGTGGAAAAGCTTTGAATCTAATAGAGTCATATCTGTCAGACAGGCTACAGATGGTTGGAATAAATAGCAATACTTCTTCCGGGTCTTTGGTACAAATAGGTGTACCCCAGGGATCAATTTTGGGACCTTTTCTGTTCCTAGCGTATATTAATGATCTGCCTTGCATGGTCAAAGATTTCTGCGATATTGTTTTATTCGCAGATGATACCTCTCTGATTTTTAAAGTAGATAGGAAAGATAGTGAACTCATTCATGTAAATAATGTGTTATCTATGATATCTGAATGGTTCGCCAATAATAATCTTCTCTTAAATTCAAAAAAGACCAAATGTTTAAAGTTTTCTTTACCAAATGTTCCTTATGTTGAACCAAACATTAAGCTTGGCCTAGATAAACTCTCTATTGACAAAGCGACAGTCTTTCTGGGAATCAAAATGGATTCAACTTTACAGTGGAATCCACATATACATGATTTAGCCGGAAGACTTAGTTCTGCTGCATGTGCAGTTTGTAAGATAAGACAGTTCACAGACGTAGCTACTGCACGGCTAGTTTATTTCGCGTACTTCCACAGTATTATGTCGTATGGTGTATTGCTGTGGGGAGCTGCTGCTGAGATGGAGACAATCTTTATCTTACAAAAGCGTGCAATTCGAGCCATATATGAAATGGATCCTATGGAATATATCAGGGATCTTTTTAAAGAAATTGATATATTAACTTTACCGAGTCTGTATATATTAGAAAATATTATGTATGTTCGGAAAAAATTGAGTAAATTTAAATAAAATAGTGACAACCACGATTACAACACTAGGAATAAATATAAAATAGCAGTACCAGGTTTTAGACTAGCAAAGACAAATAAAAGGTCCGTTTATGGTTATTGTGTGCGGTTTTATAATAAAATTTCCAAACATATTACAATGCTCCCAGAAGGAAAATTCAAGTTGCATGTGAAAAATATTTTGATTAAGAAATCATACTACACAGTTTGTGATTACTTAAACGACAAAAATGCTTGGACTGGTTCGCCTCTAACAAGCTAACACCTGTCACCTACGTAATTTAAACAAATATTGTAATAGTCGTATTATATTGTATATAACACATTGTTAAAAGATGTTTAAAAGAATAGCCCCGAGTTTCTTGCCCGTTCTTCTCGTAGTGGTTCTATAAATTTTTTTGCTGAACGTGGCAGTACAATGTGGAATATAAAAATATTAAAATTTGTAATTGACCTTCATAAGAGCTTCGTAGACGCCTAAATTGAATAAATGATTTTGAATTTGAATTTGACTACATGAAGAAATGGAGCCATTTTAGTAAAGTTTTCAAACTTTGAGCCGTTCAAGCCCAAGAAGGTGGTTCTAATAATTTTTGTTAGACTCTTGTAACATTGTCGGATAATATTATAATGGAATTACATAATGACCATAGTACTGTTATTATATTATATTTATTTTATTTTTATAAATTTGGTACAATAACATTTAACAAATTAAAGAAACTTATATATAAAAACTTGGATTTAAAACGAACATGGTAAATTTGTTAAACTAAATATTGTACACATCTTTATATTAACGATAATCCTTTTGAGGATACACTAAGAATAACAAATATGTACACTGTTTTAATTTACAGAATGAGAAAAAGTATTTTATTATTAAATAAGACTATGAAAGCAAGGCGTCTATAATCAAATTTCTCTCTTTGATCAGCCACTTTTAAATACATATAACGAATCAAAAACTAATTTTTATAGAAAATAATAATGCCTATTCAGACTGAAATGAGGTTAAGGGAATAGCTAATAGTCATTATACAAGTATGTAATTCGTTTTTTCTTTATTTTTTAATTGTCATTCATCTGTTTTCTTAATCATAATCATTTAATATCTTTGACATGTCAATTTAGTATTCTTTGGTAGGCTTTTTAAATTGTATCCTAACCATTTCTCGTTCCCAGGTCCTGCATAAGTTCACTGTGGACCTGCCGAAGAAGCACGGCCGTGGTGGTCAATCCGCGATGCGTTTTGCCCGTATCCGTATGGAGAAACGTCACAACTATATCCGTAAAGTTGCCGAAGTCGCAGCTCAGCTCTTCATCAGCTCTGACCGTTCAAACGTTGCCGGTATTATCTTAGCCGGCTCGGCCGATTTCAAGTCTGAGCTTTCTCAGTCAGATTTGTTTGACCCTGTGAGTATACTTTAATTTATATGATAGCTCAATAGTAGAAGTTGTAGGCGTACAAAACTGTACAGAGACTCATTGACCTCTAATACTACGCGACATCTCAAACGAGCAAAGTCGACCAGGTAAGGTAAGCCGACCGGCATACTCTCACTCACACGCCGCTGGGCACTCGTAGAGGTTACACGCGCTTTACGACGAAAATCGTGTATTCAAAATGCCATCCTGCGTCCTACGATACTGCAAAAACCAGTCGAAAAAATGATGAAATCACATTTCAGTAGTAAGTTCATATTTTGGAATTAAACAGACCGAATACATTATTATTTTGTCGATTTTGTAATCGCGAAAGACAATGCTTCACGACACAGGTAGGCAGCCATGTTCACGGTGTGAAATTCATAGATTAAGTTGACAGATATGACAACTAGCAACATTGAATCAATTGCCTAGTTTTTATTCACGACGAAAAAAGTTTGACGTGTCTATTTATCATCATGACTTCCAACCAAAACGATTGGATTAAATATTTGAAAAGTGTCTTGTATAATAAAGCACTTGATGCTTTATTATACATATATTAATGTCAATTTAATGTAAATTATACTGTTAACTAATCATTTATTGCATATTTATTAGAACCTCCTACCTTGCTACTGATTATTCATTTGTTTTTTTCCTGACAGAACTCAAGTAAATTAAGCAATTTTAGCATAACTAATCATAATACGAGTAGTGTTTCTAGAAACGATCAAACTGAATGTGAAGGAGTCAACTTATAACATAAAACTAACCTGACCAGTTTTGAGAGTTACTAGTATGCACTTCGACTCGGCACACGCACAGCTCAATCCTACCCACTACTTACATTGTATTATGATATCATTGTTCTTGCCTATCTGTAAGTATTTTATAAGTAGGTACCTACCTACTTTAGTTATTGTCCTACTGCACTACGCAAACATATAATAATTGCAGGCTATTTTGTGTAAAATTGTTTGTAAATGCGAATGTTCTTTTGTATTTTATTGTAGATCTTTTACTATAAATATTATCTAGTGCCTAGTATTATGTAGTAGTATGTATAATTAGTTAACACCGCGGGAAGACGTCGGTATCCGGGAAACAGAATAACTTGTCCGGACACCGACACACTATTTTATGTTTAAGTACTTTAAATTGAAGAAATAAATAAATTACTAGTAAGTATTCTCTTAAAACAAGTAACTAAATAAATACGCCAAATTCAGATTGAATAATAAAATATTAAAAAAAAACTAAATTAAAAAATATGATATATTTACCTCAATGTATGTTTGTAAAACTGAATAGCGCAGTTAGTGGCCCTCAGTTATACTTTTTTAAGCTATTTTATATAATCTCATTCGGTAATATTCTAATTATGAAATTAAATACAGACTTTTATTGGCATATTTTATGTACATACTTCTTTAAGAATATTAAAAAGTTAAATTAAAGCATTGTTCTCCTAACAAAACAATGCTTTAAAACATTTTTTTAATTATTAAAGTACGATGTGTCCCGACCAAAGAGGTTTCAATTCAATTTAAGTTCACATTATCTATGGTGAGCGAGATGCGCGCGCAACGCGCTGCGCTGGTTCCGAGCCAATAGACCAATAACAGACTTTTTCCAATTTGGCGCTATTTCGTACATACGAATTTGAGTAATATTTTGTTGGATAAAACTTTAGTAGCAAAAATGTCAAGCAACACCCACGATACTGATGATTTAACTCCACATGACATTCTAAAAACAGCTACGAAACTGATGAATAGTTTTTTGCCAGAAAAATCAAGAAAAGCGTATAGCCACAGAGAGTTGAAATACAGGTAAAAAATGTTTAATATAGCCATGAGATTAAATAAAGTAGTGTATGCAACTGCATATAATTAGGTATTAAAACACTCGTGTAATCTTATTTTGTAACTCGCCTGCGGCTCGTTTCAAAAAACTACACTCATGTTTTAATACCCTCTATTATATGGCAGTTGCATAAACTACTATTTTACTATGTTTTAACTAATATACTCTTGACCAAGTTTCGTAGGTACAAAAGCTATGTCCGTTCTGTGTGCTGATAGTCTTTGATCTTGAGAAACCATAGCTCAGAAGTAGTCTAGCGCTGCATTTTTGAATAGTTTGGTTAGATGATGCAATTAGCTAAAGCGCTGAAAGCGAACTTTAGTACGAAACATTAGCCTACATGCGCTGTGGCGCTGCGTGTTTTGATCGTTATAATTAGTTCTTTACTGCAATCTGATTTCGTACGTTTAAAATTAGCAAAAATAGAAATGACTTTTGTGTCAAATGACTTCTCTAGTGTAACGTATTATCTCAATGCAGAGACTCAACACTGAATTCTGTTGTTACATCCTGTTCAGCGGCACTAATTACATGACAGCTGTTTCAGTCAAATATGTTTGACCCCCTAAACTAAACACTAAGCTTCTGTCTAGCTAGAGCCAAAAATCGGATACGCTTGTCACCTGGTCTATCATGTTTGGTAAATGGGAGCAGCTTCAAAATCACAATGAAGCGCAAACATTTTAATGCGATGCCAGCGATGACGGTTGGGGGTCACCCATGCCGGTTAGTGCGCCTGAAAAACAAGACAGTCATTCTAATCGAATGGGCAGAACACACACCGTTTGCGCAAGATGGCTTGCTGCTCTCTTATATTGCCGAAAACAACGAAAACCCACGAGTGATAAGCGTACACGCCATGGTAATAGAGTACTGCAAGGGAGAAGTCGAAGACCAACTAGGTTGCATCAAAGCCTCGGAAGTCGGATCACCATGAGTTAGTTGTGTACGAGGACAGAGGGGAAAACTTGAGTTTCCTTAAAAGCCCTGAACATAACCGAGCAACAGATAGGAACATCCGACCCCGAGCTCGAAAAGTGGCTCAGAAAGACTACAGGAAAAAGCAAGGGCTGAAAGGAATCAGCAACGTAGCCCAACCACGAGCAGCGGTCGCGTCTCGGCGTTCCTGACAGCTTTCAGTGCTGCCACACGAAGCTTATTCCGACTACCATCCTCCATATCCCCTACCCTAACAAAAACAAAAAACCAACATAAGTACCAGCCCTACCAAAGAAAATAAGAACGAGAGCTGACAAGGGACAAGTCTGTCCGCCCCAATACATCTCAGCACAGGAACCATCGAGCCAAGCAGAAAACGCCTTTCTAGGGTTCTAAGCCATAAAAGTAGTCAACGCTAAAACCCGCGAAACATCTTGCAGTCGTTTAGGTTAGGAAACGAAAACCTATTAAAAATGTGACTTGAGGAAGCAGAAGCCGCAATATACGAAAATAACACAAACCAGGTTATCAAGGGAACGATGTCAGTATATGGCGGCTTATAATGCGACATGTTGAGGTCCTGGATGAGGGAGAAACGGAACAAACAGGCAAAACAAAGTACGTGACACCCCAAAATGACCCCATTGTAGTCACTACCTCATGTACTAAGATAATGTTCGACAACAGGATCCTTGAAATGGCTAAATCCATTTCGGAGCATGCGGAGATCGAGGCATGTTGTAAACGCTGGAAAGTACCTAAAACACAGTGGGTTGATGGAGTACCGGCATGCGGCAAGACAACTTGGGTGATACGCAACTTCGATGTGGACAGAGACGCCATCATCACAACAACAAAAGAGGCAGCCAAAGACCCGAGGGAGAAGCTTGCGCACCCAATCGGTGACTTGGCAAAGACCAAGGTGCGCACCATGGCTTCGGTCCTCGTAAATGGTTTTAAGAAGAAGGAGACCTATCATAAACCATTTCGGGGCCATAGTGATGGCTTCAAAGTTGTCTGGAGTAGGCGAACTTGTCCTCATCGGAGATGTAAATCAGTTACCTTATATCGACAGAGAAGATCTCTTCAACCTTGGGTACAAACATCGGCCAAGAGTTGCTGTGCCCGCACCGGAACCCAATGGATGTCGCGTACGCACTGAGGGAAATATACTCAGGTATATATTCCTCGGCTCCCCGTATCCAGTAGAGCAGAAAGGATATACGGATGCGAAATCCCCAAAATCCTCCCAAACACCCAGTTCCTGGTAACACCCAGGAATAAAAAGAGACCCTGAATAACGAGGGCTACGGCGCAGGCACGGGATCTCGTATCCTCACAATCCACGAAGCATAGGGACTGACATACGAGGCAGTAATCGCAATAAAAACCAAAGGTAGAATGAAGCTGCACAAGAGCGTCCCACACGCAGTCGTCGCAGTCTCACGGCACACCGGGCCTTTCATGTACTACGCTGACGAAGCAAATGATGCTATTGGACGGTTCGTTCGGAGAGCGGTGGCTGCAAGACGCAAAAATATCCGCGACTATTACCTAAGGCAATCAGAGATCACAACAGTGTGGTGATAGAGGCCCTGGTGAGAATGGACGTCGGAGAGGCAGACTAAGAAAATTTCAAAGTTTTCTTTTTATTGTAATGTATAAATTTAGTGTTTAGTTATACATTTAGTTATTTATGTAGTTTTCTCCCCCATTAGCAAGCGGATTCGTGCGGGCATTCGGAACAGTCTTGCCAAAGAAAATGTGTTGGTGCGCGGCGGCATAGTGTGTCGGGTCGCCCTCTTCCCTCAAAAATGTTTGAGGAGGACGATGGCTGGCACGCGAGTCAACTCGTGAACGAGTGCTGCTTGAGGACACTGGTCCGTTCGGAATGCCCGTGCAAATCTGTTTGCAACTGTTTAGTAATAGTACATTCCTTAAAACTGTGTTCCCCGTATGTAAGAATGCTTCCCATAGTAATGTAATAGCTTAATAACGGTTAACTTCAAAAACGGCACGGACCCCGGAGAGAACATTACAGTGAAGATTAACACTATTAACACACATTATGTAAACAATGGCGGTCGTATTGCTTAAAGCAAGTTCTGCCAGACAACTGGACAGAAAGGATTTACAAAAATTTGCCAGGTTGGCAGTTTACTACGTAAACATTACTTATAAAAAATATTATTCTCCAAGTACTATTCAAATAAATACCTTTATTAAAATACATACGGTCGCGGTCTAAAAATGTTTACCAGTTTTGAAATTAGATTCTATGTCACCACTTTTCGCTCTTAAGTCTAAGATGCCATATCAAGTTACTTATTACCTTTCAAAAGTTATTATGCAAAATGACGCATAACAAAGACAATAATTATTAATCACTTTTTGATGATGAAACTCATTTCTTTATTTGTTGAAATGACATTTATCAGAAATTATTGTTTGAACGTCGTTTGGACAAGAGAAAATTTTGACAAAAGATTTTTTCATAACGAAATAAAATGGCAAGTTTAACCTTGGAGCAAAGGGCTGAAATAATATTTCTCTTTGAAGATGGACATAGCATAAGTGCTATATTACGAGAACTCAACATTTCGCGATTCACATTATTTTTTTTGATCGTAATATTGCATGGTGGTCGGAGAACGGAAACTTTCAAAACGAAAAACAGACTCGGCCTGTTTTTTCAAAGAAGGTTTTCTATACCTATATCAAACCTTGATAGTAGTCAGTCCATCTATAGAGCGATTGATTGTCATGTCATGAGAAAAAACATAATATATGAAATAGACTTTTTCAAACATAATTTAGAACTTGTGACCTAAATGTGTGCATGCAATTGTAATCCTTATGGTGGTAAACATTTTCTGACCGCGACTGTACATTAAACTCTGAATAAACTTACATACATTATAATACAAATACATACTTATTTACTTACATATATACACTGATTGATATATAATGTGGATATTAATTCATCAACATACTGCGGGGGATGGTGTAGAATCAATAACGGAATGTGTTCCATTCATGTTTTATTTTCACATTCACAAAAAGCCTGTACTATTGCTTAAGCTGTGGCACGTTGGCTTTGGGAATAATAGCAAGGACAACCGCGGTCTACGAACACGGTGTATCTACTTTATTCACACACACGCACGATTGCTACGCGAAGTCAATGAACTGCTATACTAGGCACAATAGACAGCTGTTTTGTGCACCTATTCTTGCTAGTCGGTCTTTGGCGGCTTGCGACAAAAGAACGCGCGACGCGGTAGCGGTTTAACACAATACGGCATACCTAAGTAGCTGCAACACAATACAGTACGTACCTACGTCACGGTAATGTTATCTATAATGGTAATGTTATAGATAACATTACCGTGCCTACGTAAACTATTATAAAAAAAAATTTACTTACCTTTTATTCTTTTTAATTTCATAAAAAGAATAAAAGGTAATTAAAATGTTTTTTGTCATATAGAAGAGTTTAATCGATTGGCGATTATGCAAAGCATTCGGCAGTCTAGCTAGATTGGCCGGTAAGGCCTTCGCGTTCGTCAGAATAGGTACGTGAAACAGCTTCGTCTATCACTAGGGCAAAACTAGCGTCTAATTGACATCGGGTAGCGTTCGTTCGTGTGAGAATGGAGTAAACCTCGGTTCTCGCTGTCATAATAAAAATCAACGGCGCCGCGCTTAGAAAATAGTTATACTGATTTTTAGTATGTGAAAATTTAACATGAGTGGAACACATTCCGTTATCGATTCTACACCACCCCCCGCAGTATTGTTGATAAATTAATATCCACCTTATATATATATATATATACCCGGTATCTATCCAAATACTACTTACAAAGTAAATATAATAAGAAATAACTAAGGATATAAATTGGCTCAGAGTGGACTTGTAAAATTCTTTGACTCTATCTTTTGGAAATGTATAGTGCTTGAGATTTTCGAAACGAGACTAGCAGATGTTCCAAACTCAAACAGCCTGTACTGAGAATGAATTATCATAAAATTTGCTCGTCTACAAAATAACTCGACTCATTGTCTCGGTTTCCGCTGGCATTCCATTTCCTATTTCCCCGCCGTATTAGATCGCAAGAATATGTTGCTTTATGTACTTATCGGGTATATTACGAGCGTGTAATCTTCAATCTGTAAAAACTAAACATTAAACAAAAATCGCAGTTATTTAAAAAAAATTAGCATATTTTTTTATGTACCTTGAATTAAGGCTAATATCATGTTAAAATAGCAGATATTTATTGTGGTTCAGAAGGTTCTGAATCTATTCAAATATTAACCATATTTTTGTTTTGTCCAGCGTCTCCAATCCAAGATAATGAAGCTGGTGGATGTATCATATGGAGGAGAAAATGGCTTTAAGCAGGCCATTGAGCTGGCTGCAGACTCACTGCACGATGTCAAATTTATTCAGGAGAAGAAACTTATCGGCAGATTCTTTGAAGAAATCGCACAGGTAGTTTGTTAATGTGATTCTCATTCTTGAATTTTTTGAAGGAGTTTGTGGTGATGTGACGGAACAAGCTCGCGGCCCACCTGATGTTAAATGGACTAACCTCGGCCTGTAACAGATGCATTTCCTCACAGTCACGAATCTAACTGCCCCCGTCAGCCTGAGACGTAGTTGTTAAGTCTCATGTGCCTGTTATTTCGCCGGCTCTCAAGGACTGCTGCCGGAACACACCGTTAGGTGCTTGCTTTTTAAAATGTTTTAGTAAATATGTAACACTCTGTTACATAATTAAAAACCAAAAAAACAAATTTTCGCCGCTGGTAAATAGGCATATATGTTCTCAACACAAGTTGGCTTTAAGTATTTCTGGTTGATTCTACAGGTACAAATTGACAGTGACATTTTTCGGCCACTGTTTACACAAACATCGGTTTATTCTGTAGAGTGCTTGCACACCGCTGCATCTCGATGTTATTTGGTTTTCAGGACACTGGCAAATACTGCTTCGGAGTGGACGACATTTTGCGCGCCCTCGAGATGGGTTCCGTTGAAGTATTGCTTTGTTGGGAGAACTTGGGCATACATAGGTAAGTTAGAAGTTATTCGTTGAAATTTATGGATTAGTAGTTAAACACTATTTAATACATTTTAGTTTGCAATATAAGATTGGCATCGTAAATTCAATTACAAGTTAACTAATTGCAGATATGTGCTCAAGTCTCATGGAAGCACTGCCGAGACCGTTCTGCACCTGACCCCCGAGCAAGAGAAGGACAAGTCACATTTCAAAGACAAAACGGTAAGTGAAACTCAGCACACATGATGGAAATTTTCATTTCATTTTCATGTTATATTGTGTAAGGTAAAGACATTCTGCATAAAAAATATTTGCCCTCTACAGAGTGGGGCGGAGCTTGAGCTGGTGGAATGCCAGCCCCTGCTGGAGTGGTTCGCTAACAACTACAAGTCCTTTGGAGCTACCCTCGAGATCATCAGTGATAAGAGCCAGGAGGGCAACCAGTTCGTAAAGGGATTTGGTGGCATCGGAGGTCAGTACTAAGCTTAAGGTTGGGGGGTATACGTCGGTGAAACCGTGTGCAGGTGCGGAACTTTTGCGTGATTGATGTACATACGTCGTTAAGGTTAGTTATTTATTGGACTGAATGAAAGATGTCAAGCTTAAAGCACAGGATTGTAACAGAAAACAAATTAATGGTTGCATTATTCATGCTTGCATCATGCGCATGCACAATCTGAACCTTCAATAGTCTAACACAGGGGTCGCCAATGATTACTTCAGTATGTTCCAAGGGTCAAAACAGTTATTAATTTTCCTGCCCTTAAATATGCCATTACCCCGAAACCATAACTTGTCAGATTTAACGTTTTGATAATAGACGTTTTGTAATTTGGATGACGAATTGTTTATTGGATGGAAGTAACCATAGGGCTGCCCTTCCACCAGATATTTGAGCTATAGATTTGTTATCCACCAATCAGATCGTTTAATTATTAAAGCATAGCTTGATATTTTGTAATAAGTTGACCAATCAAGTGTCCATAGGTGACATCTCTGTTGGAAAGGCAGCCTAAGCGTGATATTTCTGGCTGTTAAGTCACTAAGTTAGGAGAGTTTTGGAAGCTGTCCTTGATAGTTAGTTCACATACTACGTATTGGCCTAGCTCATCAGTTACAGGGAGTTCGTAGTCATAAACACTGCAGTTGATTACCAGTCATGCTTACGTTCCGTGCTTGCCGTCTGTTTCACCAGGGCTTTAATTATTGTATGCATAAGTTTTAACCATCAAGCTAAATCTACAAAACACTATCGTGAGAGAAAGTTGTTCAGTGCGCGTACCATAAATAAAATGTTAAATGTACTTTTATCCCTGCAATAAAATTTGCAAATTGCATAATTGTACTGTGCTGTATGGTTCACTATTGTAATTTGCATCGTGAATCAAATTGGTGTAAATAATATCTTCTGAACTTTACCTTTTTTTCTGTCCAAAAATACAATATTTGCTGCATGCTCTAGAACTGACATAGGCTTATCTTTATTCTATATACTTTTATTGAAGTAGCAGCGATATGCATGAGAGTCAAAGTGACGAGAAAAAATAATAATATCGTAATTATATTGTGAACCTTGACCAGTCCCCACATTGCAAGTTTGGTGTACAAAAAAATCTCATATTCTGGTGTGCCTTGCAACCGCCGTTCCATTTTTGCTGAAGACTGTATTTCAAGATAACTGGTCTATAAATACTTTTTCTACCCGCAGTACTAACCTAACAGCTAACGAAAAAAAAATCTTTCTTTTTCCTGCTGCTTGGAATACAACAATGGATGAACAAAAATAAATTTATTAAAATAACCAATACCATTGAAATAAAATAGGAATTTTGCGATACAAAGTCGACCTTCCATCGCTTCAAATGGAGGAACCGATTGACGACATTGACCTGGACGACTACTAAAATGACAAAAATAATACCTAACCCCGCGCCAAGGATAGAAAGTAATTACACGGACCGGGTTACGGCGGCCCGAAGTTTATCAGCATTTTTCTAAATATTATGAAATTATAAAAGCCTAAATGAATCATGCATGTATTAGTTTGTGGAATGTATTTTAGATTAAAATACGGGGTAAAGTGACAAATATGCCAATATATTCATAAAATCAAACTTTTTTATAATACATGCAATATCAACTTTGAAAATACAACTTGAGTAATTAGTCTTCAGCTTCCTTATATCTAAATGGAACTGCTACAAATTTGCTTTACACACGTATTATATAACTGCGCAGGCCCTGTCGTACTGTGTTCACGAGCGTTTCGTGTGTGCTGAGTTTCACTTACCGTTTTGTCTTTGAAATGTGACTTGTCCTTCTCTTGCTCGGGGGTCAGGTGCAGAACTATGTCTTCAGTAGCGCGGTACGAGTTGAGGGGTACCGTATCTCCAGCTAGTTGAACGTTCAATTCCACAGAGCACGGAAAATACAAAATATGGCTTTTGAAATCGCTTCGGGTCAATATAACCCAGAGTAATTGCCGCTGGGTTAATTAAAGTCAAGCTTGTACTAACTCTAAGTAGCGTACTTATATTATCTAGTAGTTGACATCAATTGATTTGTGATATAAATTAACCTATTACGATAACGATAACAGTTAGAGAGATAATTTGTCTAAGATAAATAGCTTATACTTCTATTCATTATTTTATTACTTTCGATACAGCTCTAGTCTAGCTAAACACAGGCAACCACAAATTATATGTATGAACCAAAAATGTATGATCTATAGAATGTAAAGTTGCCATTTTATTTTTTAATTACTTACACGCCTCAGCTTTATATTCATCGCAAGTCTAACATAAAATATTTATACATAATGGATACAACACACATTGGTTCTACATTCCACGACAAAGTTGTCCCGTACACGTACATAATCTTATACTCTAATGTTTCTCATACATGTTTAATGGACATCTTGTAAGTGCCGGCGGCGTCAGCGTGTCTTTGAGCCCTCATCGCTGCTGTCTTCTTCATCACCATCGGGAGCACCCAAACAGAACGATCTAATTTTATGCACATAAAACACGGTATAGTTTTTAAAACATGTGATAACACGTTAGCTTTTATAATAAGGTTTACATAATGCTTTAGTAAATAATCCTGCCAGCTTTAAGTAAATAAGTCTGCCAGTTGTACATTCGAGCATTAATATGTTAACAAATTATTTAATCAAATTAAATAGTTTTTTGTTGGCATTATTCTAATAAAAATAATTGTGATTGATATGGTTGAATAATTCAAAATTAAATTATAGCGTTTATGTTCTCATATCACGTATAATGCACATTAGTTATAAACTTAGGAAATGTTTACATATTGACGCTCTTGACTGTACTTTCATGTAATTGGACCTTGATAAATTAAGTGTCTAATAAAATGGTGCTCAATATCTACGTGTTTTACTTTCCTACTATTAGAAGATTAATTTTCTTAAAAGTATTACAGTTCATTCCAAGATATGACAGAATGCCTTTAAACCACACTACTTCACAACAGGTGAGGTGAGAGCCATCTATTCCTCTGCAAATGATAAGGATACCTTTATTTGCGTTTGACACAAAGAAACTATGTTATTTTAATAAAAAGATTCAATATCCTGATTATAACACTTCCTATCATAATTAGTGGCTCATTCTGAGTCGCAGAAGGCCAAAGCAATATTCTCAATATCCATGTTGTATTTCCATATACGAAACCATATGTAATAAACTGTTGAACAGTCCATCAAGCCAAAATACTGAGCCAAAGCACCTTGAATGTAAGTTTTCTAGTGGAACGCTTGTTATTCCTTTATTTCAGTATCTAGAAACTTCTTTACAGGTCCTAGATTATCAATATCAAATTATTTTAATAGCGTATGTACTCTTTATTTCCCTGATTGTTAGTTCACTTTCTTGTAACTGAATGATATCGTTCACATAACATGAAATAGTACTGTTCTCATCATATTGTATAACAGGGTAATTGGTAAAATGCTAACAACCATTTTTTTTTATCTCAAAATGTTTGTTAGGTCTAGCAGAAGTCAACCCTAAGCGGTTATTAGCATTTTACCAATAAACCTGTGTACAAACAAGTAGTCGCTTCCGGCCGTTTAGTTTGAACTTATTCTTCAGCAAGAATGGGTGCAAGACCTTACCCAACAGCGGAGGTTCTGCTTCAAACCACAGATAGGTTAAGTTTGCAAAATTGGAGGCCCTTTTCTCTTGGTAAGTTCATGTATCCGTTTTTTTTTATATAGCAGATAGGCTTGCCTTTGACTACTGTCTCACCTGATGATGGTGTTCAGGATAACTTAGAATTACTCGCTCTTAAGGACAGCTGCCGGAACACACAGTTAAGTGCTTGGCGACACATTTTCTACTTGAGGGTAGTAGCTAGGCGAGCATTCGCAAAATGTCCTTCCACCATGCAAAGTATTCCTACTTATCTTAGTTACTATACTAACTGCTTATCATAAATCACGAAACGCGTGAGCGAGAACTGCGCATGCGCAGCCCGAAAGTGTAAGTACCTACTTATCGCTGTATGTATTGTTGAATGATGGGGGGTCTGACATTGGTGCATTCACATTCCTAAGGATGTCATTCTGGGCTTCTGTTTGATTTGAGTTGGAGATGCTAGCTGATCTCCAAAAATGTTCTAAGCTAAACACAAGGTTGTAAAAAATACAATCCTGCATATTAAGAGCTTAAGAGACCAATGGTTACAAGCAGCTAATAGCCGTTCTTTGTGACGTTCTATGGGGTAGGCCTATGTTCAACAGTGAACGTCCCGGCTGATGATGATATTAAGAGCTTATTGTCCTTGCCAAGCACAGCGCGGTACGCTGTTGTACACATTGGCACCGCTGACAGTATCAGAAAATTGTATGTGATAACAAATACCCACTGCGGTCGTTCTCTTCGATGCATTTGTCTCCCCAATTTGCCCATTGCCCACAGGGTATAGAAGCAAAGTAGTCATGCATGCAACCCTAATCTGCTGACGAGTAATGCCGCAGCAGTCGCTTTACTTCTACTTGTTGCGGAGTGCGAGAGTGGAGAACGATATGAGGCACTATTGTACCACGGCAAAATAAAATTGCCTTGGTACCATCAAAGGAACTATCTAATGGTACCACGGCAAAGGCACGATTGTGCCCACCAACAAAGAGGTGAATCGACTAGAGGCGCTTGTACAGACACGATGTAATTTGCGGAGTGATTTCGTCAGTATAAAATCAAGCAGAGTTGATTGATAATGTCTGGTTTGCGGGCAGATTGCATTACCGGTTGTGTCAGGTGATGCGTGAGGGCTATCACGTAGGCAGTTCGTCCTGCATGATCGATTTTTGTGTAGCTCATCTCACGATGAACGTTCAAACCTCCAGAAACACCAGTTCTTAGTTTGCAAATCTATCCAATGCTTCGTCTGGCCACCTGGTTCATGAAGAGTCAGTCGGGTCGTTTCCATATCTCCTCAGTAGGAAAAGTAAAGGCTCATAGTATACACTAAGTAAATAATTAATGAAACAACACATATTGACCACATTTAATTTCTTTAACAACAGTTTATTTGAACAGTTATTTTTCTACCGAAATATTGAAGTTGCATACAAGTTATACGTTTATAATACTACGTTATACTAAAATATCTTAAAATACCACAATAATTTTGTAAGAAGGTGCTTTTATAAAGCAAAGATACTTCAAACAAATCGACAATTAAACTCAGTTGTTAGTTAATGACAAAGTAAATTTTACATATACATATACCATAATGCCAACCTAAATTACTTAAAAATAATTAAATTCTATTACATAATATTTTTTTCGTTGCATAACAGTAAAGAGACGCAATTATTATTATGGAATGCTTCTGTGAGAAGTGTTACTCAGCCACGTAAACGATTTCAGTTTAGTAGTATATGTAGGATTAGGAATTGTTTTTTCCAAAATAGAATCGGCACACTGTCTTTGGAGACCTGCATATGTACAGGCTAAGAATAAGGTTATGTCCCGTAAAAATAAGAAATAACACGAATCTTGTGACAAAGGATTTGAAATTGAGGACTATTTTATATCCATGAAATAGTTATCAAACATTAAGATATATGTAATTTTCCAGACAGTTATTTTTTATATTCAATAAAATTTTGATTTTAACGTCTAAGAACGAAACGAGAACTTTCGCAGTGTTGGGAAGACCTGGTTCTGTCCACATTAGACGACGAGCAAGGGCGAACGTGACAACTTCAATCAAAACAAAACTTATTTATTGACTTAAAGAAATATAGCCAACGAATTCAGTTCTACTCCATATTGAAATTGTCACGCCCTTTCGCGCATTACCCGAGAAATGCAAATAGATCCTTAAGAAGAAGACTCCACACGTACTGCAATACTGACCCCGTTAATACAGGGTCTAATTTGAGGGAAAAAATAAGAGGTAGGAAACCACTGCAGTTAGTTCTCGTCGCGTTCTTCTCACTATGACAACCAGTTTCAGTTTATAAAGAAAATTTAAAAAGAATATAATCAGCACGTTTCACGTCTGAATCAGCTAAGAGGGAGAAGGGCCTACGAAGATTGTTTTTAATACATATAATTTCGAAGTTAAATATGGATTTAATTCGTATCGGGTATACTTTTTTAATGTAGCTAAAATTGCAGTCAATGCAATTGTGAAAATGTACGAGCTATGTTAAGGGTAGAACAAGTTGAAAATATAATTACACTAACAAAGGTAGCTTATGAACGAAACAAGAAGATTTGCCGCGATGCGAAGGGTAAGAGTCTGTTCACATTATTAATAATAATAAAAAACCAACGAGTCACATTTATAATGAAAATAGTCACGCCATTTCACGCACAACACGATGAATGTGAATACCCTTAAGAAAAAACCACATGTTCTGCAATACCGACCCCGTTACAACAGGGTCAAATTAAGGAAAATAGAAGAAAAGGCACAAATCGCGGCCAAATTTTCATTGCATTCTGTCATTATCATTGAGGATTCTTCTTTCAAATTTTGCAAACAGACATACATATTATGACGAAACCATACATACATGAAAAGAAAATTAATTAAAAATTAATAGAAAAAAGAAAAATACTACGTGTTACCGAACAATAACGATATGACAAAAAATTTGTTCTGTAGGCAGTCTATAACAATAATTGTACATTTATTATATGCCATGGGTAGTTCAGGGCTAACTTTTCAGAAATTATTACACAGCGAAAATATTACGCTTTTTAAATCTAGACAGTCCAACCATTTGAAAGAGGTTTGAGAATGCAATGAGAATATTAACAGTAGTTAGTGCGAAGGAGGGTCATTTCACATTACCAGCTAAAACAACCAACATGTTCAAACTAAACTTATTCATGGAATGGAACAACGATATACCCATTTAATAATTTATATTCAACATAACCTGAACAGACTCTTAAGGAAAAATAAACCACACGTACTGCAATACTGACCCCTTATTCAGGGTCTAATTAAGGAAACAAAAGAAAAAAAAACACTTCGCGGTCAAATTCTCGCTAGCTCAAGGCTTAGTTTCAGGTTTTTACAAGAGAAATATCGCATCAACTAGGACAATGATTACTGTTCCGGCATTTATTTAATTTATAGTTCCACTCGTAAAATGTTCACGACAGCCTAAAGAATATGTAAGTGAATTACTACCTGAAATAGTATATAATAACTACGTACTTGCAACAACTCCAATGCAAGGCCGAAATGAAGAAAAAAAAACATATCTTGCAACTAATATTAAAAAAATCGAACTAATATGTAAGGTGATACTTAAAATGTTAAAATTCGAAATAAAATAAATAGACTACAACGCAATATTCATATTCCTTCATATTATCCACTGGTGTTGCAATCGGAGTGGAACGAGAACATTCACTCGGTTGTAAAAGAACCCAGAATGGTCCCCGGAAACATAAAAAATAAAGAAAAATACTGAAATATATAATAAAAAATAACCAGTTTCTGATTTGTATGTGAATAAATCAAATTGATTAAAGTGTATATTAAATAATATAGTAAAAAAATATAGCGATAATTCAAGTCAAGTCTAACAGGGGATATCGGCTATATATTTTAAGAATTTTATGTGAAGGTACATTGTAATATGTTTGTTTAATATGTATTCTTAAAATCGAATGTTTTAAATGTTTCGGGGATATGTAATATATAGGGCCCAATAAAGGTCGAAAATGAACCGGTTCATCGTGAGGTCTCAGTTTATGGTAAACTACTAGTATTGACCAAATGTAGATTTGCGTTATTCGAATTATTTGAAGATACTTAAAGAACAGAACAAGAACAAGACGCAGAGGTGGGAAGAGTAGGATCTGTTCACAATACAAGTCGACCACAGACAAGCGCAAAAAGCTATATCAAAAACAAAACTTAATAACGACTTTATAGAAGACGTATAATGTAGTTTATTAAGTTTAATTATTTCATTAACTCGTCAGGCTCCGTCCGAGCACAACACGTCTTATGCGAATAGACCCAAGAAGAAGACTCCACACGTTCTGCAATACTGACCTTGTTGCTACTGCTACAAGGTCTAATTTTAAGGGGAAATTAAAGAGGTAGGTAACCACTGCGTCCGCTGCCGGTTGAGTTCTTATAAGTATCAACAAAGATTTCTTAAACATAGTATTGTAATAATTATGTCAAACAGGAAATAATCACTAGGATCTACAGAATGACAGCTCAGAATGAACAATATACATCGTTGGTATATAACCCTGTGAAATTTTAAATAACGTCGATACTACATACGGTAATGCATATAAAATACTCATCCACAAATAAGTATAGGAAATAGTTAAAATTTTTGGTCCGCGAACAGGTATACCTAGCTATGATATAACTCTGACAGGTGGGTTAAAAATAGATGTGGTGTTAAGGTAACGTGAAAGGTAAAGTAACGATGGGAGTAATTAAACAAAAAATAGGGTGTTTGACAAAATATTACGTTATAGCCGGTATAAAGGCCATTCATGTACTTGTCAAAGATACAAAATGGCGGATTTAAGATTCGCACTATTGTTTTACAATTGTCTCTTCGTTACTTTAGACTCGGTAGGTGCAGCTAAACTTTACAAATTAACTAAAATATCTGTTTTTTGTGCCACTTCAGCAATTTCCAATAAAGGTTTTCTTTAATAATTCTAATGTAATGAAAATGGATACATTACAATCATTTGAAGGTAAGCTTAGGAACGGAACGAGAATGTTTTGCAGAGGTGCGAAAGCACAAGCTTCGTTCACATCACGAGCCGAGCACGGGCGAGCACTGTTGTGGTCGTGCTATAATTCTGTTCAATGAAATAATAATAATTTGTTTATTGTTATAAAAAACGTTCATTACAAACAATTACAAATTATCACACAGTAAAATTTACATTAATCATTATATAATCCAATGTCAAAGTAATCAAATGTCAAAAATAATATAATGTCAAAGTATAATTTAATGTCAAATTGGATAAAATTACACATAAACATCATGTCAATATTAGGGCGCTTCCCATTGGTCTTTGAGACCCTCACAATATGGTAAAAACACATTATTAAAGGGCATATTACATGTCCTTCATCCTTACACGAACCGATACACCGATGTATTATGATACAATAGGACTGAAGTTCAATTAAATTACTTTTTATTCTATTGAAGTAGTAACATCGTCGCACAGCCCGCTATATGTGAATAGAGCTTTAGGAAAAAGGACTCCAGGACGTTCTGCAATACTGACCCCGTTACTACAGGGTCTAATTAAGGAAAAGGGAAGGAAATTCATACCGCGGCTAAATTCTCCTTGCGTTCCTTTCACTATCGAAAATGATCTATATTTAAAGTTTCTACAAGTCAAATTATAAAACTCTGATTTTTTAAACGGTAAATGTTTAGCGCATTTACCGAGTCTAAGCTGGCACTTGCGTGGTAGATTTCAACATTACAAAGTGGCGTTTATAATTACAACTAGTAAAGTAAAGAACTTAATTTAAATTAAATAATAAGTTGTTACTTCCATTATATTACTACTTTGTTATTTTTGGTATGATTACATGTATTCTAGTAAAAATTTATAATTAATCTAAGACCTAATGAAGTTACATTAATTTACACTAAGCCTCCATGAGGGTATAAAATAAATAATAACGTGTATAAATATAACTTATAACATTTTGTAAATTCTTGATATCATACGGATGATAGCCGGAATGAAAGTGCGATGAAATCATGGAATTGATAATAGGAATTAACAACGTATGGGAATACGACCAACCAGTCTAAAAAAAAAACAAGAGGAAAGAGAGAGAGAGGGCCACATTGAGTAATCAATGAGTACTCTTGACACCACTTACGATTTTCAGTGCAGCTAACCAGGGCACAGCTATTTTAGACTAAGACCGGCTCTCTGTTAGCATGATCTACTTTGATGTGTTTATGATATTTAAGATTTTTAACATATTACACATTTAACTTAAGAAAAAAATATACTTAAATAAATCAATGAAAATAAAATAATACATTCTTAATATTACTGGTAAACATTACGTCTACCGTCATCATTTATCTATCACGCATGACAAATGGCATATTTTAGTAACGTGATTTATGGTGTTAATTTTTTTTTATCCTAATACAGGCCGATACACTTTCACTCCATCAGATCAATTTACCTTTATCAGTTCTTTTTTTTAGTTTAGAACTAATCCCTTACTAGTAATCTCCATTTTAGGACTTAGTCCATCAAATGCTGTTGAAGAGTTGACAGCTTCGTTGCTGTTACCGGGATCAAAGCAAAAATATTTCGGAATGCTATATCAACAATCACACTGAAGAAATATTCAAATAAAACTATTGCGGAATGCTAGTGAAATAACAAACTGAATAATCTAGAACTTTCAACAAATCATATAAATTTTGATATTTTAATAGATACCTACTATTTTCACATCCAATTCCATTCCAATCACTAACTATTCGGAGAAAAATATTCCGTCATGCCTTTATATTGTATAATACAGAAGAAATCATTGATTTCTATTTGTAGATATCAAATCACTTTCTCAACGGCCAGTATGCTCCAGCACTTGTGCGCTGACTATCACAAATAATAGAAAAAAAAACATACAAAATAAAAGTGAACTTAAAAACTGCACCAAAGTATAATACACATATAAGACAGTATGTTCACTGTGACATTTCGAAATCTTATGAATTGGTTTTATTGAATGTAAATTACTGTTACTTATGTTTCTTACATACACTTACAACATTAAGACGATTATACTATCGAAGAATTTTAGAAAAATAAACCTCAAAATACATGGCTAACTAATAATTTATAAAAGGAAATAAACGTAAAAATGTACTTTATGAGTAAGAAAAAAAGTCAACATGTAAATGTCAGAGGGTACAAAATACTATTTGGCAAATTATGTATAACAAATGATTCTATATAAATCTTTACAAATAAGTCTTAAAATATTCCCTATTACATTTCCAAATTCGGTTTTTTTAGAAGATCATTTCTATATAGTTTCATTAGTCAGAAGTTTTAATAACTATTTATCAATAATTTTGTGTAAAGATTACTGCGCTTAATAACAAAAAAAAAATTATAACCCTGGCGCAAAGGAATCATAAACGAATTAAATTAAATATAAGCGACGAGGAAATACATAGCGATATGACATTTATACACATATATGTAACTACTACGAATATATTAGGTTAGATAGTTACGTACGACATAAATTATGTTTATTACACAATACAGTATGTGCTATTCCATCATAATTACGAGTATAGATCTAAACTTATAAGGTTAATACACCATACTAAAGTGCCCCAACCAAATTTGTATCTTTAATATAAGTAATATTGAATTATTATGATAAGTTACATTGAAGGTATAATTGTATCAATATAAGAAAGTTCACGGTAAGAAAGAATGGGCGGACGTGTTTTTTTTAGGGGTATGGAATTATTCGGATGGAATTTTGTGACAATTACATGTAATCTAGTATAACATCGATTCAAAAGAGTACATCTATTTTTAATTTAAGAGCTTATTATAATTTATTTTCACACCAATTTATATACGAAGCCAAATTCGGGGAAGGACCATTTAGTAAGTGAAATATAAACAAAAAGATCTTAAAATTGTTATTGAGGCAAAACATTCATAAAATATAAGAAAAATTAAAATATTTAAAGAGATTCATAACAGGCGCAAGTTACACATAATTAATTTGGCTGTAGATAAAACTACGTCACTACATATTTCAGTACACTTAATTTTTCAGTTGAATTGTTCCAGTGGCCGTGGATGTGTCTTATCAGTAATTAAAAATGCTCCAATCCGAGACCAGTATTGAAGTAAATGATATTTACATAATTATTGAAGTAAAAGATAATTAAATTATTATTAAAGTAAAAGATAATTACATAATTATTGAAGTAAAAGATAATTACATAATTATTGAAGTAAAAGATAATTACATGACTATTAAAACAGGTGTCCGCCTTTCAGAATTGAACGGCATTATGCATTGTAAACTTGTAAAAAACAGGAGCAATAGCTCAACGTCACCAATAAAATATATCATTTAAGCCTAAAATTGCAATTGAACACCATCTCACCTGATGGTCAGTGATGATGTAGTCGAAGGTGGTAAACAGGCATTAACTGGACTTAGCTCTCAAAAATAGCTATCGGAACACATCATTAGGGGTTTAGCGACATATTTTCTACTGGGTGGTAGCTAGGCCAGGCGGGCATTCGTAAAAAATCCCCAACAATCGGAGATTTCTGGCTGCTGAAAGCATTCGACATAGCATAACGACTGCTATTCTAAGAGAAAAACAGCGATCGATGTCTTAACTAACCCTTGGAAGCATGTTCAGGCTCAGTACTATTTATATCACATATCCAAGTCATGACCGCAGCAGCCGTTGCCTAACCTAGTTGATCAGTTAAGAACGACTAGGCTTTCAGCTTAGCTTCAAAAACTGTTAATATTAATAAGACAGTTCAGCATAGATTAAATTAAACGTATGTACCGAATCCACATAGGCATGGAACAATAATGAACATATTTTCACGATAAAAATAGTGTATGTAGTAACCATCCACGCCCATCTTGATAATTCAACTTGTATATGTGATGTTGTCATCTTATATGATGAAAATCTCCTCCTGATTGCGAATGATGAAGTCGGTGAAGAGATTAACAGTCTCAATGCACTGCAGTGAAATTTGTCCCATCGGAGGCCACAGGAAACTGGGCCCGAAGACAATGGCTAAATTATTAATGGTCATTTTGTTGAGGCAGCTACGATCGGCCACCTGAAATCAGACACAGTACAATTTAGCTCTTATATAAGCGTCAAGTCCACAAGCATCATAATAAAAATTTGCCTCTGTTCATCTGGTGATACTAAAGAAGTAGGGCATCTTGGATTTACTCCAAGGTGAACGAATGACACGCATCATGTCGAACAACTTCACTTATGGAGTTGTACGGCCCAATTCGACAGTATGATTGTAACTTATACAACATTTTTTCTTTTGCTGCAGCTGTCTGTGGTGTTAATTTTCATAAATGTCAATACCATGTTACAAATATATATTTAAAAAAAAATTAAGTCAAGCTCGAAAAACAAGATAACCTTACCACGGCGGGCGTGGTTAAAAGTGTGACTTGCGACGCTAAAATATTAACTTGACCCGACAATCGGATTTATGTTTTGATAAAACCATTCTCTTCCTTATAGGCATTATTGTTCGAAGACGGGATTTTTAATGTGCAAACAAACCAATGTTACAAACAAGCAACCAATGAAAGGTGCTGGCGCGTTTTGCATTGTTTTACGATTAATATCGTTTGTAGCAAAGGTCAGAATTACCTACAATGAGCGGGCGAGAGACACATATAAATACGCAGGCATAGGTGTAGATTCCAGTATTCTCTAAATTAAAATGTATCTTAATTTGATTGTTCTTATTTTGTTCACACTGAAGTTATCCAGTATCCTATTGCGGTTGGCGTAGCAAAGGCAGGATAGAACTTAGCGGAGATATTATGAAATAACAGCGACTACAAGATGAAATGATGTTTAATGGAAGTGAACAAGATTTACAGACTGAATGATTATGATACGATATGAATGAAAGTATAAAGCTATGGTATTTGCGTAATTCAAATGTCGCGCGCGCGGAAAGTTAGTACACGGCTGCTCTGCACAGTGGCTCGTGACGTGTGTGTCGGGCCGCCGCTCGCTGCGGCCGCGCCGGAGCGGTTGCATTCTTCCACACGCCTCACGTCGCGCCGCGTCCCTCTGTCGCCCGACTACCGGCCGCACTGATATGCGTCATCGTGTTTACGCGCAGGTCCATTGCCACCACAACACTAAAATCCACATTCGTGTAACACTTAAGCCTGCACCGAGGCAGCGATACGTAATTGTGGTTCGTTTGATCCCTTGCTGTATCTTCATTTTTTAATTTTAAGTTATGTAAATAATATATACTATATTTAAGGATTCATTCTATAAATCATACACTTTGGAAAAACGATTACTTAAAATTTTCTCGTTAGAATATAAATCCAAAGTTACATATAAAAAACGAAATAAACCTAGTACGGCGTAAATACTTAACGGAGAGTTATTCGTATTTGAATAATAAAGAAAACAACATGTTTTCTGTAACGTATACACATTACATTTTTCAAATAGATATTTGTTTTTATTATACGAAGGAAGTACTGAAATTCCCGCATGTTCCTCCCATTTTAGTCAGAGCCGCGATGCTTTGTCCCTATCCGCTTTAGTAATTCTTCGGGCGTCGGACGGGGACGGATGCTGGTAGCGTGCCTAACTTACGCACACATACGCGGCGCGCCTAAAAAGCTCAGTGCGCCCTTAAGGCCAATTTCACGAAACTTATAGGAGAACTAACAAAATATGACTGACATTTGTCACCATAGACGTGTTAGACAATGATAGTAATAGTAGTAGGTATATTAAATTTGTGAAATGCTTACACTTTAGCCATAGTTATACTAATTTAGCAGATTTATGGCCTGTTTCAAAATGTTCGAGTAAGTTCCGGTTTTACAACCCAGAACATATTTATTAAACAAAACACTATCTTTGCGTTTCACAGTCATCGATTTAGCCTATCCATCGGTTAAAGCGCTGCGTGTCAATTGTCATTTTTATGATTCAGATATTTTATGTTTTGAAACGGACCCTAAGTGACTTAAAATTTGATTTGTACATAATTGTAGCCTTAAATTAAATAAGGTGAATCTTGTTAGTTTCATATTGACCAACTATCAAGATGTGGGTTTATTAAGTTGCATATTAACGACCTCAATAGTTCAGAATCTTTTTCTTTGTAGATTGTAATCTGACAGTATCAATTTAATTAATATACACACATCAACAATGTCTAGGGATACTACATGAAAGACTTCTTAACTTAAAAACTATTTACAGTATAAAAAAAGTTTGTATATAAAATATTTTCTTCTCCACCTCCTGTTTCGAAATTCAAAAAAATAAAAACAAAAACTCATTGAAACAAAACAATATCGATTATTCGAATTTGGCGGTCGAAAAGTTAGTTTATGTTACAATAAATTTTGAAAAGTTAAAAGCAATTACACATTTTCTTTATTCTAATTTAAACGTGTGTTACATTTATTGTTATGTCACGTCGACATTTGACAAGGGAACAGCAGATTAGAGCTGTAGGCATGTTGGAAGCTGGCGCTATACAACGCGTGGTTGCTGAAATTCTGCAAACCGGCCAAAATGTAATCTCCAGGTTATGGTCACGTTATCGTGCTACAGGCGATGTCGCCGAACGGCATTCAGGCAGAAATCGCGTCACCACTCCTAGACAGGACCGTTTTCTTCAAAATATCGCTAGGCGACAACCCAATATTACGGCTATGCAAATGGTTCAAAGGCTACAATCTGACCACGACTTGTTGGTTAGTGACCAAACTGTAAGAAGAAGATTACATGAAGCTGGTCTTCATTCTCGCAGACCACTTCGGGTTCCAGCTCTGCGGCGGGGCAATCGCGGGCGGAGACTATTGTGGGCTAGAGAACATTTCACATGGAGTGACGAGCAATGGTCCATGGTGCTTTTTACTGATGAGTCTCGGTTTGGATTTCATCCGGATTCACGAAGATTAAGGGTTTGGCGAGTTACTGGTAGACGAAGCCGTTTTCAGCATCCACAAGAAGTCCATTCAAATCAAGGCGGGACTATCATGGTCTGGGCTGGTATTCGTATAGGTGCACGAACCGATCTCATTTGGATAAGAGGGAAGATGAATGCATTGAAATACCGCAATGAGGTAGTGGAACCTGTGATTATCCCACACAGGGTACAAATGGGTCAGGAGTTCCAACTCATGCAAGATAATGCCCGTGCCCATACGGCTGAGCTGGTATCAACTGTGCTTAGGGAACATGAAGTCAGAGTTTTGGACTGGCCTGCTCAGTCCCCCGACACGAATCCCATTGAACACGCGTGGGACATGTTACAACGAAGAGCTATGGTTAACTTTTCTCCAAATCTGATGACAGAAGAACAACTTTTCCTGCACTTGAAAAGAACCTGGGACCTGATACCGCAGCTCGATTTGGATAATTTAATTTTGAGCATGAATAACCGATGCCGAACTCTAACTAATGTTAGGGGAGGAAATACTGATTATTAAATTTAATTAAATGCCTTTTTTTTGTTATTTTTTACTTTAATTTTCATAATTCCCTATATAAAATCCATCATGTACAAAGAAAAAAATTACACCCAAAAATAAAATTACAAAAAAAATAATCAAAAATCTTTAATGCATCTGTTTTTATGTATTGCAAGGATAAACCATAAAATAGACTTTAATTTCATATATAATTGTTTTAACAAAATATTTACAAAATTTTGTAAAATAAGGTAAAAATGTAATATCCCTAGGCATTGTTGATGTGTGTATCACCATTATTTCGATTATTAATTAATTCGAATAAGTATTTTATTCAACAACTAGCTTTACGGGCGCGGCTCCGCCCGCGCGTATGTCAGTTATCGCGCAAAAACATTAAACCCATTTTGCGCAGTTGGATAAAAAATATCTTATGTTTTTGACCGGGTCTCAAACTATTTCCATACCAAATTTCATTCAAATCGATCCAGTAGTTTTGGCGTGAAACCGTAACAGACAGACAGACAGAGTTACTTTCGCATTTATAATATTAGTACTGATGTCTAGTATATTCTTTTAATTTTACCCACTTTCAATGTTGAGATTACTCAGGAACTTGTTAACTCCAATTTCTTGACGTTCAAACGCTACACAAGAACTGTTAATTTAAAACTGATATATTCTAGGTAACAAACAAATAGCATCACCTGCATGGAACTAACTAGACAGTGGTCTTCCCATTTAACATATTATTATACCATTTTAGAGACCACCAAATTACATAAGGCAATTACACTATAAAGTAAAAATATGTCGCCAAGCATCTGTGAGCTACCTTTAGACCCAGTTCTAATTGTATATCTATATAAAATATATTATGCCCAAGACATTCAAGTATTTTGGGCGGCTCTACGCTTGTTTAGGGCAATTTGGTCTACGTTTAAACATATTTTTCAACAAACATGCTCCTGTAGCTATTATTGCACCTTATTGGGTAGGTACTAACATCAGATTATAAAACACGCGTGGCCTTTATTTTCCTTACTCATATGTATTCCTCGCAAGTGTGTAATAAACTGCGTATGATATATGCTAGAACATGTGCGTCATACTTTTTAAGTTTTATGTTACTTTGTAATTTATTCACTTAATATCATCATCATAAGAGTTAAATCGAGCATCGCCGCGAAGTCGCTTGTTTATCGGGTTTTTATCGGATACATTTCGGGGAGTGTGCCACAGAACTGCATGATTTGATTCACGAGCTACCCAGTACGATATAAACAAAAAAAAAACATATAATGAATCCGACTTCAAAACTCAAAAGTGTTAAATAACTTGTTGAAGTCGGTACCATGATAGTTATTCAAAAGTACCTATTATCACAATATTGTTTGCATGTTACCGACTTCAACCAGTTATTTCACACTTTTGAGTGTTGAAGTCGGTTCCATTTTGTGGTAAACATTTTATTTTCACTCTTGTTAGTGACCCTTGTTACTTACGGGATCGATTGTCATTAATTGTCATCGACTAGATCATCAAGATAGAAACAAAAATCAGTTATTGGCATGTAACTCAAAAACGGATAGACATCATGACATTTAAATGGGACCAAACAACAAGCATCAGCTTTCAAATAAAAAAATAATCATCAAAATCGGTTCACCAGTCAAATGTTCTGAGGTAACAAACATAAAAAAAATCAGACGAATTGAGAACCTCCTCCTTTTTTGGAGTCGGTTAAAAATAGTGTCTCTAGACAAATTGTTGAACTAGTGTCCTGAGGGCTTGTAAAAGCTGCCATACCTTTATTTTTGTTGTTTAATGACTGCTTCGTTAAAGCATTGGCGTACCAAGAATATATAATGCGGTTAGATGTCAGCTGTCTCGTCACCTAATCAGGGGTCGAAACTGATTGTACAG
This sequence comes from Plagodis dolabraria, assembly GCA_963854805.1. Lineage (NCBI taxonomy): Eukaryota > Metazoa > Arthropoda > Insecta > Lepidoptera > Geometridae > Plagodis > Plagodis dolabraria. The sequence goes on from OY978440.1 coordinate 40,270,249, forward strand.
TCAAATATACTGATTTTACTGACTGTAAGACTAAAGAATACCGACCTTTTACTGTCTTAACTTTAATCTCTGAAATGTATAATAAGCGGGTTTATGACAGACTATACTCGCAAAAGATGACTTGAGTCTTCGCATGCAAAAGTCAACTTTATGAAGCTTAAACAACTCCTACGGGTTGTAAATTATGTAAAAGAATATTTTATTTTCTGTTTGGCCTCCACCATCCCCATAGCAAAATGGTATTTAGAAAAAAAGTTTATGCGATCAAGTTTGTCAATGCATTCGAGCTCATCTGGTATGGGATTTTCTAAAACAATTTTTTCCACAAAAAGGCAAAAAACACTGATGAAAATGCCGCCTCTGTGGTAATTGGCGCTTTCGTCCCACATATGCGATGAAGCAGAACTTTAATCAGCCTAGTCAACTCTTCCCACACAAGATTCATCACGTTGGAAAAATCCAGTGAACTTCATAAATGTCCTTACACTATGTGCCGTGGACACTACTTTTAATTTCTCTGTAGTGCTCTTCGGGAAGCTAAGGATATTCTTGTAGGCCATAGATGTCGGCGGCGTTTTAGACTTCGGTAAACGTTGTGTAAAATATTCAACTATTGCCGGCCATTGTTCTAAAACCCGCTTCGAATTCTTCCAAAATACTGACTTTATGGACTTATCAGGAAAAACTGGCTTTTACTGACCGGGGTTAAAAAAACTGACTTTTACTGACTTTACTGACCATTTTCGACCCCTGCAATATGGTGATATAAAGATGTTCTTACACTCCAGCCTAATTATTGGATATAAAAAAAAACTACCTTCCACAAGAAGTTCACCAGGTATTTCAGAAGCTTGTAGTTGTCGAGTGGGAGCTTCTCAAGCAGAATAATCTTCACATGTCTCGGTCGCTGACCCAATGGAACGGCTGAAAATTACAACATTGTTACTTTATAGTTATATCATTGAGTTGTCGCTATTTTAACTAAATTCGCACCGGGAGAATTCATAATATAGATAACTTCTACATGGTTCCAGACTTATTCGAGTAATCAACACTACCATGTTCAATCTCTAGCTCTACCAGTCTATTCCCGTTTTTGGTATCTTAATGATTATATGATTTGATTGTAGAAATGCCCCACCACCACATCAACCAGAACGTCCATTCGTTGAACAAAACCCCCCAATTGGGGAGGGATTACCCATAATCCCCACACTTGGCAGGAGACTTGGGGATGGCAGTAGAAGTTGTCGGTTCCTCAGAAGGCGCTGCTGCCCGAATGCAACGCCCCTATAGGAGTCATAAGAGGCGACAAAAGTAATAATACCAGAAAGTGGGCAGGATCGCCTTATGAATCAAGTCATCTTATACTACGATCCCTAAAACGCCGGCCAAGTGTGCAGCTTAAAACCCGGGGGGGTAACGGGTGAGAAGATTGTTCAACTGTGGACTCTATTGCTATTGATCTGATTTGATGGGGGCCCACGTGTGTCGTACATAGAAGCTTGTTGCAATTACATATGTACCGTAATTCTACATTACTTTCTTTCCCTGTGGGGTGCCGGGCCAGAATTTCATCTCGTGGGTGTCTTAAGAGGCACCTGAGAAAAAATACCAGAAGGTGGAAATCAGCGCTTTCTGAGGAACTGAGAACAACTGCGAACCCCAAGAGCTCTGACAAGCGTGGGAATTATGGCAAATTGGGTGAACCTAATTCTAATGTGAACGTTCCGGTTGAAGTGATGATGAAGAAAAATACATGTTGTGGCAGTACTATATGAAGACAGGTAGAACAAGTGTCATAAGCTTTCATTGGGATAAGTTTAGCCGCCGTGCAGCAATGTTTACAGAACTGTGTTCCAGATTGAAGAGAAAGTCACCTACTCAGTCATGACACATGGTAATTTAAGGCAATTCTGTTGGCAATGCTGAGCTCACTTATAGAGCTTTTGCAATACTAAATTAGAGGACAATTTTTTGATCACAATTATTACGTTTCAGAATTGGATGGTTACGTTTTAGTCGTTAAGGGAAATTGTATGATCTCGTTTTATAACTTACAGTCTTATAGCTATATCGTCTTCAAGTCAGCAATGACTCCTCCAAGATACACAGATAAGACATCAACTACACGACAGCGCGATCATGGTTATTATATGAAAGTATTTGTAATATTACGGAGTTGTGTTCTTCGTGCACGTGACGGATTAGATTACAATGATCGCTGTAAAGTACTTACTTGGGAATTGGATGATCTCTTCATAAAGCTGGTGAGTCAGCAACGGTTCCTCCAGGTTGCGGAGGAAAGACTTCAACAACACGGCAGCGCAATGAGGGTCGTTATTGAAGTCTACTTCTTTGCCGTTGTTGCATTCTTCGATCATACGCGCTAGGGCGGTTGCGCTGGTCGAACGGCGGAAAATACCCTCGGTTTCCAGTGCTAGAACAAAAAGGAGAGGAAGAGTTTTTATTAAAGTGCTAAACAAAGCGTTTTTCGAGAGTCGTGGCTAAATCACCTGTCCGATGTTAAACTCATACAAGGACAAACAAAATTGCGAAGTAATATGAAGCGTTTTCACCCTGTTAAGCCAAATTAATTATTGATCTGAGTTCCATTCTACGAATAAATATGAAAAGAAATGTAATTCAAGATCAGAAAGAACAGAACGCAAACTATACCATGGCGGGCGTGGTTTAAAAAGTGCACCGTGCGGCGGTTTCAGTTCGCTGCGTGGGCTCGAGTCATGCGGTTGTACCGCGGGAATTTTCAACTGAATTTATCAATGTTCTTCTGCGTTGTTTAATTCTGTAAAAAATACCATGTGTTGTAAAATGGTGGAGATGCTGTACGAATATGAAACATTCGGGAATAACTTTTATAAACGAGTAAATAACAATATTTTGGAAACCTATACCTTACTAACCTGGATAGTTTTTGCAACATGAACATTACATTAAAACAACAAGAACTTCGAAACATTGTTAGTCTTAGAACACTTTGGGTAAAATGATTTTCAGTATCATTTTCATATTCTTAATTTTTGTTAAATATGTGCTAGACATATCATAAAAATTATTTTGAAAAAGGTAATTAATTCTAATTTAGTATTTGTGCTACAAATTACATAAAAATATCTTAGAAGTAGGACTTCGGTCTAACAGCAGTCAGATTTTTTTATTTTTTTTATTTAATTAATTAAATAGATATAACACCATGACAGTTTGGTTACCAATGCGATGCTATACTTAAATATTATGATAACTTAATCATACAAATATTAATGTCAATAACAGAAAATAAAATATATGAATACAATACTTAATTTAAAAAAACATTTCTATGTTTTCGCAGACCTTGTGCGCCGCTTCTATGAACTTCGCCAGGCTGCAGTTAAAATATCAATTTCATGAGCTGAGATTACATTCAATAACTTTAGAGCTCGAACCATGGGGGCATACTTAAGTAGGTTTGTACGGCAGTGAAGCACACTGACAGTGAGCACAGCTCGTCGGCGGGTGTACGGCTCTATGTGCGCGCACAGCGCAGCGCAGACACCGCGGGGGTGCTCCCGCCGGGCAGCGCAGACACCGCGGGGTGTGCACCCGCCGGGCAGCGCAGACACCGCGCAGCGCAGACACCGCGGGGTGCAGACACCGCGGGGTGTGCTCCCGCCGGGCAGCGCAGACACCGCGCAGCGCAGACACCGCGCAGCGCAGACACCGCGGGGTGTGCTCCCGCCGGGCAGCGCAGACACCGCGCAGCGCAGACACCGCGGGGTGCAGACACCGCGGGGTGTGCTCCCGCCGGGCAGCGCAGACACCGCGCAGCGCAGACACCGCGGGGTGTGCTCCCGCCGGGCAGCGCAGACACCGCGCAGCGCAGACACCGCGCAGCGCAGACACCGCGGGGTGTGCACCCGCCGGGCAGCGCAGACACCGCGCAGCGCAGACACCGCGCAGCGCAGACACCGCGGGGTGTGCTCCCGCCGGGCAGCGCAGACACCGCGCAGCGCAGACACCGCGGGGTGTGCTCCCGCCGGGCAGCGCAGACACCGCGCAGCGCAGACACCGCGGGGTGTGCTCCCGCCGGGCAGCGCAGACACCGCGCAGCGCAGACACCGCGCAGCGCAGACACCGCGCAGCGCAGACACCGCGGGGTGTGCTCCCGCCGGGCAGCGCAGACACCGCGCAGCGCAGACCCCGCGCAGCGCAGACACCGCGCAGCGCAGACACCGCGCAGCGCAGACACCGCGGGGTGTGCACCCGCGGGCAGCGCCGCACGTGTCTACAGAGTGTCGCACGTACAGCTTAGTGTACCCTACCTAGCCGATCACGAACAGGGTCGGGTACATCAGCGGGGAGAATGGGTAGACTCCATACTCTTTTAGGTACAGGAGACGAGTCAATTTATTTTGGACTTTTTCCAACATACCTACGTATAAGTCCTCGTGGGGACTCCAGATAATTGCACTCGTTTCCAGGCGACTTCGAACGAGAGAGTTATAAAGTATTTGAATTACCCGAGTACAGTTACTCAGGATGAAACCTAAATTCTTAAAGGACTGGCCCCACATATCGACAGTGTGCTTCCGAAACGTGAGGTCTGCTATAATCTGCACGTCCAGATCACGTACACTGTCGACCCGCGGCATCACCGCGCCCTCCACCTTGTATTAGTACTGCAACGGCCTCAGCCTGCGTCCGTAGCTGATAACCTCGCACTTAGACGCGTTAAAAAATAGTTTATTAGTAGCACTCCACTGCACTAGGGCATCTATGTCTCGCTGAAGCCGCTCGCAATCCGACATGTTCGCTACAGCAGGAATACCTTAAGGTCGTCCGCAAACAAGAGACACTGAGAGGCTTTCATTACTTCTGGCAGGTCATTAATCATTAAAATAAACTCGAGGGGGTCCAAATTGCACATCTGGCTGACGCCCGAGAGCGTGAAGTAAGATTAGGATTCGCAACCCGCATATTCGACATGCTGCCAGCGCTCGCCAAGGTAACTCACAAATCTTTAAAAGATGCGTAGTGAAACCCGCCGCTGCCAATTTCTCCAACAGGATGTCGTTATCCACGGTGTCAAATGCCTTCCGAAAGTGGAAGTACGGCACGTCTACCTGCCCCCCCCCACCGTCAATCACGCCATGACAGTAGGTTACTTGTCGTACTTCGACGCGTCCGGAAGCCGTGCTGGGCATCAGTCAGCTGCGTACTGACCTGCTTGTATATGCACCTATGCAGGGCGGACTCAAATACCTCGGCGAACGGAGACAGCACCGCGCCTGGTCGGTACCCGCTTAAATCCGAACCAGAACCTCCCTTAGTCACCAGTATTACTCGAGTTAATTTCCTTATATCCGGATAGTGACACTCGCGAAGACACAGATTAAAGACCTGCAGCAGAGGCCCCTACAGGACTGTCCCACAGTCCTTCACGAGGTAAGGTGGTATACCATCAGGTCCCACTGATCTCTTAGGCTTGAGGCGGGTAAGCGCGGCGTGAAGGTCACGTGCGCTCAGCTGACCGACGTGTATGCGGGCTGAGCCAGAGCGTGGACCTGCCGTTAGCTCTGCAGTCTCAGGATTCAGTACCGGCCGTGACTTGCTGTACACTGTCTGGAAATATGATGCAAAACTTTCTGCACACTCTTGCTAACTCTCGACCGTTTTCAGTTACTCGAGTTTTATTTCGTTTCGATTGCTTACATCGAATGTAATTCCAGAACGACTTAGGATCCTCTTTAAAATTTAACTGTAATCTATCCTGGTATGCTGCATAGTCGGTTATTAATCTATTCTTAACTTGAGATCGATAAATACCAAACGTTCCGTAATCACATTGCGCACCAGTAGTTTTAAACAATTTGTCATAACTCCATTTTCGCTTGATATCCTTAATTAAATCGTGCGAGTACCAATCTGGATAATACACCTAGTATTATGAGTACCAATATTATTTTTGTAGATTCTTGGTGTGGAACTGTCTATTACTTCATTCACAACTGTATATAAGTAAGACACAGCATCTTCAGAGTTATCAATTCCGCACAGACTATCCCAATTAATTTGTAGAAAATTATGATAGGTACATTACTCGAAAGTTGGCTTTATTGAAGTTCCATCGCCGTTTATTGTTATGATCAAGCTCAACTTTAGAATGGCGGCGCTGCGCCTGCGGCTTCCGTGGGCCGAGTCCAGCGGCCGCGGCTGTTACCGTGACAGACACCGGGGGATGTTGTACATCGATATCTACTAACGGCTCATCGGACAACTTCACCTCCACGTCACGCTCTAAAAATGTTGTTAGCACTAGGTCTAAAGTACGGTCGTTAATGTTACGTAAATAGTTTACCTGGCGAAATCCACAGTATGCATTCAAGTATTCCAAATAACTGCAAATTTCCAGACGTGCACTAAACATATTAAAACTACACTATTTTCATACTTAACACACATATTTTCTAAAATCATAAATGAAGACATATATTCACTAACTGGACTGTTCGCTGGGATGTAAACAACACAGCACAGAAATAAAAACTTTTTATCGCGGTGTACCGTCGCGCACACAATCTCAAATAAGGCGCTGTCCACACCGGCAACTGGGACGCGTCGCAATTCTATGGATGGAGATGAAGCTAGGAATGCTCCACCGTGCTTACGGCCATCGGTTCGATCACATCGCAGTATTGTGAAGTCTGGCGGAATTAGTTCTCCATCCTGTATTGAACTATGCAGGCTCGATTCCGTGATATCAAATAAATCACACGATGATCCCAAAATATTGGTGTAAAAAATAGGTAGCTTCGTTCGAAAATCTCTCACATTCTGGTAGTAGATATGAATGTCCTTATAGGCGCGTTTCAGGTCACGCCGCTGGCTTACGAGAGTTACGAAACCACACCCATTCATTAAATCGTGTGTTTATTGGCCAGCTATCGCTATGGTTCACCTTATCGAAGGCTGATTCTGGTACTCCAATCATAAATGACGCATAGTCTCTTTTGGTTTTTGGTACAATCTTCTCAACTTTGATGCCACATGTTTTCTTGACGTGGTCTCAATCGCTGCTTCTGAGGTATCCGTGTGAAGCGACCACACTTGCAAGAACTTCTTCTTCTGTATAGCCTGAAACGTATCGATCTGGGCGTTTCCTCCATTCTGGACTGCCTTGAGATGGATCTTCTTAGGCTTCTTAGTTTCCACTAGTTTCCATTCTTGGGAAGATTCCGTATTAGTTTGACCCAGATTGATTTCTAATTGTTTAGCGCTCAGTGTAGCAACATCGTTAGTGGCCACGGCCCGTCGTAATGCACGACGCGCTCGTTGGGACAGGTTTTGCGATAAGTCGGTAGCCTCCGATGATATTAGTGCCCCGCTCGAACTTGGCGCTGCAGGTACTAATGCCGGTACGTCTGTCTCGCTCTTTGCCATTCCTACTTGCCAGAGTTCGGCCTTTTTCGCGGTTATTTCTTCGATTGCCCTCTTCAGATCTTCTATAGTCCGTTGTTGTTCATCAAGTTTCTTATTTTTCACTTCAATTAGTGTTGTTTGCGATGAAATTTTTAGTGTTAACGCTGCTACTTTCTTCGACAGCTCGGCGAAAGCAGTTTCCACTTTGAAATTGGAAATTGTTACCGAAATACGGAATAAAATAACGGAGAGCGAAGTTCACGCGTCAAGCAATATGGAGGATATCTCATTCTCTTCAAAGTGTCATTTAATGTCGTATTTTTTAGTTTTGATTTCATTTTTGGGAAAATAAATTACAAATGATTTCTAGGTAATATTTATTCAAAATATGAAATAGAAACGGAAAAACATGACATCAACTGTCTGTATGAGAGTTACACTTCTTTACATATTTATTCGTAGGTTCCATTATATGTTAATTTCCCAACTTTATTAAATGTTATTTAATGCAATATAGGCTTAAAGTTAGGTCGCCAGTTGATAATTTATAGCGTTTCGACCTTAAGATTTGTTTTTATCTCCTCGCCCCATATTACGCTTTTGAAAAATCTACTATGTGTGTTGTGAACGTTAAAAAATATATACATTTTTATAAGATTTTGCGTGCATTTAATTTTTACATAAATTTAATATATTTCGGATTATTAATTTAAGGGTGAACTGTCATTGAAATTCCTTTATAGGACTACACGAAGAAAGAATCATCCAAATTAGTTCACAAATTTTGGAGAAAACAATGTTTGGTTTTATTATCCAATTTGGGCTACAGTTACTGTCAGCATGCTGGGCCAGCTGCCAACTGGTAGTGGGCTGAAGCATTTGGACTGCCCGTGGGCTTTTGGCTCAATGCTTTCGTTTTAGTAGCTAAAGTTTCGTATATAGTTTGTAGTGTTTTTTCAATAACAGCATACTGCCGGTTTAGTAAAAACTTGTTAAAGGTCATAATTTTTATATTTCTTTCCTAATTTGGGGTACATTCAACTCAAAAATTACTTTGGAGTAAATCTTAGGAACAAAGAGCCGTTGTTATGACAGCTGCTACTACTGTGAAAAAAATAAATATAAACACTAGCAGGTCACTGTTTTCGCTCGTTAACGTTAAGTTAATAAAAAGTTAAAATCTATTGTACGTCTGTATAATAGATTTTCATTTTTCAATCACGCGAAAGCTCTCCATACTTTTTCGCGCACGAAAATATTTGACATTTTATTGTTTTGCTGTATGGACCAGTGCCCATATTTACACCCACACTAACACGTAGTGTACATACGAGGCCTACCCGTACATATGCACACCAATAATTTACTGTGGAGGGGAGTGTCTTCGTGGGCGAACAGGTTGTACTCTCTTACGTGGTTATGTCTTTGAACTAATGTGCATAAAATATTTGTCAGTTGTGACGTTGCCCCTATCTGTATACCATAAATTAAAACGGTTTTCTTTCTAATTATTTGAGGATCACATTACAAGGCTACGATCAAACCGAACACGCGCAGGCAAGTAGCGTAAATATGAGTAGCAACTTTTATACTTCTGGAAAGAGGTGAGATGATAGACAAGCGTACTCGTCGAATTTACCAATGGGCTTGTGGACCCGACTCATAATATGCCACGTCTGCAAAAAATTAACAAATTATCTGCAAAGCTTAACCCTATCGGTGCATTAGAAGAGAAGGTTTTCGCCACCAGGTCTCACGCAAATTTGCCAGGACGCCACCTACCTGCTGCTATCTCTATAATCTGCAATCCCCAGTACGCCTGCCAAAAGTGGGGATTATGGCAAACCCCCCCCCCCCCCCATAACGGGGGGAGCTGTTTTCAGCAGTGGACAATCCGGCTCAAATTTTAGATCAATAGTAAGATTCTGTTTTGAAAAGGGTTCCATAAAGTATACTTCAAAACTGGTTCTTATGATCGATCTCAACTATAAGTTGCATTACTTAAGTGTGAAAATCCATGCCGATCAAAGAAAATAATAACAATTTGTAACATTTATAAATGGACGATATCAGCTCCGCGTGATACGTAACCGTTTCTCAAAATAATATCTTATCCAAACATCAACCCCTTATTGCAAGAAAAAACGAGTTAGCGTATCACTGGTCAGTTTCTTTACTTGTCAATTTCACTAAATCACCAGTTTACTTAGTAGACAGTTTCGGTAGTTTGTCATTCGCTAGTTAGGCATTTTCCTGATTTTCAGTTTCCTTCTGCGCTAGTTTTGCAAGGATAACAGTTTTGTTAAATTGCCAGTTTTAGGATCTGCTAATTTCGTTATTTGTCAACATCGCTAATCGGACGTAATACCTATTCGTCAGTTACGCTATGTAGACAATTTTGCGAGTTTGCTGTTTTCAAAATCTTTTTATATAGGTATGTTAATTAGTGTCGTTAATTCGCTATTTTCTTGTGTTCTAGTCTACTTTTTCATCAGTAGATAAGTAGGTAAGTTGTCATCTGCACTAGCATCCATATACGTCTGTTTCACTGCTTGCCAGGGTGTAAAGATGTTTGACGAATTCTTGAATTCGTCTTTATTCGAAGGACCTAATAATATTCTGAGTTTCTACTAATTTCTATAGAATGTTATTAAGTAAATAAAAAGTAGAAAACAAAATTTGTTTGATTTTATTTAAAAATATATATATGATTACGCCTTTTTGTCACAGTCAGAGCAAAAAAAAATTGGAGCAACCAAGGTAGTGAAACATATCAAATGTATTATAGTAAAAGAAGACGTAGGAATTAGTTTTCTTTACTTATGTAATCAGGTAGTGACGTAATAAGGGATGTTATAGGTATTTACATTAATTATACGACATGACACGACGGAGTGGTAATACACAAACTAAACTAACTGAAGAACAAGAAAACTGGCGAATAAGGAAATTAATGGCTTAGTAAATGACGAAACAGCGAAACTGACAATCTTAACTAACTGACGAACAAGGAAACTTGCGAACCAGGATACCAACTTAATAAAGAAATTGACAACTTAGTGAAACTGGCAAATAAGGAAATTGACGAATTCAGAAACAGTCTAATGAGTAAACTGGTGAATTAAATTGACGAGTAAGAAAACTGACCAGTGGTACGCTAACTCGAAAAAACATCTGTCGGAACGTGGGTGTTTTAAAACATTTTTGCATACCTCATAATACGTACACGATATGTATATGTTGAACCAACACTATCAAACAACCGTGTAGAAACTTAATTAACGCACCGCAAGCGACCAATTTAACTGCCAGTCCAAATAGTCAAACGCATTGAAGTGAAATTCAATAAAACCTTTACTAGCTCGCAAAATGAACAGGTACAATTATTGTTGTCGGTTTGAAGATTGAAACATCAGTGACAACATTTCCGAGAAATCCGACACAATTATCGGAACGACCCACTTTCCAGCGGATCACTATGGTGGATGTGGCTTTACCTGCTATAATTGGCCAGCTCAAAATTAGGTTACCTTACCGCCATCCTAGCTCTAGGGTAATTAGGAAAATCTCAATACAGATCGGAAATTACCTTTAAATCGATGACCTCATTTTCTAATAACGTTATCTAGAAAATGATATGGGTCAGTAGTGAAGCCCGTAAACATTAATTATCTTCTTGTTGCTACAGGTCAACGGGAATACTTAAGCTGGAGCGAAGATAAATTTCATAGGAAATGTCGTCTTAGCTTCTTCACAAGAAAATTAATAACTTAAGTTGGTTTTCCTTTTAATTTTATATTAATTTATAGCTCTCGACGAAGTCTGATATTTATAGCGGGAAATAGTTATTTTTACCATAATTCTTTCATTAAGTATTATCGTTGACAGTAGACCCAATAAATATGCATACAAAGATAGTGTGCCAAACCAATAAGGTATTTTGAAAACAAAAATTATGACGTAAATATGTAAAAACCGTACGTGAAACACAAAAATGGTATTGGACAGGGTGCACTATTAAGAGAGAGAAAATGGCGATGAGCTAGATAAAATGTTGTTAAAAACATTTTAAATCTTAATATCTCCGAATGCCGTTTCGCTCCGATATCTATCGTTAGGAAGATGACGCCATAAGTGTTGCTGGTTTCGGGAAGTGAGACAAAGAAAAATATGAAAAATTTTAGGGTACTTTTTTTTGCCAACCTTGTAACAAACTACAGCTAATACCATAAATGCTGCTTATGTGTGAATTATACAGAGGAGTACCTGCTGCCAAGTGCGAGTTGGTTGAGTTCCGTAGCAACACATAAAACACATGAATATGAATCATTATTTGCTGTCATCTATTAGATATATACATTGGACTATAAGCTATATATTTATTATGTGTAATAAATAAATAGTTTTGACGAAAAACAAAAATATACAGTATCAGCCAGATTGTCCACTGCTGAACACAACCTCCCCCTTATAAACATAAAATATAAAAAAATACGTTTCTTGTATGGGGACCCCTCTTTGTTTTTAACATTTCATGCTTCTTAATTATTTGGCAATTCGCTTTATAACACGTACTAAGTAAAAAACTCTACCGGCTACCTATTACCGTTTCAATGATACAGATCCCCTTTTAAAGGTAGGGCGGACGGACAGCCGAGGCTTATTAATAGCGTCCTGTTTACTAGTACGGAACCTTAAAAAGTACTTACCGTCTGGTTGCTGCAGAAATTCGACGCAGCAGCGCACGATGGGCGGTATGGAATCGACCATCTGAGGGTTATGGGCGCGTATGAACTCCAACGAGACCCCGAACTGGTGTGTGGGTGCCGGGTTGTTTTCCGGGCTTTCGACCGCCGCGGGCGCAGGCGGCGGCTCGACGGAGCGGCAAGGCGTCGGGAGCTCCGCCATACGGCTGGCCATTTCAGCAGCGCGCGGATTCTTCGCAAGCAGCGACTGGTTGTACCTGAACAATATTTTTATTACTACCCTTTAACCAATATCTTATCTGAGGGCTAATGAAGATGTTGGCCGACAAAATCTTGAATAGTTAGAAGAGCCTTATTAATTGATTAGAATGGTAATGGAGATGAACGAGATCTTGTCATTTTGCTTTGTAAATAAAGCTGATTATGGAGTGCGATTCTAGTTACATTGCCTCATGTTGGCTAGTCTCCTTGAAAACCAGGAACACTATCAAGTAGATTTGCCGCGAATAGTTGTTATAGCGATTAGTCGAATACCGATTAATCGACATTCACTTTAGCGAATAGTCGAATAACTCGACGTTACTATTCGACATAAATAAGGCACATTAAAAATATTTCTAACTTCTAAGGTTGTGAGAAAAGAAAACAATAAAGTTAAAGAAATCTGTTTCATGTTATACCTATATATATGTAACGTAGTAATTTAATTTCATTTAATTATTACTAACTAATTTAATTTCATGAATATGATAGGCACAGTTACAGATAATAATTAATACTGTGTATTGTTTAATTAAGGAAAATAATAAAAATTGATTATTATTAACTCATTACTTTTTTTGTTCGATAAAAGTTTATTTTAGGCGACTATTCGCCAAATGCCGAATAATAGCTATTATTCGGTATTCGACGAATATCAATAAAATGTCGAGTAATGCCCAATACCGAATAATAGCGAGTATTGGCGGCAACTTTACTGTCAAGTAAATATTTCCATCATATTCGACCATACTATATCATGCGAGATAGTATCAGCAATAAAAACAAAGCGCATCTTTTAATTAAAATATCCGGTGAGCTTCTGATGATGCCCTCACACTTCAGAAGTCATTTAGTTCGAAACTAATCTAAAATCTAATTTTCGTAAAGAAATATTTGGACTATATTTGGATGCCATTCAAGAGTAAGCAACATCCTAGGTAACATTAATATTTAATTAAATTAACTCAGACAGTCATCCGAAGTGGCCGAATCGACACGAGGCGTAGCCAAATGTGACATGAGTGTTTTAATACCTAATTATGTACAGTTGCATACAATACTTTATCTACACCCATGATATGAATCTTCTATAAAAAGTTCTGAAACCATAGGGTGGGGTACAGTGTTGTAGAACCTCTATGCAAATACATGTAAAGTTTAATTCCTGAATATCTACTACAATCAATGTATAGGTAATAATATACTTATTTATGTGATTTTTTTTTACATAATGGATCGTACAATTTTTAAAATGCTTTTGAATAAAATAATAATTCAATAATAATATTTAGGGGTGACGGTTTGAAATTTACTGATAATTCTTAAAAATATACTAAAAGCTCATCTTCAGAAAACGATGTGACTGAAAATGATGACTTTTTGATAATTTCCAATTCATGAAATCTTGGTACGCCCTTTTATATTGTTTTCTCGACTTTCTGGTAATTTTTTTTTTTTTTTTTTTTTTTTTATTGCTGATCTGTAAGCCTTTTGACCACAATCTCACCTGATGGTAAGTGATGATGTGGTCGAAGGTGTTAGCAGGCTTAACCTAGAATGACTGGCTCTCAAGAATAGCTGCCGGAACACACCGTTAGGTGCTTGGCGACAGATTTTCTACTTGAGGGTGGTCGCTAGCCAGGCGGGCATTCGCAAAAATGCCCTTCCACCATGCGGTGAAGCTCAAGCCCGCGGCGGGATTCGAACCATGGACCTGCTGCGCAGCAGTCCATGCCCAAAGCCACTGAGCTATCACTGCTTAAAAATTATTGGTTAGAAATATCCTTTGCTGCATTAGACGTATCTGGTGGTGTGTTATCAAAGCTCGTATCACTAATTTTTGTAAAAAAACAAACTAATACATTTTGCAATACTTATATTTAACAAAAAGGGCGGAATACGACGAGGATACAGGAGGACGAGGAATAACAGATCTTTTTTTTAAACACGCCGCTGTGGTAGTGAAACGCGCGTGTCGGACAATGTTCTTTTTTGGAAAGGTGTTGCGTTGTAACATTTTTTACAACATTATAACACTAGTTTGGATTATATTATGGTTACTATAAGACAAAGAGTTTTAATGTTGACAATAAGCTAGCTGCTTCAGAAACTGAAAAAGAAAAAAATTTATGGGGAATTATAGCATGGGTGAGATAAAAACTCTTAAAACACGTAGCATTCGTCACTTGTAACGAAATATATTTCTTAAAGGCATAGGTTCCCGCTTATCATCAGATGGGCATAGTGCGCGTTCCGTCCCAGTCCCGCAAAAAAAAGATAACTGATTCCAACAGGAGAGCCAGTAATTTTAGGTTAGCCTGAACAACATCTTCAACCACATCATCACTTACCATCAGGTGAGATAGTGGTCAAAGGCTAACCTATCAAGCATAAAAAAAAAAAAATAACAGAAATAATTCTGTATAAGCTAAGCAAGCGTCGATGCTGTTTAAAATAAAACAATGTTGTTATACGTACTCCAAGATCACATTGGGTAAAGTCATCTGATCCAACCGAAGGTGACCGTGAAGCTCGTGCAGATAATTGACGTACATCATTTTCCGCCCAAATTTCACACTGATCACCGGCTTCAGCATCTGCCACACTGATAAAGAAAGAAACACTGTTCACTATTACCATCCTCGCAGATCTCTCAATATCCTAGTTCTAAGTATCCGTTCGTGGAGCAAAAGTACTAATGTGATATTGTGAATAATTACCGACGCGTATGAAGTTCGTCGGGTGCACGAGGTAAAGAGCCTTCATGTTCTTCTTATATTTCCTGTCGAAGTTCCTGTAGGCCTTCCAGAGCCAGGTCACGGGTGGTTTGTTCATATTTGTTAGTCCGCAGTGGAAGTACACCAGGGTATAGTCTTGTTCCACATACTTATCCAGGGTGAACATTAGGAATCTGAAAAATAATTCATCAATGAAATTTTGTTTCGGAAATGCAATAACTCCATCGAAAGTAGGTAATAATAACAGAATGCGAAAGGGAAGGAAACGAAGTGAATACATGAACCAAGAATAGCCATTTTGGAACTAAATTTCACAGGCTGTTCAATATTATAAAAGAATAATTATTTGAACATATTCCTCCAACTCATCGTCATCCACGAAGGGGATGGCAGTGGTTTTACATTTTAAAACCACTGCTACTGTTTAGGTACACGATTCCAGGACATTTTAAATTTGATTGTCACCTTGACAGCTGTCAGTTTATGAGCTATTTCGAGTATATGAAAATATTCATGTCGATTCGAGCACAAATACAAAATCAACACTATAAATAATATCATGAACATTGACATTGATATCTATCACTTAAAACGTCTATTTATTCTCCGAACTGTTCTTGAAAATGTCCTGTATTAAAAAACAATATCAGTTCTCCAGTCCAGGCATCGAACCTCTCACTAGTTCGACGTGAAGTTTATCCTTACTATAGCGACAATTAATACAAAGATATAAATAATTGAACTAAACAATTAGCCAGATGACATTGTTTTTCTTATGTAACTGGACCTGCCAAGGAAAGTGAAGTGAAATAAAATAATTTGTTTATGTGATTGTCACGTAAAAAACACGAGGTCCATCTTATGTTAAGCGTTAACCTCTGCCCATAACAGATGCATTACGTCACAAGTGACGTACTGCACTGCGCCCGTCACTCTGAGACATACATTTGTTGAGTCTCATGTGCCTGTAATTTTACTGGATCTCAAGGACTACTGCCGGAACACACTGTTAGGTGCTTGGCGAGTTATTTTCTACTTGTTTTATTAACTCTATAAATATTTCATACTAGTTGAAAGGTAAAAAGTAATTATATAATAGTTCCATTCTCCCGCTTCCAAAAAAATAAAACATATCGCAATATTCACAATCACAAATTATAAAATATCACCGTATCAATAATGGCGTTCGCAACAGAGCAGCGACCTAGTTTATGGAAAAATCAGTACATATATTGAAAATCGAACAAGTTAACCATGCCAATGACATGCACTTAATTCTTAGAATACGCGGCTGATCATATAGCTGAACAGACAAAGAATTGTAGAGGAAATTATAAAGCGCGCTCGCGACGCTTTGAACCAACCGTGAGCAAAAATAGTTACTTTTTAATACTTGTCAAAGGAGAGCCGTTTATGGCAACCACTAGCTAATAATTTTCAGTATTGGTACCAGGTCACGTTATTATTGTACAGAGCATGGTTAACACTGGCGGCTGAATGAGAAATGATGCCCATTTTATATTCTTTTCATATTCGTGCTAAGTATACTTGCACTGCATTCGCTATGGAGACAATAAATGCAAAAATATACAATTTAAATTTCTTCGCTTTTTTTTGAGCGGCAATAAAGGGTACGGCCGTCCTTTTTGTAAGCGGCTACCGTGGCCTATCATCTGCAGTACCATTAGTACTGACATTGCGTTACCGACCCTTAAGGACTGTTAATACCCTTTTTAAAAGACCCCATGTCATATTTAATAGGAAAGACCAAATAATCGGGTAAACTTTCCTTCGTTTCAAGCGTACTAACTTTGTTTCTTTGATAGCATAGTCAGTCCTCAATAAAACAAAATAATATTTGGTTGGCCGATCGACGTACTTAACCAATTTCAAACAGAATTATCCCAAAGATAAGACCTAGTAAGATCGATTTTAGCTCCTGAAAACGACTACTGTAAAATTTATTAGGTTACTTTTTCATTGTATAACCTTTCTTTCAACCAGAAATAAAGCGAAGTCAACAATGCACGTTGGTAGCACAATCCCCACTCAATAGACGATGATTCATGATGAGGCACGATTAGTAAGGATAAAATAAAACAGTAATGTATATCGCTAAATCATCAGAACTAGTACGCATCTCTCACTAGTGACCCAGTTCATGAAAAATTCGGACTACCTGTCCACTCCTTTTACAGTTGAAGGTTTTAAAAATAGTCAGCCTGTCCGTGACCTATTTTAAACATTTTCTCGTTTTTATTTTCAAATCGATTGTCACGGTACAAAGTGATTGAAGAGGGAAGCCTGGATTTCTATACAAAAAAAAAAATAGGTTGCAGGTAACAGTGTCATCCGTCATCCGTATATCCCTACTTTTATACAGCGTATGTGACTAAAGGCAACACAATGATACAATGGAAATATATTGTCTAAAAATATAAAGGACAACACTAGAACATATTGTAAAAACGTTGGGCTTTAGTTCTAATTGACAACAACTATCATGAAATATAGGTACAAGGATCCAATAGGTTCTGATGTACAGCAACCTCCTACTTTGACGTGAGTAGCGGACTTGCAATCATTTTAGGCGAAGTTTTTCATTTAACTTGTTTTTGTTTATACGAAAATACCCCCATTCTTAAGTCGGAAACTGTACGGCTTAAGTGCATGTTTAACTCAGCGATGACTTTGTTAACTCTTTGGTAATATACGTTAAACTTAGCTAATATGTAAAGAAAGGCAAAAAAATGTTACGCAAAATTTTATTTTGGAGCTCTCCGAACTGAATCGAATTTATAGTAAAAATTCAATTTGATTACGAAATTCTGAAAATATTTTTATTTTTATACCGAAAGGCACTTTATTTAATAGAATTACTGTCCTTGATACAAATTAATTTACTAGTTGGAAAGGTAAAAAGGATGAAAGTAATCGAATAATTAGAATAATACATAGTAGTTCGATGTATAATGAAATACGTAAATTAGTCTATATTTATAAACCATACAAAAAAAGTCTGTCGATAAAATGATGAAGAAAAGAAGATATTATATAGTTATAGAACATATTTAAACAGATTATTAAAAATTTTGTCTGCCTGTATGTTCACGCTTCATATGGCTGGCGACGCCCACGACTATTTTCAAGTAAGTTTTTCACATAACATGCCGACTTGATAACTACGCGATTGGAAATATGAAATAAGTACAATTTATTTTAGCACATTAATGAACAAGTAGAGTTTTGCACTTCGGAAAGCGGTAAAATATAATGACACACTTTTCTTTATTACAGACAACATATATTTAAAGTTTCTTAATCGGCTCAGGCACATAGAAAATACAATAAACATATAGATAACGACATTTTACATATTATTGTAGCACAAAATGGTCTGTGAGCCGAAACTTTGTGCTCCAATTGTATTACTTTTACCGTCATAGGGGACGGTGCCATCAACCTATTAATACAATTTGGAACACAAAGTTTCGGTTTGAAAGATTTCGTTCAGGTGACCGATTGGATGAAGCGCCGGATGCTTACATCCGGCGCGAAATCGGAGGACTTAAGTTCGATTTCCACCCGGTATAAAAAAAAAATTGTGCTCCAATAATTTGTAGAATGTGATTATCGCTTAGCACGCGGTAGTGCTTTTAATCATTTTTAGAAAAACAGATTATGAACTTTCGCATAAGGAGAACAAGTCCTTTGTTTGGTTGAAAGCTTTAGCATATTATGATTAATGAAAGCAAACTTAAAAAAAGTAGGAAAATATTTGAACGCTATCTAACAACTTGCATAAGATAATTTACTTCTTGTGATTCAATTAGCCAGTACTCATAAACAAAAACTATCTTTATATTTTTATTTTGTAAGTGAAGTAACAATTACAAGTATGTACCTAATTCATTAATAAAAAAATACCGCCGATACTTTGCTTTGGCCTAACAACCCCTTCAGTTCAAACGAATGACAGCCAACAAAGAAGGACACATACGCCTTCTTTGCTGTTGGAGTTTAAAAAATTCATGTATTATGTCAATCGCACCCGTCGCCGTTTACATTATATTTTGCTATATAGTTAAGTTTTAGCATAACTATAAATTTTACTGGCACAGAGAAATCGATATTGACACGACACATCAAAGATGAAATGCGCACAGCAATAATTAAAATATCACACTATTTTACACTTTAATAACGCTTATCTTTGAAGAAAGGATAGAAAAACTCTATGTACGACACATGTTGAATCGAACTCTGACTTAATGAATGAAATTTTTCAACACTATAATTTACTTTAATAATTACATAAAAAATATTTTATGAATAAATTAACATTATAAAACTAAGCAACACAAAGTATCCACAACCCTTTCTCAATTTTTTTATAAGACTTCGTCGAAGTTTGAAGATAAGATGATAAACAAAACGCACAATATAATTTAAAAAAACACACGACTTACTTCAAGAGCTTATCGTGATTGAGGTCCTTGGCTGGCGGGAAGCGGCAAGCGTAGATCACTATCACACGGCGACCCAGCTCGTCATCTCCGACCATTTCCACCAACCCCGTGGCAGCCAAGTCTTCATAAAAGTATTCTTCATGTGACGAGTTTGAGATCTGGAAACACAAGCAATTGCCCATGGTTAATGGAGGCAGAGATACGAATGAAGTAGCCATCGGGTACGCGGGATTTTTCAGCTGCACCGGTGCTTAATGCGCATGTGCCGGCTTCAGGTGGCTTGCATTTACGGGTCACGATAGGAGGTACGGAGAACCAATCTATTTTGTAAAATATTAAAAAATGTAAAATAGTGCAAGTCCATACTTATTTCTATTTAGCGGCATACTTTATGTTTCAACTAGATTTCATAGACGAACACATACGCCATGTAAAGCTCAACATCCCTTGACTTTTAAACTCAAACAATGACTTAATGTTTTCAGAACCGAATATAACACATAATTATTTATTTACATACTAAGCATTTAAAGGAGGATGTTCTCAAATAGGTAAGAAAAGTGGACATATTGGCAGATAATACTACCCTATGAGATATAGTATGTTAGGTGGTAAGAGTGGCACTCTGCATTCGATTCATACTGTTGAAATTTTAAGGATCACAGTGCAAAATGGCATATTTTCAGAAGACGCTGCTGGGTCTTCCGCGCATTTTTCCTTTCGTCGCCTTTTATCGCACCCACAGAAAGATAAGGGGCGATTGGGGGTGGGTGGTGATTCTAATTCAGCATCCCACAGGGATAAAGTCTAGAACCTTTGACATATGATAACAGTGAGGACCGAAAAAGCGGCCTACCTTCAGTACCTATCAAAATAATGTCATTGAACCTAGATAGTTAAAATCATATTTGTATCCGATACTAAATTAAAACAATGAAACTCGCAACACCGTCGAACAAATGATAAATACTAGGAAACGAGAATTGAAATATTGTTTTCATTGACCTACTTACAAATTCATGTCAGGTGATGAGACTCTCGAAATATAGGTCCTGAGTTATCGTAATTGATAATAGGTACACACATAAAAATATAAATGAAATTGCAGTTTTGAGCATGTAACATGATTCAAAGACTTAGTTTTCTTTTTATGAAATTATGTAGTTACTTATATGAGTGTTAAAAAAGTATCTCTCAAAATTGTTCAACCCTTATCCCACAAATATGGGGGTCTTCTACTGACCTGATTCTTCTACATAAACAAACAAAAATACACCACTATCTTTTTTCATCTAACTAGAGAAGTTTCTACATTACCGATTGGAAAAGTAAACGGGCTCGTTTCAACTTTTTTTTCCAGTCGGACTATGGAAAAAAGAAGCAATTATTTTTCTTATTGGGCATAGATTGTTGCTCGTTTGGTTTGGGCACGTTGAATACAGACACGTTAATTAGTTACTAAGTAAATGATTGCATTCCAAAATTCTTAGACTTAAAGTTTAACATAAAAACATTTATATGCATATTTGATATTATTACACGACTGTCCAAAAAAGAAGAGTCAGGGTTCATGTACGTATGTATGTTTGTGAGTATCTTTATTCCACTAATAACTTCTATACGGCTTAACCGATTTTAATGTAAGAGATATCATTAGATTCATCTTGGTAGCGCAAATGACACTGGGTACATAAAAAGAATAAAACAACAAACTGGCGGATTTTAGACTCCATAATGTAAGATAAAAATATTTTTATCAAAATGAAGAGCTTTAAAAAACAATTCCATAAATATATATAACTTGCACTTTAAATTTCAATGGAACGATAAAAAGTTTTTTTTTTTTTTTTATGCCTGATAGGTTAGCCTTTGACCACTATTTCACCTGATGGTAAGTGATGATCTAGTCGAAGATGTTGTACAGGCTAACCTAGAATTGCTGGCTCTATAGGACAGCTGCCGGAAAACACCGTTAGGTGCTTGGCGACAGATTTTCAACTTGAGGGTGGTAGCTAGCCAGGCGGGCATTCGCAAAGTGCCCTACCACCATGCTGTAACGACTGCCATCCTAAGACAACAACCGGGACCGACGGCTTAACGTGCCCTCCGAAGCACGGAAGCGCTCAGTAGTAATGTCACTAGCGGTCACCCATCCAACTCCTGACCGCGGCGGACGTTGCTTAACTTTGCTGATCGATTCAGAATGGCCGAGCAAACTTCGCTACGAGCGCTTCGAACGACTCGAACTTCGAACTTCGAAGGTCTAACGGAAATAAAAAAAAAGCATTCGGGTTTTTTACTTTTTTAATTAATATACTTGTTATACGTTCATAGTACTTAAACGTAATTTGAATAAAGGTATGATGACTTTTGATGATAATTAAACCACAGCAGCGGAGCCCGCGCGTTATTCGTGCTAAAGCAAACTTAAGTTGCATGTTCGATGGGCAGCGCAGCAGGGTAAAGAATTACTAACGGCACATATCACCAATCTTGGGTTTAGCTGTATGCGAATCACTTCCGTGGGGAAGCGAAACTCAAGTACATAATTATATTTGTATGTTTGCGTTTGGAGCGGAGTGAAAATTAAGTCTGGAGAGTGTTATTAGCAGATCGTGACAACGCCAAATGTTTGCGTATATCGAGGTTTACGAATAAATATAGTTTCCTTCCTCTGCCTTTTCTAACAAAACTTTAATAAAATATATTAGCCCTTAATTCACTTCCTGAGCCCAAGAGACTCATATTCAAATTTTATAACATCACAGTATATTTGTTTTAGCGCCTAGTTTCCCCCTCGTCTCAATACCTTCATATAGTGACGTGAGATATGTGATGCCGAATGGACTTGGGCGTACGCCTTGTATTTCGTGAGTAATCACGCCAAGTGAGTCCCTGCTCGGATTCATACGAGTACTTCTTAATTGTGTTAAGATATTTTATTAACATTTGAAATTTTATTTGTTGTGACTTTTAAATCTATATGATTTATTTATTGTAGTTTAATCGCAAAACGTAAAAAATGATATTTCTGACGATTTGAGACATACTGAAACCAATGACAAATAACCTAGGAAGGAGAGAAGATATTGATATTTATGCATAAATTGCATAAATATCAATATCTATGCTACTGAACCAGAACAAAGATTGCTAATTATTATGCACAAAATGTCAGAAACCGATTTGATTCATGGGTTTCGAATCCGCGACCATCCGTCCGTATAGCTGAGATATGTTCTGCCAATAACATAATGAGTTATAGATCTAATTTATCCTTTCTTTCCTAACGGTTAACCATCTCAAGGATAAGGGCGATATCTCAGCCAAATTGAATTGTATGAACACTCTAATTTCAACCTGTTAACAAAGCAATACTAACTTTATTAATGATACCAAGTGTCTAGTACTGGTTCCGGTACAAGTCAAGGGTACTAGCGGTCGTACTACAATTACAACAGTAGTATCTTGGCATAAACTATTAGCACGCACAAAGAGCGTCGTGCGCTCATATTGGTTATACCTATAGGTAATCTTTGACGTTGGGTTTATCCTCGCTATGAAACGAGCGCTGCCTAACGAACGCCCTGCTCTTGGAAATGTGCCTTTAGCTTAAAATGGAAAGTGCGAAACTTTTATATGAAATGAGCTTAGCAATTACTCGGCACAGTTCAAACTAAGGTAAATCTGAGAAAAGTCTTAGTTCAGTTTATACAGTTTTATTCATTATTCTGATCAATATCACACAATAGACATTACTAATTCACATTATATTGCTGAAATCATACAACGCAGCCACATATCAATAATATTATATTGAGGAAACATGGATTATTGTTACACGACTTTAGTAACAAATGCCAAGTATATATATATGTATATATATATATATATATATATACATATATATACCAATAGTATATTCATCCCGCTGGTTGCACCAGCCTTAGCAGGTTACTAACTAAAACAATGCACAATTAAAACACTCGGAATAAGGATTATATTGGGAGTATTCAAATTCAAAATTCAAATTCAAATTCAAAATCATTTATTCAATTTAGGCGTCTACGACGCTCTTATGAAGGTCAATTACAAATTTTAATATTGAAATATTCTACATTGTACTGCCACGTTCAGCAAAAAAAGTTTACAGAGCCACTGCGAGAAGAACGGGCAAGAAACTCGGGGCCATTCTTTTAAACGTCTTTTTACAATGTGTTATAAACAATATAATACAATTATTACAATATTTGTTTAAATTACGTAGGAGACATGTGATGGCTTGGCAGAGGTGGAATTTTCCAAGCATTTTTGTCGTTTAAGTAATCACAAACTGTGTAGTAGGATTTCTTCATCAAAATATTTTTCACGTGCAATTTGAATTTTCCTTCTGTGAGCATTGTAATATGTTCGGGAATTTTATTATAAAACCGCACACAATTACCTAAAAAGGACCTTTTATTTGTCTTTGCTAATCTAAAACATGGTACCGTTAATTTATATTTGTTCCTAGTGTTGTAATGATGGTTGTCACTGTTTAATTTAAATTTACTCAAATTTTTCCGAACATACATAATATTTTCAAATATATACAGACTCGGTAAAGTTAATATATCAATTTCTTTAAAAAGATCCCTTAGAGATTCCCTAGGATCCATTTCATATATGGCTCGAATTGCACGCTTTTGTAAGATAAAGATTGTCTCTATCTCAGCAGCAGCTCCCCACAGCAATACACCATACGACATAATACTGTGGAAGTATGCGAAATAAACTAGCCGTGCAGTAGCTACATCTGTTAACTGTCTTATCTTACAAACTGCATATGCAGCAGGACTAAGTCTTCCGGCTAGATCATGTATATGTGGATCCCACTGTAAAGTTGAATCCATTTTGATTCCCAAAATGACTGTCGCTTTGTCAATAGAGAGTTTATCTAGGCCAAGCTTAATGTTTGGTTCAACATAAGGAACATTTGGTAATGAAAACTTTAAACATTTGGTCTTTTTTGAATTTAACAGAAGATTATTAGCGGCGAACCATCCAGAGATCATAGATAACACATTATTTACATGAATGAGTTCACTATCTTTCCTATCTACTTTAAAAATCAGAGAGGTATCATCCGCGAATAAAACAATATCACAGAAATCTTTGACCATGCAAGGCAGATCATTAATATACGCTAGGAACAGAAAAGGTCCCAAAATTGATCCCTGCGGTACACCTATTTTTACGAAAGACCCGGAAGAAGTATTGCCATTTATTCCAACCATCTGTAGCCTGTCAGACAGATATGACTCTATTAGATTCAAAGCTTTTCCACGAACACCATAGTGTGAAAGCTTACGAATCAGAGTGCAGTGTTCTACACAGTCGAATGCCTTGGAAAGATCACAAAATACGCCAATAGCGTCATGTGAACTCTCCCAGGCTTCAAGTATATGTGACATCAATTGAACACCTGCATCTGTTGTCGATCTGCTCTTAGTGAAACCAAACTGATTCTCATTCAATATATTATGCTCATTAAAATGAGATAAAAGTTGTTTGAGCATAATTTTTTCGAATACTTTACTCAGAACGGGTAAGATGGAAATAGGTCTATAATTGCAAGGGTCAGATGCAGCCCCCGACTTCAAATTGGAGTGATTTTACTTAGTTTCATTAAGTCGGGGAAACTTCCTCTATCAACACAAAGATTGAATATTGTTACTAAGTATGGTGCAATAATGCAAATAATAGACTCTGCCACTTTAACTGACATACCATTATTAAACAAAATACTATGAACTATATACAACACTACAGCTACTACAATAAAAGCATTTAGACACCTATAAGTCATAGCAGACTCATAGGCAGTCCAAATGCTCCAGCCCACTCCCAGTTGGCAGCGTGCCCAGCATGCTGGCAGCATTGCCCCGTTGAATTGCAATGCTTATTCGTTGAGCCAAATATGTGCCAGCATTTTGATCACGCGTCGCATCGACCAAGCGCTCAGATAGGTTTTGGAAAATACGATGAGCTCCCGGTCCCCACGGACCCAACGTCTCTACACCAAACGGCTCAAATATGTAACCCATACCGAGGTTAGCATATTTGCGCCGCTTGAGTTGTTCCGCCGAAGTAGCCGCAGCGCCAGCCCTCACGTTGGTTTCAGAAAGATGTGACGGCGCTAAAGTGTCCACGCACGTAGCGTCCCACACTAAGGGCCGTCCTAACTTCCACGGAACCAGAGTCATGCCGTCAGGTCTTTTACCATCGTCACGCATCAGACCATTCGGTTCGAGAATAGCTGGAACATTGGCGCTGGTAAAAGCCCGGCGAATGATATCGTTAAGGCTGGCGTGGCGGGAAATTCGACCAGCACTTCGAGAGCAGGAGAGGCCATGGTGACCGAGTTGATCAACTGCAGTACCACACTGGCAGTGATGTGCAACACAACACCTTGCACCCAAGCGTAAGCTAATAGCTAGACGAAAAGCGGATGGATCTATAAGGCTACCAGTTTTGTAAGAAGGAATGGCCTGTAACCAAAGGCCAGATTCCCACACAGAAACAGCGAGAATACGAGCACGATCTGCGATGCTAGAACACGTATTTAAAAGATCTTTCCGTGTTAGCTCGCATAGGGGCCGATCCCACTGTTTCTGAGATGACAACATTTTTGGGAATTCAGTATTTGGACAAGCCAGTCTCCATGTGTTTTTGGCCTCAGCCAGATATGCTACATCGAAAGAGCCTAAAAATCGTGCAAGAATTTTTTCTACTAATTTGTGTGTACTGTGTACAGAAGACAAAAAAGCTGGTAATGCCACACTAGAAATTTTGCGTATCCCTATGCCCCCCAACCTCACAGGGAGGGAAGCTTGCACCCAAGCCCTATCATCCATCTCAACATTCAAAACCGACACTAACGTATCTTTTACTAAGTTGTCTAAGCTTAACAAAAGCTCACTGTGTTGCCACAGCTGACAACATCTTAAATAGTATGTAAATTTAGGAACGAAAAGGCAAAATCTTATAATTGTAAAAGCCATATGGGCGTTAATTTTGGATAATCTGCTAGAAGCATTTCTAAACTTTTGAATTTGTTCTTCGACAAATGGTGATAAAGATTCGTTAAGAATCAGTGAACCCAAAAGACGAAGCGAACTTTTTTCTACTAATTTTATATTAGGCGCAAGTAAGTTGAATTTTTCAATAATCGAAACTTTATCCGGACAAGTATCACAAACAAAAAGTTCACATTTAGAAAAATTTAGTTCAAGGCCAATAACACGAAAATCGTCTATAAGTACTCGCAAGTCATCCAAAACCGTGTTCGCATCGCCTCCTAAGGTTCCGTCATCCAAATACCAAACGTTAAGTTTTGATTGGAGACGTTGAATTATTGAGTGGATCGCAAGGCTAAAAATGGCTGGTCCCAGAGGATCACCCTGTTGACATCCTACGGAAGATAAAATAACGTTATTTTGGTATGTTAATTTTGACGGTTTGCCGTAGCATTGCCAAAGAAAAGGGTATAATTCCGGAATTTTATCTTTCACTTCAGTCAAAAGAGTGCCTCTATCTAAAGAGTTGAATGCATTTTTAACATCCACCTTCAAAAGCACATCTCCACAATTTTGATCAAGAAATGTGCGAAGTGAATGTACAGCAGCCTCACAGCCACCCTGTGAACCAAAACCGAGTTGCAGTGGTTGAAAAAGATTACTTAAAAAAGCAACCTTTTTCCTACAACCGCATTTGGCTGTGAGGCGACGATAAGTGGTGCCTACTGCTATAGGCCTAATACCATATATACTGACATACCCCAGAAGTCTTCAGTACTCTTTATGTTTAAACTTTTTAATGTCTTTATAATTTCAAAGTTTGTCGTGTATCTGAAAGAGAAGTCCGGTGTTTTGCAGGGAAAATTATGTTTTAATAGGGCTTCTGCTACATTGGGACAAGAATCCAATGATTTAGTGGCTTGTAGGGGTAAGTTAGAAAAAAAAATTTCAAATATATTCGCCACTTGTATTGGATCAGAGATTTGATGTTTATTAATAGTTAAGACATATGTTGAATCTCTAGGTTTATTCTTACCAGTCTCAGTATTTATAGTCTTCCAAATGGTTTTTATTTTATTTTTAGACTTGCTAATTTTGTCTCTAATAAAAAGAGATTTAGCGCACAAGCAAACAGACTTAAAAATTTTTGAATAGTTCCTAACATAATCATGAAACTGCTTGCAAGATGTTAAATTTTTCCTGCGATACAGATCAAACAAATAATCTCTACTTTTTCGGATACCTCTAGTTGCCCAATCACCAAACTTCAATTTTCCATTTATTTGTTTCTTTATTTTTGGACAAACTTTTTGAAACTCAATATTTACTAAAGAAAATAAGTTATTGTAGATGTCATTCGGGTCACAGTGAGAAAAACTTGTTATGCCAAGCTTAGCTTCTATATTGGTACCGAGAATTTCTAGCCTACTGGTTGTTAACGGCCTATGTTCAACTTCATACCTCTCTGTTTCTCTATTTCCATCAAATTTTATCGCAAGGCCCTCATGATCAGACCTAATACCTTTCAATATTAACTTTTCTTTAATCTTACAGTTTGAGTATATATTGTCTATACAGGTAGATGAAGTGTCTGTTATCCTAGTGGGCTCACAGAACAGAAATTTCAAATTAAATGACTTAAATAATGAAATAAGATCAGTCTTATTTTTAGAATTCATTAAAATATCTATATTAAAATCACCACATACAAATATGGGTTTTCTGCATTTACAGATTTTCCGCAGTATACTTTCCATAGTGGATAAAAATCCTGCAAAATTTTGAGCACGACCTTGATCTGTTGGTGGTCGATATACACACAACACAAGATGCCTGTCCACCTCCACACAAGCAACTTCACAGACACGTTCGACAGAACATCTGACTAAGTCACGGCGTTCTTTAAATTTTAAGTTATTATTTACAAGAATAATACACCCTCCTCCTTCTGCAGATGATCTGTTAAACGCACTGCCTACACTAAAATTCTTAACATTAAATAACATTGTATCTGCTCTTAGCCATGTTTCAGTAAAGCATAATATATCAAAAGGATATTTATCTAAGAGCATTTCAATTTCAAGTATTTTGCCAGGGAAGCGATTTATATTTTGGTAGTACAGTGCTATGTCAGAACACTTCCCTGTTGTCGGACTTAAAAGTTTAAATAGTCTGACTCAACATTTCTATTAGTACATGTACTAAAATCTGTAACGTCAATAGAAGACTTGGTTATATTTCCTATAACCGACTCAATATTATAAGCTACCAAAGTAGCAATCAGATTTTTATATTTCTTAGGTAGGTACATCCTATCCCGAGTCAACATAAATTTAGTAATAAATTTATTACAGTCAAAAAATAAAAGTTTGTCACTATGACGACATGTCATATTAAATAGTATGGTATTTAAAGAATGAATATGCTCATTCTGATTTTTAGTCAGTGCCTCTGAATAGGGAAAAGCACATAACATAATTTTAAATGCACTAAGGCTTATCAATGAGGTAACATTTGCTATTAACTGTTTCCTGTCAATACCTAAACTTTGGCCTAAGTACAATATAACAATGGTATTCCTATCAATTTCAGAAGCCATAATTTTCTTCTCAATATGTTGATAAGAAGCACCAGGCATGCAGTAATTTTCTACAGAGCAGTGAAGTGAATTACCTAGTAATGAACCAAAGTTTTTGCCTATTGCATCTGAAAATACCAAAACCTTGGTAACCATATCCTGGTTAGTGGTGATACTCTGATTCTTCCTCTGCGCTGCTTCTGTGCATGTTTTGTTCAATGGCAGAGGTGTATGGCAAATTGTTGGTATTGCATGGGGCTCTCTGGTTGGTTGAAGCTGACCCATAGACCTTGAGCATGCACACTCAATAGTTCTTCCTCGATTAATTCTATTCTCGATTAATTTACATGTTTTTCAAATCCTTACGAGTAAATGTTAAGACATACCTACGTGTGTTTTATCTTAACGAAACTTTCAAATTTGAAATGATCCTTTGTTTATTTACTCGTATTCCAAAATACATAAACAAATCTATGTCCTTTAAGTTTTCACAAAAAACATTCGAAGAGATTACAAATATACTATACAATTAAAAGAGCAATATTTGTCTAAGTAAAGATATATATCAAACAAATTATTGGAGTACAAAATTTTTTGCCCAAGACAGGAATCGAACCCGCATCCTCCGATATCGCGTCGGATGCTTAACACCATCTCAGCCACCTTGACATTGGCATTTCTGCCGAAACTTTGTGCTCCAATTGTATTACTTTAACCGTCATAGGGGACAAAAATGTTGTACTCCAATAATTTGTTTGATATGATTTTCGCTTAGCATGCGATAGTGCTTGTAATCATATTTAGAAATAAGAAAAGATATGTTTGTAATAGCGTTTGCTATATCGCACCAATCAATTATCCAAAATTACACAGTACGGTTTGCGGCCGGGAGTAGGCGATTAGTTTTCAATCCGAGTGATGCGCGGTAGATATATTATATAGATGTATAACTAGAAAT
The DNA here is from genome assembly GCA_963854805.1 of Plagodis dolabraria. Lineage (NCBI taxonomy): Eukaryota > Metazoa > Arthropoda > Insecta > Lepidoptera > Geometridae > Plagodis > Plagodis dolabraria. Next base: position 40,300,436 of record OY978440.1, read on the forward strand.
AAATGTATGTTTATATCAATAGTCAGGTCGTCTAGTCTTTTACAAATAAAACTAAAGTATCGCCTCACCGTTTGGCTCGCCATCCCGTGTTATACTATCAATGCATAAAAGATAAGACACAAGCTACTTATCTAATCAGCCAATAGAATAGTAATTGATTCGTGATATCTTATTTAGTTACTTTTCAGATATAACAATTATACACATCGAAATGCCTTCAAATGATGGGAAAATGGATGTACAGGGAGGTGTGTAACATATTTTAAACGCTTTAGTGGTCCTAATTGTTTATTTTTATATTTTTGAGTATGACATGCTGAATTAATCATATCAACGAAAAACTAACTCACCTGAAAACGAATTTGAGATTTTATTTAACGTTTCGTGTAAGTAAATAGCGTTTTAGTTTTTATATATGTTGTACAATCATATAGGTACAACGCAATGTGAGCAACGCAATATGTCACTACTACCAAAACTAAAACCCTATTTACCTACACGAAACGTTAAATAAAATCTCGAATTTTCGTTTTCCAGGTGATTTAGTTGGTCAACAAAAAATATTACTTTTTTCAGTGGGTAATTCACCAACAAATTAATGAGATTATGAATATGTCGGAAACAAACCTAGCTTGTTTTTTTTTCAATTGCTTGCTTATATAATCCTACGAAACACAGTAATCAGTAAACATAGGTATATTTATTCAATTTCATACATCCAAGTAAGTCATTGAAATAAGCAATATCAGAAATCCACTGTCGATCTTAGTTTTAAATTCTCACGCAACAATAAATAAGGCGCAACAAGTACCAAATAAATAAGTTGGACGCCCGTATGTGGAAAGTACCGTTTTTACGACAGAGCAGAAACAAAAAATCATAAAACAAAATGATACTTAGGCCATAAGATTTTCGTAGCTCCTTCAGTCTTTATTAAGCTGACTCGCGTCTGTAGCGGAAAAACAATAATTTAAACAGTTTGATCGCGTTTGAATATAAAGTGATCAAATCAATACGTCTTTAAAAAATACGTCTGATATTGTCACAAATATTCAGCGAATCTCGCGTATTACTTAATCAAGTACAAAAGATAGACCAGTTGGAATTTGGAATTTCCCGCCATACACTAGCGATCACCTAATTTAAAAGTATTATAGGTACTTAAGGGATAGTGTATACGTAGCGCTTAGCAAACAAATAACTTGTCATATTTTGAAAAGCCAATTTTAATGTTTAAACTTTGTGAAGTGAGACGCGTGTCGCGTTGATGTCCTCGGTTGCAAACATTTTATGTTGAAAGTTGTTTACCTCAATCAATCAATCAAATCATTTATTTGCATAGTACAGGTAATACAAATGTGGTCATAATAATATTATTGTTCGCCATACTCAACCCTGGTAGGGTATGCAAATTAAAGGTTCATAAATTTATCCATCAAATTATTACATGTCAATATTTGTAATTAACAAAATATATATATATACAGGGTAGAACATTTCAAAGGGTCAGTGAGGGGAAGTACCTTATCCGTTGCAGCTACTTGGAAATAGTCTTAGGAGACTATACATATTTTTTTTATGGAATTTTGATCCCCATTCACAGATTTAAAAAAAAAAATACAGTTAGCTAGAAAATAGCCATTCTCCACAAAAACATTTTTTGATGCCAATCGGCCCTGTTTCTTATACTGATCAAAATCTTCTATGGAACCAACCATCGTTGGAGTACTCAAAAAGTCAAAAATTTTATCAGTATTAGAAACAGGATCGATTAGCATAATTTTTTTTGTGTAAAATGGCTATTTTCTAGCTAACTTTATTTTTTTTGAAAATCCGTGAATGGGGTGAAATAAAATTATATAAAAAAATTTGGATAGCCTCCTAAGACCATTTCCGAGTAGCTACAACGGATAAGGTACTTCCCCTTACTGCCCCGCTCAAAGTTTCCACCCTGTATATAGGTATTGCGCAAATGACCTCTTCACAAATAATATCTTTTTATTTCTTATATAATGTGTCTACTGCCAGAAACATATCCGCAAAATAAAAAATAAAACAAAAACAAACTACTTCTACATGTATAGTAAGTAATTATAAATTATACATAATAAGTTGGATGAACGAAGCGCATCACTGAGCTAGAAGCATGCCACCGTATTATAGTGAATATAGTAAGTTTACCATCTTGATTGTCCATATTTCCCGATTATCAACATACGAAAGAAGAGTAATTATGATTGTGAACGGCAAAAAATAACACGAATATATTTTCATGTATCGCCGTAAAGGACTGAAATCGTGATATTGGGCGCAACGAAACTAAATCTACAGGAGGATAAAATTGCTTGAATTATTACGTGGTTTCAATCCTGCGTCGCCAAGCATATACGAGTATCTACAAAATATGATAATGGGGATAATAAAAATAGTAACAAGTGTAAAATGGAGAAAATAATTTCAGATAAATATTAAACTTTAAATATGACTCATGAACTATTAATGCCGGAATTAATTTTATTTTATTCATCAAAATACAAATTAAACTGAAATATTTTGTAACTCTTGAATAAATTGACATAATCATACTAATATAATTGTAAATATACCGAAGTGAGTCTGTTTGTTGCTACCCTCGACTCACCTTTTCGGCTGCCTGAAAATTGGTACATACCGACTAACCTACTTATATTCTCTAGATCCTGGAAGGATAAAGATACGATAAGACGTGAATGGTAATTACGACTGACTATGGAGCAGTGATTTTTATTTGATTTTGCGCAAATCGTATTCGTAACCTTCATATTATTAAGGTAATTACTTATTAACAACACTTTCTTTGTATAAAATGATGGAGTATTTAGTATTTAGCTTTTGTGAGGATTTACGTAAAAGTTTTGCCATTTAGGGGCGCGATGCTAAAAACGTTGAGAATACGCGAGGAGATCCTTAATTTATTTTCAATATTCACTACATCAGTCAAACATATAACAACCGGTTAATAAGTACATCTAGCAATTTAGTAATATTATTTTTGGCAGTTCACAATTTTTCGTAACTTTATAATCTTACTAGATTGATTATACGGTGACGGTTACATTTTATTACCGTGTTAGCTAAACACTATTGACGGCGTCAAAGAAATGCAGCACAAAATAAATAAATAAAAACGAATTCATATTATTTAGGCTAAGGGAAAAAAAATGCTGATTATATGTGTGCGAATAACGATTCTGTATTTTACTGTACCTATAGAATACCGGTGAATCATCTTTAACGGAAAATTCAAAATATAGGCAATATTTTTTGTTACTGGGTCACGTTAGTATTGTTCTTGTCCATACAGTCCACGATATTTTATGAAGATGCTTCTTATTTTACATTGAAAGATTGTAATACTAATGCAACAATATATGTACATGTACAGGAAACGTGATTCAATATTACTAAACAGGTTTACGTGTACATACATACGAGTATTTCCAACTGAATGATAGTTAAACATCTTTACAATATTATGTATGCAACAACCGTCTAATATCCCGAATACAAACAATAACAGTAAATAAACTATATTTTAAATTTTCCAAACACTAATCAATATCTTAATTTAAAAAGTTACAAAGCTTCTATTATTGAGATGCAGCGTTGCCAAAACTGTAGGGCGGGCGTGGTCAATGGCTCACCTCGCAGTATGCTCCTACCAACCAGGCGAGGTCCTCCGCGATTGTGTCTTCTATGGTAGCGTCGCTGAGGGAACACGGGAGGTCCTCGTCGCGCCGGCGGAACTTATAATAAATATATAAGTATATTTTTAAATTGACATTAAGTAAAATTACTGTACCTATAAAGTTAACGAAAACATCAACTCTCAGTTCGCTATACGCTATTAGAGAACTCAAAGGTTTTTAGTCACGTTATATATTAGCTGCCCGCCCCGGCTTCGCACGGTTAATTACGACTATAAATTGAGATGTAAGATCCTATCTTTCAATTTGGATGAAATTGCACATGGTGTGCAAATCAAATTTAAAATCGGTTCAGTAGTTTAGGAGTCCATCGCGGACAAACGACGTGACACGTAATTTTTATATATAAAGATTTACCAAGTTTTAAATGTATATATTAAAAACTTCACAAAAAGGAAGGGGAGTAGTAGAAGTTATAACTATAGTTGACAATAGTCACAGCGCAGCTCATATTATTCCAATATCATAATTGTAATGAATCATTTCTTTATCAATATAATATTTTAAGAGTGGTTTATTATTAAGTAAATAGTAGTAGTTAGTTTATTTTATATTATTTTTATTTATCTATTATTTATTTTATTATTATTTATTTATTTATTATTTCTAAAATTTGTCAAAAACGAAGAGACCCTCAATTTTATAAAAACATATATGTATTTTTTTTTTAATGCCTGATAGGTTAGCCTTTGACCACTATCTCACCTGATGGTAAGTGATGATGTGGTCTAAGATGTTGTTCAGACTAACCTAGAAAGTCTGGCTCTCAAGGACAGCTGCCGGAACACACCGTTAGGTGCTTGGCGACAGATTTTCAACTTGAGGGTGGTAGCTAGCCAGGCGGGCGTTCGCAAAGTGCCCTACCACCATCCTGTAACGACTGCCATCCTAAGACAACAACCGGGACCGACGGCTTAACGTGCCCTCCTAAGCACGGAAGCGCTCAGTAATAATGTCACCAGCGGTCACCCATCCAAGTCATGACCGCGGCGGACGTTGCTTAACTTTGCTGATCGATTCAGAATGGCTAAGCAAACTTCGCTACGAGCGCTTCAAAATTTGAAGTATTATTTTCTAGAATAAGAATAAGAATAATTTATTTGCTCAAATTCAAATTCAAATTCAAAATCATTTATTCAATTTAGGCGTCTACGACGCTCTTATGAAGGTCAATTACAAATTTTAATATTGAAATATTCTACATTGTACTGCCACGTTCAGCAAAAAAAGTTTATAGAGCCACTGCGAGAAGAACGGGCAAGAAACTCGGGGCCATTCTTTTAAACGTCTTTTTACAATGTGTTATAAACAATATAATACAATTAGTACAATATTTGTTTAAATTACGTAGGAGACATGTGATGGCTTGGCAGAGGTGGAATTTTCCAAGCATTTTTGTCGTTTAAGTAATCACAAACTGTGTAGTAGGCTTTCTTCATCAAAATATTTTTCACGTGCAATTTGAATTTTCCTTCTGTGAGCATTGTAATATGTTCGGGAATTTTATTATAAAACCGCACACAATTACCTAAAAAGGACCTTTTATTTGTCTTTGCTAATCTAAAACATGGTACCGTTAATTTATATTTGTTCCTAGTGTTGTAATGATGGTTGTCGCTCAAAACACGAGTATACATACATAATATGACTAACACATGTGCATGTTAAAAACAGGTAGAAAGAGAAAGATTAGTGTGCTTCGATCGTGTTTTTCCCTTCTTCTTCTTCTTCGTGTCGACGATTCACGATTTAGATGGATGGCTGCCAGTACTGGGCTGTAGCCATCCCAAGGGTGGTGCCACGCCCTAAGGCGTGCAAATTTATGGAGCGATGGCATGCCAAAATAATTAAACATTAAGTAGTACATCATAATAATAGTTAAAATATTAAATAATGTCAAAAAAAGAAATGTCAATTAGGTATGTTAATTACAAATTACAATGGCATTAAAATATATCTTAAAAAAAATAAAAAATAATCACATATTACCAACGAGTCAATAGATAAGAATAATGTCATATAAATAAAAAAAATATAATTAACAGCTAAAATTTGTCAAAAAAGGAGAGACCCTCAATTGTATAAAAACATTTATCGAATAGATATTATTTGAGTGCCTTTTTAAACAAGTTAATATTTAGGTCCCTTATTTCTTTAGGCAACTTGTTATACACAAGTGGACCCGTACATACTATACTGTTAGTCATTAAAGTTGTCTTAGCTACAGGCTTACAGCATTTATTTTGGTCTCGTCTATTTCTTACTACATGGTCTGACAGTGATGAAAATCGGTCTGGGTTACCTTTAACAAATAATGCTACTTCATATATGTACAATGACGACAGTGTAAGAATTTTATGTTTTTTAAAATAGGGTATGCAGTTCTCAGTTTTTTTAAATCGAAACATCGCTCTAATGCAACGTTTCTGCCTCTTAAAGATAATCTCCTTATCGGTAGAGTTGCCCCAAAATATGATTCCGTATCTTAAAATGGATTCAGCCAGTCCATAGTAAGCGGTAAGTAATGCATCAGTATTTAGAGTATCCGAAAGTTTACTTAAAGCGTAGGCAGCGCTATTGACTCTTTTTGACAGATATTCTATCTGGGGTTTCCAGTTCAGTTTCTTATCAATTACTAACCCTAAAAATTTTGCCTCATCTACTTCGTTAATAATATTATCGTCATATTTTACCATAATGTCAGATTTTTGTGAGCCTCTTTGCTTAAAATGTATAACATTTGTTTTGTTTATAATTTTTAAATTATTATTGTCGAGCCACGAAATTACAGAGGTCAAAGAATCATTAACGTCAGTTTCATAGGTGTCAATATGTTTACGCGGTATTGTAATTGTGCTGTCATCTGTAAATAATGACATTTGTTTAGCGTAGCGTTAGGTAAATCATTTATATATATTGTGAATAAAAGTGGACCCAGGACGCTGCCTTGTGGTACCCCATAAGTCACAACACGTTCGTCTGATCGAGCTATCTCTTCACGTGTCGTTTTATAATTCATACTATTTATTTTAGTTATTTGTTTCCAGTTAGTTAGGTACGATCTTATTAAGTCCAAAATATTACCACGAATTCCATACGTCTCCAATTTATTAGTCAAAATTTTGTGGTCAACGTAGTCAAATGCTTGCGTCATATCGCATAGGATAGTGCATACTGGTGAAGTTTTATCGACACATTGTAAGACTAGTTTTAAAAAATCAAAGATAAATCAAAGATAGCCATGTTAATGGATTTATTTTTCCGGAATCCTTTCTGTTCAGGACAAAAAATATTGTTTGTCTCTAAATATTTATTTAGTTCATAATAAAAATACTTTTCAATAATTTTAGAAAAAATGGATACTAGTGCAATTGGTCTGTAACACTCCAGTCGATCCTTGCTTCCTTTTTTATACAATGGTTTAATAATAGCAATTTCTACAATTCTACTACTAGTGTTGTGTGTGTTTTAATTATTATTTACATATTTTCCAAGTTATATTGGATTTTCATGCAGTGCTTAACTATGCATAAAGTTGAGGGTATCTAGTTCGTCGAGAAGTTAAATTAAAATTAAAGGAGTTGGCAGGCGTAAAGCTCACTCTCAGGCAGGCGACTATTCTGTCTCCTTATTATATAGTTTTAAATTTAATATCCATTTTTAAGAGCTCGCGAAGTTGTAGAAGAAGGTAAAAAGTCTACGTAATAGCAAACTAAATGTCAAACAAATTTAAAAATTAATAAACGATTTGTAAACAGCAACTGGCCTTGATCGATTTCTTGATTGAGCGTTTGTACAGTCAACTACTTCCTGAATACTGAAAAATTCTGGATAAATAAAACGCGGCGGAAATTATTTCCAATCGTGTTTTTGATATGATGTTGCCGCCGCCGCCGCCAACGCGTGCACCCAAGTGACGAGATTTGGCGTATTTCTTATCATGTTTTGTGAAAATTATAAATATTCTTTGGTTAGCAACCATCTTTCTACGCATAACCACAGTGGGTATATGGTACTGTACCAGTAGTTTAAATTATGTGTGTGTAAATGGCTAAGCACCACTTGCCTCGCCCGCCACGATACGTCAGGGTAAGGTACATACAGCCCACGGAACTTGATAGAAATTCTATGATACAGACCGAGATATATTCACTTTTAAGCTTTATATATTTCTTTAGTGTAAGCGTTAACAAGATATTTCTGACAATTGTGCACATATCATTATATTAATAATATTATCGTTTCTAACAGACTTTAAAATAAAACGTTTTCGGTTCGACTATTTTTGTTAGTACGTGTTAACTTTCCAAATGTGAACCGACTTTGAGCAATTTTTTTGATAGGTTTTTAAGGTGTGAGTTATTGAAGAATATGTCGAATAAAATTTTAATGATGATCTGATAACGGTGTGGCGAGAGAAACCGGCTTAATTATTTTTAAACGATCGATTACTAGCTACTATAACAGAAGTCACCGTGGTCGGTAGAACGCTTAATTAGTAGTTCTAAGATGAACGAATTATATCAAACGGTGAAACTACGAGTATTATTTCACCGTTTGATATCGTGTCTTCATAATATCGCACCTCCGATAAAATAGGATGTTACATTACTCAAAAAAGTTCTATTTGTATTTTAGATAACGATTATTTAAACAGATCAGATTTAGGGTCTGTTTCAGAATGTTCTAGTAAGTTCCGGTTATACTACCCAGAACATATTTAGTAAACAAAATACTATCTTTCCGTTTAACAGTCATCGATTTAGCCATGGATAGGTTAAATTTTGAAACTTGCTGCATGTCAACTGTAATTTTTATCATTCAGTTATTTTATGTGTTGGTTAGCAACCCGAAACTTTATTAGGACATTCTGAAACGAACCCTTAGACTTCAACTAACAAAAACGTACGTGACAGATATAACAATACCTACTTATTTCAATAAAATCTGGCTTTATTCTCTTTCTCGCTTATTGATATGATTAGTTATATATGCAAGGTTATTCTTTCACAAATCTAACGACTCTGGCGTCTTTTATTTCATGTTACCCGAAGTGAAGCACAACACTGCATGAACTTTTTCAGGGATATAAAGTGACTGTTAGTTATAAGTATTTAACGGGACTTAATCGCGATAAAAACATTTATATTTTTATTTATTTACCTCGACGTTAATCATTAATTAATAAAGCAATCATATCATTAATTAATAAAGCACAAGATCTATGTGACCCTGAACATTTGGAAGCAGAAATAGCACATGTTCAGGAGACACTGAAACGAAACGGCTACAAAAACAATGTACATGGTGGTTCTCGACGCAGACAGAAGGAAATGAAAATGGAAGTGAAAAAGACTACCGGCTTTTTTGCCATATGTAAAAGGGGTGACGGATAAAGTTGGAACAGTATTAAAGTCCTTTTCCATTAAGACTGTATATCGTCCGTTATCAAAGTTGGCAGCGCAAGTCAGGTCACCCAAGGATATTATTCCCCTTCAGACACCTGGTGTATACAAGGTAGATTGCAGCTGCGGTAGTTCATATATTGGACAAACCAAGCGAACTATTAGTGAACGGGTCAAAGAACATATCGCAGCTGTGAAAAATCGCCAGGTGGAGAAATCTGCTATAGCCGAACATCTGCTAGAGTCAGGACCTGATCACTGGATTGAGCTCCACGACCCGAAAGTCCTCTCAACGGAACGTTACTACCATTCTAGACTAGTACGAGAAGCTATTGAAATAAGGAAATATCATAATTTCAATCGAGAGGATGGTTTTAAGTTAGCTGCAACCGGGAATCCAGTGCTAAGGAAATGCACCAAGCGCGTTTTACCTTCATTAAGACCTGTGGATGTTGTCAGTGTTGTGTGTCGAGACGATACATTTCTAAATCAAATGCGGGTAGTTGGAGAAAATACCCGCCCTTCAAGACGCTGACACCCGCCTCTTCAGTCCGCTCGTGACCACGACCAATGCAACTTGGTCGAAACGTCGAGGTAAATAAATAAAAATATAAATGTTTTTATCGCGATTAAGTCCCGTTAAATACTTATAACTATGTGTTCAAGTCGCGAAAGCCTTAAAGTTACTATAAAGTGACTGTGACGCACTGAGGCACACATTCAGCGTCTCTTCAACAATTTGCTTCAGAGCGCTGTCAAAGCATGACACCTCTTCTGGGAACCTCTAACTCGGGGCCGTCCGAATAACATAGGTCATTAGGCATTGCGAAGCAGGTCCCCAAAATCGTCAACGCAATCTTCGACTTAAGGCTGTCAGACACGCCATCGGGAAAGATAGGAGCACCCAGCAAATAGAGGGATCCTCTATCCATTATTTTGAGGCCGGGGATGAGTGACTTTAACGTGGTGCTTGACTCCGCGGCTAATGGGCTGCAGGCAAAAAATTCACACTTATCGGTGTTGACCTCCAGACCCAATTTCCGCAGCGCTGGGAAGAGTACACCGATATCCCTTGCTACCACATCAGGGTCTCCACCTATGGTTCCATCGTCAAAGTACCAAATATGTGGAGGGGCGTTGCGTGTTTTAAAGCAACCCGAAACGTTATAAGGACATTCTGAAATCAATCTTTTAAACTGGAAATACCCGTCACTTATGATAAGATGTTTGTTTGCTGATGTCTGGTCAATAAACGACAATAAAAGGTGTGGGTCAATTTAAATTTATCTATGTGCCAGCCGCGTTGCGTGCTTCTCCTGGATAGAAAGTGTCAATCTTGCAGCCATTTTGTACACAACGTATTCAGTTGCCGGGGTTGAGCATTGCTCGAAATTGCAGCTTTTCGGCTTGCAGCCCGAATTTATTCCGCTAATTCACAATTCGTTTCGAAAGACAATTTGTTCAAATCATGCCTAACCTTATAATCTAAAGCGTTCTTTATATATATCGCCGTTCCACCGTGTTTAATAAATAGTCGGTTATAACAAGTCACCAGTGTATAGTTTTTAATGGTCATTGCATGCATCTGGTGATTTTTACCCCAAGTCTCCGTCAGGCATAGTACGTCGCAGTCTATTTCGTTTGCTATATTTGCTACGAACGACCCAGACATATATTATTTTATTATGACACTTAAAATAGAACATTGTTCAAAAATCAGGTTGAATTTTAAGTATGAGTATTAAAAGTATATACTATATTATTGATACATTTCCTCGCAATTGGAATGAAAAGCTGAGTGTATACTCGTGCATGAACACATTTTAGCCGTCACCTAAAAATCATGTTTAACGCTTGGGCTAAAATTACGTGTTTTTATGCACTCGTACTTTCTACTATTTATACCCGTATTCGTTTTGTTTTAACATTGTCTAAAAACAGAACTGTATTTATATAGGACTGTATGAGTTTCAACTTATCATGTCGACATTACTCACTGATAATAGTATGTAATCAAGTCAGCAATGTCGGCCGGGGCTGATATATTTATCGTATGATATACTTACGATAGTTCGTTCAAACAGTAGTCTGAAACATGGTGATGTACTGAATGTTTAATTTAGTTTCTATGCAAGTACGGCTAAAGTTCTTTATGCACTAATAGGGTTGGATTGTTTTGGAAGTTACATTTGGAGTAGAAAGTAAAATATACCACAGGACAAACGGTACGCTGATAAATCATCGTTTTAGTTGTTTCTTACTCCAGAATTGGTGTCATTTGATTTTAGTTTTAGGTAGTAAGTTTTAAGGTTTCACTCAAATAACTTAAAACCTATACGTCGATGACATGGTAATTGTGAGTAAAATATAAAAAAAAATAAGGCTTGACGAGAATGTAGTCTTGACAAGTATGTCGTAAATCAGATAAGCGATGGTCATCATTATTGTGGGTGAAGGAAAATCGATTTTGTAAGTATTATATTATTATAGGTATAACACTGAAGGAAGAGGTGTTGGAAAAGGGTGAATAAAAATGTTTTGAATAAAATGCAGTACCGATTTCTTACACTGAACGTAAGTATGAAATATTCATCGCCGACATTCAAAGATCATACCCCTGGTATTTTTCCAGGTCACCAAGGGGGCCAACATACGTTCGCCAATATCTATCCCTTCCAACTGTTCCATTCACATTCGCTGTGTAGTTAATATCTGTTGACCCCTCCTGAATACATTTCAAAAACATCGCAGCGTACCTTTCTTAACAAACGCATCCGTTCGTCCGTCGGGACTGTATCACACCGTGTCTTTGGAATCATAATAGGTAGCCAGACAAATATTTCTACAGAATAGCTGTTTAGTATGGCGGATTGCTCAAATTATAATAATAAAAACTAAATAAGGACACATACATGCTTTGAATAAATATGTAAAGAAGTGTAACTATCACACAATGCGCTGCGCACCCACAGCACCAGAGCTGTCACAGAATTACTTCAGTTCCAATTTTTTTTAATGCCTGATAGGTTAGCCTTTGAGCACTATCTCACCTGAAGGTAAGTGATGATGTGGTCGAAGATGTTTGTTCAGGCTAACCTAGAATTACTGGCTCTCAAGCACAGCTGCCGGAACACACCGTTAGGTGCATGGCGACAGATTTTCAACTTGAGGGTGGTAGCTAGCCAGGCGGGCATACGCAAAGTACCCTACCACCATGCTGTAACGGCTGCCATCCTAAGACAACAACCGGGACCGACGGCTTAACGTGCCCTCCGAAGCACGGAAGCGCTCAGTAGTAATGTCACCAGCGGTCACCCATCCAAGTCATGGCCGCGGCGGACGTTGCTTAACTTTGCTGATCGATTCAGAATGGTTAAGCAAACTTCAATACGAGCGCTTCAAAAAAAAAATAAGACATTTGTGTCTTATGCCTAACCTTTTTGTTGTTGATGTTTTCATGCTTGCCATATTTGACTAATTATTTTCATGAAGAAGAAGAAAAGCGAATATTGAGAAATATAATTATGTAGTATTAAAAAACTAGGTTTCTGTAACCCCCCTCCCTTCAGTGGGGAATATTCCGCCCTCTCTCCCCCTTACCACAATACATAATAACGTACTTACATATACCATATCAAACTAAAGTCCTTTCAAATTCAAATTCAAATTCAAAATCATTTATTCAATTTAGGCGTCTACGACGCTCTTATGAAGGTCAATTACAAATTTTAATATTGAAATATTCTATATTGTACTGCCACGTTCAGCAAAAAAAGTTTATAGAGCCACTGCGAGAAGAACGGGCAAGAAACTCGGGGCCATTCTTTTAAACGTCTTTTTACAATGTGTTATAAACAATATAATACAATTATTACAATATTTGTTTAAATTACGTAGGAGACATGTGATGGCTTGGCAGAGGTGGAATTTTCCAAGCATTTTTGTCGTTTAAGTAATCACAAACTGTGTAGTAGGATTTCTTCATCAAAATATTTTTCACGTGCAATTTGAATTTTCCTTCTGTGAGCATTGTAATATGTTCGGGAATTTTATTATAAAACCGCACACAATTACCTAAAAAGGACCTTTTATTTGTCTTTGCTAATCTAAAACATGGTACCGTTAATTTATATTTGTTCCTAGTGTTGTAATGATGGTTGTCACTGTTTAATTTAAATTTACTCAAATTTTTCCGAACATACATAATATTTTCAAATATATACAGACTCGGTAAAGTTAATATATCAATTTCTTTAAAAAGATCCCTTAGAGATTCCCTAGGATCCATTTCATATATGGCTCGAATTGCACGCTTTTGTAAGATAAAGATTGTCTCTATCTCAGCAGCAGCTCCCCACAGCAATACACCATACGACATAATACTGTGGAAGTATGCGAAATAAACTAGCCGTGCAGTAGCTACATCTGTTAACTGTCTTATCTTACAAACTGCATATGCAGCAGAACTAAGTCTTCCGGCTAGATCATGTATATGTGGATCCCACTGTAAAGTTGAATCCATTTTGATTCCCAGAAAGACTGTCGCTTTGTCAATAGAGAGTTTATCTAGGCCAAGCTTAATGTTTGGTTCAACATAAGGAACATTTGGTAATGAAAACTTTAAACATTTGGTCTTTTTTGAATTGAACAGAAGATTATTAGCGGCAAACCATCCAGAGATCATAGATAACACATTATTTACATGAATGAGTTCACTATCTTTCCTATCTACTTTAAAAATCAGAGAGGTATCATCCGCGAATAAAACAATATCACAGAAATCTTTGACCATGCAAGGCAGATCATTAATATACGCTAGGAGCAGAAAAGGTCCCAAAATTGATCCCTGCAGTACACCTATTTTTACGAAAGACCCGGAAGAAGTATTGCCATTTATTCCAACCATCTGTAGCCTGTCAGACAGATATGACTCTATTAGATTCAAAGCTTTTCCACGAACACCATAGTGTGAAAGCTTACGAATCAGAGTGCAGTGTTCTACACAGTCGAATGCCTTGGAAAGATCACAAAATACGCCAATAGCATCATGTGAACTCTCCCAGGCTTCAAGTATATGTGACTTCAATTGAACACCTGCATCTGTAGTCGATCTGCTCTTAGTGAAACCAAACTGATTCTCATTCAATATATTATGCTCATTAAAATGAGATAAAAGTTGTTTGAGCATAATTTTTTCGAATACTTTACTCAGAACGGGTAAGATGGAAATAGGTCTATAATTGCAAGGGTCAGATGCAGCCCCCGACTTCAAAATTGGAGTGATTTTACTTAGTTTCATTAAGTCGGGGAAACTTCCTCTATCAACACAAAGATTGAATATTGTTACTAAGTATGGTGCAATAATGCAAATAATAGACTCTGCCACTTTAACTGACATACCCCACAAGTCTTCAGTACTCTTTATGTTTAAACTTTTGAATGTCTTTATAATTTCAAAGTTTGTTGTGTATCTGAAAGAGAAGTCCGGTGTTTTGCAGGGAAAATTATGTTTTAATAGGGCTTCTGCTACATTGGGACAAGAATCCAATGATTTAGTGGCTTCTAGGGGTAAGTTAGAAAAAAAAAATTCAAATATATTCGCCACTTGTATTGGATCAGAGATTTGATGTTTATTAATAGTTAAGACATATGTTGAATCTCTAGGTTTATTCTTACCAGTCTCAGTATTTAAAGTCTTCCAAATGGTTTTTATTTTATTTTTAGACTTGCTAATTTTGTCTCTAATAAAAAGAGATTTAGCACACAAGCAAACAGACTTAAAAATTTTTGAATAGTTCCTAACATAATCATGAAACTGCTTGCAAGATGTTAAATTTTTCCTGCGATACAGATCAAACAAATAATCTCTACTTTTTCGGATACCTCTAGTTGCCCAATCACCAAACTTCAATTTTCCATTTATTTGTTTCTTTATTTTTGGACAAACTTTTTGAAACTCAATATTTACTAAAGAAAATAAGTTATTGTAGATGTCATTCGGGTCACAGTGAGAAAAACTTGTTATGCCAAGCTTAGCTTCTATGTTGGTACCGAGAATTTCTAGCCTACTGGTTGTTAACGGCCTATGTTCAACTTCATACCTCTCTGTTTCTCTATTTCCATCAAATTTTATCGCAAGGCCCTCATGATCAGACCTAATACCTTTCAACATTAACTTTTCTTTAATCTTACAGTTTGAGTATATATTGTCTATACAGGTAGATGAAGTGTCTGTTATCCTAGTGGGCTCACAGAACAGAAATTTCAAATTAAATGACTTAAATAATGAAATAAGATCAGTCTTATTTTTAGAATTCATCAAAATATCTATATTAAAATCACCACATACAAATATGGGTTTTCTGCATTTACAGATTTTCCGCAGTATACTTTCCATAGTGGATAAAAATCCTGCAAAATTTTGAGCACGACCTTGATCTGTTGGTGGTCGATATACACACAACACAAGATGCCTGTCCACCTCCACACAAGCAACTTCACAGACACGTTCGACAGAACATCTGACTAAGTCACGGCGTTCTTTAAATTTTAAGTTATTATTTACAAGAATAATACACCCTCCTCCTTCTGCAGATGATCTGTTAAACGCACTGCCTACACTAAAATTCTTAACATTAAATAACATTGTATCTGCTCTTTGCCATGTTTCAGTAAAGCATAATATATCAAAAGGATATTTATCTAAGAGCATTTCAATTTCAAGTATTTTGCCAGGGAAGCGATTTATATTTTGGTAGTACAGTGCTATGTCAGTGAACACTTCCCTGTTGTCGGACTTAAAAGTTTAAATAGTCTGACTCAACATTTCTATTAGTACATGTACTAAAATCTGTAGCGTCAATAGAAGAATTGGTTATATTTCCTATAACCGACTCGATTTCAATGTATGTATACACTTTTAAGCTATTGGCCTATTGCATAGCTTTTATCGCGGGCTTTGAGCGTGGAGACCGAAGCCAGAAATTACGTAACGACACTAACCTAACACCCCCCACTCCGACCGGCAGAGCGGTGATACTATATTTGATCAGCGCCTCTACAGTGCGTAAAAGGAACTAAATTTTGGCAGAAAAAAAGGTTTTGACACGTTAGTTAACGTGTCGAGATTTATAATTGCATAAGTTGATAAAAACGGCTATGGAATAGCTTTGCCGCGGCAGACTCCGAGTGCCACACGTCTTTGTTTTATTATTATTATTTAAAAAATAAAAATCTGGTACGACCCACCCTTGCGGGGGGACACTACAACGCCTTTCTCCCCCTTCCATAGTACATATGTATGAATACCGATTCTGAAGTCCTTCCCTTTAAAGAACAGATTTTACTGTAATTATATTCTGTATATTTATATCATCAAAATGTATCTGCCATAAATCCCAAAAATTAGTTATTTTTTCTTACGATGGAAGTGTTGCCACATACACTTCCATCGCACACACATATATAAAGTAGTGGCTTCAGTTTGATGTTTTACCGGACTCAGTCTTTCCTTCTTACTTTGTCAGAGGTATTAAGCAATTAAGCTCTCTGGAACATCGAGATATACGTTACACTAGAGAAGACATTTGAGACAAAAGTCGCTGCCATTTTTGCTTATTTTAAACTCAAGTGCGCTTCAGCGCTTTACGAGATCGGACTGCAGTCTAGAACTAATTATATCGTCTAACCAAATATCCAAACACGTAGCGCCACAACGCTGAGGTATAGTTTCTCAATATCAAAGACTATAAGCACACAGAACGGACATGGCTTTTGTACCTACGAAACATTGTGAAGAGTATATTAGTTAAAAAATAGTAAAATAAAATTAAAAATTAAGTATTACTGAGGGTCACTAACTACGCTATTCAGTTTTTGAAAGTAAAGGTACAATTGGGTTTTTACTAGAAACAAAGTTTTACTAAGTTTTTTAAATGTAGATTTTATATTATGATAATATAAAATCTAGATTAAAAAAAGTTAATAATCGTATTTTGCATAGATACATTTAAGTAAATAATATGAAAATAAAATACACATCAGATTTTTTAATTATTTTTTTTAAATATTTTTGAATTAAAAATATAAATCCGAATTTGGTGTATTTATTTAGTAACTTATTTTAAGAGAATACGTACGAGTAATTGACATTATATAGTTATGAAGGGAATAATAAATATGCTCCTTGGAGTGTTTCTACAATTTGGGAGTTATGTTGATAAACAGACACGTCAAACTTTTTTCATCGTGAGTAAAAAATAGGTAATTTACTCAATGTTGCTAGTTGTCATATCTGTCCACTTAATCTATGAATTTCACTACGTCAACATGGCTGCCTATGCTGTGTCGTGAAGCATTGTCTTTCGCGATTACAAATCGACAAAATAATAATGTATTCGGGCGTGTTTAATTCCAAAATCTGAACTTACATGTGAAAAGTGATTCCATCTTTTATTTGTTTTTCCCGACTGGTTTCTGCAGTATCTGAGGACGCAGGATGGCATTTTGAATACACAATTTTCGCGTGTGATTTCTATGAGTGTCCAGCTGCGTGTGGGTGAGTACATGCCGGCTAGCTGGTCCTACCTATTCGACTTTGCTCGTTTGAGATGTCGAGTCCAGTATATAGAGGTTGTAGGCGATACAGCTTCTACATACACATACCTACGTATATTAATTAACTAACTATGTATGACAGAGGTCAATGCTCTGGAATGGTGTTGTCACTCTAAGGGCCCATTTCAGAATGTCCTAATAAAGTTTCGGGTTGCTATGCAACAAATAAAATAACTGAATGATAAAAATGACAGTTCATATGCAGCGCCTCTCAAGCTTTAACCGATGGATAGGCTAAATCGATGACTGTGAAACGCAAAGATAGTGTTTTATTTATTGAATATGTTCTGGATTGTAAAACCGAAACTTACTCGAACATTCTGAAACAGGCCCTAGTATAATTTGTCGTAAGCTGATGAGATGTCACAAATTTATCATTTTCGTGTGGATATTTATTATATTAATTCGTTGCGTCAAGGGGATATCTTGCTTTATTCCAGCGGGGCGATCACGTATCTTCTGTAGCAATGAACTGTTGATTGCAACAATCAAAATTGACAGTTTTGACAGATAGGTAACAGACCTTCATGCGCCCAAACGTTAGTCGCCGACCGTTTATTTTCTTTTATACCTGGGCCTGCAGTCTAGACATCGATAGCGATGCGATCGCAAACTACCGATCGTTAAATATTAAACGAAAAAATTCGCTTGCCGTAACGACGATAACGATAAAAGCAAGTCTCGACAACGAGATAGCGAGCAAAATCGCTCACTAACTTGACTTTGCGCCGTCGATACGTTAACGAAACCGCTTCATAGCGCGGTGATTTTATGGAAAAAATTGGCAGGTAAAAAAAATTCTTCTGTTTTAGGGAAATTTGGTGGACAAGATATTCTCAAATAATTATTTTTCTTTCGCAATTGTACAAAACATAGGTAAACCTTATTATATTAACACTTTTTTGCATCGAAACTTATAAGTAGCATGTATTGTTTTTAAGAAAACACTTAACAAGGAAAATAAGAGTTAACTGTCTATGTCGTTTGTTTTGCACAGAAAGTAAATCATTTGAATGCATTTTTGATCTCGGGGTGAAAAAACTGAAAAAAAAACGGTAATGGTGGGGGACAGTGAGACAAGCGCAGGCCCGAGCCAGAGTGCCAGTAACAGCAACGTGAGCGTCAGGTAAGTACAACCTACAACGACTATTTTTGATTTTATTATAAAAACTAACGTGGTTTTCACTCATTTTTAGTAAATAATACGGGATAACTCACGTGAATCAGTCAGATAGCTCCGACTATAGTTTCAACCACATTCGGTGGTCTTTTTCAAGGAGAGCTCGGGACGCCCGCGTTGACGTCTCGCTTAGCACTGCGGGCGACAGCTCGTAGCCCGCGTGACGTCATCGGTTGGTGCGAGGCTTTTTTTGATACTAAATGAATACTTTGCGTAT
This sequence comes from Plagodis dolabraria, assembly GCA_963854805.1. NCBI lineage: Eukaryota > Metazoa > Arthropoda > Insecta > Lepidoptera > Geometridae > Plagodis > Plagodis dolabraria. The sequence continues at coordinate 40,319,600 of OY978440.1, forward strand.
GTCCGAAGTATTTTGTGTTTACATAATGACTATCTTAAATGTTTCAGGCGTGAGCGTACGCCACGTGTAACGTCGGGGCAGGTTGATACGCTTTTGGCGACGTTAGAAGCTCACCCATACTTGCACACACGAAAATTTGCCGGCCTCCAGGGCCGGGAAATTTTGAAACGGGCTGGAAAGAAGTTGCTGAGGAGCTCAACAAACTCCGCAAAGGATCCATTAAGTCGCCAGAGAAGTGGATGACGGTAAGTCTCAATCAAAGATTCAGTTGGTTTTAAATAGTAAGTTCATGCTGTGTCAGTTTTATTTATATTTACTTGAATAAATTATCCTACTTATAGGTTTGGAGGGACTTAAAAAGCAGCACCTGTACTAAAGCAGCAAAATTAAAGAAACAAATTGTACAAACTGGCAACCGACGGGTCAACACAGCTCCTTTGGCTGAGATGGAGAGACGTGTAACGTCCATAGTTGGTGTAGATTACACATTCGGCACCATCTGCCCAGACGCTATGTCAGAGGAAGATGTAGGTTGGTAATTATTATGTCCAGAAGGTTTTGTCATCCCGATTAACAAATTAATAATAATATACCTACTTAATATTTAAATGATCATAAAACTAAAAGCACTTTTACTACTATTTACAGTTATTACAACATGAGATGGAGGCTGGTGTGGTAATTTCGGAGGTAAACCTTACCTCAATCACATTGTAAGTTTTTAAGTTATTGATATAAAAAATTATGTATATTTTATTGTATTTTTATTATACCTAATTGTTTTATTACAGTTGAAGACATCATGTCACATGACACATTAGAAATAAGTAAGTTGGTGTTTTTGTTATGTTTATTACTCCTATGTAATTTATTATGTATCATTATGTCAGCAAAAAATCATGTACATTAATGGATTTAAATATTTTCGCACCAACTGACACTCGAGCAACAGGTGTTACATCACCACCAGCCTTGAACGAACAGGTGCAAGATGCGACCTCTCAGTCGTCAGAAACACAAATTAGTAAGTTTGAGTCTAATTACACTGATATATTTCTTTTCATAATTGTTATCTCATGTGTTATTGATAATTTCAGCAGTAAGGCGGGAATCTAACCCGCTTCTTCCGATATCGCGTCGGATGCCTAATACCATCTCGGCCACCTGGGATATGGCATTTCTGCCAAGTCCCAGGAATGGAAGTTGTACTCCAATAATTTGTTTGATATGATTTTTGCTTAGCACACGATGGATATTTAGAGACATTAATGGTATGTTGTAGTATACTATTCCTTTTTTATTATTTGAATCACTGGTACGCTAAAGAACATTAAGAAACAAAGTACATCTAACTTTATTACAGATACTGCCAGCTGCAACTCAAGTACAAGCAGACGCTGCCAAGATGCAGGCTGAGGCAGCCAAGACACAAGCCGAGGCGTTGAGCAGGCTGCAACTAAAATATCTGACGCTTTTACAAAATTTGTAAATAAAAGTAATCAATTATTTTATGGTTTTTATTTAAATCGCACAGAGTAAATAAAATTGCACCCACTTACGTAAAATCAAAGTGCCGTCTGAATCTAATAAGAAGAAAATTTAAATTAGGAATCTTAGATAGGTAGTAGACAAAATAAATATAAATTTTATTACATAAGGTACGGCACCTAATCCAAAGATACTCACTTGCGACTCCACAGAAAGTCCATAAGGCTGTTGTCTTTGAATAGATGGGCGCAGTTCATCAACGAGCTCATGGAACATGAACTTGTTTATTCTTTATAAGTATAGAAATTGACCATCCTCTAAATCCAAAGAATTTTCATTTTCACGTCGGTTTCGTGCAATTTGTCGCCGCAGTAACATGTCACGTCTGTGTTCAAGCACGACCAAATCCCACGCTAAATATTCTACAGTCATAATTTTCTAATTATTATTTGTTTATTGTTTTTGTAACTTCAAATCCAAAGCTATCGAAGATAGCGAACACTTATCGGGCTGTCAAAAATAGTCGCAAGTAAATTCGATAACTTTAAGATAAATCGTTATTATTAATCTCAGCGTAAATATTCTATAAGTTCGCGATGACAGTCGGTAGCTTTGGCAGTCGAGACTACCAAAAGTCGCTAATAATGGGTCGATATGAAAATCTGTGAGTTATCGATCGCTATCGATGTCGAGACTGCAGGCCCTGAGACGATAACTGGCATATACTTTAATCGAATAAAAAATTTCGTACTATCCATACATACAGGTTGTACTCCCATGGTCAGTATTTCCTTTTATTTCATATTATTATTATTCTAAAATCTAATTCAAACAAAATTAAGGTTTATATTGGCATTTATTTTAAAATTCAAGTAGTAATAAGTAGTGAAGTAATAGGGGACGGTGCGCGGCCATCAACCAGACAAATAGGCTTTATCTGATTGAAAGAAGTGCTTTTTCAAACACTTAACTCTCGGAATGATGTCGCTACCCTTCTGTAATTCTAAATATGATTACAAGCACTATCGTGTGCTAAGCGAAAATCATATGTATAGCTTAGTATATACCATTTATTTATACTATATGTGGTAGGTAGGGTGTTTGTGTGCGTGTGTGGGAAAATGTAAGTTTGTTGCAAGTGTGTGTATGTGTATGCTATTGTTAATTTGTATAGTGTATATTGTGATTAAATAATGAAAGTCAATTTTTATGTATAATCATAATTTAACGATTAAGGCATTGCTTAGAACAGTGGAATTAGGCCAGGTCTGAATAATATTCATTGTAAATTCGAGCTGCACGACAAAGTACGGAGTTATGAGCATAATTTGTATGAACACAAGGAACATGTTGCAATCAGCAGTTCATTGCTACAGAAGATACGTGATCGCCCTGCAGATATAAATTTTATAAAAATTAGGTCCAAAAGTCTAGAGAAACGATATGGAGTTTAAAACTAAATGGATGGACTCAGTTACTACTTCGGAGATAAGATAACAAACTAATACAAAACTCGTGAAAAATCGTGTATATAACCATGACAAAATCTTATAATTTCATTTTTTATTTCTAAACTTTTGTTAGGATCTGCGTTCAATAGCTCATGTGAAAGAACAGAAGCTTGTTCTACAGATTACGCTCAACAGCAAATAAATTTAGTTTAGTCAAGTTAGTTATTACTTAGTTTAAAATTGAAATTACACTATTTAAATGTAACGATGCGGCTTCTACAAGTATTTAAAAATAAAATAAAATAAAATATCAATTTATTGCCTTATTACAAAATAAAAATATGTACAGAATAATAAAAATTAATAACAGTCATAAGGCAAAAGGGTTATGCTCAGCATTATGCAGTGCTATCACTCACTTACAAGAGCGTGCGCTGCGCTGTTTTTCAGCATATCCCTACTCGGGCGGATGTTTGCCGAGAAACATAGGAGGTAAAAAAGCGGTTCACATATTAACAAAAGATACATAGTTACAGAGACAAGTTACAATCATAGAACTAAATTACACAAAAAATTCGTGGCCAATTAAAATATACTTATCCTATTACTATCAATCTTTATATACAATACAAATATATTATCATAAAGTATAGTACACATATATTACGTCATATTCGGTTGAAATGTGTAAGTGTGTGAGTGTGTGTGTGAGAGGGTGCATATGTTTGTGTGAGGGTGTGTGTGTGTTTGCGTGTAAGGGTGTATATGTATAGTGTTTTTGTTTCGTCTTCCTCTGCGTTTTAAATATTGCTTCAAAATTATGCCTTTGGCGATCCAAAAGAACTCTCTTTAATTTTATTTTAAACGTGTTGCTGCTTATCTTCATTCTCAAAGGTGGCGGGAGGTTATTCCAAATTTTTGATGCCCTGTATTTAAAGCAACCTTTAAAACCAGCGGTTTTATGTTTAGGGATGACCAGAGTATTCCGTAGCTTAGAGCGGGTGTTCAAGGAATGAATATCTTTGCTCCATGTGAGTTTTTCAAAAAGTTTCTTGTTCCATAGAACTTTTTGTGTTAGACATGCCAGATAGAGTTCCCTGCGTAGCTTCATATTAAGTATTCCTTTTTCTACGAGATGAGGGGTGACGTGGTCTCTTCTAGGTATACTGAAGCAGAACCGAGCGCATGCATTTTGCACACGTTGGATTGCTCTTTCAGTCATAACCCAAATTCTAGGACCATAGACCGCACTACAGTAGTTAAAAGGAGATAGAACTAATAAGTCACATAAAAGGATCCTTATCTCATCTGATATGAATGTTCTTATATTATACAACACTTTGAGTTTGAAAAAAGCGTTTTTGATCTTTTCATTTACATGCTTAACATATCTCAACTCACTATCCATTATAAGACCTAAATTTCTTGACACTGACTCTATCGGTATAACAACACCATTCACCATTAATTTAGGATTATATTCCAGGACCTCGTTTATCTGAGTTTTAGTGCCTAACACGAGCATTTTGGATTTAGTGGGGTTTAAGATTAGGGAATTACGATTCGCCCATTTATAAATCTCACCCAAATCATCATTAATTTGTGACATTGCATCGGCTACATTTTCAGGCTAGAAGCTATGATATACCTGAGTATCATCAGCATAAAGGTGGTACTTACATACTTTGATGTGTTTTGGTAAGTCTGCTGTAAATATAGAAAAAAGGATTGGGCTTAAAATCGATCCTTGAGGCGTTCCTCTGGGTACTTTTACTACACTAGAGATTGATTTACTGCCATCCTGATTTTCAACTTCCACATATTGCTCTCTGCCTATAAGGTACGTTTCAAACCATTTACACGTTTTGTCAGAAAATCCGTAGTATGATAACTTCGCAACCAGCAGTTCCGGACTAATGCAATCGAATGCACGTGAAAAATCTAATAAGATTAGTACACTGCTAAGTCCAGAATCTGATGCCGCGAGAAGATCATCAGTAACCTGTAAAAGTGCAGATTCAGTTCCATGGTGACTACGAAAACCGGACTGGTACTTAGGTATTATGTTTTCCTGACACACGTAGTTTTCTATTTGAGCCAGAACTACTTTTTCTAAGACTTTGGATAGTACGGGAAGGATACTAATGGGGCGTAAGTCTTGTAACTGATCGACTGAGTTAGACTTAGGAATCGGTTTTACTAAGGATCGCTTCCACGCTTCAGGGAAAGTACTCGTAATAATAGAGCTGTTGATAATGTGAGTGATCACAGGTAGTCTCTGGGAGAGTAAGCTGAACCATTTGCATGTTTAAACGATCATATCCAGTTGCATTTGTTTTTAAATTTAAAATAATTCTTCCTACTGTTTCATCACTTACAGGATGAAGGCAGAAAACGCTGTTTGATTTTTTATTTGTATTAAAATAATTATAGACGTCATTATCAATTTGTCCATTACTTGGGATATTCAAAAAATGGTTATTAACTAAATTAGGGTTCAAAAGACTGTCAGGTATGGATACAGAGTTTTTATTAGTTATAGATTTTATTTTTTTAAAGTATTTCCACATCTTTCTGGGTTTATTTACATTTTTGTTTATATAATAAGTGAAAAAAGCAGTTTTTTTCTCGTTGCATTGTACAGGTAACTAAATTCCTTAAACTTTTGTAGTATTTTTTGACGAATCTGTCTTTTTATTGTGAGCACTAACCAAAGCCTTGTTCCTAAGTGTCATCATAAATTTAATCATATTGGTAATCCAGGGGCTTGAAGTGTCTTTAATTAGTAACTGCTTTATGGGAGCATGTTTATCAAAGATTTTCAGAATATTTTCATTAAAAATGCGTATGCTTAACTGTGCATCTTGTATATTTAAAATATTTTCCCATTGTATTAATTTAAGGTCCAATTTAAACATACTTATCTGGATTTATTTCATTGAATTGCCGAGATTGTATTAAACGCGCAACAGGCTTTTGCTTTTTGATGTTACAATCACATATTACCATACCATGATCGCTCAAATCTCTATTATGTAGTACAGAAATTTTTTTACACCTTTCAGGTGTGTCTGTAATGACTAGGTCTATCAAACTAACAGTTCCATCTGTCGTTCTTGTAGATTCTTTTACTAGTTGTTCAAGATTTCGTTGTGTACAGAATGTCGTCAGTTTGCGAGGATTCTGTTTTGAATAAATTGATATTAAGATCCCCCAGTAAACAAACATAGGTACAATGGGCAAACGAACTCAGAGACTCATTCAAAGCATCTAAAGCTGTATCCACAGTGACACTTTCTGGTCTATAGGCCGTACCGACAGCCATTCGAGCACATGGGAGTGTTACTTCCATCCATAATTGCTCAAGCTGTGACTCGGGATGGGCGCGGACACGAGCACGTAATCCTTTTTTTATGTAGATACCTACTCCCCCTCCTTTTTTATTTGAACTACGTGCTTTGTGCTTAAAACAGTACCCAGAAAGGAGTGGAGCAATGGTTTCTTGACCATCTTTAAGCCATGTTTCATTTAGGGCTAGTATGTCAGGTTTGATAACTTCTACAGTCGCTTCCAACTCATCTCTACCCGTGTTGATTGATCGTATATTTAATAGACAAAGTCTCAAATTTTTACTTGCGTTAGTTGTATTTACCATAATCCGTTTTCAATAATATACATATAAAAATACTTGAACATGTTCTGATCTGATTTGTATGCGTGTAATGTAAGATAGTAATTTGTAGTAAGTGTAGTATGAAGTTATATTTACATGTATATGCATTGCATTTATTTTGTAGGTTTAGATAACACCACCACACAAAAATCTAACGTTCGTCTTCAATATTCCTGGCACTGTTAACACTTTTATGCAGATTTACTATTTAAATAACAATAAACACAAATCAGCTGCTCTGTCAAATCGGTCTACCCTCGCTTTTTTCCCTTTACTGGCACTCTTTAGTACTTTTAGTACTCTTTACTGGCTGACATATTTGACAATGGTCACATCCGCCATAAGGGTGTTGTTGTGTGGATGTAAAAAATATCCGTACAACAGTAGTAAATTTGTGACACCTCATCAGCTAAAGACAACTTATACTTAAAGTAACAACATTATTGCATACATATACCTATTGTATTTTAGTATGGATAAGCAAACCGGAACACTATTAAAGGAAAAAGAGCCCGTAATCTGGTGATGACGGAAATGGACGTATGTTACTTAAATACTTGTGCCACTTGTCCCATGCGCCTACTGGGACTGAACAGTGGAAGTTGTCCCATCATGGGACTAGTGGGATAGACTCGAGCTTCAAGGTAATTTTGTTGCATCTCACGGTACACTTTTTGAACCACGCCCCGCCACGGTAAGGTTTGAGTTCTGCTGGTTTTGAGCTTGACTTACATTTTATTACATATGTGTTCGTAGCATACATTAATTATTTTTGGTTGTATTTGCTCCTTCGTAAAAAAATTACAATTGTACTAGAATCGTTCTGGTGCGAATAACTAAGGATGATCGTAACAAGAAGCGTCTTTAACAGGGTTGCGAAGTCACACAAAAAGGCCTAGAAAAGATTGAAATTCGATCACATTAGCGAATTGAAATCAAGTTTAGTCGTACTTTTCTGCCTATACTATTCAAACTAGAAGGATCATTGTCTCACACTACTAAAGAGCAAGCGAACTTGTTCGCTTCTCCTTTAGCGGAGTCTTCACGTTTTGATACAGCGGGCGAAACACACCCTAGTCTACCTGGATGCGAGGTATCAATGCCAAAATCATTCAATAGACTGAAGTGCGTAGGATGCTTCGCAATCTTAGAGTGAACAGGCGGCAGCAGTCATGATGTGATTCCCGCCATATTCCTAAAATCATGTGCTCCTGTGTTGTTCGTCTGTTGTCTTTTCCGCTACAAAGGGCAGTCGTGCAGACCCTGCTAACTAAAGACCTATATCATCCCCTTCAATAATTCGTAAAAGTCTGCAATGTGTATTGAACAATAGGCTCCTGGCATACCTAGAAGCAAATGATATCAGCAGTAATAGTTTCGCTGAAACTAGTCAACTGGGGATCTTTTTGCACATAACACTCACATCCGGAGCGAGGCCATTGATAAGTATGTAGAAGTGCTTGCCGTCTTTCTTGATATCTTAAAGGCCTTCGACGGGGTCTGTCACGACAGTCTTACTAATAAGCTTCCATCTTATGGCTTACCCGCAGCAGGCCTTGGATTTCCGACTTCTTGATGGAAATAATATAGATACATAAACATATTTGATAGATATACTTTTTACGATATACAATACGTACAGGAGACGAATGGATATCGTCTCCCAGACGTATATATTTTTTCGATTATTTCAGATTTGCAAGTTATAACATCAAAACACATTTTTATTTTAAACGTTGTTTAATAATCAATAAATTTAATGAAAAAGAAATGAGACAAAAACTTCTTTTGAGCATTAAACGCATAGTATTCCTTGGTGGTCTATATGCATGATTTTTTTGCATTGAGTTTAAGATAACCTTATAATTCGGCGTTTTTCTTAATTGCAGCAAACATTTTTTATTCTGTGACCCACTGGGTGTTGTTTCAGCAATGTCTTATTTTCGCCAAGTGCTTCAGCAATTTGCCTTTTTAGGCATCGCTTCAAAGTTGGCAATACAAGGCGGTGAAAATTAATAAAACAAATTATTATATTTGTATAATTGTTACATGAAAAGGTAGGTACCTCACTTCATCTTATAAACAAATAATAATAACAATAAATATTTACCTTGATATACACTGTACTAAGCCACTCCGTAATAGATAATCGAGCAAAGACGCTCAATTTGATAATGAATTTCAACTTGATAATCCTATGCGTTCCTGATAAAAAGGTGATACGGACGGACAGACAACAAATTGATGTCATAAAAGTTCTATTTACCTTTTGAGGAACGGAACCCCAAAAAAGTGGCGATAATTTTAAAGGAAGATTATGAAGATGAAGTGATATAGTTACATATAGTTATGGTCAATACTACTACATAAGTAGTTCTACCTCTAGTTGTGATAAATTATTGCAAGTATTTTGTAGTGTATTTAATAATATGTGTATCTGCCCGTGGGTGACGTAAAAGGCGACTAGGAGTAAAATACCGGAAGGTAAATCCACATTAAAAGGGGAGGCTGTGTTCAGCAGTGGACAATCCGGCTGCTGGCTCTCGTTAGAGGCGACGAAGTGAAGAATACCAGAAGGGGAACAGAAAAGTATTCTGAAAAACCGCCATCATACTGCCCCATGCCATGCTATCCCCAAGACGCCTGCCAAGCGTGGATTATGGCACTGCCTGTGCGCACACAATTTATAAAGACTGTTGAACAGCTATGGCCTCTGCTGGGTTTCCACAATTTTAACAATGTCACATTCACCAGGTAAATATTATTTTATTTCCTATAGGCTAGTGATATATTATAATATATCATGTGATTATAATCTCAACTAGGTAAGCGACGATTTAATTGTTGAGCAGGCATAATCTCAAATAGGAAATGGTTTTTAGGATAGTTGGAGGAGAACATGGTAATGAGGTTTGTAATAGATTTCCTTTTTGAGGCTGGTAGCTAGCCAGGCCCGCATTCTACCTTCCACCCTTAGACAGCCATATCAGCACCAGACAAGAGCCAATGAATTATTGTGCCGTCGAAAGCATGGAAACACTCAATTGTAAGTGCCATCAGTGTAAGTAGCTCCAAGTAATGACTGACTGCAGTGAATTTTGCTTAACTATTGTTGAATGGATAAGAAAGACTAGGCAAGCCTTCATTATTTTGGCATGTGCAGTAGGAGGGAAGTCGGGTTGCTTGCGATTTTCTATACAAATTGTATTCCCCATTTTCTTCCTGGATCCTCTCGAGCAATCATTTTAGAACATAAATTCTAGGCCTTCTAGGGACGTGTCATTTCCTTTTTTTCATCAACTAATTATTACTAAACAAAATGTTACCCTAAAGATCACTAAAAATTCCGTTTTCCTTGCCATGGTTAGAGGACCACCACAGAAATTTATATTTTTAAAATTAAAGAAAATAAGAGCCTAGATAAACTCTTTCTCAATAATGTAAATATAAAAAATAAAATGCTTTGTTTTGTAGGCGATAACAGAGGAATACGAAAGGTGGATCTCGTGATAGTTTTTTAAATTTCTAATGGGCCTTGTTCCCTTTGAATAAAATAATCTAAGGACTCACTTCAGCATATGATGTTGGAGCATTGGTGAGTTCATTTTCAAAGTCTTCTTCGATTGTACCATCACTGGCAGACTGTTGAATGTAGCCATCATGTACGCGCAGCAGCTCAGGCGGCAGAGGAGCTGTAAACAATTTTCAAAAATGCTATCTTGTCTGTTAAACAATGAGCTAAAGATTTTTTGTTTCTTCTACAGCTTCATTCCCTGACATATTGGAAATTTTCTACCAAGTTTCAAACATGGTTCATCATCTTCAGTCCCAAATTTTATTGTTGAAATAATTATATTGATTGACTTGTTGCTTTCAGAATCAACAAATTACTTGCTTTGGAAATAAAAGGATAATGAACCCTGTTGAGTGCCTATTATGCAACAGCATTCGAGCTTTGATAGTTTGTGTGTTAATATGAAATAACAAATCATTATGGAGAACTTTTTAGAAGCAATAGAACTCGTTCTTCCTGGAACTAGCTGCCACCTTACCTATTTCTACAGACAAGTAATAATATTAGCATTACTATGTTTCGGGTTGAAAGGATGGGTACCGTCGAAATTAGAGCCACATGAGAACATAAAATCTAGGCCAACTAACGACTACGTCTCAGGGTAATGGGCGCAGTTCGTCACTTCTGACGAGCTGCATTTTTTATAGGCAGATGTTACCTTTTAACACTAAGTGGATCCCACGTTTGTTCCGCCACAATCCCATAAAATATATAATATTTCTTACCTAAACGCCCTTGTACAATCTCCGAGTCATCAAATTCCAGGCTTGGTTCATAGTCATGGAATTCTGAGAGGCTTGTGTATGTTTCTTCACAATTAGCCCCATGGAGTGCTGCAATTAAAAATTACTTCATTAACAAAGCAATTCAAGGTAGTATAGTACTAGGTATATTTCTCTAGTTTACCAGTTCACCTCTAGTTACTGTCCACTGGACATATGTAGTTGGATTAAACAAAAGCGTAATAGAATTTCAAAACTTGATGAATGGAACATGCTGGAACTTGTTAGAAGGTTAATAACAGTAATAACTAACCAACATGTGCACATATTAATATACTTTTCAGTAAACCTATAATTAATTAAGAAATATTAAATGAATATAATCATTGTAGGTTGCCACATGTTTTAACGACTTGTTGGTTGTTGTAATTCTTCAGGGAGTGATTTAAGATACTCGTATTATCAATTATCTTTTGATATAATGGATTCATATTTTCAAGTACAGGCTTTAGCACCATAGACCACAACCACACGCTCTGCCAGATTATACAGCAGACTGAGGAGTATAATCGGCCATGTTTAGCGTTTGTGGACTATGAAAAAGCCTTCGATTCAAGAAACCTGGGCTGTACTCTTCAGCGATGCCAAATTGACTATAGATACATCGAAGCGCTGAAGTGTTTGTATAGGAACTCCACCATGTCCATTCGACTACGGGACAAGAGCACGGAGCCACGAGGCGTGAGACAGGGAGATGTTTTTTCTCCAAAACTGTTCACGACTGCATTTGAGGACGTTTTTAAGCACTTGAAACTGGAAAGAATTCGGCATCGACCTTCGTTTCGCCGATGACATAGTCATAATGACAAAGTTTAAAGTTTTAATACCTTATGTTTACTACCTATTAGTATGAATACTGATAACTTTTAATCAAATATTCGTTTTCGGGTCAACATGCCACTTGAATATCTAAATTTAAGGTTCCTAATAATTCTGTTAACGAGCTCAAAACCCACGACGTAGGGAAATATTACAAATGTCAGAGATTGTCAAGACAGATAACAGCTTTCCAACTCAAAAGGGTTATAATTTTGAAAACATTGTTCCTATATATAGTGGCTTCAACCTCCTGATATGTCGAAAATATTTCTTCATTGAAATCTGGGTGTTCTTTAAATGCTGACATCAACAACAAAGCTGTATGCTGAATTCAGTGATAGGCTTTTCTGAAGAAGGATAGAACCCTCGTGGCATTTAAAAATTAGCCGCATTTGGTTTCAAATCTAGTTAGCACTGTGATTGAAGTATATATTGTAACACGGTACCCTAAAGAGTCACGTTTTCACATAATTTGGAGTTTTATATAGTCATGTCAGAACAATGAAAATCATTATAAACTCCCCTATCTAACTAAATTTGGTAAGATCCTACTAATGCCGCCTTAGATACACGTTCTAGTATGGAAGTTACGGCTGTTCTTGGCAGGCCAAGGTCTTTAAGTAGGTTATATATGGATTTCGCTGGTATACCCCTTGCTCCAGCTTCTACAGAATATAAATTAACCACATAACCGTTTTTGGTTATTTCATTTGTTATGTAATAATATTTGTTTGTTTTTAATGTGTGGTCTTTAGGTATGTTTGTTTCTCTAGGCATAGTAAGTCCTATAGGTACTATGCGTTTTAGATGTTTTGAGTATAGAAATATGTCTGGTCTGGAAGACGAAACACAAACATCCTCAGGAATTTTGTAGTGTTTTTCATACGTGTCCATCAAAAGAGTCCAATCGGGAGCTGCGACTAAGATGAAGTAAGGCTTGGATTTAGATTTTATAGATGACCCGCTTCTTTTACAAAATCGACGTGTCTTTTGTTCATGGTCAAACTTTTTTTGCTTTAGCTACCGCTACTCGCCGCTTCTCGTATGATTTCGAGGACTCTATCATGGCGACGTGAATAATGACCCCTATCAAGGAGCACCTTACATCCTACCAATAAGTGCCTTGCTGTACCTATCGCCTCCCGACAAATACCGCAAGACTTTTCGGTGGCATTCCACATCTTACTATGTTACTTTGGTCTGGAAGGGTCATCTGAAAGGCGTTTAGATAAAATTTTAATAAGGCAGGTGATCAATCGTATATCAAGGTACGCCGATTTAACGCCAGAGGGATACAAAATTCACCTATGCTTAGCCATTCGCTTTGCATTTCTAAGCTAATTGCATGCACTTTATAGCAATCATTTTCGTCTCGTTGTAGAAAATTTCTACAACAAGACGAAAATGATTGCTATAAAATGATTTTACAATGTCTTTATCCTCAACTTTCTTTTTCGACCCAAAACCCGCTTTGCTAACAGTGTGCACCTTTATTACACTTATCCAAGCTTTTTTAATGTTACTTATTGGTTGTTGGTCCACCACACTTTCTCTTCTGGTCTTTTGGAAAGCTATCGACAACTGCGTCTAAAGATGGTGTGTGGAACTATTGTTCGAAAACAATGGACTTTGTATACATACATAATTACTACATTTTTAATTATATTGATTATTCTCACATGACACACATACCTCCAACAATTTCTAAAATGTGTAACTTAGGGTGCAATGTTACTAAAAATGTTCGATTTGTTTGAGTGTGCCCTACCCACATGTACTAGTTTTATCAAGTGCAGAAACATTGAAAATAAAGAAAACCGCAGCGGGTGGATATGTCAACTTCCATACTAAAATGTTAGAACTCCTTGCTAGGATACCGCAATCTTAAGTTAAAAGGTTATTTATCATGCTTTTTCTTTAATTTTCCTTCACCTTCTATTCTCAGCAATAGCCAAACCATTAAATGCTTGCTATTTCAAACTCTTGGAATTTATGCCCATGTTTCTTTTTGGTCATATTACAGTAATGTTTTCACTTGGTTTTCCTTGTTGTAACTAATATATGTAAACTCTTATTCACAGTAATAACAACAATATGATGGTTTTTCACACTCTGAAACTATTGGCCAGTGTGCTATACTACAACTGTCAATACATAAATGGTATCTTAAACCTTTTCGTTCCGGCATTGAGGTGTAGTGTCAGGACAGAAGTTTTTGAATTTTCCTAATGAAAACTGTCTAACTATTCTTGATTGACATCACAGTATCAAAAACCTACTTAAAATTTTAGTGAAACCTACTAACAGCTTTTTTATCCCATGGCTGATAATATATATCATTATAGTAGTGGTAGCCACCTACATTTTAAGAGTTTTTGTTTTTTTAAGAATTTTATAAAACTATTTTTATTATATTAGGTATATATTACTCAACCAACATGAAAAATCAACATTTACATAGTATTCAAAACAAAAACACACATATTGAAAACATAATTAAGAAAAAAATACCTAGTCATGAAATAAGGCAAATAATCAACATCCATACATGATAAATCCTATGTGAGGTGTCATGGTGTGATACAATTATTACACAAGAATCTCCCACATGCCTGGCACTGGTTGTGTGTGCTTGTATATATTTCATTGTTTGAGTACAAGACACTCGTCCTATTGAAATGTTTTTACATGTGTAGGCTGTTGAGTAAAAATAATAAGGAGTGATATACTTAATTAATAATTTTATAATCTTACTCTGAAATATTATAGCAGATGTTATGTAGATATAATGAAAGTCACTCTAAAACATACTAAAGCAGCTTTTTTTGTAGACTGTTGATGAACATCGGACAACAAACTAAACATATAGGGACAGTCTTAGAACTGATTGAAATGGTTATTCTCATTTAAACAGTTTAAATGGAACCTCAGTCCAGTACTAAAATGGCATGGAATATTATATCCCGTCATGTTGAGACTGGGACATATAAATACCATCAGGTCCAAAAGTGTTTAGTCACTTTTAGAAAGTGACGATGTAAAGTTATTATCACTTACTGAATTTCATGGTTACTACATTCAGCATCAGTAATGTGAGGTACAAGAAATCATAAGTACATCTTACTTAATAGTTTTGACTTAAGCCCTGATGCGTAAGCTCATATTAATAAAACCATATCAAAGTTGAGATTGAACTGGAGATGCAGTTTAGATGTTTAATGTATGGAAGTTCTATCCTAAACAGTATCTTATGATCTCACTCTTGAGATACAATTATAAATATGAGCTTAAGAAACGAAACCTTTTGTAACTGCTGCTTAAAATGTAGTTTGTGCAAACCTTCACCTAACTGTTCAGAATTTGGTACACATGTGATCACATCAGGCTTGGGTCACAGAACAATACTAATAATATCCTGCATAGGAGTTTTTCTGTTGGTTTAACACTGACAAATGCATCTCAAAATGGTGCCCAGCCTGCCCTTCCAAGTAATGTTTAGCCGCCTCACTTGGAGTCGATATTGTCCAGTAATGATGATATTCAATTGTTATTATTATCTACGATGCGCATGGGTTAAGTGAATACTTTAAATTTATAAATGTGGTGAACGATTTTGATTTTTATTAGAAATTTTTTCTTCTACAATACACAAACGGTATGCACGTTCAATGTGCTTATAAATGCATACAAGCAGAGTTTGACTGTGATTAAGTGTACTATATTCTCCTAGCCTAAGAGATATTCAACAGTAGTGCGTGAGGTACTACTTGGCCGCGGCTTAGATATCTGAGTGGTGTGACGGAAAGGCGGGGGCACTTCTCAGTGTATGTATATTACTTCGGTGTGTGTGTACTCAGCGTTGCATACAGTAGGCAACCCGCCCCCTTGCCCCTGTTGCCACCTAAGGCCCGGCCAACTAGTTCCACGCGCACTATAGTATCTTGCCCTTTTAAAATTAATTCTTAACCTTTAAGTATGGATGTCCATTTTTCTTAACACTGCTGTAGATGTGGAGTCTAACAGGCTCCTATATGCACATCCACAAACTGTTTTGGGGAGTTGATGAAAGATCGCTTTGAAACTCTTTGAATATTAAAGTTATGGATTAAACAATAAAATAATGTGCTTGTATAATCAACCTTTATTTTAAAAAAATATAGAAATTTTATATATCAAAAGTTATGGCTCTTTTCAGTCTAAATCTTTTTAGATTACATTTTTAGGATTTAAAAACAGCCAAACTTTTTCTTAAAATCAAATAAGTTTTTTTTGTCACAATGTATTAAACAAGACATCTTATTCAAGTAACAAATATTAAAAAAAAATTCAACAATGTAATAACATAAATTTATTGGCAGTCAATGTTTTGATGGTCACTACTTCCAAGATATTCATCCAAAGACAACCTCCTCTCTCCTAGGCAGTTTTACAACTAAAACAAAAGCTACTGAGCAGCTCATCTCAGGGAGTGAGGGGAAGTAGATGAAACCAAGAAAACGAAAACGATTGAGTAGCCTGTGAGACTCCATATCCATACTTTAAGGTAGATGCCTTCCAAAGGAAGACCTTCTAAGGCATAATTAATTAAGATGCCCGAAAGCCACCATAGAACCTAAATTTTTCGCGAGGTACAACCAACAACTGAGTGGTACAATTCAAGGGGCTTCTTGATATTCACAATTTTGAAAATACCTGCTTCGGTCTAACTGTGAGTGGATTGAATTGGTAGGGATAGTGAACACTTTGATGTAATGACATTTCACAAATTCCAGACCTAACAAAGTAAACATCAAGATTAGATACAAAGGACGGTACTTTTTCTATTGTCATAAGAGTTTAAAGTGATTTATTCAATTGAGGCTGTTATGACGCACATACGAACGTAAGAGACTATTCCGCCTTGTGAAGCAAAATATTTCCTTTTTATTTGCAATGCGATTACAATACGATGCCGTAATATCTTAATATATTATGCTACCGCAAGTATTATAGATGTAAAAACAAAAAGCTATTTCCTGAACTGACGATCATGGCGCATCCCAACATATGTATAATTGAACTAGTTAGCTACACACGCACGATTCTATGAACTGATAATTATATCAACGCAAGTATCTTATGTGAATGTGCTTACCCTGAAATACTCTCACGGGGCTCAATTTCGGATGGTGTTCTTGACTCATATTCAGCAAAATCTTTTATTGAACTGCATCACAGCCAAGGGGTCACTTTTCTTCATTGAAATTTCCAAAGTTACCTATAATTACATTTGTTACATCGATTAATTAATATGTAGCATAGAAATATAGCCATTGTATTAAAATAAGTAAGAAAATAATATAGAAAATTACCAAAGCACAGCAAAAATTTCACAATTTTTTATGAAAGGAAAATGCAATCAATTTACACAGATTATAGAACCTGCATTATAAACCACAGACTAATATGAAAATTTAAGCATAGGCAACTGACGATTTATGGTTAAACCCGCAGGGCGATCACGTATCATCTCTACCAATGAACTACTGGAGCGCGTTCTGAACCTCGGTTAGAGCGCACTCGGAGTGCAACTTTTCACGTCGTTCACAACCTTTGGGTAGTGCGCAACTTTTTGTAACTATCAGAATAGTCTAGTCAACAAGTTCAAAAACGTGAAAAATAGAAATAAAGGTCCTAAAAATATGAGCGATAGCTCATGGAATCACCTCAAGAAAAATGTTTTTGAAGGATTTTAGTGCAGGTAAAAAATTTCAATTGTTATTAACAAAATAAGAAGAAACATAAATGATATTTAGTATTTCGTTAATATCTCGAAAAATATTAATATATGAGAAATTTGAAAAAAAGCTCCTTAAAGAGGAAAAAAATTCCGATAAAAAAGTCCGTACTCACGGAACTCTATCTCTATTATTTATAATTTTAATTTGACATTGAAAATAGGACTCCGCGCGGCTGTTACGGCATGGGCGCGCCACCGCTAAAATGAGTTCATCAGTTAAAATATTTTTTTTATTATATAAAATGTCATTTTAAAAATTTGAATAAAATCTAGTATCTTCTTAACACTTGAAAGAATCGAGCCCCGTTGGAAAAAATGTTTTATTACCATTTTTCAAAACGTTATTCAATTGTTAACTATCACATTTTTCCCTAATCTCCGTTATCATAAATAACGGGATAAAAGTGATAAATAATTGGCCTATAAATTTGAAACTTCATGGAGCCCTTTTGATATATATACTTTATAAGATCCTGCGATTAATGCTCATGAAAGTTTATTAATTTGTTAATTATGATTTTTACAACTATTGCAAAATTGAATATTTAAAAAATGTTGATAATTTTTTTCCATAAATTTTTATTTATGTCTGTTTTCACATTGAACAATGGCAGTAATTTAACAAAGGTTATGAATTTTTTACGTTATTTGTTTATAAAATTGTTTTAAAGAAATTCAATATTTTAGAAAATTTTATTTGTGCTATTTTGTTTATAATTGATAAAATTATGATTTAAAAAAAAACTCTCTGAGTTACTTAACTACTGTCTTCTGGAAAATACAATCCGGGATTTTTGAAATCCAAAGATAAAAGCTCCATTCTGAGCTATGGTTTACTATAAGAGTACTTCACCGCAGACCACAGTGCTGCAAACAGTGCACAAATGTGAATAATTAGTCTGCAGGTACGGCAATCACGAACGAAGTCGCGGGTACAGTTAGTAATATTAATATTTATAAAATTTTATCTGACTTCCTCTCTCTCAATAATATTCACATAAAATAAGTTATATTTATATCATGTTAATATTAATCATTCAAAATGTGTTCACTAAGTAATAGTTTGTACTTCTCCTTCCATAAAAAATATGTAAATGTTAAATAGGTATTTCTTATCCAATATAATATTATGTACATAACTACGTTAGTTATTCTGGTCATCACTTTTTATAATCAAAATTTAATCTCTTAGTAATTAATGTCAACGTGACAATTGCCACAAAAAAAAAAACAGTAACTGGTTTAATACTCTTCTCTATGACCAGTGAAGACTAGCAGATAAATGTTAAAATAGCAAAGCAAGCTGAATGAAGAAGAAAATAATAACGTTTAAATTTGCCTTTGCGATAAAATTTGGTGAACTGTACGAGTAATTAGCTAGACGTATCATAATAATGCTTGGTTACAGTAATGTGGGTATTCCTGATAGGTCATGGCAGCCTCCAATCGCAATTTTAGAAACAACGTAAGCCCGATCACGTAAATAACTCGTTTAAATTATATTGCTTGCTAATCTACCGGACATATTTCATAAACATTAAAATGATTTTCAGAATGGGCCCTATAACTGTGGAAATGTATTGGCGGCATGCCCCTATAACTTGTAGGAACTTCATGGAGTTGGTAAGAAGAGGTTACTATAACAACACAAAATTTCATCGTGTCATCAGAGATTTTATGATACAAGGTGGAGACCCTTCGGGCACCGGAAAAGGTGGACAGTCAATATACGGCCCTACGTTCGATGACGAAATAAATCATGATTTGAAACACACTGGAGCTGGAATCTTATCAATGGCAAATGCAGGACCTAATACAAATGCATCCCAATTCTTCATAACAATGGCACCTGTGCAATGGTTGGATGGCAAACATTCTATATTTGGTAGAGTACAGGTGGGTATGCAGGTGGTTAAACGAATAGGATTAGTGGAATGTGATAAACATGACTGTCCGGTAGATGATGTGAGAATTGAAAAAGCATATATACCTAAGTAATTTCATTTTAAGCCTTCTATTATATTAAACAATATTATAAATTTCATATAAATAAATTACGAGTTTTTATTTCTCATGGATTATTATATTATTTTTATGGCTGATAGTCTATAGCCTTTGACACCTGATGGTAAGTCATGATTTGGTCTAAGATCTCAAGCATTACCTAGAATTATTGGCTATCAATTACAGCCGCTGTAACACACCGTTAGGTGCTTGGTGACAGATATATTGCTTGAGGCTGGCCAAACTGGCCTTCTCAAAATGTCCTATCACCATGCTATGACTCACATTCTAAGACAACAACTGGAACTGATGGCTTAAAGTGCCCTCTGAAGCATGGAAGCACTCCATAGTAATACCTATGTCACCCATCCAAGTCATGACCGCAGCTTACATTGATTTGCTTAGTTAATTGGTTAAGAATGGCTTAGTAAGGTCTACTAAGAGAGCTTCAGTCCTGAAATGAAACCTGATAAGAGAAAGGAGACTGTTTTGTTTGAGTCTGACACCTAAATTTCAGTTTTGAAGCCTTCTTCTACCTGCTGTAATTCATCCTCTAACAAATTCAATGTAGTTTCAGCCGTGGTAGCAATTAAAAACAAGAAATGATTCCATAACAGCATCAGAGATATTACATTATATGAAAATACATGAGTAATTCCTGCCAAAATACTTCAAGGACAAAACATGATCCATGTTTGTTCAGAACTACCAAAAATTTTTCCTTTCAAGTCTATTTTTGTGTAACTGCTCACATATATTAGAATTTTTCTGAGCTGAAAAACTAGGCATAGTTAGTTTTTGTTGTAGGCTCCCATGGTGCTTATCTTTCCTTTCTTCCTTGAGCACTACAACCGGATGTGGGTCAAGGCCGTCTCTACCAAATTCCACCACTTTGCTCTTTCCTCTGCCAGGCTGTGAGTTTGTCCATTCCACTTAGGTCTTCCTCCACACAATTAATCCAGTTCTTTTTCGATCTGCCCTGTGGTCATAACTGTTGTGAAGTCCAACCTAGGAGATTTTTTACAGCTCTGCTGTCTTCCATTCTCAACAAATGTCCTGCCCATCTCAATATTTTTACTTGAATCCACTGGACTATAGTTTGTGTAGGTTGTTGGCTAGTGACAAGATAATGCATCTTTGCTGCACTGATCTGCAGGCCAAATTTAGTTGATGATGATGATCATCTACCCACAGTATTTACATCTGCGCTTATATCAAAAATAAATTGCTGTTATAAAACCAATTAGTAACTACACCCACACTAAAATGAAAACTAAATATAAAGAGGTTAATAATTTATTATTAAATTGAATACTGTGTCATGATCCCCCAATAGGCAGTGTCCAATATGGACACCATATTTAAAGTAAAACATATTCTTTAGTCTTAATTTTTTCAAATAAGTGTATTTTTCATGGAAATGTGTTTATTTTATAATCCACAAGGTGATGGACGCAGTTCATATGCAATATAAATGCGTCTGTTATAGGCAGAGGTTAAAGCTTAACAACATGTGGGCCCCGTGCTTGATCCGGTACAATCACATAAAAAGTTATATATAAAGATTAACCATATTCTTGCAATATCATTGAGGTGTAACAAGAAACTAAATTTTGAAACAATCAGACCTGCAGTAGTTACTCACACCCCTTAGTAAACTCGAAAAAACTGATGGTCTTCAAACGGTTAAACACGCCTTTTGAAACAATCAGACCTGCAGTATTTACTCATACCCCTTAGTAAACTCGAAAAAACTGGTGGTCTTCAAACGGCTAAGCAGACTTTCTCTAAACATAGCTAAGAACACTTTCGATTGAGGCATCATTCAATTAAAACCAGTCTGTTAGTGAGCTGCGATGTCCAAAGTATTGTGAATAAAAAAAATGTTCTACTTCCTACATACATGTACAAACTATGTGTAAGAGGATATAGTTGCAGAAGTACACAATTAGGATTCGAACCATTATAATGAAGACAGAGTGTAAACTTTTTAAAAATATTATAAGCAAGCATTTGACCGCAGTCTCACCTGATGAAAAATGACGTCGCGGTCGACGGTGGAACATGCTTGCCCAGCAGATACCTATTTACTCTGTTCTTGAAGACTTCTAGATCATATTTATCGGGAAATAGAGACGCTGCTGGTAGGGTGTTCCATACATCGGCCGTACGCATTATAAAACTTTATTTAAAACGCTTTGCGCGTATTTTTGGAATATCGACAATGTATGGATGCAGTGTTCCTGTGCGTCTTGTTGTCCGATTAAAGAAAGGAAAAGAGGGAATGAGGTTGTGTAGATCGATCGCCAATTCTCCGAAGTGAAGTCTGTAAAATACCGATAAACGGGCAACTTTGCGTCTGTGCTCGAAGCTTTGGAGTCTAGCCTCCACCAACGCATCATCACCAATGTGCTTCTTTGCTCAGTTATCTATGATCCGAGAAGAGTCCAAGGCTTCGAGCTGGTACTTAGCTGAACCGTCCCAAAGATGGCTGCAGTATTCCATACAAGACCTGTCTTGAGCTAAGTTTAGAAGCTGTCTCGATGTGAAATACCACCGCACTTTCCAAAGAACACCTAGGTATTTTGCTGCTAATTATTACCTACCCTAGATAATGTACAACGAATACAATCTACAATTAAAACGTTGGAAAAAAATATTATTATTATCGAACCCGGAACTACGGGACACCAAAATTATAAATAACTAGCTTTCCGGGCGCGGCTCCGCCCGCGCGTATGTCGGTTATCGCGCAAAAACATTAACCTCTTTTTGCGCAGTCGGATAAAAACTATCCTATGTTTTTTCCCGGGTCTCAAACTATCTCCATACCAAATTTCATTCAAATCGGTCCAGTAGTTTTGGCGTGAAAGCGTAACAGACAGACAGACAGAGTTACTTTCGCATTTATAATATTAGTACTGATTAATGATAGAAACTGCATTGGAAACTGTAAGTAGGCATTTCGGATAAGCCTCTATACCACCCGCAAGTATAGTATCTGTCGCCAAGCATCTAACAGTGTGTTAGATGTTAACAACTGTATGTCTCAGGGTGACGCATGACGGGAGCAGCGAAACTCGTCACTGGTGATGAAAATGCATCTGTTATAGGCAGAGGTTAGTACGCTTAACTTCAGGTGGGCCATGTGCTTGTTCCGTCACAATCTCATAGAAAAAAGCATACAAATACAAATCATTTATTGATGACACCAATGTCATACGTCAACAGGGTAGATGAAGTATGTTATATACATCCTCTCATATGTCTAGTTTTATTTAACATTTAGTGAGACAGGATCTCTTTAACTGAAAATAAAAAAATATAAATATTGAACAAATAAGATAATAATAATAATTTTACACAGTGAAATCATTAAATTCTGATAAGAGTACCTTTTTTTTCGGCATCAACAATAAACCTGTACTTCGTTTCATTACGGCGGAGAGGCTTGTGGAGATAAGCACAATACTAAGCGACCTCACTAGCTTCCTGTTGTATATGTGCATATACACATGTAGATTATGTAGGTAGAATATAAGTCATTGCAAGAACAGAAATAAATCAGTGTGCTTTGGACCAGCTTGTTGTTACTTTAACCTACCCGCTATACAATACTGGCGACGAGGCGTGAAATTACCCACAATTATCGAAGAGAAAAATGTTCGCTGCGACTTCATCATTGGGAGCGATTTCTAATTTTGATCATCTTAATCAAGATTGGAAGATTTACAAAAGTCGTTTACGGCAATGGTTCATCGCAAATAACATTGACGAAACAACTGACAAAGCGGGAGTAAAGAGAAAAGCCGTGTTGTTAAGTGCACTCACAGAAAACACGTATCAGCTAGCGTGTAATCTTGCATTGCCGGAGGATTTGGATACGAGAAACTATGAAAGTATTGTTCAAACTCTTGATGATCATTTTACAACAAGGCGCTGCGGGTTCGCAGAGAGGTACAAATTTTATACAGCCGTCCAGCTCAGTGGTGAAACGCCCGTTCAGTGGGCTGCGCGATTACGTGGGCTTGCAGCTCATTGTGATTTTAAGAGCTTAGAAGATTCGCTGTTAGATAAATTTGTTATGGGAATGTTACCGGGGCATGAGCGTGATAAACTTTTTGCTCAGGATATCAAAGAGTTGACGTTAGGGAAAGCTGTTGATCTAGCGGAAAGTGTGCGGTGTGCGCGGGAAGGCGCTGCCGCCGCTCCGGCGCCGTCAGCGTCTAGAATTGTCGACGCTACCCAGGGTGCAGTTTTCAAGATAAATCAACGAAAGGAGACAAACACATCGAAGGAATACAGTGATAAGTGTTCGGTTTGCGGTTATAAAGGCCATTTTAAAGCTCAGTGTCGTTTTTCTAATTATAAGTGCAAGAAATGTAATCGTGTAGGTCATCTACAAAGAGTGTGTACCAATAGAAAAGTTAACTATTTGGAGCAGGGTAATTCCGATGATGAGGGAGATGATGGTGAGTCTTTTATAAAAATTAACTGTTTGAACGAAGTTCCCATGACCGATACTGTGAGCTTGGAGGGCAAACAAATTTTGTGCGAGTTTGATAGTGGTTCGCCTGTCTCAGTGATATCAGAGAAAATGTATAAATTGAGTTTTTCTGATGTACCGTTGTCACCACCTAGCAAACATTTATTCACATATACTAGTAATAAAATGCATGTACTGGGGTTTATGAAGATTACAGTTGGGTATTTAAACCATTCTACGCAGTTAGCTGTGTATGTTATACGTAATGGCGGCCCGCCTCTAATGGGAAGAGATTTCATGCGCGCTTTTAATTTACGTCTTGTGTCATCCTTAAATAAGCATGAATCTAATGTATACAACATATGTGATGATCTCACGAAAGAGTTTCCAAAAGTATTTTCAAACGAGTTAGGCTGTTTCAATAAATATGAAATTAAGTTACAGCTTAAAAAGGATTCTAAGCCGGTATTTTTCAAATCACGCCCGGTTCCTTTCGCGTTAAGAGATAAAGTTGACGCAGAAATAGATAGATTGGTATCAATAGGTATACTTAAACCCGTTGCCTACTCTGAGTTTGCTTCTCCTATTGTGCCAGTGCTAAAACGTGACGGTAGTGTCCGCATTTGTGTTGATTATTCTGTTTCAATCAACAAACAACTTTTAGTTGAAAAATATCCGTTACCTACAGCTCAAGAATTATTTACTAAATTGCATGGAGGGGAGGTATTTAGTAAACTTGATTTGTCTATGGCCTACAATCAATTGAAAATTCATGAAGACTCTCAAAATATTCTGTGCATAAATTCTTCGCGTGGTTTATTTCTTCCCACTCGCTTAAGTTTTGGTCTCGCTAGCGCACCTGCTATTTTTCAACGCGTTATCGAGTCAACAGTAGGGAATATGGAAGGAGTTATATGTTTCATGGATGACGTACTGATCAGTAGCAGTATGGATCAGCATAAAAGCAGATTAAAAGAAGTGTTACATCGGTTAGAAGAGGCTGGGTTCACGTTGCGCAAAGACAAGTGTTCATTTTTTCAAAGCGAAGTGTCGTACTTAGGTTATATTATAGATAAAAACGGCATACGGAAAAACCCACAAAAGGTTGAAGCAATTGTCCATGCCCCAGCTCCTAAGAATATCAGTGAGCTGCAGTCATTCTTGGGTTTGATAAACTACTACAGGACATTTGTTTCGAATGCAGCGGCTATATTAAATCCTTTGCATTTATTGTTACAAAAAGGCGTAAAATGGCATTGGTCGTCAGAACAAAGCCAAGCATTTAATGAAATAAAGAAGTGTTTGGCCTCGGATATGATTCTTGCGCATTTTGATAGCAATGCAAAACTCATCCTAACGGTAGATGCGTCACCCGCAGGACTCGGCGCTATTTTATCACAAGTAGGTAGTGATGGAATTG
The DNA here is from genome assembly GCA_963854805.1 of Plagodis dolabraria. Taxonomy (NCBI): domain Eukaryota; kingdom Metazoa; phylum Arthropoda; class Insecta; order Lepidoptera; family Geometridae; genus Plagodis; species Plagodis dolabraria. The sequence continues at coordinate 40,345,076 of OY978440.1, forward strand.
AGCGGCCGGTATCGTATGCATCGCGTTCGCTTAATCCGGCGGAGAAAAAGTATTCTCAAATACAGAAAGAAGCAACTGCTATTATTTTTGGGGTGAGAAAATTTCACCAATATCTGTACGGTAGGCAGGAACCATTTATATTACGCACAGATCACAAACCACTTACAGCAATTTTTGGAAAAAACCGTGGTATTCCAGAAGTATCGGCAAACCGTCTGCAGCGTTACGCGATATTTTTGAGCGCTTACAATTATACCATCGAGTATATTAAAAGTGCAGCAAATATTTCCGATTTCTTATCTCGTGCTATACCTACGTTTAATTGGACTACCTCGGTCCGTTCAGCTGATAACGATATGCAGGATGAGGTTGCCGCTTATGTTAATTTTGCTATAGAAGGATGTCTGCCCGTTACTAAGCGAGACTTGCAAAAAGAAACTGCAAACGATCCTATTTTAAAAAAAGTTGTCAGTTATGTAGCTGATGGGTGGCCACGCAAAATAGTAGATTCAGAAATTAAGCCATTCTTTTTGTGCCGTATGCAAATTTCATGCGAAAATGGAATTTTAATGAGAGGTCATAAGGTAATAATTCCAATGAAGTTACGTGATAAAATATTAAACGAATTACATAGTTCTCATTTTGGAATTATTAAAATGAAAGCGGAAGCCCGAGCTCGTGTTTGGTTTCCCGGCATAGATGCAGCTTTGGAAAGGCTGGCAGGTGGATGTAATATTTGTGTACAATTACGTTCATCACCGCCTCGCTCTCAGCTTGCACCGTGGCCCCACCCGGATACTGTATTTGATAGAATCCATCTCGATTTTTTGGGGCCGATATGCAACAAGATGTTTCTTGTTATTGTGGACGCGTACTCTAAGTGGGTTGAATGCTATATTATGAATAATAATATAACCACTAAGGCTGTTATATCAAAGTTGTGTGATTTTATGTCTAGGTTTGGTATACCTAATAGTATTGTGAGTGACAAGGGTACTTCCTTTTCATCCCAAGATTTTGAAAAATTTTGTGTATTGAACAATATAACCCATTTATTTTCACCTGTTTACCATCCAATGAGCAATGGTCAAGCGGAATCTTTTGTGAAGATAATAAAAAAGGGTTTAAAAACTTTTCTTTTATCTGGCAGCAAGGTAGAAGATTTTCAAAACCACCTTTCTAAGTTTTTATTTGACTATCGTAATACTATCAACACCACTACAGAAACATCGCCAGCTCAATTGGTATTCGGTCACAAACTTCGTTCAAGGTTGGATTTACTTACTGATACCTGTATGCCCTCATCAACGGAGTTATCTAAGTTGGTCAACGCGAAACAGTGCTCACAGGTTATATATTACGGCGGGAAGAAATATATTGATTTCAAGAAAGACGATCACGTATTTGTGAAGCAATACACAAACAAAAATAAATTTACGTGGGTTCATGGTACAATTTTGAAAAAAATTGGTAAAGTTTTGTATAAAATCAAGTTGCCAAATATTAACAAAGCAATTGATCGACATAAAAATCAGCTCTATGCAAATAAAACAAATTTATATAAGGATGTAAATGATAATAAAATAACTCACAAGTGGGAAGTTACTTTACCTCAAGAGGAGGCGACTAGTTTAAAAACGGGGATGAGAGTACACGTTGGCACATCAAGCAAGGCATTGGAGCATATTCCCACAGTGCCACAGGAATTCAGCAGCCATGTTGAGGAACCAGTTAATAACGTCCCGGCTGTTGAATCAGCTACTCAAACTGTCGAAGACCCCAGTAACTGCGTTCCGGTTATCGAATCTCCTACTAGAACTCCAGTGACCACGATATCTAGTAGTACTCCTGAGTTTAGCACCCCACTTCAGCCTGCTACGCCGATTTCAGATGGATCCCATACGCCGTTACCAGGCCGACCGCGAAGGAACAGAAAGGTTGTAGATTATAAAATGCTGTTCTAATTTATTGTTGTCTTTAAAGGGGGAAAGATGTTGTATATGTGCATATACACATGTAGATTATGTAGGTAGAATATAAGTCATTGCAAGAACAGAAATAAATCAGTGTGCTTTGGACCAGCTTGTTGTTACTTTAACCTACCCGCTATACAATACTTCCCAACAAATAAAATAGATCGTCTAAAGGTATGGACACACTCACGCTATACCGAGCGGTAACCGAGTGACGACCGAGCAACGGACAACGCTCGGAAACAACTCGGTCCCGCCTCGGCTCGGCCACGGCCCGTTGCATGAATACAGTGCCGCCGAGCTGCGCCCGAGCAGCCGTAGTGCTGCTATGCAAGTGAACTGTCGTTTTTGTTCGACATTGAAAAATGAACAACGAACGTTTGATTGAAGCTGTGAGGAAGTATCCAGCATTATATGATATGGAAAGATGATGAGAAATATATGGACTCCAATTATAAGTCTTCATTATGGGTCATAGATCACAAATTCTCCTTTCTCTTGTCGTTCTCTCCAAAGTGGATGCACACTCCATTTCCTTGGAATTGAAATGTTTTCAGATTCTTCATCGTCCAGTGCGATCGCAATAGCCGCTAATTCCAGATCGTCAAAATTCCACATGATTGTAGTCTAGTTACATCACTATTTTTGCTCGGGCGAGTATAGTTACATCACGGCGCATCGGTCATTGCTCGGTTGAGGCCCGTCTTTGTAATTAAAGGTACGGGACCAGCTCGGTCATCGGTGACCGTGCTACGGCCGACACTCGGCTCGGACCCGACACGGTCTAGCGTGAGTCATCCTTAACTCCGCTACATGTTGCTATATCCTGTCAGGGTCATCATGTACCATTCCACCTAATTTTGGTTTGTTTATATAACTCATGTAAATCGCATTTGTATGTACCTAATGATTGCAATAAACGATTAAGTATTGAGTAACAAGACGAAAATGATCTTAGTAAAAAATTATGTCCATGTTGCACCTGTACCAGTAGTTGTTAGGAATGATACTCTCGAAGTTGTCGTTCTTTGAATACCTGGGACATACTGTCCAGTAAGGTAGGTATTTTTTTTCCTTCGACAAAGATGTCTCCCTGATAATCCGACTCGAATGAACAGCGTTCGGGAAATTACACGACATCTCCACCTGGAACATCCTGCAGAGCCAAGAGCCATCAAACAGCGTGTATTGCAAATGATAACAGCAAAAACGTGGACTTTAACTGTGGCCCTTATAATCAGGGTCAGAGTAGCAAGGACAAGCTACGGAGAGAGCTATGCTCGGTATCTGGCTCATACTCAGGAAGCATGGTAGAATGACGATGAAAAATAGATGGCTGTTATAAAACCAATTAGATAGTATTAACTACAACACACACTAAAATGAAAACTAAATATAAAGAGGTTAAAAAATTATTATTCGCGATCGCGTGGTAGGTTCGTAGGTGTTGTACTTCATGTTACCCACTATCCAATAATGTTGTGACTGTTTGTGCTAAGGTGAACTTTTTCAAGAAAATATTCTAAATATAGTCCCCAGCTATTCATGCTGCTTTTTATTAATTTACATCTCTATCAATATCATCTTCAGTCGCTAATGATTACTTAAAGAGTCTTTCTTCTATAGCAAGGCCGCCGTGCTTCAGTAGCTCTGCTGTTATTGTCTTCATTTCGAATTAAAAAATTATCTTTATTGTACAGAGATACTGAGATATATTATTATTTTTTATAATATGGTTTTAATAGGAACCTAGTTTTTATTTTCGTTTTTTATTAAATATTATTTGTTTTGATTTCAAATGCCCATTACGGTTCAAACGATACATCAATATGCCAGATGGACAAACAGGCCGAGCGCCAGCGGGTCATAAACGTTCCTCCCCATTTTAACTTCTTCTAATCAACCCTAGCAAATAATATTATGTTTTTTTTTTTAAAAGCATATCCAAATACTAATTTTCATCACTGTCACTTCAAAAACAATGACCTTTCTATATAAAATTTCATCTCGAATTTCCCCCCCTAAAGTCATTCCTGTCAAAAAAACTTTGAATAACTATTTTTTTCAGAAATGTAGGTAATTTAAAACACAAAGGTTGATGAATACACCCTCATAATTTCAAGTCTGTGCCTCTAGCAGTTGTTTAGGCTGTGCGTTGTCTGTGTGTCAGTGAATCAGGACTTTGATTCTTATATTTATTTAGATATAGATGAGATATAGATTTGTATATAGATATAGATGAAAAATACTTATTCTGACATAAATTTTATAATAAGTATACGTATGTTAATTAATCTTAAGTGTAAATGTGTCGCTTAACTTCAAACTTGGATAAATCCACTCTACACTGTTCGGAGATATTTAAGAAAAAGTGATAAAAAAGTTAATTCGATTATTCAAAAGGCATTATATATTTTATTACCTTAATAGCATTAAAGAAAACGACTCTGTTCAGCAAATACAGCAATAAAACCATTAATTATTGCAAAAATTAAATATTTAGATAGGATTTATCTTCATTTCATAAAATAGAATGCAATTTATCTATCATTGAAAAAACTTAGTGTGGATTTATAGATTTTTGATTTATTAGGTCTGGATTTATGTATTATTGATAAAATACGATTAGAACTAGGGATGTGGTAGTGGCAAAATCATGGCATACCATCAACAGTAAAATTTGTAGTAAGTAACTGAATGAAACTAAAAATAATACAAACAAAATAAGGAAATGTAGTTTTATTTTAGAAATAGTAACTAATTTAATAATATTCAATAATTAAATAAAATTCAATATTAAAATTTCTTCTGTTTCATCTTCAACAATTTCTTTTTCGTGCATTGGCGCCTTATCACATTCTCGCCGTTAAGCACTTTTTTATAATAATTTAATTGCACCGTTGTTTAACGTTGCCTAGTCTTGGCCACAGTGCGTTTTTAGCAATTTGCGAACATCAATTAGTCTAAAAAAAGTCGGTCAAAAATTGTATTAGTTCATGAACTGGAACTCCAATTAGCAGTCTCTGTGGACTAAAATTTTCGATAAATCGACCGCTTTTTTTGTTGTTTTAGCTACATCTAAAATTATATCAATGAAATATAATTGTTTAAAAAAAATATCAGCATAATAACAAACATACAACCTAGTTGGTAAATTCCATTAACTTCTTGTGAAGTAGATATAAATTTACATATAATAAATAAATGAGAATGTCAATTTCGTATACATCAGAATAATAAGACATCTCAGCACGTATATGGACTTCTGTTACGTTGACTTACAGTTTTTGATACTCCCACAGGAACCTGACATTTTCTGGCATAAAAGTAGCTTTTATGAACGATAAAACGCGGGAGTGTACTGTGCCATTGTATCAGATTTTAAGTCGACTGACAGACATGTTGAAAAAACTCAATTCGCTGATTGGCTCCCATGGACTTAACTACATTTGAAAAAAACTGTCTCATGGATCTATCTCACTTTAATAAAATATCATGCTTTTGATGTTTTATTTCTCAAGTACCATGCGGATTTATGCACAACTGATAAATCAGTTTTGAAGGTTTTTTTTTACCCTTTAATTTGATACCAAAATCTTAAAAGTTTACAATATTGGATTTATCCGAGTTTGAAGTTAAGCGACACAAATTAGCTTGGTAAACAATAAAGAGTTTTTGTATTGTATTGTATAATAATAATAATAAGCCTTTTTATTTCCATGACATTAAATAAATATATATAAAAAAAATATGCTTAGAAAGTTTGAATTCCATGTCATGGGCCCTTTCGGGTATAGGCCTCCTCCAGTTTCCCCCTGTCGTTAGCTGCTTTCATCCAGTCTCTTCCTGCCAATTGAAGTGTCGTCTATCCAGCGAGCTTTTGGTCTGCCCCTTTGTCTTCTGCCTCCCGGACCTGTCCATTTTGTGACTCGTTTAGATGAGCGGGCGATGTGTCCTGCCCATTTCCACTTCAGACGCTGTGCGTGTTGTTGCGTTTATCACTTTGGTTTTTTGTCTGATTTTTTACTATTGACTTTGTCGATGGTCTTGATGCCAAGGATGCTTCTCTCCATAGCCCTTTGGCAGGTATGTATTTTTGACGAAGTTTTTTTGGTAAAGATCCAGGTTTGGGCAACGATAAACAGGGCAAAAGACTCGAATCCATCACTTTTTTCTTTAGTTTCACTGAAAGTTTTGATTTTAATATTTCCTTGTAGGCGCAATCGTGAGCGCACGCACTCCGTGATGAAGCGACTCTGAATTTGCGAAACCGGTCGAGATTCCTTTTTTGCTCCAGTCTAGGTCTTTCATTATATTTTGTAGGACAGCTATGAAGATTTTTGGAGATAGTGGGTCTCCTTGCTTCACACCTCTACGGATATTAAATTCTGGGCCTAGCCTATCTAATTTGACCCGGCTTGTACTTTTTCTATATATATCCTTGAGAATGTTAATGTATGTGTATGAGAGATTCTGATGCTCTTATGCGTCCCAGATACTCTTATGTGAAATGGAATCGAACGCTTTCGCGTAGTCGACATATGCTATGTATAGATTTTTCTTATATTCAACATATTTTTCATTATTACCTTTCTTAATTTTGAAGACGTGGCGTGGTGACGTGTAGGTACATGGCGCTCAAAACTAATATGAATCTGAGGGTTTAGCGATTGGAGTCTCGTCACAATGTGACTTTCAAATCATTTGTGGTGAGAGTGCCAACTCGCGAACTTCAGACTTTCATGGAAGCTGAATTTTGGCCGAAGGGTTCAAGCTCCGGCGATTCCTCGGTCGGATACCTGACGTCTCGCGTCAGCAGAAAACAACGTGATTACTATTGTCATCATATAAACTTTTAAAGTGTATGTTAGTTTAAGGTATATATTTTATGGGCCTGTGTTATTTATAATGCTAAGTTGCCTGAAATAAATGGTTTATTATATTAAATTTTCTTTGCTAAGGGCATCACTTATCAAAGGAAATTTAATTTCTGCTCGGTACCCATAACTGTACGAAAATAAATTATCTTGGTAACTGATGATGAGAGATGAAGCAGTCAAAGATGTTGTTCAGGCTGTCTTAGAATTATTATTTAACTTTTTCATCATAGGACACTTTGTTCGTTCAACTGTAGTAGATTCCAAGGTAGAGCACTATAGGCACATAATTATCTTTTCTTAGTTTCATGAATGATTGAATGAAGAAACTCGCTAAATGGGTTAATTAATGGAGCAGCAAGATCAAGTTATATTTCAACTGTAAAATAAAATTATTTTTAAAATATATTTTTGCCATCTAGGTACAGTACAGCTCTTAAAATAATATGTGGCTCCACATTTAAACCTATAAGGCGTGAAAATTACTAGGTTCATCTAATTTAACATAACAAATTATTATTAACATGTCATTTCATTTGCTTACAAAAATATATTACTCATGTCAATCATTATTTTATAATTTATCAGTAAGAAATTCATCAATAGTATAATAAACTCTGTAAGAAACGCCTTTAAATATGTCAATATTCTTTGCCTCTTTTATGGTTTACGGTAATTTATTACATATTATATTTGATCCTTTTGCCAAACGCACTTTTAATATGTAATTAAAGCCTTTTTCTTTTAACGTCACTGAGCGCTTAAAAAAGCGCTTTGTCGTTCGCAAACTTTCGTAACATATACAATGCCTCTGAAATATTGGTTTAACTTTTTACATAATTATATGCTAGATCTGTGAATTCCAAACTTGGAAATACGTAATTTGTCAATATATTTATCATTTTAATAAATATCTTAAATGTCGAAATTAAAGTATGTATTTTTAAAAGTCATTACATGTCTCTTGTCCAAGTTTATTTTAAAATTATTATTTCGAAACCATTCTTTATTATTACTATATAGCTCCAATGATTGATTAATGTCGTTTTCAACGATTGAGAACTTGAAGTTCAGAACTTGACTTGTGCCACATGGTGATATACTTTTACAAAGGCCTAAAAGGTGGCTCAAATAAATATATATAAGTAAACTTTTTTTTTTTTTTTTTTTTTTTTATGTTATTGTGACGGAACAAGCTCGAGGACCACCTGATGTTAAGTGGTTTCCACTGCCTATAACAGATGCATTTCGTCACAGGTGAAGAATTGCACTGCGCCCGTCACCTTGAGACATAGTTGTTATGTCTCATGTGCCTGTAATTTCACTGGCTCTCAAGGACTGCTGCCGGAACACACCGTTAGGTGCTTGGCGACAGATTTTCAACTTGAGGGTGGTCGCTAGCCAGGCGGGCATTCGCAAAAAGCCCTTCCACCATGCGGTGAAGCTCAAGCCCGCGGCGGGATTCGAACCATGGACCTGCTGCGCGGCAGTCCATAGCCAATGCCACTGAGCTATCACTGCAAACTACCTTGAGCCAGTAATAAGTTAAACCTTTTCATAACACGTACCTGTGTTTTACGATCATAAAATATAAATATGATATATATTATTATTAGATAGCCTTTATTAAACAAAATACTACGAACTATATACAACACTGCAGCTACTACAATAAAAGCATTTATACAACCTATAAGTCATAAGAGACTCATAGGCAGTCTAAATGCTCCAGCTCACTCCCAGTTGGCAGCGTGCCCGGCATGCTGGCAGCATTGCCCCGTTGTATTGCAATGCTTATTAGTTTAGCCAAATATGTGCCAGCGTTTTGATCACGCGTCGCATCGACCAAGCGCTCAGATAAGTTTTGGAAAATACGATGAGCTCCCGGTCCCCACGGACCCAACGTCTCTACACGAAACGGCTCAAGTATGTAACCCATACCGAGATTAGCATATTAGAATATATATAACGTGTTAATGGTTAATATGTTGGTATTTGATTTGACCACACCTATAATCTGTTATTCGATTTGCATCATATATGATGATTAGGAAATAAAATTTGAATTTACAAAGTTCTATGCCAAAGCAAACTGCGGGTAGCGGGTACGATCTTTTGTTTGTCCAAAAAGCGCGAAAATTTGAGAAAATAATATTTTTCACGGGATGCGGATGTTCCACTAGATCTCTGTGGGTTGTCCGATATTAAAATTATCAGTACCGATTTGCTAAGGATATAATTGATCACATGTCAGCGTAAGTTAGATGAGAAAAATCATGATCGTCGAGGAGTATGTACTAAAAAATTATTTGACAACATCTTCATTCAGTTTTGTTTATACTATTCATTAAGCAGTTTTCAATCTTCAACACTATTAATAATAATATATATAAAATATGTTATATATTTTTTATAATATTATAATATAGTATATATTTTTTTAATCAATACAAACAATTATCCTATGAAGAGGAGTTACCTTAGTTTGCGACGGTGATCACTTACCACCAGGTAAGCCGCCTGCTCAATTACCCTTCTATACCATAAAAAAAGTTGCCTAAATCAGGAAAAAGCCCCCTTTAAGCGTAAACAAAGTACTTAGGGCTGTTTGATAAATGTTATATCCTCAAAGTCGAGATCGAAATTTTGATGCAGTTTTGACACGTGTGCCAATGATGATGATGTAAAAACTGCATCTTAAGATCGATCACAACTTTGAGATGCATTTATTAATACGAACCTATAAGAAGTAATATAAAATAATTCCAGCATGCCGAGCACGCTGCCAACTGGGAGTGGGCTGGAGCATTTGGACTGCCTATGAGTCTATGACTTATAGGTTGTCTAAATGCTTTTATTGTAGTAGCTGCAGTGTTGTATATAGTTCGTAGTATTTTGTTTAACAAAGGCATACCGCCGGGAAAAAAAAAGTCGACAATTGTTTTGGCTTCTATCGGAACCTTCTGATATCGACTATTAAGTAAGTTGTTTACGCTTTAAATACCCATGTTTTACAATCATAAAAAAATATCTTATTAAAATCATGCTGGCCCATTTGCGAGTTGCATAACAAAAAACATTAATTGAGTACTTCCATGTTTTTATAGGTAAGTATACAAGGTTTCTAAAGATTTTTTAAGGCTTTATAACAAACCTTCAACTTTTGTTCTGACATATTTTCAGGTACGATTTAAAAAGATTATTATAGCTTTGTAAACTTTTAAACTTTTGAAATTATTTTCTAAAATAACAGTCACGTTGGGGTTGTCTTCAACGTGACTTCTTAATAATACGTAAGTAGGAAGAAATAAGCGGAATTTTCCTTTAACGTGACTGTTGGGAAACTGCGTGGGCTGCTGAAGGGTCTAAACCCATGTTAGCAGGTAGGAAAGGAACAATCTACTAGGTACCTACCTCTGCATATTATTTATGTATAAGTATCTACTTTGCATGTTGATTGATTTTAACACTGGTGTTTACAAATACGGAGTACAATACAATACTCCTTTTTACAGCTTGTCCTTTGAAAATTCCTGCAAAGAATAATTAGTAAGCAGCAGCATTTTAATTATTTTTTCGTATTAATCAAGCAGTTATGTATTTCGTATTTATCTGGGACAGACTGTCCAGTTATGTAGGTCCAACTTCGACAAAGAGGTCACCCGAAGAATCCAACTCGGATGGGCAGCGTTCGGGAAGTTACGCGACATCTTCTCGTCAAAGATCCCGCAGAGCCTGAAGACCAAAGTCTTCAACCAATGTTGCCAGTGATGACATATGGCTCCGAGACGTGGTCGGTAACTGTGGCCCTTATGGACAAACTCAGAGTCACTCAACGAGCCATGGAAAAAATCCGGAACGTGGATATTCGCCAAAGAACCAAAGATACCGACAGCTTTCAGAATTAGCAAGTTGAAGTTGCAATGGACAGGCCACATTGCTCGACGAACTGATAACCGATGGGGAAGAAAGGTTCTCGAGTGGGTACCACGTTACAACGGAATACGTAGAGTTGGTAGGCCCACTAGATGGACTGACGACATCGTAAAAGTCGCGGGTAGCCAATGGTTACAAGCTGCTAATAGCCGTTCTTTGTGGCGTTCTAGAAGCCTTTGTTCAACAGTGGACGTCTTCCGGCTGATGATGATGATGAAGCAGTTAAGAATAAACCTTTAGCACGGATTTGTTTCTAGAACAATGATCCTCAGAAGAGGAGGTCACCTTCAAAGTGATCAACCCATGCCTACGCGAGCAAAGACGCGAATAGAATGATAGTATAATGTATTATTGTGTACATATCTATATGATCCGGTAGCCACGGTTTTCCATTGCAACTATTTCCTATTGGAATTTACCGATTCAAAATTTGATTTATTTCATCTACCGTGTGTGTAAGCTGGGCTCCCCTAAGGGGTGTTGGGCGCCGCTGTGGGGTGACGGGTGCCCTTGTAGGGTGTTGGGCGAAAATTGCATTCCCCCATATCTCCCTGTAGTAGACCTGATTATGGCAACCCCCTTCCCCCTCAACCCTTATGGAGAAGGCCTTTGATCAACGGTGGATGTTATGACGGTTAAGGTATGTACGAACTTCATTATCGGAGCTATGTGCATTTAGGAATTCAATGGATGGCGGTACGTTAGCTTTCTAAAATGGTGAATGCGTAAAATGTTGAAGTTTGATTACGGTGGTCATTGATTGTTTTCGTTTTTGTCTTCGTCTTTTTAAATACGAGTAGGTTAAATTCCGAAATATTGGAGATATATGAAAACCTCACAAATACCTACACAGAAATAATATTATTTACTAAATTTAGCAAGGATTTCTTTGATTCACACAAGTGATCGAATTATTTATATTCTTAGAATTGAGATTTTTAATCTGAGGTTATATTGTATAAGTATACCTACCTATACTTAGTGAGTGCAATATTACATAGATAATTACATTTACTATCTATGTGTTAAGCTTATATTCTGTATCTGTCATAACATAATTACTAGGACTGTTTTTTAGGACATTTTACCCATACAGTCGACTCTCGTTAATTCAAACCTGCGATAAATCGAACCTCTCTATAATTCAAAGTTATTAGGAGTTCCCTTGAAAATCTCTTTATATTTCGAACTAAATCAATACATTTTTATGCACTTGTTAATTCGAACGAAAAAATCAACGCTACGCAACAAAATGACGCGTTAATTCGAACTTATCGGCGTCCAACACTCGACAATTCGTAAAGAATAAGTCACTTGATCCTCTTATAAAGAAGTCCGAGTAATCCATCCCGCCGCGGAGACATCTAAGTACATTGCAGAACAAGTTCAAGCTTGTATCATCGTACACGAGCCTTTGTTTTAGTTTGACATACACTTCCGCACGAATCGGTTTGTTTAGTTAATTAAGTTTCAGTCACTGTTACACGTTTGTTAGTTACGATCGACTCCTTAAAAGTTCGAACCATTTGATATTTCAAACACTCGATAATTCGTAACATTTTAAGAGTCGAATTAACGAGAGTCGACTGTATATTTTATGTGGAGACCTGTAAATGACTTGTTCGTTTTATATATTTCTTCACCTAATTTAAGCTATGTAGTTGATAGTCTTCCTATGATATAATAAATAAATAGTGTCACACACTATTAGCTGTCAAATATGAAAATTTACTCGAAAAAGTGTTGATGTTGTTGCCTTTAACATCAAAATATAGCTACTTATGCGGATTGTTTGTTTCTAAACACATGTGCCTGCCTGCGACACAAGTACTCAGTTCAGTTTATTTATTTGCAATAGGTACCATATATTTTCCTTCCTCCAAATAACAAAGCTGCCGTAAGACAAATTATTCTAACTACACACAATTAATGTACTCAGGCGATACTTTGTGGAAATCTATAATTAATACTAAGAATGACTTCAAAAAACTTATAAATAAATAATTCAATTGATATTTTAGAAAAGCTTTAGCTTGCGGGGCCCATTTTAAAAAAGGAGGTTCGCATTTCGTATGTTTTTTTTTTTAATATTTGTTACCTCATAACTTTTTACTGGGTGAACCGATTTTGATAATACTTATTTTATTTGAAAGCTGATGCTTGTCGTTTGGTCCCATATAAATTTCCTCAAAATCGGTCAAGCTGTTTTTGAGTTACACTCCAATAGCTTAAAAATATTTTCCTATCTTGATGATATTGTCGTTGACAGTGAATGACAATCAATCCCGTAAATAGCAAGGGTCAATAAAAAGAAAGAAAAAAATGTTTAACCAAAAAATGGAATCGACTTTAACACTTAAAAATGTGAAATAACTTGTCGAAGTCGGTACCATGCGCACAATATTGTGGTACTTTTGAACTATCATGGTACCATGGTAAAAATGGTTTTTTCACACAGTTATCGTGAAGATATCTAAATGTAACATATAAAGGAAGTAAGCACTTAAAAAGAGCTTTCTGAAGTTATACTCAGAAATTTCTTCTAACGTTTAGAAGAGGTCGAAAATAAAAAAAAAATATGACCACTGAGCGCAAGAGGCTACTTATACAGAGTTATAATTAAAGTATCAAATATGACTTATCGTGGTAAATTACTGAAAGTAAGCTTTCTAATCTAATGCACATGCAGCAACCCCTTCCGCCCCGTTTAGAAGTGATCGAATAACAAATAATTCAATGGCCGCTGCGAGCAAGACGCTATTTTCACAGGGTTGTTTTTAAGGTATTAAAATGTGAGTAGAAGAGTAAAATTCATTTGAAAAGTTGAAAACAGCTTTCTAGTCAGAAATCACTATCGTCGTATATAGAAAATTAAAATAATTCATTTGGCACTAAGTACAAAACAAACTAGCCCTATTCTAAACACTACCGTGTTTAGAGTTGTGGTCGTTATTTTTTTATACCACTAAGGTGGCAAACAAGCGTACGGCCCGCCTGATGGTAAGCAGTCACCGTAGCCTATGGACGCTTGCAACACCAGGGGTATCACTCGCGCGTTGCCGACCCTGAAGTAATCTCTTCACGCCTTTGATCTTATGAGTATAACTTTAGAAAGGTATTAAGGTGCTATCTAACCCCATAAGTCACATTTTAATACCTTAACTATAACCCTGTGAAAATAGCGTTTTATAATCAGCCCATTGATTTTATTTCGACCACTTCTAACCAGCGTAATGGATTTTAACCCTGAACAGATAAACTTTAAAAATAGCGTTTTGCTCGTAGCGGTTATAGATTCTTTTCATTTTACTGATTGTGAAAGCAGACTCAGCCTGTTTTCGTTAATGCACTTGTAGCCGGGCTGGGTCACGACTCAGCTCAATATGCTCAGTTTACCTATGGAGACCGCGTGCATTTTGCCAGTGTGATATGGCCCACCCCTACATTACATAACAGGAATATTTAAAATTAAAAAATATTTAATTTTTGAAGTAGTGATAGCTCGGTGGCTTTGGCTCTGGACTGTCGCGCAGCAGGTCCACGGTTCGAATCCCGCCGCGGGCTTGAGCTTCACCGCATGGTGGAAGGGCATTTTTGCGAATGCCCGCCTGGCTAGCTACCACCCTCAAGTTGAAAATCTGTCGCCAAGCACCTAACGGTGTGTTCCGGCAGCTGTCCTTGAGAGCCAGTCATTCTAGGTTAAGCCTGTTAACACCTTCTACCACATCATCACTTACCATCACGTGAGATTGTGGTCAAAGGCTTACCTACCAGCAAGAAAAAAAAAAACTATGGCCATGGTCCGCCTAAAAATACAATTTTTTCTTTTGATGATGGTGATGAAGTTAGTGGCCTATTTTTGCGGCCTTTTATTTTTTTTTGTATTTTAATCAAGTTAAAAAGTTGGGCAGAATGATAAACCACATTTGCTGTAATAATTCTGTTGTTGCTAAAGTGGAAGAAAGAAAGACGACACCACAGTCCAAGTGACGGGGAGAGGCTGCAGAGTGCAAAATATTACTTCGACCGTACCCAGAAAACGGGGATACGATCACGAATAAGATGATCGAGTTTAGTTTCTTAGAGTAGGGAAATCACTTTCCTCCCTGTGATTCATAGTGTTTTATACCTACTATACCTATGAGAAGTAATTGTATAGAAAAATATTTTGTACTTAAATTTAGTGTTCCCTTAGCATGCGTCTATAATTCTCAGTCATTATATACAGGATAAAATTGCTACCCTTGTTAAAATTCAATGTCAAATTTTTGCCAGGAGACACAAGAGTGAAGGTCTTGTGTCACCCCTGTTGGCTCCCCTAGGGCAGACATAAGGGTTCGAGATTGTGCCGAGCTCCAGTGGGGTAGAAGCGCATTGTTTTGACGGCTATTTGAGATATTACATTTTTGATTTTGTTGTGTCATTGAATAGGTCTTAGCATTACCTATGTCATATAAGCACCAGATTATATTATGTACCTACTGCTACATAATACTCGTATTATCACTTCACAATCTTTTTTAAATAGTAGCCAAGTGTCAATGCTATATCATACTCTTCCCATCTCTATGACTTTTTTCAAGCAATCCTTGCCAACCTCCTTCCATTTTCGAGATAATGCTACCGGTCGCACTTTTTTATATTTTGTAACAGACACTAGCTCCACGTGATGTGAAGCGGTAATCTCTGCCTATAACCGCGCTCATCACCTTGAAAGTTTTTAAGCCTCATATAATTTTACCGGTAGGTATATATTTAAATTTGTTACCAGTTAAGTATAAGTTAAATATAAATAAAGAAACCTGTGATTATTCAGTTTATTAATTTTTTATAACCGACTGATTCAAAACTGCGCAAACTTACACCACCTTACCCTACCGTTCAAACAGAACATAGTTATGCGAACATTACTGCTAGGCGGTACAATATAGTATACATATAGTACATACTATTGAGTATATAGTACCCTAGGCGAACTAGTTCACAAAGAGCTCTACTGCTACTGTTGTATACTTTGCAGATATTATAATGCTATATACATGACAAACAAGTTTTTTTAGAAGAGGTTTTTTTTATGCTTGATAGGTTAGCCTTTGACCACTATCTCACCTGATGGTAAGTGATGATGTGGTTGAATATGTTGTTCAGGCTAACCTAGAATTACTGGCTCTCAAGGACAGCTGCCGGAACAAACCGTTAGATTCTTGGCGACAGATTTTCTACTTGAGGGTGGTAGCTAGCCAGGCAGGCATTCGCAAAATGCCCTACCACCATGCTATAACGACTGCCGCTTGTTCTATCGCACTAAAGTCGAAAATTGCACGTTTTAGTTGATGATTGACGTTTAGGGTACAGTTTTTAGTTACGTATTATGTAATTGTTCCAAATTTAAACATGTAATAAAATAATTAACCGATTATTCAAGTAAAACATTAGTCTAGTTATTATTTTCATAAAACATAAAGTGGGGTTGTCGCTGATAATTATGAGCATTGAAACATCTATTCGATTACTGTACTTCTACAAGATTATCCCCTGCCTCCTATATTTTTTTAATTGAAACATTTACGTTATAAATAACGTATAAATATAATATATCAAAAAGTGCGTGTTGAAATTTTCAACTTGAAAATACTTCTTTTGCGTAATTTCGGCATTGGGCCCACCCTAAATGGTTTCCATATTTTACACGCAAATTACAAATATAGTTTGATTATATTGTACCCATTTTTATGAGTCTTAGGCCCCGTTTCAGAATGTCCTAATAAAGTTTCGGGTTGCTATGCAACACATAAAATAACTGAATGATAAAAATGACAGTTAACATGCAGCGCGTTTCAAGCTTTAACCGATGGATAGGCTAAATCGATGACTGTGAAATGCAAAGATAGTGTTTTATTTATTAAATATGTTCTGGGTAGTAAAACCGGAACTTACTCGAACATTCTGAAACAGGCCCTTAGTAACTTGAAATAAATGATTTATTATTATAATTAAGTTAGCATCAGAAAAGGTTACCAGAAATAATATTAAACAAAATATTTTCTATTTATTTCGAAATTGGTACAAGTTAATATTGAAGTGAAAATATATAAATCATACTAGTTCCTTGTCATTAACAGACTTTGTAACAGTTTTTGTTAATTATTGCTGATAGCCTAGCTTTTGACCACTATCTCACCAGATGGTAAATGATGGTGTGGTCGAAGATGTTGATCAGGCTAACCTAAAACTAATTTAACTCTCAATGACAGGTGCCGGAACACACCGCTAGGTGCTAAGTGACAGGTTTATTACTTGAGGGTGGTAGCTAGCCAGATGAACATTCGCAAAATGCCCTACCACCATGCTATAAGTTATAGCTTGCTGCTATAGCCTGTAACGACTGCTGTCATCATCATGCAACAATAGAGACCGACGGATGAACGTGCTCTCCCAGGCCCGGAAGCGCTCGGTAGTAATGCCACTAGCGGTCACCCACACAAGTCATGACCGCGGTATACGTTGCTTAACTTAGTTGATCGGTTAAGAACGACTAAGTAAGCGCTCGCTGATATTTTAATATAAATTATCAAACTTATACAAAAAATACTTCATTTTAGTAAAATTCTATTACTGTAAGTCGAGTACGATTGAAGTTTGATTTAGTTTACTAGTTATTAGTTTTTTAAATATAAATTACTATTACCGTCAGCACTTAGGTACGAGATGACATTACCTCCCTATCTCAAGTTTCAGTCACTACTAGTTTCACTAGGTACTTAGCCTTGTTAAAGATTTCTAATAGATTTCAGAAATAAACAGATGCTCTCAATGCGACGTGACATTTTTTAGGGTTCCGTACCCAAAGGGTAGAAACCCTATTACTGAGACTTCGCTGTCCGTCCGTCCGCCCGTTCGTCTGTCACCAGGCTGTATCTCAAGAACGGTGATAGCTAGACAGTTGAAATTTTCACAGATACTATATAGTAAAATTATTACAATATTTATTTACATTACGTAGGTGACAGGCGCTAGCTTGGCGAACCAGTCCAAGCATTTTTGTCGTGTAAGTAATCACAAACTGTGTAGTAAGATTTCTTTATCAAAATTTTCTTCACGTGCAACTTGAATTTTCTTTCTGTGAGCGTTGTAATATGTTTGGGCAATTTATTCTAAAACCGCACATAATTGCCTAAGAAGGAACTTTTATTTGTCTTTGCTAATCTACCGAACAAATGATACCTACCTCATACTGTCATGTACATTACGCGAAAGTTTAATTTGCTTCAAATAGTCTGTATTGATTCGTGTCAGAGGTCACCGGAAGGTTCTAGACGGTTTCCCTTGCCTCGGAAGCCCCGGGAAACGGACAGGCGCAGTGCGTTCAACACCGGCCGAGGCTCCATCGATCTCTGAGCTACGTGTACAGGTATTATACATAAATAAACACAAAGAGCCCCATCCCTCACCCTATTCAATCACCCAATGCAACTCCAATAAACTCCTCCATCAAAGAGCTGTCTGGGTAATGAGGATCCAGGAAAGCGGCAGGCCGCGGGTTGGTGGTGGTGGGAGGCTAGATCTATACCTGTATGTCTATAATAATTTATACAACTATATCTGTTCACAGTAATCAAGTTCCAGATTGGTTTTGGCTCCACTGCACTTCGTAGCAAATAGGCTGTGTTTTCACTGAGTAATAGTATTGCAAACATTCTGTTATCATCCCAAATGCTCCATCGCATTACCAGTTGATTGCGTTGTCTAAAACGTGTTACTTTTTATGGGATTATGATGGACCACGCACAAGGTTCATCTTGTGTTAATCGATAACCTCTGCCTATTACAGTTTCATTTCGTCACAAGTCAGCAACTGCACCGCGCGTCACCCAGACATACTGCACCTATACTGGCTCTCAAGGACTGCTGCAGGAACATGCTTTTAGGTGCTCGCGACAATTTTTTTACTTGAAGGTGATTGCCAGTTCTGCTAGCCAGTCCATGCCCGTCCCTTTCTTACAGAACAAATTATGTAAATACAATAAAAAATCAATTCTCAGGTAAAAACATTATAATTATGTAGTCGTTAATAAACAGGCAAAATTCATATTTTACTAACGGTCTGTAACATATATTTGTTACCGACATAAACCCACTACGTATAACAAATAACTTATAAAATTCTCGTATATATAAACATACTTAAATTTAACAAATTGTTGTAACTTGTACATTAATTTTAAACAGTTAAAACCGAATTGATTATCTTTTCTTATGTTCGAAAGGAAAAGTAGTGTTTAACGAGCGGAAAGTCTTTTTGATGACTAAAAAGTCTTTATGATGAATTAAGTCACTCGACTCGGCCTTACCTAGTCTAAATACCTCTTATGTGAGTTGATTCCTTTCGTCCCTTGTACAACAATCTACTGTAATTATTAATTACGTTCGTAATTTTATTGCTATTTCTAGATATTATTATTTAGCAAAAAATTAAAACAGTATGTTCGTGTTTTTCTCTATTACACATTTTAACAAATGAATTGAAGGGTAGCCAATGAGATATTCTCCTTATTGATGATAACGAAAATCTCCAAAATAGACTAACTCATAACCCAAAAGTTCCCGTATTCGGTTCCGTTCGCGCCTACGTTGCTGCAACACACCCCGCGATGCTGCAATGCCGCCTGCTGTACATATGTCCTAATCCAAACGGAAGAAAAGGAAAAAAAAATCATGTGATGTTGTCAAAGTAGCTTTGGTCTGTCATAGTAAATGAACACTGCTCGAAATCCCTATCAATGCCATGCAAGTTGAGTGTGTAGAACCTCCTCTTAGCCTTCGCAGACAGTTTCTCTCCGATAAATTCCTTTTTAAATTAAGTCAAAACTCAAATCACCCTGTTCGTGAAAAACTAGATTGTTGACTGACATTATATAACTCATGCAATAAAGCCTCATCTGAGGACTTCCCTTGTCATTGTCATTGTTGATAAAAACACAAGAGAAGCTAATAAGGTTTTCATAAATAAATTCTTCACAGAATACAAGGGCTGGACTGCCATGCAGATGGTTCTAAAAATCCAGATAGTCTAATTGTGTAGTTTGGATCCCATCTACGAGAATAATTTTCAATTATAAATGTCCTCCTACCACTTCCGTCTTTTCAGGAGAAGCCATCGCAATTCTGAAAGCCATCCTTTTTGTAATATCACACAATCTGAACAAAACTATCATATTTTCAGACTTCAAAAGCTGCTTCCAATTTATTCTTTCTAACCCTTTTCGGTCCAAATCTAGGTTCCCATTCCGCGCACACTCGCCGCGCTCAACGCTCTCTTGGATACTAATTCTGAATGTGATTTGTTTAGAGATGGATGCACAGATTTAATGTCAACTTGCCTGAGATATTGCGAAAGAGACTGATGTTAGTACCTTCTTTTCAATGATTATTATTTTAATTATTATTATAATATTTAAAGCTCGATTACCACTGACTCACTGACTGACATAAATGTTCTCCTAGAAGGAGCAGAGTAGAGCGAAAATGATGTATGGCGAAAATGTTAATAATGTAATGTTATAGTGTCTTGCGAGGCCGAAGGCCGAGCCATATTAGTGTCTTGCGAGGCCGAAGGCCGAGATCCGAATCGACATGCTCCTCTCATTCTTCATACTGCATTTGGAGTATTTTACCATACAAAACCGTCTGTTTTTGAAGTTTTTTGTGGGATTTTCGACTGAATTTGGAGTTACTGTCATACATGAAGGTATAGCGAGCCCGAAGGGCGAGCTTCTGGTGAGGCCGAAGGCCGAAGGCCGAGTGGAAGGTGCGCGAGCCCGTAGGGCGAGCGCTTGGCGAGGCCGCAGGCTGAGCCGTGTGTGTCTTGCGAGGCCGAAGGCCGAGCTCCGAATTTACATGCTCCTCTCATTCTTCATATTGTATTTGGAGTATTTTACCATACATTACCGACTGTTTTAGGAGTTTTTGTGGGAGTTTTGACTTTATTTGGAGTAACTGTCCGAGGCCGAAGGCCGAGCTCAGACTTGAGAGTATTTACCACATCTCCGACCTGTCTCCATGGTAACTGCCCGCGATAACCAAATCACCTACGAGTGGGGTTCCTTTACCGAAGTGACTCAGAACCTTGGTACGATTTTGACCGTACCACTTTTTTATGGCAGTAGGGTAAATCTGGTTTGGTGGCTACAGTATGAATCTCTATTGTATTCAGAGTTTATATGGGATTTCATACTTATATTGGAGTTTTTAATTTATTTTTTTCAAATGTATAAGGTGCTTTTATGACAGTTCGTACTGACTCAAGATAGATGCGGGCCGCTTGCGGCCCGCACACTGCCCGAAAAACTAGTTTTATATATAATTTTAAACTTATTTGTATTGTACTATTGACAAATCACAATTATGATGTATAGTTTTTCTTGTAATTTTTTATTATGTTTATGTAACATTTAATGATCATTTCTATTTAATGTTAATTTTAATGTGTAATGAATTAATGTAATTGGTCCTAGTACCGTTTTAATTAATAATAAATAAATAAATTATCACTAGATCTTTAATAAAATATAAGTTCAACTTAAAATTAATTTTATTTTAGTCAAATCGAAAATAAATAAGTATATGTTTTTCTCAATACAAAAATTTATTTGCTATTATTTCTCTAAATATATCCCTCCAACGAGTTTATTGAATATAAAATGAAATGAAATGAAAATTTATTTTTTGACAGAATAATAAAAATACATTACATAAGACAAATACAAATATTTATCTATTAGGACAAACTTTAATAAACTATACAATTAAAATGATAAATTATTGTACTTGTAGTAAAATGTGTCAAATTGGACTCATCTCGGCAAGATGCCGACTGTCGTAGACATTCGACGCTGGTTTTCTGATGAACCCATCACGTGGCACGGCACTAACTTATCTACTAGGATATCAATAAGAAAAACTGCATTTTGTAATAATATGTTATATCAATAAAAATAAGTCTAATACGTACCAGTATAAAAATAATAATTCATAAGTATATACATATAAATATAATAAAAGTTTTACAAAAAATATATAGGTAATCATGTGCGGGACTAAGTCCGCGCCGTCCACCACTATAGCCGGTATTTGCCCTCTCTTTTGTCATTGCAAAAATAAAGCATATTAGATTAGAGGGTTGCGTCATCGTTAATAAGTTTAAAGGTAATTTGTTGTTCATAGTAAGTAGGTACAACGTAAGTTTTTTTTTTCCGGCGGTATGCCTTTACTAAACAAAATACTATGAACTATATACTACAATAAAAGCATTTAGACAACCTATAAGTCATAGCAGACTCATAGGCAGTCCAAATGCTCCAGCCCACTCCCAGTTGGCAGCGTGCCCAGCATGCTGACAGCATTGCCCCGTTGAATTGCAATGCTTATTCGTTGAGCCAAATATGTGCCAGCATTTTGATCACGCGTCGCATCGACCACGCGCTCAGATAGGTTTTGGAAAATACGATGAGCTCCCGGTCCCCACGGACCCAACGTCTCTACACCAAACGGCTCAAATATGTAACCCATACCGAGGTTAGCATATTTGCGCCGCTTGAGTTGCTCCGCCGAAGTAGCCGCAGCGCGACCAGCGCTCACGTTGGTTTCAGAAAGATGTGACGGCGCTAAAGTGTCCACGCAAGTAGCGTCCCACACTAAGGGCCGTCCTAACTTCCACGGAACCAGAGTCATGCCGTCAGGTCTTTTACCATCGTCACGCATCAGGCCATTCGGTTCAAGAATAGCTCTGCAACATTGGCGCTGGAAAAAGCCCGTCGAACGATATCGTTAAGGCCGGCGTGGCGGGAAATTCGACCAGCACTTCGAGAGCAGGAGAGGCCATGGTGACCGAGTTGATCAACTGCAGTACCACACTGGCAGTGATGTGCAACACAACACCTTGCACCCAAGCGTAAGCTAATAGCTAGACGAAAAGCGGATGGATCTATAAGGCTACCAGTTTGTAAAAAGGCATGGCCTGTAACCAAAGACCAGATTCCGACACAGAAACAGCGAGAATACGAGCACGATCTGCGATGCTAGAACACGTATTTAAAAGATCTTTCCGTGTTAGCTCGCATAACGTAAGTTGAACTTTAGATGTGGTGTCCCGTTTTCTAGTACGGAACCCTAAATAAAAATACGAGGCCACTTTTGAAGGGAGTGAAATTTGGAAGTCAGCGCGATAACCGCTACTTGCTTGTCGTTGTTGGTCCGCCCCGGCTTCGAACGGGTATTTAACAGAAATTTCAAAAATTATAATATTAATAACATAAAAAAGTAGTTATTGTCACATAACTTTCGGTCTACTGTTCTTAAATAACTCTAGAAAGGACAAACAGAAACAATTATCGCTTTCTTCTTCCATATCGTCATTATCATTGCCTCTGATCGATTTTTCTTTCTTCTTGCATTTTTTATTTGTTTAATCGTATTGAAAATTTGCTTTACAGAGCAATACAGAGAGGAATAATTAAGGTTTTAAGTTTTAGCTGCATTCAAAGACTTCCTAACTTAAAAAAAATCTACTATAGCATGTTTGTGAAAGAATTTTTCAAATCGGTCCAGTAGTTTCAGAGCCTATTCAATGCAAACAAACAATCAAATCTTTCTTCATTATTATATCAGTTATGAAGAAAAAAGACAAGCAGAATAAATTACGAGTTCAAAGTGAAAACTAGTTGGAGTGGTAGGGACAATTATAGGTTTCATCCCCCTTCCTGGAATTGTTGCTTGTTCCCCCCAGAGAAGGTGCCTTCGCCCTGCCTCCCACGCTCAATTTAAGGGGATGAGTAAGAAGAGCACTCACCCCCCAAATTACCCTCGTTAGCGTCTGTGTTTACCCATCGAGTAGTAACGCAATGGCAAATTGCTTACGATGTCCATGAGCTATTTTTATTCAGAATATATGTTTATTCAATATGTCTTATGTTAAAAGATATAAGGATGAATAGCGACACAGGTACGATTACTATTTATAACCAACTTGAAAAAAAGGAGGAGGTTCTCAATTCGTCTGTTCTTTTTACCTTTATGTTTGTTACCCCAGAATTTTTACCGATGGGTGAACCGATTTTGATATTTCTTTATAGGTATTTGAAAGCTGATGCTTGCCGTGTAGTCCCATTTAAATTTCATTAAAATCGATCAAGCCATTTTTGAGTTACACTCCAACAACTGAAAAGGTTTTTCCTATCTTGATGTTAAAGTCATTGTCAGTGAATTGCATTCACTGACAATGACTTTAACAAAAAATATATATATACATAACAAATCGATGCCGTAAGTAGCAATGGACACTACAAAGAACGAAAAAAATAGTATCTATAACAATGGAACCGACTTCTACACTCAAAAGTGTGTTATAACTTGTCGAAGTCGGTACCATGCGCACAGTATTGTGATAATAGGTACTTTTGAACCATCATGGTACCGACTTCAACAAGTTATTTCACACTTTTGAGTGTTGAAGTCGGTTCCATTTTTATATATATATATTTTTATGATAGTGATGAGACTGAGAAATTGCTCACCTGATGGTATTTGCCACTGTTCCCGTACACTGCTGTGCTCTCTACAACTTTGGAGAAAGATCGAAAAATTAACGACGACTGAATTGAGGACGACAACATATAATAAGAAATAATACAGCTTTTAGGCTTTTAGGTAACAGCCTGCACGAGAGAAGACAATATATTTCACAATACGTAAGTTCTTATTGCCCAATAATTTCACTCTACAGTGCCTGTAGAGTCTGTAAGCAAGAGACTCCAAAGTCTAGAGAATCGCCGCAATCGGTTTTTTAACGGATACATTTCGGGGAGTGTGTCACAGAACTACATAATTTGATTCCGCCATCCCCATTCTATAACCGGACATCCAGGGATACTCAAAAGCGCCACCGCTATATGGTGGATATTCCATTTACGCGAACGAAGCGATTTGCATTTTCTTTCATCATGCGAACCGCCAGGGAATGGAATACTCTGCCTGAGGCTGTGTTTCCGGTCAGGAGCTTCAAGAACCGAGTGAATAGGTATCTTCTGGGTAAGCGCGCTCCATCATCGACCGCATCATCACTTAACATCAGGTAAGATAATGGTCAAGTGCTACACAGTTCGGAGTAAAAAAAAATACCTAGCATGTGGGATGTCATCGTCTGGAGCTCTTTGAGAAGAGTCATGTATAGTTATTAGTGTTTTAAGGGGGACAAAGTGGTATTGTTTGTTCAACCAGGAGCGTTATTTTGAATTCTGAGCGAAATGAAAGATTCTATAGTAGAATTCCAAGCCTAAGCGAAGGATTCTACAGGGTGATTTTTGGGACGGGACAGTAAGGTACCTGTCCTTAACCGTTATTGTTAAGGCGATTAGAGTCGCCAATAGCCTTGAGCATCTGGACCTAATCGAGCTTACTTTACTCGCGCATCGCCGCATACGTTCCGCGCTCGCTGCACAAATATAACGTTCAAAGAATATGCAGATGCGCGATGCGCTCCGGTAACATGGCACTTTATATTCCTACCGTACGATTCTAGTGAGTATCCGCAATTGCAACTGCGACTGAGATCAGTCGTCAAATGAAAATGTATAGTGTACCTACCTAGGTTGTTCTGGACGTCTTTATTCCTTTTCTTTATTTTTCAATGTCATCTGCCGAGTGAAGAAAGTTACTCAGATTTGTCTGATACTCGATATTTAGGCTGTGCTGAGAGTCATTATTCCGAATTTGGAATTATTTTTTCAATGTCATCTGCCAAGTGAAGAAAAATGCTACGGTTTGACTGAAAATTGATATCTAGGTTGTTGTAGACGTTATTATTCCATGTTAAGAATTTGTTTTACGTTGACGTCTGCCAAGTGAAAAATGTACTTCGATTTGGCTGAAAATCGATATCTAGGTTGTTTTCAGTTCGCACACAGACTCTTTAAAAAATCTGCAAATTTTAGTAATATGCTACATAAACGAGTTTTCCAATTAAAATAACCTGTCATTCGTACAACTTTTGCAAGAAGATTTAGCCCTTTTATTAAAACATATTTATATAATCAAGTCCTGAATTTTTCAGTTTATATATCACCATATAGCATCATACATACAAACACGTAAATAACACAAATTTAGTTAAAATATAAATACCACCTGTGTGGTAAATTTATAAAAAAAAATGTATGAAACTGAACAAGATGTTATTTTATGGATAATTTGTAAGTTAAATTTATGTTTATAACTATTTTGCGTGAAAAATTGTACTGAAGTCAACTGTGCACTGTACAGCTATCAATTAAGGTCTTAACGATACAAACTTCAACGTCGAAGTGTGAAGACCACCAGCAATACAAAATTTGGAAAAAGTGTTATTGGCTTAAATAAAGATTTACATTATTGTTTATATTATTATTATTATTCTGGACGTTTTTATTCCAAATTTGGAATTTATTTTTCGATGACGTCTGCCTAGTGACAAAAGTTACTAAGATTTGGCTAAAAATCGATATCTAGGTTTTTCGGGGCGTCCTTATTCCAAATTTGGAATTTACTTTCCGATGACGTCTGCCAAGCGAAAAACTACTTCAATTTGGCTGAAAATCGATATCTAGGTTGTGCTGGGCGTCATTATTCCGAATTAAGATTTATTTTTTTAATGGTGTCTGTCAAGGGAAGAAAGTTACTCCGATATCTAGGTTGTGCTGGGCGTCATTATTCTACATTTGGATTTCATTTTTCAATGACGTTTGCTAAGTAAAGATAGATGACGTATCTTTAAAATGCTAAGATATATCGGATAAGAGTAAGAAAATTATAATAATCAATCGTTTATTCAAATCTCCTTATAAATGAGATTATATCCGACGCGGGTTTACTCGTTTAAAAACGACGATATAAAAGGAAGATTTGTATAATGGCGAAAATACATTGAAAAATAAGAATGGAGACGACTGTGTCGTACGCAAAAATACAAAATGGCCAACGTTTGTGCTATTGGACATGTCGGCCCTTGAGAAGGAAGTATTTACCTTTAGATTTTCCCGCCCATAGGTGGGAAGCAGTCTTCCACCTGCTACTCGCATCAAACAAACACTACTTTCCGGGTACGAGATATGAGATGAATAATTTCTTGTCTAGGAAATAATAATATGGGCAATTTATCTACAGCTATATTGTAAAGATTGGTTCCATCGTGAAAAGGTAACCGATATACTTTCTCATTTATTAGGAGATTTGAATATTGATTTATAAGTACTTTTCTTTAAATTTTCATGAACTAAACTCATGTTTCTAAATTACATTAACGAAAACCAAGCGGGGTAGATTTAAATCGCTCCCGCCGCTCCTCAGGACGATGACACCCGCTTCTTTAGTCTACTCGTGACCACGGTCAATGCAACTTGATCGAAACGTCGAGGTTAGTCAAAATATTATTTTGATGTTAATTCGTGCATCTTTGATAAGTAATCATAATTTTCCTACTCTTATCGTACTGCGGCGATAGGGAACTGCTAATCATCCCACGGCCAGCAGGTAGGTAGGTAAACTCAGGGAGTAGGTTTGAAAAGTTTATTAGGCCAAGCCTTATCAGGTTGCACAGCCGCACAGTTCTACTGAAGTTACATAGACCGGAGGGAGACACTGGCCTGATAGTACACGTGATCCAGGTCCCAGATGTGGCGGTCTTGGCGTCAGCTGATAGTTCTGGATCTCGGTAGTGAGTGAGTAGAACAACCTAGATCGATATCTAGGTTGTTCTAGACGATCGATCTTTTCAGATAAATCGAAGTTACTTTATCTACTGGGCATACGTCATCGTAAACAAATTCTAAATTTGGAATAATAACGTCTAAAACAACCTAGATATCCATTTTTAGTAATTTCTGAGTATTTTTCTTCACTTGGCAGACAACATAGATAAAATTATTCCAAATTCGGAATAATGACGCACAGCACAACTTAGATATCGATTTTCAGCAAAATCGGAGGAACTTTTTCACTTGGCAGACGTCATCGGAATATAAATTCCTAATTTGGAATAAGGACGTCCAGAAAAACTTAGATATTGATTTTCAGCCAATTCAGAGTAACTTACTTCCCATGGCAGACGTCATGGAAAAATAAATTCCAAATTCGGAATAAAAACGTCCAGAACTACCTAGATTTTGAATGTTAGCCAAATTGGAGTGACTTTCCTCACCTAGCAGATGTCGAAAAATGTATGCCAAATATTGAACAAAAACGTACAGAAAAACCTAGATATCGATTTTCAGCCAAATAGGAGTAACTTTTTTCACCTGGCAGACGTCTTCAATAAATTAATTCTTAATTCAGAATGACGATGTCCAGAATAACCTAGATTTTCAATTTAAGCTATTCAGAGATACTTTCTTCACTTGGCAGATGTCGTCGAAAAAATAATTTCAAATTTGGAAAAAAGACGTCCAGAAAAACCTTGATTTCGATTATTAGTCAAATCGGAGCAACTTTTTTTACTTGGCAGACGTCATCGTAAAATACATTCCAAATTCGGAATAAAGACGTCCAGAACTACCTAGATTTTGAATTTCATACAAATTGGAGTAACTTTCCACACTTGGCAGACGTCATTGAAATACCAAATTCGGAATAAAGACGTCTAGAACTACCTAGATTTTAAATTTCAGCCAAATCAGAGTAACTTTCTTCACTTGGCAGACGTCATAGAAAAATAAATTCCAAATTCGGAATAAAGACGTCTAGAACTACCTAGATTTTGAATTTCAGCCAAATCTAGGTAACTTTTTTCACTTGGCAGACGTCATCGGAATATACATTTCAAATTCGGAATAATAACGCACAGCACAACCTAGATATCGATTTTCAGCCATATCGGACTAACTTTTTTCACTTGGCAGACGTTATCGAAAAATAAATTCCAAATTTGGAATAAGGACGTCCAGAAAAACCTATATATCGATTTTCAGTACTGTAACTGTAACAGTCAGTTCGTCCACTGCTGAACACAGCCTCACTTTTAAAGGGGGTATTTGCCATAATCCCCACACTTGGCAGGCGTCTTGGGGATCGCAATGTAAGTTGGCAGTTCTTTAGAAGGCGCTGCTGCCCCCCTTTAAGTAGTTTTCCCTTAGACGCTTCTGACGACACCCACGGGATGATATGGGGAGGTGCAATTCTAACCCGGCACCCCACGTGGCTGCCCACCTTCCAGTAGTTTTCCCTTAATCGCCTCTTACGACACCCACGGGATTATATGGGGAGGTGCAATTCTAACCCGGCACCCCACGGTGCTAATCTCCCTTACCTATCTCTCACTATTTTCGAGATACGTTATCCATCTTCACTTGGCAGACGTTATCTTTATGTAGTATTAATTAACCTATATCAAAACACCTAATACAATTATCAAGAAAAGCTTAGAACTCCAAAAGATGTATGTAGCCCCATACAAACTCTAAATGTAGTAGAGAATCATTTTGTACCCTACAAACTACTAAAGCCGGAAACTATTTACCATAATATAAAAAATATATTATCTTTAGTTAACCAGTTATAACATGAGAGCGTTATAGACATTACTAATTAATTTTGTACTTATATTATAAAACTTTTCATTGATCTTATTGATAAGGCCGCCCATTGTAATTTACCCACAACATTGTCAATTTCAAGTTTTGATTCTTTTCATATGTGAGACAATTCGAATAAAATTTGTCTACAAAATACCAATAATAAAGCGTCACCGCGCATACTTCACATCGCAATCAAGTTGGCCCTCTGCAGCGAGCGAATCATTGCACGCACACAGCTACGAATCTCGCGTGTCAATGCACTAATACAAAGACAAGATCGTTATCAGTCGAAAGCGCGAGCGGAGCTACGAGCGACACAGCCTCCCCGTGCCAACGCTTGCGCAACACTGCCGCCCGCGTCCGCGCAGAGCACCTCGGAACCGCAAGCGTTCTGAATCTGAATAATTCGACATTTTCTTAGGAAAATATCAATGGATTTACAAATGCTATGTTATAATTGTAGTTTAACAATCTAGAAATTTAATGGTACAATTTATTTTTCAAAAATCGTAGCCGTTTAGAAGGAGTTCGCCATATAAGTCAAGAAATAGTATGTAGTTTGAATTTTTTTTAAGGCAAAAGTAATAGTAATACCGTAAAATCATATGTTGCAAATGTTGTACTTGAATTCATCTATAAAATATATTTTTTTCAAGTCTTCAACTTCAGCGGTTACGGAGGAGTTCGCTTTAGAAAGTACGAATTTGACGTACCCAAGGGCCTTAAAGGAAAACGTTTTTAGGAGACTCTCCATAAATGTTTAAGGTATTCTGAACTGCATTCAATGATTTTGGAAAAAATTACAGTCGGCAAGAAAATGATAATTTTACACAAAAACTTTCATTGATGCCAAGGGTGGATTGGGCATCGCCCAATCGATCCTGTCTCTTATAGAGATCAAGTCTCTACTAGACCGACTTAGGTTTGAGTACTAGAAATGTCGCGAAGAACGTCTTCCACACATTTCGGTAAAAAAGTCATTCTTCTAAATTAACCAAAGAAGGCTAAAAAATGTAGAAAATTTAAAAATAGTTTTATATTTAAATCTTTTTTTGATTTTTGGGTTATTACAGTTCTTTCTTATGTTCGTGCTGAAAATATTCTAGATTGATGTTTTGCTTATCTCTTATGAAGGTTCTGTGAGTTGTTCTAGTTATTGTTTTTTCATTGTTGTACACCACCTTGAAAGAATAGCACGACAACACTGCAATTTAATGAGAGTATATAATTTTCATTTTTTTGTTTAGGTATAATAAGTATTTTTTGTGAAAGTGTATTTAGTTGAGTAAATGAATTTATTCATTCAAGTTGCACGTGAAAAACATTTTGATTAAGAAATCTTACTATACAGTTTGTGAATATTTAAACAACAAATTGCTTGGAGGTTTCGCCTCCGCCAAGCTATCGCCCATCACATTTTTTTATTTATTTCATTTATTCATGCGAGAATAGATATATTACAAGTAATGGTCTTATAAATACAGTTGTCCGCTATCTCTGCTATTATTGCATGCAAGATATTTACATAAAACATTAAAAAGTAACATTATGAAATTATTTTGCATATGTAGCAACCTCACTTATATAAAGTGATGGTATGGTTACAATTCGCAGATTTTTAAAATGTTATTTGCAGAAGTCTATTTGTTTTAGACCTACTATTGCTCTGACGCATCGTTTTTGTGCCCTAAATACCCGTATTTCGTCAGTAGAATTACCCCAAAACATAATTCCGTACCTCAAGATTGACGCAACCTTGGCATGACACACTGTCAATACCGTCATGACCAACTTCATGTTTTTCTCTCTTAAACATAGGTTTAATTATTGATAACTTCAGCTTTTCAGGAAAAATACCTTGCTCCAGACACTTATTCACTATATGAGCTAGTATCGGAGAGACTAGGTTAGCTATATCTTTAAGTATTTTCGTTGCGATACCGTCGTATCCAACGCTGTTTGTGGTTTTAAGTGAAATTATTATTTTATAAATGTCAATGTATGTAATAGGAGTCAAAAATAAAGAATTCGACTTATTGTGTTGAACAGATAAATAATTCGATTTATTGTGTTCATTATTATCAATTTTAATGTCATATAGTCCTACGTTCACAAAGTGATTATTAAACGCATTTGCAATGTCACTGGGGTCGGATAATATTCTACCATTCATGTCAATATGCGTTATATGTTCTTTTAGATATACTTGTTGATGTTTATTTATAACATTCCATGTTGCTTTCGATTTATTTTGTGATTTTTTTTAATATAATATTCATTTTGTGATTTTTGTGTGAGACTTATTATGCTTTATAACGCGCAGAGAAGCTTTTAAATTCTATTTGTTTTCCGGATTTCAGGACCATTTAAATTTCCACAGTAGATCGCGTTTCTTTTTACTGCACACTTTTATCCCTTGCGATATCCACGTTGGCTTTTTTTGTGTGGTAATTTTAGGAATTTTATGGGGAAAACATATATTATAAAATAATAATATTAAATCATGGAAATGATCAAATGCTTTGTCAGGATCTTCAGTTTCATAGGCTTTGAAAAAATTCAATTTACCTATCGCTTCCATTGAATTTTAGACGATTATTTTATGCCTGATAGGTTAGGCCTTTGATCACTATATCACCTGATGGTAAGTGATGATGTGCTCGAAGATGTTGTTCAGGCTAATCTAGAATAACTGGCTCTCGAGGACAGCTGCCGGAACACACCGTTAGGCGCTTGGCGACAGATTTTCAACTTGACGGTGGTAGCTAGCCAGGCGGAAATTCGCAAAATACCCTACCATCATGCTATAACGACTGCCATCCTAAGATAACAACCGGGACCGACGGCTTAACGTGCCCTCCGAAGCACGAAAGCGCTCAGTAGTATGTCACCAGCGGTCACCTATCCAAGTCATGACGGAGGCGGACGTTGCTTAACTTTGCCGATCGGTTCAGAACGGCTAAGCAAACTTCGCTACCAGCGCTTCAATATACCTACGTAATGTAAACAAATATTGTAATAATTTTACTATATAATATGTTGTAACACGTTGTTAAAAGACGTTTAAAAAGAATGGCCCTTAGTTTCTTTCCCGTTCTTCTCGCAGTGCTCAATATTTTTTGCTGAGCGTAGCAGTACAATGTAGAATATTTCAATATTAAAACTCGTAATTGACCTTCATAAGAGCGTCGTAGACTCCTAAATTGAATAAATGATTTTGACTTTGACTCATTCATCAAATAAGTACCATAATTCCACGCTTGATGGCGTTTTGATCTTTAACAATATGTGTATTACTATGAATTGACAATCATAAGCGGACAATACCGCATATCTTGTAATGTTATCACTCCGGGCAACTGAATCTACATCATCATCTTGTACCACTATAAGCATCATCATCGCCAATATAAGCGTCAGCTAATATAAACATTTAAAATAATAAAAATAATAATATAATATCTATTTATTGCCTTCAAAAAATTACTAATAACTAAATTATCACAAATTTAAAAATGAATTTTGGCAATAGGGTTGTGCAGCAATGTTCTCTTTTCAGAGGAGCATCGCTGCGCTGTTTTTCAGCATATCCCTGCTGTTCTCGGGCGGTTGTTTGCCAACACATATAATAGTTATTAAAAAAAAAACGGTTTATGAAAGCTTAAGACGAGGCTGCGGAAAAAATACTCTCATTCGACTAGTTTTTTTAAGCAACTGAAATATGCAATCAACACGAAAACTTAAATATTTGATATTTCAAACCTTTTTCTATCAGTTGTACAGTCAGAAACACATTTGAAAGAAATTTACTCGATAGTTTTAATTTTTCAAAATGAAGCCTTTTCTTTAAATTATTGGAGTTTTCTTGGAAACTACATCAGTTACATATTAATAATAAACACACATAGAAAGGAAATGTAGTTTATTATCCGCTGTATAAGTAAAATTTACCTAGAGTAATTAGTATTGTCATAATAAATTAAATAGTGTTTTAGACTTACGACCTTTAGTTCTGTGCAGGATTACGGTCAATCCGAAGATTCGATATTCAACCTTATTAGCTTAGGATTACGAAATAAAATCAATGCGTAAGAGCTGTCCTTCAGTGCCGCGCTGTGCGCCGTTGGACGTGGACCTATCGCTCGCGCGCTATCACCTGTGCTGTGCAGTATAAATACGTATCTTGGTAGGTATATCAATCAATATGGGAAATAAAGATAATAAAAAACGAAGCAGAAGAGTCGATACAAAGACTTTGCAAGAATTATGAGAGAGCGTATAATATTTCAGTTTATTTTTACCTATGCAAATTTAATATTCGTTTGTGTTTCGGTGTTTATTCTATTCATGAAACATATTATCTCTATCGAACTAAGAGATTCTATACCTACTAGGTTCCTATAGTACTGTAATGGAGCTATAAAATAACTAAATGTCGTACTAATCTAAGTACGATTAGTTGGATACTATAATAATATCTGGTAATGTATAGTTATGGTCTCACCTGATGGTAAGTGATGTGGTAGAAGGTACCAAACAGGTGATAACTAAAATTATCTGGCCCTAAAGTACAGCTGCCGTTCAACCGTAAATGGAGTTGAGTGTTGCTAAATAATAATAACACAAGCGTAGCAAATCAAAGCATTTGGTTTGGTGGGTATATCGCAATAAAACATCGAACATTGTTCATGTCCCTCAAGACTAAATGTAGATTTATATCAATGAAAGAATATTCAGAATCAGGCAAGTAGGTATATATTCAAGAGATTATCTACAAAGTCACCTGCATAGGTACTTTTAAATATACATTTTATCACTTAGACATGTACATATAAGTAACGATTTATACAAATATAATAGAGTGGAATAAATACATTCTGTACATATATATAATAAAATAGACTGTGCTCATAAAATGCACCTTCTTTCTCAGGAAAAAAAATAATAAATCAGTCAAAGTCCGAGATCACTCGGAACAGGGAGAACTGTCGGAGTCGCCATCTCATATAATAAATTTAGACTGTGTTCTTCCACTATATGAAAATAACTGAGTAATCTTTGAATAAAGTATTACTAAATTTGCACATTTTATTCACAGGAAATTTCGTAAACGAAATATATTATTTAAATATTATAATACCTATATTAGGCAAAAAAATATTTTGACCTATCCATAGCAGAACAGCAGGTAAACTTAAATAACAAAAACGTATAAATGTATATATACATTTATTTTTTTATTGCTGATAGGTAAGCCTTTAACCACAATCTCACCTGATGGTAAGTGATGATGTGGTCGAAGGTGTTAACAGGCTTAACCTAGAATTACTGGCTCTCAAGGACAGCTGCCGGAACACACCGTTAGGTGCTTGGCGACAGATTTTCCACTTGAGGGTGGTCGCTAGCCAGGCGGGCATTCGCTAAAATGCCCTTCCACCATGCGGTGAAGCTCAAGCCAGCGGCGGGATTCGAACCATGGACCTGCTGCGCGGCAGTCCATAGCCAAAGCCACCGAGCTATCATGCTTTTTGTACACTGAAAAAAAAACTTTACATTATTATCGCCCTGCACTTGTCACACCTCTGTAGGGTCGGTATAAACAATATATTTTTTCTGAGTGCCTTCACAAAAGACAACGCATTGACATAATTGTGCGGAGTAAGACTTAAATTTTATGGCCGGCCTCCTATCTGAAGCAATATGCCTTTGCGTATGCCATCGTGGATATGTATTATACTCGCCTTTGCCCCCTTTTCGGTTATTAGTTAGGGTATGAGATAGATGGTAAAGAGCGATGTTTTACTCTTGACGTGCAAAAAATCTGACGTGAAAATTATCTGAATTTATGTATTTAAATTCATTTATTCATATTCACAACACCCCCTTTCTGAAGGCCGAGCTTCAGCAGGGGCGGAGCAGTTTGTATGGTGGCCGTCTTGAAATCGCCATTTTGGATTTTTGACAGGTGTCATTCGACTGCTCTCCCGACATTTATCCTTACTTCTACCTTTTAACAAATTCTATCTACACATTCTAACAAATTGTGCGAAATTGATTGTCGGACAAACAGAAATGTACAGTTGCTTTTCTGAAGGCTTCAGGTAACGGATTGTCTGTAAAATGTATTTTGCAGGTATATATATCAATCAAAAATTTGATTGATATTATCAAACTGAAGGCTAAATGCACATTTGTAATATAACTAAATGCTTAGGCCTTGTACGTGGCGATGGTAAAAGGCCGGACGGCATGACTTTGGTTCCGTGGAGGATGGGAAGGCCTCTGGTATGGGACGCTACCTGTGTCGATACCTTAGCACCTTCTCATATTCCTGCTACCCAAAAAGTGGCCGGTGCGGCGGCTGAACTAGCAGAAGGCCTCAAAAGGCGCAAATATAGTAATCTCAGTAGTTGTTACATGTTTGTGCCTTTTGGGGTCGAAACACTGGGACCGTGGGGACCGAGCGCCAAACTATTATTCAAAGACGTCTCAAAACGTCTGATCGACGCTACTTGTGACCAAAATGCTGGCATATACTTTGGACAAAGGATAAGCATTGCCATACAACGTGGCAATGCGGCCAGCATTTTGGGAACACTGCCTAATGGTAGCGGAATATTGGATTAGTTTGTAGTAATTTTTTTTTTTTTTTTTATTTAAATATTTTAATTTTAGTCATAAATATCTGTTACCACATATTATAAATAAAATCGAGCAAAACTAAATGCTTATTTGCCGTGTAGTATGGAGACAAAAAATTAAAAATAGAAATTCTACAAAAAGATGAAGAATTTTGGAGGGAAAAAAATGGAGACAAAACTAGTCACATTCTATATGGACTGCCTTCTTCCTGAGCTGGTCGATCCCCGCCACCCAAAGAAAAGAATGATCGGGATCAAGAATTTGCGGATACTTCTAGAAAAAAAAAATCAAGAGGAGGCTGTCGAGGGTGACTTGCAACATCAAAGTGCAAATCCTTCAGTACTTCCTCCCGCCATAAAAAGAAGACTTAAGAGCCTTTACGCTTTGCGCGATCGGTCAAGTTTAGGCATTTATTGAAGCACGGCGCACACGGGCACACCGTTAGCAAGGATCGAGCGGTCAACGACGATGTCGCATGGAATAAAACATTTTGATCCTTTTTGCAGTGTTATTTATTTTTGATAAATAATGTGGAATGTTATGTAACTTTGTAAATTCATTTCTCATCTTTACTATTTACAAACAAAGTAGACTTAAATAAACCTAATAATAAACCTTGAGGTATCTACTCATTGACTAACTATAACTATAGTCCATTAAAAAGTTACATGAGCTTTGCATTTTTAGAGCATGCAATTTATTTTTGGGACATCTTTTTATATGTGGGGGTCTGAAGAAGCTTAACCTCAAGTTTGTGGGGTCGCCACCCTTGTCCCCCGGCCGCCATCTTGGAAAAAGGGGTGAAAACACGTATTTTGCAATATCTCAGAAACTATGCGTTTTATAAAAAAATTGTAAGAACATAATTTGTAGCAAATTGTGTTACCCACAAACATATTTATATAACTTTTTGCCCTAAATTAAATATTAAAGAAGTTATAAGCAATAATAATTTTTTTTGCTCTATAACTTTTTTATACATTTTACAAAAAAAATACCCTAGAACAATCTCGTAGATGATCTGCTCAGGATTTATTACGAAACTCGCAGGTTTATTGATAAAACTGAAAATAATATCCACAATTTTCAATACGTTTACACGTTGCAAAAAATGTAGCACAACTAAGAGAATAAAATGAGATAGAAGAAACAGCTAAGCCTACGTATAATAATAATAGTCGTAGCAGGCAGATGTTCCTTTGAACCCAAACGGTTACTCAGATCTTTTCTACCTGCTTATCCTTCCGTCAGTTAAATTTAGTAAGTTCTATGGTAAGGAAAACAGGAATGAAGAAGTAAAGTTGTACGAATTCAACAATTTTTTTTAAGAATATATTTACAATAAAAAATATAATAAGTTAAACATTTCTTTTTGACCGGATTCTCATGAGCATTGACGAACCTGGTCAACTTTGGAGCGCTGTAACAGTGTGTTAAATGAATTAAAATAAAATAAAAAAATCCTCAAAAGATAATCAAAAATGTTGGTCTGAGGTATTATTTTGTAAAAAAAGAAAAAAAGTTATAGAGCAAGAAAAAAATATGAAAATTTTCTCACTTTTTTGCTTATAACTTCTTAAATTTTTAATTTAGGGCAAAAAGTTATAGTAACATATTTGTAGAAAAATAATTTGCTACAAATTATGTGCAGTGGAATTTTTTGTAGGACACATCGTTTCCGAGATATCGCGAAATAAGTGCTTTCACCCCTTTTATCAAGATGGTGGCCGGGGCACAAGGTTGGCGACCCCACAAACTTAGATTTGTCTCAAAAGTAAAATTGCGCCCTCTAGGAATTGCAATATTCGGTCCTTAAATTGTAACATTTAAATGGACTACTATGTAGGTATCTATATTTGATTATGTCTCTAACCATAATTGTATACATATAGGCAAATAACTTAGTTTTGTAGTTTGTATACCTGCTTTGTGCATGCATACCTCGGTTCATTATATTTGTATAACTGCCCTGTTGGCGGAACGGCTTTAGATAGATAGATACATATCAAACAAATTATTGGAGTACAAAATTTTATGCCCAAGGCGGGAATCGAACCCGCGTCCTCCGATATCGCATTCGATTCCCGCCTTGGGCATAAAATTTTGTACTCCAATAATTTGTTTGATATGATTTCGCTTAGCACGCGATAGTGCTTGTAATCATATTTAGAAATATAGAAGGGTAGCAACATCATACCGAGAGTTAATGCACTCAATTACAAAAACAATAAACTTTCTTCCTGCATCATTTAAAAAACAAAAACTTTTATACTTTAGCCGCACCAGCCTTGAGAAAAGGGCTGTAAAATGGCTTTGCTGGAATAAGGGCTCTTAACTTAATGTTGTCTTAGTTTTTCGCGATTGTTACACATAGTAATTAAACAACATTAAACGGTTTAAATCTCGTATATTTATCATTATTTTTATCCTGACGTTTCAAACACTTTGCAGTGATCGTGGTCACGGGGACTGCAAACTTGAAAAAAAACTTGACTTTCCGTTTCCGATACTCGTTATTTCTCACGCACACTTTTGCATATCATTAAAACTGTATAAATTGAAAACAATGTATTTTTTATTTTATAAATGATTTTTTTTAATTTATATACATATTAACTTAATTTGTTGATAACCTCTGTAGACTATACCACTTACTAACAATCTAAGAATCCACTATTTTTATTTTAAAGTCTAATTTAGTCACCTGTTCCAGTACCTCTCACTTGTCTGCCATGTTTCATTAAAAAAGCCTGTATAACATGTTCCCTACAATGTTTCTGCAGCTGTGTGTTTTTTTCATAAAATATCCCAAAGTTTAAGGCCCTTACAATTGCGTATGTAGACTCTTCTGCAAGTTTGGTAAAAAAAATCTTATCCTGCTGTTTAGAAGTGGCTAGATATATATCTGGTTGGTCTAATTTTTACCATAGTTGGTATATGAAAGCAGAGTGGTAGTAAAATAACACCTTTCTGTTTACCACTGTAACTGAAAAATTAAACGAAATAGGATGTATACGAATTACGAACATATTTTCAACATAAGTAATTAATAGTCAAAAATTATATGATAGCAATAAAAAACAACCTGCATTATATTATTATAGGAACGTGTACAGTAGCACAGTTATGAAAAACTATAATTCATATTTGTATGACGAGTCGTGGTAAAATATATTGCCCACAACTAACATTTAATCAAATCAAATCAAATCCATTTATTTCAGGTCAATTGTACCCATATTCACCGAATATAATATAATATTTTGCTCATTAAATTTGATGGTATTTTACTTTATTCTAATGATGTGTAACATGTAATCTGATTAATCACATTCCAAGATACTGAGAACAATGTTGATTCATTCATAAATTATCGTCCACGCGGATGCCAAGTAACATTACTTTCGTTACTACGGAGAATTTAAAAACACCCCATTTATCAATATATATCGTGCCGTTTGGGCTGTTATGTACCACCATCATATTCCGACCCTTGTCTCACTTATGTTGGTTTGGTGCAGTATGTTTTTTTCTATAAACACGGAGACTGCGACACAACAACAATTGCAGTATATACAAAGTTACTTTATATATCGATATTCGTCACGTGAATAAGATTATAAAAAAAGTTGAAATCGTCTCAATGGTATCTGTGTTCGCGAATCTAATATCAAGTATACAAATATCTTTATAAGCGAGACGCGTGCGCCGCTGCTGCACATCGCCTCGTTCGGTGCAGCGGGGATCGTTGCGCCGCATGGACGGAGCTAGCGTGGGAATTATTTTTGACTGCCTGCTCTTAATACAACAAATTAGAAACAGCTTGTGCAAAGAATTTGATGACAATGATTAAAAATGAAATATTAGAGACTATAAAATAATAATATAAACCAAAACATGATCTAACTAACCTTAGAGCTAGAAATATAAACATTTGAAACAATGAGTTAGTGAATGAAAGACTTTAATTTGGGTGTTGATGCAAAAAAAAATACAAATTAAATTATAAT
Source organism: Plagodis dolabraria (assembly GCA_963854805.1). Lineage (NCBI taxonomy): Eukaryota > Metazoa > Arthropoda > Insecta > Lepidoptera > Geometridae > Plagodis > Plagodis dolabraria. The sequence continues at coordinate 40,385,113 of OY978440.1, forward strand.
TAAAGACTGATATCTGCCTAAAATAATTCGTCACTGTGATACAATGGCACAAGATTAATTATTGATTTTTATTGTGTAAGTGTAGGTGATAGTGTGTTTAGGTGTGAGTGAAATAGGAAATGTTAATGTATGTATGTGTGTTTAGTGGTGTCAAATAGGTATTAATAAATTTTTGGCCTTAATTTGTATTTTTTTAAAGGTTGCTTCAAATATTTGCTTTAACCGGTCAAGAATAATTCTTTTTAGCTTATTCCTAAAACCATTGCAACTAATTTTTTTCCTAAGAGGTGGTGGTAGATTGTTCCAAATTTTGGAAGCACTATATTTGAAACAACCTTTAAAGCCAGCAGTGTTATGTTTGGGTATACTTAGATTGTTGTGGAACTTCGAACGAGTAATTAATGGATGCATATCCTTACTCCACGTTAATTTCTCGAAAAGGTATTCCGGCTTCTTATTCCAAATAACTTTCTGTGTCATGCATGCGAGGTGGAGTTCTCTTCGCAGCATTTGTATCACCGTGGCTACTTGGAGAAAAGGGGCACTGGATTGTTTGTCTGGGACCGCGTCGTGTGTATTGTTTGCCTGGGACCGCGTCGTGTGGATTGTTTGTCTGGGACCGTGTCGTGGGAGTGAAACAACGGTGATATTCTCGATATTTCAAACACATGGTAACCCTACTTAAGCCGGCCTTTTAGTCTACCGGGATGGAATGCCGCTTGTTTGGACACAGGAAGCGGAGATATCCTGTGCTATACCTGTCATATAATTTAATACTTACGCGATCAAAAGCATCGACGAAAGAGTAAAGTGATAAAATATATATCATACATAATCACTGTAGGTTATATGCTGAGTTCACTGTTTAGTGATCCATGGTTCGCATCCCGCCGCGAGCTTGAGATTCACCGCTCAGGTGGTAGAACTGAATACTCACCGGCTTGCTATCACTCTTAATTAGAAAATCTATCCAAGCGTATAATTGTGTTCCGGCAGCTGTCATTGTAGGTTATTCTGAACAACTGTACTGTGTAACAGCCGGATCGTCCACTGCTGATCACAGCCTCCCCTATTTAGAGGGTATTTGCCTTAATCCCCACGCTTGGCAGGCGTTTTGGGGATCGCAGTGTACTTACACTGAATGATATGGGATATTCTGAACAACATCCTCAACTAATTCATCGCTTTCGTTCAGGTAGAAGATGAGATATTTTAGAAGGCACTCATTATAAGGCTGTAATTCAAGACTCATGGCGAAATTTAATTTATTTTTTTATTTATTAGGTACTCGCTTATATATTTCAAGGTCATTAGTTTACTGTATCAGCTGGATTGTCCACTGCTGAAAACAGTCTGCCCCATCAAGGGGGGGGGGGGGTTTGCTATAATCCCCACGTTCGGCAGACGTCTTGGAGATCGCAGTTTAAGGGTATATTTTAGACGAACGCTCCCATACAAAACGCAGTTCCAATCTCATTTTAATAATAGCGAATAAAACTCAATGATTTTTTACCTACGTAATCACTACCCTAATATCTAGGTTTGTGGTGCATCAGATTTTCATTAAATTATACAGTTTTGAAATTACACTAGCTCAAAAACTCGTAATTTTAGATAAGAGAAAGACCCAACTTTAAGCATCTCATTCAAGAAAAATAAGCATGTTTTTAATATTTCTATTGCACCACAAACATGGGGAATATAATGAACTTTCTATAATGGGAAGTTATTTATACATGTGTACTATACTTTTTAAATAAATCTGGAGCTACGAAAAACTGGCTCAAACTCCTAAAAACGAGTGATATATACAAAATGCTATATAATAAAAAAAAAAAAAAATTAGTCCAAAAGAAAAAGGATTTAACCCAGAAACGATAAGTCTAGTAATACACTATACTTACATGCGAGTTTTTTTTTAATAACAAGCTGAGTTTATATAAATTTCACGCTTTGGCTGGCGGGTATAAGTCCTTAAGATATCAGTTGCTCAAAAAGCGCTGCTGTCCACCTTCCGGTATTTTACTTATAGTCGCCTCTTACGACACCCAGAGGTAGCAATGGGGGGGGGAGGTGACATTCCAACCCGGCATCCCACGCATTTATATCCTATTATTCTTAATAATAACAAATACTTTTAAAAGTATCCTAAAAAACATTAAATAATATTTAAATAAAACACTTAAAAAAACATAAAACTATATAAAGGCGTGTCTAGCCGCTGGCCGTTTAATCTCGATCACTAGATATATAATTTTATGCTTTTTTAAGTGTTTTATTTAAATATTATTTAATGTTTTTTAGGATACTTTTAAAAGTATTTGTTATTATTAAATATGGATTTCCGCAAAGTAACGCCTGAATCTATTCATTACCTATTATTCTTATTATATAAAATAGCACTCCCAGACGGTACAGCAACTGTTAACTTTACGGGCATGCCGGCCACTTCTGCTGTTCTTTGATGGAGCTTTAAGTGCCAAGAGGACCACCCTATTCAAAACTAGAGACGTACCTGAGCCATAGTTATTAGTATAGTAGTTAACATACGTACAGAAGGATAAGGGTACGAGAATTGGTAAGGGTGAGATTAACGATAAGGGTAAAAGTATATAGGTGAGTACGTGTAAGGCATCAATGGAGTTAGGGGCAAGGGTAAGAGAAGCGGCAAGGGTGGGCGTAAGCGTAGAAGTCTAATTAAGTACAAGTGGTATGCGCTTTTCCTGTCGGTAGCGGAAATGTTTTTGGTATACTCTCTACCTCTGAGAAGCGAAACTAGAGTATCGCTAAATTTTATTTTCGGTAGAGAATATAATTTGTATGTGAATAAGCTTAATATTAAGTGTTCAATAGTAGCTACAGTAAATTTGTAGTAACATAATTTTCCACCTAGCTACCAGACGGACCCAGCATGCAGGGTGGCTCGAGCCACCCGTCGTCTACCCCAACACCCCCAGTGATGGGTGGTGGTGGGTGCATTGAAGGTGGACGATTGTGCATCTGACAACATTTCAAATTTTTTACATATTGCTTTTTTTCTGTGCGTATTTAATTTATTACAATAAATAGTTAGCTGCTGTTAGTTTCACTCGCGTAGAAAAATATGAAACATGATGGTGAAGGTGATCTAAAAGTATTTATTATATGTATTGATGCAGGGCCCATACTATGCATATTCCAACCTGACACTCTTATACAACTATGCACATTACAGGTAATTAAGTTATCTAATAATTATATCAAACAAATTATTGCAGTTCAACATTTTATGCCTAAGGCGGGAAACGAACCCGCCTTGGGCATAAAAATTTTGTACTCCAATAATTTGTTTGATGTGATTTTCGCTTGGCACGCGATAGTGCTTGTAATCATATTTAGAAATTATCTAATAATTGTTATTGCTAAAGACCCTAAATATTAGGCATGTAGGAGACTCCATTATCGTTGTCCAAGATGCATAGGTTATTAATATCACCAAAAATAATTATATTGCTCGAAGGGATCTCCATAAAGCAATTTTAGTTTTGTTGATAAATAATTTGATTATTGAGTTGACATTGAGTTTTGTTCTAAAGTTTCATCACATGCGAAGTATACGTAGCCGTTCGTAGCCGATCAGCTAAGTTAAGCGACGTCTGCCTCAGCCATGAGTTGGATGGGTGACCGCTACTGATACGCTACTGTGACGTCGGTCCCGGTTGTCTCTTAGGATGGCAGTCATTATAGCATGGTTATACGGTATATTGGGAATGCCCGCCTAGCTAGCTAACACCCTCAAGTAGAAAATCGGTCGCCAAACACCTAACGGTTTTAATAATTTTATGTTTGCAATAACGCATGCTCTGCGCATTACATTAAAAAATTACAAATTTACGAAAGGAAAAATTTAAGTAATGTGCGGTATTACTTAATTTTTTCCTCCGTAAATTTGTAATTTTGTAAGTAGGCTACCATATTGGTATCGTTCTTATAATAAGTTGTATATTGTATTATTAATAGGTCTACTTAAAATAAGCACTTACTTACCATAACCTATTGATAAAAAGACTGATTTAATTAGAATAAGATATAGAAGACTACAGTTGCCTCGTATCGTTGAGAAACGCAATATAAACTTCTCAAAACAACTACTCGTATCTCTTTATCCATATGAGTCTCTATGTGTATTTTAATTCCATGTAAAGTAGCGCAGTAGTTTTACATATACCCGCCAGCCAAAGCGTAAACCTATTTATAAACTCTACTTGTTATTGAAAAAATCTGGCCTGTAAATATAGCGTATTATTAGAACTATCGTTTCCGGTTTGAATCCTTTTTTTTGGACTAATAATTACAAAGTTTTGTATATACCGTTTAGTATATATATAGCGCTCGTTTTTAAGAGTTTGAGCGCGTTATTCGAGCGTGATTTTTGTTTTACAGATTTATTTAAAAAAATATTGTACACATTTATAAATAACTTCCTATTATAGAAAGTTCATTATATTTCCCATGTTTGTGGTGCTGTGCTGTGGTTGAAATTTTAAAAACATATTATTTTTATTGAAATAGGTGCTTAAAGTTGGGTCTTTCTTTTATCTAAAATTACGAGTTTTTGAGCTAGTGTAATTTCAAAACTGTATAATTTAATGAAAATCTGATGCACCACAAACCTTGATATTAAGATAGTGATTAGGTAGGTAATAAATCATTGTGTTTTATTTGCTACTATTAAAATGAGATAATAACGTATATTTTAGACGAACGCCTCCATACAAATAGAGTACCACTTTTTGTGTGGGGGCGTTCGTCTAAAATATACCCTTAAATACTACTTATTATTTTTATATACCATACACCCCGTGTATGATTTCATAAAACAATTAAGGCGTAAATTAATATTATATATATTATACGTTAATTAATTTATAGACTACCACGTTGTCAATAAATACCACTAGTTGTAAAAACTTATAAGATTCCAATGTAAACGTAAGAAACAAATAGTACCTAAACGTGACTTTTATGACTTCTTTTACTTTATTATACAAAATATAACATTTTAAACTATTATAAGTACCAAGTTTTATGGCATGACTACAAAACAAGAGTTTTGTAGTTAGGAGATTATTCGTAGTGACTGTCAATAACTACTTGTACTAACATGATTTCCTACCCACACCGGCCCGGACGACCGCCCGCGCTGACCGGGCCTGTCGCCCACCGCCCACCTGTGATTGGCAGATGGGGATGTTTTTGCAATTAATCAATACCTGGGAGAGAACATTTCATGTCTGATATGTTAGCCTTTGGACCTTTGACCACTATCTCACCTAGAAGATATTGTTCAGGCTAACCTAGAATTACTGGCTCTCAAGGACATCTGCCGGAACACACCGTTAGGTGCTTGGCGTTGGTTCCACGCGAACTGGTTTCCACGCTGGTGGTAAATTCCATCCACGGCCGCGGTTGAAATTGTGATGGCGGTCAATTTCAATGGCTTCTCGTACTTTACGCGGTATCAGGAACCTTTCCTTTGCTAATACGGAAGCCTTATCGAACCTCGAGAAATGGCTCGCCTCTTGAGCATGTTCCGCCACCGCAGTGCATGCGTCGGCGCAGTCGTGAGCTCTTGCACTCCGTGATGTAGCGACTCTGGAAGTCCGTTAACAAACCGTAAGTTAAATCGGCTAAAATAATCCTCAAAAATGTGTCAAACTTACGTTAGTTTTGATCAGTTAAGACGTATGTTGAATCTCTAGATTTATTTTTACTAGTCTCAGTATTTATAGTCTTCCAAATGGTTTTTATTTTATTTTTAGACTTGCGAATTTTGTCTCTAATAAAAAGAGATTTAGCACACAAGCAAACAGACTTAAACATTCTTGAATAGTTCCTAACATAATCATGAAACTCCTTGCAAGGTGTTAAATTTTTCCTGCGATACAGATCAAACAAATAATCTCCGCTATTTCGAAATAAGTTAATAATAGTTGCCCAATCACCAAATCTTAATTTTCCATTTATTTGTCCCTTTATTTTTGGACAAACTTTTTGAAACTCAGTTTTTACTAAGGAAAATATGTTATTAACTTATTATAGATGTCATTCGGATTACAGTGAGAAAAACTTGTAATGCAAAGCTTAGCTTTTATGTTGGTACTGACCGTTTCTAGCCTACTGGTTGTTAACGGCCTATGTTCAATTTCATACCTCTTTGTTTCAATCAAATTTTATCGCAAGGCCCTCATGATCAGACCCTTCAATATTAACTTTTCTTTATTCTTACGGTTTGAGTATATACCTATTGTCAGGTAGATGAAGTGTCTGTTATCCTAGTGGGCTGAATCAGTGTACCTGTATATCTACATCTACACTTGTCTTATATTATAAAGAGGAAAGACATGTATTTTTGTATGTAACGAATAAACATAAAACTATTTTTACTATTAGACTTTTTCATTATAACGACTTTCACTATTAGAATCTTATTTCTTTACGGGAAAAAGGTGCATTTACGCATTCCGTCCACCCCGGGGAAGGTGGCCGGGATATGACATTCTCGACACGAACTACTTCCACAGCAGCAGGTGCTCCTCCCAACTAATAAAGACGCGGTGTTCAAACTCTACCTCCCCTTTTCGATATATGGAACTTGGGGACGCTTTCGCACTCAACCACCAACCCGCCACCGCCTCGTATGTCGGTTGCCGGACCCCCTCCTTGTTGCTACCCCTGGATGCACCAGAACACATGGCACATCGCTACCACCCGGGGACCAAGCCCGTAAATGGGCGTCAGACGACCCCACTTCCGACACCCAGGGTCTCCTTGCAAGTAAACCTAAGTACTATATTTATAATTAATATTACATTTAAATTAATAAACTCAGTGGGTCGCTAGCTTAATTCCCGTTGCAACATATCTCTTTAGCTCGTACTGACGCACCGGCCGCTGATAAGCAACGGCGGGGCCCGGCTAGGCTTGGACCGATGTACGCTCATAAAAAATAGGGTTACTTTTGTGATGTATATGCACATATAAATTTTATGATGCTGTAATATTATTGTAGTTTTATCGTTAAATGTGCCTTTGGTTGTGTTAGTGAGATTGTCCTATTATTATAGATCTCTGATTATTTTCTCATGGAAAGTAACTTTAATGTAGGTAAGTAACTTGTTTATTTCTGTACGTAGGAACGCAGTTGTACTGACAATGTAGATTATGTAGGTAAGCGAGTGGATTCTATATATATATAAGCGGGTGCGTACTAACTAACAGTAGTTAGTGGTTACTTCTTTGTAGCAAAAAAATAACACATAATATGTACTACAGGAAGAGACTAGACTCCCACCACAACACAGGGAATCCTGGTGTGGGAGCTAGTGCTCATAGTTGTAGATTAATATTCCGGTTAACTAATTTTATATTATGTTAATTGGTAATTATAAGTAGATTGTTACCAAAAGTTCTGCATGGCAAATAAAGGATATTATTATTATAATAGTTATAATGGAGAATACTTTGAAATTCAGTAAATAAATTACTTTGCCAGTAAATTATTACGCAAAACTATCAATATACCCCACGTATATTCCGAATTACCTACCACAGATTCTAAATACGCCACCCTCACCAGCCCCCAACCGAGGTGGCTGGGGGCGGTCGAGGCGAGGGTGGCTGCCACCACGCCCGTCGCTTCGCTTCCAAAAGCGGGGTAGGTAGCTCAAGTTGCGTCTGCCGCCCGCCCAGGGCTCCCTCTTCCTGCCGGCAGTCTATAGCTACCGCGCGCTCTGCTCGGCCGCCGCGCCCGGCATCATTCCGAACATGACCTGTGCGGGAACTGCACGCGATCTAAAACGCAGCGCCGCACTACTGCTTTGTGTATAGTTCGTGAACAATAATGGAAAAAAACAATATATTCGGTGCTTTATGTGAAATAAACTATGAAGGGGCCTTGTTGTTCGAAAGCAATTTAGATCAAGCTATTATAGGAGGTGTGAACAATTTACATTTCCTACATTTGGTGTGTTTACTTACGGATAACATTAAAAAGAAGTTTGACCTAAAATCAAAACTGAATTACTATGATCTGGTTTTACGTCCTGAATCATTTCAAGTGCTAGTGTGGAACTTTCTAGACGAAGTTAAGTGTCAGGATAGCAGTTTATGTGCTGAAGATGTTAAACAGCCATTTATTACCCAGCAATCGCGCTTAAAGTTACTTAACTATTTGAGCTTGAAAGTGATACTCCCTTCAAATTCGGGCGAGATATTGAATCCGCAACGTGGCCGATTGAACCTTTCTTCACAACAAGAACTCACTCTTTTAAAGGAAATCCATGAACAATTACGATTCCAGCCATTAGGCATTAACATTGAATCACTTTTGCTGACTTTAAAGTGCAAGTTTAACGAGTTGCTTGTGAAGAGACAGGTACCTTTGGATTCTTGGATATATTTGGGTAATGAATTTGAAATCATTTTTTACTCATATAAAAAAAATCGCCGCGGAGACAATATGTCCGCCGATTGGACAGCCATTTTAGAAAAATTAATGGACCGGCTAAATAAGAACATAGCAATTGAAGCTGGGAAACAAAGAGCTTCGTTCTAAGCGAGCGTTGTGTATATTTATGGTACCGCATCAGTAAGCGCATACAAAACAATCAAGAACTGTCGGTACCGCGCTCACATGCACCAAAACTCCAAAGACTCCATCTAAGGAAATCAGTATGTACAAAAAATGTTGGGGAAAATACCTTAAACATGACACGACACCAAAATATTAATAACAGAGAGATCGCAACAAATAGCGAATCCAACCCACAGGAAGAATCTGGTTTATTTCATGCTTACGGTCCGCATTCTTCAACACCAAGAGAAAGATTTTTAGTCGCTTTAGGACCTGATCCACAAGATTCTTCAGACGAGCATTTGCAGAAAACTCCACTTGCACCGAACAAAGAAGACGTGTCCGTCATGTCCTGTGACGATAATATATTAAGAATTGCCTGTCAACTTCGACAGATTACAGATACCGCCGAACCCATTAACATCGAATATCAGCTGATAGCTCCTGCCCAAGACGAAGAAGAAATTGTTACATTGCCTCAGAACTCTCCCGCCCCTCCAAATTATCCAACAAGAGTATTGATCTCTTCACCATCTGATGTCAACACAGCACCCTCGTTGCCTTTGATGCCCATAACTTCCTATTTGATGCCCACACCTCCCAATTTGATGCCCACACCACCCAATTTGTTGCCTACACCCCCCTATTTAATGCAAATTCCGCCATATTTCATGCCAGTGCCTCAAGCAGGTGCAGTGGCTGCTTTCCCTCAAGAACGCTTAAGTTATTCTCATAATTCTTCAAATTTAGACGCACCGTTCTCGGATCTCGGTCACTTTCTAGTCCACCCTGAATATTTTAATTCTGGCTATATATCTCAAAATCCATATTTCAATCAGATTCAAATGCTTCAATCGAACCAACTGAGCTCGCCACAAGACCGTCAGCCCCCAAACTCGATATCATCATCAAGACAGCTTCGCAGACCGCACTAGTCTTCAGAGACATAACATCACTTTTGGTACGCATCTTTAAGACTCTTTTTATGTAGAAGGACGGAGAGACTTCGTATTGCATGCAAGGGAGCGAAACAGAGCTGTGCAGTATTAAAGCGTGTGCGATTTTTTTAAAACAAATTCATGTACTCGTATTGTGAACTTTTTAAACGGCATAAATCTCTCAGTTACTAAATCACATGGTTGCTATACAATAATTAATATTATTTTATTTTCTAGTTTCTATATAGTATAGCTTGATGTTTTTTTTCCATCGACAGAAATATATGGAATCACGTTTTCATGAAGCATAGTATTGGTAATATCCTATAGAAAAAAAAATATTTTATTCATTTATTCATATTGATAGAAATTCAAATTATGAGGGCGTACCCTTTCTCAATGGTGTCCAAATTTAACCTTTGGAGACTCACTTACCCGGAATGATTCCAAAGCACTTTTACGAGATGCAAAATGCTTTAAAGAACTACCGAAAATGTTCACCGGCGCTTAAATACAGCTACCAGAGAAGTAAATAGTGCTTGGCGACGGATTTGATAGTGCTAGCTTGTCAGGTGTTAATAATAAACTCCCTTTCACTATGTTATAGCTGAAATATTCACATAAAGACAGTTGCGGGAAAACTATATGCTTGGCGACAAATTTGTAAATTGATGGTGGTAGCTTTTCAAACGTTCAGAACAAACTCATAATTTAATAGCTGTTATGATACCTGGCACTTAAGGAGAGTTGCTGGAACACTATACGCTTGTTGACCGATTTGTTACTTGATGGTGGTAGCTTTCCAGGTGTCATGTTATACTTAAAATGTTTAGTAGCACGTAAGGACAGTTGCTGAAATACCACAAGCTTGGCGACAGATTTGTAACAGGTGTTAGCTTTCCAGGCGTTAATATGATTATTCCCTACCACCGTGTAATACCTAATATATTAACTGGCACCTGAGCACACTTGCAGGAACACTATATGCTTAGCGACAGATTTGTTTCTGGATAGTAGCTGAAATAAGCTTGGCGACATATTTGTAACTTGATGGTGGTAGTTTTCAGGCATTCATAGAAATATTCCCTACCACCATGTTAAAAAGATCACTAGCATTTAATGACAGCTGCTGAAATATCACATGCTTGGCGACAGATTTATATTTCTACTAAAACAACAAATTACCTTCTGGATGAATCATGTTTCACATTAATAATTTATACATAATTTATATAATTTATAAATTAATATTAATTTAAACACATTCAGTCGAATATAGAAACACCTCCTTATTTTACTTTTCTTGCAGATCTGTTAAATAAATCTGTTACCTATTGTTTTAGTCACGTTTAAATTTAAGTTATAAGTTATAATCAACTAAAAATAAACTCTTCTTTAGAAAAAACTTCCTCAAACAGTATTTACAAAATAGATACGGCTACGTAGTGCTTATAAATTGTTGTTTTGATCAATTAATTCCATATTGAAATCGTGTTTTTTATTACTATCCGAATTATCCGGTTATTTCGGTTGTAATTAAGCATCCGGATTTGAAAAGTGGCGGATATCAGAGTAATTCGGATATCCGGACTGCAAGCGCTAGCTGTCACGGCCGTCTCGTCGTCGCTCGCCGCCCGCGCCGTACGCGCGTTTGCCGTTCCATCTTGGAAACAAATTACAATGGCGACAAGTTATAAATTCTTCAAATCACTATCCGTGGTTGAACTTTTCCTTAACTTTTCTCATTCGCCTTGCCTCGCGATAGCAGCAGCGTGGTGCGGCTCGATAACGGCATTGCAAACAACAAACAAACCCACAGTTACCTAACCGGTGTGAAGTTGGCAGCCAAAATCTAGCAGCCTTATAACCCGACCAAATTAAGGAGGTAGTTTTTCAAGAATGTACATTTTATTGTATTCATGATTAGGGATACCATTTTAGCAATGAAAAAGCATAAGCATTGCGGCAGGTCAGTGACTTCACCCTCCAAATTAAATCTATATCTATTATCTATACTTATAATAAAACTGTAACAGGACCAATTCTGTACATGGCAGATATTTTGAAAAAAAAAAATGTACAGTACTCTGTAGCTGATACTGATGCCGAAACTGTATTTTTTTTTATTTTTCTCTGTCTGTCTGTCTGTCTGTCTGTCTGTCTGTCTGTATCCCGGCCGCGCATCACTCCAAAACTACTGGATGGATTTCAATGAAACTTAGCATGGTTTGAGTTCATACTACAAGGTAGGATAATTTAGCTTTTTATCCCGAAATTCAGCATGGTTCCCTTGGGAGAGGGAATGTAAGTCAAAATATACACTTAGTTGTAATTTATTAACGCGTAGTCCGATTTCTTACGTTCTTTTTAGGGTTCCGTACCCAAAGGGTAAAAACGGTCTGTCCGGCTGTCCGTCCGTCTGTCCGTCTATCCGTCCGTCCGTCCGTCTGTCACCAGGCTGTATCTCAAGAACGGTGATAGCTAGACAGTTGAAATTTTCACAAATGATGTATTTCTGTTGCCGCCATAACAACAAATACAAAAAATTGGCCAAGTGCGAGTTGGACTCGCGCACGTTAAAACAAAAAAAGGTTAAAATACGAAGTCTAATGTTGTATAGCTAATGGTACGGAACCCTTCGTGCGCGAGTCCGACTCGCACTTGGCAGATTTTTTGAATTAGAATAGTGGTGCTTTAAAAATTTTCACGTAAATATTTCAAAGTCATCGGGTTTGTAGTTCAGAAATTACAGACATCACAACCTAAATATTACGTTCCAAATAACTTGACACCCAAAATGTACAGAAATCTTTGAACGTACGGCTCATCTTAAGGGCCTGTTGTAGTTATTTTAAACATTTCTTAAAATCTGTAACTCAAATAGCACTGAAAATTTAGATTAAATAAAATCATTTACATAAAGTTGAACATACTCTCCAGGAACGTATGAAGCCGGAAACGTGATTTTGAACAATTTCTTCGATAAAAAAAATTATCAAACATGACACCATTTCGGTTTTTAAATGACTAGAACTAAAAGATACTATCATCAAACCATATGGAAATTATACCAATAGATAGAGCTTGTTATTTATTAGTAACGTATGAAGCCACATTTTCTAATTCAGCTATAGTTTTTTAACAAGAAAAAAATAACTACAAATCTAACGATTCAAGCTCTCACGCACTCCGTTTAGTGCCCGCCTAGGCGTCATCGAGGTAGGACGCGTGTCGTTTTCTCCAACAAAATTCTGCCGGTCAATTACGTGCTAGAAATAAGTTAAAAAGTTAATTAAAAATGCAAAGTACGATGGAGTTGAACAGCCAACAGCGGCAGTCAACATGTATGTTCTCCCTAAATAAAAAAAAAAACCTTTCTCGATGGCATTGTTTTCACGCGCCATAGTAAAAAAGTATAGTATGGTTTTGGAAACAGATTATAGCTGTCTGAATCGGGAGATCACGAGAGCATTAGGAGGCCGCTTGATAAAGGTTACCGCTTGGCTACACACATAATAAAATTAACCGATGCAACTACCGATAAGTTTGGGTATTTTCGTAATATGAAATATTATTTCAATCAAAATATCCTACTGTAATATATATTATAAAACTTGGCCTGGTTAGATATCACCCTCGAGAAGAAAATCTGTCCCCAAGCACTTATCGGTGTGTACCGCTATGTGTCCTTGAGGACCATTAATTTTGCATGGTGGTAGGGCATTTTGCGAATGCGCGCCTGGCTAGCTACCACCCTCGAGAAGAAAATCTGTCGCCAAGCACTTTTCAGTGTGTACCGCTATGTGTTCTTAAGAATCCAGTAATTTTGCATTGTGGCAGGGCATCTTGCGAATGAGCACCTGGCTATCTACCACGCTCAAGTTGAAAATCTGTCGCCAAGCACTTGTCAGTGTGTACCGCTATGTGTCCTTGAGAACCAGAAATTTTGTGAAGAAAGTTACTCTGATTTGGCTGAAAATTGATATCAAGGTTGTGCTGGGCGTCATTATTCCCAATATGGACTTATTTTTACGCGACTGCCCAAAAAGGAGAGTTATGTTTTCAGGGTTCATGTATGTATGTTTGTGAGTTTCTTTATTCCACCATAACTTCTAAACGGCTTGAAAGATTTTTATGTAAGAGATATCGTTAGATTCCTCTTGATAACCCAAGTGTTACTGGGTACTTAAAAAAAAATGAAAAACAAACTGGCGGATTTTAGACCCAATATTGTAAGGTAAAAAAAAATGTTTCTTCCAAACCCATCTATAAAACAACTTCATAAATATATATATTGCAGTTTTAATTTCTATGTAACGATAAATCGCTTAACGAAAATAAATAACTTGCAGTCGGGTTTTTTTACTTTTTAAATAAATCAATACTTGTTTCGATGTCATCTGCAAACTGAAAACAGTAACTCCGATTTGGCTGAAAAATGATACCTAGGTTTTTCAGGAAGTCCTTATGCCAAATTTTGAATTTATTTCCCGATGACGTCTGCCAAGTGAAGCAAGTTACTTCGTCTGGCTGAAAATCGATGTCTAGGTTTTTCTGGACGACTTTATTCCAAATTTGGAATTAATTTTTCGATGACGCCTGCAAAGTGAAGAAAGTTACTCCGATTTGGCTGAAATTCATAATCAAAGTTGTTCTTGACGTCTTTATTCCGAATTTGTAATTTATTTTTCGATGTCATCTGGCAAGTAAAGAAAGTTACTCTAATTTGGCTAAAACTTGATAGTTAGGTTTTTCTGGAAGTCCTTATGCCAAATTTGGAATTCATTTTTCGATGACGTCTGCCGAGTGAATAAACTTACTCCGATTTGGCTGAAAATCGATATCTAGGTTTTTCTGGACGTCTGTATTCTAAATTTGGAATTAATATTCCGATGACGCCTGCCAAGTGAAAAAAGTTACTCTGATTTGGCTGAAAATTGATAATTAGGTTTTTCTGGAAGTCCTTATGCCAAATTTAGAATTCATTTTTCGATGACGTCTGCCAAGTGAATAAAGTTACTCCGATTTGGCTGAAAATCGATATCTAGGTTTTTCTGGACGTCTGTATTCTAAATTTGGAATTAATATTTCGAAGACGCCTGCCAAGTGAAGAATGTTACTCCGATTTGGCTGAATTCATAATCAAAGTTGTTCTTGACGTATTTATTCCGAATTTGGAATTTATTTTTCGATGTCATCTGCCAAGTAAAGAAAGTTACTCTAATTTGGCTGAAAATGGATACTTAGATTTTTCTGGAAGTCCTTATACCAATTTTGGAATTCATTTTTCGATGACGTCTGCCAAGTGAATAAACTTACTTCGATTTGGCTGAAAATCGATATCTAGGTTTTTCTGGACGTCTGTATTCTAAACTTGGAATAAATATTTCAATGACGCCTGCCAAGTGAAGAAAGTTACTCCGATTTGGCTGAAAATCGATATCTAGGTTTTTCTGGATGTCTGTATTCTAAATTTGGAATTAATATTTCGATGACGCCTGCCAAGTGAAGAATGTTACTCCGATTCGGCTGAAACTTGATATCAAGGTTGTAGTGGGCGTCATTATTCCCAAAATGAACTTATATTCTCAATACCATCTGCCAAGTGAATAAAGTTACTCCGATTTGGCTGAAAATCGATATCTAGGTTTTTCTGGACGTCTGTATTCTAAATTTGGAATTAATATTTCGATGACGCCTGCCAAGTGAAGAAAGTTACTCTGATTTGGCTGAAAATTGATAATTAGGTTCTTCTGGAAGTCCTTACGCCAAATTTGGAACTCATTTTTCGATGACGTCTGCCAAGTGAATAAAGTTACTCCGATTTGGCTGAAAATCGATATCTAGGTTTTTCTGGACGTATGTATGCTAAATTTGGAATACATATTTCGATGACGCCTGCCAAGTGAAGAATGTTACTCCGATTTGGCTGAAAATTGGTATCAAGGTTGTGCTAGGCATCATTATTCCCAATATGGACTTAGTGTTTCAATATCATCTGCCAAGTGAAAAAATTTACTCCGATTTGGCTGAAAATTGATACCTAGGTTTTTCTGGACGTCCTTTCTCCAAACTTGGAATTTATTCGTCGATGACGTCTGCAAAGTGAAGAAAGATACATCGATTTAGCTACCAATCGGTATCTGGGTTGTTCTAGTCGTTCTTATTCTGAATTTGTTATTTATTATTCGATGTCATCTGCCAAGTAAAAAGGGTCCTCCGATTTGACTGAAATTCAAAATATAGGTTGTTCTAGACGTCATTATTCTAAATTTGGAATTTATTTTTTAATGACGTCTGCCAAGTAAAAAAGTTACTCCAATATGGCTGAATATCGATACCTAGGTTGCTTTGGGCGTTTTTATTCTGAATTTGGAATTCGTTTTACGAAGACGTCTGCCAAGTGAAAGAAGGTCTTCCAATTTGGCTGAAAAATTAAAATTCTAAATTTGAATCGGTCAAGTTGGAATTTTTTGTTTACTTTGCAGGCGACGTTGAAAAATAAATGCATATCCGGAATAATGACGCCCAGGTAGAGGTCCGCGCCACGGTCATGAAAGTCGGCGGCGGCGCGCTGGTAAACGTACCCGGCGCGGCGCGGCGTAGCCGGCGTGATATTTTTTTTTACCTATATGGTGAAATAGAAAAAATAAATCTACTGTATATGTACTAAAAGGGTAATTGTTTATTTTTTTGCATACAAGTAAGTACCTACACAAATTAATTAGTCAAAATATTGAAGAAACAGGGTCTTGCTACCAACCGATACACAAACTTCCACGAAAGTCCAAAATCGACTGGCCTAAGTTTATGAAAACCGCATGAGATACCTCAACTTCAAGGCATGTCACAACCCCAACAGAAGTGGACAATCTTGCAGAAGAGATCACTCAATGCACGCAGAAGGCACTTCATACCTCCACAATTAAAAAAAACCCCAAGGGGGAATCGAGATTGCCCACCCTCCCTCGCTATATAAGAGAGCTCATAAAAGATAAACGCCTGCTCAGAAAAACCTGGCAACATTAATGAGACCACATCCACAGAATTGGGCCTCACTCCACAAACTCTGCAGGCAAATTAGGAAACACCCAGAACCAATTCGTTGTCTTTTCCACGAAAATTGCAACTTGAGATACAGAGCAGAGGACATGGCAGAAATATTTGCCCAATCCCTTGAGAACTTATTCAAGCCCAATCCCACAGTGAACAGAGAACACTCAGACTCTGTGGAACAGTTCCTCGATGAATACTTCAGTGTCCCATAAAACACAGAAGAAGATATTGGGCAGTGATCCGTCACCTGCCCTATGGCAGCTATCATACGCCTGTTTAACGGGATCCTGCGCACGGAGCACTTACCCTCTTACTGAAAAATGAGCCACGTGGTTATGTTCCCGAAACCCGGCAACGACGTTTGGAGACCTGAGAATTACAGGCCTATCACTCTACTGACATGCATTTCGAAAGTCTTTGAACGCCTTTTCTTAAGTCGGATAGCCCCTCACATGAAGTCCCGACCGGAGCAGTTCGGATTCCGGTCGGAGCACTCCCCCACACCTCAGCTATCCAGGGCAGAAAATTAATTTTCGACGTCGGCGCGAATTTGTTCATGACCCGGCGGCGGCGGCGGCGCGCCGAGGTAACTCGGCGGCGGCACGCCGGCGTGGCGCGGATCTCTACGCCCAGGTTAACCAAGATATCGATAGTCAACCAAATCGGACTAACTCAATTCATTTGGTAGACGATTTCGAAATATAAATTTCAAATTTGGAATACAGACGTCCAAAAAAACCGAGATTTCCATTTTCAGCCAAATCAGAGTAACTTTATTCACTTGGCAGACGTCATCGACAAATAAATTCCTAATTCGGAATAAAGACGTCAAGAACAAACTAGATTATGAATTTCAGCCAAATCGGAGTAACTTTCTTCACTTGGCAGGCGCCATCGAAAAATGAATTCCAAATTTGGAAGAAAGACGTCCAGAAAAACCTAGACGTCGATTTTCAGCCAAATCGAAGTAACTTTCTTCACTTGGCAGATGACATCGAAAAATAAATTTCAAATTTAAAATACAGACGTCCAGAAAAACCGAGATTTCCATTTTCAGCCAAATCAGAGTAACTTTATTCACTTGGCAGACGTCATCGACAAATAAATTCCTAATTCGGAATAATGACGTCAAGAACAAACTAGATAATGAATTTCAGCCAAATCGGAGTTACTTTCTTCACTTGGCAGGCGTCATCGAAAAATTAATTCTAAATTTGGAATAAAGACGTCCAGAAAAACCTAGACGTCGATTTGCAGCCGAATCGAAGTAACTTTCTTCACTTGGCAGACGACATCGAAAAATAAATTTCAAATTTGAAATACAGTCGTCTAGAAAAACCGAGATTTCCATTTTCAGCCAAAAATCGATATCTGGGTTTTTCTGAACGTCCTTATTTCAAATTTGGAATTTATTTTTCGATGATGTCTGCAAAATTATTAAAGTAACTCCGATTTGGCTGAAAATTTGGGTTTTAATTAACATTTGATTTTCCTGAATAATGACGCCCAGCGCAACCTAGATATCAATTTTCAGCCAAAGCGGACTAACTTTCTTCACTTGGCAGACGACATCAAAAAAAAAATACAAAATTCGGAATAAGAACGCCCAGAACAACCTAGATTTTGAATCTCAGCCAAATAAAAGTAACTTTTTCACTTGGCAGAAGTCATTGTTATAATTCCAAATTGGAATAATAACGTCTACAACAACCTAGATATCAATTTTCAACCAAATCGGGTGTATTTTTCTTCACTTGGCAGACGACATTGAAAAAATAAAATTGGGAATAATGACACCCAGCACAACCTAGATGTCGACTTTCAGCCAAATCAGAGTAACTTTCTTCACTTGGCAGACGACTACGAAAAATCAATTCCAAATTCAGAATAAGAACGTTTAGAACAACCTAGATTTTCATTTTCATATATATATTTTCATATAATAATAGAAGTAACTTTTGTCACTTGGCAAACGTTATCGTTATACAAATTCCGAATTTGGAATAATAACGTATACAACAACCTAGATATCAATTTTTAGCCAAATCAGAGTACTTTATACTATTTTTGTACTAGTACTATTCACTTGGCAGACGACATTGAAAAAAACTATCCATATTGGGAATAATGACGCCCAGCACAACCTAGATATCGATTTTCAGCCAAATCGGAGTAACTTCACTTGGCAGATGACATCAAAAAATAAATTCCAAATTCGGAATAAAGACGTCCAGAACAACCTAGATTTTGAATTTCAGCCAAATAGGAGTAACTTTCCTCACTTGGATTACGTTGAAAAATTAATTCCAGGAATAAACCCCTCCAGAAAAACAT
Organism: Plagodis dolabraria; assembly: GCA_963854805.1. NCBI lineage: Eukaryota > Metazoa > Arthropoda > Insecta > Lepidoptera > Geometridae > Plagodis > Plagodis dolabraria. Next base: position 40,404,055 of record OY978440.1, read on the forward strand.
AGGTAATACTACTATACTATACGTAATACACACTAATCATTGAAAAGTATGCAATAACTTGTTAAAGTCGGTACCATGCTTCTCTAAAATACTCTATTTTCAACTTTGGCAAGTTATTTTATACCAACTATACATATACTCTACAGGCGACCACATACCAGTATGCATTTTCTCAGCTACCTTACTCATATTGGTAACAAAAATAATAAAATAAAAAAGTCTAGTGTATTATTCATCTTTTGGTTCGGTAAACGTTCTACACAATATATCAAAATTTCAGGTTTGTTACTCATTCCATTTACGAGCTAAAGACCAATGACTTACGGACGGACATACAGACAGAACTCGGGCACTCCTAAATACGGCTCCGTTTTGCGTTTTGGGCTCGGAACCCTAAAAACAATGTATCCGAACAAAATCTAATAAAAATAGGTACTTAGTGTGAAACGAATATTTTTATTTTATAAGCGAATAAAAAATTTCACCACACAAAATAATTATTTAGATGCAGTTCTGGATTGAGTAGCTACGATACCTACAGTTGATCAACTTTTTAAGTTACACTGTGACGCTAATAGCGTGCGGCTGGGGACATCGAGCGAGCGACGTGAGTCCTGACGCGCGCTGTGCGACTAGAGCGCAGCGCTGCGTAGTGTCAATAGCCCGCAACTCTCGGACGCTAAATTTACCTACTGATTGACTAAAAAAGGGCCTTAAACTGGCGGTCGCACTTTATCGTATAGGTATGACTTTGATTTTGACTTTGCTGATACTGATGCAAAAACTGTTTCTTTTTTCTTCATCACTCCAAAACTACTGAATGGATTTGAATGAAACTTAACACAATTTGAGTTCATACTACGAAGAAGGACATAGGATACTTTTATCCCGAAATTCAGTACGGTTCTCTTGGGAAAGGGGATGAAAGTTAAAATGTACACTTAGTTGTAATTTATTAACGCGTAGTCCGATATCAATCATTCTTTTTTTGTTACAATAGTGGTAATTTTCCCGAAAATATTTCAAAGTCCTCAATTTAGCAGTTAAGAAATTACAGATATCACAAACTAAATATTTCGTTTTAAATAACTTGAACCGCGGAATGTTGAGAAACCCTTGAACGTACGGCTCATCATAAGCCCATAGGAAGCCCGGAGCCCCACGGGAAGCCCGACACCCCACGGACAGACCGGCATCACACACAATTATTTAGTTTTGCAAGCTTGCTACGATAAAATTCTAAAATGTGGTACATTCACCACAATCAGTTTTTATAACTACATATCTTTCTTTTGCCCGATACATTTCGGAGACTGCGCAATGGAAGTGCACAATGTTGTCTTAGGTTTTCGCGATTGTTACACTTTGTAATTAAACAACTTTAAACGGTTTAAATCGCGTATATTTATCATTATTTTTATCCCGACGTTTCAAACACTTTGTAGTGATCTTGGTCACGGAGGAAAACTTTTCGAAGCGCTCGTAGCGAAGTTTGCTTAGCAATTCTGAATCGATCAGCAAAGTTAAGCAACGTCCGCCGCGGTCATGAGTTGGATGGGTGACCGCTGGTGACATTACTACTGAGCGCTTCCGTGCTTCGGAGGGCACGTTAAGCCGTCGGTCCCGGTTGTTGTCTTAGGATGGCAGTCGTTACAGCATGGTGGTAGGGCACTTTGCGAATGCCCGCCTGGCTAGCTACCACCCTCAAGTAGAAAATCTGTCGCCAAGCACCTAACGGTGTGTTCCGACAGCTGTCCTTGAGAGCCAGTAATTCTAGGTTAGCCTGAACAACATCTTCGACCACATCATCACTTACCATCAGGTGAGATAGTGGTCAAAGGCTAAACTATCAAGCATAAAAAAAAAAAAAAAAAAAAGAGTGACTGTCGGGACAAAAATAACGATAAATATACGTGATTTAATCCGTTTAATGTTGGAAGTGAACAAGTTTAGTAGATTGTAATACAATGGTCGAAAGGAATTGATAACTTTCACCCGCGTTCAGCTCTCTTCTCACTTTTCATTTCGAATTTAAAAAAAGTAAAAAAAGTAGCTTTTCTAAAAATTATTCATTGAAAAAATAACTTACTTACTAAAAAAATATTGAGAGGATAGAACTATTTGTGAAATTTTACGTAATATTTTGTTTGGAATATTTACGGGCGGCTTTTGCCCGAAGAGGAATCTCTCTGCTTTTCACTACTAATATAAGGAATAACGATATAAAATAGTATGTTTTTTTATATTATTTATTTTGATTTTAATAACATGAGCAGAACCTATTTAAAATTAATGCGGCTATAGTCCAAGTAGGAATCGATGACTTACATACGTGTTAAGCACTCTACTTTTCATTTAAAATATGAGGACAATAAAAAAATTTTAGTTTTTCTAAATATTTACTAAAAATAATAAACATGAGTAGAAGATACAAAGATACACTAGGAGTTAGAACAATGAAATTTAGGGAAATTTTTAGGTAGTTTTTTTTAACCTACACTTTTTACCTTATATTTAGTTACTACCCTGCCAAACATAGTTGTTATTAATTTTTTTATAACAACAGAGTATTTTACAACGAAAAATCTTAGACATATAACTTTGTTTACACCATTGGTTACAATTGATACAAGTCATTCCGGCCCAAGAGAAGGAAGCATTTACGAGTACTATGAGTTTTTCCCGGCCTTAGGTGGGAAGGAGCCTCTCCTACCCGCTACTCAGATCAAACAAACACTACTTCCCGAGAATGAGAAATAAAAAAAATATGTTGGATCAACCGTCAAACAAACCGCCGCTTTAAAATCGAAATTCTAAAGAAACGCACAATGTACTTTGCTTCAACATTTATTGTGCGAACCGGGAAAGAACTCTCTGAGTTACTTAACTACTGTCTTCTGGAAAATACAACCCGGGAGTTTTGAAATCCAAAGTAAAAAGCTCCATTCTGAGCTATGGTTTACTATAAGAGTACTTCACCGCAGACCACAGTGTTGCTTAATATGGGATAAACAGTGCACAAATGTGAATAATTAGTCTGCAGGTACGGCAATCGCGAACGAAGTCGCGGGTACAGCTAGTATTTAAATATTACTGATAGTTGAAAACAAATTATGAAATTGGCTGCTGATAAATTTAAACCAGAAGTCCTCTAAACTATGCAAGTTTTTGTGATTATGACAATACAATGTATGATTATAGCAAAAAGCGGCAGTATGTGTTCTTAATCCTATCGTGGTATAACAAAACTTTATATAACATAAAATAATGCGTTTAGATCCAGAACTCCTTAAATAAAATAATCACAGCTATAATTCATAATCTAAGATGAAATGTTAGCAATAAAAAAGCATTGTCATTGTGGCAGTTCAATTACTTGACCCTCAAGAAAAAAATTGAAAATTGCAAACAAATTATCACTTTGGCTGCTGATAAATTTATACAAGGAATTCTGAAAACGTGCAAGTTTTGGTGATTATAACTAATTATTAGTATGTGTTCTATACGACAATCATGAGCAAAAGGCGGCAGTAATGTGTTTTCAACCGTCGTATAACTAATCCGTTTTTAATGAAAACGTAAAATTATGCGTTGCTAGAAGCCCTTAAATAAAATAATCACATCTATGACTAATTATCAGAGATAACATTTCAGCTATAAGAAAGCATTGAAATTGCGGCAGCTCACAAACTTGACCTTCAAAAATTTGTGAAAATTTGTTTGCAACAAATTATCATTTTGGTTGCTCATAAACTTATACCAAAAACCCTCAAAAATGCAAGTTTTGGTAAGTATAACTATTAAATAATATGTGTTCTTTACAAAAATCATGAGCAAAATGCGGGAGTCATGTGTTTTTTAAACCCTTTCGTCGTATGATAAAACATTTTTAATGTAAACATAAAACGATGCGTTTAGACCCTAGAACCCCTTAAATTAAATATACACAGCGATAAATCATAATTTGGGATGAAATTTCAGCAGAAATATAGCATGGGCATTGCCGCAGTTCACTTACTTGACGCTAAAAAATCTGTGAAAATTTTAAACATATAATCATTTTGGCTGCCGATAAATTTGTACCAGAAATACTTTAAAATCTGCAAGTTTCAGTGATTATAACTACTTAATAATATGTGTTTTAAACGAAAATCATGAACAAAAAGCGGCAGTCATATGTTTTTCAACCCTTTCGTCGTATGATAAAACTTTTAATAAAAACATAAAACGATGTGTTAAGACCCTAGAACCCCTTAAATAAAATAATCACAGTAATAATTCATAATTTGGGATGAAATTTCAGCAGAAAGATAGCATGAGCATTGCCACAGTTCACTTACTTGACCGTCAAAATAAATTGTGAAAATTGCAAACAAATTATAATTTTGGCTGCTGATAAATTTATACCAGAAATTCTGAAAATGTGCAAGTTTTGGTGATAATAACTAATTATTAGTATGTGTTCTATACGAAAATCATGAGCATAAGGCGGCAGTAATGTGTTTTCAACCATTTCGGCGTATGACAAATCCGTTTTTAATGAAAACATAAAATTAGGCGTTGCTAGAAGCCCTTAAATGAAATAATCACAGCTAAAAGTCATTATCAAAGATTAAAATTCAGTTATAAGAAAGCATTGAAATTGCGGCAGGTCACAAACTTGACTTTCAAAAATTTGTGAAAATTGCAAACAAATTATCATTTTGGTTGCTGATAAACTTATACCAAAAACCCTCAAAAAATGCAAGTTTTGGTAATTATAACTATTAAATAATATGTGTTTTTTAAAAAAATCATGAGCAAAAAGCGGGAGTCATGTGCTTATAAACCCTTTCGTGGTATGATAAAACTTTTTTAATGAAAACATAAAATGATGAGTTTTGACACTCGAACCCCTTAAATAAAATAATCACAGCTATAATTCATAATCTGAGATGAAATTTTAGCTATAAAAAACAATGTCATTGGAACAGTTCAATTACTTGACCCTCATAAAAAATTTTGAAACTTGCAAACAAATGATAATTTTTGCTCCTGATAATTTTTTAAGAAATCATTTAAAATCTGCAAGTTTTGGTGATTGTAGCTAATGATTATCATGTGTTTTAAACGAAAATCATGAGCAAAAAGCGGCTGTCATGTTTTTTTAAGCCTTTTGTGGTATGGTAAAACTATTTTTATTGAAGACATAAAATGATGCGTTTAGACTCTAGAATCCCTTAAATAAAATAACCACAGCTATAATTCATAATCTGAGATGAAATTTCAGCCGGTAGATCGCATTGGCATTGCGGCAGTTCACTTTCTCGAACCTCAAAAAATATTGTAAAAATTGCAAACAAATAATATTTTTTGCTGCTGATAAATTTGTACCAGAAATCCTTAAAAATCTGCAAGTTTTGGTGATTTTAATTAATGATTAGTATGTTTTTAATAGAAAACCAACAAAAAATAAAAAAAGCGGCACTCATGTGTTTTTAACCCCTACGTGGTATGATATAACCTTTCTAATGATAACATAAAACGATACGTTTAGACACTAGGGTTTTGGCGCAGAATGACTCTTTCGCAAAATTTATCTTAGTCGTAAAAGGTATCTTTCTCACAATGTCTCCTTCGAATATTGGCTCGTTAGCAAAAGATCGCCTTCGTACAATGTCTCTTTCGCAAAATGTGTTGGAACTTTGAATAAAATTGAAATTTTTACAGAAAAATTATTTATTAAAGTTGTAGGGTACACAAATCATAAATGTCACAATTCTGTAAAGTTTACTTTAGTAGGTATTACAATCCAAAAAATATATATTGAAAGGCATCTCAATTTTTATACCAAAAAATACCTATAGGTATTTTTTGGTATTAACATTGAAATAAACACGTGATAAGTAAACATATCATAAATGTCATAATTTTTGCTGCTGATAAATTTGTACCAGAAATCCGTTAAAATCTTCAAGTTTTGGTGATTATAACTAATGATTAGCATGTGTTTTAAACGAAAATCATGAACAAAAAGCGGCAGTCATGTGTTTGTTGCCCCTTCGTGGTATGATAAAACTTTTTTAATGAAAACATAAAATTATGCGTTTTGACCCTAGAACCCCTTATATAAAATAATCACAGCTATAATTCATAATCTGGGATGAAATTTCAGCAGAAAGATAGCATTGGCGTTGCGGCAGTTCACTTGCTTGACCGTCAAAACAATTTGTGAAAATTGCAAATAAATTATCATTTTGGCTGCTGATAAATTATATATTGTACCAGAAATTCTGAAAATGTGCAAGTTTGGGTGATTATAACTAATTATTAGTATGTGTTCTATACGATGATATTGAGCAAAAGGGGTTTAATAATGTGTTTTCAACCATTTCGTATTATGACAACCGTTTTTAATGAAAACATAAAATTATGCGTTGCTAGAAGCCCTTAAATAAAATAATCACAGCTATAATTAATTATCAGAGATAAAATTTCAGCTATAAGGAAGCATTGAAATTACGGCAGTTCACAAACTCGACTTTCAAAAATTTGTGAAAATTGCAAACAAATTATCATCTTGGTTGCTGATAAACTTATACCAAAAACCCTAAAAAATGCAAGTTTTGGTGATTATAACTAATGATTAGTATGTGTTTTAAACTAAAATCATGAGCAAAAAGCGGCAGTCATGTGTTTTTAACCCCTTCCTTGTATGATAAAACTTTTTTAATGAAAACATAAAATGATGCGTTTTGACACTAGAACCCCTTAAATAAAATAATCACAGCTGTAATTCATAATCTGGAGTGAAATTTCAGCAGAAAGATAGTATTGGCATTTCGGCAGTTCACTTACTCGAACCAAAAAAAAAATGTGAAAATTGCAAACAAATAATATTTTTTGCTGCTGATAACTTTGTACCAGAAATCCTTTAAAATCTGCATGTTTTGGTAATGATTGACTTATGATTAGTATGTGTTTTAAACGAAAATCATGAGCAAAAAGCGGCAGTCATGTGTTTTTAACCGCTTCGTGGTATGATATAACTTTTTAATGAAAACATAAAATGATGCGTTTAGACCCTAGAATCCCTTTAATAAAATAATCATAGCTATAATTCATAATCTGGGATGAAATTTCTGCAGAAGGATAGCATTAGCATTGCGGGAGTTCAATTACTCGATCTTCAAAAAAAATTTGAAAATTGCAAACAAATAATAATTTTTGCTGCTGATAAATATGTACCAGAAATCCTTAAAAATCTGCAAGTTTTGGTGATTATAACTAATGATGAGTATGTGTTTTAAACGAAAATCATGAGCAAAAAGCGGCAGTCGTGTGTTTTTAACCCCTTCGTTGTGGTAAACAGAACTCAAGCGGTAGTACTCAACGGTTTCACCTCAACTTGGATGACGATTCCATCCGGTGTCCCCCAAGGATCGCTGTTAGGACCTTTGATTTTTGTAGCATTTGTTAATGACATCGGCGCATTTTTCAGACATTCTGAATACCTACTCTTTGCTGACGACATGAAAGTTTATAGGCCAATTAAAACTCTAGCCGATGCTTGTCTATTACAAGAAGACCTATTGCGAGTAGTAGAATATTGTCAGATTAATAATCTTACCCTCAATATATCGAAATGCTTAGTAATCAGTTTCACTCGGAAATCAGGCGCTATCATGCACGATTATTCTGTACATAACCAACTCTTATCACGTACAGATGTTATTAAGAATTGGGTGTTTTTGTTGATAGCAAGCTCTCCTACGAATATCATATTGACCATATTGTGAAAAAAGGCTTTGCAGCACTGGGGTTTGTCATCCGTAATTCAAAATCCCTACATAAAATGAAAACCTTAAGAATATTATACTGTGCATATGTCCGTAGCCATCTGGAATACGCTAGCCAAGTATGGAACCCTAATTACGCAGTTTACTCTGATAGATTGGAACGTCTACAGAGAAAGTTTACAAGGTATCTTGGTTTCAAAACACCTAATTTAACTTATAATGAAAGGTGTTCACGCTTTCATTTGCTACCGCTAAAATGTCGTAGAAATATATGTGACCTGCGTTATCTAACTAAACTGGCTCAGTCAAAGGTTGATTGCCTTGAATTAGTCTCTAAGCTATCATTATATGTTCCGTCCAGACTCCAGACCCGACAAACCAGAGATTTGCTTCACACCCCATTCGCACGGACCAACTATCGAGCTAACTCATTTTTATTACGTTCCGCAAATGCTCTTAATAATACTCTTGAAGTACACCCCTCCATTGACCTATTCACAAGCAGTGTGGCGTCAACAAGCACACTGTTATCTGCGACCTGCACCTGCCCTGGGCATTAGATTAATTGTTAGCTGATAAGTGTAGATGTGCATAATTTACCTGCTATTTATTTATTGCATTGTTTAATCATCTTATATATCATTGTCATTTGCGGAGGCTTTTAAGTGGCTTCTCCTTATGTATATATATATTATTTTGTAACTATAGCTGAAAGCCCGCCGAAAAAAAAAAAAAAAGAAACTGTCGCAATGCTATCTTTCTGCTGAAATTTCACCCCAGATTATGAATTATAGCTGTCATTATTTTATTTAAGGGGCTCTAGGGTCTAAACGCATCAATTTATGTTCTCATTAAAAAAAAGTCTTGTCCTACCACGAAAGGGTTAAAAACACATACTGCCGCTTTTTGCTCACGATTTTTGTAAATATCACATATTAGTCATTAGTTATAATCACCAAAACATGCATATTTTGAGGACTTTTGGTTTAAATTTATTAGCAGTCAATTTCATAATTTGTTTTCAACTATTAAATGTTTAATTTGGTGGGGTAAGTCACTGAGCTGTCGTAATGCTTATGCTTTTTCATTGCTGAAATGGTATCCCTAATCATGAGTACAATAAAATGTACATTTTTTATAATCTACCTCCTTAATTTGGTTGGGTTATAGACTGCTAGGTTTTGGCTGACAACTTCACACCGGTAGTTACCTAAATACACCGGATCAGGTCTAAGGGCTTGTGAGGACGAGCGATATATTTAACCAATGTTAAATATATCGCTCGTGTTAGCTAATATATGTAGTCTAAGAGAAAAATTGAAATTAGTAATTTTTTTAATTTAACATATTGATTTAATCAACTAAGTACCATTATTAGCTATACATTGCTGCCTTCTAATAGGAAGATCATTTATGAGATTGCGATAGAACTCTGGTGATCTAGATTATACAAACTCAGATCGAAGATCACTACGGAACCCCTTTATAGGATTTTTTATTTCTAATAATAATATTAGGACAGGACTATTGTTTGCAATAAGCCTGATATCGTGGTGGTCGACCGATCCCAGCGCCGGGCAGTACTCGTTGACATCATCATCCCACATGACGACAACCTCGTGAAGGCCGAGAAGGACAAAGTCAGCAAGTACCTTAACTTATAGCTCACGAGGTGACCGCCATGTGGGATGTTGACTCGACGATCATTGTCGCGATAGTCATTTCAGCGAACGGCCTTATAGCGAAGAGCCTCGACCAACACCTCAAGAGGCTCTCACTAGAAGGTTGGATCAAGGGTCAGATGCAGAAGGCAGTAATACTTGACACTACACGCATTTTCCGGAGGTTCCTCTCTCTGCAACCCTAACTACCGGTTGCTTGGGTTGGGCCCTGCCCAGCTGCCGGCGGCATCCTAGTTTTAAATTTTTTATAATATTTTTTGTTATTCATGAATATTGTATAAAATTTAAAATAATGTTATAAAATAAATGACGATAATAATAATAGAATCATTTATTTCGACCAACATAGAACATACAGGGAGAATATGAAATCATGGAGGTTATTATCATAAACTTAATACAAAACAGTTATAATTAGGCATGTCAGATTTAACAAGATAGCAAAAACATTTTTTTTATTAATGTCAGCAAACTAATAAAAAGAAAAATAAAAGGAAAAATAATAATAATACCTAATGGCAGTAACAATATGATAAAATAATCCATAAAGCCATGTAAAATATAATATAATAGAATAATGTGAGATGTCAATAGAGCGATTTGCCAATTTACCTATAATATCATTAAGTGCCTAGTCAGTAACTGTACCCTACAACAATTGTTCAAGTACTGACAGTCAAATCGGTTGCCAAATAACTTCAGAATCCTGTTAGAGTTGGCCCGAACCCTGCGCACCAGGGATGTGCACCGTTTCCGCATGGTCGCATAGAAACAATCGACTCGCGATTCGGCGAACAATCCCTGATGCGCTAAAGAACCGAGGCAGCCGCAACAGCACCCTGAACTACTAATAGGTAAGACTTTGACCACAATCTCACCTGATGCTAAGTGATGATGTGGTCGAAGGTGTTAACAGGTTTAACCTAGAATTACTGGCTCTCAAGGACAGCTGCCAGAACACACTGTTAGGTGCTTGGCGACAGTTTTTCTACTTGAGGGTGGTCGCTAGCATGCATTCTAAAATGCGAAATAAGATTTGTTGCTGCCCATATTGCAGGTAGTCTAAGTACAAAAAGTCAGCAGTACTAAATAAAAACTGTAAATCAAGAGAAGTTGGAGACCGGTTTACAAAAACACCGGCAACACTCTCAAATTTTCCGTGGAAAAACTATGGTAAAATATTGTTACTGCTCATACTGCAGATGTGTTTCAAATGAAAGCACAATTTTTTTTTATTCTATAAATTTTTTATTTCAACAATAAGTATATAAATACACTGTAGTGATAAACCGCGGCTTCACTATGCAGACAATGCGACTTTATATCCATTGTAATTAATTAGTTCTAGTTTATCAGGAGATAACCACGTTTCTGTTAAGCATATGGCATGACAAAAACGTGTCTTAAATAAATAAAAACCTACAACTAAAGAACTAAGTATTTACTAAAAAGTAGAATTAAATCTCGTTTACTTCATAGCTATAATAAGTGAAAAACTTTAGTCCGTAATATCTCACCCAATGTGGCGTGTTTGTTGTTATCATTTTTATTATGATTCTATTAATAATAACACACAATTAGTTACATGTTCATTAACTTGTTGTATATATCAGAATACACAACTAACATTATAAGTACCTTCCTTATAGTATTGTTCCTTGTTATTATATGTACAACTAGTTAGCAGTTTATTGTATTTATTGTATGTATAAACTTGCCAATCGTTGACACTGTCCAAGACGAGTTCTTTCCAGATTTTTTAAGTTTAGATAGAATAAAATTATAATACAAATTTTAGTGCAATTCAAACAAATACTTAAATACTAATATGACCAATATTTAAACCTGCTTGCTAAGCGAATAAGCATAGATAATCATAACGAAAGGAAAGACAAAAAAATACTACTAGCGGGATTGGAACCCGTGACCATCCGTCCCTATAGGCGGTTCATGCTCTGCCGATTGACCTATCGTAGTGTGTGAGTCAAAGCTCAAATTTATTCTTTCGTTCCTATTTTTTAATCGTCTTAAGGGGACGGTGTGAGTTCTGCAGCCAAAATGAATTGTACCAAATAAGCTAATTGTCGTTTACGATGAGGCAACGCAATAATTCTAACATTGTAATTTTAACAAAGCCCATAATCTTAGAAAATTACGAAACGGCTAAATGGAAGAACGTTCTCCGGTTCGATTACCACTTGTAGTATAAACTTTTCCTTGCGTTGTATTTTTTTCAATACTTAAAAAAGGTGACTTAAGAGGTCTTACACACGAACCGCATTTGCCAACGGCAGAGGCAACTGCAACCGTCGCCACTTGTCAACGGCAGCCGTCGACGCGTTTACTGCTGCCGGCGAAGGTGGTGACGGCTACCGCCGACAGGTGGCGACGGCTGCAGTTGCCTCTGCCGTTGGCAAAAGCCGCTCGTGTTTGAGAGCTCTTAGTGGTCAGCGACAGCTGACTTTATTCAATGTCACGAATGGGGATGCCATTACTATCGTAATCGGTACGAAATAGCCAATTTAATTAAAAGTTTCCAACCACACTCGTGGTAGGACATGTGGTCGTCTATAACACGGGTATGGGTACACATACATACTATTACTACATACGAGTACAGTATTTTAAGTTTTGCATATTTGCGAAAGCATGCTAAGTAGAAAATCATGTCGTCATGTCGTGAACCAGGTTACCTAATGATGCTTGGTTCCGTCAGCATGTAGTGGGAGCCCATTATGGGCTAGGGACATCAGGTTGTGGTCAGATACTGGCTTATCACCAAATAAAAAATAAGTTTTGGTCTATATAAGATATACTTAACCCAAACATAGTAGGTTGGTATGTCGATAACTTGCTATTGAAATCATTAGCACAGTCATTAGTCTGGCAAATGATCGCCTATAATAACCTACTAACGTCTTATGCCATGAACATAATTTACTAACATAACATTTTTGTTTCAGATCTTTTGTGCGCATGATCATCACGGCCTTAAGTTGTGCCCATGGTTCGTCGGTCGTGTCCAAAAATCGTCGGTCGTGTCCAAGGATCGCCCATCGTGTCCAATGATCGGCGGTCGTGTCCGTCATCATCGATCGGAAGAAAGGACAATAAAAATATTTTAAGGATTACGTTAAGATGGCATATTAAAGATGTAATCATGAATTCATTTAGACGTCTAATATGATCTTGTAAAGATCAAATTAGAAATTAACATTGAAAGGACTGAAGTTAAGGAGATGCACAAAAGGCTAATTTTTAGTTTCGAAATGAAACTTACTATTTTAGATCTATGGATCTGTTTAATATTAATGTCAATGTATAGTAATCTATATTTTAAAAAATTGCATTTTTTGTCTAAGTGCTTTATATGTCTAATAATATTATTAAGATATGTGTGATAGACTTATAAAAGTCCTGTAGTTAAACGGACGAAAACAATGTATGTTAGATATAAGTTTGTTTTTAAAGTTTAGTTATAGATAGGCATAAGTTCCTTTATGTTTGTAAAGGAGCTCCATTTAAGCTCAAAATTGTTATCATTGTAGATATAATATGAATATCGTCGACCTAATTTGTTAACCTGATAAAACCTTTCTAGCCAAGTTTATAGGGCAAGGGAAAATATAAATAATTTCTTTATTAGATTAATAACGAAACTTCTGAAAATCAAGTTGGCACCAATAACTTTTCTTGATATCTTAATAGTATAAACACTAGCATATCTTAAACACATCTCATAAAATATAGAAAAATAATAAATAAGTAGCTTTACGAGACATCATTTCAATTTGGTTGAGGATTTAGCATATGTTTACTTAAAGAAATAAAAGTTATATTTAACTTATTTAATCATTTATTCAATTTATATTTATTATCAAAAACTAAACAATCAGTCTTTTTTAAAAGGAAACAGTACAACATCTGATAAACCATATGTAATACCAATGAACAAATATTACTTGGTTTAATTTTAACTTTTTATTAATATTAGTGACAGCCAATTTATGGCATCACTTAACTGATGACAAATATTAATTCATAGTTAAATTTAAAAAAAACAGCTTTAAATTATAAATGTTTTCTTAAAAATATATTAGAACACAAATTAATCGAAACTATGGAACTTATGAACTTTTTTCTATTTAACGCCGTGCTGAAAATCTTTGCTTCCAATTCTGTACTGTCCATCTCTCTAAATATAATGTGCTCAGAAATATTCTTCGGCACACTTTGATACTCTCATCGTTTACTTTTAGGTGATAAACAAAGGTTTTCTGACTCTTTGTTGTCTCCTCGGTGTTTCGATTGCGTGGGGGGATGATTGGGATAATTGTGACCCATTCATTAAATTGTGTGTTTTTTTCCACCCGTAAGACTCCAAAATCAAATAATAATTTATTTTCGTTTATCTTCTCTTACAGCTTCACATTTCAATGTACTATATTTTCCAATCTTACACGAACATCTTGAGTTATCGGAACATGCTGCCTTAGGTTTGCTATAATTCCAACAGTCTTTTAATTTTTTTCACTTCCAAAATATGATTTACTTTCTTCCCTTCTTTGTTTGTTCCTTACACTAACCTACACTTTTTTTTTAATAATTTCAAATCGTTTTTTACTTTTTTTTCAAAAGGCGAATCAAGAATCTGAATCAGTATAATGGACAAGTTTTTTGTCACAACATGATGTGTAGTTTCTGTAGGACTGGGGTGTATGTCAGTACTTCGCATTGCATCTTGGGAATTGCAAGTAATATAATATCAAATATTTGAATGGTATACGCATCGGAACTGTTTGTGGTCACAGGTTTTGCTTGTGATTATATTTCAATTTGTGTTGGTAAAATTATGAAATTCTCGTTTGTGATGTATGGGTTATACACCGAAGACACAGTGCTGGGAAATGTAATATCAGAACAAATTATATCTAAGTTGCCTGTAATCAAAGTATTTGGTAGATCAGCCAGGGATGATGTTATATTGATATCGTCGTTGAACTCGTAGTAGATTTTGTTAGCATCAACATCTGAAGGTCCTGGTCTGCCTTCTGGACATTGTAATCAACTATCCTCTAAAATATAAATTTCTTTATTTGGGTCATAATCTTTCTTTGGAACTACATTTCTCTCTACAACTACATCAGATCTCTTTTGTAAATCACATGCTTTATTAGCTAAATCTACAAAGTTTTCGATACTCCTAGATACATCCTGAAAATAATGAAAAATGATAAACAAACTTATACCTACACAGACCTAATATTAGATGAATTGTTTTTCTATATAACCATAGTTGTTTAGTTAATTTAATGAACTAGATTAAAGATATATTTTTTTGTAGCAAATTAATTGAAACTGTTAAATTTATAGTCTGCTTAATACTTTAACAAGTAAGATAATAATTCGAAATGAAACTTACTATTTTAGCTCTAAAGTTACAAAACTAATAAAAACATACACATAAAATAAAATTTTCATCATGGTCAAATATAATTAGTTAATCAAATAACCCGCCCCTCATTGTACCTGGCGCAAAGGTGCCCATAACGCTGGCTGCATTGCCTCGTTGGATTGCGATAGCCAACCTTTGCACCAGGTACAAGCCGGAGCGGGAGTCACTAGATTTTTCCCTTAATCTGCGCTCTAGTTGGTAAACCAAGCTTTTTGCGTCTGCGCCCCAGCTGCCCATCGTCTCCACTGCGAATGGTACGAACAAGTATTGCGCCTCTAAAGCCGCATACTTGTGGCGCTTTTTAATAGCCGCGTCCTCGGCTGCAGCCGCTGCAGAGAGGACGGTACGACCAAGGTGACTGGGAGCGACAGTGTTGACGCACGTGGCGTCCCACAAGAGCTCTATGGGTATGTTTAATATTAATGTCCATGTAAAATAATGTATGTTTTAAAAATTGCATTTTTGTCTAAGTGCTTTATATGTCTAATAATATTATTTAAATATGTGTGATAGACTCATAAAAGTCCTGTAGTTAAAGGGATGAAAACAATGTATGTTCGATACAAGTTTGTTTTTAAAGTTGATCTATAGATAGGCATAAGTTCCTTCATAAAAGTAAAGGAACTCCATTTAAGCTCAAAATTGTTATCATTGTAGATATAATATGAATATGTCTCTCCTGTAAACTTGTAAAATGTGATACTGTAATATTTAGTTTCGAAATGAAACTTACTATTTTAGCTCTATGGGTATGTTTAATATTAATGTCCATGTAAAATTACGTATATTTTAAAAATTGCATTTTTTGTCTAAGTGCTTTATATGTCTAATAATATTATTAAAATATGTGTGATAGACTTATAAAAGTCCTGTAGTTAAACGGACGAAAACAATGTATGTTAGATATAAGTTTGTTTTTAAAGTTAATCTATAGATAGGCATAAGTTTCTTCATATTTGTTAACTTTCGTATTATAAATACGTTGTCGGTTCTCATTCAAGCTGCCTTCTGACGTTTGTGAGCGTGTAGGTACCAGCACAATAACTCTAACGCCGCAGTCTGAATGACCCACAACACAAACCGACAAATTACGTACCTACAGGCAATGTTATTTATATACTACTAGCGGCCTGCCCCGGCTTCGCACGGGTAATTACGACTATAAATTGCGAAATAAGTTATTCTATCTCTCAATTGGATCAAATTGCACACGGTGTGCAAGCTAAATTTAAAATCTATCAGTAGTTTAGGAGTCCATCGCGGACAAAGAACGTGACATGTAATTTTCAAGTATATATATAAAAATAACTATGTATAACTTTTTATTAATATTAGTGACAGCCAATTTATGGCATCACTTAACTGATGACAAATATTAATTCATAGTTAAATTTAAAAAAAACAGCTTTAAATTATAAATGTTTTCTTAAAAATATATTAGAACACAAATTAATCGAAACTATGGAACTTATGAACTTTTTTCTATTTAACGCCGTGCTGAAAATCTTTGCTTCCAATTCTGTACTGTCCATCTCTCTAAATATAATGTGCTCAGAAATATTCTTCGGCACACTTTGATACTCTCATCGTTTACTTTTAGGTGATAAACAAAGGTTTTCTGACTCTTTGTTGTCTCCTCGGTGTTTCGATTGCGTGGGGGGATGATTGGGATAATTGTGACCCATTCATTAAATTGTGTGTTTTTTTCCACCCGTAAGACTCCAAAATCAAATAATAATTTATTTTCGTTTATCTTCTCTTACAGCTTCACATTTCAATGTACTATATTTTCCAATCTTACACGAACATCTTGAGTTATCGGAACATGCTGCCTTAGGTTTGCTATAATTCCAACAGTCTTTTAATTTTTTTCACTTCCAAAATATGATTTACTTTCTTCCCTTCTTTGTTTGTTCCTTACACTAACCTACACTTTTTTTTTAATAATTTCAAATCGTTTTTTACTTTTTTTTCAAAAGGCGAATCAAGAATCTGAATCAGTATAATGGACAAGTTTTTTGTCACAACATGATGTGTAGTTTCTGTAGGACTGGGGTGTATGTCAGTACTTCGCATTGCATCTTGGGAATTGCAAGTAATATAATATCAAATATTTGAATGGTATACGCATCGGAACTGTTTGTGGTCACAGGTTTTGCTTGTGATTATATTTCAATTTGTGTTGGTAAAATTATGAAATTCTCGTTTGTGATGTATGGGTTATACACCGAAGACACAGTGCTGGGAAATGTAATATCAGAACAAATTATATCTAAGTTGCCTGTAATCAAAGTATTTGGTAGATCAGCCAGGGATGATGTTATATTGATATCGTCGTTGAACTCGTAGTAGATTTTGTTAGCATCAACATCTGAAGGTCCTGGTCTGCCTTCTGGACATTGTAATCAACTATCCTCTAAAATATAAATTTCTTTATTTGGGTCATAATCTTTCTTTGGAACTACATTTCTCTCTACAACTACATCAGATCTCTTTTGTAAATCACATGCTTTATTAGCTAAATCTACAAAGTTTTCGATACTCCTAGATACATCCTGAAAATAATGAAAAATGATAAACAAACTTATACCTACACAGACCTAATATTAGATGAATTGTTTTTCTATATAACCATAGTTGTTTAGTTAATTTAATGAACTAGATTAAAGATATATTTTTTTGTAGCAAATTAATTGAAACTGTTAAATTTATAGTCTGCTTAATACTTTAACAAGTAAGATAATAATTCGAAATGAAACTTACTATTTTAGCTCTAAAGTTACAAAACTAATAAAAACATACACATAAAATAAAATTTTCATCATGGTCAAATATAATTAGTTAATCAAATAACCCGCCCCTCATTGTACCTGGCGCAAAGGTGCCCATAACGCTGGCTGCATTGCCTCGTTGGATTGCGATAGCCAACCTTTGCACCAGGTACAAGCCGGAGCGGGAGTCACTAGATTTTTCCCTTAATCTGCGCTCTAGTTGGTAAACCAAGCTTTTTGCGTCTGCGCCCCAGCTGCCCATCGTCTCCACTGCGAATGGTACGAACAAGTATTGCGCCTCTAAAGCCGCATACTTGTGGCGCTTTTTAATAGCCGCGTCCTCGGCTGCAGCCGCTGCAGAGAGGACGGTACGACCAAGGTGACTGGGAGCGACAGTGTTGACGCACGTGGCGTCCCACAAGAGCTCTATGGGTATGTTTAATATTAATGTCCATGTAAAATAATGTATGTTTTAAAAATTGCATTTTTGTCTAAGTGCTTTATATGTCTAATAATATTATTTAAATATGTGTGATAGACTCATAAAAGTCCTGTAGTTAAAGGGATGAAAACAATGTATGTTCGATACAAGTTTGTTTTTAAAGTTGATCTATAGATAGGCATAAGTTCCTTCATAAAAGTAAAGGAACTCCATTTAAGCTCAAAATTGTTATCATTGTAGATATAATATGAATATGTCTCTCCTGTAAACTTGTAAAATGTGATACTGTAATATTTAGTTTCGAAATGAAACTTACTATTTTAGCTCTATGGGTATGTTTAATATTAATGTCCATGTAAAATTACGTATATTTTAAAAATTGCATTTTTTGTCTAAGTGCTTTATATGTCTAATAATATTATTAAAATATGTGTGATAGACTTATAAAAGTCCTGTAGTTAAACGGACGAAAACAATGTATGTTAGATATAAGTTTGTTTTTAAAGTTAATCTATAGATAGGCATAAGTTCCTTCATATTTGTGAACTTTCGTATTATAAATACGTTGTCGGTTCTCATTCAAGCTGCCTTCTGACGTTTGTGAGCGTGTAGGTACCAGCGCAATAACCCTAACGCCGCAGTCTGAATGACCCACAACACAAACCGACAAATTACGTACCTACAGGCAATGTTATTTATATACTACTAGCGGCCCGCCCCGGCTTCGCACGGGTAATTACGACTATAAATTGCGATGTAAGTTATTCTATCTTTCAATTGGATCAAATTGCACACGGTGTGCAAGCTAAATTTAAAATCTGTCAGTAGTTTAGGAGTCCATCACAAGAACAAGCGGACAAAGAACGTGACATGTAATTTTCAAGTATATATATAAAAATAACTATGTATAATTATAGGCACGTAAAATACATTACGTAAGTAAAAGAGCACTATTTCGGCTCAAAAATTGTTATAATATGAATATCTCTCAACTTTTAAGAAAATGTGATAATATAATTTTTATTAATGTTTGGAAATGAAATTTACTAGGTTTGAACTCTTTGGAAATTGTCTATATATATAAAAATTGAATATTTTGTATAAGCAATTTATATGTCTAACGATATTATTAAAATATCGTTGAGCCTGTCATTAGACTTAAGAATAAAAAAATCCTTTCGTATTTATAAACAGCAAATAGCCATAAAACCTTCGTTTCTATTAGATTCATGTCTAATACAAGAAACGAGTATTTCAAAGGTTTTTTGTTTTGTCGATATATATAGTGAAGGAAAAAAAATCAGGCCAAGTGCGATTTTGTGCCTCCGACGACGGTTGCAACAGCCCGTAAGAGAAAAATATGTTCTGTTGGTTTTGATCACAACACAACCTTAAAACTACAGTTTAAATCAGTATTTGATGGTTCTTACAATACTATTGTAATGAAATCTCAATTTTGTCTAGTTCAGTTTTTTATAGGCATACACCCTCTTACGAAAATGCTCTAAAATTGGTTTAAAATTAACTTAACCAAAAGTTGACTATAATTTGGTCAGAAGCATAATTTGGAAATCGGAATAAGTTGAACCAATATAATTTTAGTCGCCACGATAAAATCAGACGCTAGTGAGTGCCCAAGTGAACATTCTTATTTTACCAGATTCTTGAGATTAATGAATGAGCTTTTAATCGAATCGCATGGAATGATCGCAGCCATACGTTTTTTTTTGTTTGATATGAACTGTACATCAAATATAGCTTTTGTAACACGTCGTTACGTAGGTACCTACTTGGTATATTAAATGAGAGTTGCAGCCAGCCACGCAAGCACTCACAAAATACCGTAAAATGTTTAGTATCTTTGTAGCATATGATTAAAGTTCGTAGTATAGCTTCCCAAGTCATTGATGCAGTTGTCAACCGATGCAGTTGAGTTACTTGGACGGCTGCTATAAGTGGAATTTACTGTTGAGCGCTTCCGTATAATAGAACGCTACACGTAAATTAGATTTTGGGTATTCAACTATAACCGACGAGGGCTCAACGGGTTACACATTAATTACTAATAATCTTTGCTTATACAATCATTACTGTTGTATACAGATTTATATTTCTTTATGATATCAATGTCTAATTTAAGCACGATCGGCCATTGAGGATTTTTCGAATCTATTTTTTTTCGTACAAGCAGTTTGGTCGAACAACATATGTTGTGACCTTTTGCAATAGCTAATCTCAGATAAACTATTTTGTCGAGTAGCTAATTAGGACATAGCGTAACAAGCTGTTTGTATAGTTCACTTTAACATGTGATATAAATTTATTTAAAATTTAGAAAAGTAGGTAATTCAAAAGTAGGTTTCACTTTTTGAACATTATTTTGAAAACTTGTATGTAGTCCAGGAATCAATGCCACTACATACTTGTTTAATATCCGCATTCTTTGTCCATCTTTTCTATCAGAGTTAAGCTCCATTGGTATCGGGTCCAGTTTCTTAACAGTTTACAAAGCTTGTCCATTAAAAAGGTATCCACCTAGAATGTTCTTATGAATTTTATGAAAGCCTTTTCATTCACCTGTCCCGTCTTTTTTGTTTCAAAATCCACATGGTAATGGTACAAGCACCAATAACGAGTTGTTTTTACCGTAAAGTATTTAACTGCAAGAATTATTTCTTGACCATGAGCATTCTTTTTAAACACCATGGTATCAGGGTGCAAAGTTATAGGTAAGCACAATGTTAACTGAAGGTAAACATTTTCCTTGTCAATGAAATCGATCACAATCGGGTAAAACCGACGAAATAGTGACGCAAAGTCACGAATGGGATGACAGTAAACTAACCGGTATCTGGGATGTGTAGCTTCTGGTTTGTTCTGTGTGGTAGTCTTCTTCTAGGCTTATTTGCAAACTCTTTAGTCCATCTTATTTATGGTGACGATTTCGGGACGAGGCAATCAAAAATTGCAGCCGGTTCTTGCATTAATGATACGTTCCACGAATAGTTCTGCATCGTGGCGCTTGTTCTCAGGTTATTCACAGTCCAGTAGGCACATTCTGCACTGATCAGCAAGGGTTTCGATTGCATATCTCTCGTTCAATCCTCTGTTGTTTCGCCGGTTACGTGGCGCGCATGGGGTGTAGTAGTTTGTTTAGCAGTAGGATCTTTCCAGTGGTACCGATCGGTGCACCGACTTTTGTGTGTGGTATTTACTGACTGGCTGCAAACAACTGCAATCTCTCTGTTAGTGGCTCCAAGAAGCTGTAAATGTACGCAGCGGCCACACCCTGGCAAACCATGACGATCCGTGGGCCAAACCTAGCGGAGGACTACGAACGTTTGACGGACGTAGTTATCGGGCTTATAACCCAGTACTAAAAGAACGCAATTCTGCATTATATTCTTAACCGTACCAAGAAACCAGCACATCAAGTAAAGATAGCACGGTCGAAGAGTGTGGGTTAGTACGACCTGCTCAACTTATTACCTCATTAAATGATTTAAAGCGTGGATGTAACTTGCAAGTCTCTGTATACATATTTATGGTGATGGAGGGATGGAAGACGGATAAAGATTTTTAGCTATCGCTCGGTACATCAACAGTCAGACAAGAGGCTGCACCTGAGATAGATGGACGGGTTCGGCAGCACATCTAGCGACCCTATTCAGAAGCGCTCTTCTTATGCATACAAAAAGGAGGGGCTTAGAAAAGGTGTCCCTAAAATAGTCCATCTCCAATTACAACACTTACTTTCAGATGTCAAGCAGTAGCTTTGCAATTCTAAATAGCCATAGCAAATACCTACCCTTATATTGCAAATTACCTAGTCAAAATATATTCATCTTATTAACATGTATACCACTATAGTCGCAGACTCCCCTTTATGATAGTTTATGAAACAACGGATCTTTTCTATACCACTTGGCCGTATTTTTTTATGTTCATTACAAATTATTTTTTAATAACGAAGGTGCGGACTACTTTGGTTTTAGTGCCACGTAACTTCACCTGATTTATATCACCTTGTTACTCAATGTCATCAACGTTCAAATTAACTAATTCAATACTTCGGCAATATAAGTACCTACTATAGGTATATTTCATCAGGCGCTTAGTTTAAAAAGTTTTCTACCTCTTGAAAAGAGAAAGCTGGATTTTTTTATTTAAATATGGTTTAAGATCTTTATTCCTCTTAAGAATATAGGTACATTCACTTAGCAGAGAAATTACAAGTTTACTTAATTTGTACATTTGTATTGCAAACATAGAAACGGACCTATCTAAAACTGGATATAATTTATTTACTACATATTGTTTACGTACGTAAATATTAAACTGTAGAAAAAAAGAATAGAATACAATAACAGTTGCTAGACAACAAAAAACGCTAAGCTAAAATCCATCAGATTGCCTTCTAAGAAACGATGTTAGTCATTTGAAATGGTTTGATTGTATATTTTGTTTACTATTTAATGTTTTCTTTAACATAGAGTACACGCTCCATAACGTTGAAGGTATATAAGTTTTTGATATTTCGTTCACTTTTTTTTCGATTCTGTTTCGATTTCACTTTTTTCTCAACGCGCCATTTCATATCCTCGTCGTACGATTTTAGGTAGGTGACTTTGTTCATTTTACAGTCTATATCATAAACTGAACTAGTTAACTATAACTAATTTACCTGTTCTATTGTGTATATTGATTACCAACAAATACTGAAAATTCACATATGTAACGTGATAACTTAAAAAACATTTTTTTTATTTTGTTATAGGCACATGTAAGCGCTTTGTTACAAAGAAAGGCCAAGTATGTTGTGTGATTCAAAATTTAATGTAATGTACCAAAATGACTGGAGTAGAATAAAATATTGTGTATGTAATTAAAACAAAATCTTCAATTGAACAGTGTTTTAATACTTTGTTATTCTACTTATTCTTTGTAGTTATTATACATTAATTAATAGGTACATCTACGACTTAACTCTAACCTTGTGTTTTTAACGTTAACCACTTCTTTTTTTGGGAGTGACGAGACAGACTATTCACTAGCCTGATGGTGACTGTCACGTTTGTCCGTTTCCGGCACCCACGCACCCTATGTCTCAACACAGACCAAACCGATCAAATATGTAACCACTACCACTATCGAGATTAGTTTGTGCCCATAGGTCATCGAGAAACTAACCTCGAGAGTGGAATTGACGCTCCGGTCAGTTCAACTAATGTGTGATATCGCACACATTTCAAATTTAAATATTATTTTTCCTAGAGTTGTGCTTACAGTGCTTATGCTTTTTTTATTGCCGGTAGGTTACCCTTTGACCACAATCTTAGCTCATGGTAAGAGATGAGGAGACCGAGACATTTAACACGCTTAAACTTAACCTAGTTCTAGGTTAGCGGCTCTTAGCGGTTCTATAGGACTACACCAGTGCTAAAATTTAGCACTGGTGTAGTCCTATAATATATAACAGTTTAAACATTTAATGTTTTAACTGTTGTGCTGGAACACATCAGTTAGGTTAGTTAGTAGTTTCGATGTTGTAATTAGCTAGCATGTATAAGGTAATGTTATTTAACTTTGGTTAATGCTTACAAAGATAAACATATAATCTTACACATAGAAAGTATTTCCTATTGTCTACCTACAGCCATGCATATATATTATTCACACGTTAATGTATTTTCACCAAATATCGATGATATCGTGTTCGATTAAATTTGCACATTTATTGCGTCTCAATATAAACCACGTGATGGAAGCTTAGTCAATTGGAAGTTGGAACGCGTTTTGATACGAGAAAAAATGCCTGAATTTTAGTCGTATAAACCCAATAGAATCGCTTCTTAGTTTCTTGAAGGCGGTTCCCAAAGTGCAAACCTACTCTCTCTGGTTGCGTTGTGTTGTGACGTCATCTTCTCAACCAACTTGACAGGGTACTCGTACAGGCACAACTCAACAAGATTATATTTCAGTTGGCATCCTTATCATCACTGATAGAAAATTGAAATTAATTAAAAGTGACATTATTAACCGAAAGGAGTCACAGAAAATCATTGGTTACTTTTCAGAAGTAGTGAAAGCCCACTCTGTAACTATAACTCGTGAGGGTAAAGTTGAAACTTTACTGTAGAAGAGTTAACTTCCAGGCTGAAATCGGCAGGCTTAAGCAGTGATTTGAAATATATAGATTAGTTATATCCGAACACCACTGCTCTAAAAGCTTACTAGAATTTACCTATAAACATACCTACGCACATGTATATGCAGTTTGTAATGACAAGGAAAGAACGTTCAAATACATATTATGCGTCATATCTGTTGTTAGAAAGAGATAAATAAGCAATTCGTGTTACCACCGAACCACCACGAGACGTTCCGATCACCATTATGCTGCGATCTCTTTCACTCTCTCACACCAAACGATACACATATCTCGCTCATCCATTTCATTGAGATTAGTTCCTAAGATAAAACAAAATGACGATATTTTCTATTTTATCAATAAAAGCAATAATTACGCGTGAAATGAAACAGTTTTCTTATATCTCACAGTGCCTGTATAATTGGTGCAGAGTCTAAAGACACAAGAAAGGCATATTGTCCACAGATTATTCCTAAAAAACACGATTAGCGGCGATGTATTCACTGGACGCTTGAAAGTGCAAGACTGGTAGTGACTCAGGTGATTACCCTGAATTCGTCTAGTAAATATGGAGGCCATACAACACATCTACAGGTAAAAAAATCTTAGGGCTTAAGTGTATATTTTAGACGAACGCTCCCACACAAAACGCAGCTCCAATCTCATTTTAATAATAGCGAATAAAACTCAATGATTTTTTACCTACGTAATCACTACCCTAATATTTAGGTTTGTGGTGCATCAGATTTTCATTAAATTATACAGTTTTGAAATTACACTAGCTCAAAAACTCGTAATTTTAGATAGAAGAAAGACCCAACTTTAAGCATCTCTTTCAAGAAAAATAAGCATGTTTTTAATATTTCTATTGCACCACAAACATGGGGAATATAACTTTCTATAATGGGAAGTTATTTATACATGTGTACTATACTTTTTAAATAAATCTGGAGCTACGAATAACTAGCTCAAACTCCTAAAAACGAGTGCTATATACTAAACGCTATATAATAAAAAATTTAATTATAGTCCAAAAGAAAAAATATTTAATCCAGAAACGATAGGTCTAATAATACACTATATTTAAATGCGAGTTTTTTTTTAATAACAAGTTGAGTTTATATGAAAGTTCACACTTTGGCTGGCGGGTATATGTCCTTAATCAAGAACTTCAAAACAAAGAGAACATGCTATATATAGCACTAAGGTTACGCCTCCCATTGGGTTTTGATTGTGAGTACTTTGGCTGCTTTCCAATTTCTTTTTCGTGCAACCCTATCATATTTTAATATAAAATTTAAGCAAAATATGGAATCGACTTCAACACTCAAAAGTGTGAAATAACTTGTTAAAGTCGGTACCATGATAGTTCAAAAGTACCTATTATCAAAATATTGTGCGCATGATACCGACTTCGTCAAGTTATTTCACAATTTGGAGTATTGAAGTCGGTTCCATTTTTGGAGTGTAACTCAAAAACGGCTTGACCATTTTAATAAAATTTAAAGAGAACCAAACAACAAGTATTATCTTTCCAATAAAAAAAGAATTATCGAAATCGGTTCACCCAGTCAAAAGTTCAGAGGTAACAACATTAAAAAAACCTTTTTGAAGTAAGTTAAGGCGATTAGAGTCGCCAATGGCCTTGAGCATCTGGACCTAATCGAGCTTACTTTACTCGCGCATCGCCGCATACGTTCCGCGCTCGCTGCACAAATATAACGGTCAAAGAATATGCAGATGCGCGATGCGCTCCGGTAATGGCACTTTATATTCCTACCGTACGATTCTAGTGAGTATCCGCAATTGCAACTGCGACTGAGATCAGTCGTCAAATGAAAATGTATAGTGTACCTACCTAGGTTGTTCTGGACGTCTTTATTCCTTTTCTTTATTTTTCAATGTCATCTGCCGAGTGAAGAAAGTTACTCAAATTTGTCTGATAGTCGATATTTAGACTGTGCTGAGAGTCATTATTCCGAATTTGGAATTATTTTTTCAATGTCATCTGCCAAGTGAAGAAAAATGCTACGGTTTGACTGAAAATTGATATCTAGGTTGTTGTAGACGTTATTATTCCATGTTAAGAATTTGTTTTACGTTGACGTCTGCCAAGTGAAAAATGTACTTCGATTTGGCTGAAAATCGATATCTAGGTTGTTTTCAGTTCGCACACAGACTCTTTAAAAAATCTGCAAATTTTAGTAATATGCTACATAAACGAGTTTTCCAATTAAAATAACCTGTCATTCGTACAACTTTTGCAAGAAGATTTAGCCCTTTTATTAAAACATATTTATATAATCAAGTCCTGAATTTTTCAGTTTATATATCACCATATAGCATCATACCTACAAACACGTAAATAACACAAATTTAGTTAAAATATAAATACCACCTGTGTGGATAATTTATAAAAAAAAATGTATGAAACTGAACAAGATGTTATTTTATGGATAATTTGTAAGTTAAATTTATGTTTATAACTATTTTGCGTGAAAAATTGTACTGAAGTCAACTGTGCACTGTACAGCTATCAATTAAGGTCTTAACGATACAAACTTCAACGTCGAAGTCTGAAGACCACCAGCAATACAAGATTTGGAAAAAGTGTTATTGGCTTAAATAAAGATTTATATTATTGTTTATATTATTATTATTATTCTGGACGTTTTTATTCCAAATTTGGAATTTATTTTTCGATGACGTCTGCCTAGTGAGAAAAGTTACTAAGATTTGGCTAAAAATCGATATCTAGGTTTTCGGGGCGTCCTTATTCCAAATTTGGAATTTACTTTCCGATGACGTCTGCCAAGTGAAAAACTACTTCAATTTGGCTGAAAATCGATATCTAGGTTGTGGTGGGCGTCATTATTCCGAATTAAGATTATTTTTTTTAATGGCGTCTGTCAAGGGAAGAAAGTTACTCCGATATCTAGGTTGTGCTGGGCGTCATTATTCTACATTTGGATTTCATTTTTCAATGACGTTTGCTAAGTAAAAATAGATGACGTATCTTTAAAACGCTAAGATATATCGGATAAGAGTAAGAAAATTATAATAATCAATCGTTTATTCAAATCTCCTTATAAATGAGATTATAGCCGACGCGGGTTTAATCGTTTAAAAACGACGATATAAAAGGAAGATTTGTATAATGGCGAAAATACATTGAAAAATAAGAATAGGGACGACTGTGTCGTACGCAAAAATACAAAATGGCCAACGTTTGTGCTATTGGACATGTCGGCCCTTGAGAAGGAAGTATTTACCTTTAGATTTTCCCGCCCATAGGTGGGAAGCAGTCTTCTACCCGCTACTCGCATCAAACAAACACTACTTTCCGGGTACGAGATATGAGATGAATAATTTCTTGTCTAGGAAATAATAATATGGGCAATTTATCTACAGCTATATTGTAAAGATTGGTTCCATCGTGAAAAGGTAACCGATATACTTTCTCATTTATTAGGAGATTTGAATAATTGATTTATAAGTACTTTTCTTTAAACTTTCGTGAACTAAACTCATGTTTCTAAATTACATTAACGAAAACCAAGCGGGGTAGATTTAAATCGCTCCCGCCGCTCCTCAAGACGATGACACCCGCTTCTTCAGTCTACTCGTGACCACGGTCAATGCAACTTGATCGAAACGTCGAGGTTAGTCAAAATATTATTTTGATGTTAATTCGTGCGTCTTTGATAAGTAATCATAATTTTCCTACTCTTATCGTACTGCGGCGATAGGGAACTGCTAATCATCCCACGGTCAGCAGGTAGGTAGGTAAACTCAGGGAGTAGGTTTGAAAAGTTTATTAGGCCAAGCCTTATCAGGTTGCACAGCCGCACAGTTCTACTGAAGTTACAAAGACCGGAGGGAGACACTGGCCTGATAGTACACGTGATCCAAGTCCCAGATGTGGCGGTCTTGGCGTCAGCTGATAGTTCTGGATCTCGGTAGTGAGTGCTCGAAACACCCGTCCTCGGATTAAATCAGTGAAGTGGAATCCTGGAAGGAAGACACCGGCTTAGTAGCTGATATTCCTCAGCCAACTGTAGCCAAGCCGCGCCGACACGATCGTGGTACTGTTACCAGCGACTCACATTTTAAAACTCACAGTCTAGCGCGGTAGGGCAGCACAGCTGTTTACGTTACATAGGTTTTAGTCAGCACTATGAAATAACAATAATAAATAAGGAACTCACCCTAGAGGGATTCACGCACTTCACAACAAGTTAATAACAATTAAGATCGATAGTACGAATAGAAAAGCGTCCAGGAAAACCAAGATAAGTATCGATTTGTAGCCAAATCAAAGTAACTTTTTCCACTTGGCCGACGTCATTGTTAAATAAATTCTAGATTTGGAATTAAGACGTCTAGTACAACCTAGATCGATATCTAGGTTGTTCTAGACGATCGATCTTTTCAGCTTAATCGAAGTTACTTTATCTACTGGGCATACGTCATCGTAAACAAATTCTAAATTTGGAATAATAACGTCTAAATCAACCTAGATATCCATTTTTAGTCAATTCTGAGTATTTTTCTTCACTTGGCAGACGACATAGATAAAATTATTCCAAATTCGGAATAATGACGCACAGCAGAACCTAGATATCGATTTTCATCAAAATCGGAGGAACTTTTTCACTTGGCAGACGTCATCGGAATATAAATTCCTAATTTAGAATAAGGACGTCCAGAAAAACTTAGATATTGATTTTCAGCCAATTCAGAGTAACTTACTTCCCATGGCAGACGTCATCGAAAAATAAATTCCAAATTCGGAATAAAAACGTCCAGAACTACCTAGATTTTGAATGTTAGCCAAATTGGAGTGACTTTCCTCACCTAGCAGATGTCCAAAAATTTATGCCAAATATTGAACAAAACGTCCAGAAAAACCTAGATATCGATTTCCAGCCAAATAGGAGTAACTTTTTTCACCTGGCAGACGTCTTCAAAAAATTAATTCTTAATTCAGAATGACGATGTCCAGAACAACCTAGATTTTCAATTTCAGCTAAATCAGAGTTACTTTCTTCACTTGGCAGATGTCGTCGAAAAAATAATTTCAAATTTGGAAAAAAGACGTCCAGAAAAACCTTGATTTCGATTATTAGCCAAATCGGAGTAACTTTTTTTACTTGGCAGACGTCATCGTAAAATACATTCCAAATTCGGAATAAAGACGTCCAGAACTACCTAGATTTTGAATTTCATCCAAATTGGAGTAACTTTCCACACTTGGCAGACGTCATAGAAAAATACGTTCAAAATTCGGAATAAAGACGTCCAGAACTACTTAGAGTTTGAATTTCAGCCAAATCGGAGTAACTTTCTTCACTTGGCAGACGTCATCGAAAAATAAATACCAAATTCGGAATAAAGACGTCTAGAACTACCTAGATTTTGAATTTCAGCCAAATCGGAGTAAGTTTCTTCACTTGGCAGACGTCATAGAAAAATAAATTCCAAGTTCGGAATAAAGACGTCTAGAACTACCTAGATTTTGAATTTCAGCCAAATCTAGGTAACTTTTTCACTTGGCAGACGTCATCGGAATGTACATTCCAAATTCGGAATAATGACGCACAGCACAACCTAGATATCGATTTTCAGCCATATCGGACTAACTTTTTTCACTTGGCAGACGTCATCGAAAAATAAATTCCAAATTTGGAATAAGGACGTCCAGAAAAACCTATATATCGATTTTCAGTACTGTAACTGTAACAGTCAGTTCGTCCACTGCTGAACACAGCCTCATTTTTTAAGGGGGTATTTGCCATAATCCCCACACTTGGCAGGCGTCTTGGGGATCGCAATGTAAGTTGGCAGTTCTTTAGAAGGCGCTGCTGCCCCCCTTTAAGTAGTTTTCCCTTAGACGCTTCTGACGACACCCACGGGATGATATGGGGAGGTGCAATTCTAACCTGGCACCCCACGTGGCTGCCCACCTTCCAGTAGTTTTCCCTTAATCGCCTCTTACGACACCCACGGGATTATATGGGGAGGTGCAATTCTAACCCGGCACCCCACGGTGCTAATCTCCCTTACCTATCTCTCACTATTTTCGAGATACGTTATCCATCTTCACTTGGCAGACGTTATCTTTATGTAGTATTAATTAACCTATATCAAAACACCTAATACAATTATCAAGAAAAGCTTAGAACTCCAAAAGATGTATGTAGCCCCATACAAACTCTAAATGTAGTTGAGAACCATTTTGTACCCTACAAACTACTAAAGCCGGAAACTATTTGCCATAATATAAAAAAAATATATTATCTTTAGTTAACCAGTTATAACATGAGAGCGTTATAGACATTACTAATTAATTTTGTACATATATTATAAAACTTTTCATTGATCTTATTGATAAGGCCGCCCATTGTAATTTACCCACAACATTGTCAATTTCAAGTTTTGATTCTTTTCATATGTGAGACAATTCGAATAAAATTTGTCTACAAAATACCAATAATAAAGCGTCACCGCGCATACTTCACGTCGCAATCAAGTTGGCCCTCTGCAGCGAGCGAATCATTGCACGCACACAGCTACGAATCTCGCGTGTCAATGCACTAATACAAAGACAAGATCGTTATCAGTCAAAAGCGCGAGCGGAGCTACGAGCGACACAGCCTCCCCGTGCCAACGCTTGCGCAACACTGCCGCCCGCGTCCGCGCAGAGCACCTCGGAACCGCAAGCGTTCTGAATCTGAATAATTCGACATTTTCTTAGGAAAATATCAATGGATTTACAAATGCTATGTTATAATTGTAGTATAACAATCTAGAAATTTAATGGTACAATTTATTTTTCAAAAATCGTAGCCGTTTAGAAGGAGTTCGCCATATAAGTCAAGAAATAGTATGTAGTTTGATTTTTTTTTAAGGCAAAAGTAATAGTAATACCGTAAAATCATATGTTGCAAATGTTGTACTTGAATTCATCTATAAAATATATTTTTTTCAAGTCTTCAACTTCAGCGGTTACGGAGGAGTTCGCTTTAGAAAGTACGAATTTGACGTACCCAAGGGCCTTAAAAACAGACCTATATTTATAATTTTTCATCATCATATTATATTGTTTTGCCTAATGTTTGACCTAAAATTTCTTTGGTTCAATTGAGAGATTTTATAGGTACTTATTCATGACTGGTTTCGAGATGTAGTGTTGGAGAAGGGTGGACAGAATGCGATGGACAGAAATGGTGACAAACGAAGAAGTTCTAAATAGAGTAAATAAAAAAAGAGTCTTACTCAAGATAAGAGTAAAACAGGTGGCCTTAGACAGAACAAAATGGAGATAATTGCATCAGCTGCACCGACAAGAGTCTAAGTCTTAAGTTACAATAATAATGACTGCTTGAAACACACGAAGACACATAAGTTCAAAAGAAATATGTCTCAGTTCTCTGAATGAGAATGAAATATAGTTATTAAATAGTATTTTGTAATCTGAGTTATTCGGTGACAAGGTATATCGTTTGGCGAAGAAACAGGAATTACGATGCTACTTAAGAAATGTAGGGCAGCGGAATTCGAGCGAGCTCAACGCATTCTATCGACCAGAATGGTCATGTACCTACGGCTGAAGATGTTTATTTATTTATTACTAGCTTTCCGGGCGCGGCTCCGCCCGCGCGTATGTCGGTTATCGCGCGAAAACATTAACCTCTTTTTGCGTTAGTATGGTTCCTTACAGGTTATTTTCTCATACAATAGAGTAGTTTAGTCATCAATATACGATTACATCAATATATAACGTGGATATTAATTCATTAACAATACTGCACGGGGCATGGTGTAGAATCGATAACGGAATGTGTTCCACTCATGTTTAATTTTCACATTCAAAAAATCAGTATAACTATTTTCTAAGCGCGGCGCGTTGCCTTTTAGCATGATAGCGAGAACCGCGGTTTACACCATTCTCACACGCACGAACGCTACCCGATGTCAATTAGACGCTATCACTAGGACAAAACAGCTGTTTTGCCCTTGTGATAGATGAAGCTGTTTCACGTACCTATTGTGGTGAACGCGAAGGCCTTATCGGCCAATCTAGCTAGACTGCCGAACGCTTTGCATAATCGCCAATCGATTAAACTCTTCTAAATGATAAAAAATGTTAGTTACCTACATTATTTTTAATTTCAAGTTTACGTAGGTACGTAATGTATTGTGTTGCAGCTACTTAGGTATGCCGTATTGTGTTAAACCGCTACCGCGTCGCGCGTTCTTTTGTTGCAAGCCGCCAAAGACCGACTAGGCAGAATAGGTGCACAAAACAGCTGTCTATTGTGCCTAGTATAGGAGTTCCTTGACTTCGCGTAGCAATCGTGCATGTGTGTGAATAGAGTAGATACACCGTATTCGTAGACCGCGGTTGTCCTTGCTATTATTCCCAAAGCCAACGTGCCACAGCTTAAGCAATAGTACATCTACAGACTTTTTGTGTATGTGAAAATGAAAAATGAGTAGAACACATTCCGTTATCGATTCTACACCATCCCCCGCAGTATTGTTGATGAATTAATATCCACCTTATATAATTACAGATTTAGTCAGAGGCCTTACAATAACATTATAACTAATATTTTGTAGCCCTTACGAACTCACTCTGTGAACAGTAGAATATGTCAACGTTTTCCGCCACCCGATTAAGAGCTCGTATAGTGGTAGTCAGTGGTACTTCGTTGAGCAGGTTAGTTCTTCCGCAAGGTACTTCAAACAAAGGTGGCTGCCTGCACCGCCCCACGTACGTACTCCTCTGGCACGCTCAGCCTTATCATTTCTAAGATGGTCGGATTGGTCATGACACCCCGGAACACCTTATCCACATACACTGAAAGCGCCACATCCCTTCTTATTTCTAACTTGTTGTAACCAACCATACCCAAAACGAATAAAGTTGGATGCATCAAGGGATAGAATGGGTAGACGCCATATCGTCGTTGTTTCTGCGCGCAGCGTGGGTACGCCGCACGGACGCGCCTTCGGGCACATGGGGCCCCTGAGCGCGGCTGTCCTTCGCCAGCTGAACGTCCTCAGCTGCGTCGTGGGGTGTGAGTCATCTTCGATGGCTCCTTCGTCTGGGTCGGGGTATGTGGTCATCTGGTATCTTCTGTCCCCCTAGTCAACCTCAGCCCACCGGGGGGTCCCAGTGAGCGAGTCGTTCGGGGGGCGGGATGTAAAGCGCGCCCTGGCCGGCCCTTGGAGCCTGGGCGACGCGGCGTCATTGTGTTCTTCCAGCTGTGCTTCTTAGCGGCAGGAAAGGAGTTTTCCGACGCCCGCTAGCAATAGCGGGATCGGATCCGCTCCCTCCCTTATCGCTTGAAGCACCTCTTGGAGGGTGCTTATGGCGGTCTCGATAATATCAAGTTCCGCCGCTGTTCTTGTTCTCTTCGTCTTGATTGTCTCGCTCGCGCGTGGGAGCGGGACAGGTATGCTCGGTCGTCTCTGTCTCTCGGTCGGGGCACGTGGTGCGTGGGCCGAGATGGTGGTGCTCTCTGTCTGGGAAGGGGCGGTAGGCGGGGGTGCGCCTTTCCGCGGTCCCTTGGTTCGCTTCTTCTTCTTCTTGCTCCTCTTCTTTTTGCCCACATGGTCGGTGCCACGCGGTGGCGGGTTGTTGGCGGCGGCCATGAGGGAGCTCGGGGATGTCGTCTCGGGGATGGTTGGGGTCGCATTGAGTGCGACGGTGGGGGGCGGCGGTCGAGTGGATGCGGCTGGAGCTTGTGATGTAAGCGCCGTTGTGCCCGCGCGCTTGTTCCGCGCCTCCTCGCGGAACACAGCGCAGCGGGGGTTATTCGCGGTGTGCGCTCCGCCACAGTTAGCGCACGTCGCGGGCTCGTCCAGCGAGCGTGGGCAGTCGCGCGCATAGTGCTCACCCCCGCACCGTACGCACGCCAGCCGGCGGAAGCAGTTGTGGGAGGAGTGCCGGAATGCCTGGCATCGGTGGCATTGTGCTGGGCCCCTCCTCCCACGCCATGATTCTATCTTCACCCCCGGCATGCATAAAAGCTCGTCCGTTTCATAGATGCCGGGGGCCAGGTTAGCTGTCTTCTTCATCGCCGCGAAGAAAATGCATCCTGGTCTGCCTTGCCTCGCGGTAATCTTCTTTACGTGCTCGGGTTCGTTCCAATTCTCGGTGGATGTCATCTGGGTTCGTGTCAGCTGGTAATCCTCTAATTGCCAGTTTGAGGCAGCGCTCCTTGGGGAGCGAGTAAGAGAACCAGGTCATCCTCTCTGTCTCATCCAGGCTTGTGAGATATGCCTGGATGACCCGGTACTCATCGCTGTCCGTTGGGGTAAAGCGTACCCCCTTATTGAAGGGGCGTACGGATGGCACTCGTCCTTGTTTTTCCTTTATCGCCCGAAGATGCTTCATGCTATTGGGGAAGGTTTTCAGCACTATCGGCGGGTACCGCACCTGGGGAGGCTGTGCGGGTGGCGCCGTTTGCGCTGAGGTTGAGGGCGTCGTGGGAGCGGCGGTCGTCATTGAGGTCGTCTTCGGTGGAGAGGCCCGGGATGTCGATGCCACGGCATCCGGTCGAGAAACAAAGATATCATTCGTCCCTTTCTCTCCTCGGTAAGAGGTAGGAGGGGGACGCGGGGCGGTGGTCTTCCTTTCTGTAGTGGTTAGGGGCGGTGTGGCCTTTGCGCGCCCTTGTGCTGCCGTGGTGATGGTTGCATAGGACGCGGCGTTCTGCCTTGCCGCGGTTGTGGTTGTCGGGGGATCAGCTCGTGCGGCCATCGTAGCCCAGTCCAAGCGGGCTGGGGTTTGGGCGCAGGTGCGCTTACCATCTTCTTCTTCCGCCTCCTCGCTGCGCTTCCTGCGCGCGCCGGGGGCTTGGATGGCAGTGGGCTTGGGCTGCTTGGGTGGAGACTCTGGAGAATCCAGTATGACTACCACTGGGTTGGCTGTCTCAGCAGGGGGGGAGGAGGAGTCGTCTCTCCGGGCCTCTGCTTCCCAGCTCAGGCGTTCTTGGCGGGCGGCTTCTAGAGTCTCGTCGATTGAACGACGGAAGGCCCTATAGCGTTCGGCGTCTTCATCTACGGCAGCCGGGATCCGCCGAGTGAACAGGGATCTGTCCCGTGCGGGGGTCCTCGGCTGGCCGCGGGGTTTCCTGGGGGCTGCAGGGCATCTTGGGTTGAGCTCGGCGGTCACGTTGTGTTCGCTGGGCGAGCTCATCCTTCGTGGTTGCTTTTTCCGCGCGATTCAAGGAGCCATCGGCTGTGGTGTCTGCGTGCAGATACCGACCAGCCGTGATCCGGCTATCGAGTGCGTAGGCTGTCTTCGCCCTCTAAGGAGGGGTTGAAATCGGAGGGTGTTTTCAATAAAACACCCCCGAGTTCTGTGGCGTTTTACTGGGTGAATCCGTGCGCGGTTAAAGGTGCTTATCGCAAAGCAAGACTTTCCACGCCATATCTCTTCCAGTACCTACAGGTATCTAGTGAACTTGTTCTGAATGCGCTGTAACATTGTAGTATATTTAGTTTCATTAGGAGCCCATACCGAAGCCGCGCTCTCCAGCTGGCTTCTGACCAGTGCCTCGTACATTGCTGTTAGGGCCTCATAGTTCTGAAAACCGATCGCTCGGCATAAAATTAAACCTAGATTTCTATACGCCTCTTTGCAAACATTAACTATATTAAGATACCTATAGGTATAGGTCTCACTTACACTCAAAAACAAAAATAAATATATATAGTGTTCAGTACATTGTGCATTTTATGACTCAATAAACGTCTTAGCAGTGAAAAATAGAATTCTCCACTCTCTAATTTTACGTATAATTTATCACTGATAGTAAAAAATCAAAATCAAAATGCGTTTATTTCGGACAACAGAAATCCATATGCATGTTAGTACAGAAAAATAAAAGAAAAAGAAAGGAAGACTTAAATCTATTGTTAGTAAGCTATTTATTATAAATTACATGCGGACAATAAGTCCGCATGAAATGCCCCTGAAAAGGTGCTCTCCGGTCATCTGCCACAGTTCTCAAGATGATGTTGCTGCTCTCCCGTACCCTCCTCATCAATGATGCTACCTTTTAACGAATAACGGCATAAAGCCATCAGTATGCGCCTGCGCAAACATAGTGGAGGCACTGCAAAAGCGGGGTAGTCGCAACATCATCCTGAAAATATTGTTATACTGTACGCGCAAGGTGTTAAGCGATTTTTGTGAACAGTCAATCCACAAGCCGCCCGAGTAAAGACCCTGGCAGTAAGCCTTGAAAAGCGTTATTTTGACTTGGTCAGTACAGCGGGCAAACCTGCGAGCCAACATGTTCCCTCGAACCGCCAGAGACCTGCGCTCCCTCTCAATATCAGCATTGTCTTTAAGGTCGTCAGTAAGTATGTGTCCTAGGTATTTAAACTGATAAACCTGCTTTAGGTTTACGCCATTGAGGGCGATATTCGGAATTAATTCAGGACATTTACCGACGGCCTTAAAAACCATAAACTCGCTTTTTTTTTACATTCACTAGTCCGTGTGATGCAGCGTAGGTCTCGCAGATTTTAAGGAGTTCTCTAATGGCTCCCGCAGTGGGGCCCAACAGCACCATATCGTCCGCGTAGCTGATGTTATTTACACTAACACTACCCAATCGGCAGCCGACACGCATGCTACTGAGCTCCACTATGAGATCATTGACATAGAGGTTGTAGAGCGTTGGAGATGATATCCCTCCCTGCCTCACACCGCACTCCAACCTATACGAGTCCGAGAACTTGTTCGACCACTTCACATGATTGGTCTGATTAGTGTACCAGTATTCAAAAATTTTCAATAGTTCTGCCGGTATACCTCTGTCTTCCATCTTTCTCCAAAGCACGTCATATGACACTAGATCGAAGGCCTTGGAAAGGTCAAGGAAACAGGCGTACACCGGTGTCATTCGATATGTATGGTATCGGACAGTATGCTTGAGACTAAGGATTGCGCTTTCCGTAGATACGGAAAGCGCAATCCTCCCCTTCCAAACCCATTCGTCCAGGCCGAAACCCAAACTGTGCGTCATGAAGATTTATATATTGATCCAAGCATGATCCAAGCATACTATCCAACACTTTAGCTATTGTAGTAGCAAGAGAAATTGGGCGGTAGTTGTTCTTATCTGATATATCTCCTGTCCTGTTCTTCAATATGGACACGACCATAGTTTTCATTAACGCGTCGTGTAGGTACGCATGACTAATGCACATAGTGAAAAACATAGACAGTACTCTATTGAGATGTGACCCCGCATATTTCAGGTGATCGATGCTGAGCCCATGTTGCCTCGGTTCATACCTTTGATCACTGTCTCAACCTGTTTAGCAGTAAAACGTAACAGAGAGTCTTTTGCCTGCACGACGTGTCCAGGAACAATCCCCTCAGAGGGACCCAGTGGAGACCGCACTTGAAAATGTTTCATGAACATATTTGCGATCTCACGTGGGTCACTACTGTCACCGATACTCACCGGAAGGCCAGGCTTAATATCCAACTTCCTTGTAGACTTCCAAAATTTATTAAAGTTCTTATTAGCCCTCTGCTTCGCTAGAGCATCCATTTTTAATTGTTGATGGTTGTTTTGGCACCATTTAAGTCGACCTTTGAAAACTTTGCGAGAATCGCACATTTCTTTATGCATGAGCCCAGATGATGGTCTGCCGTATAAGGTCCAAATTTGGAATTTAAGCCTGGCATCTCCGTGAGCTTTTTTGACGTGATCATTCCAGCCACATAAAATTTTGCCTCCTTTTTTGGGGCTAGCACTCTTATTTGTTTTTACAGCCGCATCGCACAGTATGTGAACTATTTTACCATACAGCTTATCTAAAACTATTTTATGGTCAACCACACCACATGACCCATAGCTGCAAGCCCGAAACTCAGATGGGAAGCAAATATTTCGCAAACTATCGTTGCATAAGTCATGGTATTTACTTCTCTGAGATTCGTCTCGTTCTCCCCATATTACCGCACTTCGAGGCGCATCCTCGCTTACAAGTTTAGGTCTGACTGTACCTAAGTTACATTGTACATAAATAGGCAGATGATCAGAAACAAACACATCCTCAACTATGCCTACGTTAACAACTGTTTGCCATGCTGATAGGGAGACAATACAGTGGTCTAACCAACTCCTACTTCCATGATAAGCATCAAAGAAAGTGTACTTATTTGACTCTGCTCCAAACTTTTCTACATCCGCGCAAACCCAAGATTGATCTTCACAGAAATTACTTAACTCACGGTAAAAGAATTCACTAGGATGTGCATTAAAGTCTCCCATTAGAAATAAAGCTTCGACACCACAAATCTCCGCAATAGCATTAATTTTACCGAGGACTTCTGTAAGAATAGGTATGTTCTCTCTACACTTAATAGGCATATAAATAGAAAATATCAGAATATTACGACTCCCAATTGATGCTTTTATCGCTATTATTCCTGTACGATTGCACTTAATAACAGAAATACTGTCAAATATGCCCTTCCTCCAAAGAATGGCTACTCCCCCATATGGTCTCCCTCTCAGGATATCTATAGAAGTATCTACAGCAGACTTACCGATATATTCAAAATCGCTAGAAACTGTGCTTAGTAGCGGAATATCATAACTAAGGAGCCACGTTTCCTGCAGACACACTAAATCAGACGTGTTACATAATCGCCTTATGTCATCAATAGAGTTCTTAAAAGACTTGCAATTAAAACTCGTGAATTTACAGTATTTATTAATGTCATTATCCATTATATTAAATATTAATTTGCTATAACATTGTTATTAACCAATTTACTTTTAGACGTTTTGTACATAAAATGTACAAAACGTCTAAAGGTAATACCGTACGGCCAAAACTCATCATTTAAAAACAGATCCAACTTACATTTAGAAACCAACAATTTGTAGGAATTGTATTTCTTAGCCGTTTTCATTTTATTCCTTTTTAACGTTACATTTTCATTAGTTTTCTCTTTAATATAATTTAAAATGTCCTGTTCACAAGTCTCTTTGCTAACATTAGACACAAATAAAGACACTTTTTCATCTGCTGCTCTAAACTTTCCGTCCTGTGCTGTAGATGCGTGACCTTTTTGCCCTAACAGTTTATATCTTCTGGCAGCTTTTGACTGTACAACCTGCCACTCCGAAATATCGTCTGGCCTTTGCTCGCAATCCTTCACCGTTACTCTCGCCTTCGATTGTCGTAACTTACTTAATTCCGGAGATACAATAGGCATAGTCACAGCTGATCTTTTTGTTGCGTTATCGATAAGTATAGGAGCACCGACCTTGACCGCCGCTGTGTTTACGTTAGCTATTACCGGCGTCAGTGGCGACGTTGTCGCAGCCACATAGCACCTGTTAGTAAAGTTGTGTCCTAACGACTTATTTGTCATCATGAGCAATTTTAACTTCCCTCAGCACTCGATTGGTGCCGGTGAAACACGAGTTAATTTTTTAACACCTTAAGGAAATGCAACTTCACACAATATAATTTATGTTTCAACATTAATAGCAGAATATTAGACAGTAGGTATTCAGTAACACCAGTTTACAAATATCTACTAGTGACGATCCATTAGTGCCGACGAGGATGTTCATCACAAATCATCGGAAAATATTTTGTATACCTACGTTGAATACACAGCCGCTCTGAAATACTTTTATGGATTAGGAGATTATGTTAAGAGGAATGTATACTAAAAAGTTTTCTATACAAACGTAGTTTCGTCATATTTTGAAAATTAATTGCTCTGAAATTTTGCATACCTACCTAGGTACATGATTTTGAATAAAATATCTAATCTAAGTTTGTGGTTGTTTAGTTTTTCTTTATTTTGTGTATTTTATAACATAAAACGGGTTTAAAAACACATAAGCTTTACGACTCAGACCAAATAAAAAGTAAAGACAGAATGTTGTGAACAGAGAAGTGAGGCCGGTTTTCCAAACATGTGTGCGTGTGTCGGTGTTGCCATGATAATCAAATTACCTTATGAAAGTAACTATACCAATTTAATAACGTAATTAGTATTAATACAACAATAGGGTTCCGATGTAACGTGTTGGCAAAAGTAGTGTCGTTAAGTAGGGGAAGGGAATGGAAAAAGTGTTTCAGAAATAACATTACCGGGTATTTAATTTACATGCATTTATTTCTTGTAACAAATTTTTATGCAATCGGGGAAAAAAGCACAAAGCCCACCTGGTGTTAAGCTGTAACCTCTGCCGATACAGTTCGTCACAAGTGGCAAACTGCACTGCGCCCATCACCTTGAGACATAAAGATGTTAAGTCTCATGTGCCTGTAATTTTACCGGAACATAGGAATGTGAACATTACTGGTTGGCGGTAGAAATAGGTATAAATAAATATAAGTGGCTGATTTTAAAATATTCCCATGATAGTTCCTTCTTACTTTTCCGAATGATTTCGATCCAATTTTGTATAATTTTTGGACTCAATTCGGAAAATGAAAGAATAATTAAACAGTAAAACTGGTAAGTGACCAGTAATGCGTGAACAGTTAAGAGGGAACAGTTAAGAGGGAACTTAAATTTGCCTTTGTAACATCAATAATAATATGGTTATAATTCAACTCTATACACAACAACGTTAAAAACAAAAAAAACAATGGAAATACGTTTTTTTTTATAACGAAAAAAAAACATCATCTACTTCAATATCTTCGAAATCGAAAATCCAGTACCAATGAAATGAATATGAGGTATCAGCAATTATAATCAAAGGTATCAGCTTTCCAACAAAAAATAAAATGACGGAGTTATGAAGAAACACATATTTAATCAACTAAATTAAATTAAAAAAATACAACTGAATTGAAAACCTGGTCCTTTTTTAAGTCGGTTGAAAATGGACTGAATGAATGAAATCCATCTTTTAAATTTGCAATTAAACCACTGAACCGATTTTGATAATGATATTGAGTCGTAGGCATCTACGACGCAATATCTGTATTTAAAAAAACTACAGTCCAATTGAGAACTTTCTCTTTTTTAAAGTCAGTTAAAACACATTGATCAACTATTAAAAAAAACTAATAGCAATACGTTGTGTATTATCACCCAATAATAGGGTAAACCTTATAGGCTTAATAACGGCAACACCAATGCCACCACGCCGCAATAGTTCGACTGACGAGTCAAGGCGTAGTTTCGTTGTACATATGTGTGTGTAATCGTGTTTGTACACGGCGAGGCGTAGTTTTACCGGCCTCACTGCTCTCTACACAACATTCTGTCTTGACTTTTTATTCGGTCTGAGCTTTACGATGAACTTTTTTGTATATTACTCGTAGTAATAAGAATTAGAAAACCTTAGGCATAGAAAAAATATCGAAATTTCCAAAACAGAAATATTATTTATGTAGCCACAATAACATAATGAGAACGAAACTACGAAAACATAAAAATAGCAGGCTTCTTTCATACCGTAATGTTGTTTCGACTGAGGAGCGGGAGCGGAGGGTGTTCGGGGTCTTCAGAAACAAAACAACCAAATCTGTGGCCAAATATGCATTTTTAATGACAATTTAATATCATTGCTTGGATATGGGGTTGTTTACTGTGCTGTGCGGAGTTTGAATGAACTGACAACAAAGATTTATTTGGGAAAAAACTCTGATTCAAATTCAGTGTTTCGTTAGGCGTACGTTATATTTCATTCCATATGTATACCTACTAATAAAAGATCTATTCATTAAGAGTAACAGTGTGTATTAGGTACAAGAATTAGTTTGTGTAAAAGTTATTAATCTTTATATCACACATAATAAAAAAACAATTGTTATCAATTCTGATAATTTAGTCATTAATCCACGAATCCCGAGATCCACGAATAAACACTGACGGAGTATCGATCCCAACTGTATTTCAAGGTTTGATGCATGACTCGCTATGACATGCATGGGAAGCATTTGCCAGTTTCAAGATCTCTTATCTTATTATAGATATTTGTTCGAGCGAACATGCTGGGAAGAAGATTTAATAAATGCTCACGGGAGGCGAAAATTTTATTGTTTAAAACATATTGTACGTCACTGTATACGCCACATTTATGGTTTAGCTATAAAGCTGAAAGTTTCAAAGTGCAATACAACGATTCGTTTCGCATCTTGTTTCGCCTCCCGCGGTATTGCAGTGCGTCTGCAATGTTCGCTGAAGCTCGCGTGCCGGCTCTTGATGGACTGATACGGCATCGCATTGCCCGATTTAGAGACTCACTTTTTAGATCTGGCAATGCTCTTGTCAAAACTATTATAACATGTGTCAGTCATACATTTTTGAAATTTTGTTCTAAGATGTTGAGCACTAAGAAATTGTACTGAGTTATTTAATTTAATATGATATGTATAATTTTGACTAATTGTAATTTTGTTTATTATGTGCATGTATTATTATTAGTAATGGACCTTTTTTGATGTCTGACAATAAATATAAATAAAATAAATAAATAAATTATAATAATTTTAATTCGAAGGTAACATATAATAAAAGTGAGGTTAAACTTTATGGCTGCATGTAGAAATTCATTTCAGGTATTGTTGTTCTTATGAATTAATAGACTTTCACGTGTCATATCATAACATTAAATAATTCAATACCTAAGTGTAATTCAAAATACTAAACTTAATCATCAGAAAGGGGTAATAAAAGACGATCACAAGTCTAAACAATATTTTAAAATTGGTTTTATTCAATAAAAAATTATATACTTAATATAGAACTTTATAGTTTCAGAAATTTTTAATTAATTAGGGACCGACCATTAATCACGTGATGCTTGAAAGGGGGAGGGGAGGTTAAGCAAAATTCACAAAATATCACAATATGGAGGGGGAGAGTTCACAGGATGCTATTGCCGTATTCTGTGACCTTTCTAAGGCATTTGACTGTGTAGAGCACCGCACTCTGATTCGAAAACTTTCACATTATGGTATTCGTGGAAAAGCTCTGGATCTTATAAAGTCATATCTATCAGACAGGCTACAGAAGGTTAGAATAAATGGCAATACTTCTTCCGGGTCTTTGGTGAGAATAGGCGTACCGCAAGGATCAATTTTAGGACCTTTTCTGTTTCTAGCATATATAAATGATCTGCCTTGCATGGTTAAAAATTTCTGAGATATAGTTTTATTCGCAGATGATACCTCCCTAATTTTTTAAGTAGATAGGAGGGATAGTGAACTTATTCATGTAAATAATGTGTTATCTATGATCTCTAAGTGGTGCGCGGCTAATAATCTTCTCTTAAATTAAAAAAAGACCAAATGTTTAAAGTTTTCTTTACCGAATGTTACTTATGTTGAACCAAACATTAAGCTTGGCCTAGAAAAACTCTCTTTTGACAATGCAACAGTCTTCCTGGGAATTAAAATGGATTCAACTTTACAGTGGAATCCACATATACATGATCTATCTGGAAGACTTAGTACTGCTGCATATGCAGTTCGTAAGATAAGACAGCTAACAGACGTAGCTACTGCTAGGCTCGTTTATTTCGCGTACTTCCACAGTATTATGTCTCATGGTATATTGCTGTGGGGAGCTGCTGCTGAGATAGAGACAATCTTTATCTTACAAAAGCGTGCAATTCGAGCCATATATGAAATGCATCCTAGGGAATCCCTG
The DNA here is from genome assembly GCA_963854805.1 of Plagodis dolabraria. Classification (NCBI taxonomy): domain Eukaryota; kingdom Metazoa; phylum Arthropoda; class Insecta; order Lepidoptera; family Geometridae; genus Plagodis; species Plagodis dolabraria. The sequence continues at coordinate 40,448,012 of OY978440.1, forward strand.
AGAGATATTTTTAAAGAAATTGATATTTTAACTTTACCAAGTCTGTATATATTTGAAAATATTATGTATGTTCGTAAAAATTTGAGCAAATTTAAATCAAACAGTGACACTCACGATTATAACACTAGGAATAAAGATAAAATAGTGGTGCCAGGTTTTAGATTAGCAAAGACAAATAAAAGGTCCTTCTTAGGCAATTGTGTGCGGTTTTATAATAAATTGCCCAAACATATTACAACGCTCACAGAAAGAAAATTCAAGTTGCATGTGAAGAATATTTTGGTAAAGAAATCTTACTACACAGTTTGTGATTACTTAAACGACAAAAATGCATGGACTGGTTCGCCTCTGCCAAGCTAGCGCCTAACACCTACGTAATGTAAATTAAGTATTGTAATAATTTTACTATATAGTATGTACTTAACACATTTTTAAAAAAACGTTTAAAAGAATGGCCCCGAGTTTCTTGCCCGTTCTTCTCGCAGTGGCTCTATAATTTTTGTTTGCTGAACGTGGCAGTACAATGTAGTATATTTCAATATTAAAATTTGTAATTGACTTTCATAAGAGCGTCGTAGACGCCTAAATTGAATGAATGATTTTGACTTTGACTTTGGGATAAGATATCACGTGTATTTATATTTTGTTCGAAGGCGCAATTTGAAAGCTGAAAAGAGGCGTGTAGTGTGCCCTTGACTCGCCGTTGCCAGGCAGCAAAGATCCCGCGTGCCGCGACTACCACCCGGCTCGGCTTGCCAGTCGCCAGTTATTCTGTTATTTTGGCGCCGATTACATGCGCACACCGTTACTTCGGTCCTTAATTTCATAATAAAATAAGGTTACACCTTATACGGTCTGTATTTAAATCTAATATTTTTTTAAATTTAAGATTCTTTGTAGGTACCTATTAAAAAATACACGCGAAGTCTCACCAATGGGGGACCTCACCATGTATCACCAATGGGGGAGGGAGGGTAAAAAAATGCTAAAAAAAACATTACGAGATTAATGGACGGCCCCTTACACAACGATTGGGTCTAAATTATTATCATAGAGAAAGTGAACGTAGTAGATAAATGTAGTGTTAGTTATTGATTATAAGTAGGTATCATTTCAGTATCTTTATATTAAGTTAATAGGAATGATAACTAACAGATGCATTTTCTACACTTGAAGAAACAAGCAAAAACAATAAGACATAAAAGGGGGCGGTTATAACGGCTTCTGTCGCGATACGCAGGTGAAGGGCACATAAATATCCTCATTACTGATGAAAAACTTTTCACAATTGAAGAGCACTACAACAAGAAAAATGATAAAGTGTACCTACGCTCATAGTAATTCTAAAGATGCTGCTCAAGTGGTCGGAAAGGTATAACATGGTCATAATCGATAAAAAAGGACGCTAGAACGAAACTATGCTATAGTGAATAATAGAAGAATCGATGGCCATGAACGGCTGTCACTATTATTATTAAGTCTTTGCTGCCCTCCTCAAGAGACTAAAACTTATCTGGCTATAGACAGAAAATCGGTGACGAGTCTTGTGGCTTGACTTTGGATTAAGTCTGGGGCTTCGACTTACGATTCATTCACATACAGCACCTAACATAAAGTAGTATATCAACGCTTAAGTGACAGCGCTCGCATCGCTCTTATGACTATGATAACAAAAAATGCAGTAGGTAACAAATCGATTCAAATATAATATGCTTTGAAGGTTTTGACCGACTGACCTACTTTACAAGCAGCTATTTATAGGGAACTACGAGGGAGCCAAGGGGTGGACGTGGGGCGATAAGGGGACAACGCGAGCGAGACCTTATTAGTTAAGAGTTAAGGCACAGCACAAAATATTTAAACGTGTCAAGGTCGCTACGCCCGCCGGTAATAGTTATAACATATATTATAAATTTGGTATACTGCTCCAGTTCATCATGATATAAACTGATAGCGGTCTTCACTGTCAATGCTAGTTAGCATTGACGGTCGGTTGTTGCTTCTTCGGCGGCTAGCATGGGACTGACTTGTCCAGTCCACTGCCAGTGCTGTGTATTGTGACATAAGCTTTGAGTCACAGTCACAACATGATACAATATTATACCTACTGCGCTCTTGCCTCTTGGATCATGAGTCACTGAGGCCAATTCGCGTTTAGTTCGGTTTTAACTAAACTATAACTTGATTAAAAATAATTATCCGTAAAAATAAGCTGAATTATAGTCAAACCGTATTCTATTTTGGACGACAAACTAGGCACCATAGAGAAAAAAAATGATTCGAGAAATCCTCCGTAATCAATTAAGTTTATAATTATAAATCCATGTCATATCGATGAGCGTTGAGTCGGATAGCATATAATAATATCATTCATGTGTTTTTCTTTTGTTTATATTCTAAATATGTACTAGATATAAAAGACAGCTTTTGTAATACTTCGTTACACACATGCTACGTCCAGGCGTGCATTCACAAAACGCCAAAAATATTTAAATGTATGTTTTAAGGAAGTTAAATAAATAAAGGTCGTAGGAGAGTTTTTCAAGTCATTCTTAAACAATAAACTGAGTTCAACGGCTGTGTTGTTAAGATGGTTGGGTGCTAGAGGCATTTTCACTGATGACAGTGGTGATAAGGCATTTTGCCTTAAGGCGCCTGCTTAGCTAACTATCATCCTTATGTTGAAATTCTGCCGCTAAGCACCTGTGTGGTGCTGCTGTTGCCTATGAGACCCAGATTCCATTCTAGGTTATTCGTGATCACAATCTGTTACCACAAAATCACCGACCATTAGTTGAAGTTGTGATTAAAGGCTAGCCTAACGGTTATTAAAATATGTTTATACAAGTCACTCAATGGGGTTGCTTAACATCTTTCGAGCTCAATTGAAAGATGTTAAGCAACTTGAAATGTTTCTACATATGATGAAAATAAGCACTATCGCGTGTTAAGTGAAAATCACATTCACATATTTTTACAATACAAAATTTCTTCCTTGAAATGGGAATCTAACCCAACACGTCCCTCTTTTACGGACCGGGTGGATTAACCACAAAGCGACAGAAGATAGGTAACGAATTTCAAAAAGTATTGTACTCCAAACAAACTTTGTAAATGGAACCCAATGAAATGCTAAATACCTACCTAAAAACATTTCGATTCTGTAGAATATGTCGATTTATCTGGGGCAACATCAATAATACCCCGTAGAACGATAAATATGGATGTGATATATAAATATATATAATAGAACGCTATACGTTAATTCGATCACGTTATTACAATCATTATTTAGCACAACAGATATATGTTCAGTTAATATGATATCGATTTATAGTTACAAACTTAATCATTTATTGAGGATCCTCGAATCACAATTTTTTTGCTATGGTGTCTAGTTCATCGTCCAAAATAGAATACGGTTTGACTATAGTTCGGCTTATTTTTACGGATATTTTTTTTTAATTAAGTTATAGTTTACCTAAAACCTAGGAGGAAGTATCTATGACTGAGAAGACATTTATATTCTTTTGGTTGTAAGGCAAGAATGGGAATATATACGCCTGCATTAGTTTGAGACAGACAGCGTCAGTTTTTTTTACACTTTTATACAATGCAATTATTCGAAGCGTCTTAGACTATGGATGCTTTCTTTTGGATCCTGCTAACAAACTAAGCCTTAGTAAACTTGATTTGATTCAATCGAAAGCTCTTCGTATTATCACAGGAGCTATGAAGTCTTCTCCAGTCAATGCTCTCCAAGTTGAGTGTGTTGACCCTCCCCTTCACCTTCGTCGTCAATTCCTTGCTAACAGATTCTTTTTCCGATTTATCCAATTCTCTAATCATCCTTTGATTCCAAAATTACAACTGCTTCATCAATATGTCAACTCTACTCGTTTTTGGAGATGTAAACATTTTCCTTTGCTTGTTAAGAGTTACGTTATTTTTAATTCCTTAAAAGACCCTGTTTATCGTTCTCAAAAGCTTCCAATATTCAATTATGAATTTAATGTAATTATATCTCAACCTCATATAATTTTAGAATTTGATATTTGTAAAGGTGACCTTTATGCAGATGAATACTTCCGCGAGCTACTTAAAAGAGATTGGCGTGATTGGCATACAATATTCACAGACGCTTCAAAACTTTCACCAGTTGGCTGTGTTGGTTATGGCATTTTTCATGCTCAATACGATATCGTTCAAAAAGTCAAATGTCCACCTGAATCATCTGTTTTTACTGGGGAATGTTTGGCTATCCTTGAGGCTATTAAATATATCCTTCTCTTCAAGCTGCATCGGTCTATTATATTTTCTGATTCTCGGAGTTCTCTCCAATCATTACTTTCGAACCCTTTTTCTTCTAATGCTCACAAACCAATTTTATTTTAAATTAAAAGTTCTATTGCTGAATGTTATACTAAGGGTTTTGACGTTATTCTTGCTTGGATACCCAGTCATGTTGGGATTTCTGGCAATGAACGAGTTGATAAAGTTGCTAAAGATGCAGTTGTTTGTGGAGACAAGGTTCCTTTTATTAATTACTGCCATGACTTATTATGTCTTCCAAAATCTTATTTATCAAAATCTTGGTCATTACATTGGAGAACCAGTAGTCGGTCAACTGGATCTGGTTTTGCTAAAATGCAACCTTTGATTCCGAACAAACCGTGGTTTGCCCGGATAAAGTTAAGCAAACGTTTTACATCATCATTAATCCGTATGAGGTTGGGTCATTGTTGTACTCCTACTCATTTAAAAAAGATTCATGTTAAAGATTCTTCTATATGTGAATGTGGTTTGGATGAGGGGGATCTCAATCATATATTCTTTTCATGTCCCCTTTATAACCATGTAGCGTTTTATTTATGCCTTGAATCTTTAAAAGTTTCCTTTCCAACTTACATGCCTGAACTTTTATCGTCTAATAATTTTGATATATATAAAATTTTATCTGACTTCCTCTCTCTCAATAATATTCACTTATAATAAGTTATATTTATATCATGTTAATTTTAATCATTCCTTATTCAATATGTAATACTTTGTACTTCTCCTTATATAAAAATATGTATATGTTAGTTATTTTCTATCCTATATGATATTATATAACCACGTTAGTTATTCTGGTCATCACTTTTTAATAGCAAAATTTTGTCTTTTATTGATTTAATTCTTGACGTGAAACTGGCACAAATGTCAATTTGACAATTGCCACATTAAAAAAAAAAAAAAAAAAAAAAAATTGTCTGCGGTCTCCCATCCATTGTTCTGTGGTTGGCAGTTAAATTCAAAATATTTAATATACGCTAGTTTCGTGGCCAGTTTTGAAATACTAATAAAAAAAACACGTCATTTTAACTATATATGCGCTCCGAGCGTGAAAAAGAATATCTGTTTCAATATTAAGCGTTGTTACCTTATATTTTGAGGAACAGAAAAACATAATACTTGCTCAGTGAAGCAGAATTCGATGACCTACAGTGTTCTACGAGTTATTTTTCTGAGAACTTACCTATTTTAGTATTATTGGTTTGTAACCTAATTGTAAGTACATAGGTATCCGTTTCTACATAGCAGAATGTCTAATGAAAGGAACAAAGAGACTATTGAAGAACTTGTTAGAGAAAAACGAGTTTTGCGAACAGAATGTGCTAACGCTCGTCGTGTTATTGAGAATAATCCTCCAGATATACCAACTTTCGACCCCAATGAGGTGACTGCAGGAACCAGTCGTTATATCGAAGGACTTCAGGAAGCAGCACATAACTCAAACACTCCTATACCAACAGATGCCAAACTCATAACTGTTCAGTTCATAAATGAGATGAAAGAAAAGACTGCACAGTTAAAAGAGCTATCTGCATTTGTCCAAGGTTGTATTAGAGATGTAGAAGCTGAAACAACTAGGTAAGCTAAAACCTGTACTATATATATATTACAAGAACAATGTGTGACACAAAACAAAAACATAAATTTGAACACTTTCATGAAGTAAGTACGGATATTTTCTTCACGTCAACCTTATGACATTGGCTTTCTTTTATTTATTTTTTTAACAGCCAGTTCGTCCTCTGCTGAACACAGCCTCCACTATCAAGGGGGTCTTTGTATATCCCCATAACCCCCATGCTTGGCAGGTGCTGCTGTCCACCTTCCAGTATTTTTCCCTTAGTCACCTCGACCGTGCAAAGGCAAAACACTGTAAGTCAAGTTACAGTGTTTTGGTTTAACAGGGCCCAATCGTATTTTTTTAATGTGTTCTATGCTTCTGTAAAGAAAAAATTCTACTAACACTTACCGATACTGATATAATACAACTTAATAAACACTGTATTCTACAAAGCTTTACGGTTTGAAACTCCAAAACACGGCAATCAAACATACCGTGTTTTACCAAAGCAAAACGATGCACGCAAAAATTATACAGTGTTAAGTAAACCAACTTTTTCAGACACGCGCTCTGCGCTCACCACAAGGTAGCCCGCGTTTGGCTGGAGATCAGATATTAATGGTTAGTAAGGATATCGCGTGATTGGGGGTATGCGCGGGCGCGCGGGTCGGTGTTCGGAAATAAGAGATATAACGCGCAGCACTTATGGGCTAATTAAATAGTTGCATTGTTTTATATGTCAAAGATTCATATATAACTATTCAATATACAAAATCTTAGTCACTGAATTCCGAATAGGTGAAGTCTCAATGTTTGTGAAGAATGATTATAATAGAGAATACTTATGAAAAAGTTAACTTTCTAAAAAGAAAAATTTCTTTTGAGTTTGATATAAATTCTGGTCAAGTTGATATTTTAACTGCAATTCCAAGAGAAACCGGATTAAAAGGAATAAGTGAGCTTAACAAAAGGAACTTTTATTGCTTTGTAAATCTATTCCATAATCAAGAACATACTGGTATTTCTATGTTTTTTTTGATACTGAACTGGGCAGCACTTGACCACTACCTCACATGAATGTCATTGATTAGGATAACTCTAAGAATAAATATGAACGTAGATATAACTCAATATTCTTGTTTCGTTAACAGTTGCAAAAAAATAATGTTAAAGATAATATAAGTTAGATAAACCAGTACATTTAATTATTTATGTAAGCTGATCTCATACCAATTATACAAACTAAATCTATGGTTGAAACTATGACTGATATACCTCATAGTATGTAAGCAGTGTACATATCTTAAGCGCATTAAGTACACAATTGAGGGAAAACTTAAGTTCAGTAAGAGATCAAACGAAAAGTTATTAATAAAAAAAATCATGATGTTTTGATTTTTATTTTCATTACCACCAATTTATTTTTAATCAGTAATAGTAAATTTAATTGATTAATCACACTTATATTACGGATCCAAAGATATATGTGTATATCTTTGGATCCGTAATGGCTAAAAGTATTTAAACTTGGAATGGACATAGCTTAAATTATGGAGAAAGGCATTGCTCACTTTCGTCATCATTACCACCATTTTTCATCACCACGCTGGTAATAACGTAGAGTGCTCGCTGTAAGTGTTATGAATTGATGATATTATACAGTAAATCACTCAATGATTAGTACAGTATTACCACATACAGTGTTTTGCCACAACAATTGCTACGAGGGTGAATCAAAAAGTTCTTAGAAGTGCATATATATGAAACCTTTTTGGATCAAGTTCGATATTCAAATTAAAGAGTGTCTATCACACTATATTTATGCAGACTGTCACTTATTTTTGTCAGTTCGTTCGCATGTAATAAATTTTTTTGTGCAACGAGTTGCTAAAAAGTCAAAATTATGGATAAAAGTGAGTTACGTGCGGTGATAAAATATCTCAGTTTGAAAAAAATGTCTACGAAGGAAATTTTTTTGGACATTCAGCAGACATTAGGGGGTGATGCTGTACCCTATTCTACGGTTGCGTACTGGGTGGCTGAATTTAAAAGAGGTAGATCAAGCTGTAAAGATGACCCGCGTTCTGGGCGGCCTTCAACCTCCGTTACAGAAGAAAATGTCAAAAAGGTTGAGAATCTGGTTTTGGAAGACAGAAGAATGACTATAAAACATATAGCTGAGATCCTAAAGATATCTTTTGGTAGCGTTCAATCCATTTTAATTGATTCACTGGGGTTCAAAAAAGTGTCTGCAAGATGGGTGCCACGAATGTTAACCGACGAAAACAAAAAGCGACGTTTGGAAATTTCCAAGCGTAATCTCGAAATGTTCCAGCGTGATCCGGATAATTTTTGCCGTCGTCTTGTCACCATGGATGAAACGTGGGTCCACCATTTTGATCCTGAAACTAAAAGACAAAGCATGTCTTGGAAACGACCATCCTCTCCATCCATTAAAAAATTTCGAGTTGCTCCTACCGCTGGCAAAGTTATGGCCTCTGTGTTCTGGGATAGTGAAGGAATCCTTTTTATTGATTACATGCCAAAAGGCCAGACGATTACTGGACCCTATTACGCAAATTTAATCCCGAAAGTGCGTGAAGCGATTAAAGAAAAACGTCGTGGAAAACTGTCGTTGGGCGTGTTGTTCCTTCAAGATAACGCTCCTGCTCATCGATCGGAAGTTGCGGTCAACGCAATCCGCTGTGCTGGCTTCAATCTCCTTGACCACCCACCATATTCTCCGGACTTAGCCCCAAGTGATTTTCACTTGTTTCCAAAATTAAAAGAGGAAATTCGTGGAACAAAATTTCACGATAATGACGCGGTTATAGCTGCCGTAGAGGACTTTTTCGAGAGTCAAGAAAATATTTTTTTTTCACAAGGAATAAGGAAGTTAGAAACGCGTTATTCTAAATGCATTGCATTGGAGGGAGATTATGTAGAAAAATAAAATATTATTATTTAAATCTTTGCATTTTTTAATATTGATTCCAAGAATTTTTTGATTCACCCTCGTACATAACCGAAGAACTTTGACATGGCAAAACACTTTTTTGCTTATATTTTACTTACTATTGAAAATACTACAGAAAATACCATATCGCTAGATAGATATTTAAAATACTTTGAATTCTGTACCAAAAAAAAAACTCTAACGTTATCACGAAAAAGAATAATCAAATAAAATCAAAAAAAGTTTTAATGATCCTTTTCTCAAAATGCATTATTTGGACTTACAGTGTTATTGCCTTTGCACGATAGACCTGTAACGAAATCCATGGGTTGATATGGGGAGGTGCATTTCTGCCCTGGCACCCCACGGGGCAAAACAAAGTCATAATTGAGCAATCATTTAAGTTAAACATTAAAAAAAATAAAGGTTTTATAGTAATTTTATTGATAAACACTATACAAAGCATTGCAAATGAAGATCTACTTTAGGAAACGAGAAAAAAATAATTACTAAACACTCTATGAAAAGCTTGAAATCTGTCCGAACTTACCCTGATGCACTTTATATTACTCTAAAAAATATACTTATTTAAAAGTGTAAATAGATTATCAAATGTGACTATATTGCAGTGCCATTAATATAGCATATATATATATATATATATATATATCAGTCATTGAAAAAGCCCTGCATTTAATTTTACCCTGCATCACAAATCTTATGAAGAAAGTCTCAAAATAGCATGCCTCACCAGTCAAGAAAAAAGATGCCTTTGGGGGGATCTTGTTGAGACTTTTAAATACTTAACTGCTATTACAACCTGCCTTACATAGAAGATTTTTATGCAATACCGGTCCAGGGCTACATAATCCAACTTTTCAGGACTTGGCAAAAACAAATCCAAAGCCATACCAGTTCCTGGGCTACAGAGTTGTGCACAACTGGATATGGTTACATAAATAAATAATTTATTTCATAAATGTTTTTTCATCAATATTTGTCAATTGAGAATTTCACTTTTAGTATATCCAATTAAATTATTTTTTACTTTTTTGCAGACTTAGAAATCTAATTCATATTGCAAAAGAAACTCAATCAAAAGAACTGAACAACAACAAGCCACAAGGTGTGCAAGCAAAACATCTGCAAAATACAAAGGACAAGTTCCATATGGTAAAAACGGTCCTCCACAATATGATAGATGCATTGCATCCAAATTGCCATGAATCTCTTAAGGCAGTTTTGGCGGTAAGTGGTTAAAAACATCACAACATTTTTTTTTTCGTTTTTTTTTTTATTATCTCATTCTATACACTACAGACTCGTGGTCCGTACACTTGTTTGATTTTGTTTCACTTAAATGTATTTCTACATCATTCTCCAACTTTTCAGTATTCCTCCTGAAGGGAAGTTAGCCTAATGTTAGTTATAAAATATATTTATATATATATATATATATATCATAAAGCTAAAGTGAGTCCATGCTCATATATATGTATATTTTCTCCTTATATCTAGTTTGTATAGTAGTATATTACGTTATTCAGTATGTCGTTGAGGGTCCGGCCACAGATTCCGGCGATGCCCTTGATTTTTTGATAAGAGCCTCCATGATCTCTTCGTTTCTGTTTATTAATATGGTTTGACAACTTTAACAATTTAACATGACATTCTAGATAGATTTAATTAATATGACATGTCATCATAGTGACAAACTTTTATTTTTTGACTGTAATAAATTTATTACTAAATTTATGTTGACTCGGGATAGGATGTACCTACCTAAAAAATATAAGAATCTGATTGCTACTTTGGTAGCTTATAATATTGAGTCGGTTATAGGAAATATAACCATGTCTTCTATTGACGATACAGATTTTAGTACATGTACTAATACAAATGTTGAGTCAAACTGTTTAAACTTTTAAGTCCGACAACAGGGAAGTGTTTTGACATAGCACTGTACTACCAAAATATAAATCGCTTCTCTGGCAAAATACTTGAAATTGAAATGCTCTTAGATAAATATCCTTTTGATATATTATGCTTTACTGAAACATGGCTAAGAGCTGATACAATGTTATTTAATGTTAAGAATTTTAGTGTAGGCAGTGCGTTTAACAGATCATCTGCAGAAGGAGGAGGGTGTATTATTCTTGTAAAAAATAACTTAAAATTTAAAGAACGCCATGACTTAGTCAGACGTTCGGTTGAACGTGTCTGTGAAGTTGCTTGTGTGGAAGTGGACAGGCATCTTGTGTTGTGTGTATATCGACCACCTACAGATCAAGGTCATGCTCAAAATTTTGCAGAATTTTTATCCACTATGGAAAGTATACTGCAGAAAATCTCTAAATGCAGAAAACCCATATTTGTATGTGGTGATTTTAATATAGATATTTTAATGAATTCTAAAAATAAGACTGATCTTATTTCATTATTTAAGTCATTTAATTTGAAATTTCTGCTCTGTGAGCCCACTAGGATAACAGACACTTCATCTACCTGTATAGACAATATATACTCAAACTGTAAGATTAAAGAAAAGTTAATATTGAAAGGTGTTAGGTCTGATCATGAGGGCCTTGCGATAAAATTTGATGGAAATAGAGAAACAGAGAGGTATGAAGTTGAACATAGGCCGTTAACAACCAGTAGGCTAGAAACTCTTGGTACCAATATAGAAGCTAAGCTTGGCATAACAAGTTTTTCTCACTGTGACCCGAATGACATCTACAATAACTTATTTTCTTTAGTAAATATTGAGTTTCAAAAAGTTTGTCCAAAAATAAAGAAACAAATAAATGGAAAATTGAAGTTTGGTGATTGGGCAACTAGAGGTATTCGAAAAAGTAGAGATTATTTGTTTAATCTTTATCGCAGGAAAAATTTAACATCTTGCAAGCAGTTTCATGATTATGTTAGGAACTATTCAAAAACTTTTAAGTCTGTTTGCTTGTGTGCTAAATCTCTTTTTATTAGAGATAAAGTTAGCAAGTCTAAAAATAAAATAAAAACCATTTGGAAGACTATAAATATTGAGACTGGTAAAAATAAACCTAGAGATTCAAGATATGTCTTAACTATTAATAAAAATCAAATCTCTGATCCAATACAAGTGGCGAATATATTTGAAAATTTTTTTTTCTAACTTACTCCAAGAAGTCACTAAATCATTGGATTCTTGTCCCAATGTAGCAGAAGCCCTATTAAAACATAATTTTCAAAGTGGACTCAACTTTACAGTGGGATCCACATATACATGATCTAGCCGGAAGACTTAGTTCTGCTGCATATGCAGTTTGTAAGATAAGACAGTTAACAGACGTATCTCAGTAGATACTAACACGGCTAGTTTATTTCGCGTACTTCCACAGTATTATGTCGTATGGTGTATTGCTGTGGGGAGCTGCTGCTGAGATGGAAACAATCTTTATCTTACAAAAGCGTGCAATTCGAGCCATATATGAAATGGATCCTATGGAATCTCTAAGGGATCTTTTTGAAGAAATTGATATATTAACTTTACTGAGTCTGTATATAATTGAAAATATTATGTATGTTCGGAAAAAATTGAGTAAATTTAAATTAAACAGTGACAACCACAATTACATTACTAGGAACAAATATAAATTAACGGTACCGTGTTTTAGATTAGCAAAGACAAATAAAAGGTCCTTTTTAGGTAATTGTGTGCGGTTTTATAATAAAATTCCCGAACATATTACAATGCTCACAGAAGGAAAATTCAAATTACACGTGAAAAACATTTTGATTAAGAAATCCTACTACACAGTTTGTGATTACTTAAACGACAAAAATGCTTGGAAAATTCCACCTCTGCCAAGCCATCACCTGTCTCCTACGTAATTTAAACAAATATTGTAATAATTGTATTATATTGTTTATAACAAATTGTAAACAGACGTTTAAAAGAATGGCCCCGAGTTTCTTGCCCGTTCTTCTCACAGTGGCTCTATAAATTTTTTTGCTGAACGTTGCAGTACAATGTAGAATATTTCAATATTAAAGTTTGTAATTGACCTTCATAAGAGCGTCGTAGACGCCTAAATTGAATAAATGATTTTGAATTTGAATTGAATTTGATTATTAAAAAAATATTTATTATTGTAAATCATTTTTTTTGTTTCAAAGTAATATACATCACTTATAATGTAAATGTGCTTAATTCCTAGACAGCCCTTCATGCATACAGGGGCGCATTCTAGTAAATATTGGTCGAGCTATATTTGCTCCAAGGCGCCTGGAACGACCTATAAAGCTCCTTTCAAAATATGGAATTGACAGCAATGTTTTAGGTGATAGAATACATTCTACATTTTTATTAAATGGGGCATAATACGTAATTAAGCAATGTTAACACAGTAGGTCACTAATCCTTGGCTTAGCTTGTACAAAATCTATTATTTATTGAAGAATCTGTCACATTTGACAGCTAGCCAAGATTTGGCCGATTCAAAAGGTAGTAAAAATTTGGCCAGGCAGAGCAAAATTTGCTCTGACAGGTCGCCCGGAATGTGTATGATCAAATCTTGTCGGATCAAATTAAGTTCGATTAGAGTGCTGGAACGGCATGTATCTGCGTTTAGACCAAAATATGTCTTGGCCGACGGCTAGGAGGAACGCACCCCTAGGTAAACTGCACCAGTCCATGCATTGGCCCTACATTTGTCAAGCTTTTCATCCCTCAATGACATGTTTTTTTAAGTACTAAGACATTTCCAATTCCTAAACTTGACACCCTCAACATACCCCAATATATATCACTTATGAAACAAGTGATATATGCACTTATTAATGACATAAAATACTATTAGTTGTATAATACATCGGCTTACATAGAGATCAATAATAATATTTGTAATTTGAATTTATTAACGAAAATAATCCTTATAAATAATGATGTTCCCAATAGGTTATGCTTTATTTATTTTGGCCACACAATTTGTGGTTCTGCTCTTGGTATAAAAAATGTTCTTATTTTTTTGTTCTAATTTTGTAAGCTTATTAATTGGCATTGTAGAAATATTTTAATCATTTCTGTCTAAACTACAGAAAACAATACTGATTGCTTCTTTTTAATTATTTGTATGCAGCATTTGATCACTATTTCACATGATTGTGAGTGAAGATGTGGTCAACAATGTTTTTTATACCGGCGGTATGCCTTTATTAAACAAAATACTACAAACTATATACAACACTACAGCTATATACAACACTATAGCTATATACAACACTACAGCTACTACAATAAAAGCATTTAGACAACCTATAAGTCATAGCAGACTCATAGGTAGTCCAAATACTCCGGCCCACTCCCAGTTGGCAGCGTGCCCAGCATGCTAACTTAATTATACTTTGTACAGGCTAACTTAGAATTACTAACTTTCAAGGACCGATGTCCGAAAATACCGTTAGGTGCTTGGCGACTGATTTTCTAGTTGAGTGTGGTAGCTAACCAGGGGGTTATTTGTGAAATGTCCTACATCCATTCATCAGCCATCCTAAGACAACAACACCAACAGTTTGACATGCCCTTCGAAGCATGCAAGTGCTCAGTGGTGTTGCCACTAGCGCCACTCATCCAACTCATTTAATTGGCTGCGGACGTTGCATAATTTAGTTGATTGGTCAATAAGCTTTTTAAAATTATTGAGTATTGGTGGTTACTATGCACGCTACTAAACCAAAATTGCTTAAATAATCACATACTTTATTGTAACAGTAGCAAATGAAATTACTGGGTGAAAGACTCATGAGAACTAGTCTTGGAGTGACAAGCACAGTGCAGTGTTGAGAAGGGCGATAATGATGAGAACACTGAAAAGGTATTAGTCACCTACCATCAGGAGGGCGAATTGTCCATCTTATCGCTTGGTACTTGATAGATGGGCTATTTTCGACATCAATGTCATCTGTAGGCGCCATCACTTCTTCGCATAAAAATATTGATTGACATAATGATTTCCTTTCCAGGAACTTCTGCTGGCGAAATCAGAGAACAACCGAAGTGACTACATTTCTGTGACATCGGATAACGCCGCCGCAATGGAAATACTTCGAGATTGTAAAATTATTACCCTACATCCATATGACAAAACATTAGCTAAACTTGCATGTCATATTTAGACTTCTTCGAGTTAAGGCGGAAGAAAACCAGCCTTTTTTTTTAATGTGCATCAGATCTTTTATATAAAATGTTTTATCTTTCAAAAGTGTAAGTACTAAGTAAATCAATAAAAATAAAATTGTTCGTAAACCATTTGTCATATACTTTTATACTCACTCATCCAAATTAGTAGGGTAAACTCTATGGGTCACTTGAATAGAAAACAAATATTTAAAATTGTCATGGAGCAACGTCTCATAGAAAAACAACATGGAGAAATTAGTTATTGCCTATTTATATAAATTTCTAACTCATCTTAGAAGAATTATGTTATACTAGTAAAAAAAATTAAACTCAACTCTTATTTTGTGGTTTTTGTGGGCACCCCCACAATTTCACCAATGTCACATAGATAGACCATCAAACGAAGAAGATTGTATACTATTAATGAGTTATATGTTAGTTGATCAAGCTACTGTCACAAATATACACACACACACACACAAATTCGTCATATAAAGGGGAAATATAGAACACCTGGGACACTATTGGTTAATTTATAAAGTATAAGTACATTTTATTTTTCTTCATAAAATTACATAAAATATATATTATATAGGGAGTAAATACTAAGGATATTATAATGTATCCTACATTTGAGGGAGAAAGGACGAGGGATATCTGTTGGGATAATATTGTAGAGAGAAGAGTTTATTTTGGGACAACAAAAGAATATGTGATTCACATTTCCTACGTCCAAACCACATTCACAGAGGGAGTTATCCCTAATCCAAGTTTGGTCGGGAAGACTGGCTTACAGGAATGGTTTAGATGCAGACGCCATATTGTAACGGTTGTCACTTTTCAACCTTTTGGAATTTTGAGAACTAGGGTTTATTTTACCAGATTTCAAAATCTCAGGTTGAATGTCAACATAGATTTTAATGTTCTCTTGAAATTTGCCATTTCTGGTTCTAACCTTTTTTTAAAGATGGTCAAGTCAAACAAATATCGAGGATACTTTTTAGCACTCCAACCGATTCATTACCTATCATACTGGATTCATTACCTATCATACTGACCGGTATGATAGGTAATGAACAACAGCATAATTGTTATCCAGGCTTGGATAACATTTATACTGTTGGAGCTAGCATTTAAAAATGGCATTCCTTATTTTTTTAATAATTGGGAACATAGATTTGGACAGAAATGGGTTAGAAAGAATAGATAGAGGCAGCTATTGGAGTGTGAAAATATGATGTGTTTAGATTGTGCAATATTATAAAAAGGATGGCTTCCAGAATTGCAGTGGCTTCTCCTAAAAAAACGGAAATGGTAGGAGGGCATTTAAAATTCAAAGTTATTCTCGTAGATGGGATCCACACTGCAACACCAACTGGACTATCTGGATTTTTAGAAACATCTGTATATATAGCAGTCCAGCCCTTGTATTCTGTTTAGAATTTATTTATGAATAACTTATTGGCTTCTACTGTTTTTATTGCCCTGTGGGGTGCCAGGTTAGAATTGCACCTCCCCATATCGATCCGTGAGTGTCGTAAGAGACTAAGGGAAAAATACTGGAAGGAGGGCAGTAGCGCCTTCTAAAGAGTTCTGCCAACTTTCACTGCGATCCCCATGACCCCTGACAACCGTGGGGATTATGGCATAAACCCCTTAATAGGGGAGGCTGTTCAGCAGTGGACGATCCGGCTGTTACAGTACAGTGTTTATATCAATTGGTACCAAAATCTAAATTATGTTAAGTTTGAAAACTAATGCTTCATATGGTGTTGAGTACAAAAGCATATCAGGGTTCTAAAATAGAGGATAAGGAAGCGGGTGAAATGTAAATAGCAACGAAGTAGACCTCAGATGTGGATTTGAAGAACGGGTGATTTGAGTTTTCAGCTAATTTATTAAGGAATCTATCAGAGGAAACTGTCTGCGAAGGCTAAGAGGAGGTTCTACACACTCAACTTGCATGGCATTGATAGGTGATGATTTAATTGCGCCAAGAATAGGGCTGCCATCACCTAAACCACCGATACCGGACCAAATCTTAAAAAACCCGGACATTTGGGTGAAATTGAGGTTTTCCCCGGACACCCATGAAAACAAAGTTCATACCTATTTTTTTTCATTTATACAGCTTATTTGCGCAAAATCTACAGAGCTACATATATAATTATTCATTCTTCTTTTTCTGTGACAATCTGATCATAAAAATAATGAGGAGCAGTGTTATTTGGCATCAAATTTGAAATAAATTATAATTTTTGGTTTAATAAATAATCAAATAACAATTAGTACTTAGTTAGAAACTACACTAGTATCAACATGTTTGAAGTCATCTTGTTTGGTTACGTAGATTAAGTACCCAAAACAGTAAAACTTTTTTGTGTTATTTTAAAAGTAAGTACCTATAGTTTAAATTTTGACGAGCATCTTTTTACTTTACAAAATTACAAATATACGAGAGGAAAAATTATAATCGTGTGACGTCCCGCGTCATCAGTCCCTTTGGCAGGGGTATGCTCTGATCTGACCGATTGAGCTAACATGACAATTGTCACAGGGCTTATTGTCATGTTAGCTCAGTCAACATACCCCGGCTAAAAGGGAGGATGACGCGGCTTCGAATCCCGCACATGACTATAATTTTTCCTCTCGTATTTTTGTGATTTTGGAATGTAAATATTAAAATCTTTTTACTTATTTCGGTATTTTTCAGATGTTCAAACTTTTATCCAAGTGATCTTTCTTTTCCAACAGGAATTTTGAAAAATCAAAGCAACTCAGGTCCTTAAATTTATACCTTATTTCGATCAGAGAAGAAACCATTTGTTTTGTAGTGAGTTTTTCTTCTTCGTCCATTGCCGCGAGACTAGCTAATAAACTAACAATGTAACTTGAGTTGCCTACTAATATCAAGATTATCATGTTTTCCCGCTAGATTTCACTAGATGTTTTTAGCGTATAAGGTAATGAGAAAAAAAAGCGCTGAACACCCTACAAATATTCTAGACCTAGCGCCAAATGCGCCAAAACGGCAACACAGTGAGTGAATGGTCGGGATCGGTAGCAGTTTTTAATGGTGGGGGCCGGCGCGGCGCTGGGAACGTTCTGTTGTTGTAGATTTTGCAGCGCCGTAGTTAACTTGTATGCAGCTTACGAGTGAATATGCATATATGCAGCGCCGGTGTTTCAATCAGTTGCTTATATTCCAATCAATCCGGATTCCCCGGACACCAAAAGTGTCCGGGTTTTACCCGGACACTATTTGAAAACCCCTACCGGACGCCCCCCGGACGCCCTCTAAACTAGGACAAATCCGGGGAAACCCGGACGGATGGCAGCCCTAGCCAAGAATAATGAATACGTTAAAACATTTTGACTGTATTCTATAAATTTCTTCAAGGTCAGACATATTTGAGCGGTCCAGTCCAATATAAATTATAAATGTGCCATAATCCATAGAATAGAAAAGACTGAGTGATTACCATGGAAGTAATAAGTACTACGTACAACAGGAATGAGCTGTTGTCGCAAAATTGAAGCCGGACGAGAGCGCAATAACTGTACCTCTTATCCCTCTCTGGCAATGGTGACAATATTGAAATATGATAATAATAACAGGACAATAATTTTATTAGAAAAAAATATTTATGATCTGACGTCAGCAGATCATTGCTTGAGATGGATTTTAATCGAAGATGCTAATGATGAACTGGCCCTTTGCGGCACTGTACATTTCCTGTTTTTGCTTGCTTTTCACACGCGCGTCATATAGGTAGGTACTTACCTACTGGCACGTTAATGTTATCTATACAGTATCTTAACTCGGCTCTCTCGTTGAAATAACTACCTACAACCGCGCTGTACGTAAAAATGCGATAGGGCTACCCGCCCCCGTTATTTTAATTACATTTGCCTACTTTGTGTTTCCATTTAGTTCTGTGATTATAAATATACTTTTTTGTATATGAACAAATTAAATTCTTTGTGAAATGAACAGGAAGTGTTCACTAAAAATGCTTGTTGTTTTTTGACTAGTAGGTAAATTTAATTAAAAAACCTATATTTGAATAAAAAATCAGTCTTAAAAATTTGCGACCGAAAAATATTTGTGAGACGTACGAAATGCTTTATCATTAAATTTTAGAGTATTAAAAAATCCGCATTCTAATAAATAGCTTATAAGTACCTATTGCACTCGTGTCCATCACTTTCCTTTACTCTATTCCCTTTTTTTATTAATCGAGACATTTTTTTTCGGGGGATTAAACGAAATACATGTCCATTAAAAAGACACACATTATGTACCGTCAACTATGTAGACTATCAATTAATGTTACTTACTAGTAAGTAAAATTATTTTATTTTACCTTTCAGTTTCCAGGTTAGCTAAATAAGTTATCTGTGGTTGCGTTTTTGACGAATTCATGCAACCATAAACAGCACAATATATCCTACTCGTCATATTAAATATGTAATATGTACATTGTACATAAACTTATTTTTAGCGAAAATATCGTGCGTTTATTGTTACAAAAATAACACACCGTCTATTCGTTACTGCGGCATAGACGCGACTGTCTGCGTACTGAGCGCGGGCCGAGATCGAGGCGCGTAGGTATAACTCACGTTGCGTCCGTTTATATGAAGTTGAAATACTGTATAGATAACATTAGCGTGCTACTGGTCCTTGTGGTATACGACATGAAGTTGGACTAATATAAAATTACGATAAACTACCTATTGTGATACCACAATAGGTAGTTTATCGTAATCGTATTTCATGAATTAGGTAAGGAAAAACAGTTAAGTGTAATTCTAAATCAAATATTGTTAAATAAAACAGCAGAGAAAGGAATAAAATATACATAGGTATTTAATTCATTTGTTCTTGAACTATAATTGGACAGTCATGCATGGTCACCGTAATTCCTCACTAACAAATTATGTTTAAAGTATTACCTCCACGACACAAATTCTCCCCATTTTTACTAAAATTCTTCAAAAATGTCACGAAATCAAAAAACACTCCGTTATTAACGTCCGAGTCCGCAATTTCATGTGGGGTTGTCAAGTCAGGAGTCCGTATTTCATACAAATAAAAGAAAACATATACGCCAATCGCAAAGTTTTTGCGTTAGTATGGCTTTACACGTAGCAACAAATAATATTGCTTTCACATGTTGGTACAAAATTATTAATTATGTTTAGAAAAATTTTAGAAGTAAATGTTTTTACTTCATTACATTACATCAATCGCACATTTTTCGACAAACAATGAAAGGATTGAAATCGACTTAGCTCTGGCAACTCTAGGTCTCTGTTAGAACGAGACACAGGGTTCAGTGGTAGCCTTCTCACTCGGCTTCATTTTTATTTTGCGCGCAACAAGACTCTTATGACCTTAGCATAAGGTTTTATTTCTTTATTTTAGCTGCATGATGTACAGATAGAGCTCATTCCTGGTACGTAGTACTTATTACTTCCATGGTGATTACTTGCTCAGTGAAGAGAAGTTAATAATTTAATAAATAATATAATAAACTTTATTCATACAGAAACTAAGGCTACACTTACATGTAATTTATAATTAGAACTAATTTGAATATAGTTAGGTACAAATAACATGTATTGTGTAAACAAGTAACCCTGAATCTCACACTAGGTTAGGCCCTGTGTTGTGGGATTCAGTCCTTTTCTAACTAACATAATTACTTAATAGCTAAGTTTAAGACCTTAAAAAAACTATCTATATCAAATTAAACAAGACATTAATTTCAATTTATATTAGATTCAACAGCTATCTTTTATTAAAAAATATTGCATGTTTTTCTTTTGAGTTGTGAATTTGGATAGTATGAGTGATAAGTGTTGAGTACAAGTAGAGTTGTAGATTCGATTTTTATTTTGCATAGCAGAAGATTAAATGATTGATAGAAAAAGGCCTGGTCCATTACAAATGGTTGCTTGAAATTTAGAGACAAAGTTGGAGATGTTGAAATAATAACATAAGATGGAAATGTCGAACATATTTTTATCTCAGGAGAAAACAAGGAATCAGCTAAGGAGCAGGCCCCCTAATGTCATATGTTGAAAAAACTATCCGTACCTTCGTATTTCAATATGATAAGCCAATAAGTAACCATTTTTTACAGATGAAACGAGATGCATGTAATATATTCAATGCCATATCTAATTTTTGGTACAATTTGGAAACTTTGTAAGAAAATGCGCGTTTGCCTACGAGGAATCGTCCAGTTATTGCGTCGAGATGGCCGTATAGCTCTGATTATGGTATCATGAGACGACTTGTGAAAGTGCATTCCTACAGCTAAGATATATAATTGACGAACTCTTAAATATTTCGTTTCATCATACAGCAGGTCTGTGGAGTACCTATATGGTTTTTTGTGGGCAACCTTGAGCAGAGCTCTTTGGGCTCTTTCAATTTTGCGGAAAACGATCTTTGTGGCTGATCCCCAGCAAACGATGCAATAATTTAGTACTGATTGGCACAAAGCCAGGTAGACTATCCTCATGGTGTTTAAGTCTGCAACTGACCTTAATTTTCTAAAAATACGGATCATTCTTCTAATCCGTCTACAAAGAGTGTTAATTTGGTTAGCCCACGAGAGTCGATTGTCAATTATAACCCCCAGATATTTGATTTTGTCTACTTGCTCCAACTGAGGGCAGGAGCATGCCTGATCTGGGAGTAACACGCACGAATGAAGTTTTAAATTTATTGGACCAGGTTCACTGCGTTGGGAAATACGAAAAGCCATGTATTTTGTTTTATCCGCATTCAGTTTCAAAAGGTTATTATTCAACTACGACGTTACTCTTAAGAGCCCAAGTTGAGCGACATCAATAACCTCTTTCCAACTATGTCCATAGAAGATTATGGCTGTATTATCGGCAAAGGTGTAAATATTAGCTTTCTTGATATTAAGCTCACAGAGGTCATTAATGTAGGTCAAAAACAGAGTCGGTCCGAGTACACTTCCTTGTGGAATGCTATATGCGATAGATGCATAGTTGCTATACTGTTCGGAGTTGCGAACACTTTGCCTTCTATCGCATAAATAAGAGCGAAACCAGTTAAGGGATGTTCCTCGGACTCCAAGTAGCTCTAGTTTTCGAAGTAGAATCGGCCAAGATACGGAGTCAAAAGCCTTGGCCAAACCCAGGAAAACTCCTATACATTTTTGACGAGAATCAAGCTTTCCAGACACCTGATCAACAAGAGCAACAACAGCATCCTCGGTTGATTTATGAGACCGGAATCCAAACTGGTTCTGAGACAAAATATTGTTTGCTTCAAGAAAACTCAAAGTCGTATATGAACCACTCTCTCAAGAATTTTGGAAAGAGATGAGAGAAGTGAGATGGGGCGGTAATTTGACACTTTAGAGGTGTAACCAGATTTGAACACTGGAATCACATTAGCAGTTTTGAAACAATTTGGTACAGTTCCTGAGAGCATACTTAAATTACACACATGAGCAATAACTGTGTAAACACATGAGTAATACGGTTAATATTAAGCCTAGATGGATGGAGTAGCTATGCGATTGCGCATATAACCTATAGAGACAGAGCATAAATGTCTAAAAGTCTAAAATGTGGTACATTTACCACAATCAGTTATTTTAACTACATATCTTTCTTTTGACGGATACACTTTGGAGACTGCGCAATGGTAGTGCACAATGTTGTCTTAGGTTTTCGCGATTGTTACACTTAGTAATTAAACAACTTTAAACGGTTTAAATCACGTATATTTATGATTATTTTTGTCCCGACGTTTCAAACACTTTGTAGTGATCTTGGTCACGACCAGCTGACAGGGTGACTGTCGGGACAAAAATAATGATAAATATACGTGGTTTAATCCGTTTAAAGTTGGAAGTGCACAAATTTAGTAGATTGTTAAACAAGGGTTGAAAGGAATTGATAACTTTCACCCGCGTTCAGCTCTCTACTTTTCATTTCAAATTTAAAGAACGTAAAAAAAGTAGCTTTTCTAAAAATTATTCATTGATAAAATAACATACTTACCAAAATTTATTGAGAGGTTAGAACTATTTGTGAAATTTTACGTAAAATTTTGTTTCGTATATTCACGGGCGGCTATAGCCCGAATAGGAATCTCTCTGCTTTTCACAACTTATATAAGGAATAACGATATAAAAATAGAATGTTTTTTTATATTAGTTATTTTGATTTTAATAAATGAACAGTACCTATTTAAAATTAATGCGGCTATAGTCCAAGTAGGAATCGATGACTTACATCCGTGTTAAACACTCTACTTTTCATTTAAAATATGAAGAGGGTAAAAAATAGTAGTTTTTCTAAATATTTATTAAAAACATGAGTAGAAGATACAAAGATACACTCGGAGTTAGAACAATTAAATACAGGGAAATTTTTTGTAAGTTTTTTTTAACGTACACTTTTCACCTTATATTTAGTTACTACCCTGCCAAACATAGTTGTTATTAATTGTTTTATAACAACAGAGTTTTTTATAACGAAAAATCTTAGACATATAACTTTGTTTACACCAATGGTTACCATGGTTACAAGTCATTCCGGCCCAGGAGAAGGAAGCATTTACTATGACTTTTTCCCGGCCTTAGGTGGGAAGGAGCGTCTCCCACCCTATACTCAGATCAAACAAACACTAATTTCCGAGAATGAGAAATAAAAAAAATATTTTCGATCTACCGTCAAACAAACCACCGTTTTAAAATCGAAATTCTAAAGAAACGCACAAGGTACTTTGCTTCTACATTTATTGTGCGAACCGGGAAAGAACTCTCTGAGTAACTTAACTACTGTCTTCTGGAAAATACAACCCGAGAGTTTTGAAATCCAAAGTAAAAAGCTCCATTCTGAGCTATGGTTTACTATAAGAGTGCTTCACCGCAGACCACAGTGTTGCTTAATATGAGATAAACAGTACACAAATGTGAATAATTAGTCTGCAGGTACGGCAATCGCGAACGAAGTCGCGGGTACAGCTAGTACACAATAAACTAGTTCTATTCTTGGGGCAGTACTGTTCTCTTTGATCTAGTACCTAATATTTACATTAATAAATGTTGATTGTGATATAGGTAATGATTTTATTATTGAATCTTTGATCTTTTGTAACCTTCAAGGAAGTAAATAAATAAACTAAAATATTAGGCTGTTGAAATCATGAACCATAGATTTCGAATTATGTTACCGCAGTTTGGTAGCTAGTTAGCTACGTAGAAGAATACTTATGTCTCAATCGGATATATTTTTTTATATCATTATATTATCGCTTCTTGCTTTAGTAATCTATGCTCTACTCAACGGTGGAACTGCGTGGTACTTTAATTTCCCTGTTGCTGGGTAAAAGGTAAGGTTTACGGTAACACTGAGTTCCATATACCTATGGTTATGTTTATAATATTTAGTCCCATGTGGCCACGCTACCAGTATAGCTTTCTTACTCTAAAGTACCGATATACATAAGCCAACAATAACAAAATTTTAGATTGGATACATTACTTCTGTACCGAGCGCCGATATACTCTCTGAACTTCCTCATGTTATCCCATAGAAAGAGTTTACTATACTCTTTCTACGTGTTGTCCCCATGGAAGTAATAAGTACTACGTTAATAAGTACTACATACAACAGGAATGAGCTCTATGTGTGCATCATGCAGCTAAAATAAATAAATAAACCTTATGCTAAGGTCGTAAGAGTCTTGTTGCGCGCAAAATAAAAATGAAGCTGAGTGAGAAGGCTACCACTGAACCCTGTGTCCCGTTCTAACAGTGACTTAGGGTTGCCAGAGTTAAGTTGATTTCAATCCTTTCGTTGTTTGTAGAAAAATTTGCGACTGATGTAATGTAAAAACATTTTCAAATATAAATAATAATTTATTACCGACATGTTAAAGCAATATTATTTATAAAGCCTTATTGACGCAAAAAAATGCGATTGGCAACCTGACCTGACAACCCCACATGGAATCGCTGACTCGACATTAATATCGGTGTGTTTTTTGATTAAGTGATATTTTTGAAATTTTAGTACAAATGGGGAGAATTTGTGACGTGGAACTTGAGGAAGCGAGTTTTATCCTGATTATGGTTTATCTTTTCACAGGTAATAGTTTTAAACATAATTTGTTAGTGAAGAATTACGGTGACCATGAATGACTATCTAATCCTTTTTTTATTTTATTGTCATAAGGAAAATAGCATTTACGCATACACATCCGCCAGGGAGCAGGCTCCCTGGCGGATGTGTATCTGTAACCACCTGTGGTTATGTCGGACTCAGGGTCAATAGGACATCATATAGGTTGGTACTTACCTACTGAAACCTTGTGGTACACGACATGCATTTGGATTGAGATAAAATTACGATAAACTACCTATGTGGCATATTTCATAAATTAGGTAAGAATAAACAGTTAAGGATAATTCAGAATCAGATATTGTTCAATAAAACAGTCTTGTGAAGTTTCTGCCGCTAATCCAGTTTATTCCATATATGTTTCATTGTTTCTATTGTTGCATTATGAGTTTAACCCCACATGAAATTGCCGACTCCGACGTTAATAGCGGAGTAATTTTTAATTTCGTGATATTTTTGAAGAATTTTAATAAAAATGGAGAGGTTTGTGCCGAGGAGGTTTGCGGTAGCGAGTATTATCCTGATTGTGGTTTATCTTTTCACAGGTAAAAGTTTTTAACATAATTTGTTAGTAAATAATTACTGTGACCATGCATGACTATCCAATCCTAGTTCAAGAACAAATATTAAAATAAATAAACCTATGATTTTTTTTCCTTTCTCTATTAAAATGACTTTGTTTCAATATCAGATTTCCTAAAGATCTTAATGTTAGTTAAATCAATCGCATATTTTTCGACAAATAACGAAAGGATTGAAATCGACTTCACTCTGGCAACTCTAAGTCACTGTTAGAATGAGACACAGGGTTCAGTGGTAGCCTTCTCACTCAGCTTCATTTTTATTTTGCGCGCAACAAGACTCTTACGACCTTAGCATAAGGTTTAATTTTTTTTTATATTAGGTGCTTGATGCACAGATAGAGCTCATTCCTGTTCTACGTAGTACTTATTACTTCTATGGGTAAATTTCATAAATATAGTGTACCCAGTTGCAAAAAATAAAAATAGGAAAATACTATCCCGTTGTCTGTGGTGCGAAATATTTACCTATTCATTCTCTTTGGATTTGCTTTAGCAGTTATCTGTGTTCACGACTGCTACGGGGATTTTTAGACGGCTATCTACTTTTAGTGGTTTTGTGACCGAGTTTTTATAAGTGAACATTTTCTCTAATTCTTACCGTTGTATTCTATTCTCTTATTTCATTTCAACTTTCTAAATTTACGATAAGCGAACTTTTCCAACCTCAAAGAAGAACAGTGACATTTTGCATTGGCTTCTTTCGCCCGCCATGTTTGTCACGTTTTTGCCAGTTGGGAATAAATTGAGTCAAGAAATATTTTTTTAAAGATTTTATCGCTTGAAAATAACTGTGCGAGGGCATATTGATAGTTTTCAAGATGAGTTTGGTGTTTTCGAAAAATAGACAGAAGCGGTCGAGGTCCTCGGCGGGCGATTCAGAGACTGTAAGTATTTCCCGCTTTTGATGAAATAACGTTGCCAGATTTTTAGTTACTGCGACCTCACGCGTAGTTTACGGGTATTTTTACTCTTACTGTGACACCTGGTCTACCAGCAGCTATTTTTATGCTTTCTTACGCTGCCACCGTGCTGCAAGGGAGTACCTCACTAAAAAGAATTTTAATTGCGACCTCGTCTTCTAACCACCGGTTTGACCACAGCGATATTGAAATAAGTTCTGAAACATGTCTCTTAACTTTATACCCGACATGTACACAATAATGTTAATAATACCGAGAAGATCGGCGTCACGGGCTTGCGGTTAATATGACCTGGCACATTTCAGTTCTTCAACAAGTAAAATGATTATGATAAATTTATTATATGTAAGCAAATGTCTATAAGGTTCTTTGTTCAGGACTTAGGTATGATGTACTAATTACCAAGAACAGACCTGTCCTGAACAAAGAAGCCTATAGACATTTGCTTAAGGGGCATTTGTATGAGATGCATGGTTAAGACAGTAGGGTCAATAGAAAGGGTCTCTCTGCCTATATTAAGACCCTATTCTTTAGAACTGTTTGAGGTATTTATTGCTTGACATGTGGGCTATTTTCCGCTCCCAAGCTGCATACATCTCCTTGTGCGTGATGCTGGGTGGCATATGTTACTCCCAACTTACCAGAATTATTGAGAATGGCCAGCACTTGCTGACACTGGTGCAGGGAACTGAATGTTGCAGCGCCACACTCTCACACTCAATGAATATGTTCATATGCCTCCATAAACCCTTGGTACATGGTAGCTTATGTTTTTTGAAGCGCTCGTAGCGAAGTTTGCTTAGCCGTTCTGAATTTGTCAGCAAAGTTAAGCAACGTCCGCCTCGGTCATGACTTGGATGGGTGACCGCTGGTGACATTACTACTGAGCGCTTCCGTGCTTCGGAGGGCACGTTAAGCCGTCGGTCCCGGTTGCTGTCTTAGGATGGCAGTTGTTACAGCATGGTGGTGGGGCACTTTGCAAATGCCCGCCTGGCTAGCTGCCACCCTCAAGTTGAAAATCTGTCGCCAAGCACCTAACGGTGTGTTCCAGCAGCTGTCCTTGAGTGCCAGTAATTCTAGGTTAGCATGAACAACATCTTTGACCACATCATCACTTACCATCAGGTGAGATAGTGGTCAAAGGCTAACCTATCAGCATAAAAAAAAAATCTGTGAGTAACATGTTAAGTGAATAAGTGTATGTTTAGTGAGCAATTTCCTATGACAATACGGCCAGTTTGAGGTTGTTTGTCTTTTAAGTTTGAATAGATTCCTACTGTACTTCAGATTGAGTTCCTGGAATGGCAGTCAACCTGCTTGAAGTCTACTTAATACCTGATCAAGTGAATAGAGCACTCCATACTTTATTACAAGGATTCAGGACAGCTGAAACAGTACCTATCCTATAAAGCATTTCTAGCAGTACTGATCTGTTCAAAGTTGTTGATTGCTCTCATGAGTACTACATTTCATGAATACAATATTTAACAAAACATGAATGAAACCCATTTGGGCATAGCATCATTATATCACTCACCAAGACCCCTCCACAGTAAATTATTGATGCCCATTTGTATGGGTTAGTCCAGTTTACCCGATGTCTTAGTGTGGGTGTAAATGCTAATGTATGTACATATAGTAAATTCATAAAAACTTAAATATTATTGCTTGGCTAGGCAGAGTAGTTATTTGATGCAATGATGGGCAAGCAGTAATATCTATGGACTGCCGTGCAGCAGGTCCCTGGTTTGAGCCCACCCCACCACTGCCTTGAGTTTCACTGCATGGTAGAAGGACATTTTGTGAATGCCTGCTTTGCTAGCTACCACCCTCAAGTAGAAAGTCTGTCGCCAAGCACCTAACAGTGTGTTCCGGCAGCAGTCCTTGAGAGCCAGAAAAATTACAGGCACACAGGAGACTTAACAACTGTATGTCTCAGTGTGACGGACGTAGTACAATTCATCATATGGTGAAATGCATCTGTTACAGGCAAATCCACTTAACATCAGATGGGCCTCATGCTAGCCCTGTCATGATTACATAAAAAAAAATGTTGTGACTACACTATAAAAATGCGAATGGTGCACTTGTGGAAAGGTCTTTTGGAAGACTCTTTCTACTTTACCTATATTCTGATTAAACAAAATTGTATGTATCTGTATAAATTTACTTCTACTAATTGATTCAGCTAGGTTAAAAAAAGGAACTCACAATAATTAATTAAGTAAGTGTTTTAAAATTATTTTTATAAAATAGAATATAATCAGAGTACCTAAATACAATAGCAAAAATGGGCCTAGCACAAAGCCACATACATTTCAGTTAACATTCGAATTTATGTAAATTTTATTCACTACAGTTAGTATGTGATTAATCATGGTATTAAACAATTGACTTTTGATATAAGAATACCCTCAATAAAGGCAATTTTACCTGAGAGTAAGTGACTTATTTTATTATTGCTTGTACTATGTCGTGACTGTTCCTAGCTAATATGCAACTGTAATTATTGACTAATAAATAATTTATAAAACAAACAAACCTAAAGAAAAACTCATCTGTCATCCACATATTCAGATAACTTTCTAAAGTTTTCGGATTTAATTTTTATCTGTCCCCATAACTTTTAGTTAGTTAAACACCTCTTTGTATGAATATAAAATGGTTGTCCCAAAAGTGCATAATAAGCAACCATTTTTGGTTTTCAATGGGTCTATGATTCTTAACCACTTAAGATCGGCTGTGCGAATTTGTACACCTTTTGCACATGCAACTAATACCATATCTACATATGAGGGTGGATTGAAAAGTTCGCGGCCTCAGCAAGAAAACTATTTGTAATATAAACAAAAGTAATTTTATTTTTCCATGTAATCTCCACTTAACTCAATGCACTTCTTCCATCTGGTTTCCAACGCCTGTATGCCAGTCATAAAAAAAGTTTCTTCAAGGCCTTCAAAAAAGCCACCCACTGCAGCTTCAACCTCCTCATTTGATGAAAGTTTTGACCTCCAAGGTGTTTTTTTAGGTTTGGGAGTAAATGAAAGTCTGAAGGTGCCAAATCAGGGGAATAGGCGGGATGCGGCAGTAATTCAAAGCCATAATCGCGAATTTGAGCCATAGATTCAACAGACGTGTGAACGCGTGCATTATCCTGATGACACTTTCTTGCTGAGTAATCCTGGCCTTTTCGCTTTAATTGTTTCACGCAAACGACGTAAAAGGATGCAGTAATAAGCCGAGTTTATAGTTTCACCTTTTGCAAGGTAGTCCACCTTGATGACACCCTTAGCATCCCAAAAAACTGACGCCATCACCTTGCCAGCTGACAAAATTGCTTTGGCTTTTTTTGGAGTCGGTTCATCAGGTTTTTTCCACTGCTTGGATTGCTTTGACTATGATGTTTTGTGTTCGTTCATACGAGATGCCAATAGTGTCTGTAATCTCCCTGATGGTCTATCTCCGATCTGCCAATATCAGATCACAGATTTTCCCGATGTTTTCTTCAGTCATAGACATCGTAGGCCGGCCGCAGCGAGGGTCATCTTCAATACTCTCTCGTCTGCATTTAAATTCAGCAACCCACTTTTTCAGTCGTATAGGACGGAGCAGATTCCCCCAATGTTGTTGACATGTCTTCGTGAATCTCTTTTGGAGTTAGTTTGTTTTTAAACAGGTATTTCATGACCTCACGTTGCTCAATTTTCTCCATTCTTTAAAAATGCTGCACTTAGGCTCACAAAATTCAGTCTAATTTAAAAACTGATAATGCTATTGCAATAAAATTTTACAATGTGACAACCAGAGAGTAAGCAAATCGAATGAGGTCAGTAACATTAAAATAGTTCAAGTATTTATGTGTTAGGCCGCGAACTTTACAATCCACCCTCATATCTAAGTAGACACCTTGTAAGCTCAATGTTTAGAGGTTTAAGTTGCAGGATTTTAGTATCTGTCTATAATATCTATTGAATATTTATAAATCATGTTATATTCAGATAAGCTTTAACTAGATGTAAATATAATTTTTTGGATAAATAAAAATTATTATTAGTATTATAAAATTTAGTTTTGGTATACCTAGGTAGGTATGTCTTAGATTATAAGTTACAACTTAACTCATATGATGTTTTGTTAAAGCTATTTCCTACGAAAGCCTGTTAATTTGGTACAGGTACAATATTGTACATATGAGTAACTAGGAATCTGCTCAATGTATTATGTACCTATATTGCTATAAATTACTTATAATATAAACATACATAATTCAACTTTGTAGGCAAATATGTTTTTTTTATTTGTAGGTTATAGGTACACTCTTCTTAGGTCATCAACTGTTCATATTAGGGATTAGTTATGATCAATTTAACATTTTACTATAAGTATAGATAAAATATAATAAAATACCTATTGTTATATATGTTATAAACATACGAAAAGACACAGTAGCACGTAAGATCGTCCATGTCATTTTATTGTAATTACCCTCTATAACTCAAGATTTAATGAGAACTAGCTAAATGTTAACATTTTGTTTCATAAGTTTTTAAGAGGCGGGACCGCCTCTTAAAAAGTAAAATTTAGTGTGTAAAATAAATAATTATAAGGATAGTTGTAACTTAGTTTTTAGTGCTGAGTTGTTTATAACACATGAATATTTATGTTAATAAAGAACTTTAAAAATAAAATCAGTATCTGTGCTTAAAAAAGTGATATCAACCCAAAATAGAATTTATTTTCTAAAAAATAAATATATCATATAAAACATTTTTTTTACTATCTTATTTGCAATTATTATTTATATCTCATGTCTTTGTTGGACACTATTGATGCCTATTTCTGCTATAAATTATTCAAGATTCTGTTTTCATTATTTTCTTTCAATTTGACACAAAGAAGGCAAATTTACAATTATTCTGATAAGAAGTATGTATGTAAATAATATAGGATATCCAAATACGGAAGTTTCCAGTCTGTTAGGACTGATTCCTAAATTATATTGTGTGGCTAGTGTGAGTTTACTCATGTAAAGCCTTGAGTGAGTAAAAACAGTTGGAGTTGTACTTGTAATATCTTGTAGAGATACACAGAGTTTCTATTATTTCAGTAATTCATTCTCTGATGAATGATAATTATTTTATCAATTGGGTGGATTGGATGATCCATCTCAATATATTTAGGTAGTACTAATTAATCCCAGAGCAATTTACAACCTTCAAGGAAAAACAATAGACTCAGAAAATCTACAATAATAATGACCTCAAATCGGAACTGGATGGATCACATCTTTTTTTTTATACTGAACTGGGTAGCACTTGACCACTATCTCACCTGATGTTAAGTGATGATGTGGTTGATGATGGAGTGCGCTCACCCAGAAGGTATCTATTCACTCACATAGTGAAGACTCCCATGTATAAATCTATCATCATATATCTCTTAATAAAGACAGCCAATTTCGTCATCTGCATACAGATTAATACGTAATTTTTTCTACAGTAAATTTTAGAAGTATGCAATATGAACGGGCCTTAACAATTTCAAAACAAGAACAAAGGTATTGACCAATGACGGCAATGTCCTATCTCACTCTGTAAATATCGGAAATGTACGTGAGATACTCAGTACTCGTTTGTTAAAAAAAACCAGACTATAGCACCATAGATAAAATTTTGAATGCTTAATATAACAAATTAAACGGTCCAGTCCACCCTTAGCAAGTACCATGCAAATTCAATTTATTTCAGTAGGCATGCAATATTTTTGCAAGTATGAAACCTACTTAAACGATCTGTAATTAAATTCGGTAAACCTCGTTAAAATTTAACCAATTTTGACGATAACCCTAGTATGGAACTTTATGATGACGTCTGACATCGTCTATTTTGTAGATTTTAACATCCGTACACATTACACAAACTAAATATTTAAGTAGGTATATTTCTTATTAAATACAATTATTGTTTTGGTCTATTTTAGATAGATAGATAGAAAACTCTTTATTGTTACACCACTTTAGAAATATAAAAGATTACACATTAAATTATAATAACATAGTGTTACAATGGGCGGCCTTATCACTAAAAGCGATCTCTACCAGGCAACTTTAGGATGGAGTTGAACGAATAAACAATAGAGGCGGGTGTAGTCCAAATACATAATCAAATTTCATAAAAACATTTTAAAATAAAACGTATTTTAGTGTAATTTCTAAACAAATATATAAAAAATAGCATACATATAGGTTTTTATAATAATTAAACAGATACAACTATAAACATATAATATATATATATATATATATATATAAACATATACATAGCAACATACATAAATAGATAATGATATATATATATACCTATAAATTATATAAAAATATAGTACATATTATAATATTATCTCATATATAGCATAGAAATTGACAAAAATATAGTGCAAAATTAATTGGACAAATAAAACCTTTTAACTTGATCCTTGAACATATTGAGAGTCGGTGCTTGATACAGGAAGATACAGGATCTGATTGATACAGGAAGAGAATTCCACAAGCGGGCAGCCTGAATAGTGAAGGATTTGCTATAAAACGAACTCGTATGAGGATGGATTTCAAGTGTGAGATTTTCTGATGACCTTAAAGTGTATGAAGAACAGTGAAGGAAATCGAAGCGTTCCTTGAGATAGCGCGGGGATGTAGGACTGAATAATATATTGTAAAGGAGACTGAGAATATGAGCATTCCGGCGAAAACGTATATTCAGCCAATTGAGCTTAGAACGAAACTGAGATACGTGATCATATTTGCGTAAACCAAATATGAATCTAATGCAAAAATGTTGAAGACGCTCAAGTTTATCTAGCTGTTCCTCCGTGAGATCTAGATAGCAGGCATCAGTGTAGTCAAGAATAGGAAGTAAAAGAGATTGAGCTAATGCAATTTAAGTGGCTGTTGGAAGAAAGTTGCGCAACCTTTTTAAGGATCCTGCTGCGGCAAATAGCTTGCGACTGTGTTTTAAATTTCTTTATAGGAATAGTATTGGCATATACTTAACTACTAATGTATTTAACTGTATTTCTGAACTATCGTGTAAGAAAAGACTAAAAAATCCTTCAGGTTTGGCTGCTTTAACTAAATTGGTTTTTAAATGTTCTCACAAAATTTTCCTTTGTGTATCTTTTAATTTTTTTATACTTAAATAAATATATTTTCACTGACACTTTCATCATGTTTGTTTATTTCTTTTGCAGCGGGTAGAATAATTTTAAGATTTTTTATTTGTTTGCGAATAGGTACGGTACACAAAAATAATAACGATTATTAAAAAACCAAATTTAAAAAACTATGTCTATCTGGAAGATAGCTTCAGTCAGCTGTCATAACAATACTCTTTGATTTAACTGCAACTCGATACTGAGAAATTTTATAATTTAGTTATAACTAGCTTTCTGGGCGCGGCACCGCCCGCGCGTATGTCGGTTATAGTGCAAAAACATTAACCTCTTTTTGTGCAGTTGGATAAAAACTATCCTATGTTTTTCCTGGGTCTCAAACTATTTCCATACCAAATTACATTCAAATCGGCCCAGTACTTTTGGCGTGAAAGCATAACAGACAGACAGAGTTACTTTCGCATTTATAATATTAATTAGTACTTATTTTCTATACATTTTTGTATTCAACAAAACCATACTGTAATTATCTGTTTTATCTAAAAAAATGCTTTAATAATAATTATTTTCAGAAAAACTCACAAACAGTTTTAATAATCTGTGCAAAACAGTCTAATTTCGAAGTGGCCATTTCATAATAATCGACATATGGTCCACAATTTGACGATCGTAAGACGTCGATAAGAGTTATCGACAACAGTACCATACTTGCCATAGGCGATACGATTCTTCAAATTTAGCGATCATAGCGATTCGATAAATTAACGAGCTATACTACGGTACTTGCACTGCAGATGTGATGTCATAAGCGCTACGTAGCCGAAATGGAAGAATTTTCGACGCGATTGACCCTCAGGAAGTCTTGTCACTCTTAAAAAATATCGAACACAATATTAAACACATTTTTAACACATTTTATTACTTGTTTATTCATAGGTGGATAGTCTTTTTTTTGTTTTAAATCTGCTTTCCTTGTACTGTATGACCACATAGCACAGCCATCAGAATTCTGAACATTTATTGCAAACAAACTTAATCTTATAGTAATATGCTTTCTATAACTTAATAACTTTTATTTAATTTAACTGCTATGCTCATCGTTTTTTCTAATTTTTCTATGTACATATTAGGAAAACTGGCAGAAATGTCACAATGTAGGTAGCGAAAAAAAAGTGTTGACCACAAACAAAAGATACATTGTTTTTGTAAAAGTAAGGTCCGCTACAAAGTCTTATCCAAGCCTTAATCTTCTTAGTTTAGCACAAAAGCTTCCAATTATATGTTTTGGCATATACAAAAATCACTACCAAGGATGTTAGTGTTTTGTCATTGAGACCAGATATTTCTGTATTCAAAATTTATTATATTGCAACAAGCAGTGCTTATAGACGTTACTGTATAGTGGGATGCAGACTGACATAATGACCACATAATAAAAACAAACAAAAATGATGAACTAAACAGATGAATTAACCAAAAACAGTTTAATAATTTATATTATTTATTCTAGGTTAGCCTAAACAACAACTTCGACCACATCATCACTTACCATCAGGTGAGATAGTGGTCAAAGGCTAACCTATCAGGCATAAAAAAAATTCTGTAGTAGTTGGAGCAAGGGGTATATCAGTTAAATCGCCTCTATAATTTTCTAAAAGACCTTGTCTGTCTCAAATGACGGTTGTTCTAGACTCTATAACCTTATAGAGTCTAGAACAACCGTCCTGATATTCTAGAATGCGTATCCAAAGCAGTATTATTAGGAACAGATCAAATTTGGTCAGGCATTCCTATACTCTACTCCGTTGCTAGTCCCAGGCATGATTTGAGCCTCTGCCATACGATGAACCCGGCACCCATATGGTGAATCAATGGAATGCTAAGTAATTTGTCTTTTAGGTGGTTTTATGGCACCCCAAGCATTGGTCATTTTCAAAAGTTGTTGGACTATAACTTTAAAATGATTTGTTAATCAATGTTATATTAAACTATTGTCATGATCATGTAGAATGGATACAAAACTAAGCTACAAACATTATAAAACAAAAAATTTTGAATGTCATCTAAACAAATAAACTCAAATGTACAAATCAAACTGTATTCAGCTCATAATAATATTTTTTTTCTGCCATTGTGGTTTTATGAATATTTACTTTACTAAGAGATTGTATTTACCATACATAAAATGTTTTGTTGCAGTCATTTGTGAAGAGTATGACATCCAGAGTGTCAGGGTTGTTCCCGGCTAGCATTACCAGGTGGTTCAGCAGTCCTAGCTCATCTAGTGCTAATGGGTCAGCACCTGCTACTGATGCCACAGACTCTTCAACAGATGACGAGGGCCAAGAAAGTACCGTCATAACCCAACCACCAGCCAAGCGCATGCGCTTCACCACTTCTGGATCCCTATATAACCAATACACACCACCTGAGGTAAGACACTTTATATTACTGATAGGCTAGCCTTGCTATCTTAATAGTTACATGCGGTCGAAGGTGTTGAACTGGCTTAGTGTAATGTATGTGCTAGAAGGGGAACTGCTAGCTCTTTCGTCGGAACACACCATTACATCCTTGGTAATTCTTCCTAAAGTGCCATTCCACAAAATAAATGATTTTTAATTAATTGTATATGAATTCACTCTCAGTATTCTGCTTATAGTCTTAAGCATTTAATAAGCTCAATTCAAAGTTCGTCTTTAATTGTTCTTCACACCATCAAATCAGATCTCCTTTAATAAAATATTCCTGTAATTGTCAGCCCTCGTAAGTTTATGCATCTCAATGCATTTGATCTTGCATGTTTCTCTTTGCCTTATTGATCCAATCTATCATCTGAATTGTCATTGTGTGCTTATTGAACTTGACAAGCATGCAAGGTCTTATAATAAAGTGTGTTTTGCTCAATGAAGGATGCAAATGTAGGGTTATTGTCAGGGTACATTTGAAATGTACTTAATAGAAATAAACACACAAGGCGTTTACTGATGTTTTTCTTGATTATGTAATCAAGGCAGGAAAGTACAAAATTATACATTGGAATTTAAGATGATAGTTGAATCAAATTTCTTGTTCTTGTTGTCTATAGGCTAGCTCTTGATTGCTGTTTAATCTGTTAGTAAGTTATGATTTAATTCAGCAGTCACAGCCCGTAATGTAAATAGGCGGATAGCTGTCAGAACACATATGAATAAGCATGAGAAATTGAGTAGATAAGGAGCTATTTACAGAAAGTAAATGCTGGTAACTAAGTAAATGGTGTACACTTTAGCCACAAGTAAATCCCAAGACTAATTTTACTCAAAGACGGCTAAAATAATGGAAGTATATTTTACAATTTACTTGACTGGAATTCTAAGCAAGATGGCTTTCTCTTCTCCTATTGTTCTTTAAATTATGCAGCAACAACAGACACAAACAAAACTTGGGCCAACTTTATCTCCACATTTTGAAGCAGTGATGGCTCAGTGGCATTGGCTATGGACTGCCGCGCAACAGGTCCATGCATTAAATCCCGCCGCGGGCTTGAGCTTCACTGCAAGGTGGAAGGGAATTTCGCAAATGCCCGCCTAGCTGGCGACCACCCTCAAGTAGAAAATCTGTCGCCAAGCATATAATGGTGTGTTCCGGCAGCAGTCCTTGAGAGCTAGTGAAATTACAGCCACATGAGACTTAACATCTATGTCTCAAGGTGACGGGCGCAGTGCAATTCGTGACTTGTGATCAAGTGCATCTGTTGTAGGCAGAGGTTAGTCCGCTTAACATCAGGTGGGCCTCAAGCTTGTTCCGATACAATAGCATGAAAAACATTGTACGGTATGTATTTATGTACCTTGTTCTTATTCTATTTGGGGGCGATATGTCCTGCACTGACGTTCCGCTTGGGGTGTTTTGTGCATTTCCCCCGCCAGCTTCTACCCAAGCCATCCCAACTCCTTGATATACTTTGGGTCACTGGCATAGCTACTCCAGTGACGTGTGTGATGGTGGTGAGGATGTCGTCGATGAGATTGACTCTTGTAGTCCGGTTGTAATTCGTATTTGTTCAGTGGTTTCGCAGTGCAATAGTACATGCTCTATGGTCTCATCTTTTTGCATACAGCCTCTACATAGAGCTCTGTCTGTTGCTCCAGTTTTGTGCAGAATGTCATTCAGGGTACCTTGTGTATATCAAGTAAACTTATTTTTAAAATGTCCGATTTGCATTAGGTCAATGGACTTTAGCGCTAAAGCAGAATAAAATAGGACAGAAAATCGTACATTTCAAAAATTATATGTACTGGCTATTGTTTCGGATTTGGAAAAACTGAAATATACTCATAGTATACCTTGACTTACCGACCCTGATTATGCAGCGCACACTCGTGAGCCCGGTCTCATCCGCCATTAAACTTCATACTAAAATCATTTAGATTCCCAGCAGAATACGCATCATTAAGGCCTGGTTCACTCCAGCCCTTCTTAGGGTGCATTCGGTCTCAAAGAATCAAAGATACCTGGAAACTAATCAAACAAATCGCAAAAAATGCATATTCTGTTGAATTGTTAAAACTTTCAAATATCACCTCTCAATGTGCCAATGATGTTCATTTATTTATTGCAAATAAAGTAAAAACTAGCCATTACATTTATTTCCTGATACCCCCCACAATACGAATAAACTACTGTGGCCACCTACAGTTACAAGAAGCTCGAGATCATTTCCATTGAACTCCATGGCCTTGTTTATTACAGATTGCGATGAAATTGAATATACTACTATAAACCTAAAATCCAAATGTTCTGTTGGTTGGGTTGGCATTCCGGCTTCTGTTATAAACATCTCCAAAACATATCTTCATTCCCATACTTAATGTTCAATCTCTATTCAATCTCAGTCTCAATACTGAAGTTTTCCCTAATGTATTTAAGAAAGCCATCTACAAGAGTGGGACAAAGGCCGTGTCAATAACTACAGGCCTATTTCAGTTTTTACAGCACTATCAAAAATATTAGATTTTTTTAAAAATTTTAGACTGATTAAATTTATCAATGGCAACAATATCTTGTCAAATAACCGATATGGATTTATAGCTGAGAAGTCCACTGAAGACGCTGGTTTGAAGCTAACTGAAACAGTCGTTAAATCTGTTGATAAAAAATCATAAGTGATCGAAATCTTCTTTGATCTTTCTATAGCTTTTGACACTGTCTCTGTCCCCATATTGCTAAATAAGTTGGAAGCTATTGGTATGCTATATGATATAGGAAGCTATAGGGTTGCTCACTCTATTTTTTGTAATTATATAACACAACACTTGCAGTATGTTAAAATTGATAAATTTGTTAGTTTAAATTATGACCAGACTCGTTCAGTCCAAGGGTAGATCTGACAAGTTCTGTAAGGTTCAAAGTCAAAGTCAAAGTCAAAATCATTTATTCAATTTAGGCGTCTACGACGCTCTTATGAAGGTCAATTACAAATTTTAATATTGAAATATACTACATTGTACTGCCACGTTCAGCAAACAAAAATTATAGAGCCACTGCGAGAAGAACGGGCAAGAAACTCGGGGCCATTCTTTTAAACGTTTTTTAAAAATGTGTTAAGTACATATTATATAGTAAAATTATTACAATACTTAATTTACATTACATAGGTGTTAGGCGCTAGCTTGGCAGAGGCGAACCAGTCCAAGCATTTTTGTCGTTTAAGTAATCACAAACTGTGTAGTAAGATTTCTTTATCAAAATATTCTTCACATGAAACTTGAATTTTCTTTCTGTGAGCGTTGTAATATGTTTGGGTAATTTATTATAAAACCGCACACAATTTCCTAAGAAGGACCTTTTATTTGTCTTTGCTAATCTAAAACATGGCACCGCTATTTTATCTTTATTCCTAGTGTTATAATCGTGAGTGTCACTGCTTGATTTAAATTTGCTCAAATTTTTACGAACATACATAATATTTTCAAATATATACAGACTTGGTAAAGTTAAAATATCAATTTCTTTAAAAATATCTCTCAGGGATTCCCTAGGATCCATTTCATATATGGCTCGAATTGCACGCTTTTGTAAGATAAAGATTGTCTCTATCTCAGCAGCAGCTCCCTACAGTAATATACCATAAGACATAATACTGTGGAAGTACGCAAAATAAACGAGCCTAGCCGTAGCTACGTCTGTTAGCTGTCTTATCTTACGAACTGCATATGCAGCAGAACTAAGTTTTCCAGATAGATCATGTATATGTGGATTCCACTGTAAAGTTGAATCCATTTTAATTCCCAGGAAGACTGTCGCATTGTCAAAAGAGAGTTTTTCTAGGCCAAGCTTAATGTTTGGTTCAACATAAGTAACATTTGGTAAAGAAAACTTTAAACATTTGGTCTTTTTTGAATTTAAGAGAAGATTATTAGCCGCGAACCACTTAGAGATCATAGATAACACATTATTTACATGAATAAGTTCACTATCCCTCCTATCTACTTTAAAAATTAGGGAGGTATCATCTGCGAATAAAACTATATCGCAGAATTTTTTAACCATGCAAGGCAGATCATTTATATATGCTAGAAACAGAAAAGGTCCTAAAATTGATCCTTGCGGTACGCCTATTCTTACCAAAGACCCGGAAGAAGTATTGTCATTTATTCTAACCTTCTGTAGCCTGTCTGACAGATATGACTTTATAAGATCCAGAGCTTTTCCACGAATACCATAATGTGAAAGTTTTAGAATCAGAGTGCGGTGCTATACACAGGTTGAATCACATCGCACTTTATTAGCAGCCCGTCATTATTATTGTATTAGTAATCCCTTATATAATATATTGAATCAAATTCTAAATATCTTCAACTAAAGAAATCGAAACTGAAAATTACAGACTGGCTACAATATCTCTCTTACACACACGCACACACATAATTATACTAGATTATCAATATGTTTAAGAGTTTGATTCTATGTATTCTGTGGAACTAACTGCACCTTAGTTGCTAATGGCGCGTTGATATTCGCCACACAGTTTTTTTTTATCAAAATTTTTCGCGATTATCATCTTTTTTCATCTGCTTTTGTTCATATGTTGAAATTCCGAATAAAGATTTATTATTTTATTATTATTATTGTTCACAATGAGTCAACAATTGTCAAAAGAATGAATTTCACAGCAACTTATTCAATTGCAGACTTCCGCCAGCCACAGTGAAACTACAGAGAGCAGTCATCATTATAATACAAAACAGCTACAAACTGGGCGAAGCAATTTTTTAAGGGAGCCAGACTTTGCTTCAGCTTCGTCTGTTTCGCCAGCTGAAGTGTCAAACGTAGAGGTTGTTACGAGCGTCCACAACACTGATCTCATATACCAGCCACAAAACGTCTCGGCTACAAGACAAACTATAGCTACGAAAAGGAAATCAATATTTGACACACTTGTGTCTAAGGAAGATACATTAAAAAAGCCTTGTGGTAAGTCATAATTTAAACTAATTTAAACCATATGTTTATGCATATATAATAGTGGTCTTTTTTATGGGATAGAAGGGCAAACAAACAGTCAGCTCACCTGGTGGTAAGTGATCACCGTTGCCCACCAACATCCGCAACACCAGAGGTCTCGAGGATGGGTTGCCGGCCTTTAAGGAGGGAATATGCTCTCTTCTTGAAGGCTCATAAGTCATATCTATTTAGAAATACTTCACCTGGCAGCTGGTTCCATAAGGTTGCCTTAAGGCTTAGCCACCTATACCTTCCTCATTCATACTGTGTATATTTTGTGCTGTCAAATATACAATGAATGAAATATAGATAATAGAAATGAAATATAGATAATAAATTGAAATAAAAGTTGTATCTGCCATTTTGACGGACAATGTTGATTTAACCTGTAAAAACCTCGCCATTTAGTTAACTACATAATGTGATTATATGGTATTTTTCAGCACAAACATCAACCAGCTCTAGTAAAGAAGTGAAGCAGCAATCACAGCCATGCTACAAGCCAGCATATTTTGGTTCTCCATTCTATCCAGGCAGGACTATGTATGGGGGGGCTGCTTCATCCACATATATCAACCAGCCGAATATAACACAACGGAAAATGACTTATGTAAAACCGTCAACAAAAGATGAAGACAGTGTCAATATCAGTTATTCTGCTCGTAAAATTATGGACTTGCTTACGGAATACTCCTCGCCTTTGAGTGAAGCCAGGAGAATACCAGTC
This sequence comes from Plagodis dolabraria, assembly GCA_963854805.1. NCBI lineage: Eukaryota > Metazoa > Arthropoda > Insecta > Lepidoptera > Geometridae > Plagodis > Plagodis dolabraria. The sequence continues at coordinate 40,490,092 of OY978440.1, forward strand.
ATACAGAGACATCCTAATAATGCAAATTATTCCTTGGCCTCCACATCACAGAGCAATAGTGGCCATACCTACTGTGAGTTGATTTGATTTACAATTTAAATAATATGCTATAATGTTGTGGATTTCTATGTTGGATAGTGTTATTGAATTTTTAGATAGTTTTTTTCTCTAGTTAAGCTGGGATAAAGAGCTATGTCTTTTAGATGATATTATGTGCTAAAGTCCATATACAACGTGTTGGTACCGCTTTGCCCGAAATACGCAAACGTTAGAGAAAATTATACGTCATGTCATGGCAGGAAAATAACAAAAGAATATAATTATTTTTTAAATTTTGAATTAGGTCTACATTTACTTTCTTTTTTTTATTCAATTAGTTTTTTGGATGGATGTAGTGTCCTGAGAATTCTTATAGCATCCCGAGTGACACTAGATGTAATTTTTTTGGCAGGACATTCATATCTTTTTATTTTATTTTATTTTATTTTTTTTCGGGGGGCTTACAGCTATAGTTACAAGATAATATATATATACATAAGGAGAAGCCACTTAAAAGCCTCCGCAAATGACAATGATATGTAAAATGATTAAACAATGCAATAAATAAACAGCAGGTAAATTATGCACATCTACACTTATCAGCTAACAATTAATCTAATGCCCAGGGCAGGTGCAGGTCGCAGATAACAGGGTGCTTATTGACGCCACACTGCTTGTGAATAGGTCAATGGAGGGGTGTACTTCAAGAGTATTATTAAGAGCAGTTGCGGAACGTAATAAAAATGAGTTAGCTCGATAGTTGGTCCGTGCGAATGGGGTTTTTAATTCTAATATATTTGGCAGTCGTAATAAGATTATTTCAAGACCTATATGACTAAGGGAATTTACCTTCGGTTGGAATCTTTAGAGCGTTGTGAATTTGTTTCCCAGAGGGGCATATATATTATGTACCAATTATTTCCACTTGCTACAGTCTTGGCTTTATGTCTTATTCTCTTCATTTTATCTAATTCTTCATACAAGCCCATCTATAATAGGTACCCATGACCCTAGCTTTTTCCCAGATCATGGAAATTCTCTTTATCCACTCCAACTATTTTTATAATGTCCTTATATACCTTCATGGTGATTCTCTTTTCCTCCATCCTATCATTATGTCCAACCTATCTCACCATACCTTTCTCGACTGAAGTCACTATTGTCATTTACTCCACATTGCTTTCTTATCATGCTGTTCCTCTCACTGTCTTTCAAATTCACACCAAATACACTACTCAAATCTCTCATGTCAATTACAATTATTCAGTGTTGATATTGATCTTTCCCTTCCATACATATAAAGTACTTATAATCATCATGTACTGCAGTGCCTTTTTGTACATATTTGAGCTTACATATTTTTCTAGGGCTGTAAATTCTTGATAAGATTATTATTTTCTTTTGAGTTTGAGTCTTATTAAGTTGAAGCTAGTCTTAGTATGTAGTCATGACAGGGGTTATTTTAATTACAGCATACAAGAGGCAAGAGTTGCATGTGCCTACCATGGCCGCGGTTCTGCGCCTCAGGCAACGGTCACGACTCATGGAAACCACCAAAGCGGCAAGACAAATAATCGCCTCTCACAGCAGCACCATAATGGATTATGCTAAATCTTCATCTTCATGCAAAATGTAAGTTTTAACATATTTTAAGCATCACAACATTAGTTGGTTCGAGAAATTACAATAAGATCTTTCAACATTATGATTTCTCTTGTTTATCTTTTCTCATTGTTTTTGTTATATATCATGAGCTCTACTCAAGCTTTTAAAGTTTAATGCGCTATTTTTTCAAATTTCATATTCTGGTTTCTGGTGGTGGTGTATCTCTCATTATGTCATCAGATTGTCAGGATCGCACCTTTTCAGATGTGAATGCAATGCAGAAGAGCAACAGATGCAAACCTTTCTGTCATCACCTCATCACCTCCGACGGCTTGCATGAATTCAGTTCCTTCACCTGCCTGTACTTCACCATCGTTACCACCTGAGTCCATGTAGTCCATTATTTCATATCTATCAAGTTTAATATATGTGGCACCAATGCTTTCTTTTGGAGTTGGAGTTTCCTCTGCTTTAACCGCCTTTGGGAAAATCTGCAAAAACGGGGTACATTTTACTAAAAACGTGTTCAATAAAAGCTATTTAGCAGCGCTTTAAGTAGAAAACTATTTGTAACTAAGTATTGATGCAATGAAGGTCCATATGCAAGAGAAATATGGATTTTTAAGATCCATGGCATTCTAAGCCACAGTAACCACAGTAGATATATGGAGCTAAAGCAGTACTTTGAATTCGAACAAATGCCCGCATTGTGTGGCCTAATCGACTGTGCTGGCGTTATTTTAGACAGTTTTGTTTAGACAGTATTGACACAAAATTTATCCATTTTATTCTTCGACAAAATATTATGTCTGAAGGGTTTATTCAATTTTCTTATAAAAATAAAAAAAGAGTTTGAAATATATTAATTTGAAAATAATCTCCTTACTGTTGGCCGTATGTTACAAAAGGCAATGCGCATTTTTAAGGGGTTCCGTACCAAAACGGATCCGATTTACTGGGACTGTGCTGTCTTCCGTTTGTATGTCATCATGAGTGTCGAGAATTTCACCATTTTGGCACAATCCCCGTGCTTGTCACAGGTGGTGACCATTTGTCAGATTCCCCTCCTAGTGTGACTTTACACAATTTTAGCTATTTTACAAATAGAAATAATATTACCAGCAGTTCCAATTATTTCCATAAAATATTTTTTTTGTAAGACCATCATCAAATATATAAACAACGAATAATTATTTTAAACAAGTAAAAGATGTAAACATAATTATCTTTAGTCCATGGACTTGAACCCACTCCATTAAATTATTTATAACGGGCTTATCAGTCACTTTGTTTGAGTGGAAGATTCGTTGCGTAAACAACTTTTTCATCCAACCATATAGCATCATTATTATCATCCAAACAAAGAATTTCTCGGGCACGTCTAGCTTTTTGTGTAATTGCTTGTGTTGGTTAGTGTCCTGGCCATTTAAGCCTTGTAACAACACAGAGTAGGTAATATTTTAAAGTTTTTCGTTAACAGTTGTTTTCCTTCTTTCTTTTTTTATTATTATTAATTTTAATATCTAAATACTCAGGTATCATGCTCTCTCTCGTCTCTCATCTGCATTAATTGATATGATTACTATATACACACAAAACTGGAAGCAAAATTTTGCTGTATTCATGTATTTATAAAAGAAATATAATATGGAATCGTATATAAGTAAGGCTAAACGTATAACTTGCTGAAAAAAGTTTTTTTTAAGACTTACTTCACCTTAACACAAAATTAAACAACAAAACATGTTTTTTTATGAAATAATTATAATATTAAAACTTCCAAGTGAGTAAACGCGTACGTACAATGACATGAGTTATTTGCGTCACAGTGGCAATTTTAAATTATTATTATAGCTTATTATTCCGCTTAACAATTTTCTATACATATATATTCTTCTTCATAATTTCATATTTTTTAATATAATATCATATATAGATAAAAGCCACCCCCTTTCTTTCCACCTTTTTCTGTCCTTGATTGTGTGCATTAAATTTTATCCTGGCTTGTTTATTATGTCATGAGCCCAACTTTTCTTCAGCCTTCCTGCGCTTCTTTTGCCTTTTTGACCCGATCATTTAGTTGATTGGTCAGCTTGCGTTTCAGCTTTATTTTAGTTTAAAATGTTATTTTACTAGGAAGTAATTTAATGTTAATCGAAGTCTGCTTAACAGTTAGTACCATAAGGAATGGTTATTTCTTCAAAACTTAACAGTACCGGAGTAGTAGTACCCCAGTACTTAACTATTCGTAAATAATATTTTAATTACAATTTCAGTAGTGCATACAATATAAATTAGAAACAATTATAGATGTCGTTTATTTAAAGTTATTTTAACTCGTTTCAGTATGACTTAAACAATTTTTTTTAGTGTTGTATAAATGTCTTTTATTTTCATTTTGTAAACATCGACACTAGTCGAAGTTACCGCCGTCATTGCTTACTGCGCCAAATAACTAATAGAAACACGTTGACTTGGTAAAATATTCGGCTAGACTGAGTAGCGTAGTACAAATCTCTTTGAGTAAGACCCGCTGTTACATCTGAGTGGAAAGCAATGAGCGACGGCGCTTGCTCGACTTCCAGGAAAGAAGCATCGCTGCTTTGGCTAAAATGGGCGGAACGTGCGTGAATTTAGTTATTTCCTTCGTATAATAAAATCAAATACCTATTTGAAAAATGTAATGTGTATACGTTATAGAAAACACGTTGTTGTTTTTATTATTCAAATACTGATGACTTTCCGTGAAGTATTTACGCCGTACTAAGGGTTTATTTAGTTTTTTAGATATAATTTTGTTTTTTTTTCTTTCGAGGAAAGTCATCAGTATTTGAATAAAGGTAAGTAATCGTGTTTTAAAAGTTCTTGTGTGATTTATAGAATGAGTCCTTAATTATAATATATATAAACTGCATAACTCAAAATTAAGAAATAAAGATACAGCAAGGGATCAAACGAAACACAATTACGTATCGCTGCCTCGGTGCAGGCTTAAATAACAACTGACCCAAGTTTAATTGGTACCAAACAAATTTGATACACCTCTAAAAACTAGTCTGAAAACCCGGTAGGTACTTGAAAACTTTCAAATAGTTTCGGGTGCTATATCCCGTTATAAATAACAAATGAATTTGAATCCTGGATAGCAAACTTCAGAATTCGTGTTACAGGATATATATTTATTGCCTAATAAACACCTCGTTTTTGTGCTTTCTCCTTACTATTCGCTTTAAGCTCCATATATCTGTGTCTATACTGCCTATACCTATTAAAACTGAGTCTTATTGTTTAGTATTTGCCAAGCAACTATTGACTTTGTCAAGATATAAAAAGTTTATCTTTTCAAGTGCCAAGTAACAGTTTTTTTTACAAGAAAAGTTATAATTATAAATATTCACATACTTACTTATATAGGTATTGTTATGTAGACATAGAACATTTGTCTCAAGTGAATAATTATTAGTTTAACGGTTTTTAACTGCACTATGAACATGTGGTTTTTAGGAAATTAATTATTATTCAATTTATACCTAAAGTGCACAGCTAAATAAGTGTTAATATGCGAAAGTAGCTATTTTTATATTAGAAAATAGTTATCATCCTGTCTATTTCGTATTCAAAAAGTGTACTTTTGGAAAATTATATATTAAATAGTGTTGCAAACGAAAATTATGCCGCAGATGGTTATTATCAAATATAGTGATAGCGAAATTACACTTTTCACATTTGAAAACTGTATCTTTCATATGATAAGAATTTAAAAAAAATTATAAACGCATGATATTTGTAATGTATATTATTATAAAATATTTTACTGTTAATTTAGTCCTAAATTGTTTGAAGTTACCAAATGCATGTGATATTAAATTACTATTTATACAATTTATACATATTATTTTGAGTCTTTTTTACCCATATTCTGTTATAATACAAATGTCCTAATGATTACTTTGCCCACAACTCTACCACCACGCCCAAATCTATAAAGCTAGGAAGCTTGATGCCCTTGCTTTTAGTATGCGGGAATTACAATGCTTGCTTTTAAATTAATGTTATGCTTGGTATTAAATTCATTTATCTCAGTTGAGAAGCTTTAGTGATTATCTTCTGCGGAGTGTGCATTGTATATCTTTAACAGCATAATATGTCTAGTACATTGCTTAAATCTAAATAAACTAGTGGCTCCTCGAGCTGAAACTCTATCGAGTCTGCGAGTTAAAAAAAAAAACACATAAACACTATTATATTTAAGTAATAAGCACTCGAAAACCACTAAGGTTTGTGATGGATGCTATACAAAAGCCTACAACGACGATTCACAATCTACTACAGTACTTAATATAACAAATAAGAATTCAACAAAAATAAGAATTCAGCTCAGTAGGATATATAAACAGTTATTTGTAGTTAGTATTCAAAACAAAAAGAAATACAAATAATAATAATCAGTTAATTAATGAATACATAACCGAAGCTGTGGAAGGTGAGTACATATATCTAGCTTAAAACATTACTTTATGCTGCAGAAAATGAGACTTTAATTTATATTCAATATTAGTTGGTGTGATACAATTTCGTAAATCGAGAGGTAAGTTATGTATTAAACGCGGAACTAAGTATGCAGCTGTCCGTTCACCGTAGGCATTGTTTGCACTTATCGTACAAAGCCGGTTTCGAGCAACTGAGCGTGTGTATACAGAATGATGCACCTCTTTCTTTAACGACTCATTAAAAAATAGTTCCTTTAGTAGTATATATTTATGTATTATCTTTAATATACATTCATTGCTTGTATCTCTATCACTAAATCAACAAACCAGTTCCAGTACTGTACTGTATCAGCCGGATTTTCCACTGCTGAACACAGCTTCTCCATTGTGGGGGATTTGCTATAATGCCCTCGCTTGGCATGCGTCTTGGGTATCGCCGTGTGAGTTATCAGCTTCTCAGAAAGCGCTGATGTCCATCTTCTGGTGTGTTACCCATAGTCGCCTCTTATGACACGCAAGGGTAGAGATGGGAGGGGGGGGGGGGGAGGTCTCTACAGTTTCACAAAATTATTATTTAAAAACGTTTGTTTATATCCATATCTCTCACTTGAACTACGATGAATACATCTATTTAAGGAGAAGGGTTAGGGCAAAACATAGAAACGAGGCATGTAGTAGGGCAGAATCACAGATCACAGAAACTAAAGGGAGATATGAAAAGGGGGAGGGGAACGTGTCACAGCAATATGCACAAAAACAGAACACATTGCTCTCGGAAGTAATCGTTGCATTCAGTTGGAGTTAGACCGTTGGCTGCATATCTTATGAATATGCCGTGTTGTTCCGTGGTAATTTGTAAAAATAGAATTGAAAATAGCAACTTTAAGTCAAATGGAATCACATACCATCGGCAAATACTGAAAATAATATGTTTTTATTACTAAAACATCAAAAACAATTAAAAATACGTAAAGTAATTTCTTGGTTTCACAGCGTTTGTGTAATGTAGCTGTGCGCCAGTCGCGATATTAGATGTCAACAGTTTACAATGCTCGCTCTGCACAATTCAAACGTTGAGTTGTAATACCGCAATGTATAATGAAGCATTGAAGCTAACAGAATAGGTTCAATCGCGTGGTACGGCCGCTGCTCGCAGTCGTGAGTTAGTGATGCGCCTCGCTCGATAATTTCAGATTGGTTTATGTTTACAATGTTTTTGTAAGTTGTAATTAATTTTAAAATAGTCTTATATTACACATAACTGAAACATATATAATTATCAGATTCACTAAATCACGAAAAAGAATACCCAAAAATGGTCAAAACGTAAAATTTTCAATAAATATCCACTTTTAACTGAACAGTCAAATACTTATCATACATTTTAACTTTCAACAAATTATAGAATGCCATATTAATGCATTCAATTTCGTAATGATGCTGTTTTATCATAATAACTTTGAAAACAACATTTTCCACAAATCTGTATTTTACAATAATCAATCTACGGACTTCATCACCATGGACATCATTATCAAGACGTCCATATGTAGTCAAGTAGTGTATTACCTATATTACATAAAAATTCTAGCATAAGCTCTTATCGTTTCCCATTTTATCGACATGCAATCCCTATCGTAAACGTATTTTTTGCATTTTTAGTGGTAATGTACGTACATTACTTGTGGCCTGGTATGCGAACGAATAGCCGCGCTCAATGCTCCGTGTGCACAACGGGCACAAAACGCAAAGTATTGTTTCTATTTTGTTTACTGTGTGTAAGTGAGCTTTGAATGCCACACCAGGTTTTGTTCTGGGCGCTTGGGATTGCCATCTCTCTAGATCTCTTTGGGCAGAATTAACACCCGAAACAATTTAAGAGGTAAACTTGGGTAAGGAATTCTATAACTTCGTCCGAATGTTTTCATAATCCATTTCTTCAAACAGTAATAAAAAATGAGGATTATAAGAGTAAAAGCTATTTTCGCCTCCTAAAACATAACTACTAGTTCAGTTAAAAACCAACTTCTTTTGCTCGCAAATATGATCAGACAATATTAGTAAAGCAGCATGCTATCTATTGATTCGAACTCATGCACTTCTTACTAAATACATACGCGCTATCAACCGCTAAATGCACAAAATCAACTGGCTTTATTTTAGTCCGAGGTAATTCAATATATATTGTTTTTTACCTGGGAATTTCCCTTCCTTATGTGCCTGGGCGTAGTTTCATTTAGTTACGTTATTTATTAATAATTCTGTTTCGTCCGATACCAGCTTTAATTCGACGGGATCATTGTAATCCTGTCCTGCTTAATATAACCCGTTGCAAATAGAGCTGCTTACTTTAATAAAAGAAGGGGCATGTGTTAATATTTACCTTAATTCCTCGATATTAGTTTCATATTTGGTCAAATATTCTTAAAATTCTTGTGGCAGCTTTTACTTCAACATCTGCTATAACTTTATTAAAACATATTAAGTTACGTAAAAAAGCTTGTTAAAGCTCTTTCTTCGTATGAAATAAGTATTCAAAACGAGGGAAAATTTTAGTCTGACGATTCAATGGTACCACGGTTAGAAAACAGCACGGAACCATGTAATGGTACCACGACAAATGAACGAAAGATCGGACAGACGGACAGACCTATGGCCAAGGATCAGTAAGAAGGTCTCCAGTACAGGACCCTAAAAGAGAAATCACTTTCGCTTGCCTACTATTATTAGAACAAACAATCTCACAACCGTTTTGCATTTTTTTGAAATGCAAAACTGTAGTAAGTGTTTTATTGAAATATTCATTTAATGTTTTTTTATATATTTGTTATAATTATGTAATTAAATCTGGATTAACGCAAAGTAAGGCCTGAATCTATGTATTACTCAAACTAATTTGACAACTTTTAGAGATGTGCAGTGCCCAGGGCGCAAAACATATAAAAATAGCATCACAGTCAAATGATTTACGGGTATTTTATATTTTGTAATTCTATTAGGATACCAAAATACCTTATGCGAAGCATATATAAAAATCATATTAATTTTACTACTCGGATATTTAAATTCTAAATACCTTTTTATATTTGTGTTGTTGTTTTAAGATTTTGCTGTCATCATTGTCAAAGCTAGTGGCATTATTTGTTTGGTTTGACGTTTATAACGTGACTGTCGCTATAAGCAAAGAAACAGGATATTTTATGGCCTTAAGTATTGTAGATTATGGAGCTTCACCTCCAATTTCACAGTAGAATTATTAATCTTGTATTAGATTTTTTCCCTTTCTACAGCCTGATATCAGAATTCATAATACTCAATATCATGGCGAATTTTAAATACTATAGTCTGTGTTTTTTAACAAACGAGTACTGAGTATGTCTCTCTCACGTTTCCCATATTGACAGAGTGAGATGGGTCATTGCCGTCATTGGCACCTTTGTTCTTGTTTTCAAATTGTTAAGACCCGTTCATATTGAATATTTACTTCTAAAATGTAGTGTAGTAAAATTTACGTAATTATTTTGTGATGTAAATTTGCATACTTAGTATATTCGTAAAAAAAAACTGTTCACGTTTATGATATAAAACAATATTGTAATAGTATATATATTATGTAGGTACATACTAGAAGATATAATCAAATAATTCTTCTACAATTCTTGTAATCTTAAAAATTATCGTCATCCTTCTGATGAACTTTCTGCAGATACGTCAATAATAAATTACTCTAACATATTTTGTACATGTATGATTGTCGACTCCATATTTTTTTTTTCTATCTTGGTTATGACATGATTGAGACATGGCCACCATTTTTATCTATCCATTTTAGCTACTCCTTGCAACAAAAGAGTTCAGACTTCATAAATCTTATAACTTTGTTATTTACTTGAGACTAAACGAGTTCAATTGGGTTGAGCTCACAGTGATACGTCGGCAAACATATGACGAGACGATTTTTTTGACTAAGCTTACGATATTTTTGTCAAAACGTTCTTTGTTTTGCTTATCCTGATTCAAAAGTTGCAACTTTAGTATTGATTCGTTAGAAGCAATATTTTTCGACGCGCAGGTAGTCAAAGACAACTGTATGTAACTACAGAGTTCGTGTGGAACGGACTTTATGTTGATTACGTGGGCCAATAGCAACGCAGTAAAATTCTTGGTACTCGTTCCCTAAAAATAAACATACTATACAACATCATTGGACATCTCTGGTGACAATATTTACTTATAGATAATAAGTTAAATATTTACATATAAGTTATAATATATATTGGTATTTCTGTGGGAAATTTTTTAAATAATGCTATAAGTAGATGTATTTCTTATTATTTTTTCTTTTTTTAAGAAAGTAACGTCATTCTATACTTATTCCCTTAGTAAAAATAACAGTACATTAAATACAAACTGTAAAGTATGTTTTTAGAACACTCCGTTATCTATTTTAAAAATAAATGGGCGGTATGCCTTTATTAAACAAAATACTATGAACTATATACAACACTACAGCTACTACAATAAAAGCATTTAGACACTTATAAGTCATAGCAGACTCATAGGCAGTCCAAATGCTCCAGCCCACTCCCAGTTGGCAGCGTGCCCAGCATGCTGGTAGCATGCTGGGCATGTTATCTAGAACGGAAGAGAACTAGACCACCCACAACACAGGGTATCCTAGTGTGGGGGCTAGTGTGAATTAGTCAGTAACTATGAGTCAAAAGTAATAGAATGGAAATAATTTAGAGTATAAGTGTTTTTGGTAAATTTTTTATCGTAACTACTTCTGTAACTTATAACTAACATTTATAGTATTTGTTTTTCCATAATATTGTCTAATCAACGTAAGAATCTGTTTTGGCACAACAAAAGTATATTATTAGTAATTATTTATATAAAGAATAATTTGTAAAGGTTTCAAATTCGGTAGCTTGCTCGCCTTCAATTGAATATTTTCTGTTTAGTTGTAATTTTAGAGTCAGCAACTTCGAGACAATTGTCATTAGTCACTACATGTCATCTACATGTCAATAGTCACTAAGCATTACATTTACCTATACTGAGGCATAACTGCCTGATTTTTTGCATTTCGGCTTTTCTATTCACCAATAAAATGTACGTAATAATTACAAAATTAGTTAATGTGTAAGCTATTGAAAATACCTATTCAATAAAGATGAAACTGCACAAGATCCAATTTTTGTTTTCTAGTTGCATTTTGTCCATTGCACCTTAAATGTTGTACTCCATGCTGCCACGTAATCACCGAAAGTTATGATCTCTATTACACATCTATTGAAATACTGACAAAGATACCGCGTGGGATTGCTTGGTATGCTATTTAATACAAACCATTTGATAAAATTCATGACCTGTGGCTTCCGAGCCTTGGGACACAAAGTCGAGATTCTTAGAATTAAAACTAGTAGACACAATCATAAGTACTGCCTCATATTACATTTAATAATTTACTCCGTTGTCACAAAATGAGTGATTTCCCGTATGTCCCGTATATTTCGGATGTATTTCAATGTCCTCATTTGTTTGTTGCAGTGATTCCGTAAAAGAAACAGACAAAAGCACAACCAAATTGAAAACACGCGTTACGAGGCCTTGTCGGAAAGAGCCTCTGCACGAGATGCCTGAGCCGGTGCAGTTGCCGACGGTCGTGCTTCAGATAGATAAGGACAATTTGCCAAAGTTCTCTATTAGCCCACCTGCCCAATCACAGCCGGCTGTCTGCACATCTACGCCGCTTCACACGTCGTACACGCCGGGCTTTCAGACTATGTTCGCGAGCGCTGCGCCTACGCACACTGCTGCCGTCAGCTATAAGAATTCTACCGCCCAGGCCAAAACTTCCACCACGGAATCACCGCCGCGCAATAGCATTTTCAAGTTTGCGGCTCCCGAGAGGGTAAATCTCGATCCACCCCCGAACGTAGAGACATCTTATCCCAAATTCGAGTTTGGATCACCAGAAAAGAATGTGGACAAAATGGAAGAAATATCAAAAGAAAAAAATACACAACCGTTCTCGTTTAGTAATAAAAAAGTCGACCCTATAGATACGACACCATTGGTCGCTAAATCTTCCGATGCGACGGATTGGAATTGCCCAGACTGCTTGGTGAAGAACAAGATGGTCGAGAAGTGCGTTTGTTGTGGCGCGAAGCGACCGTCTGCAGTCAATAACATTGCTTCTAAACCAAACGCGGGCAAATGTACAGTGTGCCGATTCGCTGCTAGCCTTCCTGACAAGGACAAATGTATTAACTGTGAAAAAGCGAGCACGCAAGGAAATAAATCTATTCCTCTGCCGATCCCTCAGCCGGCGGACCCCACCAAGTGGAAGTGCGAAGGTTGCTGGGTCAGTAACGAGGAGAAAGCGGACAAATGCGCGTGCTGTGGCTCACGGAATCCAAAACTAGCAGCACCTATAGCTCCTGCAAAACCGGTAGAAGCAGAAAAGGATTGGAAATGTGAAGATTGTTGGATAACGAACAAGGGTAGCGTAGAGAAATGCGCGGCCTGTGGAGGTGTGAAGTCAGGTATCAAGCCTGCCGCCCCTGCTGCTGACAACGTTGTCTCGCGCTCGCCCTTCGGTGGCCAGCGCGACCCAAAACTCGCTGATATCGCCAAAGCGCAGAAAGCCAAGTGGGAGTGCTCTAGCTGCTTAGTCCGTAACGAGCCTGACAAACTGGAATGTGTTTGCTGCGGGATGCAGCGCGAAGGCCTCTCCAAGGAAATCACTGCCAAACCGTTCAATTTTCCGAAAGAAAGCAATATCACGTTCAAATTCGGAATAGAACCTAAACAACAGGAAAGCAATATAGCCAAACATACCGAGGGTGGTTTCAAATTAGAGCCAACGAGGAAACTGGAAGAACCTGAGACTAACAATAATAATATGCCGACATTTACGTTTACCTTGCCCACTAAAAAGGGTGAAGTGGACACTCTGAAATCTATACAAACGCCAAAAGCTGCTTTTACATTTGGCATCCCAAAGCCCGTGGCCATCGACGCAACACCCGTTGTTCCATCGTCGTTTGGCGCGGAAAGCGCGAAGTCGGCCGTTGAGGAAAAACCACAGGAGGTACCGAAAGTAGACTTTAATGCGACGCCACAAGCGCCAGTGAAGGCGTTCGGATCAGGGTTTTTCGCGTCGCCCGCGGCCAAGTCAATTCAGGATACGCCACCGAAGTTCTCATCATTATTGCCGAGTTCTACTCCATTGCAAAAAAGAACGGCGTCCTCGAACGTCGAGTCCAAAGAGTCGTCGTTACAGCAGGCGTTTTCGTCAGCGGGGCCAAGTGGTGAGCCAGCGAAAGTGCCAACGTTTTCGTTCGGAGCTTCATCGAGCGCTGGTAGCGCTGGTAGCGGTACTGGAATTTTTGGCGCGAGTACGTCAGTCGCCATCACTTCTGTGTTCTCTTTCGGTACGGGACAACAAAGTGCGCCGGTTACTACTACGGCAGCGGCTCCGACGGCACCGCTATTTCAACCACCAGAGAACGCGTCTCCTGCTGTCGCTATGTTCGGCGCTATACAATCGGGCACTCCCGCTCCAACTCCTGTAATCGTGCCCGCAGCTACAGCTCCAGCCCCAGTCCCAGCCCCAGCCCCAGCCCTGGCCTCATCTGCAACCCCACTCTTCAGCTTCGGATCAAACGGACCGACCGCACCACAAACGGAAAAACCAAAATTCAATTTCACTTTTGGCACCAATAATTCTGAAGCGTCGGCTTTCGGTTCTGGATTCAAGGGCGCGTTCGGTTCGACGGATAACAGCAGCAATGCGAACGCGTTCGCTATGCCGGCGCCCACGCCGATCGCAGCAAACAACGAGATGTCGACGTCGATGGGTGGCGAGCATAGTGCCACTCCTATGCAGAACTTTGGTAATCCGCAGGAGAATATGTGGGGCAGTACCGGATTGACGACTAACATGTTTGGGAATAATGCGCAGACGCAGAAGCCGCAGCCGTTCACATTTGGCACGCCGAATCCTTTCAACGCAAGCGCGCCGGCGAGCGCAGCTCAGCCAGCGCCCTCGCTCTTCGGGAACCAGCAGCCTTCGCACAATCCGTTCGGCATGTCGACTGAAAACGGCGCGCAGCCCGGATTTTTTGGGAGCCCAGCGCCGGCGAGCCAACCAGCGAATATTTTCGGCAATGTGCAGCAACCGGCCAGTATGTTCGACGCGACCCCCGCACCTCAATTCGGCACCCCTGCAGCATCACCCGCCTTCGAAGCACCGTCAGCAGCGCCAACGCCTACCTTCACATTTGGAGCACCTCAATCTTCTGCCGTATTTGGATTCGGAGCACAGGTATTTAACATATTATATCGTTACCTATATCTACATATATTTTCGTTTCATATTTTGCGACATGACTTTTTCCTTAGTGCTAGTCTAAAGTCCCAATCCCTGAAGGACAGGACATGGTTATCCTTAACACCAAAGAGTTCTATATCACTGAGGTAAATGCGATCTTACCCGGGTCAGATTAGCACCTACCCCTTATCTTTTTATGGAAGTCGTAAGAGGTGACTAACTGCCCAACGTGCAGAATACGCCCTCCCTCCTTAATAGGAGGCGTTTGTGCAATGGTGGACGTGTAAAAGTGAAGTGAAGAGACACGTCTTACGCGCTTAAATATGAATCTTTCAAACGGCTTATTAGCAATGTTGCACATAGTGACATAAGTAACACCAAAGCGATGTCAAGTTGTTACTGATTAAATTTAATTGATTTTAGAATCACGTTTGTTAAGTAGGCTATTTCTACTTCAGTTATATAAAGGTCTGCTTGTCCCTTGGTAGCATCTTGAGCTTCTTCTGGTAGCAGCCAGAGACATTAGAAATTCAAGGGTGGAGTTAGGTCGTGCCCGTTTATTAACTCTAGAAAGACAGGAAAGTTTACCACCTGCAAAAATAGGACCAGTAAAATGACTACACAAATGAACATATTAATATCTATTATCCAAAAAATTCTAATATAACAACAGTGAATCAATCAATATAATATACCCAAATTTTTGAAAACCATTGTTTGATTTGTTTTGCAACAGCTGTGAAGTGACTTTTAGAGGTAACTTTATTAGTTTATTATATACACTTTTGACTTTATCAAAATTCTTGTGCTTGTACAGAAGATTGAAAACTGCGTTGAAAAAATAGACGTAGATACCTTTGGAAATTTCAGTCACGATTTCAAACAGACTAGAAGTTTAGCACTAAACCTAGTATAAAATTTCTTCATCTCACATTGTTTATTTGTATATGATAATTCTTGTACACATTAAAAGAATTTAATCCAACTAAGTCCTGATTTGGAAAAAAAAGCCTGTAAAATTTATTTATTTAATTACATGGAAAACCAACAGCTAAACATAGTAGTAATAGTAACTAAAATAGATCCATAAAGCCAATTACAGGTTTTCACGGATAGTATTATAATAAAATATATAAATGGTGTGAACACTCAAAAGATGATACATAATCAAGTTTAACAATTATATAAGTGCCTGCCACAATAAATTTAGATATAAATGTACGAGCCAAAGTGTCTTAGAATATATTATTATATAATTATGATACATATATGCAAATCTGCTGTTTTCTACTACATAACGAAAAAAGTAGCATTCAAGGTGCGTCTTGCCGTGGGAACACTACTCAAATATAGGTCAATATTATTCAATTTAGTGAGTCTGTTAAAAGTTCTACTCGCTCGCACTAATTATTTGTGCATATTAGATACCGGTCCTGCTCAGTTATTATATTGTGCAATGCTTAGCAACAACTTTGAGTAGTTTCCATCTGAAGTGATATTAAGAAGAAATATGCAATGTCATACATAGTTTTAACTACTTATATAGTGGTCAGAAAGTTTCAATATCATAAGTCGAATATTATTTAAATAATTAGAATTGATTGTACTATCGACTGACTGCTTCTGTCTTTCTAGTGTTAACAATATCAACTATTTACTAAATCAACTGGAGTAGCGAACGTTATAGTCAGAATCACATACAATCACATATATTTTCTGACAGTTGTCATAGTATATTATATAATGGAATAATTTTAATCATATTATTTTAATCTTTAGTGTCTGTACAACCACTAGTTTTTTTCCTTTTATAGGCTGGCACATGTACTTTCAGTCTGAGCTGCCAATGAGTCATTGTTTTAATTTCTCATGAAACCATCTTAAGCGTAGGTGGGCTCGGTAACCACGATATATAAGTATAATCCATTCTGTATTTAATTTTTCGACCATGAAAGTCCCTTGATACAGTAAAAACCTTACACACGGTAAATGGGGCGATACTGCAGTTCTCAGAGCGATGCCGAATCGACTGTAGGTTTATGTATGTAGTTCTGAAGTGATTAATTAGAAGTGTGTTGGTCATACATTTATTGCAGGATATTTTCTTCTGTATGTTTATGAGCTTTGCCTGCAGTTTCTTTTCGCGAAATAGTATCAGAACTTTTATGAAACCCCCAAGTTATAAGTTCTATACTAGTATTTTTTATATTATACCGTATACTGATACGTACGTACGCACTACACATTAAAAAAATTACCTAAATTTGAACAACTGCGTCGCGAACAAGCCTGTCGCTGAATATTTTTTTATCGTGCACGTAGGGTACGTCTATCTATGTTGTATAGAAGTCTTTCGTTTGAATGCCTTGACCAGTAATGTTTGCAGTCGGCAAACAATGTTTATAACATGGAACAAAATACAAAAAATTGTATACCAACAAAAAAGTAATGTATATTTTTTCCTTAAGAAATTTTCTGTTTCACCGACTAGACCGTTTTGAGAGAGATTTTTGCACTCGTTGAATCCCGTGATAGTCGTTGTATTGAACTTTGTCTAATAGGAGCGCAATCGCTGTTTTTCCCGTCAGTTCATCTTATCATCAAATCTTGATTTGTTTTTGTAGGTACCACCTAGATGTACTTATCTAGTGAAGTTCGGATTATCGGTGATCCAGTTAATAAAGCGTGATACATGCGTTGATAGGTTAAGAGCCACTAAATAAGCTACGATACCAGCAGTCCTAATTTTACAATATAATTTACAGGCTCAGCCGCAGCAACAGAGCGGCGTATATAACTTCGGAGCTGGTTTGGCCGGCAATGCCGCCGGCGGTGGTATGGCTCAGACCATTGGCGGGAGTATGATGGGCCAGATGGGCGGTATGATGCAGCAGCCGCTGGGCGGCGTGCAGTTCAACATGGGCAGTGCGGGCGGGACCGGTGCTGGAGCCGCCAGCGTTCGTCGCGTAAGGAAAGCAGTAAGGCGCAATCCGCAGCGATGAACGCACTCCCACCGATCCATTAGAGTAGCAACCATTACTCCTTTACACTCCACAACAAATATATAGAGGAGAGAGCAAGCCCTCGCTGCTCAAATTAATCCACAGGCTTTATCAATATCTCTTTTGTTACGTGTATATTTGAATGCGGATTGCTCGAACATTTAGTTTTAAATTGTTTGGTAGGAAATCTTCACCTCGATGTAAATTTTATATCTTTGATGTCATAATGTTAATACTGATAGTAAGGTTTTAAATAATATTTGACATAATAGATGAGGAAAATGTTTTTACTAACCTTGGTTCCGTAGATGAGCTAATAAAAGTAGATTATAACCCAATAAAAATTTAGTGCAAATGTTGACTTAGTATGAAATAAAGTAGAACAATATAGTAGAACTGCTATATTTTCATTAAAAAATAACCACCAGATCTTTCGTATGTCCAAATACAAATCAGATTTTTGTTGTATATACATTTTGGATTTGCACATTGCCTCGTAGAATTTATTTATAAGTTATTATGTACTGCTCATATTGAAAGACGTGTGGATCCATTATTTTGTTGATGGTGATCGTGTATTTAGTAACAATAATAGACTAGGCATGAGTGTGACTTTGCAATAATATTGCATTGTATCGAAAGACTGACTAGTGAAAAATTTGAGGGCTGGAAAGAGTCTGGATGAAATCAGTGAGTACTAGAGTTCCATATTATTTTTGACATTATAAAAAAGTAGTATATAATGCGACATAAAATTGATCCTTTGAAGAAATATATCTGTATACAGTATAAACTAACTGCTGTGTAATCTGCATTTTCTATTGTAACTCAGAGGATTCAGTATTAAGTATATATAAAAATGTACATAATAGGTGAGTGTGTATTGATGTCACAGAGATGAGGCAACATAAATTATTTTGGTACCTGCTGATATAATATTCGACGGAAGTAATAGAAGGTATTGATTAGCATGAAAAATGGTTTAAAAATACCAGTTGTTTATTTTAAACCATATAGTTAAATAGTAGTGGGAAGTTATTTACGTCGTGAATTTTCTTCGGATATAAAAACTATTTCCCAAATTAATGTAAAACGTTGGTTTATGTTTTTAAAAAAAAAAACTTTTTAGTTAAAATCTTCATGAAGTATTGAAATAGTAGTTTAACGCACAAGCTGTTTTATTTAATATTATTTATAGTTTATCTACGGAACCAAATTGCTTTTTTTTGTATTTGACTAAATATATTTGTATAATTTCATAATATTTTTAGTAAAATCTTTGACCTTGACTTTGTGTCGCATGGACTAATTCATACTTATATATTTTTTATTTTTTTTTTTGACTAGCGGCCCGTCCCGAATATTAATCAAATATTTTAAAAATCATAAATATTTAAACACATAATGTAGTTATTTTGACATAATTTGTAATAGTAAGACATATAGATTTTTTTTTAGATATTGTAGTCCTCTATAAAATTGTATTAAAATTACTTTGCTATGATGTCATTAATTTCCGCAGCGTACGCAATATGTATTTTTTTGGTATTCACATATTATATTTCACATGTTGGGTTACAGTATCAAAGTTTTCACACGGATCCCCAACTTTTTTGACAATATATAGCCTATGTTCATCGGGGATGATGTAGAATTCTAACAGTGAAAGAATTATTCAAATCGGTCCAGTAGTTTTAAGTTTATTCTTTACACACAAAAATAAAACCTTTCCTCTTCATAATATAGTGTAGATGTAGATTTCACATTGATTACTGTACTGTTTTTCTTCGAAAATTCTTATTTTGTTATACTGAGGGCCCTCGTGTACTGTGCAATAATCCGGATAATATGTTATTCTCATGAAGTAGCTCATCTCAACCTGTATTTGTTTCATATAACTTAAAACTCTTCACTGGGGCCATGTTAAGTACCATATCTCTAAGCATTACATACATTAAAGTTTGCGTAAATGCACCAACATAATAGGTACCGTATCGTAGCTATATTTGCGTATTGAACTGTATCACACCGATTGTCCACTGCTGAACATAGCCTCCACCTTTATGGGAATTTGCCGCCATAATCCTTGGCAGGAGTCTTGGGGATTGCAGTGTAAGATACCAGATCATCTGAAAGTGCCGTTGGCCCAATTTCTAGTATTTTACTCTTAGTCGCCTCTTGCGACACCTAGTGGCAGAGAAGGGGAGGCGATATTCTAGTTATATTTGCATACACATATACCTACAAACAAACCGTACAGTCAGTGAGCTCTTGTACCATGTACATATGAAAACACACTCAACTTACAAATTTTTAAAAAGTTTAGAATAAAATGAATCAATAGTTTGGAAGTGCGCGAGCGGCATCTAGGTACAATATAAAAAAAATAATAATAGCCAGTTAATAACTCTACATAATATCCTATTGACTCTATAGACACTTTTGTCGTAGACATGCACATGTCAAGTTAGACTAGTACTGAATAGGCAATGCAAACCGGTTACACCAATAACATAAAATCCGGTTTTTTGCATAGTTGCAATTGCAATTTAAAACCCGGGTATTATTTTTACGTAATTTTTGTTCGGTTTTTTTAGTATTTTTTAAACAGTTTGCAATATTTGAGTGCTTATATATTTTTTAAAGCAAGCTGAGTGGATTTGTCGTCTATATTATTGTTTATAGTAAAACGGCAAAGTACTATAAATTTGATGCTTTTGTCTGTGTGTCTATCAGACTGTCTCGTGGCATAGTAGTAACCATATACTACATATATATTTCTATAAATACTTAATCTAACAGTTAAAATCAACGCATTTTATCTGTACAGCAAGTATTTGAGAGAAAATATTAGGAGAGCGGTAAAACTATTGTTTTACATATATCTATTGTTGTGACAGTTGGGCCACTAAATCGTAAGCAAGCCAATGTTCTTCACGCTCTAGAGCAGTTTCTTTTGTTTTCTCTTCCTTAAATATTCATCGGAAAGGGGTCTGTGGGGTTTTGAAATTCTGAAAATGTGATAGTGGTCTGTGACTGTAAGACGTTTAAGAAGTACTGCTCTAGAGCGCTATTTATTTTTTTACATCTTACAATTTGGACTAGCTGTGAGCGTGCTTTTGGTACTGATAGCTTAAAACACACCGCACCCAAAATCTTATCATCTGTTTCCTAAGTTTTAATCAGAAGTGAACTGAAATCTTTGTTAGGCCAAGGCAATGCAGGGTTTGAGTTCTTCATACAGGGGAATTTAAAAATGTCTTTCATGTTCACCAAATGTGTACGTCAGTTACTTTATAAGGTATGGCAAATATTTTTTTTTTTATTTTATCGGTGTGGATTTACCGTCAATAGCAATCGCAGAAAGTAATGTATTGAAAATTTTGTTGATGCCTTTACCCCGATAGCTACATATTTTTTCTAAATATTCCTGTTACACTGCAAATAATAATGAGTGAGTATGCAGGATCTAGATAATTTCAGTTTTAATCTAATTACCTAGTATGGATATTCAAATGTTTATGGATATAACTTTAGATCAGAAAATATTAGCATGAAATACATAATATGTGCATGAAATATTAGTATGAAATACATAATATGTGCATGAAATATGTGCGTCACATGGAATCATAGAAATATTCACTGCTACATGTTATATTTTTGGAAAATGTAAATATTCTGTCGGTGAAGAAATGTATAGTGTATTAAAGTACGTAGGTTAGTGCTGTTGATAAAAAAATAATACATTGCACTGATAGACAAATCACTAAAGTAACATAAAATAAAACTAATTAAGGTAATGAATAGATTCAGGCGTTACTTTGCGGAAATACATATTTAATAATAACAAAATATTTTTAAAAGTATCTTAAAAAAAACATTAAATAATATTTAAATAAAACACTTATAAAAGTATAAAAATATATATCTATTGACAAACGACTCGAGACAATTATCTCGATCGTGCGCTCGGTAAGACCTCCTGAAGGTGCTTCGTTTAGAAGCGAAACTAGTCAGATATTCTCCCGGTTAGGCTGCGTGATGTTTATGACGTCACGTAGATAACAGGAAAATTAGGCGGAATTGTCACTAGAGATATATTTTTTACTTTTATAAGTTTTATTTAAATATCATTTAATGTTTTTTTAAGATACTTTTAAAAATATTTTGTTATTATTTAACTAATTAATATATATTGAAAACTGTCTTCTATTTTTATTTACTAACACGCTTGGACTATCTCTGATTAATGTCAAGTCGTTCGTCAAGTAACTAATTCCTTAAGAATAAGGTAGAATTTAGAATATTTTTCACATATATAACGATCGCCCGATTTGCTGCAATCCAGCTTAAGCCTCGGTTTTTCAATTATCAGATAGCTGCTATGCCTAAGATGAATGTAATAAAAAGCAATATTCTACGAACAAATCGTTGTTTATGTAAAAGGAAAGTTAATTTGCTTTAGAGGGAAGGATGAGTGCGAGAAGAAAAGTTTCAATTCAATAATTTTTTGCATTAAAATTTTAAGAAGGATATATTTTTTATCTATGCTATATTATTTTTAATATAATAAAGCCTTTTCAAATTTTTCTGGCATTTTTGTAATTTTCAGGGTATATTTTGATAATTTAGTAATAATAAAAGGAGGAAATCACTGGGGCGTGTTTACGTTAAGTGCGCTGGCCTAGACTAAAAAAGGTTTCAGTTTTGGAGGAGAAACTGGAATTGAAAAGTTGGCACATTTTATCTGTGTGATATTTTTATCTGTAAATTGAAAAACAAATCCTAAGTTTAATGTCTCGATCTATTTATTTACTGATTTTTTATACTTTGACACGGTTATAGTGCAATATCTGGCAGGTCCACAACTACAGGTTGAGAGTTGAGTTTGTTTGTGAGGTAGGTGGCGTGTGAAACAGGTTGAGTGACGTCACGCCGCGTGTGTTACAACATTCCGTAAAACACTCACTATGTACCTCGGGACTAGACTCACTTGAACAACAGCCCAGTAATAATTGTCAAATCATTTTATTGTTAATGGTAAACTTTAGCAAACCTTATAACACCGCCGCTGTTCTGCAAAATGTATGTGCTCATACAGAGTCCCTCACATAAATATGTCGTCAAGCATGCGTCGCGTTATAGAAATTATAATTGCTTGATATTTCACAGTCATAGCGGACGGGCGTTATTAAAATTGAGCCTTTGTTCCGTGAGTAGGTTTTATTCTCGAGTACTTCTGACTAATCGTTCGTATTTTAAAATATAATGTGATAATTTTAATATGACGTTATATTTTTTGACAAGGTTATTTTTTTTTACATAGTTGTGAAATTGGCCGCTGTTATTTATATAAGGTCACTTTTAATTCATCAACAATACTGCGGGGGGTGGTGTAGAATCGATAACTGAATGTGATCCACACATTTTTAATTTTCACATAAACAATTCAATACTAACTATTGCCTAAGCTGTGGCGCGTTGACTTTGAGAATGATAGCGACGACAACACTCGCGGCCGCCGTGGACAAGACTCACACATACACACACGTTCTAGGTATTCTAACGCATTGCGAGGGCAATGAACTCGGTAGGTATACCTACGCATTGCGAGGGCAACGAACTCGGATGGTTTACCTACGCATTGCGAGGGCAACGAACTCGGTAGGTTTACCTACGCATTGCGAGGGCAATGAACTCGGTAGGTATCTCGGTAGGTATACCTACGCATTGCGAGGGCAACGAACTCGGTAGGTTTACCTACGCATTGCGAGGGCAATGAACTCGGTAGGTATCTCGGTAGGTATACCTACGCATTGCGAGGGCAACGAACTCGGTAGGTTTACCTACGCATTGCGAGGGCAATGAGTCTTGTCCACGGCGGCCGCGAGTGTTGTCGTCGCTATCATTCTCAAAGTCAACGCGCCACAGCTTAGGCAATAGTTAGTATTGATTTTGTTTATGTGAAAATTAAAAATGTGTGGATCACATTCAGTTATCGATTCTACACCATCCCCCGCAGTATTGTTGATGAATTAAAAGTGACCTTATATATGCATGCGTGTAAATTGCGTCTTTATTCGTTGTATGGTGAATTTTGTTCGTTTTATATTCTTCACTAACATATTTGAATTTAACGAGAGCTCAAGAGTTATTTCATTTCACGAAGATGCACTCTAGCCGTTGTTCCGCTACGCGCGGGTATGTCCCCATTCTTTTGTGTGTTGTTATATTGCTTTGCACTTCAAGGCCATGGTGCACTCAGTTAAGCGGCAAGAGATACATAAAATACCGAAATTAGATATATTAAATTTGCCTTATAGTACTCAGGGAACCGCTCGTTTCCCTCGACCCTAAATGTGAGTTATATTATAGTGGAATACACTAATCGAAAAAAAAATTAAGTATATTAGTTTTTATTTTGATTGCTATCTTGCAGCGAACGTGTGCACTAACTTCCCGCCTAGAGTCACAACCTCACATAGTGCAGTCAAGTTGAATCTGTTATCGAATAATATTTGGTTATTTTAGTAAAGAGGTATTTAATACTCCCGATTTGAACAATCCTTAGCTGCGAGTTACATAATATAGGAACAAAATAATATACAAATAAAAATGTTTTTCTAATTGAAAAGCACTTAAATAGCTTTACACCGAATTAATGACCCACAATATCTTTCAAGACCGAATTAATAAACTATGGTGACTTATCATTAGATGTACTAAATGCCTATTATTAACGTAGTTAAGTTGCTGTCTGTATGTTGTTTACTATGTAATATAGCTGCAAATTAAGTACATAACTTGATCTTCTGTGGCCTACAACAATATGTATCGGCCGAAGAGATGACGTAGACTTGAACCTTGTAAATAGTGAATCAAATAACATAAAGTTGGCCATATCCTATGCTACCGCTATGATATAAAAAAAAGTATGAACTACCCTCTCAAATATTTTTATTTCTGTTTCATCCATAATCATTCCGTAGATGTATAAGAAAGCTGGTCTTTCGTATTAAATGAGTATTGCCTATTGTACACAAAACGTCGTTTTTTTTTTATTATTATGACTTTACTACTAGCTTAGCTGTGTTGGGTACAAGATTTAATATGTATTAGAGGGTAAAGAAAAATAAAACACCGAAAGGGACGTCTCCCGGCTTGCCTCGTAAAATGTATACGAAATTGCCGTAGCGCTTGCTTGTATCCACATAGGATTATTATTGATAAAAAGAACTACTAATTATATTGATAAAAAGAATGTACTTGTGTAAAAGTTATAAAAAATATTGTTATGCGCAGTAGTAAATGATATCATATAGGTAACGTTTATATGTAAACTGATGTCGATTAGTTTTTTTAAGCCTGCCCTTTCACTCATCACGCCTAGTTAAGTGCATTAGTTGTATCTTTGTTAGCCATTATTTATTAAGTTATGATAAGCAAAATATTGCAAGAGGAGGTTACACTATTGTATATTATTTGCGGCAGTCAGTCTGTTTTGTTAATGATTTTGGTTCAAATTGTTCTTTTGGTGGGTGATGACCACCGCCGCCGCCTCCTTAGCTGATGTTTCGCTTCTTCATCGCTTTTTTTTTGTACATAGATAGTTAAAGTAGCAGTAAGTATTGTTGTAAGTGATATGTAGTCGCATTTGGACTCTCATATATATCGTAAAATTAGTGTACCTATTTTTACTTTCTTTTTAGTAATGTGAAGTTGACGAGAAAGATATCCAAATGTGTACTGCACATTAGTCATTATGTAACATATAATAATGTAAGTAGATATGTAACAACTATGATTAAAATAAATGAGCAACGGAAAGTTGGGGAGCAAAACTAAAATTTCGTGTTGTACAGACGAATTGTGCTATGATATAATGATGTAAAAATGTTGATAAATGTTCCAGATTAAAATGTTGGTTATAAAATGAATTTAGCTTTGTTCCTCAATGGAAGACAGCGATTAAATTAAAATTTGATTTTTTATTACTTTTCCTTCTTACTACCCTGTCATATGCCTTATGAATTCGTTCGATTACTTAAGTAACTTGATAATTTTAGATTGTGTTCAAATATAGAGATAAAATATTTAAGTCTCGGCCTCTAGTAGGCGTACAGCGTCGCTACTTTCAGAAGCAGTCTCAATTCTTGGAACTGCCTGATGTATGGAAATTGGCTTTCACACGATTAGTTGCGACTCTGGGGAAACTTCCGGTTTTTAGGCCATGCTTTGCTCACTAGGTTGTACAATTATGTTCCTCATATGTACCAGTACTATGTGATACTGTTGCGCCCATGTCGATCCACATATTGTATCTATTCAGAAGAATCGATCAAAGTAATTGTAGTCCGAAAGGCAGATACTTTTGTAATATTAGGTACATACTATTGTGACCGAGGTGTGAAACGAGGGACGTCGAAATCTGAGAGCTCTGTTTGGCATTGTTAAGCCGAAACTCCCAGACCACAGCTAAACGTAATGACATAAGTACCTGGAAAAAATGAGAGAACTTATAAGGTAGGTACGTAGCTACGTAGGATTCATACGAACTACAAATTGATGAGATTATGGACTATATTACAATACATAATATACTGGCGGCCCGCCCCGGCTTAGCACGGGTAATTACGACTATAAATTGAGATGTAAGCTATACTATCTTTCAATTTGGATCACATTGCACGCGGTATGCAAATCAAATTTAAAATCGGCTCAGTAGAGTAGTTAAGGAGTCCAGCGCGGGCAAACAACGTGACTCGTAATTTTTATATATAAAGAAGATATTCTTGAACCGAAAACTACGGTTATATATACATATATATATATGTATGTGTGTGTGTGTGTGTCTTGTTAAATGTGAACATGAACTTGTGTGAGATTGAGTCCGAAATCAACGCGGTGACTGAGAGTTACATTTTAGTTATTTTTTTTTACATATTCGTAGATACTACATAGTGGGATGCCGGGATAGAATATCACCCCCATCTCTACCCGTTGGTGTCGTAAGAGGCGACTAATGACCAGAAGTATATTCAACTTTCTGAGGACTGCGATCCCCAAGCTGCCTGCCAAGCGTGGGGATGATGCAAACTCCCCCATATTGGGGGAGGCTGTGTTCATCATTGGATTAACCGGCTGATAAAGTACAGATACATTACTATACACCTATTACATAGTGAATACACCTATTACAATTACTGTACCATTATTGCCACTTACAAAGATCCATGCTCTACGCCGTAGAACACGCTACGATCGTCTACGCTTGGATAAGTTAGCGTATACAGTTTTGTAATAGTCAATGCTAAATTATTGACTAGAATGCTCCTGATGATTGAATCGATGATAAAAAAACATATATTTGCCTGCCTTTGATGCCAAAAAAGAAAAGCTCCGGTATTGAAACTTATATTGGTGAGCTTAAACTTGTTCGGACTGTAAATAAATTGCTGTTGAATTTATTTCATAATTTAAGTGTTTTGAGTGAGACAAACAAACATCTGCTAGGCAGGTAGGATTAGCTTCTTTAGCAGGGGTCCACCTTGTTGGATATCACTGCTGAGTCATGTTCTGCCCCGAAGTAGTACCTACCATTCGAACAAACTGTCTAGGCAGTATATTACTCCTAAGTCCTTTGTATGAAACAGGTGCCATGTTGTATACTAGGCAAAATATCCAGACCCTGAAATGCCACTGAGAAATCATTTGTGATATTCTTTTGTTTATTATTTTATATTACCAATGCTCCCTTCCCTAACTACCGATCTCACATAGACTGTGTGTATCGACTGTTATCAAAAACAATAAACAAAAGGAAATTACTCTTCCATCCGGGACAGGACTCAGGTTCTCGAGATTTTAATGCGACGCTTCGCGGCACCACGAAATTACTGGGCAAACGAGGCTTTAGAACGGATGTCTAGGAGTGACGAGCGCAGTGCAATGTGCAGATCAATGACACTGCAACTGTTTATGAGCAGACGTGATGCTTACCATTAGGCACCGTTTCGCTCGTCTTGTCACTTCATAGCATAAAAAAAGTAGGTACTTTATTTCTGTTTCTCATGTACCTAAGCCGGAGATTACACGTAAATATTCAGTTCAGTCCGTGACCTTGATCACGATGAAACTGATGTCCAATTGATATAAGGGCGATGACACACGCTTTATCAGATTGACCTTTAGTCCAAACGAAAACTCGCTATAGATAACACGCATTATGGATTTATTTATGTATATGGTTTTGGTAAAAAACTAGCTAAGTGCGAGTCGGGCCTTCCTATATTTTAGGGTTTCGTATTGAGTTATAAAAGATTAATTGTAAACGCTGTCCGCGTCTCAGCACTACGTTATTTAATAATATAAATATATTAAATATTTAGGGACAAATTAGTACCACTATGACAGTACCTACCATGATGCTGATGGGTGTGATCGGTGGTACGGTGGGTCAGAGGCGAAAGAAATGCTTTTAGTTATGATCAGAGCTTCCAAATTATACCTACTGTAAATTAGTGTTTTAATTAGTTATTCAAATATATTATATAGATTTTTTTATTATTAATATATTCATTTAGATTTTTTTTTCGTATATGGTTTTCATAATTTAATTATTTAAATTTTATAAAAAATAAAAGATACATTATTCCTAAATAAATAAATAAACTTCAGATTACAAACTAGTTGAGTTTTTGAGGTAGACCATGTAATATCAAAGGCCTTAAATTTACTACTTTGACGCCTTTACTTACTATTTTTTGTATACATATAAAAGTTACGTGTGACATTGTTTGTCCGCGATGGACTCTTAAATTACTGAACCGAATTTAAATTTGATTTGCACATCGTTGCAATTTAATCCAAATTGAAAGATAGGATAGCTTACATCTCAATTTATAGTCGCAATTACCCGTGCAAAGCCGGGGCGGGCCGCTAGTGTAATATATTTTGTAATCTACTCAATGAGGTCAAGAACAGGGTCGGAGTGGAATCAGCAGGCTCTAGCCCATGTTGATGAGTGCACTCAATAACCTGGCGCCCTTAGTAATGCGGTCAAAATGGAATACTATTCCATACTAATATTATAAATGCGACAGTAACTGTCTATCTGTCTGTCTGTCTCGCTTTCACGCCAAAACTTCTGGACCGATTTGGATAAAATTTGGTATGGAAAAAGTTTAAGATGCGGGATAGGGTAGTTTTTATCCAACTGAGCAAAAAGAGGTTAATGTTTTTGCGCGATAACCGATAAACGCGCGGGCGAAGCCGCGATCGGAAAGCTATTTAAATATATTTTCATCTGAGATTATATGGAAATACTTAGTGCATTTTAAATGACGTTGGAAAGCAATACTCGCGGAGTATCCGAGGTTCGGTGGGGTAGAAGTGCTTTATATGGTGACTAATTACGTTGAATCCGCAATTTTGGATTTGTCCTACGAACTTCTCTCATTCTTACTACTGCATGTACAATAGAATTGCACTTATTCGAATAACATTTGGAACTCGTTTATGGATCGCTACTATACATACTTATAGTCTTCAAGAATAGGGTTGCATCAGTCAAACCAATGACAAGGCTTTCGCTTACTCTCGTACAAATACGAGTATCAATATCATTCAAAACGCAGTCACAATTTCATTCGCATCTATATTGTAGTACCAGAAAAATATTTAACAATATTTGTTTTTAAATTATAGATATCTTTTTTGCTTGCTTCTTTCACAACGACCAAATAATTACTACAGGCAAGATGAGATTAATGAATTTGGCGAGGGATAAAGGAGAGTAATACGGGTTCAGATGTGATAGCTATCAAAGTGAAAGTTGATGTTATATTTATCTATTTTAGTAGTTTATATGACAGCTGTTTAAAAGGGCTTTATCTCTATTGATCCTAGACCACTAGTTCCTTTACAAAAGTTTTAAGTCTCATGTCATCTCGTCACGCGATTTATATTATACTCTCGGCAGTAGTTAAGCATGTTTACATGATTATCGATTAAAACGACATACCTATCTATAACAGATGACAATTGTGACATTGCGTGTGTGAATTGATGACAAAATTCAAAATATTTTTTCTCCTCATCAAACTTTCGACAAATCGTAGTAAATATTTTTTTCTGAGCTTGTTCGACGGTAATTATTTCTAACGTACTAAATGGACCTACGGGCGTTCATATTGTTGAACCTAAACTGTACATATATTTATATATTATACATATAATGTTTATCTATGTACATTCCCTTAATAACGAAAGTTGGTAGCCTGCTTCGCGCCAAGAGTAACTGTTTTATCCAATTTGGTTTGCAGTTGCATATGGCGGTGTTTTCCTTATATTCACTCAAGGGTGCACCAGTAATAATCCTACGTAATATTCAAAACTTTAAATACACTCGAGAGCAATGAATCCGGGTCACTTAAAGAATCCTAAAAATCTCGGAAACTAAAAATGCTAGGTTAATGCAATAAATTGTATTTAATAGACAATGTAATAC
Organism: Plagodis dolabraria; assembly: GCA_963854805.1. Lineage (NCBI taxonomy): Eukaryota > Metazoa > Arthropoda > Insecta > Lepidoptera > Geometridae > Plagodis > Plagodis dolabraria. Next base: position 40,520,080 of record OY978440.1, read on the forward strand.
TCCTTAAATGAAGGTATTAAAACTTCTTAGTTATTGTAAAGTTATATCATAAAAAAATCAAATTTGAAAAAGGGCCACTTTCGAAGATGGAACTACGAAATTACAGCATTTGGTTTTGCTTTTGTTTGTAATCTGTCATTTATGTGGGTACATAAACCATGTTGATAGTGCTCTATATTCATTATTCAAGCTGAAATTATGTCGCTTACGCCTGAAGAATGCACCAGAATATTTACAATGCTGGAAACCGGCCGGAGTCAGCGCGATACAGCCAGGACTGTCGGTGTGTCGCTGTCAACAGTACAAAGAGTTCTCCGACGTTACGAAGAAACTGGTTCTAACCTACGCAGACCAGGAACGGGCAGAACCAGGTGTACCACAGCACGAGAAGACCGATACTTGGTGAACACCATGCTTCGAAATCGCTTTCTCACAGGAACTGAACTCACCAATCAGTTTCGACGCCTCGGAGGAAGTAACCCAAGTGCATGGACAGTAAGACGTCGGCTTGCTGAATCTAACTTAAAACCCCTTAGACCTGCAAACGGCCCTAAACTGGAGCGTGGGCATCGTATTTCGAGACTAAGATATGCCCAGAGCCACGTAAATTGGAGTATTGAAGATTGGTCAAAAGTTATGTTCTCCGACGAATCAAAATTTATGCTCTACAAGCACGATGGAAGACACAGAGTGTATCGAAGACCAGGGGAAAGATTCAAGCAAGCATGCATCGAAGAAAAAGTAGCCTACGGTGGTGGGTCTGTACTTGTGTGGGCCGGAATTTCTTCTGAAAGTCGCACAGAGCTGGTGATCATAGAAAACGGCTCTTTAACTAGCGTAAGATATGTGGAAGAAATCCTCAATGATCACGTTGGTCCATTTATGGTCAATTTAGGTGAGGATGCTATATTTATGCATGACAATGCCCGACCTCATACAGGTAGGATTGTGAATGACTACCTTCAAGAGATGAACATTACTCGTATGGAGTGGCCAGCGCGCAGCCCGGATATCAACCCGATCGAGCGTGCTTGGGACGAGCTAGGCAGATGCGTAAAACAACGAAACCCTCCCCCAATCACGCTTCGTGAGCTCAAAATTGCTCTCACAGAGGAATGGGAGAATATTCCCCAAAATCGTATAAGGAACTTGGTGTACAGCATGCCAAACCGCGTAAACGCAGTAATGGAAGCACGAGGAGGCAATACGAAGTATTAAAATTCAAGAAAATCGTAAAAAAGTTCAAAAATTTCATGTTTCCTATTTTTGTTTTAAGGAGAGATCAGCAGTTTTTTTCTTTATGTAATTTTGTGTTAATAAAATGTATGGTGACTCATATTTTTTTTACTTTCATTTAAGGAGTATTACATTGTCTATTAAATACAATTTATTGCATTAACCTATCATTTTTAGTTTCCGAGATTTTTTACATTCTTTAAGTGACCCGGATTCATTGCTCTCGAGTGTATTACTTACAACTCAAACAAGTGGCGTCCGTGCACCCTAGAGCCCGGAACATGCTCTAGAGGCGGGGGTCAACATCCCGCTTGTGGTTCGAAAACAAAGAACTTCCTTTCGTTGTAATATTATTCGCCTGGTAGGCATTAAAATTGTAATGTTAGATAGTGATAACCTTATTTTCAGACATACCAGCCAAGAAAAATATCAATATTGCATAAACCGTGCTACGACACCACCCGATCAGACAATACTAACATACATACTAACCAACCATGCCATCATCGGCCACTGAGTTACAAGTTTCACGCATGCGCAATTTCAAGTGGGCGGAGATAGCTCACAAACATCTGCCCTTCTCCTTTGCACTACAGCACACCCCGTATAAAACTCCGCAAAACTTAACAATTTTTTATTTCCAAAAATTATAAACATTTTCCTTCAATAAAATTGTTTTAAAAATCTGTGAGTTATTTTAGATTGGCAGTTTTAATTTTATATTTTTAATTTCCATTTTACTCGTAAATAAAAATATATGAAGTTTCAGTTCTGCATCGCGCAAACGAAATTTCTTCCGAATTGTAGCTTATATAGGATCTCAGTTTTAACACTCTCGGGAGGTCCGTAGCTACTACGTAACCCGGCGCTGGTTGGGAGCCGGTCTAAGTCCCAGCCACAGAGTAACTATTACTAAAGTTACTCTGGCCCAGCGTTGTGGTGACGTTGCAGGAGGTTTATGGCAATGTTGTCGAATATGTCAGACGAGGCTTTGTTCTCAACACCACGTCAGTAGCTGATTTGACCTTCTTTTGTTAGTTTTAGTTTATTTAGTCAAAAATTAATTAAACTGAATGTGGTATTTTAACGCAATAATATTTTGGAATCGTGTAATGCAGCTAAATAACTGGATAAGTTGTATAGTAATTTCGTGTATCTCCCGAACTCTTTGTATGATTAGTTAGCCCACTGTACAGTTTAGCACAGTGGCGTTACATTTCAGCTCCTAATAAAATCTTTATGATAAATCAGTTTCTAACCCACAAGTTTTTTGCGTATACAAGGTAAGGCAAAAGTAATATATGGTTACGATAAGACTGTAACATATATATTTCTGTGCATAGCACATGCTTTTATGTTTTTGTTTGATGGTCACTTTTTATCTTTACAGAAGCCAAAACTGTATTAGTTTTTGTCTGTCGGTCGCACGGTTCTCTTGGGCGAGGGGATGAAAGGCTGCATGTGTACTGTATCAGCCGAATTGCCCACTGCTGAACACAGTCTCTCCCATCATAGGGAGGGTTTGCCATAATCACGCATCTTGGGGATCGCAGTGTGAGATATAATTTCCTCAGAAAGCACTGCTGCTCACCATCTTATGTGTTACCCTTAGACGCCTCTTACGACAACGACGGGTTGAGATAGGCGGGTTCTACCCCGGCACCCCACGGACAACATGTGTACTTATTTGTAATTCATTAACGCGTAGTCCGATGTTATTCATCTTTCTTTGTTATAATATAAAGAAGGTACTTTAAAAATTGTGTTATGAAATTAAAAAAAAACTAATGCATAATGAATGGATCAGTATTTTACTAGGCAAATACGTATACTCGTACCATCATAGAAACCTATTTCAGGAAAAAAATAACACAGTTTTCTTTGTATTCACGGAAATATAATGGAAGGCGAAAAGAAATACTCAATTTCTTCATTCCTCTATCTTCTTTCCATACTCGTTACTCAGATATAATAAAGCCCTTTTAATCGCTTGAATCACATGTCGCTTAAGTTTGTTTATTTTTACAGTTGTCCTCCGAAAGACGAAATAGTCAAAAATTATAGTCTCCAAGATATTACAAGCTCAAGATCTGATGAAATTACTTTCTTACCAAACAAACGCCACCTGGATGAAACCTCTTCAATACCGGGCGTATTTGTGTTCTTTGCGGCGGCGACATAAACGTGCAGTTAACTCTAAGCTGCTAGTAGTGACAGCACTCCACGATAGATGGCAATGCGTGGAACATATAAAAAAAAATAGTTCATTCGTATATTCAGCCACTGTACAAACAACTAAAAAAAAACAGACGGTAAATTAGCTCTAAATATATTAAAGGCTTTATTCACAAATTTTGAGAAATTAATGTTTGTATTTTATGCGCAAAAAGAGAGAATTAGGACAATGTTCTGAATCGCGCCAGCAAAGATTAACCGTGTCTGAAGTATATAAAGAATGCACAACGATATATGTACTATCCAAGAGCGAAGGGGGCTGCGGGAGAACTGGTTTGACGCTAGCAGTTAGTCTGCAGGCGTCGAACTGGGTAGGTGCGGCCCACGGTCTGCGGTGTCACCTTGCCGAAAGTGAGTTAGCACCGTATATCGTTAATGTTAATGCGAGGTTCGGGTTGTAAAACCCGAATTAACGTCTGGTACCTACTGTCGGAAGTCCCTTCGCTCTTTTGCTTTTTGTTATAATTTAGTATTCTTAAAATGGCCTCATCTTGATGGTATTTATAGAATACATAAACCCCAACGGTGGTAACTACATACTTCACCGATTATATTTTGAGAAACATATAGCTAAGATCATCTTCAAGGTGCAAATAGTCACACGTTATGGATCTCGATTGGATTACTCTGATTTGTAAGTTAGAAGGTTAAAAAAGTTTTAAAGTGCTTACCTACTTTTTAATATAATTTTAAAAACAGTTCATTCAAAATGATATTACAATGTATTTAAGGTAAGTGCCTCAATCAGACAGGTGCTGTGATTCTAGGTTATAAATATAAATATACTAGCTATCCGGGCGCGGCTCCGCCCGCGCGTTTGGCGGTTATCGCGTGATAACATTAACCTCTTTTTGCGCAGTCGGATAAAAACTATCCTATGTTTTTTCTCGGGTCTCAAACTATCTCCATACCAAATTTCATTCAAATCGGTCCAGTAGTTTTGGCGTGAAAGCGTAACAGACAGACAGACAGAGTTACTTTCGCATTTATAATATTAGTACTGATTAAAAAATTTAATACAATTATATTTAAAACCTAAGTTTTAAACATAAATATATTTAAAACCTAGAATGCTCAAAATCACAGCTTAGTAGCGTAGTTTTAGGTATAAGAGAACCTCCTCCTTTTTAGAAGTCGTTGAAGCGTTTGGTATTTTGAATATCATCAATACATTCGTCATACAAAAATACAATTTATTTTTGTAGCAAACCAACGTTAGTCTATGCTAAAATATTTTCGATTATTCAATTTTTAACGTTTTTAAATACTCGAGCACAGACGACCGTAGAATTTAGTTCTACGGCGCCGGCGTAGAGCTCTACGGCGTAGAGCATGGATTTATTTCGTAAAACTTGGCCTGTTTTACTATTTGGAAGAAGCAATATTTTTGTATGTAGCAAGCGCCGTATTCATTAGGAGATAAAGTAGACTGTAATGCGTGTGGCCCTGTAATTTGGGCAATTGGGCTTGCGTAATATCGTGTGGGTTTCATCCAGCCTTATTATTAAAAAGCTGTACTTAATCTTTTGTTAATCCCTTCTTAGTCTAAATTAAGGCAAGCTTAGGCTTTCTCAGTATTAACGTAGTTTTAAAAAAGGTATTAATAAAAGTGAATTAACGACTGAGTTGAAGTGAAGGGCTATGCCTTAATTACTCCTCCGATTAAGTCTGTAATCGTTCGATTAGTAAGGACTATATACATACATAATCGTACTAATTTGTGACGTATAACGTTTTATCTGTGGAACTGTACTTATGACGTTTATTTAATTAAACTAAGCCTTTCGAATATTTTCAAATATTATCTGTGCCGAAGTAGGAGAAAACAGTTTTTTACCTTATACCGTAGTATTATTATAATATCTTCTATCCACATTTTGTAGATTTTCACCACAGAAAAGAATAGTTTTTTATATCTCTATGATTTTCACAATAGCTAAAACCACTTGTTTTCAAGTTGGTGTTCAGTTTTGGGCGCCTAGCAAATTCTTACAGCAAATTGCATGTTATCTTCTACGACGAATCATTGTGAATGTGAAGGCTTGTTAGAAATAAAATTGTCAGTCAGCATTTAATTTTTGTTTTGATATATTCCATAAATTTACTATCTCATCGATACCTGATTTCACCCTTGAAAGTTGGTTAGTACATAATACGATCAAAGATCGTAAACAAGATCAACCTGGCTCAGTTGACAGAACTTACCGTTAGGTGCTTGACCGTTGATGGCCAGGTGGTCATTCCCTTCATGCAGTGAAGCTTGGACAATGAAACGCAGCCATTAACATTACCACTGTGCTTTGAGTGTTATAATTACAGATCGTATTAATGCCGCTGATTAAATTATAATAGTCTTACATTGAGTCCGTTCTGAAGATGACGGACCAACCTTGGATTCCATCACTGTTATATGAGTCTTCAGTTTTTCATATTATTTCATCGCATCAGACGCTACAAACGAAGCTTTTATCTAAATTATTAATAAATAACAAAATAAATAATAAAGCATGAAACTTTTGTTTTTTTTTTTGAGGTTTTATGTCATTATAATCCCAAACTAGACGTACTATGGTAGGAGTAAATTTATTCATTATGGATAAGTGTTTATTACTATGATTCTTGTATAATATCAAGTTCATATTCGGAGTTGAGCACATGTTACTACGCGTTTATAAATAGGCAGATAAATTCTTGAGCGTTGAACTTAGGCAGCAAAAGTTATTGTTGTTTAACTTAGCTGATCGTTTAAGAACGGCTAAGCAATCATCGCTACGAGCGCTGCAATTACCAACTTTCACTTTTTATCATAAATGGAGGGATGGGTTATTACAATACTCAATACCCTGAGAAACTATTACTCCCTCATAGTAAGATAAAAATGTCTTCTGTAAATGCCTGCAACATGTTTGCGAGAATGTTAAAAGCCCTATCATTAAAAATCACAACATTATCCAACTCTTGAAATTACATAATTGTCTGGTGGTAAAAATATATCTACCTATAATAATAATATAAAAAATATACTAACTAAGTAAGCAAAGTAAGTTTTTAAACGTTAAGAAATAATATACTTAGTTATACAAAAATAAAAATAACTAAACTAACATGTAATATTTAAACCTTTTAAATAATTGTGATAGCTAAATTTTGTGTAAAATGTTTACCATAAACTGGAACCGACTCCAACACCCAAAAGTGTGAAATAACTTGGTGAAGTCGGTAACTAATTAGGTTAAAAATTGCATGCCAGATGTGGTTGAATGGTAGACTTTTTAAAATAATATGTCACAATTGTATCTACGATATTACCGTAAGCTAGTAGTTTATTGTGTCGATACAAATTAGAACAGTGCTGTTATTTAACTCACAAATATACACACAAATTTAATAAAAAAATAATAAAACTTGCCATAATAGTTGTGTTAAGTTATACCCTAATGGAGTGAACTAGCTCTCACAAACACAGGGAATCCTACCGTGAGAGCTAGAGTTATAAATTGTTATCTTGATGAAAGTTTTAAATTGCAAACATTGTTTTAGTTTTAGAATAGTTTTTAAGATAATTAAGGCCAACATTAACAAAGAAAAATAAATAAATTTGAAATTAGAAATTTGAAAATTTACTGACTCGAAAACTTGAAGTCTAGTTTACAAACAAATAAGAGAAAGTACAAGAATGTACATGAATAAAAATTATGCCATTTTTATTACATTGGTATCGTTCGCCTCGGATCCATGGATCGATTTGTAAATGACCTCAACACTCAAAACAAAAACACTATCATATGAAAATTATTAGAACGATTAGAATTCGTATAAGATATTTCAATAATTATAAATTTACAAATTATTGGAATACAAAATGTTTTGCGGGAATTGAACCCGCGTCCCTCTGATTTCGCGCCGGATGCTTTATCTACTAAGCTACCGGGGGTACGGCTGCGTCGCCGAAATTTTGTACTCCAATCGTATTTCTTAAACCGTCATAGGGGACGGTACGCGGCCATCAACCAGACTACTAGACTTCATCTGACCGAAAGAAGTGTTTTTTCAAACACTTAACTCTCGGAATGGGTTCAATTCCCCGGCCCGGGCAAAACATTTTGTATTCTAATAATTTGTAAATTTATGATTTTCGCGTAGTACACGGTAGTGCTTGTAATGATAATATATAGAAATATTTCAATAATTGTATGCCTATTTGTTAAACGAATTTCATTGGTTAAGTCTTCTGTATAATTATAATAAATATGTAAATAGAAAATTAACATAAAAACGAACGCTTCACGGCGAACAATGTTTTAAATTATTGAGCGAGTCAGATATTGTAAGTGTAGGTATCCACACGTGCTTATCTCTGAACACGGATATATGTTAGTCTGCCTATTTGCATTGTGGTAATCATGTGCGTAATCAATTATTTCCTAATAACTATTTTTATTTTTGAAATCCTTTTACTCTTCCCCCAATAATAATAAAATCAAATATAGTGAAATAATAAAAATCTACCAAGTGCGGGTCGGGCGGCGGGCCTCGCTTTTCAAAGTCTAAGTCATCTTAGTCTCTTATCAATACGCTTTTATGGATGTTATTAGTATTTATTTCTTATTTATATAGAGAAAATGCGTGTCAAAAAAAACTATAATTCACAACCCCTTTTTAGTTAGTTTTAAGGTTATTATTTATATAATATTTACTACCATTAGGTTCTAGATGATCTCTGTCGCTTGGGTGCGAATTTTTTTTAGTTTTGGCTACTTTCTCGTGTGAATTTCTAACCCAATATTTTTTGAGGGCATATATTTAAATAATAGTTTAAAATTTGAAAAAATAGCAAAGAAAGACTTTTATATGGTAAAACATTTTTATGATCGATCCTCTTTCGTTGAAACATAAAATAAATATAATCAATTGATATTTTAGCCTGTTTTGAAAACCGCATTTTTTTCTAAATGTAGGTATGCTATATGCTATAATCTATGTCATGTATGTACTTATTCTAATTTAAATTGTCTGTTGAGGCAGCGGTAGTGTATGGTAGTAAGACCGAGACGTATGGGAAGATCGAAGACATTACTTCAGTACTAAATAGCTTTACTTAAACAGATTTTTAGCAAAATATGTTTAGATTGTAGCAATAAGAAAATTATATATTCATCTTGATCACATTACCTAAGGCTAAGAAAAGTCCGAAACACGTTTCCTTATAATTTTCTCGATAGAATAAAATAGCAAAGTTGACTCTAAATTTCATTTGTAACGTTAATATCTTATTTTTTTCAGTACGAATGTGTATGAAAATATATTAATAAAATAGTAAGGCATTATCAAGACGGTAAAAAGTCACATTTTTGATTTATGTTACCAGTTTTGTGTCATCAAGCTTCCTATCGGATTTTACCTAAACTGATCACCATAGCTGCCTCTCTTTTACTCGTCTACGCAGTCCGATAGTGACGCCATTATACTCGTAGCATTTGACTACGACGTACGGGTTCTCTTTGACCCCAAATGCAATATACGTCCGTCTATGTCTATCTAGCCCTAACATTCACTAAACGTTTCTGAGACAACATTCCTAGAACGGAAGTCAGTCTCTTTCAAAAACTATGACTTTGCTAATGTCATTAACCTAAGTCAAATAGCTGCTCGGGAATGTCAAGCATTGTCCGATCGGAGCAAATCGTGCGCAGAAGTCGAACATTGTCACGAAACAAACGTTTGCGTGTTTTAAGAATGGACAGCGCCACCTCGTCGATCGTCGGTCTAAGTACATGTGAGAAAGGATTAATTAGTACCAAAGAACTTCGCATGATGGAGCTACAAGTATTGTCATTATACTTTGTGAGAAATAAAGGATTACTGGTTATTACTTTATTCTGTCTACCCTTTAATGTTGCTTTGAACTTACTGACGTTAGTCATATATTGTTGACATCTTAGTTGTTGGTAAATTGAAAACGAGTGCTGGAATAGACTAACAACACGGACAATATTGGGAAAACTGAGCACCTGTTCTGTGTCTCCATTCATCATGGTTTTCCATTATAACCTTAAATAGTGTAAGTAGTTATACTGGTTTGTTTACATTTTCGGTAAGTATCTAATTCCATGATCCAGTATGGAGACATTGGCCAGTATGTGTGGAATGGTATATGTTCAGGATTAATGAATTACCAAAAGATACCTGTACCACACGTGACTCATGAATGCCCATGACCCCAGATGACCAGATCATATGACAAATAGACGATCATCTTATGATGGTCAGGGTTTGCGCCTTGATCTGAATGTTGGACAACGAAAGAGGTGAATAGTAGAAGCATGCTTGTGCCAGAGATACTTATTATACGAGTGCATAGATCCTAGACTGGGAAAGATAAGGACTAAGTAAGAAAGTTTATGAGTTTGTTAATACGTATTAGGTACATATAGGACTAAGAATTTCACACCAGTGCCAGAAAAGAGCCGGTCTTCATACAAACGTCAAAGGGTCGTCAATATTTGAGGTTTTATAAATAAGGAACTATATGCATAATATCGAATGTTCTTGAGTTTTATTACATTATCTACGACTATATTGATACAAATTTGTATTACGACTATACTGTTACAGATAATTGACTTGAAAGACATAGATAGCATCAAAACAATTTTATGTAATTTTTTTCTTGCCTGATAAGTTGCAAATTTATATTTCTTTGCAAATTGCAACACTGCAAAATGGCTCCAGCCATATATATATATATATATATATATATTTTAATGTATCGAGTAATTTAACATTCGAGTAAAACTAATAGAATAATGCGAAAGAAATTACAATTTGAGTGCCTTTATCTACGAATAAATAATTTATCGTAGGCCTTCATACTGTCTTCTATACCTACCTCATATACGGCAATCAGAATATTACTCACGATCGTATTTGAAATCGCTTCGTGTAGACGTAAAACGCACCTAACAATATTTCGGCTAGCCTACGTGGTGTGCCCGGCGACAGATATTAAGCCGGAATCATCACATGATATATTTAATGTATTTTTGATATTTATCTACAATCAATACTTGTTATTTTAAACCCTCATTTATTGATATAAAATCTCAGGTCCATGTTCGACAGTGCAGCTGAAGCCAACACCTGGAGGACGATATAATTTTCTATCTATGTCATAATTTTGACAAACATATTCTGTGCGTTATAGAAAGAGTATATGGAACCTCGTGGGTACAGGGTAAGATATGCATCACCCCCATTTTTTCCTTTTTTGAGAGGAGTAAAAGGAAACATACAAAAGGTGGGCAACAGCGCCTTCTGAAGAACTGTCATCTTACTTCTTACTGTGATCCCCAAGCCGCCTGCCAAGCGTGAGGATCATGCCATAGATAGGGAGAGGTTCCTAAATAAAGGCTGTATTCGGCAGAGTATACGGCTAGTATAGTATAACATGTAAGCCTGTTTCTAAATCAAAGAATCTGTTGTCAGTAGTAGGCATATACAGGGTTATTGGAAAAATGCTATATAATAACAAACATTTTGAGATATTTCATTTGATTTGAAAAAATAATTGTTTTTCAATTAATATTTTTTTAAATTTTTTGTGTTTGTTATATATTTTTGACGGAATAAGCACGAGGACCACCTGATTTTAAAAGTTCCTTGTGCCTGTAATGTTTTATTTCATATTTTTATTACGTTGCTCGATGTAAATGTTCAAAACTCTATTCAAAGGGAGCACGGCGCGGTCCAGCGTTGCCGCGGCGGGCGCTTTTGGCTAAAAGTAGTTTAGGAACAAAAAAAATTCAAAACAAAAAATGTTTTTTAAGACTAGCAAAAGTCAATCCTAAGAGCTCGTTAGCATTTTACCAATAACCCTGTATATATGAACTGGTGAGGTTTGTAAGATGTAACTCTTCCTTATTTTCTGAATATAATAGCTTAGGTAAGAGGACTATTACACAAGAACAGCTCAAAATGCCAATCCCTAAACTAGAACTGTTTAGGAATAACTGCACCTACATGACGCCTCTCATTTACAATGATATTCCTAATACTATACCTGAGTTGCCTAATTATAAATTCTACTCGGAGTTAAATAAGTGGTTGGTTAACCAAAGTTTTTATATCTACAGTTAAGGATTTCCTGCAAAATACTTCTAATCGATTGTTATTATTTATTTAATACTTAATTACAATTCAATTATTTAACGTGGCTACATTTACCACGTTAAATGATTGAATTGTAATTAAGTATTATATTTATTTAATACTTAATTACAATTCGTTCATTTAACGTGGCTACATTTACCATTACCATAACAATTTAAAAAATCGTTATTATTATTAATTCTCAATTTCATTGTATAAAATATTTAATTGACATTTGCACACCTCGTACGAGGTTGTTTATGGTGAAACTATTGTACTTCCTATATATTTTATATCTTTTGTACCCGTATTCAAGCAACAAATGAATTGAATTGAAGTAAATTACAGAGAAAACGAGATTTATTAAGTATATATCTAAGAATCACCGATTTAAAATCTACTCGCGATAATTACATTTTTTAATCATGAGAAGTAAATTAAATATAATTTGCCATCAATTTAAATTCTCAAAAAACAACAACACATGTTCCTGTTGTACAATTAAAAATGCGTAGGAAATTCGTGCACTACAGATCGTTAATTTAGATATCAAATTTCCAGTAAAAAATTAACACGTTGTCGCTAAGAGCCAAGGGTTAATAGGGAAGAGCCAGACTTGCCATATATCATATTTAACAATTTTTTTAAATTGCTGATTGCTAAGCTTTTGAGCAAAATTACACCTGATGGTAAGTGATGATGTGGTCAAAGGTGGTAAACAGTCTTAAGCTTGAAATAATGCCTATCAAGGACAGCTGCCGAAACACACCGTTAGGTGTTTGGCGACAGATTTTCTACTTGAGGGTGGTCGCTAGCCAGGCGGGCTTACGCAAAATGTCCTAACCACGATGCTAACGACTACAATCCTGAGACAACAACTGGGACCGTCCGAAGCAGGGAAGCGCTCAGTAGTAATGTCAGTAGCGGTCACCTGCACAAGTCATGAACGCGGCGGACGTTGCTTATTCATATAGCAGATTCCTACCCGCAGCGTCTGCCTCCAAACTCCCTGTTACCGATGCCCTGTCTGCTGCTGCCACGTGGTTCTCCGACTCCGAATGCCTTCGTCAGAATCAGGACCTTTGTCTTACTATCAACACGACAACTACTGCCAACTGCTGCAAGTACAATGACAGCTAACAAGATGTTAATGGCTGCGTAATGCTGTAGTACGTCATATGGTGATACTTACATCATTGTTCGGTGAAATAAAAAAATTGAGTCAAATTCTATAAAACGCTGCACAAGAGTTGACCTAATGGCGGATTTTTTGAAGTTCAAATCTTTGATGTTAACTTATCCACATACGATATTTACTATTTCAGTAAACGTCTATAGTACCCAAAGAAAACAAAACAGTGTCAGAAGCAATAAGCCTGGGAACAAACCAAAGATCTGTTTTGTACTTGTACTTCGTTCAGGTACAAAACAGGTACAAATCAGATCACATGCAAATTGGGGTGGCGATAACTCCCATTTTAAATCTAGGCAACCTTGGTGTTTCCGTCCCGTTCTAGTCGACACGTATTTCATGAGTAACACACAGGATGGGTATATGTTACTATAAGTAACGCTTCAATAAGTCGACTTAAATTGATAACTCTGCTTTACTATACGTGTACCGAGTTTATTTATTTATTTATTAAAACATTTTACAACACCTTTACAGTTTACACCAAATCGATGCTGTAGACAATACTATCACAAAAGTTAATTTAGGTATATACAATAAAAAAAAAAAAAAAAAAAAATAACACAATATATACATAGTACAGAACTAAAAACTTTCCAATATTTTTTGTGACACTTCTGTGAATTTCATCAAGCTGCAATGAAACACATCAATATCGTTCGAAATCAAATTAATTAACTTTATAGCCCGGGATAATGGGGCGTACTTTTGTAGGTTGGTGTTCGATGAAGGAACATTAAGTATGGTAGGGCGGCGACGCTTGTCCACATATCCATCTGGGGCACATATCTGCAGCGCCTCCAGCACTTCCGGGTGGCACACTTGTCCACGTAGCACACGCCACACGTATTTTGCAAGCGCTACTTCTCTCCTCACTTCCAGTCTATTATATCCGACCATACCCATCACGAATAAGCTCGGATACATCAGTGGATAGAATGGATAAATACCATATTCTTTTAAATATAAAAACCTCGTAAACTTATTCTGAATCTTTTCTAACATAAGAATATATTTATCTTCATAAGGATTCCATATCATTGCGTTTGTTTCTAACCGACTTCGAACTAACGAATTATATAAAATTTTAAGCATTTTGACATTTATGAAATCTTTCCTTCCCTCATAATAAAACCCAAATTTTTAAAGGACCTGCTACAAATTTCAATAATGTGCTTACGAAATGTTAAGTCTGGTACCATCTCAACACCTAGATCTCTCACATTCTTTACTCGCACCATCATCACCGAATCCATTTTATACTGGTGATGTAGCGGAACGATGGTGCGGCTGTAACTCATCACATTACACTTGGCAAAGTTGAAAAACAACTTGTTTGCCTCGCTCCACTGCACCACCCTATCGATGTCACGTTGAAGCCGTTCACAATCTGCCGTGTTTGCTACCGAAAGGTACAATTTGAGGTCGTCTGCAAACAACAAGCATTTTGCGGTCTTTTTATTATGAGGTCAGCAATACAACTGCTATTTTCAATCCAACCTAGGTACCTGATATATGACTTTATACGATTTCAACTTTACAGATATATGCAACATTACAAAATTATACGAGAGGAAATTTTATAGGTAGTCTGTAAAATTGTAGTAGTTGTAGTAGTCTGATTATTTATTATTATTTGTATGCAATATCTCTAAGATCGATGTGGAACAGTATTGTATGTGAGTGAAACTCGATGGATAATCCAGTGATTAGCACAAAAAAGGGTGAATTTTGACTAGAAATGGAACCGATTTCTTATACTGTAAAGTTTGACACTACTTGTTGAAGTCGGACCATGAAAATGTGATCTCTGAGGTCAGCACTCAACAAAATTATTTCATATATTTCAGTGTTAGAAGTCGGTTCCAATTTTGTTCATATAAATCAAAACTAAATTTACTTTTTAAGCTATTTTTATTTTTTCATTGATACAATACTTAATTGCGGGACATTGTGTTAATTAAAAAGTCCAACAAAAAATGAATAAATTCGGGCATACATTTTCACAGATAATGCAATCACACTTTTTCGTTTTTCGCGCGGCAAGATAGTTATTTGTTTTATAAGAGTGCATAGTTGCTTTTTAACCGCGTGTTCAATTTTGATGACCGAGCAAGCGAAGGATTATAAAATTGAATCACGAGCGCAGCGAGTGATTCAAAATTAGAATCCTGAGCGTTAGCGAGGGAATCAAAAGATCACGAGGTGAAAAATCTTTGCACTCGAGTGCAACACGTAACTTTTCATTCCACCTCAGCGAGGAAATGACTAAATGCAAAAAAAAACGTTTACAATCACAAGATAGTTACACTTTTATTTCAGTTTAGGTATTAATTACTACATTATGACAGGTAAGTATTACAGAATAATCTTTAAATTATAACTAAGAATATTTTAAAGTATAATTAAGAATATTTTAAAGTAACGTTGCTACAGTTATTTAAATTGAGTGTAATATTTTTGTTTGGTACTGTAATATTGGTGTTAGTCACTTGTGTACTGTTTTTCGGTAAACTATCTGTCATACTTAATAGTTGTACCGATTCATCGGATTCCCTTGGCGTGAATGTTGGAGAGAGAGAGAGAGAGAGAGATCGTTAGGTGTTTCATAACGGCTTATTTTTGATGTAGAAGGGCCAGTCCAAGGATCCGATTGAGGCTCTTTCAGTGTAATAGCTCCTACGATGCCTTCGCATATTTTAGACTTATTTTGGATGGAATCCTCTATGTATCCCTCTACAACTACATTGGACTTCCAGCCTCCGTGGCGCTTAAGGGACAGGAGATCAGCTCCGGAATCAGCCAAAAGTGTGGCTGAAGTTCGTCGGAAACAATGACCCGTGTAAAACAGGGGTTCTGGAAGTTCAAGAAATGTTGCTATTTCTCGTGGGATACTGCCAATTTTATTAGTACCCATAGGCTGTCTAACACACTTTCACTCATTTTAGTTTTTTCACTTGTTTTCAAGTTTCTTGTTTTTAATATAAGGTTTAACAATGACGTGAAGAAATGCCGCGTAAAGAACCGCGTACAAAGCAAATTGAAAAAAGAACACCAAGAAGGTTCCGAGTCTGAGTTTTTAACAAATTAAAAAAAAGTTGTATGATATATTCGGCACCATAGAGGTAGCAGTAAATAGGTTTAATGTTTTTTTAAATTCACAAACTTAGTGCACACGATGTTCTAAATTCCATTTACTTTATCCTCTAGAGAATAAAAACGGCTTTTCCACTCAGATATTGAAGATTAAAAATACTCTTTCCGAGATGGTGGGATGAAAAAGTAATTTTTTGCGTAATTCATTTTCAAACTTAGCTACGTTCTAGGATTACCTATATTCTTCTAAAGGAAATTGGGAAATCCTATAGATCTAAATACTATTAAACTCCAATAATATCGGTATCTACTTTATAAAATACTCTTAAATGGTAATGTTAACTTATCTCTATAAACGAGAGGTAAGCTTTATGAGCCTTCCATGTATTATTCCATCATTATTTACATACTTACCTACGTATCCTATATATATTGTTCAATAAGAATTCTGTAAGCAGCTTTCGTATCTAAAATCTATAGCACGGAAGGAGCTATCAAGTTTTCTGTACCATTATATATACAGGCTGTCCTAAGAAGTCGTGATATACTGAAGCTGGGAGGCATAGGGCCTAGAGGGCTATCTGAATCACCCCCATGTATATGTTTCGCAAGTTTTCGTGTTTTCGGAGTTATGACTTTTTTTTTAATTTTTCACCTATCGCCGATTACGATGATATTTTTATTTATAGTGACGTGAATTATTGCGGTAGATGCTTGATTTTTTTTTGTGTGCTAAGCTGATAGATAGGCCAATTCAATATGGTAAGATTTACTATCGTTGAATCTTTGAATGGAATAATAAAAAACCCAAGAAAGATAACATTACCCAGTATGTTCACAACTTCAAGCGCCCTTAAAAAGAATTAAAAACTAGCTTCTAATATTGCTATGGAACTGTAAGTACCGATATATTTGCCTTCAAATCCAACCTTATTCAAGCACACGGAAATATATGTTGTGAAAAAATTCTACTAAATAAAACACCATACCAACTAAGTATCAAGACATATATCTGAAATCTTATAAACAAATCTATAGCTAGAAATATAATCGCAAAGATTTTTTCCGAACTGTTGCTAAATGATGATGTGATCTGAAAAGTTGTAAAGGCTAAACTGTAGAACCGATTGTTCTTATAAGTAACTGCCGAACACAACACTATGTACCTAACACATCAAGTATGGATACCTGTCCAGACAGCAATCACAAGCAATCTACCACCTAACTAGTCCAGTTTGTATTAATCGGTAACTAATAGTTTTTGGGTGAAACCATTCCTGACGGCAACCACAAGTGCCCTTCCACTTCACTAGTCTAGTTTGTCTCAAGTGGAACAATTTTTTTTGGGTGATACCAGTCCAGACCGCAACCACAAGTGTCTATCACTTTCCTAGCCTAATTGTCTCAAATGTTTTTTTTTGGTTTAAGGTGATAACTAATTATGCAGCGATTACAGAAATACAAATGATATTCGAGCGCACGATGCCTTCAAACACCTAGTCTCAAAAATAAAATGTCCAGAAATCGTAATATTGCTTACTGTGATAGTTCTAGAAGCCTCCTATCAGTAAGTTCGTCTGGTACATGCGCGAAAGGCCTCGTGCATCGCGAACTTGTACCCATATATATATATATATATATATATATGCTCGATGCCATATATATATATATATATATCGGAGCGTTTCTTCTCGACTGGCCCTCACTCCACCCAACTCTAGGCTCATGAACAAATAAATATGTTTACAGCAAAACGCAGTTTGGAATTGCATCTACGAGTATATATATATCAGTGATGTGTTTTATTCATATGAAAGTTGAAGGAGAACCAGGTAAGATAAAACCTAATAAATCACTATACTATGTCGCAGTTCTTGCATATCTTTACTAGACATCGGCAGTGGCACCATCACGTTTAGATATGTGATGTTATTGTTGTGACACATTGTCTCAGAATTAAGTTTTATTAATGTATTTTATTATGGTGTTGTGACCGAACAAACTCGATGCCCACCTCATGTAAAGCGGACTAACTGCCTATAACAGATGCATTTCATTACACGTCACGATTTGCACTGCGCTCATTACCTTGAGACATAGTTGCTAAGTCGCATGTGCCTGTAATTTCACTGGCTCTCAAGGACTGCTGCCGGAATACTCCGGTAGGTGCTTGGCGACCGATTTTCTACTTGAGGGAGAAGCTCAAGCTCACGGCGTGATTCGTACCATGGACCTGCTGCGCGGTAGTCCACAGCCAATGCCACTAAGCCATCACTGCTTAAAAATGTCTGCTTTAAACGTATATCGGAAAGTCTGCTGTATTCATCGGGCCGCTTATATATTCAATTACGAAATTATATGACTTTAGGTAAATAGCATAACGTTGCAGCCTATCTGTAACCTCGAGAACACTTTTACAAACGGTAATGTTTTATAGATAATATTACCGTGCTTTTACTAAGGTTAAACATTGATAGAAGAGGCTTATGGTCTGTTCAGAGGACGGTGGATGCCATTCGCCCGGTCCTCCGGAGGTGGGTAGGGCGGCGATTCGGGTCGCTGACCTTCCGATTGGTGCAGGTGCTTTCCGGACACGGATGTTTCGGAAGGTACCTGCATCACATCGCGAGACGGGAGGCGACCCCCGCCTGTCACGAGTGTGGAGCACCAGAAGACACGGCGCTCCACACGCTGGAGGAGTGCGCCGCGTGGAGTCCCATGCGGCACACCCTCACAGCGGTCATAGGCGCAGATCTGTCGCTGCCGAGCGTGGTTAACGCTATGCTCGGCAGCGACGGATCGTGGCAGGCGGTGGTCTCTTTCTGCGAAGCGGTGATGGCGCAGAAAGAGGCCGCGGAGCGGGCGAGGGAGGACGACGTCCTCGCGGACCCGCTCCGGCGTAGACGAACTGGGGGGAGGAGAAGGCGGTTCGGGCGCCTTCTCGCTCTTTCCTAGTGCTGTGCGGATCATCGGTGGAGAGTCGGGGGATTCTCCACTGGCTTGCACGATCCCACACGTCTGGGGGATGGCCCCAATGAGCCGGGTCATCCCTCCATTGGCCGGGGCCCGTCATCGGTGACGGGCCGGCCGCTGGGGCGAGATGGTGACTGCTAACGCTACCCCATTTCGCCCTACTAGGCGGCAGACTGCTCATCCCGGGTTTTTAGTGGGTAACCTCACTTACTACCCCCCCGAGGGGGTAGTAAGGCCCTTCAGGCGAGGACTCCCACATAACCACTCCGCTCCCCCCGGGGCGGGTGGTATCCATAAAGGATTTTCCCGGGTGAAAAAAAAAAAAAAAAAAAAAAAAAAAAAAGGCTTATGGTCTGTTCTTAGGACAAAGGGAATGGCGCGACCACATAAATACTGGAGTTTTTTACGGACATCGACGATGATCGCCGTCGGCTCCATTTGAATTTGACTATAGCACTTATCTGCTTTAGTTAGCGATTCCGAAGCGTACAATATAGATTATACCACAGAAAAGAGAAAATAGCATTTTATATCTCTATGACTTACAACGTCATTTTCAATTTGAAATAAAATAATGCCGACGCCGGTAACGGATGCATCTACCGCTCAAGTACGGCAGCCGGAATACATTGGCGACCGATTTTCTACAATTAACATTAGATTAGCAATATGTGGTGAAGTTCGCGGTGGTAATCAAACCATGAACCCCCTAAGTGGCAGCACATAGCCATTGCCACTAGACCATCAAAGCTACGACGTAATGATGATGGAGTACCTACCTATATACTCCATGCATAATGTATGTCTGTAATGTGCTCTGTAATGTATCTGCAGCTAAGTTATGTATATACATAATTACATTTTAGGAGTGAGTAAATCTACAGTGTTGATATTTGACTAATAATGTCTAGTTGTGACCAATTTTTTCAGATGACGAGGACTGGTTTAACTTGGCGCTGGATATGGAAGAATATCAAAAACATATTAAAGGTTCGGCATTTAAACTTATATTAAAACAATATAATATATCCTTATCCATTTCCATCTATCCCTGTCAAAGACTTATATTTTAACACATATTTTCTTATTCCAACTTAGGTTCGTACGATACGTACACTGCGTTCCGAACACAATCAATATATCCTCCATTCAGTTTGGGATTGGCTGGTCCTTCTAGCTCTAACGGACTGCTGCCGAAACTTGGTGACAGATTTTCTACTTGTGGGTGGTAGCTAGCCAGGCGGGCATTCGCAAAATGTCCTTCCACCATGCGGCATATACTATAATTTAATTTACATTATTTTTTTTTATACCTAACATTTATTTACCTACTAACTGAACCTAAATATATTAAATATCAAGACGCCGTGCTTCGCATAGTACCTGTACAAGAAGTGCACAAGTAATATATCCCCTTCTCAGGTCAGCGGAAGCAGTTGCCTCTAGTTGTTCTGCTTCGATAGGCTCTTGTGGACTTTGAACTTGTATGGGAGGTGTAGCCATTTCTTCTAAATCATCATGACCCAGCCGGGCTATGTTGCATATGTTGTGCAACACGCACCAAGCATTGATGATCTTTGCAGCCTTATCAGGGTAATAGTGCAGGACTCTGTGACCCAGGAGGCACCGCCACCTGTTCTTTAATACCCCAATGGTACGGTCAACAGTATTGCGGGCAGTGCAATGCAATTTTGTGTAATACTCTTCAGCCTGGCAGAGCATCCACTATAGGGGTCATAAGAAAATCCCTTTGAGGGTAGCCTGAATCACCTAAAACAACAATAAATAATAAGTATTATACAGATCATTTTAAAGATCAGATTTAGCGTTTTGGGTACCAATTCGAAAGTGATCAGTGGTCAAGCAAACATTCAAAATGGCGAGTTCTCCAACAGTGATTTTGCTTCCCTCGTTCATTTTATTTTTAATAACTTTATATGCAATTACGAAGACATTAATACATATAAAAAAAAATAAAAAACAATCACATATAAGTTCCTCTTCTCTTAGTGCGTTTAGTAACTAGAAGTTATCCGTAAGGAATAAAGTGTTCGGTGCGGTAAAGCAGATTTTAAGCACACGTCACTAATATTAGTGACTGTGTGCCTTTCAAAAACTAGACTTTTGGATGAACTTAACTAATGGAATAATGTTACGAGAACACTCCTTACATTCGTTCATCAATCTTGCGACAAACACTTGCATGTTTTAAGGCTTATCATCTCCATCTAGTTTATATTACATGAATTAAATATTGTTTGACCCTGTATGTTATCTTTGTCAGAGTTCTAGCCCAGAGTTGTAATATCACGGCTCTGCACTCCATGAGAGATGTGGAAGCAAGCTGCAATAGGGCGCTTTTATAAAGTTTAACTATATAAAATACCTGTAACAAAAAATAAAAATATGGTGAGTATGGAATAATAGAGATGATTTTAAACGAGATACTCTTAACTTAGTTATACAGCTACAAATGACATCGGCAACCGGTGCTCTAGTCTGAGAAAATGAAAACGGGAGGTTCACATCAACAGCAGCCCAAAACCTAAAAAAAAGATAAGTATCATTATATAATTATGATACAGAGTATCGGAGACCAGCAGAACAAAAACGTATTACCTATTCATATATACGTATATATTATATACACTTCTCAGCAAAAAATCGGTTTCGAATCCTGACGTCCTAAATTAAAATTAAATTTTCATAGGTTTTGTATTTTGTATAGTGAGTCAGAGAGAGTAAAATATAACATGTATTTATTTATTTCAAATTTATCTCATAAAAGAAGCGCAGTTGACTACGGAAGGACTAAGTGGTGCCATGTTCTGCTGAGCCGGCAACCCGCTAGTTTACTAACATCTGGTCTAAGTTACTGACAACCTCAAGAGATGGCGCTAACCAAAACGAAAAATTAAAATTATTTAATTTATTATATCTAATATACAACTAAAAACCAAAACATATTTTGTTCATAATATTAAGCTAATAATAAATGGCTCATTCACAAATTTTGAAAATCGTTTATGGCGTATTTCAAGTCCAAAAAGACGAAATTAGAGAACTGTTCTGAAACACGCAAACGAGATTTTCCTAAACTAGTGACCTTATTTATATAGGATAAACTTCGTAACATCAGCCTGGAGCGATCGTTGGCTACCGGTGGCCCTGGCAACAACACTTGTGTTATCTATGCAGCTGTACCAGAGTGGGAACTACACCCGGTGTCCGATGAAGTTTATGATGAACGACATAGTTCAATATGAATATCGGATAGTGCCCGGACAACACCGGTCCCTACCCTTGTAGGCTACCAATCGCTCCGCTCTTCTTGCTGTTTTTATCAAAAATATTTTTTATATATTTTATATATATCATAATATAATGATAGACTGAGTCACTTTCTGTTTTAGTAACTTGATAAAACTTAATGTTCTGTTTTACTAATATTAATTGTAAGTACCTTTTGTCTACTCTAATTTGGTTTAGTATGAATTATAAATAAGCTTAAACTCACTTTTTAGTTTGTAATGGCATGCTGTTGCAAAAGTTAGATACAAATATCGTTTGTATCTGCCAATCACCTCAAAAGCTTGCAGTGCAGCTAAAAATTTCCCTTGCAGCTCCTTTGCAACGGCTTTCCTTGTTACTGACACAGTGATTATTAACCGCACCAAGTAACTGAAAATCAAAAGTCAAGCGCAATAACTAAACTATAATAGTAAGGAATTTCAGTATAATTTAGTAACACAATTAAATCTCCAAACCAGTAAATAGTGCGTAAATAGAAGCAATTTAGATGACTATACACATGTGACCATATACATGTAATTTTGTAGCATAACCTACAGTTTATTTGTTTCAAAGTGAACACAGCAAATTTAACATTAGAAATATGTAGAAGAAATGATAGGATTAGACAAGATAATGTTCTATATACTTCGAATTAATAACATAATCTAATTCCAGAAGTTAAATGTTTGAAAAATCACTTTTTATGCCAATGAAGCCCAGTAGTCTAATTGAAATTTGCATGGTTCCAGTACTATTACGGATTAAGGTACAACATTGACATTTACTTCCAACACTCGATGACCAAACGATTAAGGCGTCTAGAAAGATACATTTCCTGGCACTAAGTTGTAACTTTGATAGCACTTCAGCCAACACGACTTTTATTAGTTCAAAAGTCCAGTTCTACTTAAATAAACGGGACAAAATTGCACTATCAGAACAGCGTAAAACCTACCGCAAAATATAATTCTATTACCACGTATGCTCTGTTGCCTACTTCTATTTGTCCTACAGGAATACTCGAGCAAAAGTTTACATTCTGTATAACAAAGCAAAGTATTATATAGTGTAAACGCCGAAAGCGTAGGCACGAGTACATAGGTATATTAAAAAGTTTATTTTTAAAACAATACTGACTCCGTGTAATAACCAGTAGACCTACAGTTTCCTTTTGTGAAGATAGTCTTATGCTTTGAATTGTCGAAAAGCCGCACGCTTCGTCACCCTTAAGTCCACAAAAGAGAATCCCGATGTCAAAGTGGGAATTAAGCTCACCACAGTGACCGTCGTTCGAAAGTAACATGTTGTACCCAGGTATAATTAGTAGGATATGTGGGTTTCAATTCAAGTTAGTGTGCGTTAGGATCCATTCTTTATGTGCATTGACACTTGAATAATACTCTTAGTGTTAGGGGGGATTACATTTGTGCGCCTGTCAGTTACAGCAACCACCAGTAATATTTGTAGGTATCTAACTAGTTATACTTTGTCCAAATGAATTATATTACTTAGGTGTAAGTAATTTATAAGTATAAATCTATATCCAATACCTACAAGTAAAACGGTGTCCTTAGCCTTATCGAACATACGAGTATCAAAGCTCTATACTATATAATGTCTTTTTCAACAACTAAAAATAATACATTGGTTATACATTAATTTCAAAGCGCTCGTAGCGTAGTTTGCTTAGCCGTCCTTAACCGATCTGCCAAGTTAAGCAACGTCCGCTGCAGCCATGACTTGGATGGGTGATCACTAATGACATTATTACTGCTGAGCGTTTCCGTGCTTCGAAGGGTACGGTGAGCCATCGGTCCCGGTTGATGTCTTAGGATGGCAGCCGTTATAGCATGATAGGGAAATTTCGGAATGCCCGCCTGGCTAGCATACAAATATAAATACAAATACAAATAATTTATTTATAGTTCCTTTGCTACACGTCAACATGTTAGCATAAATCGTTAACAACAATAATACTCAAAATAACAATAATAATAATAAATAAATTAATTAAATTGACATGTCTAATTTTGAATAATCGTTTATGTCATAGAACAGTTTATCCTGTAACCAGGTTCTTAGTCTATTTTTAAACGTCAGGGTGGGAGGTGCATCCCGAACGGCTGCAGGTAAGCGGTTGTAAACAGCTGGGCCTAACACGTAAACTGATCTCTCAGATTTAGCGAGGCGGTGCGCCGGCGTCACCCATTGATTTTTCAACACATGTACCCTCAAGTAGAAGCAAGCAAGCACCTAACGGTGTCTAGCAGCTGTCCTTGAGAGCCAGCAATACTAGGTTAACTTGAACTAACATCTTTGACCACATCATCACTTACCACCAGGTGAGAGAGTAGTCAAAGGCTAGCTGAGATAATAGTTAGCTGTGAAAAGAATTAAAACTACATGGATCTGTCCTTCCTGTATGACATCAAGTCCGGATTGTTGGTATTGGAAGTTATTGTTTTAGCGAAGAAGCTCAGCGTGAGCGAAATATTCTTTTATAAAAACCAACTAGTCCATTTTTCTGAAAAGGTTCAACAAAAGTATTGTTAGTTTTTTTTCATTATTTCCAGTTATAGATAACACATGAGGTATCCTAAGCACGAGCATCATCGCAAGCAATAAATCATCAAGAATCATAAATACATTTAATTAATAGTTTACGATTTAAAACCTACTACCTAACTAAAATCAATAAACTTACGAGTTATATTATATCCAACAAAATATAATCATCAATAACGAATTATCCAATATTATGTGTTCATATGGAAATAATATATTTAAACGACCTGAAAAATATTTCTATTTTGCCATCAGAAAAGTCTGAAGATCTACGAAAATGGATATATGTTCACCAACAAGCAACGCCCGCTGCGCTCATAATTTGGATGGGTGATCGTTAATGGTATTTACTACTCAGTGCTACAGAGGGCACATTGCGCCTCTGATCTCAGTTGTTCTCTAAGTATGGCTGTCGTTATTGCATCGCCGCAAAGCCTTTTGCGAATACAGACCCAGACAGCTCCTCATAGTACAAAATTGGTCACCAAGCACCTAACTATGTGTTCCATACATGTCCTTGAGAGCCAGTTCTCATTCTTAATTAGCCTGTCTACAACCTCCGATCACTTACCATGAGGAGAGATTGTGCTCAAAGGCTAACCCACTGGCAATAAAAAATAAACCAGCCAAGTGAGAGTTGGACTTGGACGAGGGTTTAGTTTGTTCATTTTCACAGAATGTCCATACCAAAAATTCATTATTTTTTCTGACAGTTCGATATCCTTAGTAGGATACTGACCCACAGCACGGTAATGTTATCTATAACATTACCGTGCCCACAGTTAGCCGCTGTATAAGTATTATTTGTTGGTATACCGTAGATATTGGACTATATTCGTACCGAAATTAACGAATATATGTAATACTGTTTTTACGTTAGAGCTTAAACCAAAAACGTAAAATAATATACATTTCTTGTTAACTTTATTCCAATTATTATTTTTTTGGGCATTCTGCTATACAAACACATGTTCTGCAAACACTCAGAGCAATTATGCTGTCAGAGTGCAAACAATTAAATCGTGCAATTATTACGGTTACAAAGATACCCCTTTCAAGGTCTGACGTGTGGACCGACGGAGCACCGAGGCTTAGTAATATGGTCCCGATTTTCATCACGGAACTCTAAAAATACTATCATTGTTTTGTTCCTGGCACCAAGATTATGGTAAAAATCCGCAAAGGAGTAAGAAATAAAAGATTCGGAAAAACATATTATATATAAAATTATAGGTCAGATATAGCCTTGATGTAAGAGTGCCAAGTACCCAGAAAATGATTTATTTAGGTTACAATATTTTCTTTTTTAAATATCCCTAAATACGCAATATTGTTGTAGAATATAATTAGATATACAAAAAAAAACTCGATTTAGAAAGAGTTCATAGGCTGCGGAATGACGGCACCGATGGTACGCTTGACCTTGCTGAAAAAGACGTGACGATGGCCCTGCCCAGGCACTCCGCAGCGGCGACCCGGCAGTGTATACCGTCCCACACCTGGCCACACTTCCACGCGTTTGTAACCTGGCCCGCGGTCATACGAGCTGTTAAATGCGCGTTTGTTCTGAACAAATATACGGGTCGGGTCTACCTCGTACGACGTCGGCCCCGGGTCTTCAGGCCGGCGAACACACATAGACAGGTCAACGAGCGCATTGCGACCCATGTACGGCAAATCTCTGTTCGTCTTATTCATCTTACCAAACTGCGATTTATCATATGTGTGCAAGCTACCCTTCAAAGCTAACGGCCACGTCGCTGCGGAAATTTTCTTCGTACTGAAATGATTCTTAATAGTACTCCCATCTCGTTTACCGGTGAATAAATCGTAGGGTCCGCGAAGGGAGACAACCTTATTTGATTTCTGATCTATGGCGTCTTTGTCCAGGATACTGTAACGGTTAGGAGCTAGAGCCCACTTCGGTGAGACATCTTTGAATCTGCAAGGTTCCTCTCTTTCGAAAGAGGGCCTTGTAGAATGTGGCCCGTATGGGGCTTTGAAAGGTATTTCTTTGTAGTAGGTTCCTGGACCAGGGATAGTGTTCTTCGAAGGGCAAGTACGCGGTGTTCTACCAAAGCCAACATTCATGCAAGCGGGCTGGTACTGGCCTGGCCACGTCACATAATGCCAAGCCGGGCCCAACAAGGAAGCTTGGTACCTTCTATATTCGAGTACTCTTTGGTTTCTGTAACCTAAATTTTCAGCCCATTCTTCTAATTCGACTTTGTATTTCCAGGGATCCTTGTCGATTGTTTTCTTCTTTTTGGTTTGGCATATTTTCTGTACTGGCAGGGGGTAGTAGAGGCAGGGATCACAGCCTAAGGGTCGTTCAACGTAAAGCCCACTGGGATCCAGCTCGGGATGAACGGTGATCTTCCCGAATCGCTTTGCTCCAGTGCCGAATACAACGTGCGTTTTCTTGGTTTTCTTCATCTTTACTATATTGATCTAAATGTACATACTTATATATTGTAAAGCTTACATATGTTAAAATGTATCAAAGTTTATAAACATTCAGAATAACAATAACAATAAAAATACTTGCAATATTTTGACAACTTTGACAGTGACTGTCAATTTACGTATTATATCTTACGGTTCAAATCACGCAAACATACGCTATTTGCACTGTATTTACCCAAAAGGTCGGTTCATAACTTCGAGAAAGTAACCCAAAGAGAAGGCATTCTAGTTGCTTTGTACGAAATTAATTCAGTCAATTTTTTATTTATCAAAACGCTTTCTAATTGGCTAAGCCACCACCATGTAGCTTATAGTGATGGGACGTAATTAATGTGCTATATCGATAAAATCAATATTTTGATGAAATACAACTAGGCGTCTCTATTCTATCTTGAGCGTTGATTGTGACTACTATATTATTATGTGCTTGGCTATACGAAGTATGTAGACAGTAGAAACTACTTTCTATGTGTAGCATTATATTGGGTTCACCATTGTAAGAATTTACCAAATGTACATAGCTTTACCTATTGCTAGTTTATAACAATATCAAAATTAGTTTCTTATCACAAGCTAGGGTAGGAATGATTTGCAAATTCAATATAATACTATCCATTCATTAATGAGTACTTACAGAATTTTGTGATATGAATTTTTTGACTGTGTAGAGCACCTCACTCTGATTCGAAAACTTTCACATTATGGTATTCGTGGAAAAGCTCTGGATCTTATAAAGTCATATCTGTCAGACAGGCTACAGAAGGTTAGAATAAATGGCAATACTTCTTCCGGGTCTTTGGTAAGAATAGGCGTACCGCAAGGATCAATTTTAGGACCTTTTCTGTTTCTAGCATATATAAATGATGTGCCTTGCATGGTTAAAAATTTCTGCGATATAGTTTTATTCGCAGATGATACCTCCCTAATTTTTTAAGTAGATAGGAGGGATAGTGAACTTATTTATGTAAATAATGTGTTATCTATGATCTCTAAGTGGTGCGCGGCTAATAATCTTCTCTTAAATTCAAAAAAGACCAAATGTTTAAAGTTTTCTTTACCAAATGTTACTTATGTTGAACCAAACATTAAGCTTGGCCTAGAAAAACTCTCTTTTGACAATGCAACAGTCTTCCTGGGAATTAAAATGGATTCAACTTTACAGTGGAATCCACATATACATGATCTATCTGGAAGACTTAGTTCTGCTGCATATGCAGTTCGTAAGATAAGACAGCTAACAGACGTAGCTACTGCTAGGCTCGGTTATTTCGCGTACTTCCACAGTATTATGTCTTATGGTATATTGCTGTGGGGAGCTGCTGCTGAGATAGAGACAATCTTTATCTTACAAAAGCGTGCAATTCGAGCCATATATGAAATGGATCCTAGGGAATCCCTGAGAGATATTTTTAAAGAAATTGATATTTTAACTTTACCAAGTCTGTATATATTTGAAAATATTATGTATGTTCGTAAATATTTGAGCAAATTTAAATCAAACAGTGACACTCACGATTACAACACTAGGAATAAAGATAAAATAGCGGTGCGAGGTTTTAGATTAGCAAAGACAAATAAAAGGTCCTTCTTAGGAAATTGTGTGCGGTTTTATAATAAACTAGTTTTTCGGGCAGTGTGCGGGCCGCAAGCGGCCCGCATCTATCTTGAGTCAGTACGAACTGTCATAAAAGCCCCTTATACAAAGAAAAAAAGTAAAAAAAAACTCCAATAGAAGTATGAAATCCCATATAAACTCAAAACAATAGAGATTCATACTGTAGCCACCAAACCAGATTTACCCTACTGCCATAAAAAAGTGGTACGGTCAGAATCGTACCAAGGTTCTGAGTCACTTCGGTAAAGGAACCCCACTCGTAGGTGCATTGGTGATCGCGGGCAGTTACCATGGAGACCAGTCGGAGATGTGGAAAATACCCTCAAGTCGGAGCTCGGCCTTAGGCCTCGGACAGTTACTCCAAATGTAGTCAAAACTCCCACAAAAACTCCTAAAACAGTCGGTAATGTATGGTGAAATACTCCAAATACAGTATGAAGAATGAGAGGAGCATGTCAATTCGGAGCTCGGCCTTTGGCCTCGCAAGACACTATCACGGCTCGGCCTACAGCCTCGCCAAGCGCTCGCCCTACGGGCTCGCGCACCATCCGCTCGGCCTTCGGCCTCGCGGGCCGAAAGTTCGGCCTTCGGCCTCACCAGAAGCTCGCCCTTCGGGCTCGCTATACCTTCATGTATGACAGTAACTCCAAATTCAGTCGAAAATCCCATAAAAACTCCAAAAACAGTCGGTTTTGTATAGTAAAATACTCCAAATGCAGTATGAAGAATGAGAGGAGCATGTCAATTCGGAGCTCGGCCATCGGCCTCGCAAGACACTAATATGGCTCGGCCTTCGGCCTCGCAAGACACTAACACGGCTCGGCCTGCGGCCTCGCCAAACGCTCGCCCTTCGGGCTCGCGCACCATCCGCTCGGCCTTCGGCCTCGCGGGCCGAAAGTTCGGCCTTCGGCCTCACCAGAAGCTCGCCCTTCGGGCTCGCTATACCATTATCAATGACAGTAACTCCAAAATCAGTCGAAAATCCCACAAAAACTCCAAATACAGTCGAAAATGTAAGAAAAATACTCCAAATGCAGTATGAAGAATGAGAGGAGCACTTTTGACTCATGTCATTTGACTGCTCTCCCGATTCCCTATGACATTTGTTCAAACACCCCCTATCTATCTCTTACCGTTTTCGAGATACGTCATCCATCTTTAATTGGCAGGCGTCATTTTTATGATTTTCGATTTTTCTCATACTCACCTAAACCCCCCCTACATTTCCGCCATACTTCATTTTAACCCTACTCTACTCCTTCTGGGAGAACAATTATGTCAGTCAGTGAGTCAGTCAGTGAGTCAGTCAGTGAGTCAGTCAGTCAGTGTGTGGTAATCGAGCTTTATATATATAAATTGCCCAAACATATTACAACGCTCACAGAAAGAAAATTCAAGTTGCATGTGAAGAATATTTTGATAAAGAAATCTTACTACACAGTTTGTGATTACTTAAACGACAAAAATGCTTGGACTGGTTCGCCTCTGCCAAGCTAGCGCCTAACACCTACGTAATGTAAATTAAGTATTGTAATAATTTTACTATATAATATGTACTTAACACATTTTTAAAAAACGTTTAAAAGAATGGCCCCGAGTTTCTTGCCCGTTCTTCTCGCAGTGGCTCTATAATTTTTGTTTGCTGAACGTGGCAGTACAATGTAGTATATTTCAATATTAAAATTTGTAATTGACCTTCATGAGAGCGTCGTAGACGCCTAAATTGAATAAATGATTTTGACTTTGACTTTGACTTTAGACTTAAAGTAATTATATATACATTATTAAACGCAAATGAGCCATTAACCGCTTTTAAGTCTGTTTTTATATAGATGCAAGAAATATATACAGAAGATTAAAACACCATAAAATAATATAAGTTTAGAAGCTCTCGTAGTGAAGTTTCCTTAGCTGTTCTTAACCGATCAGCAAAGTTAAGCAACGTCGGCCGCTGTCATGAGTTGGATGGGTGACCGCTAGTGACATTAATATTGATCGCTTCCGTGCTTCGGAGAGCACGTTAAGCCGTCGGTCCCGGTTTTCGTCTTAGGATGGCAGTCGTTATAGCATGGTGGTAGGGCATTGCAAGTAGAAAATCTGTCGCCAATCGCCTAACGGTTTGTTTTGACACCTCCTTGAGAGCCAGTAATTCTAGGTTAGCCTGACCTTCGACGATGATATATAATAAAACTTATGAATTATAAAAAAAAACAACACATTAGGTACGATACTGTAAGCACCTCACTAGGAAAAATAATATTTTAAATTTCGAACGAGTGCAATATCACACATTGGTTGCATGATTAGCCGGACCGTCAATTCCACCCTCGAGGTTAGTTTCTCAATGGTTCATAAAGTGCTAAATAGACCACGATAGCAAAATGATGTCATCTATCAAGTCACCTCCGGCTGCATTTAACCATAGAGAAAAGTTCCACCGGAACCATTTAACAATCATAAAAATAGGTAGTGCATCGTGTGTATAAACTTCAAACTCAAATTGTGACGGTAATCGCAGAGATTTTTACGGTTGTGGCAGAGAGACATGGTCCTTAGTTTATTTCTTTCCTATACTTATAAAAATTAAAACTTATAAAATGATATTATTAAGCACTCATTCTAACTTATAATATTTTATGGTGTTTTAATCTTCTGTATTTCTTTCTTGCATCTATACAAAAACAGAAATAAAAGCGGTGAATGGTTCATGTTAATTTAATAATGTGATGATAAAATTCTGAAAGTAGTACTCATTAATGATACGATAGTATTATATGGAATATGCGAATCATTCCTACTCTAGCTTGTGATAAGAAACTAATTTTGATGTTGTTATAAACTAGCAATAGGTAATGCTATGTACATTTGGTAAATTCTTACAATAGTGAACACATAATGTTACTAATAGAAAGTAGTTTCTACTGTCTACCTACTTCCTATAGCCAAGCACATAATAACATAGTATTCACACTCAATGTTCAAGATAGAATAGAGACGCTTATGTTGTATTTCATCAAAATATTGATTTTATCGATATGGATTAAATTAGCACATTAATTACGTCCCATTACTATAAACAACGTGGTGGTGGCTTAGCCAATTAGAACGCGCTTTGATAATAGAAAAATTGACTGAATTTATTTCGTACAAAGCAACTAGAATGACGCCTCTTTGGGTTACATTCTCGAAGGCTTATATGCAATGAAAGCAATGTTTACACGATTTAAGGACGCGCCATACCAGCGCGGAAAGATGGATTTCGCCAATGCGACCGAATTTACAAGTAAGGTCCCGCTTCGCAAGCAACGCGCTTCAGTCGGATTATAGTAAACGCAGCTGTATTGTACGTTTTATATTTCCACGCAGGGCGCTAGCAATCAGTAGGTAGGTATATAAACTGTGATTGCAGGTAAGTGAAATACAGAATTTGTGATTTTCTCTTTATTTCATTCTATTGCCCTAGTAAGTTATAAATATATACTTACATAATGTTTACGGTCATTGGTTGTTCATATATATTGTGTAATGTATGTAGGTAGGTATTATTGTATTGTAATAAAAGTACTTTCATTCAATTATAATATCTTTATTGGAAAAAAATATAATAAGAACGTACTTTCTAGGTATTTTTAAAACCGATAGGGTATAACAAAAACCTATCGAACAAGGTTGCAACTACCTAGTGAACCTCGGTAGGTACTTAATTATTGATGTTCATGATAATAAACAGTTCATTAGCTATTTACTAGGTAATTTATAATAATTAGTTCTAAAAGAATAAAAATGAATAAGCACGTAACCAAAATACGTACCTATCAATCATGGTATAATACCAACTTACGTAGGTTCGTATGCAGTACTAACTATCTACTTAGGTAGGTACGTATTGTCACGGTAATTTTTATAGATACTATTACCGTGGTATTGTGATATAGGTATTTACCTACTTTCTGCATAGAGTAGGTACGTTAGTCTGCTACTCGAAATATTTATAAAATAAAATTCCGTTCTGATCCCGTCCTATTTTCCGTTCCATTCTGATCCCACTTGTTTTATTGTCCTGTAGCCCTAGCACGACACGAATAACTAGGCAAAATTTCTCCGTTTCTTGAACGTATCGAAATGTCACCATTTTATATAGGATTTGATCAGCGCCCCTACAGTGCGTAAAAGGAACTCGATCCGTTTACGTTACGGTCTATAGAAATGTTCGTGCTTGGGCTACAGATTTAATAATAGTTAACGTGCTTAAGTTAGAAAGATGCACACAATAGCATAAATTTCAATGTACGAATTCTCAAACTACAAGGATAGCAGAAGCTCGTGGGAGTTTCATACTTTAGTTCTCTTTGAATCAAACTGGATTGTTGTATGATTTATTTATTTATTAAACCTAAAGTACCAGGAAAGCAGAAGTTCACAGGAGTTTCTACTGCAGATTTCGTAATAGAAAAACTGTATTTACACAATGTATTATACATATGGGCTAAAATTAAACTCAAAAAAGCACAGACCTTAAGTTATCGATTGAGCTAAATTAATCTAACCAACCTTATCCACTATGTTATATTTTGAGTAACTTTTTTGAATTGTTTTAAATATTTACCTACAGTTAAAGTTTGCATCTTTTTCTTAATAATATAGAAGCTGATATTGGGGTGCTTTTTGGCAAAGTTGCTGTTTAATTCAAAATGCCAAGCTTCCACAAAATTCGTCATTCAGTGATGTTCTTTATGTGCACACCAAACGTCTATGAAACTTTCTTCTTCCAGCCATTGGGTTACCATATAGTCATTAAAGACTTCTGCAGTACCTGGAGATGAATAATGTAATACCAGCCTTCTCCGATGCTTTGTATACCCATACAAAGCATCGGACATACATAGTAACGGCAATAAAGCTGACAGTGCAACATGTCGTCGTGTGTCTTAGTAATTAAACAACTTTAAATGGTTTAAACCGCGTATATTTGTCATTATTTTGTCCCGACGTTTCAAACACTTTGCAATGATCGTGGTCACGGGGTGTCATGGTCATGTGTCTTTTTATTTTGTTAGATTTAGTGACTTTCCTTTCTTCCACACACTCTGTTAGAAATGGAAGTAAAATTTTTTTACTTCAACTGATGAAAACACCGACGATATAGCATTCATAGCTGCTATTTTAAAGTTTGTTATATATTCTTCTGGCTGCCATTCTGGTATATTTGCTTTAACCATTTGAAAAAAATATTTTATAGGTATCTTTACAGCACGAGTGTAATCTATGTCATCTTGTTGAGTTTGAAATACAGTAATACCCCGACTTACGCTACCCCGTTTTACGTGAATTCGGAGAAACGCGGTTTTTCATTTTGATTGCCGCGCGCATCTGTTCTCTCGCTCCACCCTCTCAGTGTTCAATTTGCGACAGGTTTAACGTGTTCACTGTTCTACGTGCGCAGTGCATTTTACTTATAATCTCTATTTATGTCATCTAAAAGAAGCTTTTGGAGTGTTAACTGACTATATATAGTCAGTTAACACTCCAAAAGCTGTGTTTTTCTTTTCTTGTTAACTCAAATTACTCATTTTTCGTTCTATATCGATTATATGTATATTATTATTGAAGCAAAAATACAAAGTAATACTCAAATCACTCTAGCTTTTGGAGTGTTAACTGACTATATATAGTCAGTTAACACTCCAAAAGCTGTGTTTTTCTTTTCTTGTTAACTCAAATTACTCATTTTTCGTTCTATATCGATTATATTTATATTATTATTGAAGCAAAAATACAAAGTAATTTGAGTTAACAAGAAAAGAAAAACACAGCTTTTGGAGTGTTAACTGACTATATAGTCAGTTAACACTCCAAAAGCTGTGTTTTTCTTTTCTTGTTAACTCAAATTACTCATTTTTCGTTCTATATCGATTATATTTATATTATTATTGAAGCAAAAATTAAAATTTGTGAATTGGCAAATAAATTTGACATACAGGAATTGCAAACTTAACAGAAGCACTCAATTCAATTGAAAAGGGGTTGAAAATTTTAGAAAAAATAGATTCTAATGAAGAATGCGTTTTTACTACAAAACAGGGAATAAAAAACTTACTGGTACGCTACGAAGAAATTTTGCGTGAGAAGAAAAAAAATTTAACTATTCAGGCAACATTTTTAGAATATATGAAGCCTTCGACATCAAAATAACTTTGGTTTAGGATTCTTTATTCATAACAATGTAAATTTTTTTATTGTCTTACACTTCATTCAACATTTTACTTCTAAATCATAGTTTTCTCTTAACTCTGGTCCCGATTAAACATACTTTATATATATTTACATGCAAAGTTGAACCCCGACTTACGCGAATTCAACTTACACGACAATCGCTCGGACCCACCTACCGCGTAAGTTCGGGGTATCACTGTATTCAATTGATATACTAAGTAACTAGTTAAGAACAATGAGAACAATTTTATAATAAACTAGCCGGCCCGCGCAACTTCGTTTGCGTCACATAAGGGTCAGAGATAGAACGAACGCCAGAAATATATTTTTTGTATGTTTGTAATGTTTGCGTAAATATCAGAAACCAATATATTTGTATTTTTGTAATGAGTACTGATTATTTTCCATAAAATAACATTATTTCGCATGCGCTGTGAAAAGTATTGATGATACATAAAAAATATGTTCTACATATTTATAGTATTCATCATTATCTACAAAAAAGTCCGCGACAGTATATATATCTTTTATGGTTAACGAAAAATAACCTTTTCTTTCGTAAAAAATTATTCCAAATAACCTTGTTCTTGCTTATTTTTATGCTTATTCATTATTACCTACCTATACCATACTGGTGCGGTGAGAATTTTGAAGTTTTATTTAACACGGTTTGAAGTTTTATTTAATGGTTGTTGTGCCTCACTTGACATAGATATGTATAGTTTGTCGCGGACTTTTTTGTAGATATTTATAAGATCTAAAATTAATTACAGCACTTTATGGTTCTATAATTTATGGTTTAGGCAGCGTACGCAAAATAAGTCCTTTTCTGGTTTATTTTTTACACCTTGTGTCCGAAAAACCCAAATATTTTACGAAACCCTTTTATTTTCCAAAATAAAATTTAGTCTATGTTACTCATGGATAATGTAGCTTTCGAATAGTGAAAAAATTTTTAAAATCGGCCTAGTAGTTTTTGAGCCTATTCATTACAACCAAACAAACATACAAACAAAGTTTTCCTCTTTATAATATTAGTGTAGATTTCTAGCAAATATGCAAAGTAGTATATATGACTTCTTAATACTTTTGCCCTCTTGGTACTTTGAAAATTAGTTACAAAATATTATTTTTGTGAAACTTATCTTGCAAACCGTAATAATTAAGTGCCTAAATATATTAAAGAGTAGGTGGGATCAGAACGGAATAGTAAAATAATTAAAAATTTACGGATCCCATTTTAAATTATAAGTGGGATCAGAACGGAAAAAAAAATTAATAAAAAATATAACTGTTACCATGTGGTATCTCTTCGTGGGATCGAAGTGGAATACACCAGCTCGTAACTCACATTCACGAGCTCAATAAATTAATCAATTTGATTTCTGAATATTATTTTTAGAGCATAGATAATAGATAGGTATAGATGTTAGTAGTAAACTTACATAGGTACTTACTTACCCATTTCCTACATAAGTAATATCATAATATTAAGTAGGATAGGTACGTGCAGTACGCATAACAGTTTGTGTAACCACCCCAAAGTAGAGAAATGTATTGCCAAGCTCCTAACAGTGTGTTCCGTCAGCAGTCCATGAGAGGCAGGAATAGTTCTAGGCCTAGTCCGGGTAGCATCCTCGACAACACCAACAGGTGCTAGCTGTAAAAAACCAAGTTTTATAATGAGTAAGCTTAGATACCTCAGTACTTATGTTATAATCTTCTCTGTGTAGTTACATACCTACATAATATGGCTGAACGAATCTTGGTCAAGATTTGTACAGGTATGCACCAACCTAACAAAGATTTGGTAGATATTAGTATCTGAATACCTTATAGATCTTTTTATCCCAGAAAATATCCATTAGCATAATAAAATTGTTGATAGGGGAGGGGTAAAACCGCAGGGGTAAGTCAGGTAGGTAAGTACTTATATGAACAATCACACAAGGCGGCATTTAGATATATATATATATATATATATATATATATATATATATATATGGTTCTAAATTTTATTCTGTAGGTGGTTCGTAGAAGGTAAGTACAAATACCAGGCTAGTTACCAACCTTGTATGGTACAGTTCCGATTTTTGATTGCCAAAGTCGTCACCGTACTATCTATTTTGTTCTGGCAGACAGGTCAACGACCCCATCGTCGCATGATCACAGCGATCAGATGACGCCGCCCGTGCGTTATCCACGCTATCTTGTGCTTGAGCAGCATCGGTCACATTCACTAGCTCAATGGACGAAGCGTTTTGGTTTCTGTAAAGAATTTAGTAGAACATAAGTAGGTATAGGAAGGTAATTATAGGAAAAGTTAACTTACCTACCCATAAGTAGGTATTGCATTCCAATCTTCATAAATACTAACACCAGACCACTTGAACCAGCACAAAAAATATTCAAAGAATAACTGAGAAGGTTTTAGGACATATAGGAAGTTAAAAAAAATACAAATAGGTACGTAGGTATACTTACTTCTTTTTCTTTCTCATTAAATCATAATTTTTATTTGACATTATCACATACTTTCACTTATTGTACTATTATTATTTAATTTTTATTTTATTGCAATACTACTAATAATTATATTTGATTTTACTAACCCTTGATTACGATTTCACTAATATTTTAATGACCTTTATAATGTGATTAGGTATTTGATTTTAAGGTATTTTGATATGATATTGATTATATGTTTGAATGTACATTTTATGGTTTAATAACTGAAATAAATTATTATTATTATATTATTATTTTACTGGCCCTCTCTTTTAAATATTTTTTATGTAGTCTGTTTCAAATCCCCTGAGAAACTCGTGCATTGCTCCCCCGGTATTATGTAAGCGCCGAAAAAAGCGATAGATATCGCTTTCCATACAATTATGCATCGCTTCCTTGTCGTTTATGCGTTTAAGCGCGTTTCGTGGTACAAGGTAGTGTCCGAGACAAGGTCGATCAGAGGCGGTAAGGTTGAGAGTCGCTGCAGTCCGCTCAAAGGTCAATGGCCGAGTTTCGCAGAGGATTTGAAACAGACTATAAGACCAAATTTTCTTGGTTTTCTCATCGTCACCGGCACAAAAAATAAACCAGTATCATGTTAGTTAATAAACACAGACAAAACTACGTAAATTATTTGGAACGCGGTGGCAGGAAGCCGAACAATACGTCCGCCTCGCAGGAATGCCGGGGCATACTGACTAAAGATAGAAAGAAAAAGCATGCAATGGATAACGAACGCTTACGAAAGGGACAGATTGCCAATGCGATTAGCAACTACAGCATTTTAAAAAGGTCAAAAGCGCCATATCAAATAATTGTTAATTATGAGAAAAGTACACATTTAATAATATAATTGGTTTAAGGAACTAAGGGAATAGTTATTCTCTATTTATCAAAGCAAAAATCATCTTGTATTATCAACGAGTTTGTGATATAAATAACAAAACGTGTGTAAAACACACATTTTTCATATTTTTTTTCTATCGAGGTTTTTTTTTCCAATCGTGTTTTCAGGTTTAAGGAACCAAAGAAAAAAGCACAAAATTTCAATATAAAATAGCATTTTACCCGTAGGTCTCGACAATACCAAGCTTTATGGGGTTTTTGAGGAGCAAATTATGTACGGCACAACCTTAAGCCGTAGTATTAGTATCGGACATAAACTAGATACTCGTAGGTACACCTAAATGGGTTTCAGGCAAGTATACACAAGGATCTTCTAAGTATAGAGGAGTTGAAGTTTAAGTAATTTGATTTAAAGTATTGTGAAGACATATTTCAAATCAAAGAGGTTATAATCCTTGAATACAAAGAACTCTGTTTAAATGAAGTTGTATATGTTGTATATGGAAAGCTTTTGTATAGGCTAAGGAACATTGGATTGCTTTGAGATATAAGTATTACATAATAGTATTAATACGATAACTCGATGTATTATTTGCACTTGGTCAACTGTGCCAATGTACTATTATATGTTCTATGCCAATAGTATACATATGCAAAAAACTGGCCAGGTGCGAGTGGGACTCGCGCACGAATGGTTCCGTGCCATTACAAATAAACGGCGAAAACCTCTTTTATTGTATTAGAGCCCCCTTAATTATTTATGTTATTTTGATTAATTACTTTTATCTAAAGAGAACGTAAAACTAAATATTCTGTGAATAGTTGAAGCGTCGTCACCTGTCACCGTTATAAGTATCGAGTAAGAAACGGTAAAAAAATCAAGTTTGTTCTATGGAAGCCCCCTTAAATATTTATCTTATTTTATTTTTAGTATTTGTTGTTATAGCAGCATTAGAAATACATCATCTGAAATGAAATGAAATGAAATGAAATGAAATGAAATGAAATGAAATGAAATGAATGAAATGAAATGAAATGAAATGAAAATTATTTATTAAAGACGTTACACAAAAAATGAACACAAGATAATAACAAACAATAATAAATATTAAATAAACAAGAACAAAAATATAACCCGTGAAAATATATCATCTGTGAAAATTTAAACTATCTAGCTATCACCTTTCTCGAGATACAGCCTGGTGACAGACGGACGGACGGACGGACGGACAGCGAAGTCTCAGTAATAGGGTCCCGTTTTTACCCTTTGGATTTGGTGTTCGTTGATCTAGAGAAGGTGTGTGATAGATTCAAAGAGGATTTTTAACCTGATTTGAGGGTCAATAACTGTAATATTTCTCCACTATTGTGAATTAGTTTTATTATTTTTAATTTATCCTATATATTGCGAAATAATAACCATTAGTTTTAAGTAATTAAGGCAAGCAGTATCTCTTGGTTACACATACAGTTTATTTTCACAAAAAATACATACTCGTATTAAGAAATTAACAACTACTTATATATTCACATAACTGATGCTATAAGTTAGGTATATAGATAGATAAATTTTAGGAAAATACAAAAAGACTTTAAGTACTTACGCTAATTCTAGTCATACTCAGCATTTATTTATTAAGACGCAGACGCAGACGCAGCTGTGCACTCGCCCTGATGATGAGCATCTGATATGCTCGAAACCCGGGTCGGCGTATTCGATCTCCAACGTGAGTGTTTTTACCGGTTTAATTTGATACATTTAAATATGTGTGAAATGCACGGGAATTTCATTTCAAAAAAACAAATGACAAATTTTCGTTGGATTGTCAATCCGACAATTTGACATGTTGAGATCAACATGTCAAATTGTCATTGTCAAAAAACTGTGTTTTGGCAAAGCAATGCACATATTTAGATAGACATTTTTGTTATTATTTCTTTGAAGATGTATAAGACGTCATGTTTGACTTATACATAATTATATGTCAAACACATAATTATATGTCAATGTCAAAAACATAGCTACCGGAACACGTCGTTGGATGCTTTGCGACAGATTTTCTACTTGAAGGTTGTGGCTAGTGAGGTGGGCATTCGCAAAATGGCACACAACTACACATACGGAGTACCATCGTAAGACAAGATCTGGGACCACTGGCTTAACGTGCCCTCCGAAGCACGTGCACGCTCAGTAGTACATGGCCCAAGGGGTCACCCATTCAAGTCATGATTGCAGTGAAAGATTAGGCAAACTCCGCTTCGAGCGTTTCAATATCTTCTATGTTTAATATCTCCACATAGTGTAATTAAAATGTTGAAAGAAAATATAAAAAAAACAGAACCGACTTACAACACCGACTTACATTGCCTCGAGGGGCAAAATTTATATAAGTATATGGAATTTTATTTTTGAATAATTATCAAATATCTGATTTCAAAGACATCATCAGTACTATCAGTACTAATAATATTATAAATGCGAAAGTAGCTCTGTCTGTCTGTCTGTCTGTTACGGTTTCACGCCAAAACTACTGGACTGATTTGAATGAAATTTGGTATGGAAATAGTTTGAGACCCGGGAAAAAACATAGGATAGTTTTTATCCAACTCCGCAAAAAGGGGGCGGAACCGCGCCCGGGAAGCTAGTAGAATATAAACGAAAATATACCCTTGAAAAAAAGTTAGGAATACAAAGCTTGTAGATATATGTTTTTTTCGAATCCGCGTTTAGCGTGAGATCCCAGCAACAAGGATTTCATCAGCCTGGTCCATTGTCTTGAAAATGATGTCTTTTTTTAAGATGTGGCGCGATTCCCTGGGCCCCAAGCATCCCGCGATAATGACTTGTAGGTCTAAGCGATTGGTGTTTTATCAGCATTTTAAACTGCTTTCGATTTAAAGTCATTATATTTTTAATGTTACGTGTTTTTTTTTAATGTTAGTATGACCGAACAAGCTCGATGCCCACCTGATGTTAAGCGGACTAACTTCTACCTGCAACACGCTCGCAGCGAAGTTTGCTTCACTATTCTGAACCGATCAGTAAAGTTAATCAACTTGAGTTGGATGGGTGACCGCTAGTGACATTACTTCTAAGCGCTTCGGAGCGCACGTTAAGCCCTCGGTCCCGGTTGTTGCCTTAGGATGGCAGTAGTTATAACATGGTGGTAGGGCATTTTGCATATGCCCGCCTGACTAGCTACCACCCTCAAGTAGAAAATCTGCCGCAGAAACACTTAACGGTGTATCTATTTTCATTGCTTTCAATTTGATGTTGTTATTTTTTTTACTTCACGTGGTTAAAATAAGATGAGCACTAAGAGTCCTACGCCCACCTAATTCTAATCATGCACATGATGCTAATGGTAGATCTACACTAAGATATATATTTATGGATGAACTGTTTGTTTTCAATTATAATAGTAGGTTGGTCAAT
This sequence comes from Plagodis dolabraria, assembly GCA_963854805.1. Lineage (NCBI taxonomy): Eukaryota > Metazoa > Arthropoda > Insecta > Lepidoptera > Geometridae > Plagodis > Plagodis dolabraria. Next base: position 40,561,903 of record OY978440.1, read on the forward strand.
GCTTGACTACAAGCTGAGTTAGTTCTGAACAGAATAATAGACGTGTACTGTCTTTCCTATTGCTTTGCATTAGATGTCACTTCACTGTTCGCTAGATTGCGAGCGGCCCACTAGTTCCAAACAACAAGGTTTTCACCCGCTAGAAAATAGCGTGCACATTGTTTAGTCAACACAAAAAATAAGGATCATATTTAAAATAAGTACAGTAGGTAATATCCTAATAATATATAATAGAATGGAACCCTCTTGCAGTCGAGGCCGGAGAGGAAGAAAGTTGAAAAAAACTAAAACGATAATAACGTAAGGCTTACAGCATAATATTTGTAAGAAATATATAATTTCTCTCACGTCTCAGAATTTACCTTTAAATATTATTTATCTTTTGTCTCCGTGGTAACAACTTCTTTTCTTTCAAACTAACATTAATTAGTAGATTTTACAACGATTTCATAAAATAATAATTTTAACTGAGAGCCATGTTTTTCTAACTTTTCACTTTGATATAGATACAGAATAGTGATATTTTAATTGTTATCTTTTTTACGAACATGAGAAGTCAATAATATGTTGCTTTATGCATATTAATTGATTAAATGCCAAAGAAACGTCCGGTTTAATTTTAATAATGACTTTAAAAACTTAAATAAATTTTAACCAGTTCTATCATTGCGTAGTGTTAAGTAGGGATGCCCATCCCTACTTTCTGTGGACCAATAAATCAGTGCGGGACGAGACGCTGTGCTAAGCGGACCTGTGATAATTTTCTTGACAAATAGCACTTATAACTTATCTGTGGCTTTGTTTCGGACGGAACTAAAGTGATCGGAGTATTGCCTTTCCCAAAGGTGGAAATTATTTAAATTAGTAGTTAGCCCCGAACTGGACCTCGTGATTTTTCGACAAGCAATTGTTGCACATACAATTTTGAGTGTAAATATCTTCCATTTTTATTTAAACCGACGAGTAAAGTTAAAAGAAAAACTTTAAAATCCTACATTACGAAAACAGATATAGCTTTTATCTACGAATAAATATAACAACAGTCGTAGCCTTTTCTTAAATAGAAATATATTGGCTGGTCCAGCCAACGATGCCGTCTATGCCCAAAACTAGTTCAATTGGCCTTTTTCCGTTTGTTCAGATCAGAGAGAAACAAAATCATCCTAGCCTACAGTCAAGAGAGGAATTTTCTTGGTGCACGATTATCAATTATTTTTGTTGTTCCAAAATGATTGTTTAAATATCTTTTGAAGCAGTGATGGCTCTGCGGCATTGCTATGGACTGCGGCGCAGAAGGTCCATTGGTTTGAATCCCGCCGCGGGCTTGAGCTTCACCTCATGGTGAAAGGGCATTTTGCGACCACCCTCAAGTAGAAGTCTGTCGCCAAGCACCTAACGGTGTGTTCCGGCAGATGTGCTCGAGAGCCAGTAATTCTAGGTAAAGCCTGTTAATACCTTCGACCAGATCATCACTTACCATCAGGTGAGATTGTAACAGCAATAAAAACAAAAAAATAATAAAAATCTTAATCTGTCTCACGCACTTAGCTAAAAAGTTCAAACTGTTCGGCTCGTGGCCTCACCGTCCCCTATGACGAGAGCAAAAAATCAATAACTGTGCAAAATTCAAGCCACTGCAGTAGCCGACCAATATGTGTCTGTGGCAGAAATTAATCCCCGGTTAAGGCGAATATATTGCGGTCTAAACATATCTGGATGTTTGTTTAGGAAGTTTTTAGCCACATTAGCGCAGTCATGCCTGTTCTTCTAATACTATGGTGGCGAACAAACGCCGCTGCCATTTAAATGTTATCAAAAGCAGTAGGATGCCCAAGGTAACACACAAATATTCATTTAGAATCGTATTGTTAAGTTATAGATTAAAACAACATAGCTGTTACGAACCTTTATTTATAGGTATATAATATAAAACATCTTAAACATATCATAGGGATAAACGTTTGATAATATATAATTTACTACTGAGCGCTTCCGTGCTTCGGAGGGCACGCTAAGCCGTCGGTCCCGGTTGTTGTCTTCGGATGGCAATCGTTATAGCATGATGGTAGGGCATATTGCGAATGCCCGCCTGGCTAGCTACCACCCTCAAGTAGAAAATCTGTCGCCAAGCACCTAACGGTGTGTTCCGGCAGCTGTCCTTGAGAGCCAGTAATTCTAGGTTAGCCTTAAGAACATCTTCGACCACATTATCACTTACCATCAGGTGAGATAGTGGTCAAAGGCTAACCAATCAGGAATAAAAAAAAATTCAAGCGTTTCTTTTAATTTCCTAGGTAATTTAACAAAGAAGATTGGTGTCTGCGAGACAGGTAGCCATGAAACCCGAGTTAAACAACATATTAAGAATACATCTTTGTGTTTTCATAAGTTATTTGAAAAAACTTATTTTAATAGATATATCTTATATGATCTCATATCATCAATTGTTCAATATTATTATGACCGAAAATACATGTGATGTTGTTAAGATGAACATTAGTAAAATATTATTTATTATTTTGATAGTCATGGGATAAACGTATTTCGTATGCCTTGATTTCTTTGCCAAAACTGAGCCGATCAAATATTAGTTTTGCATATAATCAATGTCAGCTGCAGACACGCTCCCGTTAGTTTATTTTTTCAGCATATTACTAAAACCCTGAAAAACACAAAAATGCCACGTTTTAATGCAATGCTCAGAGAACCGCCTGAACAATTCTAAAAGTTTTAATATAAAAGAAAATTATAGGTATACCAAATATAAATCTTTTTTTATTTTTTTATACTTGATAGGCTAGCCTTTGACCACTATATCACCTGATGGTAAATGATGATGTAGTCGAAGATGTAGTTCACCTCGTTAAACCTTAAACCTCAACAACTGGGGCTGATGGCTTAGCGGCCCTCCAATGGAAGTGCTCAGTAGTAATGCCACTAGCAGTCACCCATCCAAGCCATGTCCCCGGCGGACATTGCTGAAATTAATTGATCGGTTAAGGAATGCAAAGCAAACTTCGCTACAAGCGCTTCAAAATTTTAATTATTTAATGCCAAAAATATATTGAAATGGCTCTGTTTTAGAGGAGAAACCAGCGGGTACATAACGTTGATTTCGTGAATTTTGCCCCTAACTTCTGATGAATTATCGGTTCGGTAATAAAATACCTGCCCGAAGTTTAATTCATCCCCCCTGATCGGGTTTTCATCTAGTAAGCTTGTTTGAGCGCTAAACTTCGTTAGTTGGCTAACTAAACTAAGTTAGGTAGCACACCTAACTTAGTTTCGTCTCTTTCAATTTAATTCTAATTTCAAATAGGAATTTCCGGAGGTTTTGTAATTATCGCACATTGAAGAGTTGTGAGAACTTATTCATTAATTTTGCCTCTAGTTTCTGGTACAGCATTATTGGCTGTGAAACAATAGTGATTGTAATTAAAAGATGGATTATATTTCCAAGATAATTATAATCTAATACAGGTATATACAATTTGCAGTTAACACGTTTGCACTTGTCCTAAGTTCAAAGATTCCAAAAGCTGCATTGACACATATTCTTGTATGACAATGACCTGCTTATATGACATATACATGGTATTCGGTGGAGTCCACTTCTTACAGAAGCTGCAGAGCTGGAAATACACGTGACGCTTTGCTGCGAATCCATTTCTATGTTAGTTCATTTGCCAAATAGACAGGTTGGGTTAGGAACATTTACTCCTCAGGTCGAGGACGATGTCCATGCTGCCCCGCTCTGGCGCAGACGAACTGGAGCGAGGAGACGGCAGTTCGCCCGGTTCCTCCCTTTTCCGTAGTGGGGTCACTGGTAGAGAGCTGGGAGATTCTCCACTAGCTTGCACGGCCCCACACGTTTGGGGGGTGGCCTTGGTGAGCCGGGTCACCGGGTCGGATCGAGTTCGGACGTACCGCCGGGTCAAGATAGTGACTGCTAACACGTCCCTATCTTGCCCCACCTCGGCGGAGGACTGCTCACGGGGGGTTTTAGTGGGTTCAAGTCCGACACATCCCCTTCCACCGCCCCAATGGTGGTGGGGTAGTACGAAGGCATTTTCCCCCCTCAAAAAAAAGGAACATTTACTCCTAACCGACCAACCAAGCTGGACGACTCAGGTAGTCGTTGACGAGATTGCTAATCGGTTGACATAAAAATAGACTTCCCCGAGCGCGCACCATACTTAAAATATTAAATCTTGGAATCTTTTGATCCAATATCGTCAAATATTACTTAAAGAAAAATGTATAATAAATGGAATTAATACAAAATAAATTGGTTAGTAAATAAAATAAAAATCTGTTAAACTATTTGGGAGCATCGATGCCTAAGATACGAGAACATTAAAGCTTTTAACATCTTATATTTAATGAAACCTTTCATATTCTTTTTTAATTTCATCAACATCGTCCTATCATCATCATCATCACCATCATCTTATGATCATCGTATCTCTTATATCCCTTATGGCCGTAATGAGTTATAAAATAAGAGTAATAATTACCCTACTGCAGTAAAAAAAGCTCGGAAATGTACCGGAGCCGCAACATAGGTCACTGTGGTAGCACATTCGTTGTGCTACGGCGTAGTCCAGTAAAAATACATACTTGAATCATAAAAGATTAAAATGTTTCTTTGGTATTACAGAAACTGTTTGGTGACATAGGTTGGCAAAACAAAAATTTACAATTATTATTTCAAGTTTTACTCTATTAATGAGGTATATATCTACTTTTTCTAAATGTAAGTTAAAAATGTTAAGTGGTTAAAGATTTTAAAATAAGGTCACAAGGAGCTTTATTTTTCTTTGAAGTATTTTTATCTTGACCATAAAATTAATACAAAGATTATCAGTATCTAGTGTGGTTTTAGATAAATTACACGGTTCCACAAGTAGGTAATTACTTTATTGTATGCTCATTTTTGAAGAAATATACATTATTACTCTCTTAGATAAATTCGACTATAGTTTCGACTACTCCGGTGTTTTTTTTAAGGAGTATTCGAGACGCTACCGGTAACGTTTCGCTTCGTATTGCGGGTGCAGATCGTAGAGCAGGCGAAGTCAAATGTTTGCGTGGGGGTTGGGACACATGTTGGGATGCGGTATGTTGTGTTGATGGGTCTAGCGGGGAGCACTCTTCATCATCACCGTTGGACTAGTATAGGGGACGTCCAAAAAAAGCAGCTCACCACATCGTCACTGGACATATCCTTAGCATTAGAAGTGTTAAATACTTGTTCTGGGTATAAGAGCAATAACTTTGCGCAACTATAAGCTCCTAAGAAAAAATGTATAGAATAACATGATATTTTCACCAAAAGAAACAATAATAGTAATACTTATAATGCTATTGTACTGTTATCATTTTTATATATATTCGAACTGTTATCACCTGCGTAGGCGTTTTACACAGAGTAAGTCTTATAGCATAAATATCTCTGATAACATTAGTTAAACTCTAAGTTCGTTTGTACTTCTTGTCACTTCTTTAAGCCCAAACTGCTGAACAAACTTTAAGGATATCACAGACTGCGAAGAGCATAGACGCTAGATTTCCGTATTTGGTTGCGCTGGTCACGGCAGATGACGACCCCATCTAGACCTCGACCACCTCTGCTGTGGTTGGTATGTGTAGCCCCACCTTTATTGGTACGATAATATTTCATATTTCTCCTAGACCATGCATTCTGTCGTAGAATAGAGTTCAACGCGTGCTATTGCTTTTTACTGATAAACTCAAATAATTGATTCATACAGTATTGGAACAAATGTACTTCTCTGTGGTCAAGCATGTACTATTTTAAAGTACATAAAGCGAGTCAGTTGTTTCTATGGCCCAGTTAATACATGAATAGTATCTAACCAAGATAAAAAGGTACACTTATAATTCATTGCCTAATTTATTTTAATTACTTTGTTTGGACTGAGTGTAAAATTAATATTAATTCAATTTTATATGATTAATAGCAGCAAAAAAACATTTTACATTATATGGTGCATATTTGATATAGGTATGTAATAAATAAATATTACTTGCGTCCACCAGCGGCTTCGTCTGCGAATAAAATGATTAGAACATTTTTTGTTCTTTCGATAAATCAAAAATACGTTGAATAAATTTCTAATCTTGACCCTAGATAAGGAATTAATGTACTAAATTTCGTTAAAATCCAGCATACACTAAAAGCATACACTTAAACTATAATATTACTCTAAATATGATATTTCATCATAAGAATGCGTTTATAACTACAGCAACAGACTCATTCGTATATAAAAAAATACCAATCGAATAAGTATTCTTGGCCAAATGGTGATGGGCTGGAGCATTTGGACTGCCTGAGAATCTGCAACGGCTTGTAGGTTGTCTAAATGTTTTCATTGTAGTAAATGTAGTGTTGTATAAATTTCGTAGTATTTCGTTATTAAATAAATACGGTAATATGAAACGTATTTTGTTCAACACAGTCTTGTGAATATTGAATCCAAAAACGACACGTTTGCAAATTTTGCTACAATAACTAACAAAAACTAAAGAAAATATTAGTTTAGTTGGTTCCGGAAGGCGATAAAAGTTTTGCATAAAGTTTAGTAGAAGTTTAATGAACTATTGCGGCGGAGGGAGGGCGCGCTGCTCACCTCCGCCGTCGCCGCCGTCACCGCCGCCCCGTCGTGCGCCGTTCGCCGCTCCTTGCGCTGATGGTGCGTGACTATGCTTCCTCAGAATTAGGGAAAAGTGTTGAGGGGCGCCAAGTCGACAGTTCTCTGCATTAGCGGTACCGCGCCTTACGCGGGGGCTTTTCAAAATCGATGGGGAGGGAGAGAGGGCGCGTGCGTCCCGCCGCGCCGCGCAGCCCCGTGTCGTGCTCAAGCCGTCGCCCCGACCGCACGCCGCCGCCGTCGCGTGATTTCTAACCTCTCTGGCGGACACGCGACTTGTTGCCAACGCCACCTGTTAACACAAAAGACCTGCCAGAACACTTGACCCACCTGCTGGACCTATTTTCAGCTTGAAATATACAATACTAACAGTTTGAACAAACGTTCCCCACGCGCCGAAAGTATCAACGAAGTTTCAAATCTCGCGCGCTTTCCTCGCCGGAACTGCGGTACGAATTGTGTGAGATTATTTATCGGGCGATCCCCTTAGTGGTAATAAAAACTGTGGCTGGATTTGGGTTCGTTTAAAATGGACTAAATTATTTGTGTGTGTGGTTTACCGAAAATAATGTAAGAAAACAACGCGAGCGGGACACAAGATACCTACCACGTAAGTAATCTCGTACGATCGCGATTAATGCCGTTCATTCATAATGATTTCGTAAAAACAACACTGAGAGGCGTTTAAGTCACTTTGCACGGGCTTTATACGGGTTTAATAATACGATTTGGCACTTTTACTGCTTCAGTGAAACTTTACCGCTTGGTAGAAGTGCAAAGAAAATATGTTCGATGCGATTTAAAAGGAACGAAGGTATGAAGGGCCGCAATAATTCCTTACTGCGTAACTCAACACAAAATTTAATATATTATGGGCTGTATATAATATTAGTTTGCTTATAGACTATGGCGCACGAGACTACGAAACCTGGTCGCCATTGATATTTAAGAACAATAGGCTACGTATCTCCAGGGTTTTAAAATTAGAACATTATTTATTTTTCCTGGTTCTGTCAAAATGTAACAAGATGCTTAATAAACTTCTTCTTCCAATGTCACGTACAGGAAAGACAAAAAAAAACTGGAGAATTACATTATAAATAAAATAGGTGAATTTGGCCGTTGTATTATGATGACAGTGATGATAAATATTTCCATAAGACTAATAACAGGTTACATATTCTCAAAATCAAGCAAATACATAAATATATTAAATTACAATTCAATGTATTTAAGTACGTATTTAGAGGACAATACACATTTTTAAATAAAATGTTGGTATTCTACTTATTAATGGTAGCTAACACTCTGGATAAACACATACGCTACTTTAAATTCCGAAAAAATATGTTGTTTCGGTAGAATGAGTGAGGAATCCTACTATCCTACTGATATTATAAAATTGAAAGTTTGTGAGTGTGTTTGTATGTTTGATACTTCTTCACGCTCGAACGGCTGGATCAATTCTCATGAAATTTAGTATGGAGACAAATAACTCTTGAAATGTAGTATGAAGATAAATAAAATTATTGCATAACACACAGGCTACTTTTTATTCCGAAAAAAATATTTGTTACTGAGGGATAAGCAAGGAATAAAATACAGCAAGGCTAGACCTATTTTGATGAAAATAAGTATGGAGGTAGCTAACAAGGCTACTTTAAATTCCGAATAAATATGACGTTTCCGTGGGATAAGCGAAGACTCCTACTACCCTATCCTTATAATCCTACTAATATTATAAATGCAAAAGATTGGGAGTGTGTTTGTATGTTTGTTACTACTTGAAGCTCAAAGTACTGGATCAATTTTAGCAAAATTTAATATGAAGGTAGATAACACTGTGAAGTTTGTGTGTTTGTTTGTTACCTCTTGACGCAATAACGGCTTGACTGATTTCCACGAAATTTAGTATGCAGATAGCTTATACCCTATTTTAACACATATGTTACAGGTCATTATCATCATCATTAGCGTTTTCCATCAGTGCGATAAAAACAGTGAAAAACTACCTATCTTCAGTACTTTATTTGTCTCATGTTAAGATACAGGATATGTAGAACAGGTCAGGTTCAATGATCGTGATCAACATGCACATCAAATTTAAGTTTTTTTTAAGGATGAGATATTTTAATGATATCTTACGAAAATAAGTAACAAAAGTAAGGTGATGGTTGTTTTTTTGGTTTGTTGGTATGGTTATAAAAATGCCTACCAACACAAATGTTCTTATGCTAGTCACCTTTTATGTAATTTATATTAAACAGCGGGTGACACCGCGTGGCGCAGCTAGTTTTATATAAGAAAATGAACTTCACGTATTAAAAACGTACAAAAAAAAATGAAAAAACAAAATGAATATATACAATAATAATATAATAGTCGACTTTGTGTAATGTTGACATACATGCTCATTGAAATTATATTGAACTTTCTAAGCTAGCCATTCTTTTAATTTAATATCCCATCATTTTTTCATTGCGCGATAAAATCCGGTACGTGGATATTTGCCAAAGAACTAAAATCACCGACATAGCTGCCAGAATTAGCAAGTTGCAGTGGCAATGGGCAGGCCACAATGCTCGACGAACTGATAACCGATGGGGAAGAAAGGTTCTCGAGTGAGTACCGCATTACACGGAAAACGTAGAGTTGGTAGGCACCCCACTAGATAGACTGACGACATCGTAAAAGTCGTGGGTAGCCAATGGTTACGCTTGTAACCATTGGCTACCCACGACTTTTACTAATAGCCGTTCTTTGTGGCGTCTATGGAGGTCTTTGTTGAACCATGGATGTCTTCGGGCTGATGCTGATGCTGATTTGAGGATGCATTCTACCTTTACGCAGAGTTTATCGATATGACATTCCCACGTTAATCCACAATCTAGCTGAAATCGTGTTTCATGCAAGACGCAGTCACGATTGCGGCCACGTCATCTGCATACATCAGCACCTGAGCCTCTCTGACGTTTTATGGCAGGTCGTTTAGAAGTATGAAAAACATTATATCAGACAGCGATGGACCCTGACCAACTCCGGTTGATGTTTCCAGTGGCTCAGACTGAACTTTATCACTTTCCACCACTTGAAGCGGCCTCTCATGAAGTCAACGATTTAAGTGCATTACCGTTGGTTCGATAGTGCATCGGATTTTGAAATATTCATACCTATGATATTCGTTCAAACGGTTATTGAGCCCGTGTTCAAAAATCAGCTCAATTACATAAGAAAACCCATCATCGGATTTAAAGATATAAAGATATAAAAGTTTTATTGGCCCTTTAGTAATTTTTTTTACAGGCAAGTCCAAGGTACATTTAAACATATTTATACTACTTAAATATATTAAATTAAAGTCTGATTACGTCTATGTAAATAATTGATTAAAATATAATATTTTACACTTCATATATAGCTAAATACAATTTGCAGTTATCACGTTTGCACTTAGAACAAAGATTCTAAAAGCTGCATTGACATATATTCTTTTAATGTGTAGAAGGTATTGTTTTCAAAAAAGTGTTTAAGTTTTAGTTTGAACAAACTGTATTTTAAGGTGGTCAAGTTTTTTGGTAATTTATTATACATAAGTATTTTCGAATAAAGACCTTGTTTCTGGACTTTAGCTAATCTGATTTTTGGTACAACCAGACTTTCATTATTTTTTATGATTCTATTTTCATTATTACGCAGATTGTAAGGTAGAACTTTTTCCTGCTTTTCTGGAATATTCCTATCTTCATGAATTTCTAATAAACAATTATAGATGTAAAGAGAAACAACTGTCATAATTTTGTCTTTCTTAAAGTGCTCCCTTGCGGGGCTACGCTTTTTCAGCCCATTAATTGTTCTTATTGAACGTTTTTGACATTTGAGAACTCTTGTTACCTCTGTAGCATTACCCCAAACAGTAATGGAATATCTTATTATTGAATGTATGTATGCATAGTACACGGATATTAGGGATTTTTTATCGAACAAGGGTTTAAGTTTAAAGAGAGCGTAATTACCGCTCGCCATTTTCTTGCAAATTTTATCAATATGTGCTTTGTGATTAATTGTGTTGTCTATTGTGTATCCTAAAAATATATTTTCTTCAGAAGTCTCATTACCATTAATGCCTAGCCGTAATTGATAATGCATTATAATGCTTTTATCTGAGTTCAGAATTATACCATTGGCATCAAACCATTCATTTAGTAAGGTCATAACACTATTTATTTTGTCATCTAATTTTGATTTACTTTTATCTCTCAGACCAATATGTGTATCGTCAGCAAATAAACATAAATCCGCCTCCGTTGGCAGCACTTTACAAAGATCGTTAATATATATTAAAAACAATACAGGGCCCAGGATAGATCCTTGTGGCACCGCTATCGATACATTTCCCGCCCCAGAAGTTTGATCATTAACGGACACAATTTGAGTACGATTATTTAAATAACTTTTCATCATACTAAGTTCAACCCCATGAAAGCCATAAAACTGTAGTTTTAATATTAATATGTCATGACGCAAACAATCAAAAGCCTTTGAAAGGTCACAAAATACGCTCGCGCATTTATTTGAACTATCTAGGGAATCAAGAATGTAGTAGACTACCTTTCTTATTGCCATTTCGGTCGACCGACCATTTCTGAATCCGTACTGTGCTATTGTAAATAAATTATTGTTTTCGAAGTATTTAACAATTCTAGCTTTGATAACAGCTTCTAATATTTTTGATAGAGTTGGCAATATGCACACTGGCCTGTAATTACTAAGCTCTGTAACATCCCCTTTCTTAAAGAGCGGTATTACCCTACCCAGCTTTAGTATATCTGGGAATATACCTTCAGTTAAGCATGAGTTCACAACAATAAATACTAGTTCAAATAAATTATCGTTATTTGTTACAATATTTCTTAACGTCCTTGTGCTCATATCGAAAATATCTAACGTGGGTTTTTGTTTCATGTTTAATACTATCTTTTGGAGTTCTTCGAGACATAATGGGTGAAACGCAAAAGTAGTGAATGGCTTATCTAAGGCATCTAAGTATTTTAAGCAATTTTCTACGTTTATATTTAGTTTCCTGGTCAGGTTTTGAGCAATATTCCGAAAAAAATCATTGAATAGAGTTGCAATTTTTTCAGGTTCTGTAATAATTTTTCCCGTTTCATCTTTTAAGTATTCGATATTAGATTTGGACTTTGGTCGCTTATTTTCTCCTACCTGCTCATTAATAATTTTCCAAGATTCTTTTATTTTGTTTTTAGACTTATTTATTCTATTCCTTAATTGTATTTTTTTTGCAAATACCATAGTTTTTTTCAAAAGTTTTCTATATTGTTTTATTTTTAATTGTGTTTGTTTACTGGGATGATGGTTTTGTAGTAATTCCAATTTACATAGATTGTTCTTACTTGTTTCAATACCTAAAGTAGTCCAGTTTTTCTGATTATTTCTCACTTGTTTTCTTACTTTTGGAAAAGCGATGTTATAAAAATGAGTCAATGCATCCTGTAAAATCTTCATTCTTTCGTTAGCGTCGTTTGCCATTAAAATTTCTGATTTAATTTTGGTATAGTTATTATTGAACATAAAATTAAAGTAATTAAGATTACTAATAGAAAAGTTTCTGGCTATATATACTGTATTTTTGGGTAAGTTAATTTGGTTTAGTAATTCCAGTTTAATTACATTATGATCAGAAAGTTTATGTCCGAGTACTGATTTATAATTATACAGGCTTAGATCGGGCTGAATGTCATCCAAGATCATACTATCATTCCTTTCCATCACCTCTCCGACCGCTCCTTTTGGTGCATTCGCTGTTACCGTTTTTTAGCTAGCTGGAATAGAAACGGTAGATAAATTGTATCGATTTTTACCAGGGACGAAATGTGCTGTTTTTTTTTTATTGTGGTAAGGTCTTGTTTCTTTCATTGTAGGTTATATATATATTCCTGAATGCTCGGTAAACTACTCCTGCTGGCGTGTCGTTGTCTAGTTAAGAGACGTAGATTCTGATTTCTAGACGGTAGGTGCTACAGCTCGCAGTGTAGAAGTGAAAGTGGTGCCGCGTAGTTTTTGAGTCCGTCAAGATTTTTAGTTTTTAGGAGTGTAAAGTAAATCCGTTCTCGTCCACCTGGGAAGGCACAGCAGCGGTGCAATGCACATCCGCAGTCAGCTTCTTCGGAACAGAAGTTCTCGTAGATTTAAGTGCGACTTTCGGGATGCTAGGGCATATGCCTGCTTCGGTGGCAATGCGGGAACAGCTGAAGCTCACGTCATTACCTGTGGCAAAGGCATGATGGCGACAACCTGTGGGAATCGGGTTACATTAAAGTTACAGGTCGATCGGCAGAGTAGTGAAATTGATTCAGTGCCATCTCGACGTGTATTTAACAGGCGATTGCGCACAGCAGTTTTAGCATGGTGGTAGGGCTTATACAAACGAAGTCTACCTGTCTAGCTTGAGAGTGGTAGCTACCACTCTCAAGCTGAATATCTGTCGCCAAGCACCTAACGGTGTGTACCAGCAGCTGTCTTTGAAAGCCAGTAAAGTTTAGGTTAGCCTGAACACCATCAAAAGAAGGAAAATGTTTTGCTACGCAAATCGCCTAAATTCACAATTCAATTCTTTTTCATATATTCAACTGGATTTTCCAGCTTTGAACGAATTTCGTTGCTGTAAAATGAACGTAAGTGATTTAATTCGCCATATAGATGTTGATGCCGAATTGTTTCCGGCTTAAGAGCTTAAAAATGTCCTACAACGCGTTCGTGAGCAGTTTCGGAGAAATAATATTTAAATTAAAGTCATTATCAAAATTTTCATCGTCATCCCTTAGAAATTCGAAAAAAAATATCTTATTTTGTACTTCCCTAATCACTAATACACCTTGAAGATTATTAAAAAAAATACATACCTAAGTTTTTTCCTAGAATTGGAAGTTCAATTCTCATACGTGAAGTTTTCCTAGAATTAAGCTTGCGTGTTTCTTCAATTACAGTACACAGAATGTCAGGGCTTTGAGATTTAAGGCAAGTATATTTTAGCTTTTAATACAAACTTAATTTCGTTATATTTTATATAGGTCTAACTTGGTGAAACTTTGCATATATTTCAGACTACCATCTATGCTTATAGTTTTTTGTTTCCAAATGTGAAAGTTAAAATTCCCATACAAAGTAACTTTTCCGAATAATTTTGAAAATACATAAATCTATGTATGTAAGGCTTGCCAGTATTCCATTAATGGCACTCCCTACATTCATAGATTTTACGTTCCAGAAAATGCATGCAAAATTTCACCGAGTTTCAACACAATATGATGAAACGTTTGTTTGGATACTTCCCTGAGTGAATCGATCTATTATAGTCACTAAGTTTATAAGCCACAGCTTGTTATTTTAGGTATGTAGCTGTGTCTGGCCGTTTCATCCCGGTAAATAATGATGAAAACTGATGACGATGAAGAGAAGCCTGTATTAATCAAGGACCTAAGCTACTTATTAACTACGTATACCGGCTAGAACTCATGGTGTTTAGTCGTTATCTCCGACCGGTGCTCTAGCAGTAAAGAGGCTCATTCTCAAGGAATGTGGGCAGCTTCTTGAAGCGCTCGTAGTAAAGTTTGCTTAGCCGTTCTGAAACGATCAGCAAAGTTAAGCAACGTCCGCCTCGGTCAGGAGTTGGATGGGTGACCGCTGGTGACATTACTACTGTGCGCTTCCGTGCTTCGGAGGGCACGTTAAGCCATCGGTCCCAGTTGTTGTCTTAGGATGGCAGTCGTTGTAGTATGATGGTAGGGCATTTTGCGAATGCCCGCCTGGCTAGCTACCACTCTCAAGTAGAAAATCTGTCGCCAAGCACCTAACAGTGTGTTCCGACAGCTGTCCTTGAGAGTCAGTAATTCTAAGTTAGCCTGGACAACGTCACGTGAACAGCCTGGAGCATCATCATCATCAGCAGCCGGAAGACGTGTTGAACAAAGGACGACCTACCTCCTCCATAGAACACCACAAAGAACGGCTTTTACCCGCTTGTAACCTTAGACTACCCGTGAATTTCACGATGTCGTTAGTCCACCTATCACTACATAATATAAAACAAAGTCGCTTCCCGCAGTCTGTCTGTCCCTAAGTATGCTTAGATCTTTAAAACTACGCAACGGATTTTGATGCGGTATTTTTAATAGAGAGATTGATTCTAGTGAGAGTTTTATATGTATAATACAGTAGAAAAACGCTGATGATTTTAGAGGTTTCTTATGTAATGTCGTTTATAAACTATTTTTTTGCGTATTTTTAATTTGCACCCGTGCGAATACGCGTGGTTTGCTAGTATAAAATAAGATAATATAGCATAATCAAATTATTTTAGCAGTGTGATGGTAACATATAAACACAACATAATAACTTTGACATATTAGTAGGGATTGCAACTGAGTTTTGCCTCCGGTGGCTCTTGTGTATATTGTGAGCTAGCGTGACTACCTTGATTATGCATTCGCTCTAACAGACTAAAATGTTTGCAGCTACCAAGTCTAGTTTCAATTATTCAGTAACATTTCGGGATTTCAGTTCTATTCCTGCAATTAAAAATTTGAATTTATTATACTAACGTGATACAAGTTAAAATTAATTACGTGAATGGATGTAAAGAGACGCGTAAAATCAAAGTTTAAATAGTAAAGCTGCCTTAATTTTATTTGGAAGTGAATGTAGCAGAGCTTGCCTAGTTGTTACCGATCAACTTCCGCTACGGTCATTACCTGGATGGGTGACCGCTGCTGGTGGCATTTTCTACTCAGCGTGCACGTGCCCGAAAGTATGTAAAGCCGTCGGTGCCAGTTGTTGCGGCAGTCGTTATAGCATGGTGGTAGGATATTTTGCCCGTCTGTCTGGTTAGCTACCACCTTGAAGTTGGGAACCTGTCGCCAAACACGTGAGTGATGGTGAGTTCTAGCAGATATCCTTGAGAGCCAGTAATTCTAGGTCAGCTTAACCTACTTCGACTGCGACATCACATACCAAAGTCAAAGTCAAAATTAAATAAATATATTCAATATCGGCGTCTACGCTCTTAATTAATTACAAAATACAAATTTTAATATTGAAATATTTTACATAGTACTGCCACGTTCACCAAAAAAAAATTAAAACTATAAAGCCACTGCAAGAAGAATGGGCAAAAACTTGGATGGTTTTTTTAAACATCTTATAATAATGTGATATGGAGTATATTTAACAATTATTATTGTTATAATTGTTTGAATAACGTAGATGACAGGTGATAGCTTGGCAGAGGCGGAATAGTCAAAGCATTTTTATCGTTTTAATAATCAAGATCTGTGTAGTTTTATTTCTTAAACGAAAATGTTTTTCACGTTCAACTTGAATTTTCCTTCTGTGAGCGTTGTAACATGTTTGGGGCCTTTATTATAAAACCGCACACAACTCCCTCAGAAGGACCTTTTGTTTGTTTTTACTAATCTAAAACTTGGCACTGTTATTTTATATTTATTCCCAGTGTTATAATCGTGATTGCTACTTAATTAAATTTTACTAAATTTTTAAGAACGTACATAATATTTTCACTAATATACAAACTCAGTAAAGTTGAGATTAAATTTATTTGAAAAAAAAATCCTTTTTATACCTAAATCAAAGATTCCTTAGGATATATTTCACATATCACATATCTCGCGAATTGCACGCTTTTGTAATATTAAGATTGTCGCTATCTCAGCAGTAGCTTCACTCACATATACACAATACGACATAATACTATGAAATGCCGCAGCACTTGCATTCGGCAGTTGTGATCAACCGCGTCGCTCGGAATCGAACCTTAACCTAGATGAAATAAAAAGTACTTAATCTATATTAAATTATTAGGGCAAGCGAAGCGAGCTCTATCACTTTCCCTCAACTTGAACATTTTGTGGCACACTTGACTGAAAAACTATCAAGCCTATAGATTTGTGGTTTAACATAGTAATTTAACATAATACATAGATGTGTTATCTGTCAAAAATAATATAATTTTATACCCATTAAAAAAATTCACATTAACAATTTTGTTTCCTTTGGATAAAATGTATTTGTACGACACCCGTCATCTGTTAGAAAACCAAAGAGTTAACATAGTTGCAACAGAACTAAACTCAATATTCAAATACATCGTAGTTAATTTACTTAATACTACTACAATCAGGTTGTAAATAAACGCTAGCCCTCACAAAGCTTAGCTTTTTGTTAGTGTAGGTATGCGTAGCTACGTAAAATCAACGAAATGTGTAAAATATACGCTCCAATATAATAATAAAACTGTGCTTACCTTAAAATTTTACTGAAGATTAAAACTTACTCTAGCAGTGAACCTTATATTATAGTACATAACATACATAACCTCTGCATAAACTCATAAAAGATGTAAACACAAACATTAATTTGCATTCCGCAGTTCCCGTAAACTCCAGAAGAACTTTGTTAAGCTCAACATGGTGTTGAAGTTTTTTTATGATCGCGTATGTAAGTTTTAAATAAATTATCTCTTTCAGCATGATGCAGGAGTAGATTAGCTGTGTACTTATTCTGATTTGCATCATGCACGAACGGAACGTCTTTTTCCAAGCATACCTATTTTATACACCCGCGCCAGCGCTCAGCAAAGTAAACTTGCTTCACTTAGTTGATCACTCTTGTCCCTGAGGGAGAAATAGCAACAACGTTAACATGCAGTTGATAAAAGACAGTTTTTCTTGTATCTGATCAATAAATTAACTATAAACATTACGTGATTGATTAATTATTAGTTTCAAAATTTATAAAGCATGCTCAGTTCTCGTCATAATGTGGAATGCTTAATAAATTAATTGGTGGAAGAGATATGGGAGATGGAGAGTACACGTTATATTAAAAGTAGTGAGCCAAAGCTTCATGTTTTGATGGCCACTGTTATATAATTTTTGTCATCAATTGCTGAGGCTGGAATCGAAACGCGTCAAAAATTCTTTCGGTTTGGCTACGTGGCGATTATGACGTCACGTCGTCTTAACAGAAAAACGAGGTCACTAGATTTGTTTTTCTGAAATAAAATTTGAATGTTTCCTAAAAATATAAAAAAAATAATTGTTATCATTTCAGATAATTTTATGGATAAATGGTGACATTAATGTTGTCTTAGGTTTTCGCGATTGTTACACATAGTAATTAAACTACTTTAAACGGTTTAAATGTCACGCCATTTAAACCGTTTAAAGTTGTTATTATTTTGTCCCGACATTTCAAACACTTTGCAGTGATCGTGGTCACGTAGTCACCCAGTTTAAACGGTTTAAAGTTGTTTAATTACTATGGTCACATTAAGTTTTTAATCTTGTGGAAAAGTTACCCATGTCTTCATCAAAAAAAAACTTTTATAGGCATGAAGTTCAAGTTGATGAATAATATTTTCAGCAGATGTTTGTGCCAAAATATCATCGAAGGAATGTAAATAGGTTGAGTTAGAATAACAACGTGGGCGTTTGGAACACAAGACAGTACCTATTATGGTCAGCATATATAATACGTCTATAACGAGGTAGATAGTAGAGGCACTAGGATCACTTAGTTTGTTGAGGTTTTTATTTTTGACATTGAGGCTGTTTTCTGTGCCGCAAATATTGTACTATGGCAAGTGGTACGCTTAGGGGTTTTTTCTTTATTCATAATAGGTTTGTGTTCGACCACACCCTGTCTGATGTTAAGCATTGATGTGGTCTCAGATGGGCCATGTTTACCTAGAAGAAATCTATTTACTCTCGATTTGAAGACACCAGGGTAGTCGTTGTTGTAATTTCCATCAGAATTAAAAGTGTCAAACAGTACGTACTTGAAAAATTGATGTTTCTTAGGATTTCTTACATAAAAGAAAAAATGAACTCTTATTGGATCACTTTTTCCTTTTGTCTGTCAAGACCGTTTTTCTCAGGAACACTTAAGGAAGAAAGCTGCAGTCACTTTCTACTGCGAAAAATATAAATTTATAAGTTAACACTAACAAAGATAGGACCGTTTTATTGCATTTTTTCCTTTAAATCCCATAGGATACTTCCTGTTGGCCTAGGGCCATGGTAGTTGATATTAAATTTTGCAGAAGATCATTAACATTTAGTGATCAGCCAGAATGGTATCTTGTTCCTTAAGGAACACAGAGGACCTTCCTAATTTTGAAGCACATTTGTAGCTAGTATTGTTCGA
Source organism: Plagodis dolabraria (assembly GCA_963854805.1). NCBI lineage: Eukaryota > Metazoa > Arthropoda > Insecta > Lepidoptera > Geometridae > Plagodis > Plagodis dolabraria. Next base: position 40,580,820 of record OY978440.1, read on the forward strand.
TTCCCATTTACTTGGCATTTTTGTATCTGAAACAAAAACATATTTAAAAGCATATGGGGCAATTGGAGCTATAAAGGGTAATCAGAGCCTAATAAGCTCTGATTACCCTTTATAGCTCCTCGACTACCAACATTTTGAAATTAAATTAAATTAAATATTGAATCTAGCTTGTAACGAAATTTTACGCACAGATACTCAAAATTGATTGATTTATACATATGATACGAATAACATCACACCTGGCCGATGAAATTTCATACTTTTTATAAGCGCGGGCCAAAAAATCGACAAGCGTCAGTGGTCACACAACACGTAGCACTGGCGAGTCTAGCGCCACAGGGAAACACGATCGCAGCGTGCCGAAGACGCCCGAGTGGCAACCATGTGAATACGAGCTGTAGTTTTGTCTCTAGTCGCAGCGCTCCTATTACCCTCTGGCTCCCATTACCCTCTGTTCCCCATAATAGCTTTGTAAATCGTATTTTTCATTTAGTTCGGGAACATTGCCGAACGTGTGTCTATATACAATAGTCAGGATTTTATTTTCTATTTATTTTACAACAGTTTGTATGTACTCAAGCACACATAGTTTGACACTTCCATTGTTAAAATACAAAGCAAAAACAGTATAAAACATAAGTTTGTATGCAGTTATTTTTTTATTTACGTTGTCCGCCATGGTTACACATTTTCTTTGAAAATGTCAACATGCTACAGCCCATTAAGGTTCAAAAGAAAGTAGAATGGTCGGACGAACGGATAGCGTAGGCTTCGTGATAAGGTCCGGTAAGTTATAATAAATGGATTGTAAGTGTTTTAGGTGGATTTTCCGTTGCTGAATACAGCCTCCTCTACTAAGTGGGAGTTTGCCATAATGCCCACGCTTGGCAGGCATCTTGGAGATCGCAGTGTACAGTAAAATAAGTTAAGTGTTAACTTAAAGGATAACAAAGGAACATATTGATGGATAGTCATATACGAATATATTGATAGAAGTTTAATCATGGCATGATCAAAATATTTTTATATGTTCCTATGTTTTCCTTTCAGTTATAACTTATTGTACCGAATCAAATACGAATAAAGAAATTCACAAACATACATACATTCATAGATGAAAACAAAACTCTCTTTTTTTAAGCAGTCGTGTAAAAATACGACAATAAAGTATATGACTAAGGTATGTCTAGCAAAACGTGAGCGTTTTGACATCTGTCAATACTAGCGTGAATATACCCATGTATATATCTACCACAGAAAGTATTTTATATCTCATAGTAGCTACGTGCATATAAATTAATATCTAAACGTATATATTGCAACAAGCGCTAAACAGAATGTCAATTCCCGCGATCCAGGGGCATGACGCGAGCGTGTCGGGGGTTAATCGGAGTTCAAGGTTATCATAACACGCATAGCATAGGTACTAACTGCAGGTGGTCGCGGGGGTGGCGGCAAGTACTGCATACATTTTTATTTATTTATTTATACCTGATAGTTAAGCCTTTGACCACTATATCACCTGATGGTAAGTGATGATCTGATTGAAGATATTTTTTAGGCTAACCTAGAGTTACTGGCTCTCAATGACAGCTGCCGGACCCCGGTAGACCCGCTCTTCCTTATCTTATCATTAACATTTATACATACATATACGAGTATATTTAATTTTATATTAGGTAACGATTTACACTAAACAATCTAGCAGATACCAACTAAATAAATAACAATTAAACAAAAGCTAAACTTAGGTATAACATCTTACTCACTATAAACACATTGCAGTAAGTATTGCTCCTTTTATATAATATATCATTGGTAGTATTACATAGAAGTAGGTAGTTATTTGTTTACAAACCAACCATTTTATCTTCTTAAGTAACTTATTTTAGATTTGAGATAACTGACATTAGAGGGGATTATGATATTTTGTGGATTTAGTTTAGGGTAGATATAAAAACAAATGTAATGGCGCAGATCACCTACAAAAACGTACCAACAAAAAACAGGTTGGCTCCGTCTATTATAGCGAATTGATGAAGTGAAACGGACACGGAAACAAAGAAATGTAGGTACACAATTCAATACTTGATTACAAATACAAATTCAACTGGACACGCGTCTATACTGCTGCAGTTTGTTCACGGTATTACAAATATTTCAACCATTTTTCAATAAAATCCAACAATCATTTTTAGAACCCGTCTAGGTTGCTAACGAACTACATTTTTGCATCGCAGCAACGAGGTGCGAGCATTTTTCCAATTAAAATGATAATATAAGAATCTAAAGAGAATATTAAATGTTAACAAATGCATATGAACCTGCACAAAAAGCAACGCACATTGTGACCACCTGTATTAAAAGAGAGGGTTAGAGTAACATCCGATATAAGTTTTCAATATCAGCCGGGCTGTCCACTGCTGAGCCATAATTCCCATGCTTGGCAGGCGTCTTGAAGATTGCAGTATAAGATATCAGCTCCTCAGAAGGCGCTGCTGCCAACCTACCGGTATTTTAACTTTAGTCGCCTCTGACGACACCCACAGGTCGACATGGAGGATGACATTCTAGCCCGGCGCCGGGGAATGATTTATGAGCACGATATGAGTTTAGCACTGACTATGTTTTTTTATTTCAATTGGGGTTGAATATATATATGTATTTTAGCAGCAATACAATACACACTCTACATTATCAAGAAAAAAAATCTAAATAAATTGTCAACAAATTCAAATAAACAAGAAAACTTGTAATGTTTATGCAATTACTATTAAGTATTAAAATTGTAAAGAAGTATTATTTTATTACTTCGGCAGAGCAACTCAAGCGGCGCAAGTATGCCATAGCATAATAATACGTATTTGAGCCATTTGATGTAGACACGATGGTCCTTGGGGATCGAGGACTGAAGGTATTTTCCAAAACTTATCAGAGCTCTTGGTCGATGCGACGCGTGATCAAAATGCTGGCACTTATATTTGGCTCAACGAATAAGCATAGCCATAACCAATTTAGCACTTTAGGTAATAGGCACGAGCATTTAGACTGCCTGTAGGCCTGTATTGGCTTTTAGGTTACCTAAATGCTTTCTTTGGATACGTTGTATTTGGTTTTTAGTTACTAATTAAGGCATAAAAATATATAAATCGTAAGTTATTTATAGTGAACATAATAATTGTTCAAGCTAATGGTAAATTGTATGTGCATTTTGTGTCCGGATCTTTCTTAAGACGCTGACTAGTGTTAAATAGCATTACTTGAATAGATTTTTAGCAACTTGTTTTTAGTTTGTAGCAGTAAAAAATATATGTTACTCTTGATCACATTATCTGAGGGTCAGAAAAGTCCGAAACACATTTCCTTAAAATTTTCTCGATAGTATATAATTGCAAAGTTGACTCTAAATTACGATTGTAACGTAAATATCTTAATTATTTATGAATGCACGTGTATGAAAATATATTTAAAAAAATATCAAAACCTTATGAAAACCAAGAATAAATTTGTAATTTTGTAAGGGGTAAGAAAAGTTACATTTTAGATTTACGATACTAGTTTTGTGTTATTAAGCTTACTTTCAGATTTTACCTAAAGTGATCGTGATTTCAACATCGCTGCCTCTCTTTCACTCCTACGCAGTCCGATAGTCTCAAAATTTCAGCATTTGAACGTCCTAATATGCTAAATGCACGAGAAAATATCGCTAATGCACTTAGAGCAACATCTTCCGCATTTCCATCTCCGAGTTGCTTTAAGCTAATGCTTAACGTCGTAGCCAGGCTGAATTATGAACCCTCTTAGGTTGGATATATCCATGGATCGAACGATTGTGGTATTTATGAACATTAAATTCTTATATTTTGTCGAAGAGGTAAACATGTTCATTTTGCAGTGTGGTGGTACAGGCTAGTGTGATCGTCTAAGTTAAGAGTTATGATATATTGAGAAAGGATTACTTGATTCAGAGATACGAAATCATAGGAGAGCTTTACTTAATGTGATTGTAAATCATCACTCATGTCTTACACAAGTTTTATGTCAGTACATAGGCTGAATGTCCATAAAATAATCACTTTCATATTCCTCCTGGCTTGCTTTAAATAAGAGAGGTCAACAGGTAAATTAATTAAAATAGTTAATTAAATAAATTATATTAGTGTATGCGTTTGATACATAAGGTATATGTGGAAGAGTTATTTCTAATTAGACCATCCTTAGCAAGTGGCAGGATTCAATACAAGAATGCCTTATTTTATGTGGAAGGAAAGATCATCTCCCCAATAGAAACCAGTCCAAGTAACGTCTAGGGAGACCTACAACGCGGCTCAGCGTACACCGAAGTGTTTTCAGGGCGGAACCAACCTTTTAACCTATCATGAGCTGAGGAGCTCTATTTATTCTTATAGCGAAATAAGCGCTATTTGTATATTTTATCAGCCCTTTTAAAACCATGGATTTATGTATATCTCAAATATCACGTGATTCAACACAAAATTTGTGTTTGCCTGGCCAGGCTTATAGAAATCTATAGGTCGGTTCAGATGAGAGGACGTGTATTGTGACGTATTGTACTGCCGCTTCTAGGCACAACCATGTAATGACTTGTGAAATCTAGGTCCCATATTCTTGTTACAGGCCTTAAAATATAAGACTGTAAAAAGCACGCTCTCCTAAGATATCGTTTTGCAGTTATTCCCTATCATAGTCCAAAAGATATAATATAGATGTTTAGAGTTAATGGAATTGTATACTGTACTTATTTTAATATACTCCCTGTTGATCAGTAACTGGACTCGATCTCCCCTTGCTGTCTGCTCGCAGGACTTTGTGTTGGAAATTATATGACCTATCTATCTAGATTAGATGCTACGTTATAGCCCTAATGAAATAATTTATGTTATATTACTATCTTAAATTAGGTAAAGAATACTCTATACTCCAGCATATTCTGCTATACTAAATAATTAGACTCAAATATTATTTTACTATCCTAACTGTTATTAACTAAGTAAACTATCGTAAATTATTTATCAAAACAATTATAAATTTATCTCAAGATCTAATTAAGTGTGGATTACTATTTCAATAGCTAGAGTTCAAATATTCATTTAATTTACTTTAGATTCAATTATTCTTAATATATATTATATTCTATCTGATTGGAAAGGTTCTTAATCATAAAATAAAATAAGTTTAAAATAGATCATATTATTTTTTATTATAATGATCTTAAAAGTTGTTGTGGTATTTAAGCGACACTCTTTGATTATTTAAATCATGAAAGTTACATATATATGTATCTATAAAAATACACATATATATTAATCACATGATCCGCTATTCATTTCCTAGACTTTAATAAGAGGGAAAAAATGAATAGCGAAATGACAAAAACCTCTTTAGTCGTATTACACAGTACAGTAGAATCAACAAAACATATAATATATGTTAATATACACAATTATTTACAAAATAAAACCATACCCATATGTAATTTTCAACATAACAAGTGATATCTTTTACATGAATATACTAATTGTATGTAGCTAATAAGATATATGTATTCAATAAGGTAATATAACGATATAAAATACGATTTAATACTATCATTAATAAATTGACTATTCAATTTAATTTAATTTTCCTTACATAAAATCCTCTGAAATTCCATAAAATATATATTGGGTGTAATTTTAAATTTATCGCTAGAATTAACTCTATAGTATGTTGAGAATAGGATTTAGCAACTTTACCGAATGATTGTCTTCTAATATCACTGAATTTAAACTGAAGTTGTTAATTTATCAAATAATAATAAAACACTGAAGTTACTGCAGTTTTTAAACTGACTTCCGCGTTAAACCAGCGCTAATCCGTTAGTGTTTTTTCCTGTCTCCTCTCTTCGTCTTTGCAAGGTCAGAATTCCATCCCCTCTCTGTATGTAAGGAAACACCCCCATCGTCATCGATTGGTTGATCTAAAATAAAATAAAACAGCCACAGATCATTTGTTCTATGATAGGTCAATTCCAGGATCGGTTAAGTAAACACCCTCGCAACAAGTGTTTTTATATTCTCACGGTTTGCAGCTTTGCCAAACCCCAAAAAAAAACCCTTCAAGCCAATTTTTTTGTGAGTCTCTTTTCGAGTGGCCATAAAATCAAGAATAGATTTTGAATGCGTTTGTTTTTATCTTTTAATAGCTTCCCGGCGCCAGACTGTCAATTTTTTGTGTTTTTGTGTTATTTTTAAAAATTCATTTAGGCAGCTCTACTTATTCGTCAAATAAAAAAACTTCGTTGTATGTGTCATATACGAGAATACACTATTACCTATACTATATAATATGTGAGATACCTCCACATAAACGCCCCCAAATAGATACTAAAATGTTGTCATGAATTTGTTTAATATGACATACTTTTTTGTCATCTATTTTCCTTTCTAATTACACATATTATGTTTGACCACATATCTCTTATCAAATGACTGATATACTACATCTCTCATTAATTTCTGTTGTATGTTATTCACTTGGACTAAACTAGAAGTTTACGTCTGTCATTATTTATTTGTAATACCTAAATAGATGTATTGCGTTATAATTTCCTTTTATCTCTCTTGATTCAGGGTCTACTAAGGTATATAAATTTTTATATGGGATTTCACCTATAATATACGGTCCCTCGAACAAGCGTGCAAATTTCTGTGTTATTTTTCTATTAGCGTCCGATTTGGTATATATTTTTAATTTAACTAAATCCCCTATTTCGAATTGGACCAGTTTATGATTTTTGTTGTATTGTATTTCCCGCTGACTTGCGGTTTTAAGTATGTTACATCGGACTTGTTCTCGAATATCTTATAATGTTTCTACGCCTTAATTTGATTTGTTACTTATGTCCATCGAAACTACCATTTTTATAGGCCCTGTATGTGCTTCCAAGGCTCGTTTAGACTTCTGACATAGTTTACACGTCCTTACTAACTGTCCTATCTTACGAGACATATTAAAATAATATTGCGATCTCATTAAAGCATGTACTTTGTATCGTCCAAAATGACCTATCTCTTCATGTATGCTTAAGATCAATTCCCTCTGTAATTCGTCAAGAACATATACAATAACGTAACTATTTGATACAGTTCTCCTTCCTTTAATATAAAGTATTTATTTTCCGCAGTACCTATGTCCTCCATGCGTTTAATTATATCACGAATTTTTGTATCGTTATTTTGAAGCTCACGAATATCCTTACAATTTTGTTTTATCCTTTTCCCTAACTGTGTTTTAAATAGATTCATCTCAGGCCCAACAGATTTATTTGTTATTATATCTGTAGTCCCCTTAATATGTCTTGATAATACATCTGCGACTACATTATCTCGATCCTTGACATGTTCAATGGTAAAATCAAACCTACTAATATAATGAATCCAACGTAAATAAAGCAGTGATGATGGCTCAGTGACATTGATTATGGACTGCTGCACAGCATGTCCATGGTTCGAATCCTGCCACGGCTAGCGCTTCACCTTCAAGTAGAAAATCCGTCACCACGCTCCTAATCTTTGTGTTCCAGCATCTGTTAATGATTTATTACAAAATCAGATTACCCATACTTCGTCGTCGATCCACCCTTTCTAATTTTACGAGTATTAATTGTAATAAATCTAAGTATAAATCTAGGTTTCCTATCGTATATATATCACTATAATAGTTCATACAGAATTCACGTACATCATTCACTGAATTTCGACACGCCCCCCCAACCTCTCGATATCGCAATTATTAATCTCTCAATTGGAGTTTAATTTAGCGTTAGTTCGTATCCCCAAATGTTCTTATACTAATTGTTCTTTCATCCTCACAATTTACCACACTCATCAATCGTTCTTACAGGTTTTCTCGGTATACGAGTTGGAAAGCTCTGTATGTTATTTAAATTTTCTAATAAAGAGTTAATAGTCATGGTGTTAGCCACGCCCCCATAACCTTATTATTTAGTACCCAGAGTTCAATCTAACGTTTGTTCATAATCCCAATGTTCAATAGTCAGTGTCCCTTAACTTCCACAATTTATTATGCCTCTTACCCGTTTCAATCAATCATATCTCGTTTTAAATAATTGGAGCATAAAATTGTATGCTCCGAGCGGGAATCGAACCCGAATCCTCCGATTTTGCACCGGACGTCTAGATCACTCGACTCATTCATACCTTATATGAATGACGTAGGTAAAGGTTTGTACTTGTGCTCCTAGAGCCAAATGCTCCTTGGACCTGTATAGTTGGTATCGTAATTTCAAGTAGATTACACCTTTCTCCTATGACGGAATGATATTTCTCGCTTGTAATGCCACTAATTTGACTCTGTGTCCATTATGATATCTTTAATAATTCTGCCATACAAACACATACATACCTCAGGCAATGTAGGCAATGAGTAACCATTAACCTGTTCGTCTATATCGTCTAACTTATAAAATATTGTATAATGTATATATCTATCCGAACATACCACACACACACACACATCTCCTGTATCATCAGATGTTTCGTTCGTATTGGATTGGTTTTCCAATACGATTGTTGTTTGTCTGTTGACGATTTATAGTCAATATTATACCGCTTAATCTCGTTTAAGTCATACTAAGTAGAGTCAGTTTATTGCTAACTTGCCAACCATGTTTCGTGTGAATTTTTATAAGATATATATATATATATATGTTCCTCCTAGAACACTCAGAAGTTCTTTCATTCCCAATAATATACAATCTTTCGTAATTAAGAATCAAATGTATTAAGTAATACTAGTCCTTTTGAACATCCCCGCCCCCAGATTTTGATGGATTAGTAGAACCAGTTTCCTTAACAAAATCGATCGCGGTTCTCATTACACTCTGTCTTCCATTCTCATGTGGTGTACCCTTATTATAATTCCTACAATACCCAGCTCTTCCTCTCTGAAATCCCCTGCCTCTAAGCGAACCCCTTTGCCATACCCCGGCAGTCATTACAGCGGTTACTGGGTGACCTCCTCGTATAGGTTGTCTATCTTTATAGTATCTCGTAGGTGTTTGATGCCTTAAAACAATATTCTGCTCTAAGTTTCTGAGGAAATTAGCTCCATTTATAATCGTAGGTTCCTCAGCTGTAGTAAACCATAGTTCTTGAACATCTACGGAGTAATGTCTCATTAAAGAATTTACGATATCCCTTTCACTAAATGCTATTGTTAAAGATTGCAACGTCTCTGTTTGTTCGGCGAAATGTTCACTCATAGAGATACCTGAATTAATTGAATACTCCCCTCTTATTATTTTGTATCGTACTGATTCTTGTATTTGATCAGTCCAATAAATTTGTCTAAAATCAGCTTCGAAATCGGAAAACGTGTTCCAGTTCTTTGAATATAATTCTAAGATTTTCCGAGCATGTCCAGTGACGCATTCTAATACAATGTCAATTTCGCGATCAAACGCATTTAATGACTTAATATATTTCTTAACTCTTTTTAAGAATGTTATAGGATTTATTTGTGATTTTCCGTCAAAACTAGGTTTGCTAATGGTTGGTTGTATAACAAAAATATTTTGATTTGGTATTGGAGTTCCGTTACATTCCTCAGATGCAATACTAACAGTTTCGCGTGACGAAGTGCTCGCCAGGTTCATGTCATTCTTATTCGAGTTTAATAAATTTAACTTTTCTTGGAACTCGTTCATCTTAGCTAACAGTAATTGTAATGTCGAGTTATTTAAAGTCTCTTGTTCCGTTGATATATCCGTATTGATTTCGTTATTTAATCCGCGTTTCCCTTTCGTACGTTTACCTCTACTCTCTGCCATAATGTTTTAAAGAAGTCTAAATAGGTGTTAAGCGCGGAGTAAAAGTTTTTTTTTTTTATTTTTATTTTTTTTTTTTTTTTTTATTATATCGTTCGCGTTTTATATTATAAAGAAGTGATATTTAATGTTGCGAGTTGTTTTCCTTTAACCAATCTGTGGAAATATACACAAAATTTATGCAGATACTGTAAATTAATGTAATATTTCAATAAAAATGTATATGTACAGTTGTTAGTAGTATAAAATAATGCTCATGCAAAACAATTCTCCTCTGCTGCGATCTCTGAAAATGTAATAAATTTCCTATTTTTATTCTATTATCTCTGAAAGAAAAACCCTGACTTCCTCAATAATTTATTTCTACGTTGTGTTTTTCGTTGTATAATCCTGATTCTATTTCAATCGTATCGTTATATCGATGCGTAGTTGAAAATTCTGGTCTCCGGCACCATCTGTGGTGGTACAGGCTAGTGTGATCGTCTAAGTTAAGAGTTATGATATATTGAGAAAGGATTACTTGATTCAGAGATACGAAATCATAGGAGAGCTTTACTTAATGTGATTGTAAATCATCACTCATGTCTTACACAAGTTTTATGTCAGTACATAGGCTGAATGTCCATAAAATAATCACTTTCATATTCCTCCTGGCTTGCTTTAAATAAGAGAGGTCAACAGGTAAATTAATTAAAATAGTTAATTAAATAAATTATATTAGTGTATGCGTTTGATACATAAGGTATATGTGGAAGAGTTATTTCTAATTAGACCATCCTTAGCAAGTGGCAGGATTCAATACAAGAATGCCTTATTTTATGTGGAAGGAAAGATCATCTCCCCAATAGAAACCAGTCCAAGTAACGTCTAGGGAGACCTACAACGCGGCTCAGCGTACACCGAAGTGTTTTCAGGGCGGAACCAACCTTTTAACCTATCATGAGCTGAGGAGCTCTATTTATTCTTATAGCGAAATAAGCGCTATTTGTATATTTTATCAGCCCTTTTAAAACCATGGATTTATGTATATCTCAAATATCACGTGATTCAACACAAAATTTGTGTTTGCCTGGCCAGGCTTATAGAAATCTATAGGTCGGTTCAGATGAGAGGACGTGTATTGTGACGTATTGTACTGCCGCTTCTAGGCACAACCATGTAATGACTTGTGAAATCTAGGTCCCATATTCTTGTTACAGGCCTTAAAATATAAGACTGTAAAAAGCACGCTCTCCTAAGATATCGTTTTGCAGTTATTCCCTATCATAGTCCAAAAGATATAATATAGATGTTTAGAGTTAATGGAATTGTATACTGTACTTATTTTAATATACTCCCTGTTGATCAGTAACTGGACTCGATCTCCCCTTGCTGTCTGCTCGCAGGACTTTGTGTTGGAAATTATATGACCTATCTATCTAGATTAGATGCTACGTTATAGCCCTAATGAAATAATTTATGTTATATTACTATCTTAAATTAGGTAAAGAATACTCTATACTCCAGCATATTCTGCTATACTAAATAATTAGACTCAAATATTATTTTACTATCCTAACTGTTATTAACTAAGTAAACTATCGTAAATTATTTATCAAAACAATTATAAATTTATCTCAAGATCTAATTAAGTGTGGATTACTATTTCAATAGCTAGAGTTCAAATATTCATTTAATTTACTTTAGATTCAATTATTCTTAATATATATTATATTCTATCTGATTGGAAAGGTTCTTAATCATAAAATAAAATAAGTTTAAAATAGATCATATTATTTTTTATTATAATGATCTTAAAAGTTGTTGTGGTATTTAAGCGACACTCTTTGATTATTTAAATCATGAAAGTTACATATATATGTATCTATAAAAATACACATATATATTAATCACATGATCCGCTATTCATTTCCTAGACTTTAATAAGAGGGAAAAAATGAATAGCGAAATGACAAAAACCTCTTTAGTCGTATTACACAGTACAGTAGAATCAACAAAACATATAATATATGTTAATATACACAATTATTTACAAAATAAAACCATACCCATATGTAATTTTCAACATAACAAGTGATATCTTTTACATGAATATACTAATTGTATGTAGCTAATAAGATATATGTATTCAATAAGGTAATACGATTTAATACTATCATTAATAAATTGACTATTCAATTTAATTTAATTTTCCTTACATAAAATCCTCTGAAATTCCATAAAATATATATTGGGTGTAATTTTAAATTTATCGCTAGAATTAACTCTATAGTATGTTGAGAATAGGATTTAGCAACTTTACCGAATGATTGTCTTCTAATATCACTGAATTTAAACTGAAGTTGTTAATTTATCAAATAATAATAAAACACTGAAGTTACTGCAGTTTTTAAACTGACTTCCGCGTTAAACCAGCGCTAATCCGTTAGTGTTTTTTCCTGTCTCCTCTCTTCGTCTTTGCAAGGTCAGAATTCCATCCCCTCTCTGTATGTAAGGAAACACCCCCATCGTCATCGATTGGTTGATCTAAAATAAAATAAAACAGCCACAGATCATTTGTTCTATGATAGGTCAATTCCAGGATCGGTTAAGTAAACACCCTCGCAACAAGTGTTTTTATATTCTCACGGTTTGCAGCTTTGCCAAACCCCAAAAAAAAACCCTTCAAGCCAATTTTTTTTGTGAGTCTCTTTTCGAGTGGCCATAAAATCAAGAATAGATTTTGAATGCGTTTGTTTTTATCTTTTAATAGCTTCCCGGCGCCAGACTGTCAATTTTTTGTGTTTTTGTGTTATTTTTAAAAATTCATTTAGGCAGCTCTACTTATTCGTCAAATAAAAAAACTTCGTTGTATGTGTCATATACGAGAATACACTATTACCTATACTATATAATATGTGAGATACCTCCACAGCAGGTTCTGAAAGACAACAAAACAGAAACACACTGTACAATGTTTAGTCACAGATTTTCTACTTTATTTTGCCTAGTCTAGCTACCTATAATAACGCGATGGAATTAAGATCACGCACCAGGATACGAAACATGGGCCCCCGAGTGGCAGTTAATAGCTATCGTCAAAGGGTTTTCACTGCATTCAGGCATAGGCTATATATATATCGTTATATACCTATAACACGTCCTTAAAAACCTATGAAACTAAAAACACGTTGCAAAATATCTATTCAAGTAGTGCTTTTTAGTACTTGTCAGAGTCTTAACAAGGATCCTGACACAAAATGCAGATAAAATTTAACATTAGCTTAAATAATCATTATTTTCACAATACAGGGTTATTTATAAAATGCTAACAACCTCTTAGGGTTGACTTCTCCTAGTCCTTAAAAACTTATTGAGATATAGCTATGGCTAAGCGGTACCTTATAAATACTGTATCAGCCAGATTGTTTACCCCATAGCCTCTCCCATTTGGGGGAGATTTGCCATAATCAACACGCTTGGAAAGCTTAGGGATCGCAGTTTAAGATATTAGTTCCTCAGAAGGCACTGCTGCCAACCTTAGCCAGCAGCATTTTACCTTTAGTCGCCTCTTACGACACCCAAAAGTAGAAATGGGGGGGGGGGGGGGGGGGGACATTCTAACCCGGCCTTATAAGTAGCGACTCTAAAATGAAATCCTATAAACGGCTTACCGTAGCCCACAACATAGAGAAAATAACGCTTTTAACTTTGGTTATATTTTGAAGGTCCACAATAAGTCGTCGTATACAAACAAGGCTACGCTTACAAATGCGTAGTAAAATAATTAATATTTCATTTATAATTAATTAAGCTTTTCCTAAGCTTCGATTTAACAATATCAACGATTTCATTCCGGATTTAGTACTATACATTATACTACTATTATCAACTTTTCTTGTGACCTAAGATTTAAATCTAATATTGCATTTATTCGGTTACTGGATTTTTTGGTTTGAATTCGGACGGAAAATCTCTAATCCTATATTTTTAAACCCCTATTAGACCACACAAAGAAGCCGGGGCTTAAAGCTTTAAGCTTAAAATTGTGTTGTAAGCATAAATGCTTTTTTTAAATTCAGAGCGGGTATGTTCCAGGAGCGAGAAAATAGATTTTCGTCGTCGCCGGTGCAAAATAATTTTGTGGCTGAGTAATACACTCTATTTTTTATCTTTCTGTTTGAGTAAAAACTACGTTTGTTTGTGCGTTTTTCAATTGAATTTGAATTCCCAACGCAAACAGGGGAATGTTTTATAAATTAAACGTGTGTACCAGTCTGTAACATCGTAGCTCCAAAATGGTTGAACCGACTTTGTTTTAGTATTTTATTTTGTATTTAAGGTCTTGATCGATAGTCTTCTTAGACATTACGATTCGATTCAGTGAGGTTAAGAGAAAGTAAAACTCACAGCCCGATAAGCCGGATACAAGATACTGACCCAATATCCATTTCACCTCTATACATACATTTCACAGATAATTCACTCCACAGAATTGGTTGATATATATTCCTGTAGACGCTATGCCTGTATCTGCCTTAGGTCAGTCCGTCTCGGATCGCATCTATTCAGTGAAGATGACCGTCAAAGGATGTACCAAACGGTAGAATCATCAATGATTGGATTGCTCTGCCACAATCATTAACGCTAGCACTAGCAGTGAACTAGCGCTCTCAGTCACCGAAAACCTTCCAAATAGCATGAACAGAAAATTATAAACAGTAGTCAGAAGAGGTATCCGACAGTTGAGGGTTTACATTTTTTATAATCTATGAGTCGATGGTCCTTACTTGCCAAATACACCCAAGTAAAGTGTTGGGAATAAAAATTACAATCGTTGAACAAAACATGATACAGTAATATTCCTAGGACAATTTAGTCACATCTACGAAATCATTACAACAGCCGTGCTTTTATAAAAGCACGTTGCCTATTTCACTAATTAAATTGATGTTTACGTTTGTCCTAGGGTTGGCAAACACCTTTATTTAGCAAATGAAGGATCAAAATAGAATAAGAGCCTAAAGTTATGTATCTATTTGTATGGGGACATTTAAAATAGCAATGCTTATTACTAATATAGTACAAAAGATAAACTGACAAGAGTATTTTAAGAGAGCTGACAAAGGCTACGTAGGTCTTTATTTAATCGCAGTCTGGGTTCGCGTCTCTTCCAAATTGCATCAGAATTGCTAATGATGAGCTTTTTGAGAGATAAAACCTTACAGTATACATTAGCAAGCTATAAAGCTGGCGCATTGCTCTTGAGCTGTGGCGTCGGACGTAAGCAGAGAGTGCTTGCAGAGGCAAGTGCTACTTCACATCAAAATTTGATTTCGTGCTTGAATATCAGTCACTGAATAAATAATACTGCCGTACATGTCGTTCAGTACGTGCAGTCTCCAAGAGATCAAAATGGTACCGTGGCTTGGCACGGTATCGATTGATGCCAGATTCGATCGACTGTTTCTGATTAAGTTTTGGTTATATTGTTCATATTTAAATTCATTCAATCCCAATATTAAGGATCTGGAAAATATATCTGGAGATGTAGTAATTTTAATTGCTGATGCAGTTTATGATAATAACTATGAAATAATGTATCTCTTAGTACAGAAGCGAAATTTTCTTCGCTAAATTACGCTTTTCAGTAGCAGTAGAACGTTTAGTGAGAGTTCGTTAATGTCTCGAGAAATTTAATATCTGAGGGTGATGGGCGTATTCATTGCCCCTGGCTTCGTGATGATCATTACCCTCTGCCAGTAGTTGAACTTCATCAAAAGTGGCAAACTATACCTGCTATTGGCAGAAGTTACCGCTTAACACCAGGTGGGCACTGTGTAGGCACTTGTTCCATCGCGATAACGTAAAAAACATGTGTCTCCTTAAATATTGATGATTAGTGTTACCGAAAGGGACGAAGGTGTCAGCATGCAGACTATCATGCTAGTCAGCTTGACAAGGCTTTATATCACTTTATATTATTATGATGGTAATAGGCCGGAAGCGTGGAACCAATAGCAGCTGGAAAACATGTGTTCGATGTTATGGGTGAAAAATTTATACTTGACTAGGCAAAGCTGCCTACAAAAGCCTATAAGTTGTTATTGTGATGTATTAAATACATTAGTAACCAAGATTCTATAACGAAATTCGAGTTTTATCCATTTATAAAGTATTTCGAGCTAGATGGCATACACGAAAGATCATTTTTGAGGGTAGTCATCTTATCAACACTTTTTAAGACAAGCTTGTTTTGTTTTTTTGTCTCTTGAGTTCGGCATTTTGCTGAGAGCCTTTTTGGCAGATCCTAAACAACTATTTTTATGCCTATTTGATTTAACTTTTAATTATTATTTCACTTTTAATGTATTACAATATCCTGTTTACGTGTGATGGCACACGAACACATCAATTTAAATGAAAAAGGTAGATAGGGTACGCTCTAATGTCACGATAATATAATGTGGTTTTAATTTAACACAAGCTGATTGTTATAAACTTATAAACTTATACACTTCCGTTGTATATTATACGTTTTTATGAATGACAACAATGACAGGAAGACAAGCATACTCTACTGCATATACGCATACTACTAAGGCTCATTTAGGAGACGTCGTCGCCTGATTTACCATTATGATATCCAAGGTGCAGGTGCACTTTGTCCTGATTTTTTATCAGTTCATTGGTGCCCAAAAATCTTTAACAGCTGTAAATGGTATCAGACTTTTACTTTCAATTTTTATTTGAGTGACAGTTGAGCCACAGTTTCGTAATCAAGCCAATGCTTGGTCCGAAATGTGCTTAGAGCGCTACTGGCATGGAGTTTGATTGGCACTCACGGTGCCCATTCACCAGGTCTTGATTACTGTTAGCGCTAACTGGTGATGTCATCGATGACCTCACACTTGTCAGCTATGCAAACGTTAGGTGCCCTTCGTACAAATCGGACCAATAGTGAGCGTGCTATTGGTACAAATTGCGCATACCGGATGACTTTCGCTGTAGTTGATATATCAGTAATCAATCTGATTGTAATTAATATCCATATTTAAATTATCTATCACTGCCGCTGATACCTGTCTAAAGGGGCACTTCGTACTGTGGATGCCCTTATGATATGGGATGCTAAAACCGACGAAAACTTTGGTCTATGGTAGAAACAAAAAGTTGTTTTCTTGTTTTCTTTGGCAAGTGGAAAACATCTAAACATTTACCCGGGTGTGATGCGAGGGGTACTGACATTCTGCTATACTTGAACCAACCACTGTGCAAGTGATACTACGTGGAATTATGAAATGAAGTGCGTGTTTTGGAAACAACATTTTGTCTATAGGCGCGTATCTTGCGCATTCGACGAATACGTTTCATGTACCTGTAATTTGAATGGCTCTTAAGGACTACTGCCGGAACATACCGTTAGGTTAGCTTGGTGAAAGATTTTCTACTTGAGGTTGGTCGCTAGCCAGGCGGGCATTCGCAAAATGCCCTTCCACCATGCGGTGAAGCTCAAGCCCGTGGCGGGATTTGAACCATGGACCTGCTGCGTTGCAGTCCATAGCCACTGCCTCTTTTATAAATTCAAGCTCAATCTTGTAAGTTTGTCGTAAGGAAGTAAATAGACCCAAAACAGTGTATCCAAGTGGGAATGAAATTGATATCAATATCTTTTTGTAAAACAGTGTTTTTAGAAAAATAAATTATTATTACAAAGTGCACTCTGCAGAAAAAAATACAAATTCATTAATTTCTAAATACTGATTAAAGTTTAAACTTTAAACAATGAAGTTGTAAAGAAAAAGGTGTTGCCTTTAGTATTTGTCTTAGCAAGAGGCCTGGCAAAGAGAAGAGTGATTCTTGTGATATTTTGTTAAGTAGCTTTTGCATTAAGAGTTTTGATAAAATAATTTACGTTTTACTATTGTATTTTAACAATAACGCATTTCTGCGGATTAAATAACAAAATTGTGATAGAAATAATTATAGTCATATGCGGGATTCGAACCGGTAGATGGCGCTGGTTCGAATCCCGCACATGAATATAAATTTTATTCTCGCATTTTGTGATTTTATAATGAAATAGGTGACATCGAATAAATTTCGTCTATTTTCAAGCGAGATCAAGTAATTAATTAAAAAAATAACGTTTACATCGCTGCTCGTATTCAACATCAAGGGTTCTACAACAGGACCGTAAGTGTACATATCTGTGAAACTTAAATTTGAACATTCTCATTGCGTGTAATTATGTAAAAGCTATTATCTCGTATTTTAGGAGATCGTTTGAAGCGATGATAGCCGAGTGGATATAGCTATGGACTGCGACGCCGCAGGTCCATGGTTCGATACCCTCCGTCGGCTTAAGCTTCACTGCAGGACGGGAGGGCATTTTGCGAATGTTCGCCTGGCTATCGACCAACTTCAAGTAGAAAATCTGTCGCCAAGCACCTACTAGTGCGTTCCGGCAGTAGTCTTTGAGAGCCAATAAAATTACAGACACATGAGACTCAACTATGTATGTCTCAGGGTGACGGGCGCAGTGCACTTCGTTACTTGTGATGATATACACAGATGTTACCGCATAACATAAAAATGGATCTCATGCTTGTTCCATGACAATAGCAAATAAAATTATAAAATCTGCAAGAAATTAATTGTTGTTTATCTAGTCAGTCAGTACAAAGCTCCTAATGAAGCTAGCCTAGACGTTCAATATTTTCCACGGTCACTACTGGGACGGGAGATAGCTAGTGGCATTCAATACTGAGCGCTTCCGTCTCGGAAAGAATATTAAACCTTCGGCTTCCGTTGTCTTAGGATGGCAGACGTTAGGTTACATCGGAGTCCTCAGAAAACTTCAACCTTTTACACCTTCGTAGGTAGGGCATTTTTTGAATGCCTACCTGGCTAAGTACTTACCAATTTAAGTAGAAAATCTGCCACCAAGCACCCAACGGACAACTACTGGCAACTATTGTTAAGCAAGTTGCCCCTTTACTATCTTCAACTGCATAATTACTTACGGTCAGGTGAGATTTTATCAAAGGCCAGTCTGTAAACAGGCAAACAAAATATAAATATCATTAGAAAAGTTACACCCAAGTTGCTAATAGGCTATAGCAAACTACCCTACTCGGCTTCCCATAGTAATTAAAGTTAACATTTAATATCTCATCTCGAAACAATATTCGTGTAGTGCAGCCTGCGCTGGTGAGGATGAAGTTTAATCAAAATTCAAAGCGAGTTGATTCGGCTCTTAAATGCCACCCAACGAGGTAGGTAATGGAATTCGGGAGACAAAGATGCTTCACTGCTCGCTGCATACCTGACGGTGACTTTCATTAACATTATAATGTTTGGAAATTCTTCAAAAGCTATCATAATATTGCAATATCTCGATGTTGTTGCTTTAATATAATCATTTAATATTTGAAGTTTAAGTATACCGACTCTGCTTCATTGAATTTTCTGGATAAGACGTAAGACCTCACACGTACCGTTTCGTGGCTGTACACTACAATGGGTGCTGTTTCATATCGTGGTATAACCGGAGAAACGGGATGTACTCCCACCAGGCTTGTAAAATACTTGGTCTAAAGTAATAATATAGTGATATAAGTAATCATCGACAATAAATTCCTAGCATATTTATAACACTTATACAAAGCCTACCCTTAAGGTGGATAGATAAAATTGCAACCCCATATCTTTCTTAGGGTGTCGTAAGACGTGACGAAGATAGAAATACCAGATGATGAGCAGCAGCGCCTGAAGTACTGCCATTTAACACTGCGGTCCTCAAGACGCCTGCCAAGCTTAATGAGAAGGTCTTAGTTCCACGGTGGATATTATGGACGTTAATGTGTAATGAACCTAAGGCGAAATAAGTATATGATGTAGCTGTTAATAGTTTTTTTTATTTATAGCTTGCCTTTGACCACTATCTCACCTGATGGTAAGTGATGATGTTATTCAGGCTATCCAAGAATTACTGGCTCTCAAATAAAGCTACCAGAACACACTGTTATGTACTTGGCAACAGATTTTCTACTTGATGGTAGTAGCTAGCCAGGCATTGGTAAAATGCTCTACCAGCTTTTTTTTTTTTGTAGTGGGGAAATGCCTTCGCAATACTCTTCCAACATGGGGACGGTGGAAGGGGATGTGTGGGACTTGAACCCACTTAAAGTCCTCCGTGAGCAGTACTCCGCCGTGGTGGGGCAAGACAGGGTCGCGTTAGCAGTCACCATCTTGCCCCGGCGGTAGGCCCAAATTCAATCGGGCCTCTGCGCCTGTAGAGGGGCGACC
The DNA here is from genome assembly GCA_963854805.1 of Plagodis dolabraria. NCBI lineage: Eukaryota > Metazoa > Arthropoda > Insecta > Lepidoptera > Geometridae > Plagodis > Plagodis dolabraria. The sequence goes on from OY978440.1 coordinate 40,600,960, forward strand.
CGGTTGACCAAGGCCACCCCCCATACGTGTGGGTCGTGCAAGCTAGTTCCTGCTTTAACGACTGCCAGGGACTGACAGGTTAATGTGCCCTCCGAATCACGAAAGGCTCAATAGTACTATGTCACTCCTCCCTCAGTCCCATACAATCTAACTCAGGAAGTTGCGGATGTTGCTTCTCCTAGCTGATCGGTTAAGAACGGCTATGTACCTAACGCTAAGAGCTCTTAGGATTTGATATCTTAGTGAGTAGAGTTTGTGGCCTGAAATAAGTCAAAATATTACTTGGATCTCGGAAGCCAAAGCTTTTTAAACACGCAACAATCACACTAGGTATATATATATATTGAAAAAATCAACAAAGGAAAGATAATACCTACTTATGCGAAAAAGAGAAGCATGATCTCGTTAAGCCTGCGGGTATATCCATACCTACATTCACGTATAAGTACTATATTACTGCCAGTGTATGTGGTAATTAACCCCTATAGATGACCGATGCGCACTTTAGTCTGCAGTTTTTATATATTACAACTTTTTACCACGCTATTGTTCCATACTTCAATGAAATAATGTTTTATTGTTTAATTTCCACAAGTGAATTCGATACATTAAGGGCCTGTTTCAGAATGTTTGAGTAAGTTCCGGTTTTACTACCCAGAACATATTTATTAAACAAAACACTATCTCGGCGTTTCACAGTCATCGATTTAGCCTATCCATCGGTAAAAGCTTGAAACGCGCTGTACGTTAAGTGTCATTTTTATCATTCAGTTATTTTATGTGTTGCATAGCAACCCGAATCTTTATCATGACATTCTGAAACGGGCCCTAAGAGTAAACTTGCCGCAAACATTAAAAAATGTGTCAATTTTTACTATGGCTAATAATTCATCACATCAAAAAAAAAAAGTCTCCATTTTTCAGTAAGTAGTGCCAGAAAAACAAGTGCGACCGTATGTTGAATGTTTTGAATCAATACAATGCCTGAGTTAAAACTCGCAAAAGCAAGATAAGGTTTTGACATCAAAAGAAAAATCCTCAAGTTATCTTCGAATACGGATAACGATCCATTTTTTTATTTAATGCATAACCACCATAAAACCATCTATATATCTTCCAGTCTTTCTAAAGAAGACGCTATAAGCCTTGATCTCGTTGTCAAACTGTAGATATAAATTAAGTATAAGATAGTGTAGTATATAATGTATGATAACTTTCGAATTATACCCGAATCCCACTTTACAGGCTGATATATAGTGATGTAAAGCCATACGGGAGGTTGCTGTCTTAGGATGTCAGTACTCATAGTATGGTGGTAGGAGTTGCGACTACCAAGTTTCAAGTAGAAAATCTGTCGCCAAGCACCTAACGGTGTGTTCCGGCAGCTGTTCTTGAGAGCCAGTACTTATAGGTTAGCCTGAACCACATCTTCACTTACTATCAGGTGAGATAGTGGTCAAAGGCTAAACTACCAGGCAAAAAACCTGTCGATTGGCAGTAAATTATGATAAAATTGTAATTGCAATCAAGTGCCACCCCTGCGCTACCTGCCATTTCATTGTTTATTGTATGTATTCTGATAATGACGTTAATTAATTGAATGATCGGTTCCGGAAACAAAGGATTTAACTATGTGTCCGACACAATAAAGGCAGCCTTATTTGCTGTATATTTATGTATCACAGTGCATATTATTGTTAAATCACACTGAAACTGTATCTTTTGTGAATTTAAACTGCTTTTTGTAATTGATTGCGCTGGTAATGCGGTTATTACTGTACTGTGATAGCCGGATCGTCCGCTGCTGAACACAGCCTCCCCTGCTAAAGGGGTATTTGCCATAATCCCCACGCTTGGTAGGCGTCTTGGGGATCGCAGTGTAAGTTGGCAGTTCTTTAGAAGGCGCTGCTGCCCACCTTCCAGTATTTTTCCCTTAGTCGTCTCCTACGACAACCCATGGGATGATATGGGGAGGTGCAATTCTAACCGGCGCTTATTACAGTGTCAAAGTATTATTATTATCTGAAATATGCAACTATGATATTGAAAGCAATCAAATACACGGAAAGTATTCTACTTCAGTGTGTGATATGAAGACTGTGGCAGCTTTAAAACTGTTAGTGTTCTTTTGTTTTTATGTATTTTATTTTATTCGCACCACTCTGGATTAGCAGCTACATATGTTTAACCAGAGAGTTATTCTAAAAACAGGCCTAAGCTACGTATTACGCTTATATTGTTCGTAGAGCCACGGTAAACCACGTTGGGCGCCATAGTAACAAAATAGAAATTATTTACGAAAGTATTATTTACGAGGGAGACGAAATGAGAACACCAAGTGCCATGCAAAGACTGATTTATTTCACTACCCTCCATTTACATTATAAGACTCTTTTTACATATTTTTTATTTTATTTATTTATTTATGGTCTACCAACAATTATTACATCAATTCATGCTTAAATCTAAGTATATATGTGTAAGTTCTACGCTAAATGCATAATTTCTTATAGGTAAACACAGCATGCAGTTATCGAAACGTTTGTTTTAAGTGAGTTACTTATAAATTATGGTAACCAAGTTTTTTTTATATTAAAATTATATTTTTACATTAAAAAAAAGAAGAGTAAAGTTCTCAAGTACACGAAAAATGTTCCAGGGCTTTTTTTCTGAACTTGCCCAAAGTGTCGTTAAATACATCGACATCACATCCACATTCATTCAGCAACTTGCTGAGTCTAGGTATGACAGAGTTGGCACCATACGCAGTTTTTCGGATAGGTAGCTTAAATAACTTTATAGTATTACGAGGATACCGGTTAGGGACCCTGAATGTTAACCTTTTAAGAAGGTCTGGGCAATCAAAGTAATTTCTAAGGAGCTTGTATGCAAACACAACATCTAAGAGGTCTCTGCGGATTGACAGTGACGACATTTTGAAGTATTTTTACCTTTTTTCATACGATCTAATTCTATTTTTAATACCGGCACTGTGTGAAAGATGCCAAAGAAACCTTTTTTGTATCCGCTCTAACCTTAGCATATGTGTTGCAAAATGCGGCCTCCAAATCAAGCTGCAATATTCTAACTGACTTCTAACTAGGCTATTGAAAAGCATTTTTTTAGTTTCAATTTTTTAGAAAATTTTTCCATTTCTCATAACAAATCCAAGCATCTGGGATGATTTGGTTATTACGTGATCGAGATGCGGCACAAATGTTAACTTGCTGTCTAAAATAACACCCAGATCTCTTACGCTGCTGACTTCCTTAACAATATTACCACCGATTTTGTAATTAGACTTTATCACTCTTTCTCTCCGGGTAAATTTTATGTGAAGACATTTTGCATGATTGAGATCCATTTGATTACGCGTACACCAGTTTTTTAATTTGTCAAGATCTTCCTGTAACCGCCTTACATCTTGGGCATTTTCGATCACTTTTAACAATTTTAAATCATCAGCAAACATAAAGGGTACAGAATGTTGGAAACACTGGGCTAAGTCATTTATAAATAAATTAAATAGAAAAGGTCCCAAATGTGACCCTTGTGGAACTCCGGATGTAATATTAAATGCCTCTGAGTTGTGCCCCTTAACTACCACGTAAAAACTGCGCTGAGTCAAGTAGGAAACAAACCAATTTAATAAAACTCCAGTAAATCCATAAGCTCGTAATTTTTGCACTAAAATCGAATGAGAGACCCTGTCAAAGGCATTACTGAAGTCAGTATATATAACATCGATTTGTTTGCGAGCTGCTAATGTTTCAATTACAGTTTCTGTGAATATGGCAAGGTTTGTATTAGTCGATCTACCACTTACAAATCCGTGCTGATATTGTGATAGAAAACCTTTAAAGTATGATTGAAGATACGGGTAAACTAATGATTCAAATAGTTTTGCAAATGTAGACAGAATTGATATTGGCCTATAATTCCTTACGTCGCGTTCGTCATTACCTTTAAAAATCGGTATCACTTTGGCAACTTTCCATTGTAGGGGAAAACAACCAGAAACAATGGATTTATTAAAAATAGCAGTGAGAGGTGTTGCTAAGCAACAAGCACAAGATTTAATGAAATATGGGTGGATTTCATCAGATCCCATACCCTTGCTGATATCAAGACTTTTAAGCCTTCTGAGGACAATACCAGTCTCAAATTGTAATAATCCCAAACAGTTGTTACTTGTTATGTGTTCAAATAAATTAGCTACATTGAGTAAAGAAGCATCGTTCTGATTAGTTGTTGGTTTATAAACCGAAACAAAATATTTTGCAAATAAATTTGAAATTTCTTCGCCAGTGCAGGCTGTATCTATACTGTCATTCATTTCTTCTGGAAATATACTAGCTCCTGACCGTTTTTCGTTAACAAATGACCAAAAGTACTTTGAATTTACTGTTATCTTTTTTTCTATGTGCGATACATATGAATTATAACATGCTTGAGCTATTTTATCACATCGTCTATTAAGAATTTTTAACTCTATCTCATCTCGTGGATTTTTATATAGGTTGTGTCGGCGACGTATGTTTTCCTTTTCATTCAAACGTTTAAGTAAATTATTGGTAAACCATGGAGGCTTTTTATTGTTTTTTACTTTTACTAACGGGACAAAACGTTTAATAACTTCTCTCAACACTGCATAAAAATCTTCCAGCATAGCATTCACGTCAGCGAAATGTGAAAACCTCTCAGTCCAGTCAATTTTACTCAAATAGTTGATAATAGATTCGTAATCAGCTTTAAAGAAATTTGCTCTCATGTTTAGAGGATTTCTGTCCAGTCTTTTGAGATTAGGATAAGTGATAGTAACAACAATAGGGGGGTGATACTGGTCAATTTTAGAAAAAATATCAACTGATTTTCTTACTGTGCAATTAGAATTATTTGTAAAAACGAGATCAAGAACTTTGCCCTGTACATTAAGGACATTATTTGTTTGAACAAAATTATTTAGGTGAGCAAAATCCACAAGCATTGAGCTCGTTGCTGGTAAAGAAGAAGGACCAATACTCACAATAGCATTCCAGTCAATATTGCTGAGGTTAAAATCTCCAAATATAAATGTGTAATTAACATCGTTTTTATCAAATAAGGCATTACAATGGGTCAAAAAATAATCTAATAAGTCAGATTTTACAGGAGGTGGCAAATAAACAGCACAAAGCGCAATTTTTTCTATGGAGTTGTTAAGTTCAATGTTCAAGACTATCCATAGATCTTCTATTTGACTTTCCCAATGTAACTTACGAATTGATTTAATATTATTGGACACTGCTATCAAAACACCACCTCCATCGTTTCTAGAATTATATTTTGAAGAAATTCTGTCCCGCCTGTATACCTTATACCGTTTGTCGAATAATTCGTTGTCACAGACGGAGGAATTAAGCCAAGTTTCAGTTAATATTATAATATCATATGAGCAGCAAGACATGATACGGAAAAAATTGTGAGTTTTAGTCCTGTCTAGTCCTAGAGTGTATATACCTACTTCAATATCGTGTTTTTAGTATGGTAGGTATATAACTATATTTTTTTAATTTTATTTTTATGCCTTATTGGTTAGTCTTTGACCACTACCTCACCTGATGGTAAGTGATGATGTGGTCGAAGATGTTGTTCAGGCTCTCAAGGACAGCTGCCGGAACACACCGTTAGGTGTTTGGCGACAGGGTGAGAAATAAACATTGAATAATGTGCATTATTTATAGAATTTATTATTTACATATTGTATTAGTTATAGAATTTATTACCTACACAACTTATTACTTGGCTTACAAAATATTGTAGATGTTTCAATGCTAGATTACGATAACAGTTAAGACCGATAGATTTAGGTATAACTGCCAAATTTTTTTTCAATTAGAGTTTTTAACATTTTAGTGCTTAGATAAATCCATGCGCATCATAGATAATGATAACAATTGAATTTAAATCAGAAACTGACGATATCGACTCCTCGGAGTACTGAAGGGAGTAAGATTTCATTTGATTTGCCCTTGGCATAGAACATATACACCAGCCCGTAGTCCAATTGATATAAACACAAGCAAAAAAAAAAAGTTTTATTCCTGATAGCTTAGCCTTTGACCACTATCTCACCTGATGATAAGTGATGATGTGGTCGAAGATGTTCTTCAGGCTAACCTAGAATTACTGGCTCTCAAGGACAGCTGCCGGAACACACCGTCAGGTGCTTGGCGACAGATTTTCTACTTGAGGGTGGTCGCTAGCCGGGCGGGCATTCGCAAAATGCCCTACCAACGTGCTAATATTGCCCTAAGATCAACCAGTAGAACTCCGCCATCGGACAACGGGAAATCAATTATTTATGACGAGATGACTAATGCGGTGTGAAAGAAGATTATTGTACCGACCCCAGTTGGCATGGGATCAGGGTAGTCTTAAGAAGAATGTATTGTTATGCTGCGATAATTGCCTAGTCATGGAAATTGGTATTTTAGAAATATTTTATTCAATTTACCGACATATGGAAGTCACGACAGGTTAACAGTTACTTAAATTATCCTACGAGACCTAAACCCCTTATTTACTCGACCCTAAGATTAATTTGTGTAATCGCGATACGCGACCCTCCCTTACCCGGACCCTAATAATTCTTAACCCTTGATCACGACGAAAAAATCTCTTGCAACCGGATTTAACTGAAAATGAGCGGAATAAAGCGGATAATTAAAGCATGAGCAGGAATTCTTACATGTTAGATATTCATTAAACCTTTTCAAGTCGTCATATGTACTACAGAACTCCAAGTCTATTTTGTGTAGAAAGCCTTAGATGTTATTTTAATACAGCTTGTGAATGAAAATGCTAGACTTTTATGTTGAACAGGGCTACACATAGATACTTACATGCCGCCGTCGCCGTCGCCTTGCAGCGTGACCTCTTTATGCAGTTATTACCTGCTTCTCTCTATTTGATATAGAACGAAGTTGCATAGTAACGATGTAGTTGTTGTGAAGCGATGCAGCACGCTCAGACTGTGACTCTAATAAATAAAAATATTTAAAATTACAGCTTCCTGGTACTAACAGTATCTTAGCAAAACCTCGGCCAGACGGACATCACGAAAGTATAAGGGTTTCTTGTCAGGACTACGGGACCCTAAAAAAACGGAACTGACAATGAAAATTATGAAATGACTTATTAAAGTTTGTACCACGCTGATCAAACCACATGACCTCACATCATGGTCCCACTTCCACTAGTCCTTCCGTGTTGTAAGTCAGTACTATTTCTTTTGATATTTCTTAATTTCTTTAGTACTGAATACTTCTTAATATTATTCACTCGCCGAAAATACTGTTCAACGACAAAATTTCCAACAGTTGACCTAAAAACTACTCAACCGATTTTGATGAAATATAAATGGGACCATCTTTGAGATATAATCTACCCAACAAAAAATACGGTAATAATTTACAATTACTTGAGTAATCGCGTAATAAAAATAACATACAGTGTTATTGGTAGCCTCCTCCTTTTTTAGAAGTCGGTTAAAGAAGCGTACCATTGTCCATGAGAATAATGATGGTACCTTCCATTTCTTCAGTTACATTATAAACTCATGTTAGAAGCCTTATAAGTCTTCGCGAAATACGTACAATCTCAGGTTTCTTTATAATACATATGTATATTGTTTAGACCTTCATCCCCGCGTTATCGCAAAGAAAGCTTTGACTTCCGTTATAATATTGTCCATTTAAGAGTCAACATATATTCTCCCACTGAATTCCCTTACATATTAACTTGTATTTATATACTGTCGCAGCTAGTTAAAAGGTTATATCTGTAGCCCTAGGACGAATAACTTGCGAAAACTTAACCGTTTCGTTAACGTATCGAAATCTCACAATTTTGTATAGAATTTGATCAGCGCCCCTACAGTGCGTAAAAGGAACTAAATTTTGGAAGATTGAAAGGTTTTGACATCTAATGTGTGGAGATTTTAACGTGAACGTTTCGTCACTTAAAACGTAAGCTCGAAGAAATAAAACGCCAAAATTGTCAAATATCAATCATAGAGGACTTTGTTTAGGCTGAAAAAGAATTCAAACCTGTTTTGGAATGAATCATTAGCTCTTAGAAAGAAGGTACAATTGATTTGATTTACGCCGGATGACGTCATTTTTGTAATCCTATCGCGTTCACGTTTGCTTACAAACGATGCGTTGTGCTGTCAACCATCGCCTCCTGCGTAAACGTACTGTAAACTCGATAAGTTTACGTTACGGACTATCGAAATGTTCGTGCTTCGTTCGACTAATATTTACTGAATGCATTTATATTTTACGATATTGTCATTGAGAACATACTGTATCTATTTATTTTAAATGTGTATAACATGTTGAAAATAATTGTATATATAAAAATAATTGTAATAATTATATAAACTGAATATATTATTATTCTAATAATATATTCAGTTTATCATGCTCCTAACAAAACATTATATGTGAATTCAACTGAAACCATGGAATACACCAGGCAAGCCTTGCGCTTTTTCCATCACAATATCATCAAACTTAAGAAAACTATCTGCAGCACATCTGCTACAATTCTTACTATTCTGTATTTTCTCGTCAGGCTCTTACAGAACTTCAGGATACAGGCTAAAGCTGAGTTTGAAACTTGCCGATAATATTTACCTAGTAAATATACCATAGAGCACATATAAATTAGTCGTGTATCTCCTTTCTGCAGTAAATGTGTATGCCTAAGACTAATCTATACTTATAATAAAACTGTAACAGGTCCAATTCTGTACATGGCAGATATTTTGAAAAAAAAAATGTACAGTACTCTGTAGCTGATACTGATGCCAAAACTGTATTTTTTTAATTTTTTGTCTGTCTGTCTGTCTGTATCCCGGCCGCGCATCACTCCAAAACTATTGAATGGATTTCAATGAAACTTAGCATGATTTGAGTTCATACTACAAGGTAAGATAATTTATTTTTTTATCCCGAAATTCAGCATGGTTCCCTAGGGAGAGGGGATGAAAGTCAAAATATACACTTAGCTGTAATTTATTAACGCGTAGTCCGATTTCATACGTTCTTTTTAGGGTTCCGTACCCAAACGATAAAAACGGTCTGTCCGGCTGTCCGTCCGTCCGTCTGTCCATCCATCCGTCCGTCCGTCTGTCACCAGGCTGTATCTCAAGAATGGTGATAGCTAGACGGTTGAAATTTTCACAGATGATGTATTTCTGTTGCCGCTATAACAACAAATACAAAAAGTTGGCCAAGTGCGAGTTGGACTCGCGCACGTTAAAACAAAAAAAGGTTAAAATATGAAGTCTAATGTTGTATAGCTAATGGTACGGAACCCTTCGTGGGCGAGTCTGACTCGCACTTGGCCGATTTTTTTGTTATGATAGTGGTTCTTTAAAATTTATTACGTAAATATTTCAAAGTCATCGGTTTTGAAGTTTAGAAATAAAAAAAGTTAAACATCACAACCTATATATTACGTTCCAAATAACTTGACACCCAGAATGTACAGGAACCTTTGAACGTACGGCTCATTTTAAGCTGGCGTTTGCACTTTATAGTATATGTATAATAGATAGGTCTGTAGCCGGACCACTCCAAAAGATTCTGATTTTTCAAACAATAAAACACAGTTTTTTTTATTACGATAAGCACAATTTCCCTACGTATATTTTTCATAAAATGCAATGCTATAATCAGTCTAATCTATACCTATAACAGGTTGGAGAAGGCGGGTAGGAAAGCGCGAGGGGTAAGACGCTTACATTTATCTATTTATGCTTATAATACAACTGTAACAGGTCCAATTCTGTACATGGCAGATATTTTGAAATTATTATTTCAGAGCAATCTGTAGCTGATACTGATGTAAAACTGTTTTTTTTTTCTGTCTGTCTGTCTGTATCCCGGCCACGCATCATTCCAAAACTACTGAATGGATTTAAATGAAACTTAGCACTATTAGAGTTCAAAGTCAAAGTCAAAGTCAAAATCATTTATTCAATTTAGGCGTCTACGACGCTCTTATGAAGGTCAATTACAAATTTTAATATTGAAATATACTACATTGTACTGCCACGTTCAGCAAACAAAAGTTATAGAGCCACTGCGAGAAGAACGGGCAAGAAACTCGGGGCCATTCTTTTAAACGTTTTTTAAAAATGTGTTAAGTACATACTATATAATAAAATTATTACAATACTTAATTTACATTACGTAGGTGTTGGGCGCTAGCTTGGCAGAGGCGAACCAGTCCAGGCATTTTTGTCGTTTAAGTAATCACAAACTGTGTAGTAAGATTTCTTTATCAAAATATTCTTCACATGCAACTTGAATTTTCTTTCTGTGAGCGTTGTAATATGTTTGGGCAATTTATTATAAAACCGCACACAATTTCCTAAGAAGGACCTTTTATTTGTCTTTGCTAATCTAAAACCTGGCACCGCTATTTTATCTTTATTCCTAGTGTTATAATCGTGAGTGTCACTGTTTGATTTAAATTTGCTCAAATTTTTACGAACATACATAATATTTTCAAATATATACAGACTTGGTAAAGTTAAAATATCAATTTCTTTAAAAATATCTCTCAGGGATTCCCTAGGATCCATTTCATATATGGCTCGAATTGCACGCTTTTGTAAGATAAAGATTGTCTCTATCTCAGCAGCAGCTCCCCACAGCAATATACCATAAGAGATAATACTGTGGAAGTACGCGAAATAAACGAGCCTAGCAGTAGCTACGTCTGTTAGCTGTCTTATCTTACGAACTGCATATGCAGCAGAACTAAGTCTTCCAGATAGCCAGTAATTCTAGGTTAGCTTGTACAATATCTTCGACCACATCATCACTTACCATCAGGTGAGATAGTGGTCAAAGGCTAACCTATCAGGCATAAAAAAAAAAAAAAAAAAAAAAGATCATGTATATGTGGATTCCACTGTAAAGTTGAATCCATTTTAATTCCCAGGAAGACTGTCGCATTGTCAAAAGAGAGTTTTTCTAGGCCAAGCTTAATGTTTGGTTCAACATAAGTAACATTTGGTAAAGAAAACTTTAAACATTTGGTCTTTTTTGAATTTAAGAGAAGATTATTAGCCGCGAACCACTTAGAGATCATAGATAACACATTATTTACATGAATAAGTTCACTATCCCTCCTATCTACTTTAAAAATTAGGGAGGTATCATCTGCGAATAAAACTATATCGCAGAAATTTTTAACCATGCAAGGCAGATCATTTATATATGCTAGAAACAGAAAAGGTCCTAAAATTGATCCTTGCGGTACGCCTATTCTTACCAAAGACCCGGAAGAAGTATTGCCATTTATTCTAACCTTCTGTAGCCTGTCCAACAGATATGACTTTATAAGATCCAGAGCTTTTCCACGAATACCATAATGTGAAAGTTTTCGAATCAGAGTGCGGTGCTCTACACAGTCAAATGCCTTAGAAAGGTCACAGAATACGGCAATAGCATCCTGTGAACTCTCCCAGGCTTCAAGTATATGTGACATCAATTGAGCACCTGCATCTGTTGTGGATCTGCTCTTTGTGAAACCAAACTGATTCTCATTCAATATATTATGCTCATTAAAATGGGATAGAAGTTGTTTGAGCATAATTTTTTCGAATACTTTACTCAGAACAGGTAAGATAGAAATAGGTCTGTAATTGCAAGGGTCAAGATGTAGCCCCCGACTTCAGAATTGGAGTGATTTTACTTTGTTTCATTAAGTCGGGGAAGTTTCCTTTATCAATACAAAGATTGAATATTGTTTTTAAATATGGTGCAATAATGCATATTATAGACTCTGCCACTTTAACTGACATACCCCACAAGTCTTCGGTGCTCTTAACATTTAAATTTTTAAATGTCTTTATAATTTCAAATATTGTTGTGTGTCTGAAAGAAAAGTCCGGTGATTTGCAGGGGAAATTATGTATTAGCAGAGTTTCTGCTACATCGGGACATGCATCCAATGACTTAGTGACTTCTAGGGGTAAGTTAGAAAAAAAATTGTCAAATATATTTGCCACTTGTATTGGATCAGATATTTGATTTTTATCAACATTTAAGACATATGTAGAATCTCTAGGTTTATTTTTTCCGGTCTCAGTATTTATAGTATTCCAAATGGTTTTTATTTTATTTTTAGACTTGCTAATTTTATTTCTAATCAAAAGAGATTTAGCACACAAGCAAACAGACTTAAACATTTTTGAATAGTTCCTAACATAATCACGAAACTGCTTGCAGGATGTCAAATTCTTCCTGCGATACAGATCATACAAATAATCTCTACTTTTTCGAATACCTGTAGTTGCCCAATCACCGAACTTTAACTTTCCATTTACTTGTTTCTTTATTTTTGGACAAACTTTTTGAAACTCAGTATTTACTAGAGAGAATAAACTATTATAAATGTCATTCGGGTCACTATGAGAAAAACTTGTAATGGCAAGCTTAGCTTCTATATTGGTACTGAGTATTTCTAGCCTACTGGTTGTTAACGGCCTATGTTCAATTTCATGCCTTGCTGTTTCTCTGCTTCCATCAAATCTAATTGCCAGGCCCTCATGATCAGATCTAACACCCTTCATTATTGACTTTTGTTTAGTCTTACAGTTCGAGTATATATTGTCTATACAGGTAGCTGAAGTATCTGTTATTCTAGTGGGCTCACAGAATAGAAATTTCAAATTAAATGACTTAAACAATGAAATAAGATCAGTCTTATTTTTAGATTTCAATAAAATATCTACATTAAAATCACCACATACAAATATGGGTTTTTTACATTTAGAAATTTTTAGTAGTATACTTTCCAGAGTGGCTAAGAATTCTGTAAAATTTTGAGCACGACCTTCATCTGTTGGTGGTCGATATACACACAACACAAGATGCCTGTCCACCTCCACACAAGCAACTTCACAGACACGTTCAACAGAACATCTGACTAAGTCACGGCGTTCTTTAAATTTTAAGTTATTTTTTACAAGAATAATACACCCTCCTCCTTCTGCAGATGATCTGTTAAACGCACTGCCTACACTAAAATTCTTAACATTAAATAACATTGTATCAGCTCTTAGCCATGTTTCAGTAAAGCATAATATATCAAAAGGATATTTATCTAAGAGCATTTCAATTTCAAGTATTTTGCCAGAGAAGCGATTTATATTTTGGTAGTACAGTGCTATGTCAAAACACTTCCCTGTTGTCGGACTTAAAAGTTTAAACAGTTTGACTCAACATTTGTATTAGTACATGTACTAAAATCTGTATCGTCAATAGAAGACATGGTTATATTTCCTATAACTGACTCAATATTATAAGCTACCAAAGTAGCAATTAAATTCTTACATTTCTTAGGTAGGTACATCCTATCCTGAGTCAACATAAATTTAGTAATAAATTTATTACAGTCAAAAAATAAAAGTTTGTCTTTATGACGACATGTCATATTATATAAAATTGTATTTAAGCAGTTAATATGCTCATTCTGACTTTTAGTTATAGTTCATACTACGAAGAAGGATATAGGATACTTTTTATCCCGAAATTCAGTACGGTTCCCTTAGGAAAGGGACGAAAGTCAAAATGTACAGTTAGTTGTAATTTATTAACGCGTACTCTGATTTCAATCATTATTTTTTTGTTACAATAGTGGTAATTTCATTATTTTCCCGTTAATATTTCAAAGTCTTCAGTTTTGTAGTTCAGAAATTACAGATATCATAAACTAAATATTTCGTTCTAAATAACTTGAACCGCGGAATGTTGAGAAACCCTTTAACGTACGGCTCATCTTAAGCTAGCATTCGCACTTTATCATAAAGGCTTAATAGATATATTATATCAGCCGCATTGTCTACTGCTGAACACAGCCTCCACCACTATTAGGGAGGGTTTGCCGTAATCCCCACGCTTGGCAGGCGTCTTGGGGATCGCGGTGTGAGATATCGGTTCCTCAGAAAACGCTGCTGCCCACCCTCTGTAGTGTTACTCTTTATCGCCTCTTACGACACCTAATACGGGCAAAGATGGAGGGGTGACATTATAGCCCGGCACCCCAAGGACAGCCCGACATCCCACAGGCATCCCGGAACCCCACGGGCAGCCCGGCACCCTTATTTAGTTTTGCAAGCTTGCTGCGATAAAACTCTAAAATGTGGTACATTCACCACAATCAGTTAAACTTAACTACATATCTTTCTTTTGACGGATACATTTCGGAGACTGCGCAATGGTAGTGCACAATGTTGTCTTAGGTTTTCGCGATTGTTACACCTAGTAATTAAACAACTTTAAACGGTTTAAATCACGTATATTTATCATTATTTTTGTCCCGACGTTTCAAACACTTTCTAGTGATCTTGGTCACGGGGTGACTGTCGGGACAAAAATAATGATAAATATACGTGGTTTAATCCGTTTAAAGTTGGAAGTGCACAAATTTAGTAGATTGTTAAACAAGGGTCGAAAGGATATATAACTTTCACCCACGTTCAGCTCTCTACTTTTCATTTCGAATTTAAAGAATGTAAAAAAGTAGCTTTTCTAAAAATTATTCATTACTTACATACTTACTAAAAATTTATTGAGAGGTTAGAACTATTTGTGAAATTTTACGTAAAATTTTGTTTGGAATATTTACGGCCGGCTATAGCCTGAATAGGAATCTCTCTGCTTTTCACTACTTATATAAGGAATAACGATATAAAAATAGTATGTTTTTTTATATTATTTATTTTGATTTTAATAATATGAGCAGTATCTATTTAAAATTAATGCGGCTATTGTCCAAGGAATCGATGACTTACTACCGTGTTAAACACTCTACTTTTCATTTAAAATATGAGGAGGGAAAAAAAATTGTAGTTTTTCTAAATATTTACTAAAAATAATAAACATGAGTAGAAGATACAAAGATACACTAGGAGTTAGAACAATGAAATTTAGGGTAATTTTTAGTTAGTTTTTTTTAACGTACACTTTTCACCTTATATTTAGTTACTACCCTGCCAAACTACGACGTTTTTGCATGCATAAAGCCTTTTGCAACTTCGGAAGAAGTATTGAAAGACTGCCATAGGCTAAATTTGAATGTAAAACGTGACCAGTTAATTCTATGTATTGGAGAAAACGATAAAAATCCAAGTAAATTATTATATGAATTATCCGGTGCATTTAAACGTTTGGAAGTATGCAATATTATTGTGATTAATGTAAATGATAATAGATATCTAGATGAAACTAAATTAAATAACTTGATAAAAACTTTATGTAAATATGTTCCGAACTGTGACTTAATTAATGTTCCAAAGATGTCAAAATTGCGTTATTTAACAGAACTCTGTAAAAAAATTAGTTTTATCGTTGATTGCAGATTTTACGAAACTAATTACCTGAATCTAGATAAAATAAAACGCCATCTCAAATGCAAAGATCATAATGTGAGAAATGTAACAAAGCCAGTAAAGTCAAAACAATTAGTTCAGTCCACCTTGACCCTTTATTTCAAAGGGGCACTGTCTAAGGAAACGGAAAATGTTTGTACCCAAATAATAAAAACCAAGCCAATTCAAAAATCTCTGTTAGACTACTTTGCTACAGTACCAAAGCGATCCAACAGAAACAGTGATAGTGATACTAGTGACATCACCGTGAACAACAATGTCCAAAGTAGTACGTTTTTTCGTCCCTTACGGTAATGGTATTTTGACAATTTTTCATCAAAATATAGCCGGGCTGTTGAATAAGATAGAATCATTGGAGTTATGTTTAGACCAATTTTTACAAAAAAATATATATGTTGATATTATCTGTCTGTCCGAGACGTTTGTTAGAGCTGGAAACGAGAGCAATATTTCTATACGGGGTTTTAATTTGGTGTCGTCTTATTCAAGGAAAAATGAAAAGCGTGGAGGCGTTTGTATTCTTTTGCGGAATAATTTTGAATTTTTGGAGCTCCCATTCTGTAAACAAATTTCTGCTGAGAAATATTTTGAATGTTGTGGAACCCTTCTTATACCTTCACTAAATCTGATTATTTTATGTATTTATCGTACTCCAAATAGTAATGTTTATGTATTTTTTGAAAATTTGGAAACAATCTTACATAAAATTACACAAAAAAGAAATAAAAAAATTATTATCACAGGTGACCTTAACATAGACACTCTTAAAACCAATAATATAACATCCCGTTTGCAAGATTTAGCTGCAAATTATAATTTAATTGTCCATATAACGAAACCTACACGCCAAAAATCATGTATTGATCACTTCCTAAGTAATATTCATGAAGCTACTGGAGAAGTCCATGATCTATATCTATCGGATCACAACACTGGCCAAACTCTATCAATGCCGTTCACTACCGGCAATAATAAATCATTGGTACGTAGAGACAAGAAATTACGACAAGGAAAATATTCAAAAATTTCAAGATTGTTTGTCATCTTTAAGTTGGTCAAATGTTTTGGAGGCAAAAAATCTTAATGAAGCCTTTAATAACTTCCATGACACTTTCAGTTTATTTTATAACCTTTGTTTTCCAATAGCACGAAGGAAAATTAAAAGTAGTAATGCAGCACCTGCTTGGATTACTACTGGTATACGAAAATCTAGTAAGCAAAAACGACAACTTTGATTTAAATTTTACAAAAATAATACCGTTAAAAATAAAATTTTATTACAAAAATATAGTTGTTTACTAAGGAAATGTGTCCAAAGCTCACAACAAGCCAATAATTATAAACATATAAAGACAGCAAAAAATAAATGTAGAGCTACTTGGCAGATTGTCAAAAATAAGACTGATTGTGTGCAGACGTATGCAGGTATTGGTTCTATTCTGTCCGCTGGTAACATTGTGCGTGACCCGTTAAAAATTGCAGAAGCTTTTAATAATTTCTACATTGGAATTACAGAAAACTCTACCAATGATTCTATCTCCTCAACCAAGTATAAAATACCTACCTCAAACCATAGCATGTTCCTTGAACCGTGCACTGAAACTGAAATATTAAGAATTATGAGGTCGCTCAGTAATACGCGTGCTGTTGGTTTTGACGGTATATGCACACGGGTGATTAAAGAATGTTCAATGATTATTTCTCCAATTTTACAATATTTGATAAACCTTTCCTTCTCTGTGGGTTTGTTCCCGGAGAGACTTAAACATTCTATTGTTCGACCTCTGTATAAAAGAGATGATAAACTTAATATGAATAATTATCGTCCTATCACTTTGATTCCTATCTTCTCGAAAATATTTGAAAAAGCCATGCACCATCGTATAAATGCCTTTTTGGTAAAGTTTGCTATTATCAAGAAAGAACAAAATGGTTTCCAAAAAGGTAAATCAACAACACTAGCGGCTTACACTCTTGTTAGTAAAGTAGTAGAAAAGATTGATAAACGTTTTCCTATTTCAGTGCTCTTTTTTGATATGAGCAAGGCTTTTGATTACGTTAATCATAAAATGCTTTTAATCAAATGCGAAAATTATGGACTTAGAGGACCAGTTCTTAGCTGGCTTGATAGTTACCTCACCAACCGTAAGCAATCTGTTGAGATAATTTCTCTTAATGAAAGGCACATTTCAACATCTTATAAATCTGCCTACCAAGTTAATAGCAGTGGGGTACCGCAAGGAAGTATATTGGGACCATTACTGTTCTTGCTTTACATAAATGACTTGCCGTCGGCGGTTGACCATAAATGTATACTTTTTGCTGATGATGTGTCAGTTGTTGTAAGTGACAACCATAAATCCACAACTGATAATCATAGAGATATGTTAAATATAGCTACTGACACTATAGTTACTTGGTTAGAATCCAACAACTTACGCGCCAATATCTCAAAAACAAGATTTATAAATTTTCGCAATTATAACTCAATGAAAAATGAATTTGTTGTAATGTGTAAGGGCCAACAAATAAAAATTACAGAGGACTACAAGTTTCTTGGCATATATGTAGACCAACATTGTAATTGGAAGACTCACATAGAGCATGTTTGTTCCAAACTTAACCGATTTGTATTTGCTCTAAAACGATTACAGCAAACAGTTAATCAAAGTGCTGCACTTACTGCCTATCATGGCTACGTAGCTTCAGTTCTGAGGTATGGTCTTCTACTTTGGGGAAACTCTACCAACGTCACGAAGGCATTCCTCGTGCAGAAAAAATGTATCAGAGCTGTTTGCGGTGTCGGTCCACTGGAATCGTGTAGACCACTTTTTAAAAAACTTAAAATATTAACTCTAACTGGCTTGTACATCATGCAAGCAGGACTTTTTGTAAAAGAGCATCCTCATCTATTTGAGAAATTAGGAGATAATAAGTACCCTCGACTAGTTAGCAGAGATCCCACAAGGCTACGTACGCCCACATGTAATACTACCTTATGTAATAGAAATTGTAATGTCATGTGCATTAAAATATTTAACAAAATTCCCATGGCGATCAGAGAGCTCCCATATAAATATTTTAAATTGAAATTACATCTGTGGCTGACTGAAAACTGTTTCTATACAATCAAGGAATTAATGAATTTTAAAAAGTGATAATCTATTTTTATTATTCTTTAAGCGGTTGAATTGAATAATATTTTTTTTTATCTGTATATTAAATTGTATTCTTGGACCTAGTAACTAATATAGTGCAATAATTATGGTTCTGACATCTTTTATCTTTATAATTCCAAGACATTCATATTATTTAATTTAATTCAATTGCATTTGATTCATTGATATGTTTTTTCTCTGTAATATATTCTTATTATTGTATAATTAATTTTTGTATGCCAATTATTGGTGAAACATGCTGAACTTGACGAATTGTTTAACAACTTTACTGTACCATGTTTCGTGCAAATAAACAAATTTCATTTCATTTCATTTCATTTCATTTCATTTCGTTTCGTTTCGTTTCGTTTCGTTTCGTTTCGTTTCGTTTCGTTTCGTTTCGTTTCGTTTCGTTTCGTTTCGTTTCGTTTCGTTTCGTTTCGTTTCGTTTCGTTTCGTTTCGTTTCGTTTCGTTTCGTTTCGTTTCGTTTCGTTTCGTTTCGTTTCGTTTCGTTTCGTTTCGTTTCGTTTCGTTTCGTTTCGTTTCGTTTCGTTTCGTTTCGTTTCGTTTCGTTTCGTTTCGTTTCGTTTCGTTTCGTTTCGTTTCGTTTCGTTTCGTTTCGTTTCGTTTCGTTTCGTTTCGTTTCGTTTCGTTTCGTTTCGTTTCGTTTCGTTTCGTTTCGTTTCGTTTCGTTTCGTTTCGTTTCGTTTCGTTTCGTTTCGTTTCGTTTCGTTTCGTTTCGTTTCGTTTCGTTTCGTTTCGTTTCGTTTCGTTTCGTTTCGTTTCGTTTCGTTTCGTTTCGTTTCGTTTCGTTTCGTTTCGTTTCGTTTCGTTTCGTTTCGTTTCGTTTCGTTTCGTTTCGTTTCGTTTCGTTTCGTTTCGTTTCGTTTCGTTTCGTTTCGTTTCGTTTCGTTTCGTTTCGTTTCGTTTCGTTTCGTTTCGTTTCGTTTCGTTTCGTTTCGTTTCGTTTCGTTTCGTTTCGTTTCGTTTCGTTTCGTTTCGTTTCGTTTCGTTTCGTTTCGTTTCGTTTCGTTTCGTTTCGTTTCGTTTCGTTTCGTTTCGTTTCGTTTCGTTTCGTTTCGTTTCGTTTCGTTTCGTTTCGTTTCGTTTCGTTTCGTTTCGTTTCGTTTCGTTTCGTTTCGTTTCGTTTCGTTTCGTTTCGTTTCGTTTCGTTTCGTTTCGTTTCGTTTCGTTTCGTTTCGTTTCGTTTCGTTTCGTTTCGTTTCGTTTCGTTTCGTTTCGTTTCGTTTCGTTTCGTTTCGTTTCGTTTCGTTTCGTTTCGTTTCGTTTCGTTTCGTTTCGTTTCGTTTCGTTTCGTTTCGTTTCGTTTCGTTTCGTTTCGTTTCGTTTCGTTTCGTTTCGTTTCGTTTCGTTTCGTTTCGTTTCGTTTCGTTTCGTTTCGTTTCGTTTCGTTTCGTTTCGTTTCGTTTCGTTTCGTTTCGTTTCGTTTCGTTTCGTTTCGTTTCGTTTCGTTTCGTTTCGTTTCGTTTCGTTTCGTTTCGTTTCGTTTCGTTTCGTTTCGTTTCGTTTCGTTTCGTTTCGTTTCGTTTCGTTTCGTTTCGTTTCGTTTCGTTTCGTTTCGTTTCGTTTCGTTTCGTTTCGTTTCGTTTCGTTTCGTTTCGTTTCGTTTCGTTTCGTTTCGTTTCGTTTCGTTTCGTTTCGTTTCGTTTCGTTTCGTTTCGTTTCGTTTCGTTTCGTTTCGTTTCGTTTCGTTTCGTTTCGTTTCGTTTCGTTTCGTTTCGTTTCGTTTCGTTTCGTTTCGTTTCGTTTCGTTTCGTTTCGTTTCGTTTCGTTTCGTTTCGTTTCGTTTCGTTTCGTTTCGTTTCGTTTCGTTTCGTTTCGTTTCGTTTCGTTTCGTTTCGTTTCGTTTCGTTTCGTTTCGTTTCGTTTCGTTTCGTTTCGTTTCGTTTCGTTTCGTTTCGTTTCGTTTCGTTTCGTTTCGTTTCGTTTCGTTTCGTTTCGTTTCGTTTCGTTTCGTTTCGTTTCGTTTCGTTTCGTTTCGTTTCGTTTCGTTTCGTTTCGTTTCGTTTCGTTTCGTTTCGTTTCGTTTCGTTTCGTTTCGTTTCGTTTCGTTTCGTTTCGTTTCGTTTCGTTTCGTTTCGTTTCGTTTCGTTTCGTTTCGTTTCGTTTCGTTTCGTTTCGTTTCGTTTCGTTTCGTTTCGTTTCGTTTCGTTTCGTTTCGTTTCGTTTCGTTTCGTTTCGTTTCGTTTCGTTTCGTTTCGTTTCGTTTCGTTTCGTTTCGTTTCGTTTCGTTTCGTTTCGTTTCGTTTCGTTTCGTTTCGTTTCGTTTCGTTTCGTTTCGTTTCGTTTCGTTTCGTTTCGTTTCGTTTCGTTTCGTTTCGTTTCGTTTCGTTTCGTTTCGTTTCGTTTCGTTTCGTTTCGTTTCGTTTCGTTTCGTTTCGTTTCGTTTCGTTTCGTTTCGTTTCGTTTCGTTTCGTTTCGTTTCGTTTCGTTTCGTTTCGTTTCGTTTCGTTTCGTTTCGTTTCGTTTCGTTTCGTTTCGTTTCGTTTCGTTTCGTTTCGTTTCGTTTCGTTTCGTTTCGTTTCGTTTCGTTTCGTTTCGTTTCGTTTCGTTTCGTTTCGTTTCGTTTCGTTTCGTTTCGTTTCGTTTCGTTTCGTTTCGTTTCGTTTCGTTTCGTTTCGTTTCGTTTCGTTTCGTTTCGTTTCGTTTCGTTTCGTTTCGTTTCGTTTCGTTTCGTTTCGTTTCGTTTCGTTTCGTTTCGTTTCGTTTCGTTTCGTTTCGTTTCGTTTCGTTTCGTTTCGTTTCGTTTCGTTTCGTTTCGTTTCGTTTCGTTTCGTTTCGTTTCGTTTCGTTTCGTTTCGTTTCGTTTCGTTTCGTTTCGTTTCGTTTCGTTTCGTTTCGTTTCGTTTCGTTTCGTTTCGTTTCGTTTCGTTTCGTTTCGTTTCGTTTCGTTTCGTTTCGTTTCGTTTCGTTTCGTTTCGTTTCGTTTCGTTTCGTTTCGTTTCGTTTCGTTTCGTTTCGTTTCGTTTCATTTCATTTCATTTCATTTCATTTCATTTCATTTCATTTCATTTCATTTCATTTCATTTCATTTCATTTCATTTCATTTCAAACATAGTTGTTATTAATTGTTTTATAACAACAGAGTTTTTTACAACGAAAAATCTTAGACATATAACTTTGTTTACACCAATGGTTGGTTACAAGTCATTCCGGCCCAAGAGAAGGAAGCATTTACTATGAGTTTTTCCCAGCCTTAGGTGGGAAGGAGCGTCTCCCACCCGCTACTCAGATCAAACAAACACTAATTTCCGAGAATGAGAAATAAATAAAATATTTTCGATCTACCGTCAAACAAATCACCGTTTTAAAATCGAAATTCTAAAGAAACGCACAAGGTACTTAGCTTCAACATTTATTGTGCGAACCGGGAAAGAACTCTCTGAGTTACTTAACTACTGTCTTCTGGAAAATACAACCCGAGAGTTTTGAAATCCAAAGTAAAAAGCTCCGTTCTGAACTATGGTTTACTATAAGAGTGCTTCACCGCAGACCACAGTGTTGCTTAATATGAGATAAACAGTGCACAAATGTGAATAATTAGTCTGCAGGTACGGCAATCGCGAACGAAGTCGCGGGTACAGCTAGTAATACAATAAAAACTAAACTTGTATTTTTGAAGGATAAAAATATGTTTTTTTTGTCTAATAGGTTAGCCTTTTACCAATTTCCCCCATGATGGTAATTGATGATAGGGTCGAAGGTGTTGTTCATTCGCAAAATGGCTTACCACCATGCTATGACGAATGCTATCATAATGCAGCACCGAAGCACGGAAGCGCTGAGTCGTCATGTCACTAGCGGTCACCCATCCAACTCATGACCGCGGCGAACATTGCTTAACTTTGCCTTTTGGTTAAGAAGAGCTAACCAAACTTCAGTACAATCGCTTCACAATTCGATATGGCACATATGGCGATATCAATCATGTTTTTAACTAAATATGTAAAACCTAGTATTAGTAGTTTCATAGATGGGCTATGAAATGATACAACGGTATCTACTAATCAATATAGTGTCATCCTTACCTTAAAATTTTGACTTGCTATCTACTAAATAGGCAGTCACATAAGGGCCGCCAGCATTGGCGATGAATCGGTCAACGTTGGTATAGGTGTAAAGTTCTCTTTGACGTGGTGGAAGCTTCCTTTGAGCTGGGTACCTATTCGTTCTTGCGGCTCAATCCCCGGGGAGCCAATTAAGGCAAGCCAGGGGGGTCAGGGGTCTCGTTTAGCTCAAAGGAGTATCGGGTCCGTGTGTCGCCAAAGCGCCGCACCTGCTGGTTAATTATAATTAATTCGCTTTATTTGAATTATCTCTCGGACAATGTCCGGTCCTTTATCAAGGGATGAGTGCTACGAAAGCGCTAAGACGCCTTAAATACTTTCAAAATACAGCTACTGTCATTCGGATACAAGTACTACGTCTTGTATTTATATCGATGTTTATTATATAGGGTTATTGGTTAAATGCTAACAACCTCTTAGGGTTGATTTCTGCTAGTCCTAACAAACATTTTGAAATGTGTGGTATAAAAACAAATTGACTATGGATAATTTTTCAGTTAATTAAAATATGGCCCTGACGAAATCAGCGGGCCATTGTTACATAAATATTTTATTATCGAAATTTTCATATTTGTTCCACGCAAGTTGTTCCCTTACATGTTCCCTTATTGCGCTCGGCTACAGTTCGCCTCCTATATCGCCTCGTGTGTAATCAACATCGTGGGATGTGTACATGTATATGTACTTGTATCATGTACTATTCCAGTTTAGTATCTACGTCAATTTGTAGCTACGATTTTTTCCGATCTTTAATAGAATGTGAGATTGCTCATATGCTATTTCATTTATCAGTCCATTTAAACTGAACATGGCGGAATTTATTCATAACAAACTTTGACCTGGCCTTCACTAACAGGGCAACCAGAAACGGAAAAACCTAGAATAAAAAAGCTCACGCTCCTGCACTCGGTGCTCGCGAATTTGATGCAGATATTTCATTCAACACAATATGAATTTTTGCAATATCGGTTCAAATATCTCAACTTGCGTCCGTTGCGATCATACTTGTCAGCCTTTGACGTGTTACCGCAAACAGGTTTTGTTATTCAATCATCCACTCTGTCGTTTATCGGATATAAAATGTGTGATCATAACGTGGATTGAGTCATGAGTGAATTTAGGGATTCCTACAGCTAGGTATATAATAGGTTAAAACTTTATGTAGATGCTGAAGGCCATTTAAAAGATTTCACTTATAAATGAAGATAATTATTCTAATTGAGTGGACTAAAACACTGAGAAAAACAAAATAATACAACACTTGCACAAGAATATAACTACTTGGTTATAAAAAAAATACTAATTGCTTTAGGCAATACCCTCTTACCTTGCTCGACAGACGTATTGAAAATATCAGGGTCACGCCGAGATGCTACGTCATTGAAACAACGGCTTGCTCTTATCAACTAACTGTTTCTCCTGTAATTAGAGTTAACCATTGGGATGTATGGTAATGAATAGATTCAGGCGTTACTTTGCGGAAATCCATATTTAATAATAACAAATACTTTTAAAAGTATCCTAAAAAACATAAAATAATATTTAAATAAAACACTTGAAAAAGCATAAAATTATATATCTAGTGACAATTCCGCCTAATTTTCCTGTTATCTACGTGACGTCATAAACATCACGCAGCCTAACCGGATGAATACCCGACTAGTTTCGCTTCTAAACGAAGCATCTTCAGGAGGTCTTGACTTACCGAGCGCACGATCGAGACTAAACGGCTAGCGTTTGTTTAGGGAGGACATAGATGCTGGCTACCGCCTGTGCGGTCGTCCAGCTCCACCGGGTTTTGGGCGAGGGCCTGGCCCTACAATAGCCCGGGAGGGAGAAGTGCCGAAGGCACTTCTCCCGAGACGGGCGTAGAAGGCGAAAAGCGCTTTCTACCTCCGTCTCCTGCGGACGCCGAAAACGTACCGCTACTATAGGAGGGGTTGACAGCGAGCTCAAGGGCACCACTGTGGTTCGGACCTCGGCTTGTCTCGCTGTCGAGAGACATGGGGGGGATCGGAGCAAAATGCCTCTGTGCAACTGCAGTGTTGCACAATTGGGCCCTACTGAATAATACTCTTTGACTATTTGGAGAGCAATTTATCGTGACCTTGTTTTTGCCTCGAGCTCGCCGGCGAGCTCGGTGTTTGATTGTGTGACCTCTGATTACCTCACACCTGGGGATTTTACCTCGACGACTTGCGGATAACGCTAAAGCTGCCAACGTAATGGCTGCGATGGGGTCATCCGGGTCGTCTAATACCTGCCGTGGTCGGCGACGGGGGGGTTTGAAAAATGGGAAACGGCTAGCGGCTAAACACGCCTTTATATAGGCCCGATCGTGACTCACTGTTACAACAAAGAACAGTGAGTCACGATCGGGCCTATATATTATTATTGGGATGTATAGTTTACACGGTCTCCAAGTAGGGTCAGCTGTTACCTTCACTCCCACTACATTAAGCAACTCAGGACAGTTAACTGTACCGTTCCCTATCTTAATTAAGTATGCTACATCAGCAATTTGTTGTCTGATATATAAAGGAAGAATGTGAAATTTATGGCAGCGCTGGTTGTGGTCTGGGAAATATCTTTTGATTTTAAACTGAAGGTGACGGAGAAACCGTCTCCGAATGAGCTCAATGCGCGCGATGTAAACGTCATTCATGCTTGTAAAGCATATTCTAAATGACTACGTGCATAGACACAATAAAGGATTTTGACGGTTTGTATAGATTTAAACTCAGTTGATAAGCGCAAGACAAACCCAAGCGCTCTCGATACCTTGTTTATGATGTTATGGATTAACTCATCAAAGAGTAACTTTGTATCAAAAATAATGCCTATGTCGCGAATTGAATGGACTCTTGTCATTAAAGTATTTTTAAGTTTATAATTCTAAATAAGTAACTGAATATCAAAGCCATATCATTTGATAACAAAAGATACATTGACCAAATTATAATACATTAAATAAAATTATGATAAATTAAAACGGCACTAAGCTCCTGGCTCTCATTCAATTGCCACTCGCCACATTGCAAAAGGTTAGAGACTGATAAAAAAATACCATTTACGAATCACTGTTTTTAATGTCCAACTTTTCAGTGGAATCACGCGAAAAATACAGTTTTCACACTGTTGTACATTTGTAGTTCAGTTCGACTACGGGGCAAATACCTGCCAATCACCAATAAAAATAAAAAATAGAATGGATAACTCATAAAATTGATGACGTTCAAACACACGTTAAATGCTCAAACTTTTGCTGGAAGCTTGATAAACTTTTTCCACCGAAAAAAATTCGCATTGTAAATTCATATTTGGAACGGAAAATAACTGAGGGCTTGTTTTAGTATTGTTTGCAACTCCCGACCTGCATGTATATAATGCATAGTAATTAAAGTGAACAGAGCGGGGTCGCGGCACCTTCAATGAATAAATAAAAGTTAATCAACAGGTGCGACCTGTGACTTGTTTACAGGGGCGGAACTAACTTACGAGTGGTCAAAGTAGGCAACCTACGCCCAGGCAATTTAGTAATAGTAAGGAACTTGTTACGAAGACACGTGCCTCTCCGATATTTGGTCATAGCTATAACCTTTCAGGTTGTATAACAACGAATAAATTTATATGGTAAAAAATATGGTGCATCAACGCTAACTTGGGAAGTAGGTACTAACAAAAATAAATAGAATTCAAAATGCAGATAGTTGTTCTTCTATTGAGTCTATGGAGTAACAATCAGTAGTAAAAATTAAGAAACAGAAAAATATACTTGGTACTAGAAGATGACGTGTCATCATTACTGTTCAAGCCTTTAACCGCTTCCTTATTTTTAATACATCAGCAACAATGGTTCGCGGTATATACCATTGTCATCGTCAACGAAAACGGCATTTCACATTAACAAATTATTATAGCACAAGCAATGATAGTCGAACAGAAATAGCTATGCCTGCCGTACCCCAGGTCCATGATTTGTTCCCTTCCGCCGGCTTGAGGTTCACCGCATACAGTAGGACATTTTGCAAATGCTCGTCGGCCTATTTACCACACTCAAATACAAAATCTGACGCCAAATATGTCTATTTAAACAGTGGGTTCAGACAGTCTTTGAGAGCCAATAAATGAAATTACAGGTACATTACCTAAAAACTGTATTTCTCACGGGCGCAGTGCAGTTCGTCTCTTGGGGCGAACTAATGCATCTGTTACATGCAGGGGTTACCGATTAACATCATGTGGGTATCACAAACACGTTACAAAAAAAGATGTACTGGGTGGCAATCGAACTAGCGTCGTAACCATTCGGCTACCGGAACGTGAAAAAGAAGTGAAAGAAATTTTGTGCTTTCATTTGTATTTTTGAAATATGGATCTAACGTACTTCTGTGCGTATCATGGCATCCGTACATATACTTCGTTTCTGTGCGTCTTGTATTAGATGAAAGAAAGAAGATGTGGAATTACGGCTGTGTAAGTAAAAAGACTGTAAAAAGACGATAAGCTCGAGGCTTTTACGAGTATTTAAGTTAATTACATTATGTGTTAAATTCATCTGATGAATTAATATAAGAACACACATTGTAGCTTTAATCACCTCTTCCTGTTTCATTGTAGCAACAACACGACTGCACTATCAGTAATTAGTAGCGAGCGAGTCGGCCTGAGGAAGACACCGGAGAGATGCAGATTGAACCAATCAAAATAGCACATATGAATTTACCTCTCCGCTTCGTAAACTGTATACTGTTTAATTTGTGACTACCTACTATGAACACAGTTTAAAAGCATAACGCTATAGACTGCACCCAGGAAGTTTTAATTTCGCTTTTAACAGTCACTTGAAACCAATTGAGTCTACGCGGAAGAGTACTACATTGTCATTTGAAGTATTTGACAGGATTTAAACGCGATTCAAACATGTATATGATTTACCACAATGTTTTGACTTAGTTGCTTCAATTGTGATCACAAGCAGACATACCTTTCAGATCACTTCGAACTGGTTGTTTACCCCGTTCAGTTGTTAGGCTGATCGCTGAGTCAAACAGTGCTCTTTTTCTATTGTCACATAGACTGGATTGTTTTATGAATGTAGGACAACTAAAACATAAATTATTGCATAAACTACCAAGTTTCTTTCTACAGGCGAAAGAAGTTTTACAAGTCTGATGACTAGAGCCAGCCTTGCAATAACTACAACTATTTAAAGTTGGGCGAGAATTCGATAAATATTAAATTCAAAGTTCACCTGTCAGTGCGGCGAGGGCTTTCTTCGGCGAGCAGGAGCACCCCTCGACTCTGGCGCGGACAACTCATTTCAATTCTCTATTTAAATATTAAAAGTTATTAACATTGCGCATGCCGTGACAGGGCTTCGGCCGGTGAATAACTAATAACAAAATGTACTTTGAGAAGAAAAATGATTTATTTTGCGATTTATTTTTAATTCACGTGGAATTAATCATAATAAGTAATTATAAAAGTTGTGTTGTATATATATATCATAAAATAATAATAACACTTTTAGGTTAAAATAAACCGGAAAAGATTGAATTAATTATTTATTTTTAAAATGTTATCTAATAGTAAGTAGTCGTATATATAAAAAGTCAGAAGTCATATTTAACATACCCGTATCTACTACTTGCGTAATGTATTCGCGAGTAAATTGATTTTTAATAAGTGTTCATATTAGAGTTGCCGCGAATAGTTGTTATAGCGAATAGTCGAATACCGATTAATCGCCATTCACTTTGGCGAATAGTCGAATAACTCGACATTACTATTCGACATAAATAAGGCACATTAAAAATATTTCTAACTTATTCTATGGTTGTGAGAAAAGAAAACAATAAGGTTAAAAAAATCTGTTTCATGTTATACATACCTACATATATTATATGTAACGTAGTAATTAAATTTTTAATTTAATTATTATTAACTAATTTAATTTCATGAATATGATAGGCACAGGCACATATTACATATAATAATTAATACTGTCTATTGTTTTATTAAGGAAAATAATACAAATTGATTATATTTAACTCATTAGTTTTTTTGTTCGATAAAAGTTTATTTAAGACGACAATTCGCCGAATGCCGAATAATAGCTATTATTCGGTATTCGACGAATATAAAAAATGTCGAGTAATGCCGAATACCGAATAATAGCGAGTATTCGCGGCAACTTTAGTTCATATTCTTTTGCTTCATTACCGGCAACGAAAGGCTTTAGAGATCGAAATCTGATACTCTCAGGAGTGGAAACATAAGTCCGTGGTAGATTGGGTAGGTATTTCGAAACAGGGGATATCGAAATATGGACCCAACCACTAATCTGTATTGACATATAGTCAAATTAATTATATTTAAATTATTTTAATGTATACAGTTTGAAATTACAGCTACATTATAACTCCGAAGAAAGAGATGGCAAGAATCTATTTTTTTATAGTGTTATTTTATGTTATGACACTTACTTCCTCACCGAATAAGCATTGCATCCGGGAGAATGCTACGAACATCATGCTGGGTAGGTTGCCAATTAGTAGCGAGCTGGAGTATTAATAAAGGCATACGGCCGGTAATAAATATATATACAAATGCAGCTAATAAGCAGAATGCCACTAGGTACTCATGTCGTTGAGGACGAGTTTTCCATTATTCTCGTTTTATTCCTAAAGCTCGGATTACCAAAAAAGGCAGCGAGAACACTATCAAACGACGAGTCCAAGAAGGAAAGCGGGTGATCATAAAATAAAACCAAAACTGTTCAACAACAGAATTGGCTGTGTTGTTAGAGAACGTATTTTTATATGTCCTTCATGTCAAAGACAAAATCATTTATTCAATTTATGAAGGTCAATTGCTTACAAATTTTAATATTGAAATATTCTTCACTGTGCTGCCACGTTCAGCAAAAAAATTATATAGCCACCATGTTCTTCGGAAAAAGTGTTCTAGCTGGTAAGTAAGTAAATTCACCGATCACTCTTGCTGTGGTCATGACTTGAATGGATGACCGCTAGTCGCATTTACTTCTCAGCCCTTCCGTAGGTAGCGTACTGGCCCCTGTTTTATTTAATATTTACACGAATGACCAGCCTTGCTCTCCTAAAACACAGCGCTTCCTGTACGCAGACGACCTCGCATTAGCTGATCAGACCCCAACCTTCGAGGAGGCTGAAGAACTTCTGACGATGACTCTAAAGGAACTAGAAGACTATTATGATGAAAAGGCTCTCCGGCCCAACCCATCTAAAACACAATCCTGTGTCTTCTACCTCCGCAACCGTCAGGCTACCCGACCTCTCAACATTGTTTGGCGAGGCGTAAATATAGAGCACTGCCCTAACCCATGTTACTTGGGCATAACCCTAGACAGGGCTCTGACATACAAACACCACTGTCATAAAACAAAACAATAAGTAAATGCCAGAAATAATCTGCTTCGCCGCCTTACATCCAACACCTGGGAGCAACCCCACACGTCCTTCGCACAATTGGTCTGATTGTGTCCCTTTCATTCTCCGCAGGAGAGTTTGCTTGTCCCGTGGGGCACCGTTCCGCTCATGCTAATGAGGTTGATATAGCTTTAAACGATACCCTCCGCATCATTACAGGGGGCCTTAAGCCTACTCCTCTGAAGCTACTATATACTCCTGCAAGTATTGCTCCACCAGATATCCGACGTGAGTTAGCCTGTTCACAAGAAAAATTCAAACAGCAAACTGATAGTCGACAACCTATGTTCGACTATCAGCCACCTCAAGCTCGCGTAAAGAGCCGTAAAAGTTACAAAATTACAAATTTCGGGATTCGAACCCGCGGATGGGTGGATGGACGCGGGTTCGAATCCCGCACATGATTATAATTTTTTCTCTCGTAAATTTGTAATTTTGTAATGTAATTCGCCTAGCAGGCGTTATTGCAAACTTAACAATATTAAAAGCCGTAAAAATTTTTACCGAGTTACAACTCCTTAGGAAAAAAGATGCGCAAAGGAGGAGAGAATTGAAATTTGCCACAAAAAATACCCCACACCCACAAACTATGTTACCCCAGCGGAACATCTACCTCCTGGTGACGAACTGCAGTGGCCAATTTGGAAGTCGCTCAATAGACTCCGTACCCAAGTTGGTCGTTGCAAAATTAACCTTGCCAAATGGGGAGTAAGGGACAGGTTAGATGTGAAATGTGAGTGTGGTGCCGCTGAGCAAAATATGGCACACCTACTGTCATGTCCCCAGTGCCTGACCACCTGCACACAAGATGACCTCACGTATGCATCTCACAGGGCCGTGCAGATGGCCTCCCATTGGGCAAAAATCATCTAAGGTTCAATTATTTATTATTATTTATATTATTATGATTAGCCATTAATACGAGATGAATGAATGTGCCCTTCCGTGCTTCAGTCACAGGTCGGCCCCTATTGTTTTGTTAAGAATTTTAGAATGGCAGTCATTATATCATCATGGTAGGGTATTTTTCGTTTACCCCCTAGCTAGCTACCACAATCAAGTAGAAAACAGTCGCCAAGAACCTAACAGTGTCCCGCCAGTAGTCCTAGAGAACCTATAATTCCAAGGTAGTCTGAACAACGTCTACAACCACATCATCACTTATCATCAGAGGTCGGAATTAGGTAGAATTATTTATGTACTTACACCGATTTCATACAGCGAAAGAATAAAGTGGATATGCCTCAAACACCGAGATTAATTTTAAAGATAAAACGTTATTTAAATAAAAAAAGTATTTTAGACCGGGTTTCTGAAGTGCTTTGATAGCTGTCAGAAACCCGATATTTCTCTAATGGAATCATTTGAAATATTTTCCCTAAAGGAACAAATATTTGTATGATCTACAAGTAGGTAGTTGTTCAGGGTCGGGGTACCTATTTGTTTAAGTGCGAGTTTAAATCTTTGTAAACGCATTTGCGTTACAGGAAAAAATAGAGTGCGGGAACGTAAAAAAAAAAAAAAATTGCGAATTAATGTAAGTATATAAAAAAAATGTTTTATTAGTCTTCTCTATCTCTGAGGTGTTTATTATTATTTATTTGTAATATTACGTATACGTAAGGATTTTTGAATATATACATCGAGCAATGTAACAAAAAATATGAAGTAATACATTACAGGCACAAGAGACTTTTAACATCAAGTGGTCTTGGTACTTATTCCGTCAAAAACATATAAAAAAATACAAAAAAACGTTTTTGAAAACAAAAAAATCATCTCAAAATATTTGTTAGGACTAGCAGAAGTCAACCCTAAGAGGTTGTTAGCATTTTACCAATAACCCTGTGTAAAATACTTTTTTTCTGTTTATTGCCTCCTCTATCTTATTTGTTCACCCCATTAGCTATATGTACAGTAGATGGATTTTTTCTAGACAAACTGGTTTAATTTATGTTGTAATGGAAGATGTAGTTTAAAATTATCTTGTAAGTCTGCACTCAAACGACTTGACGTTACCGCCTAGACCTAACATAACGACGAAGTGCGGTACCTAAATGGTCCGTATTTTGTGGTGTTTCTCGAGAAATCTGTCAAAACGTCCAAGTCGTGATATTCGTGAGCGGAGGGTGCTCTCCATTGTTTGATATTTGGTTTTGGAATATACTAGGTAAAAAATGTGCTTGGGAACAATGAGTGAAGATTTTTCTGGGCCAGGGCTCTTCTTATATTTTTTTGTTTCTTTGGCTCAACGAATAAGTGTTGCAATATGCTGACAGCATGCAGAGCACACTGCGATGCAGCGTTGATACTGCGTTGCCTATTGCCTTTAAGTTAATTAAATAAATGCTTCCTTTCTAGTTGGTGTAGTGTTATAATGGTTTGTATTGTTTTTTAACCAAGGCAAGAGTAAAAAATATATTTTTCGTTAGTATTCGTCGTTAGTAAAAAGATCATTGATGACTACTACTTAGGGTTCCGTACTAGAACACAGAACCCTGTTACTAAGTTTTCGCTGTCCATCCGTCCGTCCAACCGGCCTTTAAATATAATCTTTGGAATCTTATTAGTTAGTCAGTTGAAATTTATCAGACATATGTTATCATTGTGAATTGGCTAACAAATAATAATACGTTAGCCTTATATGTTAGCCTTTTACCACTATCTCACCTGATGGTAAGTGATGATGTGGTCGAAGATGTTGTTCAGGCTAACCTACTATTACTAGCTGTCCAGGATCGCTGCGGAAGGAGGCAAATTTGAGGGTGGTAGCTAGCAAGGCGGGCATCCGCAAAATGAACTACCACCATGCTATAACGACTGCCATCCTAAGACAACAACCAGGACCGACTGCTTACCGAAGTACGGAAGCGCTCAGTAGTAATGTCACTAGCGGTCAGTCATCCACATTATTTCCGCATCGGACGTTGGTTTACTTTGCTGGTCGGTTCAGAACAGCTAAGCAAACTTCGCTACGAGCGCTTCAAAATTTAGTATTTTCTAATATATTTCTTAGTAAGCTTGTCTCTTTACATGGTATTTCTTGCAATGCGTGTTCTTATCTGATCTCAGCTAGAGTTTAAGGAGTTGAACATTTCAGACTTAAGCAAGTTTTTAGGTGCAATGCCTTTACGATCATGACTCTGTCAGGTATTATATTATAATCACTTTCCAATCCCGTGAATTTAATTATTCAATTCTAGACGACTTCGATATCTCAGAATTATAAGTCAACACCAAAAAACAACTTGGCTTACTGCAGTTTTACACTTTATAAATTATCTCAGATTAAACATTATTTTCGTATAACTAACAATTGTTTCGAAACCTACCTTCTTAATAAACAAACACTGGAAATAATCAGAAAACAAATTGGAGCAGTCATAACAACTTGTATGATTTCTTTTGTAAACTTTCCACTGTTTTCATACTAAAAGTATTTTTCTTTGATTTTCGCAATACAGCGAATGTCGTATCAACCACGTGCTCACTGATATGAACATTGTTACGACGAAAGTTTGTTTTATTTTTGTGCTCACTTACAAAGAGTTTCTGAGTAGCTCACATCATACACTTTTTATATATAAAATGAAAACAATTTAACTAGTGCCTCTCCGAGCTGTATACCTCGCGAGTCTCCCCTTGCATAGCTTACAATTGAATAAGGGTTCACTGCCCATGCTTAGGGATTTTAAAAAATAATCAATTTTTATAGTAATGTTAATCGATTATATAAATGACGTGTTTAAATGAAACAACTCGTATAATGCGATGGGTGAAAAAAACAGCGCTATAGTTAGCGTTGTATGAAAAATCTCGAATTAAGTTATACGTAAGTATAAGTTGATTAAATAAAATCGGCGTCATTTGTAGGCATGTATGCGTGTAAAGTGGTTTTAGTGTAGTGGTGAGTGAGATAAAGTTGATGCCGTTGTTGGTAAAAAACAAAAAGGTCTTCTAACCGTAAAACACCTTAAAGCGGCTGGCGAAAGTATTTTAGAAATAATGTAATTAAATATTTAATAGTATTAATATTTGTATCAATAATGCTATTTGGTTTCCTAATTTCTTACCTTGAAATTTTAAGGGAACATTGCCTTTGATTTTATTTTTGTATTGGTTATTTTTTTTTCATATAATTTTATTTAATTTTTAATCTGACAAATTGTTAATTAATCAATTTTAATTTAATTTTAAACTCTTAGTTATATTATTGGAACATGAAAAGTACGTACTTTTAAATAAAACAAAAAAAAACCTTTTTTTTTTGCAGAAATCTATTATTGTTTCTATTAAAATCGATTTTTGATAAATCTATTAATTTTGAATAATGGAAAATCAATTTTAATTTAATCGATTATTTTCCATTAATCTCACATCCCTACCCATACTAATGGGAGAATGGGTCAATAAATCAGAAAATCTAGATATGTAATGTAGGTAATAAATGTTTTTCTTGGACTTATGTCCAAGCGACTTATGTCCGCGGGTCCCAGCGAAGGCTAGTTGTATCAGAAATAGGTAGGTAAGTAGTAAATATACAATAATTTTATATATTTGGTGATGTATTTATCTCGATTTAATATACTAGCTACAAAAACATGGAAAATAAATAATTGATTTACGAGAGAGAGAGAAAAAGCCTTATTAGGACATTGCCATTAAATTAAGCGCAGGCATCCATACTTTCAACACCTTATAATGTATTACACCGTCATTTTGAAAAAAAAAATCAAAAATTGAATTGTCCAAAAATTTTTATGGACGTGTCAAACATGCTCACAAAATTTCGCGAGAATCGATTGAGAAATACGTCCTGTAGAGGAGAACAACCGGACATACGAAAGCATTTTGTCTAAGTTGAAGCAGAGACGCTTCGCTCGAACTAAGTTCTCGCTCCGTCAATAATAAAAACAAATCTCTATTTAAATTAACTCCAACAGTCGATGCAAGGGCTTTGCTTACAGCTTATTACGGCTTGGCGGGCTATGTGCTGAGGTATGGTTTTATCTTCAGGTGCAACTCAACCGATAATGAGTAAGTATTTATGGCCCAGAAGCTACGAATAAATAATGTATTTATTCGTAGCACAGAAGCGTTGCGTACAAGCCAAGTTCGGCTTATAGACAAATGATAGCTACTACGTGTAGCAAATATAAAATTTTGACACTTCCGTTATCCTACATTTTTGAAGTAGCAATGTTTGTAAGGACTAAACCTGGTGTATTCTAAAAACAGGCGTCGTAATGCGTAATACACGAGATAATCTAAAATTCTATATACATCCAGGTGAAGCAGTGGCATTGGCTATGGACTGCCGCGCAGCAGGTTCGAATCTAGCCGCGGGTTTGAGCTTTACCGCATGGTGGAACCGCCTGGCTAGCGATCACCCTCAAGTAGAAAATCTGTCGCCAAGCACCTAACGGTGTGTACCGGCAGCAGTCCTTGAGAGCCAGTGAAATTGCAGGCACATGACAACTATGTCTCAAGGTGACGGGCCCAGTGCAATTCGTGACTCATGACGAAATGCATCTGCCATAGGCAGAGGTTAGGCCGCTTAACATCAGGTAGGCCTCGAGCTTGTTCTGTCACAATAATATAAAAAAAAATAGGTAAAAGCAAGGTGCTGCGCAAGGGGATATTAGTAATGTCACCTAAAATTTATATTAACGTACCAAAATACATTAGAGACATATGAGTCATAAATAATTTAAAAGGACACTGACTGCTAATTGCTACTAGTTACTACACATTAATTCAGTATTTAAATAATATATTTTGCCATACCATGTACGTGGTTTATATTTATTGTCAAATAATATATTTCGTTGACATAACATTAATATCCGTTTTTGTGATTTGTATGTAATCATTTCAGTTAATATAAATAATATCATTTCATATTTACTAATAATTAAAAATATATGTTATACACCTTCCGTATAACACAGCGCTCATCCATTATTTATAAGACCTTTGTGTATTACCTACGTGTAAATATGCCACAAAATTATTAGATTTTCAATCTTTGAATTCAAACCTTAACAGCTGTATTAAGGATCTTATTGGTTTTCAAATTAATAGCTCGTTGGCAGCCAGCACGAAAATGAAACAAACCAACGTTGAAATTTCCCGTTCATTTCATTCCAGCGCACCCGGCGACCTGACGACGGTAACGGCAATCGCACCGTGCGAAATTCGTCATCACTCGTATTTACAGATAATAACTTGTCCCATAGACGCCAATGTTTTATTTAAAAATCGTACTATCAACATGTATTTTATTTTGAGTAAAATTGAAAATGCTGTTTAGAAGGAATTAAGAAGTATAGTTTCAAAACATATATGTCTTTAACTTATTTGTTTAATTATACAAACATCTTCTATTCTGACCGATCAGCAAAGCTAAGCAACGTCTGCCTCGGTCATGAGTTGGATGGGTGACCGCTGGTGACATTACTACTGAGCGCTTCCGTGCTTCGGAGGGCACGTTAAGCCGTCGCGACCGGTTGTTGTCTTAGGATGGCAGTCGTTATAGCATGGTGGTAGGGCATTTTGCGAATGCCCGCCTGTCTAGCTACTATCTTTAAGTGGAAAATCTGTCGCCAAGCACCTAACGGTGTGTTTGGGCAGCTGTCCTTGAGAGCCAGTAATTCTAGGTTAGTCTGAACAACATCTTCGACCACGTCATCACTTATCATTAGGTGAGGTAGTGGTAAAAGGCTAACATATCAGGCATTAAAAAAAAGTTCTATTACCGGAGATTATACACACAAATATAAACTCGTCGCAGGTTAAAATGCAGCCATGAAAAGATTTGGAAATTTTCAGTTAGTTTAATAAATATTTAGTGAAAACTTTGGCTAGTTACCACCCTCAAGTAGACAATCTGGCACCAAGCACCTAACGCAGGGTTAGTAAGTACATGGCAGCCGTGCTTGCGACGAATAAATCATTTATTCGTAGCGTGCTTGAGACCAAATACCAATTCTAGATTGTGATTGTTTACCACTATCGACCACATCGTTACTGCACATCGGGTGAGCGTGTGGTCAAAGACTAGCTTATCAAAAATATATAGCCGGCAGGTAATAAAAATTAAATAACCCTATTGTGATCTGGGTCCCAAATTCTGTGTCCCGATGTCCACTAATGGTTTTGATTTATGAAGATATGTTATCTCTATACAGCTATCTTTCACACGTAATCCATCCCTGGGTATTTCAAATGTAAATATGATTGAATCCTCCTCGCATACATGGTGCCAAAATATTCTAATACTTTTTTACAGTTTAGCTGGCCGGCAACCATGTTCTGGCACGTACTTTTTGAAGTAT
Source organism: Plagodis dolabraria (assembly GCA_963854805.1). Taxonomy (NCBI): domain Eukaryota; kingdom Metazoa; phylum Arthropoda; class Insecta; order Lepidoptera; family Geometridae; genus Plagodis; species Plagodis dolabraria. The sequence continues at coordinate 40,638,473 of OY978440.1, forward strand.
ATACATATGAATTGTGCGTAAATAACGAATAAATTTAGCCCTCTTACGGAATGTCTATTCCACGGGATTACCTTAAAAGTATGTAATTAAGGGTTCACTTTTATATTCTTCCCGGGAATTTACAGTCTATTAGTGATAGTTCACTGAAGTGTATGAAGAATTTCACGGTTGTTTATTACTGCTCTACTAGCGTCAATGTTCTCTGCTCAGGTACTGTTGTGAACTTTCAATTTCCAATTCCGCTTTGGACGCGTCCGTGATGGCACAAATAGGCAATGTCCATCCAATACTGGCGATAATTGGTAGTCGAAGTGGTTGCTCTTATCCTGCCGCCATGAAAACGTTTTCGTATTCCTGATCGAAAAATATACAAACTCAGTTAATTTGCGTCTGTGTCGTAGAGACTGGACTTTCTGTCATTCAGTTACGTTAAAAGTAAACATTAAAGTCTTTATTAGTTTTCTTTTTTTATGCCTGGTAGGAAAGCCAATTTGACCACTATCTCACCTGATGGTAAGTGATGATGTGGTCGAAGATGTGGTTCAGACTAACCTAGAATTACTAGCTCTCAAGGACAGCTGCCGGAACACACCGTAAGGTGCTTGGCGACAGATTTTCTACTTGAGGGTGGTAGCTAGCCAGGCGGGCATTCGCAAAATACCCTACCACCATGCTATAACGACTGCCATCCTAAGACAAAAACCGGGACCGACGGCTTAACGTGGCCTCCGAAGCACGGAAGCGCTCAGTAGTAAGGTCACCAGCGGTCACCCATCCAACTCATGACCGAGGCAGACGTTGCTAAGCTTTGCTGATCGGTTCAGAATGACTAAGCACACTTCTCTACGAGCGCCCCGATAAAGATAAATTAAATCCTTTTGTACCTTCATGGGAAATAGAATTTTGAGACTAAGAGTTGGATGGTTTGGTGAGAAATTCGTTTCTTCTTGATAAAAGTTTAGGAACAAATAATTTCTCTACTTGAAAATATGTAGCTAATTTTAAATAATTTTGAAAGAACAATCTAATAGACGATTCTTTAACTCGGCGTTTGAAATATGTAGACATCTCAAAAGTTAATTTAAGTAAGTACACGTATTTAAACACGTACAGGTCTCTACGACCCTTGACACATTCGGAGAGCATAGATATTTAATTGAGGTGATATCGGCGAGATCCCTTACTAACGTTTCAATAAAATATTCAACGTTAAATATAGGTAGATCTAACCCGATAAGCCGCTCAGGCCGCAAAGACAGGCTCTTCGATCTCCACCGGTCAAAATATATTACTTAAATCGAACATGATAACATATATCATCGAATAAGGGCAGGAACCCTTATCATACTTACGTGGTGTCAGTACGATACGTTTTGTTTTTAACAATAATACAAGCGAGGTTTTGTTAAAGAGCCCGTGACATTTTAATGCAAAAAAAATCATTGCCTTGAACGTTATGCACTTGTTTCATCAATGTTAGGTATCTCATCAGTATTATAGTTTATAGTACAATTATGTTGTTTAAGTTTAGAAAATTATATTAAAACCACTCATTGTCAATACGTCCAACGCAAATATTCGGAATAATCACCTACTGGATTTCCAAGTATATAAAGAATGTTTAAATATTACTGATCGTTATTATATCTAGGCGGAAATAGACGAAAATGTACACATACTTTATAGATTACTAAGAAACACTAAAGCAATAGTTAACTCATTATCTGAGGTGAAGCCATCGATACCTGTTATATTCTTGATTGTGAAGACTTCTCAAAGCCAGCAAAATGCCTCTGTAAGTCATAGAATGCGGAATAACTGCCAAATTATAATTAAGAATGTGAGCGACAATTGTAAGGTAAAGGCACCTATTTCCGAGGTATTTTCAACAAAACTCGAAATAACATCAAAAATTAAGCAATTCCTGTACATTTTCGCAGGTTTTAATGTTTTTATCACGTATGTTATTGTTTTTACTTTTAATCTATACTATATTTGTTAATTAAGTCTTAAATTGTCTTCAAAATTAAACTAAATATGAAATAACTCCAAGGCACCTTGATCCGATGCAAAAATCCTTATTCCGATGTATTTGGTTCCTAATTCAGTGTGTTCAAAATGCAATGCTTTCTCACTTTATGTAAAAAGGACTGCCTATAATTAATTCTTACTACATCAAAAGGCGTGGTATTATAATAAAAAAAATTATTATTGATTAAGCCTTACATATACCTACTACTTAAATCAAATTAAAGTCTAACCCGTACATTGGGTATGGCGTAATTCAGTAACAAAAATCTAACCCTCCACCCATGTATCAAATAAGGGCAAATAAATCGAACCCAGGCCCATAAGAGGCTCGCCTATGATTTCGTATACGTTCATTATTTCAGGATTAGGTATAAAGTTTACCATTTTCACCTTTCATGATTTGTAATATAAGTTGGTAATTATTATAAAAGTCAGATAGTGATATTTTTATTTTTTGCATTATCATAAACTGCGTAACAATTTGCATACAATTGTGAACACTATTCATATTACTTGTGCTTATGCCGCGTATTATGGAATCTTATTGTATGCCCACTGTACATCGGAATAACGTTTTATACAAAAAAATAAAGTTTCCTAATTCCGAGTATTAAAATATACGAGATTTTTGCATAGTATAGAAACAGGCAAAATATTAATTGCAATGTTATCCTAAATATATATAATGCCGGATAACAATAAGAATACATAGTGTATAAACTTGCATTTTCTCATTAAACTATCCCATAGAACGAATTAACAAAATACCTAAATATACCACTTTCAACAGGCTGTAGTTAGGGAATGCGACGATTTATTGTACCTCGTAAATAGATTTCAATATATTATAAATATTTAGGTTGTCAAATCCAGAGTAAGAAATGCTTTATCATATAAACAATACTGAAAATATTCAAAATAAACCGACTTTGTGAAATCGCTATTCCGTGGCATACATCGGAATATAGAACTGAGTTAAATATTTGGCACCTAATGCCGCGGCATTTTCAAACTGTATTTTTCCTACATTTTACTACGAAAAACTCACAGAAGTTAACTATTTTCGATTGAAGACATATTTTTTGAAACACTTCTATTAAAGAAATAAATGCACTTTACAAAATAAACGAATAAAACACTATTTAAATAAACTTGATATTCACGTCATGCCCAATGTCCAAAATGTATGGAGCGTGCGTTTGGGTCAGCCGCTGTCGCAATACTTACCGTTTATTTCAAAATGTTTCCACAGAACAGCGGTCTTTTGATGACTCAACTACGCAAAGATATATTATTTAATAGATAAAGGGTCTTGCAGCAAAAATAAATTTATAATCATCATAATATCACCGTTTTTCGAAATACCTCGGAATATAGTGCCAATATTAGAACCCCGCGCAATAAGGTGCCTTTACCTTACGTGCTTTCGATTTGGGTTACCCTACAATATTTATTCAACCACACGGATGAAGGTTTTTCGCAAACCTTTTATGTGTTCAATGCAAAGCAACACTCCGTACACGTGCTGCTTATTTCAAAGGATATCGATTAGTTTTGAAATCGTTTGATGCCAAGAAACTAGTGAGGTGGAAAGCACGTTGATCATACACTGCTGACTATTTCCCCGTGAATACTATCAATTTGCCACTATAAATGCTGCTGATTATGACATTATGAATACTGCACATATACCACCATAAATACTGCTGATGAAAATGTATTGAACATTTTTTGCCATGGCTTACTTATACATCATAAGATGTGGTTGAAGATATTATTGCTTTTATCTACTTTTTTGTTATCACTAATATATTATATCATCAACAGGCTACAACAATAATAACAAATATTTTCAAAATATTTTAAGAAAACATCAAATTAATATTTTGATAAAACACTTTTGACTATGAATTTTATATTTTAACAATGTTAAATAAAATAAAACATTTAAAAATATATATATATCTAGTGACAATTCCGCCAAATTTTTCCGCTAATCCGACGTGACGTCTCAAACGCCACGCAGCCAAAGAGTGAAAGAACCTTCGACGCGTATCGCTTCTACACGAAGCATCCTCAGGAGGTCTTGACTCTACTAGCGCACGATCGCGAATCGTAGAGTCAAGACTTCCTGAAAATTGTAGGTGGAATTGTCACTAGATATATATTTATATTTTTTAAGTGTTTTATTAAAATATTTGTTGTTATTAAATATAGATTTCCGCAAAGTAACGCCTGAATCTATTCATTAATAATTATTTAAAAATGTTTATAATAGTGGTGATACTAGGTTGATAAGAAAACGACGTCAATCGGTTTGCCAATTTCTCCTTGTTTAAAGATGAAACGGCTATTTTGAAAGAAAATTATTCGTCGGCGGCTTTTATGGTTAGGACGGCTTTAAAGCTTTTCAAACGTAAAGCTTGGAGATTAAAAACTTATCGTAGAAATAGGTCTTTGAAGGAGACCCGTCCAATCAGCACCTTGACGAGGTAAAATTTCACAAAATACTTTAAATAAACGCTAATGAGACCACTTTTTGAGGCGTCAGTTCTTAAATGCATCGTGGTATACAATGTGTTTGTTGAGTGTGGATGTTGTTTTGTTTGGAATAGGGCACTGGTTTGAGAATTTGTTTGTCGAACGGTTGTTTGTCAAAACTCGCGACTACGACAAAGTTAGACATCTCTCTGAGAGCCTCAAATGGGGAGCTGACTTTTTAATTGCCCTGTACAGAAGTTAAAGATTATTTTTTAATTATTTTTCATTAATTATTTTTCACTGTAGATAAAAAAGCGTATGTGTGCAAGTCTAGCACGTTAGCGCTTTAATGTAAAACATTAACTCGAGGGATTTTTTATATACACTTCATCAATATATTTAGTAATTTATGTTATATTACAAAGTAAATCTGAATATGAAGGTGTTACGGTATATTTTTATGGAATGGGGTAGATTAAACCCTGTTTTGTAATATGTACAAATACTGAGTCCTATATTTTTAATTCATCGTTTGACAAATCAATTGCACAAAACAATTCCTACATAATACAATTTAATTGAAAAATAAGTTATGAGCATCAGTACCTACGTAGCATTATTTAGTAACCTACCTACAGACTTCTGATTCTTGAAGACTTCTTCTTTTTATCGATGGTATGCCTTTTAACAGAACATTACATATTATACACAAAACTACATCTAATATAAAAAAAGCATTTAGATATAACTGAAGCATTAATTGCCATTGCAGGCAGTCCCAATGCTCTCACGTAGGTACTAATTATAGCGAGACAAAAAGCAGATGAGTCTATAATGCTGCCAATATTGAAAGAGGAGACGGCTTGTAATCAGAGACCAGATTCACAAACAAACATAGCGAGAATACAAGCGCAATCTGCAAAGCTCGATCGAGAGGACAAGAATTTTAATCTAGTTCACTTTGAGCATGAAATATGAAATCCTTTTGCGCTGAATAGCATTGAACGAGTCGACTCACGCTTCGAACAAGATTTCGGAAATACTGCAGTACCTTGTCGAAAAGCCGGAAGTCATGCCACTTATATATATAATAATAATGATAATTTATTTGCAAGAAACGTGGCATAAAGATCTGAGTTTGTAATTGATTGTTCTACTATACTTTAATCTGACATGTAAATATTTTTTGTTCTTATTCGCTTACAATAAATTAAACAATTTTAGTAACGTCATAATAAATAGCAAATCGATAACATAATCGGTTATAAATTCCAATATCATTCAAGCATTATAAACATAGTAAAAATTGTAATTGTGTTACATTAAAATGTAAATAATTATAAAAATATAAGAAACAATTCATAATTTTTCATACCCATATAGCACTAAAACAATCACAACAAAGTTTCAAAATATTCAACAACTTAGAGTCAAAAATTGAGACTAGTAAAATTTAGGATCAAAATATTCAGCCAGATTATAAAACAATTTACGTAACTGGCGCTTAAATGAGGGTGTTATTCTTAAGGGCAGTTTTCAATAGATTTTGACACATATTGGGAAACAACTACTTTGGTATGTATACTTCTTGAATGTGTGTGAAATATCGGTATTATAACGATTAGCGCTAAGTGCGCGACGGTGTCTAAAAAAACATGTTTTAATGCATTTGTGGGCGATTTACCACACGCAGTTGCAGTCTCCATATCTAAAACAAATTAATACCTTAATCAGGAAAATCATCAGGTAATCCGCGAAAAAGTAAATAAAAAAGTTATAATAAAAGTAGGACTACATACAAGAAGCGGGTAATTTTAATGTTATTTCGTCGGCCTTATTTTTTTTAAGGGCTTTCTGTTAAAAGGCTTTTGGTGTAAGCGTAACTTAAATGCTTTTACAGATTTAAAAGCAGCGCTAATCAGACTCATGCATCGAATGTTCCATACTACCGTAGAAATTGAAACAATGCGATGATAAAATACATTTACGCAATTAATATGTAATACCTAACATAATAATTTAAAAAATTTTGTGTTTTCGGTTCGGCAGTATCGGACGTGTTATCATAACCAAAAACAGAGTCTATCCAAAGAGCCACTCCTTGACGCTTGCCTCGCCGACGCACCTGTTTATCTTTGCTCTGATTTGGTTTCAGGCCCTTTCCGGGCGTAAAGCTAACCGTAATTAATTAATATAGATAACGTCCGGTATATACTAGTTTATTTACCATTCTCTTACCCTTAGCATACTATACTGTAGGGTCACTATAGTATATTTTGCTGTAATAAAATATGCACATAGTAAGTATTGACTTAGAATTTACGGCCGGCCGCCTTCCTAACGCTAATGCGCCTTAGTGGTGCTCTGACTGGAGCACCTGACTGACTGACTAGAGGTGCATTTCTTTTAATTATGCCTGATAGGTTAGCCTTTGACCTCTATCTCATTGTGATGATGTGCTCGAAGATGTTGTTCAGGCTAACCTAGAATTACTGGCTCTCAAGGACAGCTGCCGGAACACACCGTTAGGTGCTTTGTGACAGATTTTCTACTTGAGGGTGGTAGCTAGCCAGGCGTAATTCGCAAAATGCCCTACCACCATGCTGTAACAACTGCCATCGTATGACAACAACTGGGACCGACGGCTTAACGTGCTGTCTGAAGCACGGAAGCGCTCAGTAGTAATGTCACCAGCGCAGCGGTCACCTATCCAACTCATGACCAACGCGGACGTTGCTTAACTTTGCTGATCGGCTTAGAATGGCTAAGCTAACGTGCCTAGGAACGCTTCATAGGCATTTATGGTTCTAGTAATAACTAATTAAAATAATCATAAGTCAACAAAAGAAAATGATTCAATACTAAAAGATAACATTAAATTTGAAATGGTTCACATATTCGTATAAAAAACATTGAATGACCATTCAAAGTATTGATGACCAAGCTATAGATTGCCGCAGATGAAAAACTGTCAAAAGAATTAGTATCGGAATCTTTTCGGTAAATATAACGCGGGTCCTAATAGCCGGCCCCTAATAGCTTAATATATAATAGTGTTGTTCCTTCAAACGTTTGTAATTTGTTTTTTTATAAATAACTCGCTTCCGCTTGCGGTTTTACTCATAGTACATATATACTTTGAGTAAAAACGCATATATTTTTTTTAGTATAGTCACTCAACCGTATGCGTTTATAAAATACTACCAACTATATCTTAATATATAAAAATTACGTGTCACGTTGTTTGTCCGCGATGGACTCCTAAACTACTAAACCGACTTTAAATTGATTTGCACGCCGTATGAAATTTGATCCAAATTGAAAGATAGGATAGCTTACATCTCAATTTAAAGTCGTAATTACCCGTGCGAGGGCGGGGCGGGCCGCTAGTACAACTATATCATTACAGTTTGTTTTAATTTGTAGCTGTTTTGTATTTTTTAAGAAACTCTAGGTTGTGTGAGATCGCTCATAATGAGTATGTCTGTCCTCATTCTCTTTACTTATCTCGGCAAACCGGCACGAACATAGGGGTACAATGAAAAACAGCGTCGCGAGTGCATGAAAATGCCACGAGGCTTATGCTGAGTGTAACTCTATTGCCCGCAATATTTAGGAATGACCTTATTTTTAATTTTAATATTATTCTGTATATATGTTACTTGTGTGGCAATAGATAAATATTGAATTTCATTTTCATTTCATACAACACTATAGCTACTTGAATGATAACATAGAACCTGCAAGCGATTGCAGACTAACAGGCAGTCCAGATGTTCCATGGCCCGTTTGATTGCAATACTTATTCTTTGAGCTAAAATAAACATTCGTGCATATAACTCAGCCAACCTAGCTCTGGTATTAACCCAAGATTATTTATGAAGTAAAATAATTTCACTTCAAGATTTTAAACACGTAAAGTAAGACAGAGTGGTTCTTATGACCTTTAACCTTCGAGTACTAATCCCGGGATTTCCTCAAGTCACCTCTTAATTAATTAATTAACGCTAAGCCTCTACAAACTTTACTAATAAGACGTGTCCGAAAACTACATTAACAAATAGTGCTTACTTTTCCATATAATTTACCAAAATACGTGACATCTCTATCTAGGAATAGAATGTAAGTTTCTACGTAACTGATAAATTTATTCTTATATATTGTAAATGTGCAAGGAAGAGGAACAGTACAGTCTCGACAGAGTCTTTGAAATAATTACTCTACTCGTACTTTTGTCATTTAGCTATTACCAGTTCCAATATCTCATTGACTACTGTGCCTAGCCTCAGAAAAAGGCATACAAAATATTTCCTTTCCCTTGTGTATTACAATGACCACATTTATAGTAAATAAATCGAATTGACCTTGACTTTTCTGTAATCATATCGAAAGATACGTTTATGCGTGTATATAAGAGATATCCAAACTCAATATTAAACATCAATTATTCAGTAGACATTAAGATCTGAGAAATGGCAATTACAAAGTTTAATATTAAAATATATAACACTCTACTGTCGCATTCAATATGAAAGAGTCAATCAGAGTCACTGCCAGCAAATAGTCCCGCAGGTTAAAATGGGACCCTACTGCACAGCCTACGCCGCCGCCGGCATCGGAATAAAGCGATGAACAGACGGACGGTAGTGTTCATCCCTCCGTCTGTCTAGCCGTCTCACTTTAGGGTTGTATCTTTTGAACTTTAATAGATAGCTGATTGAAATTTTTACTCAATATTTTCTACTAAGGTAGTTTTAATAATAAAAAAACAAAAATAAAAGTTAAGGGCCTGTGCCAATATAAGACACGTTTATTATCCTACAGTTTTGTTTTGTGTGATCTTAGCAAACAAAAAATTTGCTGTTAAAAAAGTCAAGCTCGGTTTAACAGCAAATAATAAAAACAGGTCAAATAAAAGATACATTCCTTGCGTTTATCCAAATCCTGATTCTGAAAGCAAATTAATAACAACGATCTTCATATCTATATATATAAGTATTAATGGTAGGTGTATCTACATTTTGCGTGATGTTATGGTGTCATTGCCATCTACCACACATAATGCACTGCACTCCGGACTGCAACTCAATATTTCTATGGCAGAAAACCAATAACTATCAAATCAAGCAAGCTCAGGATGTCGAGATTTCAAAGCAATGCTTGAACTTGGTGTCTGACCGAAACAGTATTTTCAGCCGATACCGAAACCGAAATCGAGCTTTCGGCTAAAGTGTCAGTTCCGGCCAAAACTGATATCGAAGTTTATATAAACGGGTAAAAATATCGTATTGTATACTAAATAGCAAGGTAAGTCTTTTTAACCTTAAACAGAGAACCATAGCTAGATATACGTAAAAGATCCATACGCGGAAAAAATGTTGGCTTTTAAATGCGTATTTTTACAAATGAACACCATCATTTTGGGGATTATATATAATAACCACCATACAATGCTTTGATACCCTTAGTTCTTATACCAAAAATTGTGGTCGAACACCAACGATGATCACTAAAGTCATATTTAGGTGCGACGACGAGCGAAGCGAGCAGAAGCGTTTGGTTACTTGTAACCAAACGAATTATAGCAAGATGTAAAACCTTGGTTATAATTTTAATATGCTGTTTTAATTTTGGTGATCATTTACTACATTTGGTGATCATTTAATACTTTGGGTTAACAACAAAAAAAAATATAGGTTTAATATCGTTAGTAAATATTTCCCCCCCCCCCCCCCCAACTAACATTAATTTTAACAAAAACACTAAGTTTTGCCGCGGTCGGAAATTCGGTCAATCTTTGACCAAAACCAAAACAGATGCCGAACTAAGATTTTTGACCGAAAAAAGCCGAAACTGAATCCGAGCCATCAGTTGGTGATCTGTTTTAACCAAATCAAAGAAACTGTCACAAATTATTAAAATGATTATTATATTTAACATGATTTATGTTATAATGTTACGATCGTGCTAATAAATGACAACAGTTAAATTACAATATACACACAATTTTAAGTAATGATAAAGACTCAAATTGATATAATAAATTATCATAATAATATAGTTTCTTAATAATACCATATACATAAGCAACTAGCTTTATTACACTTTGTTTTCGGCTATTTCGTTATTTCGGTATTCAAATAACGGTATTGATAGCAGAAAAACAACGAAATGATTGCCCCATTGTTTGATACCGAACAATTTTTCAGGCACCTGCAATTCCTGAAGCGTCAATCCATTTTGTAAGCTACTGTGCTTGGTACACAGTTTATTAATGTTAGTAACTAGCTTTATTACATTTTTGTTTTCTGCTATTCCGTTATTTCAATAATCAAATAACGGCATTAATAGCAGAAAACAACGAAATGATTGCCCCATTGTTTGATCCCGAACAATTTTTCAGGCACCTGCAATTGCTAAAGCGTCAATCCATTTTGTAAGCTACTGTGCTTGGTACACAGTTTACTATTGGTAGTTACTATTAGTTGGTAAGTACCTTTTTGCTGTTTATCGATTTAAAACAAGATATAATTTCTCATTTTATTTATCTGACGGCGGAGGTACAATGCAAAAATGGTTTTTCATTTGCGAGCCAGTTAAATGCCCGAGTCATATAGCCGGTAGCTATTCAAACAAAAACGGAATAAGCGATTGTTGTCCATTGCTCGACTCTGCGATTAAAAAGTTATAAAGAATAAAATTAGTTTTATAAAAAGTTGCATTCGTGTATAATACATTACCAATTTTCAATATATAGAATTACTGGCTTTTAAAGACAACTGGAACACACCGTTAGATTTTCAACCCGTGGGTGGCTAAACAAGCGAGCATGGGGCCTTATTCTTGAGACCTCAAGATTATATAATAACAATCTTCATTAGATAATCTTGGCTACAGTTTCAGCGTTAATCACTTTATAGCGAGATAAGCTAGGCACTTAGTGGTAGCGTGCAAGGTGATCCAATAAGGGTAATAGTTCACGGCACCTCGATAAATATGTACTTAAATTATACTAAAGGTCTTTCGCTAGGTCTTTAAAGGAGTGACCCTGAACAAAAGCATAATACAGTTTGTATAAGCAGGAAAGTTCAATCCTAAGATTATTTCTGATTGAACTCTTAAGTACAGGAATTAAAATCATTGTAACACCTATACGTAAAGTCAGACAAAGTTCTGTACTCAATATTTATAGTGCTTATTAGAGCAGCTACGGGGCAACTTTGCCAGCATGCGGAAGACGCCGCCAAACGGTGGAGGATTAGAGCATTTTGATTACCAGTGGGCCTGAATTGTCCTTTATTCAACGGCTGCCTTAGTGTTTCAGTTGGTGTTTATTGTTTATAGTTTGTAGTGTTGTGTTAATATAAACATACCGCAGGTAAAAAAAAGATATGTTATTACAATTCTTGATTTGGACATTATTTTATATGTCATTAAAATATTAAAGTCGGAGAAGCATATTCAATCACACTAATATTATTAATGCGAAAGTTTGTGAGTGAGAATATGAGTGTGTGTTTGTTACTACTTCACGCTGGATCTGCTAAACCAATTTAGATGAAACTTGGAATATAGGCACTTTAGGTCCTATTTCCACATATGGTACTTTTGATCATCACCATCACTTAAGCCTAGTGAATTCTGGGGAAACCGCGTGGTGCAGAACATTAAGATCCTATGGGGTAGATTATCAATTTGGTTTATACACAGATATATTATTATAAGGTACACATACTCGTATGTACAGTTTCCTGCCTAGGAGAGCTGTACAACTATCGGTTTTGTTATCAGGAATGATTTTGCTATGAACCGCCAACCAGTATAGTTTCGAAAAAGGTTGTAACAGATGGAGAACAGACACGCAAGTGATCCTAAGATAACACTATGATAACAATATACTCTTTGTTTGATCGGGTATACGGCTACTGCGCACTCGCTCTGATGATGAGCGTCTGATATGCTTGAAACTCAGGTCCCTATTCGAACCAAACACAATTGTTTTGCCGTAAATATTCGGAACTCACAAGATTTATTTTATAATTTTAAGCTCAGTTCTAAATTCTCTGGTTATTTGTCGAAATATCAAGTGTAAGAATGCGCCAAATGAGCAGCATGTGTATGCAAGTGGGGTTTGCTGAAATGTGTCACTTAATGTACCTTGATATTAACGTCCTGATTACCCAAATATAATAATAAAAGTAGTGGACGAAATACCAATAAGACCATTACGAAGACCGCTTGACGTCATCCCATAGAAACGACGCCAAATCTTTTAAAGTTTATTAATATTATATACACTTGTGAGCTGTAGAAGATCTTAAATTGCTTGCTATAAAATAACAATTAGAATGCTTACAACAAATTATGTTATAAAGATAGGTTGCCTCACTTTTCATCTCAAATAACGTAACGGGAGCACCAACTTGTACCTTGGCTGGATACTAATTAGTTAACAAGTTTTGTAGCTCGGAGGTTACAGTTTACAAGTTTGTAAAGTTGTGCTTCTAACATTGGACGCTCAAACTGCAATACTACAAGTTAGTATTCTCAATCAAGTTTATTATAGTCTTCTCACTGAAGACCGCAACGAGTTGAACTTATTCTATTTCAGAAATATTAGCGTTACTTTAAATGTGTTCTGAAACCATATCATAATATAGATCTGTGTTTAAAATAGTACTGTACCATATCAGGCAGATCATCCACTGCTGAACATCCCCCCCCTCCATTAAGGGGGGGCTTACCATAATCCCCACACTTAGCAGCCGGTATGAGGATTGTAGTATAAGATAGCAGTTCTTCAGAAGGCTCTGCTAACCCCACCTTTTGGTATTACTTATATGAAGCAGTGATGGTTTAGCGGCATTGCGTATGGCATGGTTCGAATTCCGCAGCTGGCTTGAGCTTTACCGCATGGTGGAACTTTGGTGGCATTTTGCGAATACCCGCCTGGCTACCGAACACCCTCAAGTAGAAAGCCTGTCGCCAAGTACCTAACGGTGTGTTCTGGCAGCAGTCCTTGAGAGCCAGTGAAATTACAGGCACATGAGACTTTACAACTATGTCCCAAGGTGAAGGGCGCAGTCCAACTCGCGACTTGTGACGAAATGCATCTGTTATAGGCAGGGGTGAGTCCGCTTAACTGATGGTGGGCCTCGCGCTTGTTCCGTCACAATATCATATTAAAAAAATATTGGTGCATTTATAACACGGCTCTTTTTTAAAATGAAGGTAGACAAGAGTTAACACTATATAAAGACTAGAGAATGTGGATTAAACTTTAAAGTGAAGTCAATATCATTGTTTCCTACGATCTAATTACGAAAATCGTATGTATGCGTGTGATAGAATCTACGTGATCTACTCTACGTCTCAAGGAAGGAGACTGAAATTATGTTCAACGTCATACAATACCATATTTACTTACTTCAGGTATTGTTTGCATCTCAAACTCCAGTATAACTTCCAGGTACATATGTATAAACTTCTTGATATAGATTTGAAACTTCATCCTTATTTATAGAAGACTTGTTAACGATATATAAATCAAATTATTGTCTTCTCTTTATTGTTAGTTAAGGAGAGATTGGTAATACAAGGCTTACTATATTTTTAAATAAATTTTGGGATGATTCTTTATGTTTAATTTATTTCTAATATGCTTTCGATTACAGCGATTGCACAAGTTAGTTGTAGTATGTTTTTTGTTTTCTTTTTATATGTGAAGCTTTTGACCTCAGTCTCTTGTGATGGTGAGTGATGATATGATCCTTACCTTACCTAACCTTATATTACTTCGTTTTGACTCTTTGTTTTGTAAAGAGAAAAAAAAAGAGCTTCCGGACCATGCTAGTACCTATTTCAGGACAGATTATCTACATGGGAGTTGTAGCTACCTAGCTGGGTCTCAAATGTGATTGATATTTATTAGGCTAAACTTAAAATGATAATTCAAAACGGCAAGGCAAAAAATTAAGTCAATTTGTTTATTCGTTAATAGAATTTTTAACACCCTTGCTCGTAAAGTGAGCTTTATTATATCATTTTTAGTGCCATAAACCGAACTATAACAACCTCGTCCATAATAATATTATACACTAGTGCGTAATAGAATTATCCCTACAAAGCTAAGTTAGTAAACCTAACTGCAAATTAAATGCGAGTAAACAGAGCATTTTCAATTTAACCGGGTAATTTATCCCTACAAAGTTAAGTTAGTACCTAACTGCAAATTATATGCAAGTAAACAGAGCATTTTCAATTTAACCGGGTAATTTATCCCTACAAATTTAAGTTAGTACCTAACTGCAAATTATATGCGAGTAAACAAAGCATTTTCAATTTTACCGGGTAATTTATCCCTACAAAGTCAAGTTAGTACCTAACTGCAAATTATATGCAAGTAAACAGAGCATTTTCAATTAAAACTGGGTAATACAGATTTGTAACAACAAAGAGGTTTATATGTATTAAAAAATAATAAATATGCCGCGCGTAAAAAAAAATGCGCGCTATTTTTTATAATTTTCTTATATTTTTTGTATCGCAATTGTGTAATATATTTTTTTCTCTTGGAAGGATGTTGAAAAGTGCGTATTGAACTCGTGAGCAACTACTCATTATAAACTCGGCTGATTTACCCACAGCCTCATGTATAATGAGCAACTTCACTCACTTGCATCATAATGTACTCGTAGCATCCCACCTTTTACGTCACTTCACTGTGCTATCGCCGGATCATAAATAAACAATTCATTGAGAACATATTTGCATTTCGTTTGAGAGCTTGATTTGAACCCAGGTCTGTTCTGTATTGTATTATTCAACGCACTTAAAACTGAAACGCTGCATCTAGAAATTTCGATTCAAATCTCATACGAAGTAATATGTTAATGCATAAAAATACATACTTACCGGGTAATTCTCTAATTGTCATGGTTGTTTACCGGATCGGGTTTAATAGGGACTAAGGTTTTTCTTGGTACAATGTCTCTTGCTTCCTTAACTCTCAAATTTTCTTAGGACAGGTATTTTTCTTGACTGTTTTCAATCTGATTAGGATACATTCGCAGAAATCCTACCTTACAAACTATTCTTTCACACTTGCTTAGTATGAGTCGCATAGGGCAGAGTTAGAATATCACCCCTACTTTCATTTATTCCCATGGGCTTGGCTTACAATACGGGAAAATACCAGCCGGTTTGCAGCAGCGCCTTCTAAGCAACTGACAACTTTAACCGCTATTTCCGAGTCACCAGCCAAGTGTGGGTGTTAGTGCAAATCCTCCCAATAGGGGAGACCTTGTTCAATAGTAGAAGTTCTGCTTGATGTGATGATTTTTTTTATTCAGTTCTGAGTATTTGGTTCGATTCCGACTAGCACTTGGCCTTAGACTTATTATTTTAAATTTAGTAAATCATACCAAGTTAGTAGTTTGTAAAAGGAACCAGGTAAAAAGACTTTTCTTGCTTCATTCATTGGTTTACTTTTGTTTTTAATATTATTTAGAAGGATATATAAAATTTCTACGTTACCTATTACGTTTCAAAAGATGCACACACATCTAGAGGCAGGACGGACGGAGCGGATCAGACGGTACGCGGCTGCGTATATACCTCCATAGTTATAGTTATAGAATCCAGTTATCTCGTAGGGAACGCTTAAAAGCAGTACATCGTAACAAAACTGCTACTATGTTGAATACGTATAAATGTTCACTCCTATATAGGTGTCTGCATACTTGGATGAAATTCTTGTTGTTAAAACAGGTTTGGCACGACGTCCTTAACAGACCTAAAAAAACAAAGAAGTTTAGGTACTGGTTTCTGCGCAAAGGTCATCAACTCATCACAGATTAACTACGTGCATTGTAAACAACGCACCAGTACATTGTTTACTTCGGACACGGAATGAACTATCCAAGCAAGATATATCAATTACTGTGAACAATATGCATACTGTATGCTCCTTGCACCGTTTCCGATAAAACGAATAATTCGCGCGAAATGACAAAATAATAAGGTTGAAAAATAGCGATATAGGGCGCATAAGCGTAGAATATAGTGAAGTGTACCTGCTAACGCATTTATGTAAGGAATATGGCGGGTAAAATTGGAAAGGAACGAATATAGGATCAGCAGAGTGAAAACTAAGCATCTATTCTGCAATAACCAGTATTTCCGCTATCTTAAATTGTGTTTATGTAACAGTCTTCTTCGATTTAGGTATCTACGAGTAGGTTCAGTGACGTTAAGCGACGCGGTCTCTGATAGGCTGAAGTGTTAGGAACGAGATTGATGCACGATGACTGACATGGTGAGAGGTCTTTGATCTCTGGGAGTACCTACATTGTCGGGACACAAAGTTGATAAGACCGTCGTAGTTGTGGTGTGTGATTACCTGTGAATTTGAACGTTTTGCAACAGAAGGCGTGTGAAAGATGAGTGGATATTATGATTACTATTGGGTGGCACTAGAATGGACAAGGGAAGGGACAGGATTCGCATATACGTGTGTATATAAGTATCTGCGTATGATACGACATATTATGCATACATTCAGATTTTCAATGTTCATCACACACTAGTATGATACTTAATGATAGATATACGATTATTGATTTATTGGTAGCATTAATTGACAAATACACACCTTGACCAACATACGTTGTTAATATACTCGTATGACAAAAACGCTACTATTTTATTTTCGTTTACCAAAACAAATTAAGTATTTCTGGCATATAAATTCCTACCACCACTCATGCCAATGTAAGTCAGGTGTTGTGGAATATTGGGTGCACATCCGGCTCTTCTTAACGTCTTAATAAAGATTATTTGTGTTGTTCTTAGAGAAGACATTATTATACCAACCAAACAACAGTGTGGTTAAGGTGCAAAGGTAGATAATAAGTAGGACTTTGGTTTTGAAGCTGCCGGAACACACCGTTAGGTACTTGGCGACAGATTTTATACATGTCGGTGGTAGGCGGGCATTCGTAAAATGCCTTACCACCATGCTCTATCTACTATCATCGCAACAACAGGGACTATCGTGCCTTCCGAAACATGTTAACACTCAATAGTAATGCCAATAGCGGTCACCCATCCCAGTCATGGCCGCAGGAATTAATTGGTCAAGGTGTTATGATACTGCTTTAAAAGTATTGTCACTTTCTACGGGCTCTATATTCAAATTAGAGTTATAAATGTTAATACATCATTATGCAACCAGTTACATCGGTTGAGTGTCCGGATACTATTTATTTAATCATCTGTGCCGGTAAAGTAGAGGGCCCAGAAGGAAAGGTAAGTGGGAGAACAAGTGCAAACTACTCCACTCTTTTCAATTTTAGTACTGTACCCAATCTAGTCAACATTGGAATTGTAACGTACAACTTAGAGGCCATTTTTTTATTGCTTAGATTACGATACTGTCCCTACCCATAATAAATACGTACTTAAGTATAGTTCAAAACAAGTAAACTGTCGGTTTTGTCAGTGATCAGATGCCTATCGCTTTAAATTATTATACGCTTTAAGTACATCAATAATACTGAACTCCAATTGACCTAAAATGATGTCACAAGTAATGTAGTCTATACTCCATATGTATTATCGCATGTCGTCAGTACATAATATGGCGGTAAAGATAAATCATGCACCATTTTCATCCCAATAGCTAAGTACCTAGTTATCGTAAGGAGAATATTTTTAATTTTATCTGTAGCAGAATTAACTTGTTCCCATCTCGTATCAATCTCAAATGGTCGCAAATGGTCACCTTACGCGTATTTCCCTAATTAATTCATGGCAAAGTGGAGTTTATTATTTATTTCTAACTTAGGTGCCACGGCCACCGTGTTCATGTTCCGAATATATTATCAAAATTCAATAATTTCATAATGTTGCTTCTGGCACATTGATAAGAAACGTGTGATGGTCTAGTTTACTGTGTCTTCAAATAGCAGTTCAGAACTTGTTCCGCCCTCGCAGGACGGAGTTGAATTCACTGTTGAGCCAACGTCTAATATTTCCGACGTTTGCCCGCTTGAAAACAGGCCGGCGAACTTGGATAGTTTGCACACCGATAGACTTGCTACTAGGTTCATTAAACTTATATAAATAACAATAAATATAATTATTCGTAATATACATATACATATGACTGATATACTTCTACATATTAACAAAATGGTTTGGTAAGCATACTACATGTATTTTTTGAATATGTGTCTATCATTTTTGAAAAAATGTTCTAATAACACCTTGAGGCAGCGATGCGATACCGCTCCTGTGAGGCTGTAGCATGAATCTGTAGTTGTTTACTAGAGAGACTGTAATGGTGAAAACGCGACCCAGCTCTTCCAGACGACCTTTAACTGAAAACCCGGTCAATAATTTTGGGGCAATCGTATACGTGCATTGGCGATGGGCTGCTATTATTTATTGTAGAGTCCATCCTGTTCTCAGCGGTAGGTTTTGGCCGTATGCTAACGATTTGAGTGGACTAGGATCTGTCCCACGTGGAGAATTTCTTGTGAACCCTGGTACTGGAGATGTGGGTTGTGTCCAACTCAGCACCATTATTGTCTCTCATATTAACGGCTGCGGTATCTCCTGAATTAGAAGAAGGTTTTTGAGCAAGTCTAAGTTAGAGCAAGACTGTGTGTCTGACCTTGTTAACGTAGTATGTATGTTATTGCTATGCATCTCATATCTTGCACATGCACACCTACATAATAAGCCGTTTTGGATATATATTTATAACCAAGCTTAAATTATCTGAATTGTCGAGATATGCAGTTATGTATACCTATTTGTAGTCCTATGATGTATTGGGTTTTCAATCTTGACAGTCAAAATTTACATTATTAAGCGACATCTACTGAATTTTCCAAGGACTACAATTCAAAAAAAGCCTACGTGAATATACAAAAATCTTCGTTTCGACTTACTTCGTGGTTGAAGAAATGTTAAAGTGTGCAATTTCGTAGTAGTAGTAGTAGTAGTAGCACATGAATAAAGAATACAGTTATTTATTCATGTGGTAGTAGTAAGTAGTTCGCGCATAATATCACATATGCCATCTAGAGGCAATTAGTAGAACTTATTTCATACGTGCTCGAACGTATCGCCGTTCTACTGTCGCTATCTCTTGACAAAATATTGTACTTAATAAACAACTGCTCGGTGTGTGTTAAAGCATAGAACATATGATATGGTTATAGTTAAATTTTGTACACACGATAATATAATGAGCTTACGCTCTTTAGACATAAGGCTTGCATTTCTTTAATGGCGGGATTGTGCATAAACCATGTTCTTTATGTTTCATGAATAAAATATTGTTTAACATTACCCGATATCCTTGTATAGTGACAACAGTAAATAAATATCGATTTTTATTATAAAAGGCAAACTCAGGAAAACTCAGTCCTGACAAAAATTGTGTCAAAAATTAATTTGTTTCATGTTTTTATCTACCTTCTAATATTTTAATTTAATGTTTTTGCTTATATGTTTTTGTATGGGTTATTTTTTAATACTAAGCCGTGATTAAACACGGAATTCAAATTACAAATTTTTGTATTTAATATCTTGGCGTCTACGTCTATTCGAAATAAATTTATAATTTATTATTATGACGTCAAAAAAATAAAAATGCATAATAATTTGTAGAAATAAAAATGCATAATAAGTCATATAATATACTTACTAAGAAAGTGAAACAAAAAGTCATAATAGCTAATCAAACAAGATTGAAACAAAATGATGTTTTTGTTAAATGTTTAAAATGTCTCATTCAAAATCTCACAATTAAAATGTATCATTTTATTTTTGCCAAATATTTGGGCTTTTTTCCCATCAGAGAGAAGAATTTCGTCTTTTGTAAATAGACGAACTTATTAATCCTACCCTCTTCTATATATATGGTACATAATCTATTTAGAAATCTGTAAAGTTATTGTATATTTACGCATAAAATGAGAAGTTCTTGAGATAGGTGAATTTCGTAAATTGTATATGAAAATGTGTTTTACGTGCAACTTAAATGATTGCCAGTAAGTGACCAGCTTGCACTTAACATTTCAAATCCATCGCTTAATCCTAAGCAATGTACCTATTCCAGCAGCTCTCATTGAGTCAGTTTCCATTGTAGCTTTAGCCGGTGTATTATCTTCCATCACCAAAGAAGAGGAAGAGAATATATTGCAAAATCTTTAAAAATGCGTTTTTGATTCTCCAGCGATTTTTGCCATATAATTTTTGCTCCAAAATTTGCCCGTGTAAGCGCAGCTTTATTTTAAAGATTTGTATGTGTGTGTAAAAAGTGTTTTTTATTTTCTCCTTTGCTCATGTCGTGAGTATTGCGTTATCACACTGCAATTACAACTGTCAGGTAAATTGATAATAGCTTTTGCCCGCGACTTTGTCTGTATGACGTTAAGTTCTTTTACCCTCCTATCGAAACTAATTAGTAAATCCGGATGAATAGTATCGTATGTATAACAAGACCAATAAAATCCTTAATATATGTGAAATTTCTATGGAAAAAAAAACTTGAAAAACATATCGTCTAACCTGTATTCCTTCAAGGTTGAGGCACAAGTTTCTTAGGTGAAGCCAGACCGATTTTGGTCCATGTAATAGAGGCTAAGAATATTACCATCTACTTTTGGCAAATCTACATCAACTTATCTTATCCGTGAATCGAACTCAGTACCTCAAGATTCCAAGGCGACGCTCTTACACATACACTAACGAGAAAATAAATCCCTTAAACAGAATATACCCATAAACATACAGACAGACAAAATATTCATGATATGTTTATATATATGGTGATAGGTCAGACCTACTGGTTCATAATCTAAATGTAAACATTCTCAATTGCAGTGCAACCACAGATGAATGTGATAGTAACCCTGTATGCAATTCAACCAATCAACTGCATATATCTATTCTTGTCACACTGACGCAACCCAGCATCTTGCTGTTTCATGTGTGTCATATGGTAAATTGTTTAAGTCAATAAATCTCTGAAATCCCATTCATTTG
The DNA here is from genome assembly GCA_963854805.1 of Plagodis dolabraria. NCBI lineage: Eukaryota > Metazoa > Arthropoda > Insecta > Lepidoptera > Geometridae > Plagodis > Plagodis dolabraria. The sequence continues at coordinate 40,660,046 of OY978440.1, forward strand.
CATTAAAAATATGGAAATCTGTGTAAAAATATTATGAATAAAAAATATCTAGTGCAAAAAGAGATGAGATTCCCATAAATTTTCAGATACAACGTAATGGTTCTGAATCACGCTAACAAAAATTTTGTCCGCGCAGGAACTATAGAAGTTCTCCAAAATATATGTTGGGAGACCGTTCCAACGCAGTGAAGTAGTGAACGGGAGCTACTCTAAAGTCCCGAACTCAGTGGTTGGTGCCTTTGGGGGCAGTTGGGAAGTTGCCCTCGCAGTTGGACTCATTGTGTTTGATCAACCTTTGATCTACTGCGACGAGGCCTTCTCGACAACGTCTCTGTTGGCAGCTCCCTGTGACGATCTTCGGATCTCTCATGTGTTAGCGCGCAATGCATGACGCGGCGGCTGACGTATTTCAGTCTTATCATTAAATTAAATAACATCAACGATCGGATGCCTCGTAATCCGATCACCCCACTGTCGTTGAACATTTTTCTTCCTTTGATTTTTTTTTCACGGAATTTGTAGATAATTGTAACACGCGTCTATATTTTTAATTTGAGACTTGAGGCTCGCTGCCCGGCTTAGAAAACAACGTTTTAAACCTCTAAGAAATTTTATATTTGGAATAGATTTCAAAGTAATATTTTACTCAGCTAGCTAGGCACATACTTTATCTATTATTATTGATCACAAAAAAGTGAATTAACCAAATTGTACAAAATGAAAAGTGTTTTTTTAAAAAGGCTCTCCTTAAAAAAATATTTATCAACATTGTACACTCGAACCCACTTCATTCAAAATATTTTGCAAACATAACCACGTGGCCAATTCATAGGATTAACATTACACATTGAATGACCTATTTTCTACTATTTTAATTTTTATTAACATATTCTGTCAAAAATATACTTGAGAAGTAATAAATCAACATTTGCTACGGGTTATAATTGTAATATAATTGTAATATTGATTGTATATATAGGGTTGTAATATTCACTCCGGTCTAAACCAAGGAGAAAATTTTAAAAGTTCAGTCAGTAACTATTCTATAATTAAATAATATTAGCAACAACATCACTTGCATTTTTCCCGGAGGAAGATAGGTGTATCTCCCATATTTCATTAGATTTTTTAGGGCCAAGCACAGAGCAATAGCCCGGATGTCACTGCAAAAATACCTACTTGTCTCATCACTCCAGGGGTGTCGCAACTCAACCGCCACAATTTCGCCAGACACATTTATGGTTCCTTCGCCTTGAGCTTTACTGCATGGTGGAAGCGCATTTTGCAAATGCTCGCCTGGCTAGCTACCACGCTCAAGTAGAATATATAGACGGTGTGTTACCAGCAGCAGTCCATGAAAGCAATTAGAATTACAGGCACATGAGAATTAACAACTGTTGGTACGAGTATGTCTCAAGGTGACGGGCGCAGTGCAGTTCGTAACATGTGACGAAATGCAAGTATAGCGCTTAACATCAGGCGGGGCTCGGGTGCTTGTTCCATTATAGCAATAACTATAATCAATATACTAAATTATAATATAATAAATTATATTGATAATTGTAAACGCCTGCCACGTAATGTAGAGCACTGTCATCTCAGATATCTGCCGTTACCATTTATTCAGTAAACTCTGTGTACGAGAATGCTTAATTTTCGTTACCTTATTTGCTCACACCAATGTAAACAAACCTTCTAGGTTCAAGGTTTTTTGCGGTCGTCTTTATTTTGCAGACTTTCATGGATCAATTAGGTATTCAATTAAAGGATCTAAAGCACTTAACGCATTCTGCATCTGTTTTAAAACAAAGCGGAGCGCATAGCCGCCGCTTGGATGTGGGGTCAGATTTACCTCATGCTGGCGACACGTGCCACGCTCTCATGCCATATCCCCCGATATCCGTGACTGTCACGTATGATCCTGGGTCTCGTATTATTGACAAATCACACTTTTATCAGAAATTCGAAAGTTAAAAACGCCTGAACGCACCTTATTTAAACTTCGTTGATATATTGCTAATGACCTGAATTAGGCGATAAGATACCCTTTATTCCAATTTACTGGGTAGTTCTTGCGAACTGTAAACCGAGGGAGCGTTGCATAACCCCCGTTTCATATTCTGTTTTCATCCACAGCCACTTTTCATATGCTCTTAATTTACATGTTTCAGTTAAGGGGGTGATTCAGAACAATTAAGGATGTATATTCTTGTAACGGAAAATAAAACCTAATGTTATTTTAATAAAGTTCAATTTTGATGTGCGCTGGACGTGGCGGTCATTTTTCTCGTTGATAGTATACGAGCTACCTTTTGGTTAATGAGAACTTTAAAGATATTAATAGCCTGTTGTGTGGTTAAAGTTCAGTACCAACCGTAGAAGTGACTAGTGTCGTGCTGCTCATACGACGCATTGTTTTCCATTATTTATAACATCCAACATTAGGATAGGTAGTAAATAAAGTAGATTGTGTTACATTCTGAACTTGGGAACAGTGAAAATTTACGCTAGAATCGACAAAAGCGGGTATCGGCGGGCATAGTACTGTAATGTACTGTATCGGTCGGATCGTCTGAGGATTATATAGCGCGTACTTCTCCATACAAAAAGAAAAGGCTCTTTTCTACCTTAATATTGCCGATTTCGGTGATTTTTGTGTTCATGTATTGAACATATCATTGACTAGGCTTGCACGTTTTATTTATTTCAGTTTTCTAAATAACTAAGTTTAGAAGCATATTCTGCTATCTTTAAAACTTTAAAGTTTCTTCTATTTAAGGTAGAAAAGAGCTTTTTCTTTTTGTATGGGGATTACGTGCTATATAATCCTCTTAAAGGTTCACACAATCCCAAGGCAGGTGGCTAGAGGATTGCAGTGTAAAATGGCAATTCTTTGGAAGGCTCTACTGCCCACCTTCGGTTATTTTTCCTTTAGTTGCCTCTTACGTCTCCTACAGGATGACCTCGGTGCCGTGCATAGCAAATCGCATTGGAATTTTATTTATTCTGACGCACATGACTATGTCTAAAATTACTAACTTTTAAAAGATTGTTTACACATGTCTATATTTTTACCAATCCTTTCTACTGTATAAAGTTGCGACAAAGTTTATTTTTCTCAAATAAATGATTGAAAATGACAAAAACTTACTATAATTATGTTAAATGAGTTCGTCAGCATACGATATTCTGTTTATCATTTCTAATTTTAAATTAGAGATTTTTATTTTCACACGTGACCTTTAGCGAGCCATCGTGAGTTCTAAGTTTGTTGAATTGCGGCAGCAGAAATACATCATCTGTGAAAATGTCAACTGTCTATCTATCACCGTTCTTGAAATACAGCCTGGTGACAGACGGACGGACGGACAGCGAAGTCTCAGTAATAGGGTCCCGTTTTTACCCTTTGGGTATGGAACCCTAACCAGAGGGTGCCGGATTGTCGGAATGTTCGGATTACTGGATGATTGAAAAAAAATCTACTAAATAAAATAAAGCATTTCAAAAAGGGAATATTATGTATGTTACATATTTATGCTCTTGTTCGACGGGTTTTATTGTACTAACTGTAATATACTCAAAAGTAACCTGTAATTACATAGTTTTCAAATAATCCTTAATTCAAGCAGACCTCAGCTTTTGTGCAACTTGTGGTCCCTGCCTTTTTACGCATCCTTCAAAGAATCATAATATCTTTGGCAGATATGCCGTGTTTTCTTCTGCCCATGTTATGCAGGTATTGAAACCATTAAATGCAGGCGCGAGCGGAGGGTGCCGGATTATTGGACGTATCGGTTTATTGATGTGCCGGATTAGTGAGATTATACTGTATTAGTTAACTTCCTAATTAATATACACTTATGACGTATAAATAAAAAAATATATTAATATATGATAATGATTATGACCTTTTACTTGCCCTTTACCCACTCCGACGTGGGGTCGGTACAGTATATCTCCCTTAACCAAATAACATATTAAAATTAAGAAAATCCAAGAAAAGAGCTTTTCCCTCCTAAAACGCCGGTAGCGCATTGATACCTCTGGTAATGCGGATGTTCGTGAGGGACAGTGATAACTTAGCATCAGATATTATAGAAGATAGGCAGGCTCATTTGTACTCCATAGTAAATATTTTAAAAAAAATCTATGGTAAAAAAGCATTAGGTACTTATTTGTTTGCAGTCGGTATTCTTTTAATCCTGTTATTTTTAATTTTTCGAGTTTGAATAGACATTCTATCAAAGAACTGATTATATATAAGATTTTTAAAGTATGAACATAGTTGGTAAAGATATTCGCGCTAAGCGCGCTCAACCCAAAATACTATATTCAGTTTACACGCTTGACTATTATCAGAGATCCAATTTGAATTTCACTAAAATATATTAATCCAAGATCAAGTTAAACTGAGGTTAACCTCTAACAACCAATTTTCCACTTTCACCTAAACTAGAGCTTACACTGTTTTCCACAAATTGCAGCTTGGAAATCTTTGAAATTCCACCTATCTCAATATTCGTTGCCATGGAAACTGAATGCAATCAAAATATCACCGGTGAAATTGTTTTCACGTAAACCGTGTTCAAAACTGACAATTAATTTGGTTCAGTCATACGGACACTGAATTGGCACTTAGTACAAGGACATCTATATTGTAGGTTAGTTAAATTTCGATGTTAATCGTTTTATTGACGAGCAGCAAAAATTAAAATAGTTTTAATTCATGTTTGATGGAATCATATTTTATAACTATAGGATTCTGAGATTGTCAGGTATAGACCGTTGTACATAGTTTTTTCTAAATGTTATAGTAGATGCTTCAGATTTAAGCCTTGACGTTTTAACCCAAATGACCCCTTCGTATTTGTTTTAATTATGTGACAAAGAAACATACGGTCTACCTAATGGTAAGTGGTCACCGCCGTCTATAAACACCTGTAATACCCACAGCATTACTGATGCGTTGTCTACCATTCAGAGAAAGTTTTGATGATATCTCTTGTATAATATAGTTCAAAACATCGATGTAAGTATACTAGCTCAGCACGCGGTTTCACACGCTTAGAAAATTATGAAAAGTATACTATGTTACTATGTTAGATCTTAGCAATCTTTTTTTTTAATTTCTGATAGGTTAGCCTTTGACCACAATCTCACCTGATGGTAAGTGATGATGTGGTCGAAGAAGTTAACAGGCACTATATTGCAAGTTTCATCCAAATCGCTTGAGTCATTTCAGTGTAAAGGAGTATCATATATTTTGAAGTGATGAACGCGGTTATAGCTATGGACTGCAGTGTCTGGACTGCAGTGTCAGGTTCATGGCCCCACCGCCGGAGTGATCTTCACCGCATGGTGAGAGGGCATTTTGAGAATACTCGCCGAGGGTGGATTGAAAAGTTCGCGGCCTAACACATAAATACTTGAACTATTTTAATGTAAATGACCTCATTCGATTTGCTTACGCTCTGGTTGTCACATTGTAAAATTTTATCGCAATAGCATTATCAGTTTTTAAATTAGACTGAATTTTGTGAGCCTAAGTGCAGCATTTTTAAAGAATGGAGAAAATTGAGCAACGTGCGGTCATCAAATACCTGTTTAAAAAAAAACTAACTCCAAAAGAGATTCACGAAGACATGTCAACAACATTGGGGGAATCTGCTCCGTCGTATACGACTGTGAAAAAGTGGGTTGCTGAATTTAAACGCGGATGAGAGAGTATTGAAGATGACCCTCGCTCCGGCCGGCCTACGACGTCTACGACTGAAGAAAACATCGGGAAAATCTGTGATCTGATATTGGCAGATCGGAGATTGACCATCAGGGAGATTAAAGACACTATTGGCATCTCGTATGAATGAACACAAAACATCATAGTCAATGAACTTGGATTTTCTAAGTTTTCTGCGCGGTGGGTACCCAGATTGCTTTCAGTTGAACAAAAACGAATACGGCTCACGATTTCTCGCGACTGTTTGGAAATGTTTGAGGCTGATCCACAAGATTTTTTGGCCAGATTTGTGACAATGGATGAAACCTGGGTACACCACTACACCCCAGAGTCAAAACAGCAATCCAAGCAGTCTTTGATAGCCAGGAAATTTCAGGCACATGAGATTCAACAACTGTATGTCTCAGGGTGACGGGCGCAGTGCAGTACGCATGTGTGACGAAATGGAATAAAAAATAAAAAATCACACGTACATAGTCTTCCGTTATAATAAAAATTAGATCGTTTTGGTGCAAAGGTGGGAGTCAATTATTCTCCGCTACTAAAAACTTCTTTGCTATAATGTTGAAAATTCTTTCATAACGAAATTTCTTTGGTTTAAACCCACATTGCAAAAACATTCAAAAAATGCTTTGAGATTGAATTATTTTACGGAGATGAAATTCCTGAACGATTCAATGAAAAATACAAAATGGCGTAATCCTGCAAAGATATCATAAAAATCACTACATATTTTTTTGGAATAATAAGTAGTAAAATTATATCTTTGACAAAAATCAGTTCCATCCATTCTCCGTTGCAGCATGAAAGAAGGACACACAAACATACTTATGCATTTATAATAGGTGTGGGGATGACTTAGGTACTAAAAATATAGGTAATACTCGTATGTATACTCGTAAGTTGCTGGAACTAAATAATTTTCTTTCTGTCAGTGTTCACATTTTAAGTTAGCATATTTATTTTATTTTAAAAAAAATATATTCCAAACTAGCTAGGTACTCCCTACAAACACCAAAAAAATCTGTACTCTTTCTACAGTTCGTCGAGTGACTCATAAATCATAATCTTTTGCATTCATAATATTTTTTTATTTTTTTTTATTTCTGCTAGATAAGCCTTCCGACCACAATCTCACGTGATGGTATGTAATGATGTGGTCCAAGGTGTTAGTTAACCAGGCTTAACCTAGAACTACTGGCTCTCAAGAACAGCTGCCGGAACACACCGTTAGGTGCTTGGCGACAGATTTTCTACTTGAGGGTGGTCACTAGCCAGGCGGGCATCCACAAAATGCCCTTCCACCATGCGGTGAAAGCTCAAGCAGGATTCGAACCATGGACCTGCTGCGCGGAAGTCCATAGCCAATGCCACTGAGCCATCACTGCTTCATATTAGTTTGATAAAACTGCTATGTTGCTCGAAGGGTGTATAATTGCGCACCTTGTGGAACTCGAAGGTGTGGTAACCGACAAATGTTTGTTGGTGGTTGTCTACGTCGTTCACGAGGTTCAGCAAGGTTAAAACGTTGAGGTGAGGTCAGTATGGAAGTTTCTGGATTCTGGTTTCTGGATCACCTGACTCTCAGTATAAAAATGTACCTGATCAGAGGGATTCAACAGTACTTTTCATTCCTAGAAAACCATTTTTCATGACGTCTAAAAATGTTTAAACTATGCAAGCAATGTGTAGAAATGTGTAGTAAGAACACAATAAGAGGTGCTCAGCTTTAGATTTTTTACTATAATAGTAAAAAGTGTCACGAGCGTTTCAAACGGTATATGGAGCAGAAAATTTGTTAGTTATTATATATACAAACTTATTAAATAGCAAACACAAAATATATTTAGATATATGTCTACTTATAATGTGAGAATTACAGATAGGTAAAGTTAAAATTCATGTGAATGCCCACGTGGTGGCAAAATTTAATGGATATTTTAACGTGACTTTTTCCTGGAAACAGAAATATAACTTAGTCACGTTCCTGAATGGTTGCTGTGTGGAAAAACTTTTACATACAACACAAAGTTACTTTGCTGCTCGCTTTTTGAGCGTGTTAACCAATCGTAGTGGTTTCTTAAAGGAAAATGTGATATCATTGTTTACATGTTTTTATATTATGAATTTAAATGTGAAATTGGACTTAAACTTAACATAACTGATAAATATATATTTATGCCTTATAGGTTAGCCTTTGACCACTACCTCACGTGATGGTAAGTGATGATGTAGTCGAAGATGTTGTTTAGGCTAACCTAGAATTACTGGCTCTCAAGGACAGCTACCGAAACACACCGTTAGGTGCTTGGCGACAGATTTTCTTTTGAGGGTGGTAGCTAGTCAGGCGGGTATTCGCATAATGCCCTACCAACATGCAGATTAAAATTAAGTGATTCAGATATGTATCAATCTGAAATTGTGTGAAATAGTACTATTGATTGGTGCTATTATTAAGCTATCCTGATGGAATGAGCAAGATACCTACCTGGTGTTAAGCGATAACCTCTGTTATTCGTCACAAGTGGCAAACTGCAGTACGCGCGTCACCGTGAGACATATGGTCTTATGTGCCTGTAATTTCACTCACACCCATACCCTTCAAACCTGAATACGAACTTTACTGGCGCTGGAAATATTAATGGTGGCAGAAAGTCCACAGACGAACTCTTACAAAGAGTTCTCCAGCTACTTGCTTGGCCCTAGCCATCAAGAAACTAACCTCGAGTGTGGAATTGACGGTCCGGCTAATCTGGCAACTAATGTGTGATATTGCACTCATTCAAAATTTAAAATACCATTTTTCCTAGTGAGGTGCTTACGGTATGGTAAAGTAATGATAAGTTAGTTATTATAAATCATACTGGATGTCACATGTTATTACTGTATCATATTCACTTAATTTTAGTGATGTGAGACATAGTATTTTACTTTATTTTTTCCTATATTAAAATTAAAACTAATAAAACAATATTTGTCACTCATTCTAATTTATAATTTATATGGTGTTTTAATCTTCTGTATTTCTTTCTTGCATCTATATAAAGCGGTGAATGGCTCAGGTGAATTTAATAATGTATATAAAATTAATTTAAGTCTAAAAAAAACAAATCATAAAATTCTGAAAGTACTCATTAGCGAATCGGTATAAAACGATATTGAATTTTCAAATCATTCCTACCCTAACTTGTGATGCGAAACTAATTTTGATGTTATTATGAACTAGCAATAGGTAATGCTATGTACATTTGGTAAATTCTTACAATGGTGAACACTTAATGTTACACATAGAAAGTAGTTCCTACCGTCTACCTACTTCCTATAGCCAAGCACATAATAACATTGTACTCAACGCTCAAGATAAAATAGAGACGCTTGTGTTGTATTTTATCAAAATATTGATTTTATCGATTTCGATTAAATTAGCATACTAATTACGTCCCATCACTATAAGCCACGTGGTGGTGGCTTTGCCAATTAGAACGCGTTTTGATAAGAGAAAAATTATCTGAATTTATTTCGTACAAGCAACTAGAATGTCTTCTCTTTGGGTTACTCTCTCGAATACGCTGGCATAGAACATATATTATAATAATACTACGTACGCTAGGATATTTTTTGGCGTTATTAAACACCGCGGTGTGGCACCCGCTACGCAGAAATGGTTACCATTATTGGTCCTGCGTGATCTATTATTTTTATTTATGCTTCGATTATTGGACCTTGACCAAAGAAACTAATTTTAACTACATATACGGTGATCATTTAATGGAATGACACCAACACCTCAAAATCCTGGAACACATCTGATTATGACTAGACAGCCGATTGCAGATAACAAAGAGGAAAAAAAATGCTTCGATTATTTTTTAGATTTAATTGTATTGACATTGTTTAATTTGAATTATAGTTAATTTTAGTTTTATGATCGTTTTTATTATTTGATATTGTATAAACATATTGATTATATCTTATATTTGAAATTGACCATCATACATTTTTAAATGACATAGTAAACAGATTATGAATTTCGAAATTCAATAATAATGTTGATGGACAACATTTGTAGTTTATAACCTTTTTTTTGTGTTCTGTATTGTGAGATAACACAGTACAAAACACAAATTTATTGAAATAAAAGAAACAAATTTAATTGAACCTGTGTCGTTTTTATCTCAATAAATAAATAAAATAAAATTGGGTGTTGTAAGGTATTGCATTAGGTGATAGGTCTCTTTAGCTAGAAGTCATTTTATTATGGCATTGTCTTATAAGTCCTAAAAGAATGGCCCCGAGTTTCTTGCCCGTTATTCTCGCAGTGGCTCTATACATTTTTTGTTTGCTGAACGTGGCAGTACAATTTAGATTATTTCAATTTTCACGTAGACGCCTAAATTGAATAAATGATTTTGACTTTGACTTGGTGCGTGCCAATGCAGTGTTAGATATTCTGCATCGAATTATGCACTGCAGCAAGTGAAATTACTGGGTTATCGAGACATAAGATTTAAGGTCTACGAGTGACGAGTGCAGTGCTGTGTTATAAGGAATTAGAACGATTACACTACAAATGTAACGGACAGGCGTAACGCTTTCCATCAGAAAGTGCTGAGATTCAAGATTCCATCCGGAATGATAAACAGACAAACATTATTGTTCGAGATTGTTGACCTAAGGTTTCGAGCATAACTGATCATACATTTGGTATAAATATATGTGGTATAAATCGCTACGACGACGACTTCGCGCTACTCCTTGTTAAGCGGACAACGTGACGCGGTGACGACTCCGCACTACTCCTTGTTACGCGATGCGGCGAGGATCCCACACTATTCCTTGTTACGCTGACGAGTGACGAGGTGACGACTCCGCACTACTCCTTGTTACGCGATGCGGTGAAGATCCCGCGCTACTCCTAGTTACGCGGACAACGTGACGCGGTGACGACTCCGCACTACTCCTTGTTACGCGATGCGGTGAGTATCCCGCGCTACTCCATGTTACGCTGACGAGTGACGAGGGGACGACTCCGCACTACTCCTTGTTACGCGATGCGGTGAGTATCCCGCGCTACTCCTGGTTACGCGGACAACGTGACGCGGTGATGACTCCGCCCTACTCCTTGTTACGCGATGTGGCGAGGATCCCGCGCTACTCCATGTTACGCTGACGAGTGACGCGGTGACGACTCCGCACTACTCCTTGTTACGCGATGCGGTGAGGATCCCGCGCTACTCCTGGTTACGCGGACAACGTGACGCGGTGACGTCTCCGCACTACTCTTTGTTACGCGATGCGGCGAGGATCCCGCGCTACTCCTTCTTACGCGGAAAATGTGATACGGTGACGTCTCCGCACTACTCCTTGTGCCGTGATGCGGCGAGGATCCCACGCTACTCCTGGTTACGCGGACAACGTAACGCGGTGACGACTCCGCACTACTCCTTGTTACGCGATGCGGCGAGGATCCCGCGCTACTCCTTGTTACGCTGACGAGTGACGAGGTGACGACTCCGCACTACTCCTTGTTACGCGGTGCGGTGAGGATCCCGCGCTACTCCTGGTTACGCGGACAACGTGACGCGGTGACGACTCCGCACTACTCCTTGTTACGCGATTTTTTACGTACTTTCCTTGGGCTACTACGGCGCTTTCTGAGACGCACTTGGTCGGATTTTTAATTAAACTATAGTTAAGACATCTTTGAAAAGGTAATTGGCAGTTAGCGGGAATTATTCTTCCATCTAACAGAATTTTAATATTGTCGTTCTAGGTAAATCCTTATAAAAATAATTTAAGCAAGATATTCTTAGAATAAGAAAATAATAAGTCACTCAAGGGTTTAATTTTCGTATAATACGATATTAAAACGTAACAAAAAACAGCATGAAATACGAGTACATATTTATATCATTTAGTGTCATCTGTCAATGGTGGAGGCGCATTTTGCGAATGCCCGTCTTCTCTAAGATTAACATCCGCATCGTCACTTATCGTCAGGTTAGATCGTCGTCAAAGGCTAGCTATTAATTAATATTTAATTAAAAGAGTCACTAGATTTTCTGAGTACTATTTTATGCAGATAGAGGATCAGAAATCTATCTAGAAACATCTTTAAGTTTTAAGTTGACAGAGAACTGAAAAGTTTTATTGATTTATATTGTATTATGGCCTAAAAATATGTGACATGTGAACATGTATTCACGTACACTTACGTTAGGTAATCCGCGATTATCAAGGATTGAAGAAAAAAAAATTAACTTTTGCTGCCGACAGCCATATTTTACTAGCAAAGACACTAACAGTCCACTGCAAAATATATTAAATTAATAATCGAATTCGCAAATAATAGAGGTGATTCCATTACCACTACAAAAATTCATTATAAACATATTTTTTATTTCTTTTAGTAATAAATTTATATAATTAGCCAGTTCCAATTCATTAAGCTTGGCATACAACCACCAAACAAACAGCATCGAATTTGCTTCTACACAGTGCTGCGACACAGAAACACACATACACACACTACCAAAAGCTTTAATTTTATAACCTATCTCTCCGACCGCCGCCGCGCGCCGGGTCAAAATGTATATAAGTATCAGAATACGTTTTTCCTGGAAATTGTTACGGATTTTACCAGTAAAACATTGTAGGACATCTCATTTCATAGCTTTTTCTCATGAAATTACTTAAACCGGAAGTTTCACTGTGCTTACAATAAGGAGCTGTAATTAATTTGGTTTCTGCTACATAAGAACCTTTGACGCCCAACGACTTTAACCTTTATTGCATAAATTTTAAGACTTATTATTCGTGAATCAACTAGTCCTTGACTAAATACTAGTACTATTATTTTCTAACATATTTTTTTTGTAAAGTTCAGTGCCTGGCACGGTGTCCGGTGGATGATAATAGGCTCGCCTCACATTGCATGTGACATACATGTCTATCGAAACGTGGGACGTTCATGTATAAGCACCGTTTGCCTACTCTTCGGGAATAAAGATGTGGAGATATTTTCGAGAACGGCTTTTATATTACCCTTAAAGTGTATGTTATCGGCGTTTTTTTTTAATATTCTATATAAATATTTTAGGCTAATCTTAAAACACTAATTATATACCTATAGTTTAATTTATACTGTACTGTACGGCACTTAAATAGTATATCGGAAAAGTGTTGGCTGGTTTGTTTTACTTTTGTAATACAAATAAGATCAAGAAGAAATATAAAAGTTTCATATTCGAATTACCCTCCACATTTGATTACGAAATAAATATAATTATCGTGTAACACTGAGTAATGGAACTGTCTGGAGAACATTTACGCGCGATTATATTTACAATCCATGGAACCAAGGCAGAATCTGGATAAAAGCCCTTCAAACGCATCGGCGTTCAGCGAATGTAAGCCAGGTCGGCTAATTATCGCTGACGAAGTAACATGTGGTCGTCCTTTGACAGATGTTACTGGATAAATCGTGTTGAAATTAGTTCTACTATATAATAAAGTTTAAATTAGATCGACCGATAATAGTGGAGTTTCATTTGAAGATATCAAGTAAATTTTAATGTTTGGATCAGTAAACTTTCTCAAGATTTTACATTAGCATCTTCGCGTGAGGAGGATAGTTTCACTCGGGGCATCGCACAACCTTTACGATGAAATTCAATGTTTATTCAGTATGCGCATGGGTTAATATTGATGAGTACAGTAACAAAAGCGTAACAAAAAACACGCCCGCGCTCTCTCCACAAACGAGGGACTTCCTGGACCCAACCAGTCAAGTTTCTGGGTTATCCTTCTCACAGCCCTGATTTGACATCGTGTGACTTCTTTATTCCTTAAATAAAAAAAAACAACTCGAAGAGATACATCTTACAATCGTCATCGCCGGAAGCGATTGAGCTGTGGAGGAGGAGTCTGAAGTAGATTGGCTGGCGACCACCCTCACGTAGAAAATCTGTTTCCAAGCACCTAACGGTATTTTACCGGCAGCTGTCCTTAAGAGCCAGTAACTCTAGATTAAGCCTGTTAACACCTTCGACTACATCATCACTTACCATCAGGTGAGATTGTGTCCAAAGGCTTACCTATCAAAATTTTTAAAAAATAATGAAAAAGTAGTTTTGAAAATTGGTTCGGCCGCATGAAATTTAGTATAAGTAGAGGTAGAGTATTTATTGAAAAGATATAGTGAAAAAAATTGCTTATGTTTTTTTTAGTTTCGCCTAGCTTTTTAATTTTCTCTCTCATAGTTTATATATTATAATCGATTGAAGTTTTTTATTGTAATTATATATTGTCTTCCACGGCATGATAGCCTTTAGAACTATAAAAATTGAGGTTCGTATTAATTCACAAATAAGGATTTGCGATAAAATTTATCATGATTTGTATTTCCATATTTTTTCCCCAGTCATCAAAATTTTGAAAACGTCAAGTATGATAGTACTGTCTGTAAAAAGTGTATCTATTCATATAAGATTCCCGGAACCTAGAAATAATTCAAAATCCTAGTAAAAACTATATTTTTCTTTGCTGCAATATTATTTTGCCCACTAAATATTTGTGCATACGTTCAATACGGCATTACCCTACGTGAAATAAAGTTATTTTGAATCTGAAACTTTTATAGATTTTGTTGTTATTTTGTGAAAGATGGGTGTTTTTGTGTCATGGAAAGATATTTATTCCAAGGCATATCATTTATTGACACTAGTAAACTAGTAACTAATACGAAGTCGTGGGATGATCAGCGATTCATGAAACTATGTCTATTGTATATATTAATATGTACCATCTTATATAGTATTATTTGCCTCATAAAAAGTTGCACTGTTTTAGCGGCTTAGCCATATTTATTTGTAAGATTTAGCGCATGGATAATATTATTCTAACGGCAGGCACTACGGCGCGTAGCCATAGCTACGGTATAAAGTTTCTACGGCGTAAGCTCTCTACGGCGTATGCTCTCTACGACGTAGAGACGGCTGTAGCGGGTGAGAGCAAGCTTCCTGTCAGAGAAATATTGTGATAGGCGCTCATAACGCTGGAGGTCTTGCTCCCGAGAGCACGTTGCTTCCGCTATCGCATTCAACACGTCTCGTGTCGGCCGTCCGAAACTCGAATCGACGTGTCGGCCAACTTGAAAGTTGAATCGTGCGTTAATAAACTTTACGAACTCATTCCCGTGATTAGAGGCTTTAGTGTTTTAGTAGCCGCTTTCTCTGTCTAGTTAAACATCAAAGGTATGTAGAGAAAACAATTAAGTTCATATATTTTATTTGTTATGGAATATAATGTATCTCATATTATAATGTAACCAGCCACTTTGAAAATTAACATTTTATATTAAATCATGACTTTACTGTTAAAAATATGAAAAAAAGACGGCGAAAGTAAATTTAATAACGTGTTTTACCTACTCATAGTTATTGAGAGTAGACTTCATAGAAAAAGTTTAATCCAAGGAGATGAAATGACAACTTTTCTGCTCTCTTTTTATCCTGAATTAATGAACAGTTTATGGTACGATTAAAAGCGTTACTTAATTGAAATTAAAGTGCCACTAAAAAGATTACATTTGTATTTGCTAAAATATTTAGTCGTATTTTTGCAGAAATCCATATTTAATAGTAACAAATAAAAAAAAAACATCAGTTAGCTTATATTTTTAGAAATTTCTTGCTTAGCCGACGTGACATCAAAAACATCACGCTGTCAAGTAGGAACGTTATGCGACTTGTTCTGCTTTTACACGAAGCATTTTCCACAGCTTTTGGACTCAAGGGTAAGAACAAAAATTACACTAACATAGAAATATTATATAATATAAATTAGGCATAAATATTTTCTTTATACCACGCCCACTCAGAAAATCTTATTGCTCGTTCAAAGACGGGTTATAATGTTAGTAATTTCTCCCTTACAAATGTGCGGCGAGAAAAATTATATGGAGTTTCATTCCTGCCCTCCGCAGCAGTGCAGGAATTTTGTATGAAAATTCTTAACCTTGCTAGCGGTCTATTGCTTTTTTTAGCTTCTGTCATAAAAAAATATAAATATAAATTTCAATAAATTCAAATATAAGATAAAAGATATGTGATTTTTTTTGTACTCGATTTTCAATTTCAGTCTTTTGACAATCTTTCTCTGTAATACGTAAAAATACAGCGCGGAAATTTGTTTCGTTAAATTTTTTTTTACCAAATTGATAATTTATCAGTACGCTTTTAATTGTTGTAAATAATTTTCATCAAACTGTGATTTAATAGTGAAAGTGACGATTTTATAATGATAACGCCACCAGAAATAAAAAACACAGCCGAAGAAATCATAAAAAACTTACTTCCTTAGAAGTCTCGACACAATACGAGAAAACGTATGATGATTTTATTTTATACGTAAGTGTAGAATAAAGCACTATGTATCAGTCGGGAGAAAGTTCTATTTCTGTTCTCGAGTTTCCTTTAAGCCCTCCGTTGTGCGTCGGGCTTAAACATTCTCTTGAAAAGAAATAGATATTTTTTTCCGTCGGTGTACAATGTTCTATTAAATGTATGTTTAACCTTTTGAAATCACGATTAAGGCTTCAAACAAATCATTGTTTTGTTTGTTGGTTGTCGATGTAAAAAAACATAGCAATAAATTGGAGCCTATAAGCTAGGAATAAGTATTTAATAAAAAACCTTCATCATAATAAATTTAGTACAGGATTCAATAAAGGCACCTTTGAGATTACTAAATTTTAAAGGGACAAAAAGTAACCTATAAAACATACAATCGTTAATAGCCTGGTCATCGATAGACCAAAGTGGCGTGTATCACCCGGATTGTCCACTGCCGAACACAGCCTCCCCCGACGCCGGTTGAGGCCTGAGGCCGGTTTGCCTCAATACCGACGCTTGGCAGGCACAGTTTAAGATATCAGTTCATCAGAAGGCGCCTGTTGCGGTATTTTACATTTAGTCGCCTCCTACGACAGCCACAAGTAGCAATGGGGGGCGGAGGGGTGAAATTTAGGCCGGCACCCCAAAGGGACAAAGTTACCTAATAGTTCAATATTTTTATTTCATTCTAGCATGCTTATACTCAAGGAAGAAATTCTAGAAAAAAATAAATATATATATCCTCAAATACTCATTTATTGGTAAAATAAATGTTATGTATATTTTAGAGGAAACTAATATACACGCCAAAAATTTTATATTTTACCGGATTTTCACATTTTTTATGTGACTTCGTAAACATTCTACACAATCACGGTATTAGCGAGTTGAATATAATATTGCTCGTATTAACTTGAATAGTTATTGAAAACGAATGCATCTGATTCCATTAATTACCCCTAACCCCGTAACATATTGTAATAAATGTAATAACTACTAAAAAAATATTTGATACTGTGGAAACTCTTTTTCGAACGTAGCGTACCGCGCGACTAAGAATAATAGATAAAAGGTGTTTGAAAACTGATAAAAAATATTAAAATTTTGAATTTCGTTCCAAACTAATGAAACATAAAAAAAGTGTTATATTTAATTACTTTTTGTCTTTCTGTCATTATTGCTGACTAAGTTGATTAAGCATATATTTTTCTGTATCGATTAACTCCGAATCAATATTTGGTGAAAAAATATTTTACCTTGTGTAGCGCAAATATTCAAGAAAATACCATAAAGCAGGTATATAAATGTGCTATAGTTAGATGTTAAAAAAACAGTACTTAAATAAGTGTCAACCATTTTAAACAAAATTGTAAAATTATATAGCACCAGTGATAACTTATTCAACCAAAAACTTTAGATTACAATTGACAACTAAATTTTTTTATAGTATTGTGGAATTCAGAAATTATAAAAAATATATATGTAACATTGTGTGAACATTCTACCGTAATATAATCATAAATTTTAACATTTGTCTCCTTCGCATTTCTAGGTGTAAAGACCATTTATAAATGTTTAAATAGAATGTAAGGTTAAAGTAATTCTGTTTTATTGTAAATTTACATTTACAATTTTATTTCGCACTACCGTTATAACATTATAGTAGTATAGGGCTGCACGCATCTATTCAAGTAATTTCAGCGATAGAGTTAGCGATATACGAACAATACTATATACAATATTATAATTTAGTAGAAAATCTGTCGCAAAGCACTTAACCGTGTGTGCCGGCAGCAGTCCTTGAGTTGAGTGAAGTCACAGGCACATGAGACTTAAAAATGATGTCTGGGTATGTTGTGCACATACATTCAGACACAACATGAAAAAAAACAGTTACGTGACGGCCACGGCAGGAATCTCAGTATTAATATTTTAAGCTTTTAATAGTGACGTTGGTTTTCCATAATAATAATAACTATATTAGTTTTGTTTTCTCGACTTTCGTCGGTATTTCATAAATACCCCGTCCCGTAACCCACAGGAAAAAAGGTATTTATGTCACATTTATTGTATTCTTGTTGTTCCTCTCCTTCGTCTTAGTTGCCTGGTTTGTCGTGTGTTTGTTGATTGCTGTGAGTTTGGTGTACAAGGTGCGTTAGATCTGGTGTGATTGACGAATCTTGTGTGTTTAATGAGTTTGTTACGTTTGTCGACTGCTGTGTGCTTAGTGTGTTATTTTGGTCTTGTGTATTATATACGAACACGGTATCTCCTAGCACTTTACTAATTATTGTGGATGTGTGGATAGCTGCCTGTTTTTGAAGAATGCTGATATCGATGGTAGTTTCAAGTTTATCGAGATATTTGTTTAAGCTTTTCGCTACTACGCCAGTAGCGCCTATCACTATGGGTATGACAGTCGTTTGTGTATTCCACAGACGACTGATTTCGGTTTTGAGAAGGTGGTATTTGCTCAGTTTTTCTATTTCTTTTGCGCCTATGTTGTAGTCTGAAGGTACTGTAACGTCTATGAGAAATGTGTGATTATTTGTTTTGTCTACGTATATTAAGTCAGGTCTATTATGTGTAACGGTTACATCTGTTTGGACGGGTATTTCCCAAAGTATTTTAGCGGATTCGTTTTCTTTCACATGTGGCTGGATGAGTGTTTCTTTCCACCAAAGGTTCGAAACAGCTATTGCATGTTTTTTGGCGAGACACCAATAGACATACTGGACGAGGTTATTATGTCGTTTGACATAGTAAGTCCCCGCCAGTTTGTCGCATCCAGATATGATGTGCTGCGTGGTCTCGTCTTTGCTTGCACAAAGGCGGCATTTTCCATCTACTGCCTCTTGCCAAGATGTCGCGTTGGTGTTGCCGGGTCATTACAGCTTGGTCTTGTATAGCAAATATGGAGGACTCTATGCTTGGTGTTATATGTTGTTTTTTGATCCATTTAAATGAAAGTACCATATCAATATTGCCCTGATCTAAAACTCTTTTAGGAAACTGTCCGTGTAATTGCTTGCTTCTCCATACAGCATTCCGGTTTTTCACTATGGATTTTCTAATTTCTGCATCTGTGTGTTTATTGCCGTGTGGTAAGTTGAATTCAGTTTCAATTTCTTGTGCTTCTTTAACTATTGAGTATTTGTCTCTGTTTATATCATGTTGTACTATTGCCTTGATGAGGTCATCGCTTTTTGCTTCTAAATATTGGTTGTATTTGATTATTTGGGTTTTGTACATGTATTCTACATTTTGAAGCCCTCTTCCTCCTTGTGCTACAGGTAAGTATAATCTATTTACTTCTGACTTTTGCTGATGAGCCTTGTTAATTGCTAGGAACTTTCTGGTTTTTGTGTCTATTTTCTTAAGGTCACTGTTTTTGAAATTGATAATGCCGAAGGAGTAGAGTAATACGGGAATGGCGTAGGTGTTGATTCCTTTTATAAGATTGCGTGAATTGAGATGGGTGTTGAGTAGTTTCTTAATCCTTTTGAAATATTCTTTACAGATTTGGTCTCTAATGATACTGTGTTCTAATTTACCTGACTCGTGAATACCTAAATATTTATATCTATCCCCAATTGCCAGTTGTTTGAAAGTTTCTCCACTAAGTAGTATATGCCCCTCACCCGTTGCATTGTTTCTGTGTCCTGAACTAATGTGTATGGTATTGCATTTATCTAGTCCGAACCGCATTCCTATGTCGTTTGTGAATATTTCTACACTTTCCAATAGTACTTTGAGATTGTTTTTATTGTTTGCATATACTTTAAGGTCGTCCATGTACAATAGGTGATTGATCCAAGTACTGTCCTTGAGTTTGTATCCTTTCATTTCGTACTTATTCAGTATAAATGAAAGGGGGTTGATAGCTAGGCAGAACAATAGCGGTGAAAGGGAGTCACCCTGGAATATTCCGCACCTAATGTAAATCGGTTCAGTAGTTATTGATTCTTTGGAGCCACGAGCCGTCATAACCACCTTCCATGAGGGCATGGCCAGTTGAAGGAATCCCTTGATCATAGCCGGGCACTTATAGACATCAAGTATCTTGTGAAGCCATTCATGTGAGACACTATCGAAGGCTTTTTGATAGTCTATCCATGCCATGCTTAGGTTCCTTTGGGATTGATGTGCATCCTCTAATATAGCTTTGTTGACCATAAGGTGATCTTTACAGCCCCTGGCACCACGGCGACATCCATTCAGCTTGTTTGTTGTACTGCTCAGGGTTTGATAAAATTGATGTCCAGAATAGTTCCACTCCTTCTTTACTAGGGATTTTAATGTCATTATTACTATTGTCTCCTAAACTTCTGTATAGTCTATGTTCATTTTCTTTAAAAAGCCTATTTTGTTCTTTTCTACTGTTCATGTCTTCATATCTTTTTATCCTACCCGCTAAAGCTTTTACTTTTTGTTTTAAAATTTCTGCTGTGTTGTTGAGTTCGGTTTCATTTTGAATCTTATACTTGATATAGAGTTTTTCTTTATGTTTCCTCATCCTAGGTGTATTGAATCCTCTCTGAATTTCAATTAAACGACCTAATTCCTTCCTAAACTTTTCTATTTTCTTTTTTATTCGTTTTTTCCATGCTGGATCACTTTTTGGTTTAATGGTATTGTAAGGAGTGTATGGTGTTTGGTGATTGTTTGTTATGAGTGTTTTGGCGGTGGCATAGATAATGTCGTTCATTTCCCTAAGATTCCTATGGGTGATTAATAAATTGGGTAAGTATGCGTTTAGTGTGTTTAAGTTTTTAATAAAGTTTCGATTTATTTTAGCTTTCGGTAGCAGTAGACGCTCTGCAATAGGAGTCTCTTTTGTTTCAGCTAATGTTTGAAGAAAGTCTAATACTAAGGGATCCTGCTGTTCGTCTACTTCTATGCTACTCGTCAGTTGGTCCATAATTTCTGCTTGTTCTGGGTTCATTTGGGTTTCGTGTAATATTGCTGGTGTTGGAGTTGTATTGTGTTGCTGTGTATCAACTGAAATCCTGTCAGTGTTCTCTGTTGGTAGTATACCTTCTGCTTGTTTTTGGATCCTTTCTAGCAGTTCTTGTGATATAACACTTTGTTTTATAATTCTTCGTGCTTGATTAGACAATGTGTTTCCGTTAAAGTGGTGTATTTTAGGGTTATTAGGGTTCCTATCCGTGAAAAGTGTCTGTAATCGGCATATATAGCCGGGTCCATCTGCTCTTGCCTTGAAGTAGCAGTACATAAGTTCTTCCAGTTCCTGTGTAGACCACTTTCGTCTTCTATCATCATTGAGTGCATTATTCGTGGTCGTTGCAGATGAGCCGGCAGAGTCTGTAGGCGAAACCCTACTCTGCAAAACATCATCCACCCTCTCCCCTCGTCGGTCGGCTGTAGTATCTTCGGGTTCCCCGACTCTCGCCCGCCTGTTCAGCAGAGAGCCGCTGACGGCTTGCATGCTGTCACGTCCAGCGTCAGCTCCAGACATGCCCCGGCGCTCGCCCCCGGGTAGCGGCCCTATACGTGTTACATTATTTGTGTTCTCCATGTTGAATGGGTTACCATTGCCCTGTTGGCCGCATAAGTTTCAATAGTACGCGTGTCCGCCCCCCACGTGGTCTAGTGTTCGACTCGGACGTAAGGCTGGATTTTATATTATATTATATTATATTATATTATATTATATTATATTATATTATATTATATTATATTATATTATATTATATTATATTATATTATATTATATTATATTATATTATATTATATTATATTATATTATATTATATTATATTATATTATATTATATTATAATGTTGACTCGACGATCATTGTCCTGATAGTCATTTCGGCGAACGGCCTAATAGCGAAGAGCCTCGACCAACAACGCAAGAGGCTCTCGCTAGAAGGTTGGATCAAGGGTCAGATGCAGAAGGCAGTAATACTTGACACTACACGCATTGTCCGGAGGTTCCTCTCTCTGCAACCCTAACCACCGGTTGCTTGGGCCCTGCCCTGCTGCCGGAGGCATCCTAGTTTTAAGTTTTTTATAATATTTATTATTTTTTATTCACGAATGTTGGAAAAAATTTAAAACTATATTATAAAATAAATGACGTGCATAATAATAATAATATTTATTTCTTCAATTTAAAGTACTTAAACATAAATAGTGTGTCGGTGTCCGGACAAGATATTCTGTTTCCCGGATACCGACGTCTTCCCGCGGTGTTAAATAATTATACATATTACTACATAATACTAATAATACTAGGCACTAGATAACATAATATTTATAGTGAAGATCTACAATAAAATACAAAAGAACATTCGCAATTACTAACAATTTTACACAAAACAGCCTGCCATTATTATATGTTTGCGTAGTGCAGTAGGACAATAACTAAAGTAGGTAGGTACCTACTTATAAAATACTTACAGATAGACAAGAACAATGATATCATAATACAATGTAAGTAGTGGGTAGGATTGAGCTGTGCGTGTGCCGAGTCGAAGTGCATACTAGTAACTCTCAAAACTGGTCAGGTTAGTTTTATGTTATAAGTTGACTCCTTCACAATCAGTTTGATCGTTTCTAGATACATTACTCGTATTATGATTAGTTATGCTAAAATTGCTTAATTTACTTGAGTTCTGTCAGGAAAAAACAAATGAATAATCAGATAAATATGCAATAAATGATTAGTTAACAGTATAAGAGTAATAACAGGAACAAATAGGTAGGCAGGACTTTAGTGGAGTACAGCTGTTGTGCATGGCAAGATCAAGTTAAGCTCGCTGCTCGTTGTTTACACTGCTACATTACGAGTAGCATAGATAATGAAGTTCTTTGTACAGCATAAAAGTACATAGTACATTACATATATGAGTAGGTATTTATAGATACAAAATACATAGACCACAAGCATGATACTAATTATAAATGATTTTAAATATGTATACATGTATGCAACCAATTACGTGGGTAAGAGTGTGTGAATCTAATTGTAATAAAAGTGTATACACACATACAGACACACACACTCCAAAAACAATACACAGATATTATATCATTATAAGATTTAGTTCGTTGTAAAATAAATTCCAATGTCAGTAGACTACATATTCATTTTAAGTAACATTTCCGTATCCTCATAATTCACATTAAGTAACCACGATTTAAGTTTTGCTTTGCAATTGTATTTACTGAGTGAGGATAAATTCAATACTTTATTAAGTTGGTTATATAGGTTATACAGGTTTTAATAGTTTTTAAGTTGTGGGAGTTGGGCCCCAAGTCCCTATTTATTCTGACATAATATGTACAAAACACAATCTCTTTCGTGACTGAACGTACCAAAATATATAATGTCATCTATAACCTGAAGATTATGACTTATTGCCAATACCTGCTCCTGAACTATTGTTCGGTTTTGTATACTATCTTATCAAAGTTGCCGGCATGCCTTTTTAACTGAGTACGCCTGTATAAGGTACAACATGCGGTGTACATTTTATTACCATCGTAAATGCATTTCCGTTATTGTACCCATGTTTAGTATTTAGTAATATAACTTACATTTATATTCATGGCGATAGAGTTTGCGATATTTTTATTTGCATAAACATGAATGGAGATGACAGCTGACAGCGGAGTGGGACTTCTCCCACTCATGTATTACTGGATTTAATTGTAAGCCTGCGTTAAAGAAAAATAATATTGTAAATAAGGACAAACTGGATTGATATAAGGGATTTAGTCTTTAGGAAATTAGTTGTCTATTTTACATAGCTGGTACTTGATTTAGAAAGCGGGACAGGAGGTTGAGACATAGACATAGACAGAGATTTTTTTGTCTAGACTATTTTGTTTTTTTTTACATGGTTTATCTTTGACAGGCTATTTGGAATGAAATAAAAAAAATATAAAAATATAATAGCGTGTAAAATTAGAGTGGTTATATATATATAATTTTTTTTTGTTTTATGTTTAATTGTATTCATATTTATTTTGTATTTTATTCAAAGAAATTAATTTTTGATTCTAGTCGAAGAACTTGAGAACGAATGTTCATGATATTCATGGAATGTTATACCATATACGTCACTATGTCACTATATATTAAGAATCACTTTACAACCCTCTCTCCTGGCAAAAACCATACCGCGACAGTAGCCATTCATGTTTAGAATGACTATAATTTAAGAAAATGAAATCGTTCTTTGTCAATTAATGGTCTTCTAATAAAACCAAAAAGTTAGCACTCTCATTATAAATATACTGTACTTAAATATTAAGTTCTAACGTGCTCACGTGCGCCCGATTTCATAAAATTGCAGTCGTAGGTGCTTTGCTACAAAATGACGTAAAGAGCGTAAAAGGTCAAATTTATAGTAGTTTCTAGCGTTCGCGATCATAACGCAAATATAACCGATAGTCACTATAATATAGTCACTATTTTTTTGTGAGGCGCTCGTAGCGAAGTTTGCTTAACCATTCTGAATCGATAAGCATAGTTAAGCAACGTCCGCCGTGGTCATGACTTGGATGGGTGACCGCTGGTGACATTACTACTGAGCGTTTCCGTGCTTCGGAGGGCACGTTATGCCGTTGGTCCCGGTTGTTGTCTTAGGATGGCAGTCGTTACAGCATGGTGGTAGGGCACTTTGCGAATGCCCGCCTGGCTAGCTACCACCACGGTGAAAATCTGTCGCCAAGCACTTAACGGAGTGTTCCGACAGCAGTCCTTGAGAGCCAGTAATTCTAGGTTAGCCTGAACAACCCTGACAGCTTCACCGTATAGGCTAGCCTTCGACCACTATCTCACCTGACGGCAAGAGATGATATGGTCGAAGATATTATTCAGGCTCAATAGAATAGCTTGATTTCAAGAGTAGCTACAAGAATACACTTTTAGGTGGTATGCGACAGATTTTTTACTTGTTGGAGGTAAGTAGCCAGGGCGACAATCGAAAACTACCAAAACAAGACAATAAGCGGACCCACGGCTTTACGTGCATCTCGAAGCACGGAAGCACTCAGTAGTAATGCCGCTGTCGGTCACCCATCCAAATCATGAAAGCAGCGAACGTTGTTTAACTTAGTAGAACGCTAATGAACGAAAACGTCACGAAGCTTTGATACGTGCACTCCACTTCACTCACTTAAACCTACGGGTAGAAGAGACTTGACACTGGTTCAAATCTGGTTTATGAGAAATTAAAAACGGGAAACAACGAAACGACGCAATAATATTCTACACTTTGTATTGTGATTTTTAAACAACGTTTAAACATCGAGTTAAAATTAAATAGTTGTTATTTGGTTCGCTCTCTACAAACAACACTTTGTTAAAGTTTGTTTAGTGTAATAGTAATTCAATTTGGTTTCTTGTTAGTAAATCTTTAGCCACAAGACAAAATGTACACTTTTCGATTGATTTGAGTTGCAGAATAGCGAAGTCAATTTGGGATGACAGGTAGGTATTGGTTTTTATTAGTATTATTAATTAAAGTGAATGCTTTCGTTGCTAAATTAATATTTAATTATATTACATACTTTAATATTAACAAATATTATTTAAATATTTTAAGAAAACATCAAATTACTATTTTAATAAAACACTTAAAAAATACAAAAATATATTAAGTAACAATTCCGCCTAATTTTCCTGCAAAGCCGACGTGACGTCACAAACGCCACGCAGCCAAACCGGAAGGAAAATGAAGCGGAATTGTCACTAGATATATTTTTGTATTTTTAAGTGTTTTATTAAAATAGTAAATTGATGTTTTCTTAAAATATTTAAATAATATTTGTTAATTTTAAAAATGGATTTCCGCAATGTAACGCCTGAATCTATTCATTATTACATACTTTATTGTATTAAATTTATTTTTTGAAACAATGATGGCCGAGCGGTTATAGCTATGTACTGCCGTGCCGCAGGTCCCTGTTCGATCCACACCGCCGCTGGCTTGAGCTTCACCGCATGGTGGAAGGGCATTTTGCGAATGGCCGCTTGGCTCTCTACCACCTTCAAGATGAGTATCTGTCGCCAAGCACCTAAAAATGTGTCCTGGCAGCAGTCCTTGAGAGCCAGTAACATAATGTGAGATTAAACAACTGTATGTCTCAATGTGACGGGCGCAATGCATCTGTTAAAGGCAGAGTTTAATCCACTTAACATTAGGTGGGACTCGTCTTCTTCCGTCACAATAACATAAAAAAACCTGGGTTTTGATTCAAGGCTCGTTTCTTTTTACACGGGTATAAAATACATGTGGTGAAACTTTTGTGTCTAGACTGTTTGTGCTTTACAAATTGTAAGTAAAATGCGAAAGTAGATGTGTAAGGTGTGTGTTCGATGCATCTGTCATCTCCGTAACGGCTGGACGTATTTTGATGAATTTCGGTACATATATTCCTAAGGTTATAACATACCTTTCTTATGATATATTTTAATCCAATTTACTGCGTATTTCGCGAGGGAACGCGGTATATATCCGATTACTAGGAAAAAACATTCATTTATTAATTACTAGCTTTCCGGGCGCGGCTCCGCCTGCGCGTATGTCGGTTATCGCGCGAAAACATTAACCTCTTTTTGCGCAGTCGGATACAAACTATCCTATGTTTTTTACTGGGTCCCAAACTATCTCCATACCAAATTTCATTCAAATCGGTCCAGTAGTTTTGGGGTGAAAGCGTAACAGACAGACAGACAGACAGACAGAGAGAGTTACTTTCGCATTTATAATATTAGTACTGATAAGGTTTCGCTCGACCTTTTTGTAACGCTCAATATCTGTAAGTTTTGAGATTAATTGCTTTTTGATAAGTAAGCAATTGTTTCTACTTGATATTTCAAGCTTTTATAAACCGTTGTAATTTAAGATTACCAATATCATTATTATAACCTTATCCGTCATAATGAGGGGTAGGTACAATATGACAACCTCTGAGAACAAAACAAGATAGGCATATCGCCAAAGTTTTATCTATGATTTCATGCTGTTCTACGGCCACTAATACTGCTTGACAGCACAATATTTTAAATCATGACATGTCATATTTGTCATTATATTATTATATCTATCATTGCTTCAAAAAGTTTTTTTTTATGTTAATGCGACGGAACAAGCTCGAGGCCCACCTGATGTTAAGCGGACTAACCTCTGCCTATAACAGATGAATTTTGTCGCAAGTCACGAATTGCACTGCGCCCGTCACCTTGAGACAGTTGTAAAGTCTCATGTGGCTGTAAATTGACTGGCTCTCAAGAACTGCTGTCGGAACACATCGGCAGGTGCATTCCACCGTGCGGTGAAGCTCAAGCCCGTGGCAGGATTTGAACCATGGACCTGCTGCGTGGCAGTCCATAGCCAATGCCACTGAGCCATCACTGCTTCAGATAGTGCTAATAAGGACGTTGTAAGCAAACACTACTACTGTGGGATTGGATTTTGCATGATGTGTCTAACGCAATGCAATTCTGTGCCTGAGTGCCTTGTACTGGTCATAACTGGACAAGGACAATATCTACTTGAATATCAGATAAAATTATTAAATATTGTTTTTTCATTGCTTTGTTGAAAGAGTGGCGTACAGCATCGATTTAGATCTGCCCCTGGCAAAGAGCTCGCCAACTATTTCACAAGGATTTAAAACACCCCTTAGCGTGACAATAAATTAAGGCATGTATGAATTATCATTCACATAAAAATTGTTCAACACCTGCTCTGAAAATCTTTTCTATGAACAATGACGCTCCAACCCTTGTGTTTTAAGACATCCTCTTTTGTGTGTAAAGGCCTTTATAGTAACACGAATTCCGGGAGCTTTACTGCTCCCGTGTCAAAGTGGGCATGTGGGCGTTGTGCCGAACCAAACAGAGTCACCCGTCATGTCATACGACTTTTTATTCGCTAACAAGACTCGCTATGGATTACATTTTTAATGAATTTCCAGTTCGTGGAAGCGTTTTCTGAAAGCTATGTCTTAAAATTATTTATACACAGTTTAAAAATAGCCCAGACGGTTTCATATTTGATGAACGTAAGAGAAACGAATAATGGATTTATTTTCATTTCTAGCTCAAGCTAGCGTATAGCTGTATATACATAACGTAGTAGGCAAAGTTGATTAACTACTACTGTATGAGTAATAAGTGCAAATACTGTTACTAGGAAAATTGTTGATTAAAATCTAGCCTTATAATAATGATTTGGCTGAAGTGGTCTTATAGACAGTTGGTGGAACACATCATTCGTTGCTTGGTGACAAAATTTTTACTTGAGAATGATAGTAAGCCAGGCGAGCATTCACAAATAAGCCTACTGAGGACGCCTAGGTTTAGATGATACAAGAAATACCCACGAATAAATATTAATTCGTAGATTTACCTATCACTTGCAATGATCGTAAAAGAAATCATTATGTTCTTTCTATGGGTTAATAATATTTATTTATTATTATTTATTCCTTACAAACACATTTTTTATAATAATCTTTCGATTACCGTTACCAATTTATAATATCAAAATATTTAATATCTTAGTTTTAGATTTAAATATTAAAGATACATGAACACAAACTAGACGGGCGGACAGCGTTAAAATGAAAGGGTCGCGTTCATATAAAAACTAAAAAAACTGATTGAAACACCGTCGATGAAAAACCAATTTTACACACTAACAATAAAAATCCATCAAATGGGCCCTAAAATATTAAATAGCTGCTAATAAAAATATTTATAAGTCAGCATTGTAGCGCGAGCAAATTCTAATCCAAACACTGCTGTACAAGTCTCTAGCGGAGTAATTGCCCAAAACTAGTTGTGCACAGAAGAAAGGCACCTAACTAACTAGTCTGTACTCCAATTATGGAGCTTTGT
Source organism: Plagodis dolabraria (assembly GCA_963854805.1). Taxonomy (NCBI): domain Eukaryota; kingdom Metazoa; phylum Arthropoda; class Insecta; order Lepidoptera; family Geometridae; genus Plagodis; species Plagodis dolabraria. The sequence continues at coordinate 40,689,061 of OY978440.1, forward strand.
ATGGAGAGATATGTGCGAGAATTTCGAACGTTGTGCGGGTACTGAAGTGTTTTATGCTATTTGGGCGCTTAGTCCTGCACTGCCGTCCCAATCAGGTTATTTGGTACATTTCAACCTAACAGTTTCTACCCAATATTTAGATGTATCATAGTAGGTTTTCGAAAAATTGCTAGATATCATCCCTCAAAAATCTATACTTTTTTCTTCTTAGATTTACTACACTAAATCCAATCAATTATCCACTAACAGGCATTAAAATTAACAAATCATATTGTTTTTATTTCAAGTCCCTTTTAATGCATTTAATACTGTAATAAAGCTACAAAGTACGAAGCTTATAATATAATTTAAAATAGAATTACTAAGCCTCCTAATCATATAGCGTCAATAAACAGGAAATGGCGAGACAATCAAAGCAAACAGTAATTAATATTATCACTATGGAGCGTCATACTTTGATTATTTCGCAATACCCTCTTGATGGGGTTGAACGATATTCATTTCAGATATTTAGGAATTCTTTTTGGTTGTTATTCATTAAAATAAACATTTTGAGACCATTTATTTTAACTCAAACTTAGTTTTCTTATCTACAAATATATATTGAAGACGATCAACAAGTTCACAATACCCTCTTGTAACCAAATTATGTATTTCCATTAGGCACAAGAAATCATATAATGTATTAACAATCATATGAAGCACCTTATAAACCCGTGGCTTCAATATGCATGGGACATATTTATAAAACGCTTTTTCAGTTATTTCCAATTGATGCAAGATTGTACAAGACGGAAAGAGTATTTGCGAGGCACATTGAGATTTCAGTAGCTTCCCCCGCTGCTACACTTGACAATAGACTTCCGATCGTGGGAGAGCGCCAATTTATACTTGAACATTTTATAAACGGCAACTACAAATTCGATAAAACCAGTTAATGCAACTGCGATTTGGTCACTTTAAACTCTCTTGCGGAACCACAGATTAAAAATAAATAAATACATTTTCTACGTCCCTTTCCGAACAAGCACTTGTATTTGTGAATGGCTAAACTGGTGGAGAATCACTGGCGCAAAGAAATAAGTAAATACAGATGATGTACCGTACCTACATATGATATGCATGGTTTGGAATTAATTGAATGGTCAGAAAAAAGTCCAGCTTCTAAACCGTTCTAGATAGAAAAAAGGGCCGTGATCAGCCAATACCGTATAGTACTAGCAAAACTCAATCTGACCATTTATATCCCTAAAATTAGGGATACATACTGAAGGTCAACATTCATTTAGTCAAAGTTTATTATGTCAACTCCACCTGATCAATTGCTAAACACTTCAACAGTTTACCAAATCATTCAATTATGAGATTAGTGGTTCATGAGATCAACAGATCGTTATATCTAAAATTAGGTATCTAATTATTTTTGAAATTCCATTGGCAAAGCATAATTTTGATGTTTCTGTCCATCATGAAATTCTCACACTAAATTGATATAACTAAAAACAACACTGTATTCAATCTAAATATCAGATGAAATTGAAACACCACGCAAAAATTTAAAAAAAAATGCAGGAATTAAAAAAAAATGGTTGTGCCAAACTAATCACAACAAAATAAAATTTTGAACCATAAGCAAATCTCTCATTCCCGATACTTTTTTGACTGAATGCATTCTTTGGTTACTTTTATTCTGCAAACTGCATACACACATTTATGAAGAATAACATATAATATGACGACTGGACAGCAATAAAATAATCAGGAAGAGCTCATTTTCCGCTTTACAAGATAGAAAGAAGGTCGCTATTTTGGTTACAAACGCTGGTCACAGCCGTTTGATAGTGAATTCATGTTTCCTCGGTCTGCGTAACTTTATTAAAACGCTTCAAGCTATTTGCACTGTTAGCATCATTTTACTGAAATCTTAGACTTTTAAGCAACTCGTTATAAGCCTTTGAAATAATGCATTACTCTATCGGATTGAATTGCTAATTCAAACACCAAAAGCACTATCGCTTTGATCTGGCCTAACTAAATCCACTGCATTTTTTTATAAAGGGATTCAGATTATTAGCTTGCAATAGTAAACAAAACGAAATATGAATGAATATAAAGTTCGATCTCAATTAGCGCTGTACGTTATGGTTACAACCTTTCGTAAGAAATGCGCAAAAGCTTGAGAAAATACTATTTCTAAAATAGATGCGGTTATTCTGTTTAAAATTTTTCAACACAGATTTGTGATGATTGACATTATAGCGATCATAAAACGTATAAAATCATCAGCCTTGAGTAAAAGTTCCAAAGAATAATTTAAAACGGATACACTTCAGATTTTTGAATATTAATTAAGCTGTTATGAAAACCTTACACATATTATTGTTCTGAATGCAAACAAGGATCTTCTAAAGAGAAGTTAGAAGTTCACTATCAAAGAAACCTACAGCAGGGATCACCCCTTAATTTAATATGATATGTTCAATTATAACAAATACTTTTAAAAGTATTTAAAAAGAAACATTAAATAATATTTAAATAAAACACTTAAACAAGCATAAAATTATATATCTAGTGACAATTCCGCCTAATTTTCCTGTTATCTACGTGAGGTCACAAACATCACGCAGCCTAACCGGGAGAATACCCGACTAGTTTCGCCTCTAAGCGAAGCATCTTCAGGAGGTCTCGACTCACCGAGCGCACGATCGAGACTGACATGACTGATGATATGTTCAATTTAGTGAAGGGAAACTCTATAAAGAACTTAATGCAGAAGTATAACTGTACGTAATCCCCACACCTATTATAAATGCGAAAGTGTATTTGTCGGTTTGTCTTACTTTCAGCATGCGATGGAGCAAACAACCGATGTGATGTTTTACACAGATTATTACTTATTGTTTATTATTTGGAAAATAATACCACGAAGTAAAGAAAACCTTGGCGCGAATTTACTCTATTTTATTTAATGACTATTATTTTGACATAATAACAAATAAAATATCAAATATTTTCTACAACGTTAAAGACATATTCATCAACAAGCAGTTGAACGAGTGCAGAATTTGAAGGAGCTTGAAAGACTGTGAACTACTGAAATTAACTTTGCATACAATAGGGTCCAACCAAACTGTTCTACGTGTGTATAACACAGGATCGGTGTTTTATAGACAATTATTTTTATGTTTTCATAAATATGTACAAAGGTAAAAGCTAGAGTTCAATAAATTAGGAGATAAATTGACAGAATGAGACTGTCAGTCAATCGTCATCAGCTTTCGGTCAAGCACCAGCTAATTTTGACGGAATCATTTGTACTGTCAATGAACATAACCGTTGACATTAAATTTGACCGTTGAAGGCCAGCTGGAAATTATCTTCTATTCGAAGCTTGTGATTAGAATTGTTCTGACATTTCTAGTTACCCATCGAGCTTCATTACAGTATGCACATTTACCCCCACGGCAGCGCACTGGACATGAAAAGAGCCTGAAAATGACAGCTGCATAATTACCCTTGTTTGTCCGGAAGCTACATTTGATATTAAAATGTTTTCGCCATGACTAACGCATTGTGAATTCATTGTTACTTTGGGTTAAAATCCGTCATACTTCAAAGGAGATAATTGTTTCGGTTTGTCAGTTTTCCTTTTTCCATTTTTATGCAACAAGCACTAGGCCCGCCCGGTGCCAAGAGGCAACCCCTGCCTATTACAGTTGTAGTTCGGCACAAGTCAGTCTCATGTGCGTGTCATTTCACCGGCACCCATATCCTTCAAACCAGACCACAGCAATGTTAACATTACTGCTTAACGGTAGAAGCAGGTATGGGTTTTGTATACATTATTTTAATTTATAACAAGATATTCTTACCAGTATAAACGGTTTGAACATTCAACAATTTGGCTATGGCTGAAAATATTTATGTATAAAATATTTTAACAAGGCCATAATTATACAGAATTATAGACATTTAGACTTTGGCTATGTCCGTCAATAATGATGAAGTCCGTGCGCTAGCGCACAAGATGCACTTTGCACAATCCCCAGCGGACGTTATCCAATACACGTTGGAACATGCCAAACTTCTTAGCGCCCTGCAGCACTTCGTAAATAAATAATGGCTTATTTACGAAGCAATATTAAACAATACAGCAGTACCCCGTATCCAATTAAGCACCTTAAATAAATTGTGCATTTAATATAGATCAATATAGCTCTTTACAGCATGTTATTTATTTATTTAATTACATGGAAAACCAACAGCTAAACATAGTAGTAATAGTAACTAAAATAGATACATAAAGCCAATTACAGGTTTTCACGGATAGAATTATAATAAAATATATAAATGGTGTGAACACTCAAAAGATGCTACATAATCAAGTTGAAACAATTATATAAGTGCCTGCCACAATAAATTTAGACATAAATATACGAGCCAAAGTGTCTTAGGATATATTATTATACAATTATGATACATATATGCAAATCTGCTGTTTTCTACTGCATGACGAAAAAAGTAGCACTCAAGGTGCGTCTTGTCGTGGGAACACTACTCAAATACTACTCTAAATGAATGTTTTCGATGATATTACAGATTATTTAGTATTAGCATTTTAACCTGTGCGAAGCAGGGGCAAGTCGCTAGTAGGAAATAAACTACAGAAATATAAAATATAAAAATGAATGTTTTCGATGATATTACAGATTATTTAGTATTAGCATTTTAACCTGTGCGAAGCAGGGGCAAGTCGCTAGTAGAAAATAAACTACAGAAATATAAAATATAAACTGTCGCACCAGATGCAGGGTTCTTTGTGAGGATGACATATGCTAGCACTACTGGATTATCCATTAATTTAGCTGACATTTTAAATTTAATGTGCCAAACCCCGGCTAACCTCCATGTTAGTCGAGTAGTGTTGTCGTATATTTATTTATGTAATACTTTATTGCACAAGAAATAATATGTACAAAAGAAGGAATTAATGCTAAGGCATTAACTACCATCCAGCGATAGTATTTAAGAAGGTGTTTGTGCATCAAGGGGTGAAGAATATATTATGGAAGTTTCACATTGATCTTAGGCTGATCGTTTGTCATTATAATATTTTTTTCGGAATAAGGTTGAATATGTTGAATATGGAACGTTTTTTGCAGATTTGACCATCGTCAAATTTGACGCGACCAAACCTTAATGTTTGATTCATGATGACTAACACTAGATAATACGAAATAGTTAATACTTTCTGAGCAAAACGTGGCCAAGCTCACTGAAAAGTCCAGGCTTGCGGCGGCTTAGGAAAACTGATTGTCCACGTTCGTGCAAAATAGTTGAGGAGGGCCTATGGCTGCAATGATTCTATTCATTTCCTTTTACATGAATTAATAGCTGCATTGTTTAGTATTCCATAATAAATTATTTTTATTTATTTATAGTTGATAGGCTAGCCTTTGACCACTATCACACCTAATGGTAAGTGATGATGTTGTCGAAAATGTTGTTCAGGCTAACCCACAATTACTGGCTCTCAAGGGCAGCTGCTGTAACACACCGTTAGGTGCTTGGCGACAGATTTTCTATTTCAGGGTGGTAGCTAGCCAGGCGGGCATTCGCAAAATGCCCTACCACCATGCTGTAACGACTGCCATCCAAAGACAACAACCTTATTTGAAGCTCGCGAATGATGATCAATCAATACCATAACTAATTGCAAACGGGATAAAAGTGTTGTATTTTTTATTTCCCATCACAGAAGTGAGTTTCCACCTTAAGATCGTTTAAATTGCAATTTGTTATATGCGCATTGTATAGACGTATTGAGTATAAATTAAAAACAAGTTCAGTATAGCGCAATTCACGTGTAATGTTCAGATGTGATTATTGTGCGCAGGGTTTAACAGGTTGGCATCAGACAACGCACCTCTAAAAATTAGCCTTTAAAAATTAGCTGATGGGCTATCCTTTGACCACTATCTGAACTTATGATAAGGGATGATGTAGTTGAAAATGTTGTTTAAGCTAACCTAGAGTTACTGGCTCTCAAGGATAGCTGCCGGAACATACCATTAGGTGCTTAGCGACAGATTTTCTACTAGAGTTTATCTACTAGCGGTGAACCAGGCGGATATTCTTAAAATGCCCTACCGCCATGCAAGATATGCCTATATACGAATATCATAAAATATGCCTCTGACATTTTTGTTTGATTGACATTGACACCTTACTAATTTAGTGAAAATGTATACGCTGAGTAACAAATTTTATATGCGAATGTTTGAGAGCGTCGTCAATATTTTAATTTTTTTGTTAAGATGTTACAAACTTTATACCTTGCGAAGAATGCATTTGAGATGTATTTTTGCCAATGCGATGATAATTTATTAAAACATTTTGTAAATTACGCAGAATTTGGAGGTAGGTACTTATATAAAATAATTTCATTAGTAATATTGTTTGTACATTAGTCTCTTTTTATAAAATCACAATAATAGTACATATTACAGTCTTGAGCGCCATTCGAACCCTCAATCGACATGTCCTGGGGCCAGAACATACTGTAGTAATTGAGCTATACGGATGACATATAGCTGATAGCCTTTGAACACCACCTCATCTGATTGTAAGTGATGATGCGATCAAATATGTTGTTCAGGCTAACCTAGTATTACTGGCTCTGAAGTACAGCTGCCGGAACACAATTTCAGGTACTAGGCGACAGATTTTCTACTTAAGGATTGTAGCTAGCCAGACGGAGATTCGTAAAATGCTCTACCGCCATGCTATAACAACTGCCATCCTCAAGAATCGTGACCGACGGCTTAACATGCCCTCCGAAGAACGGAAGCGTTCAGTACTAAATGTGCCTAGTAGTCACCCATCCAAATAATGACCGCTACGAACATTGTACGGTTAAGAACGGCTAGACAAGATCAGCTAAGAGGGCTTTAAATTGTATAGTGCAGTCGTTTATCTCAAAAAAACGGAGAGTCATCTACAGCCAATGTAAACTGACTAACATGTTGGGTTATCATGAAATCGTTTGTCAATGTTATTATTCCGATGAGATAAAGTTCAATATGGAGCACTTTTTGTTGTATAATCATATATACATTTGGTACTACCCAGATTAATTGTGCAATAGGCTTTAAACTTGGATACGTTGACGCAACCCAATAACTTCTATATTGATTTTGTTCTTTATGCCATATGCTAGCTTTCAAAATTACGACGAAAATGTAAATTATAACCATGAATACGATTCTAAATCTATGATCGATGTTCGCCTCGGGATATGCTATTCCAACTGCTACCAAGTTGTCATATTACGAATTGTTATTCTCCTCGATTCATTGTGTTTTTACGTTTCTGGCAAGTCTATTGTTTAGTGAATGTGTAGAAGACAATTACAAGGTTATGTCTGGATTATCATCTGACTCCAAAAGACTGCAATACACCTTGCATAATAAAGGCTTGATGGCAGATTTTCTACATGAAAAAGCAGTATTACGAAAATCTATCACGAGGTGCCAGCCAGGCATGCATCCGCAAATTGCCTTCTGTGAGTGAAGCCAAAACTCAAGAAATCGAATCAATGAACGACAGACCGGCCGGCAACCTTACTACAAAATGAGTTTAATTTTTGGATTCGAACGTTTTGTGCTATTGCAAGAAATTTGTTACACTGTATAAAAACTGACAGTCAATCGTAGGGAATTTGTTAAAATTGTGCCTATGTTTTAGTATAAGCAAGGATAGTTTTCTAAAAATTAATATATGTAATTTACTAAATATGTTATGATAAATACCTAATATTTGTATATATTGAAAATTAATATTTATGTGAGAACACGAATAGTAACCATTGTTTGCTGTGTACCTACGATTACTCTACATTCGTTCAAAAGTACAATAAAACATATCTTGGGAACTACAACAATACCCAACAATCACAATTATGATATTTGTACCGGTTTTTTTAAAGTATCCTAATTGTTCCATACGAATAGAAACAACCAACAAACCAACAGAAAAATAAATAAAACGAGGGTTCTGATTTGGTATGCCCACTATTTTTTTAAATATTTAGAGCTGGTGGGCTGTTCGTTGGCATTATCATCATGATAAGTGACTGAAAATATTGTTCGGGCTAACTTAGCATTAGAGTCTCAAGGGCACCATCCGGAACGCACCGTTAGGTGTTTGACAGATCTTTGAAGTTAAATATCTGTTCATCAACTTGCCAGGTGAGCATTCACAAAATGACCTATGACTATGCTTCAAGAGTGCCATCTTAGAACCGACGCGATATCGAACATGCCCTCCAAAGTACGTGCACGCTCAGTAGTAATGCCTCTAGTGGTAATCGATACCTGTCATGACCGCAGCTGATGTTGCTTAACTTAGGAGATCGGTTTATGCTTGGGACCACGCTACAAACTTTGAGGCACATATTGTATAGGCGAGCGCACGATGATTTAGATCACATTATTTTGTTATGATTAGAATCAGACGCAGTTTAATTTATTATTAATAAAATGTACATCATTTAAAAATCGCCAATGCTATATTGATTATTATCCTTTACGATTATGATTTATCCTTTACGATAAGTAAATAAATTTCTTTCTCTTTTAGTAAAAATCAAAGCATTGCATGGAACTACGGAAATTAGAAGTGTTTTATGATTTCAATTTTGTTTTCCTAATAACAATAATATTGTTCCCAAATAAGCAAATTCCTTCTTTCGTGTGTAAGATCTAGTTAATAAAAAGTTTTATATTATCAACAAAAGTTACTTCACATTCACGCTTATTTTAAACCTTTTCGAAAGACAATTAAGTAAGCAACGCTACGAGCGCTTCAATCATCTGTACCTACGAACTCAATTAAAGATTTTATTCGTTGGTGATTGGAAAAGAAATGTTGCCTGAAATATTACAGTTGTATATTATGTAGTTTTAATGAGCATAATATATTGAATGCGAATCAGTTTGGTTTCACAAAGAGCAGATCCACAACAGATGCAGGTGCTCAATTGATGTCACATATACTTGAAGCCTGGGAGAGTTCACAGGATCCTATTGCCGTATTCTGTGACCCTTCTAAGGCATTTGACTGTGTAGAGCACCGCACTCTGATTCGAAAACTTTCACATTATGGTATTTGTGTGCGGTTTTATAATAAATTGCCCAAACATATTACAACGCTCACAGAAAGAAAATTCAAGTTGCATGTGAAGAATATTTTGGTAAAGAAATCTTACTACACAGTTTGTGATTAATTAAACGACAAAAATGCTTGGACTGGTTCGCCTCTGCCAAACTAGCGCCTGTCACCTACGTAATGTAAATTAAGTATTGTAATAATTTTACTATATAGTATGTACTTAACACATTGTTAAAAAAACGTTTAAAAGAATGGCCCCGAGTTTCTTGCCCATTCTTCTCGCACTGGCTCTATAATTTTTGTTTGCTGAACGTGGCAGTACAATGTAGTATATTTCAATATTAAAATTTGTAATTGACCTTCATAAGAGCGTCGTAGACGCCTAAATTGAATAAATGATTTTGACTTTGACTTTTGACGATTTGCCCTAAACCTTACGATGTTTCATTTTCTAACAACCCGTGAAGTGATTCAATAATTGTTTTCCAATAATCACCTTTTATTGTATTCCTGATAAATAAAACATATTAACGTCGTGACTCCGACCAACCGAGAGATTTCACTTTACTCAGTCAATTATTTTATACCAACAGAATATTTTGGTTATAGATTTATTTTTAACTTACCTGATAGGCTAGCTTGGACCATTATATCGTCTGGTGGTAAGTTGTAAAGAGGATGTTGTAAACGGCGATGAGCAGCTATAACTGAATACTTTTTAGGAGTATTATATCTCCTAAGTAGCTAGCCAAGTGGGCATTCGCTTTCCTAACACAATACTACGAATGAATGAAGGTGCCTCTACCTCGCAAATTGGGGAGGAATTTGTTTATGGGGAGGAATATATATATATCTAAACTATCTTAAAGTAAATAGGAAAGATTTGATTGTTTGTTTGTTTGCATTGAATAGGCACTGAGACTACTGGACTGATTTGAAAATTTTTTTCACCATTACAATCCTACACTATCCCTGTTGAACATAGGCTATAGAAAATTTTCAAAAAGTTAAGTATCCGTATGAAAATTTCGATAATGTATAACAAAGTGCGAAAAAATACCAAAAAAGCGTTATATCGCGTACTGCGGAAATTGTTGATAATAGAGCAAAGTGATGTTCTACAATTTTATAGAAGACATCATATCTACATAAATGTCTGCAATACTAAGTCTAACTATTACAGTTATGTCACAATAACTACTTTTTAATGTGTTTAAATTTAATATTTTCGAAATTTTTGTTAAAGTAAACCGGGACGGACCGCTAATAATTCAACATAATAAATTGTTACCTTCGGATCTCTAGGTCAAAACTTGGATCCTCGGATCATTATGTTATTGTTGATTTGTTAGATATGGAGTCTCGTGTTACCGGGGGGCGAACCTACTGCCATCTAACGGCCGCTATTTTAGCCTCCAGACTGATACTGAAGATTTAGTAAAAATCCAATTACTGTTATATCCAGGGATAAAACCAAAAGAAAGTCGAGATAACAAAGTAACGCAACACTTTGGCAACACTTTCTAGGTATAAGAGAGTTTTCTGGATTTCAAATACGTTTAGTAAATGAAGAGAAATCGAAAAAACGTTTACACTTTTCATCGTCTATTTTTGCTTGAACAGGGATCTGGCCGAATCAAACGCAAACAAAGGCGCAGGTACAGCTAGTAGGAAATTTCTCGAAGTATTACGATTTAAAAATTATAAGTAGCTCATCCGTCCCTACTTCACCACAAAACGTAATTGAAATACCCCCTTCTTTAGCAATCCAACCATTGTGGCAAACTTTGTCAAATAACAAAATAAATAAGCCTGTAGTAAAACGTATACCTAGAGGGGCCCGTATATCCGTCGCTACAGCTTTGTCCCACGCCATCAAGGCTGTGGTAGCTCAGAATACAAAGCAGACCTGGGAACATCTACTGTCCTTTCCTTGTGCTATACTTCACGTTAGCCCGGACCAACGAAATAAAAAGTCTTTGACAACTCGGATAAAAGAAAATTGTGTGAAGTACAGTACACAGGAAGGGCCTACTCTAATTTCTGTTGAAAATTCGGTTTCAAATAAAAAATCTAAATTTAATGTGGGTTCACCAAATGAGTCTGTTATATACAAGCTAGTGGAAAGCAAACTCAGTGATGGAAATATTAGAGGGGCAGCGCGTATTTTATTTTCTAGTGACACAATCGCGCCGTCGACACCTGAGACACTCAAGATCTTGGTGGAAAAACATCCACCTCCACCAGCAGATATTTTACTGCCTGAAGCACCGGTAGATAACGATAATACTATTGAGGTGACGGCTTTAGAGGTTTCTGCAGCTGTTATGTTATTTCAAAGTGGGTCTGCTGGTGGCTTTGATGCACTAACCCCGCAGCATTTAAAGGATTTACTATGCGGTGCTAGCGGGGAAGTTGGGGAGACGCTTTTGAGAGACTTAACGGCTCTGGTGAACCTAATGTTGTCAGGCTGAGTGAATGGTAGTATTATCGATATCCTTTACGGTGCAAATTTATGCGCTTTAAAGAAGAAGGACGGCGGCATCAGGCCAATTGCAGTAGGAATGACTTGCCAAATTGCGCTAAAATTTGCTGCAAAAAGGTAGCACCAGCTTTGACAAACATTTTCCAGCCCCTTCAGTTAGGTTTTGGCTCGCGAGGTGGATGCGAAGCCGCCGTCCATTCCGTTAGAACGTTTTTGACTCAAAATTGTGGGGATTTGCTCCTGAAGGTGGATGTGAGGAACGCTTTTAATTCAATAGATAGAGGAGCCCTTCTAACACAAGTCAAAGACAAAATTCCAAATTTGTACAGTTTTCTTTGGCAATGCTATGCAATTTCATCAAAATTAACTTACCATGGCAACGAAATTTCTTCCGCTGTAGGGTGCCAACAAGGTGATCCTCTGGGCCCAGCTGTTTTTAGCCTCGCCATACACCCAGTAATACAACGTCTCCAATCCAAGCTAAACGTTTGGTACTTAGATGATGGGACTTTAGGTGGTGACGCAGACACTTTATACAATGACTTACAGTTTTTAATATCAGAATTCAAAACGATTGGTCTGGAATTAAACTTATCAAAATGTGAAATTTATATTCCGGATTATTACCCAACGAAAGATTTGGCAATTCAAAAATTCAATAATTTGGCACCAGAAATAAAAATACTAGATGACAGCTCGCTCCGTTTGTTGGGCTCTCCTATTCTGAATAAATCATTCCAACTTTTTATCGAAGAAAAAATTCAAAATTTTCAGCAATCCTCGGACCGCCTTTTCAAAATTAACGCACACATGGCTTTTACAATCATTAAATTCTGTCTTTTTATACCCCAATTCACATATCTGTTGAGATGTTGTCAGCTCTGGCAACATCCTTTGCTACTCGAACATTTGGACACGACCATCAAAAATACTGCCGCCAGAGGGCGTCAAACGTGTTCACATCGGCTCTGTGATAAAAAATCCGTGAATATTATTTTTGTTAAACTGTTCAATTAATTCCAACTACAAACGGTGGATTATGATCAAATCCACAAGTGAAAGTGTTATCTCGACAATAGGTACAAATACAATCGTGTAATTATGTGATAAAATCTTAAAGTGTTTCAACGGTAATTTGGCTTCTAATCAATCAATTTATTTAAATAAATTCATTCAGAAAACTATATTCAACATCCATGCAACTTTTGAACAAACTATGTGCAGTGAATCGAGTGCAATTTTTAAATAAGTAACAGAATTTGTCAGTTACAACAATGGCTCTGACCAAGTAAAGCGAGTTTGACCTTTGGACTCAGAGCACTGCTGCCGTGTTTTGTTCAATGACTACTGATACACAACACTAAACTCAATGAATACTGAAATTTCGCCGCTTAGTTCATCGTAAGCGTGGCGCAGTTAAGCGAACGTATACGATAGTTCAGCTGCTCAAACGATATCATGTTCAAATCTCAGTGGACTGCAAAATATTTTTGTATTTTTTTTTGTGTCCTCTTTTTGGAAGTTAAAATAATAGATATTTTGTGCAAAATTTTGCAATTTAGTAATTTTAATAATGGATTCAGATAATATAACGTACCGACTGCGACCGCAAAATCGTCACAACTCAATGGGTAACCTTTCCGATATGTCGATATTAGAGTCGACGCAATTTTACAATTTAGACCAAAATGACTCAACAGAAACTACAAATCACAAAATAATTGAGTTGGAAGGTAAACTTCTGTCAGCTAATAATGAAGTTGACAAATTACTGTATGAAATACAAGAACTAAAAAAGGAGGTAGCTAGAAAAGACAAACTAATTGAAATTTATAAGAAAATTGACTTTGATGAAATACATTGTTCGCCCATGTTGGGTCAAAAAAGAAAAAGGCAGAAAATGGCTTTTGGTATCGAAGAACTTATGAGAACGCCGGCATCTCCAGCTACTATGCAATTACTGCGACAAAATGTTTCTAAGATACCACCAGATCAAAATATTATAACAAAATTGAAAACAGAAATAAAGCAACTTACAGAATGATTAAATAATGAAAAAATAAAAAATACAGAAATAACAAAAAATTTGGCTAAAAAACTGAAATTAAAATGTCCAATGTACAACAAATCGAGAGTAAATAATACAAAGAATATGCAAAAAATGTCTAAGAAAATGAAAAAAATGCATAAAGAATGTTTAAAAATAAAGAAAGAAAATGTTAAGCTACAACACAAAATTAGAGAACTAAATGCAACAAAAGACTTACTCGTAGATACAGAAGATAACATCGCAAAAAACTATAGAGAAATTCAAGTCGAGCAACAGCTGCAGCCGAACAACGTCACTCAGGAAAATATGCAACAATGTGTGAAGAACAAAACTAGAACCGTGGAACACCATTCTAAAACCGTTATAATTTTATCTGATAGCGTGGGAAAAGGATTAGCTTCAAAAGTATTCGATAAGACCGACAAAAGAAATGAAATTATGAGCTACTGCAAACCTGATGCAGGATTTAAGGATATATTAGACAATTTTGACCATAAAACTAAGAACCTAGGAAGTGAAGACATTGTGGCAATATTAATAACGAAATTTGAGAATAGCTTGTATTATAACAAAAAATATTATATTAAGATACTTGAAAATATAATTAAATCCTCAAATAGGAAATTTAATATTATAATCACTGGATTACGCTATAATAATAAAAATAATACTGACATATACAATATTAATAGACATATAGAAAATTTGGCGAACTTTAACGATGGGGTTCAATACATAGATCCAAATATGACATGTGTAAATAGCTTGACACAAATGAAAGTGTGTATATCAGATAGGCTGATTAGAATGATTGAGGAAAACTTCCAAGGATCATCAACTTTAAAATTTATTAAATTACAGCAGCACATTGAAACAACAACACAAAACATAAATTTTTCAAAGGCTCAACGCCTAAAACAGAAAGGATAATAATGCATGCCAATGTACAGAGCATACATAATAAGTACATTTTAATAGAAAATGTTCTAAGTGAACACAATTGTGACGTATTGTGCCTCACAGAAACACGGGGCAAGGATCATCAAGTTCAGGCAATGACCTTAGAAAATTTTGAACTCGCATCGTATTTTAACAGGGTGTTTTTCGAGCATGGTGGTACGGCTATATTTGTAAAAGATAATGTTCACTTTAGGGTACGTAATGATTTAAACAAATTGTCTTTTGAAATGAATTGCGAGTTGTCAGCTGTTGAATTAAGATCTTCGAAAACAGTTATTATTTCAGTTTATAGACCTGATCAAGATTTAGACTTATTTTTTAATATACTGACAAAAATTTTACATATTATAACTAGGGAAGGTAAAAAGGTTGTAATAGCCGGTGACTTTAACCTAAATGTTTTAAAACTTGATAAGAACGTAATAAAACTTAAATGTATTTTAGATAAGTATCATTGCAAGTGGGTATTAAACGAACCAACTAGAATTCAAGGTACGAGTTCTACATGTTTAGACAATTTTATTGTTAATTTTAAAGGCTATAAGGGTAGTGTACTCAATATAAAGTTATCTGATCATAATGTAATTGGATTAACAATTGTTGAAAAGTATGAAGAAGACCAAGTAGGGAATAAAGCAACATGTATGGCAAGAAGTTTTACAAAAAATAATTTAGGTTATTTTAACTACCTGTTTAATAAAAATTATACTAAAATGAAACAAGAAATGATGATTTGTAAATGTTCAAATGAAAAAATGCAGATTCTAAACGAAGCTATTAATTTTTATTATAATATTGCTTTTCCCAAACGACTTATACCCATACGGGCAACTAATAAAAAATGGACAACCCCAGGCATAAAAATATCAAAAAACAACTTAATGAAAATGGAAATATTACAAAGTGGCAACCCTCATGAAATTTGTAAGATTAACATTAAAAAGTATAAGAAGGTCTTAAGGAAAGTTATGTACGCAGCCAAAAAGTTACAGTATAGACACAGAATAGTAACTTCAAAAAATAAAATTAAAGAAGCATGGTCTATTATAAATGAACAAGTTACTCAAAAGCAAAAGCAGAAAAACAAAAATATATTATCAATAAAAAATGACATTGGTGAAGAATCTAGCGATCCAGCAACGATAGGTAACTTATTCAATAAGTATTTTTGTAGCATTGCCCGTAAACTGACATGTAATATAGAAATGGATGCCCAAAATTATTTAAAATATTTAGAAAAAGTTAGTAAACCACTGAATAAAATACAATTTTACCCACTTGAACTTAATGAACTAAAGACGATTGTAGTTAACATAAAGCAAAAAAAATCTTTAGACTTAAATGATATGAGTACAAAAACACTACGAAATCTTATTTTAAACAATTACTGCTTAATGGACCTTTTGCATAATACAATTAATTCTTGTCTGGAAGAAGGTATATTCCCCGAGGTTTCGAAAACTGGCAGAGTAATACCGCTTCTCAAAAAAGGAGATTCAACTAATCTTAATAATTATAGACCCGTATGTATACTACCAGCAATATCTAAGATACTAGAAACTGTAATAAAGAGAAGAATTGTCGAATATTTGGTTCAATTTGGTTTTAGAAAACATCTTTCTACGGAAAAAGCTATCAGAAAAGTTATTTATTTTATCCTCGATTCTATGGACAGATCACATAAATGTGCGAGTACTTTCTGTGATCTCTCCAAAGCTTTTGATTGTTTGAGACATGACATACTTATGACGAAGCTCCAATTCTATGGTTTTGAAGGAATCGAACTAAATATGATGCAGACATATTTATGTAATCGTACTCAAATTGTCTCTGTAAATAAAGTCAATTCGGAAACATAACTTTTGAATATTGGAGTACCTCAGGGTTCAATATTAGGACCAGTATTATTTCTAATATACATTAATGATCTTCCGAATTATATGCCAGAATGGGCAAACATCAGCTTATTTGCCGATGATACTCATGTAGGTATATCAGACAAAAGTACACAAGAGCTAGAAACAAAAATAAAAATAATTATGGATAAGCTTAAAGAATGGTTCGACGCAAATGGTATTATTCTAAATGCTAACAAAAGCTTGATAATGCAATACCAGTCAAGGCTAGGGTTAGGTAAAAATGTAAATGTAACAGAACATACATTCTTAGGTTATACCATAGATTACACATTAAGCCACACGACGCACATAGAAACAATATGCAAGAAAATCTCTAGCGGGAACTATGTACTATATAAATTGAAACCACTTTTAAATAAGGAAGCATTATTATCAGTCTATCATGCATATATACATTCGAATATAAGGTATGCAATTACCATATGGGGTAACGGGGCAAAAATACTGAAAGTTTTGAAATGTCAAAAAAGGTCCATCAGGATAATAAATGGTCTAAAAAGAAGAAGTTCCGCTAGAAAATATTTTAAAATAAATAAAATCATGACCGTAGTTTCACTCTATGTTTTCAATTGTCTTCTAGAAATACATGAAGAAAAAGAAAAGTTACCAAAAAATAAGGACATGCATACATATAATCTCCGCAATAATTACAAATTATTTAGACAAAAAGCTAGACTTGTGAAAACTAAAAAACAGGGCATGTTTATAAAAATCACTATGTACAATAAACTGCCTCATCAAATTATGAACTTAAATTATGAGAATTTTAAGCAAACAATAAAAATATTTTTTCTTAATAATCCCCTATACAATATTAACGAATTTATGAATATGACGTTATCAGAATCTTCATTTTTTAATTATGAACAATAAATTCATTAATATAACAAATTTATACGGCCATAGTTTTTTTTAGTAATCTTGAATTCATCGCTTGTAATTTCACAAAATATTATTGACATCATCTTAATCTTTATTTTGTTTCACATAGATATATTTATTATGTACATTAATTTTAAATTGTTATTATATCATATTGCAATTATGAATTTCTTGTAACATGTTAGATTAATTACTTTGTTATCATAATTTTCGTATATATATTTTAGTATATTATCATGCTAACAACCTATTGTAAAATGACTTGCCTAGTATAACGTATATTGTTATAATGGTCAATAAAGATTTCTGATTCTGATTTCTGATTCTGATACTTTGGGTTCAATTTTAAATGTAAATTTATTAGATAGAGAGTGGCTGCAGGCTTCTCTTCCGGTGTCCATGGGTGGGCTAGGCATCCGCTCCACCTCGGGTGTTGCCCTCCCTGCTTTCCTTTCCTCCGTACATAGCAATCAAAATTTAGTTGCGAAAATTCTTGGCTCTAGCGTCGATAATGTGAGTCTGAGTATTGCACATATGAACGAGGCTAGGGAAGCTTGGACAGCAATATGCCCAAACTTTGATTTCCCCAAAACTACATCTTCTCAGAAGCTATGGGACCGGCCGATCTGTGAGCAAGTGCGGAATCAACTTTTAAATACGTGCTCCAGTTCTACAGATCGTGCTCGGCTTTTAGCAGTTTCTGAGTGGGAGTCAGGTTTGTGGCTACACTCCCTCCCTTCGCCGAACACCGGAACACTAATAGATTCCTCCACTTTTAGGATTGCTACCTCCCTCCGCTTGGGCGCATCGTGCTGTGCTCCTCACCGCTGCCATTGTGGCAGTAGCGTCGACCAACTCGGTCACCACGGCCTGTCCTGTGTGAGAAGCACCGGAAGAATTCCCCGCCACGCCGGACTTAATGACATTATTCGCCGGGCTCTTACCACCGCCAACTGCGCAGCCATCTTGGAACCAAGTGGCCTTGTACGTGGCGATGGTAAAAGGCCCGACGGCATGACTTTGGTTCCGTGGAGGATGGGAAGGCCTCTGGTATGGGACGCTACCTGTGTCGATCCCTTAGCACCTTCTCATCTTCCTGCTACCCAAAAAGTGGCCGGTGCAGCGGCTGAACTAGCAGAAGGCCTCAAAAGGCGCAAATATAGTAATCTCAGTAGTTGTTACATGTTTGTGCCTTTTGGGGTCGAAACGCTGGGACCGTGGGGACCGAGCGCCAAACTATTATTCAAAGACCTCTCAAAACGTCTGGTCGACGCTACTTGTGACCAAAATGCTGGCATATACTTTGGACAGAGGATAAGCATTGCCATACAACGTGGCAATGCGGCCAGCATTTTGGGAACACTGCCTAATGGTAGCGGAATATTGGATTAGTTTGTAGTAATAAGTTTTTATTTGAATTTTATTTTTTTAAGTTAAATATGTTAATTTTAGTCAGAAATATCTGTTGTTACACTTTAGTTATCTTTTACAAATAAAATACAGGAATGTTTGTTACCTCAGGACTTTTGACTGGATGAACCATTTTTTTGTTTTGAGTTACACTGCGATAACAGAAAAGCGTTTTCCTATCTTGATGATATAGTCATTGACAGTGAATGACATTCGATCCCGTTGGTACTCGTAGCAAGGATCAAAAATTCTTTTTACCTAAAAATGGAACCGACATCAACACTTTATTTCAAGAAATGGTAATAAAAGGTAAAAATATAAAAGGTACCTATGCCGACTCAGTTCTGATTTTATGAAAAAACCTATTATTTAATATTTAATTTATAAATGCAGTTCAAACAAATATATGTTTATAAGGATTTTTTTTCTCATATACATTTTTAAAAATATTTTGTTCTGTGAGCCTGTGCCGCAAGTAATGTATCAGCCGGATCGTCCACTGCTGATCACAGCCTCCCGCAGGCTATACATGTAGTACATATATACTATGTAGGGGGTATTTGCCATAATCCCCACGCTTGGCAGGCGGCTTGGGAATCGCAGTGCAAGATGGCATAGTACGTAAAAAAGCACTGCTGCCCTAGTATTTTTCCCTTAGTCGACTTTTACGACACCCACTCGGGAAGAAATGGGGAGGTGCAATTCTAAACCGGCACCCCACGGGGGAGTGCAAGTACCTAACAGTATTTATAATCACATCCAAAAATGGAGAACGTTCTCAATCAGACTGCATTATTTTTTTGTATGTTCTTTACACGATTATTTCACCAATTATGAATTGATTAGGATGTTCTTTTTTAACATACACTGGGCGAGTGAATGACTATGTAAGCGTATGCATCATTAAAAAGAGTGAAAAATGTTTTTTTTTTTCATTCTTTTTATAACGGTGCATTTTTCACTTTCACATACTATCATGCTTTTATATCGTCGTCATGTAGGCAGTCGTCAGATATATTAATCCCATGTTGTAGAAAGTGAGCCTATTGCCGTCAGAAGCTACCAAGCACAGTTCCAAACGCTGGAGTGCTACTGAAATGTTCTCCAGATGAAACCAAAAACCATTCCACTCCCAGCAGATTGAACCGAGGTTTCGAGACATTATACTTGTATACACACTTTAGACATTAGCAAAATGACTCTGTCAAATATTGCTCATTTAATAAGATATTCCTCAGTACAACATTAAGACATACCTACATGAAAATAATAAATAGATACGACCACGTAACCCTAACATTACAATTAAAACAAAACACATACGATAACTGTTTTACATGTTCATATGTACACCTGTGTGTGTGCATACACACTCAGATATTTATTTTATTCCGAACGAATACAGTCTTGTTTAAGTGAATCAGAATAAGGCTGCATATTGTTCCTAGAAGTACATACGAGCACCTATCAAAGTTCATAGATTTCGAATATCAGTATGCGCTGAATAACGCCCGTGAGTTGTCGCTTCTACGGACACGGAAATATATTGGTTCCAGATAAATAAAGAATTTTTGAAAAAAATACATTTGAATTCTGGAGGCTATAGACTATATCAGCAGCGCCGGAAGCCAGTTAAGAATCGCGTCGGAAGCATGCAATCGTACCCGGTGAAGATGGAGCCACCTCCTGAGCCGCAGCCACCGCCGAGGCCGTCTCCAGCACCACCTCGGAGTCGCTCACCACCACCACCACCGCCGCCACCTCCACCGACCCCAACGCGTCTGACGTCATACAGTGACATTTAAATACGAAATGCATTTGAAGTGTAGTTGCTGGCTCAATAATTGTTCCTTCTACGATTATATTAGTAGTTTTTCTCCCGTGATGTATATTTTTGATCTTTTTATGTAGTGTCTTTACCGTCTATTATCTAATTTTTAAGTGATTTCAAGTGTATTATAATATATATAATAATGCATTAAATGCCAAAGTGAAGGAGATGGTGGTTGTTATTGAGTTGATCCTATACATATAGTTTTTAAGATAGGTATCTATAAACAAAAACCGAGACAAATTTTCAACAATTTTGACAAATTTCGACCCTCACAGGTACTGAAGCTATCGTACAAGGTAGGTCAGGTCAAGTTCAAGCAAAATTTATTCAACAAGTGAAAGTGTTTTTGGATTGAAAAACAACATGTGAAATTATATATATATATATACAATATAAAATAATGATGGTGAAATCTTCTGTTTTGGTGGACTATATTTATACTGAATCTCGTAAATAGCAATAGGCTCGCATGATATTATAGGGGAAAAGTGAGTACTTAGACGCTTCCAAGTAAAATAAACATGACGATATGTATTTATATGTGTTTTAATCTATTGAAATGTAGATACAGCGTCTTCAAAATTCGCTTTCAATTGCCTCAGTAGCACGTTCTTATTAAAAACTAAATCATATAATTGCTCCCTGCGCTCATAGATTGTACGTAATACACAACAGTATTCCTTAGAACTGTTGAAATGTATTTATTTTGCAATGACTAATAATAAGTTGTCTGAATAGTAACTACGAGTGTGATGCGACATATTTGCAGTTCTATATGAACATGTCTTCGTGTTTTATATTACCTCTATATTACCTTAAATTGTTCGTTATTATTGTTGTTTACTCATTATAAATCTCTTATTCAGCTTATATATAAATTTAGAAATATTTACTAAACTTATAGGTTGCTTCCCTAAATTACAACATATAATCAGTAAGTGCATTACGCCTTATTTTTATGAAAGTCTTTAACGGTGTCATAAAAGTTTATTTTAAAGTTAACCCTGATAAGGCACTACTTCCAATGTAGTTAAAATTTTCAATTTGAAACATATTCTTACAGTTATCCTGCTGGTGTTGCAAATAGTATGCATTTTTCAAAACAAATGCGCGTTATGTAAAACATTGTCTTCAGCTCGATGGCCTTCAGCATACACTTACTCGCCAACCTGCCAAGATTAAAATCTTACAGGAAAATTTCACAGAACTTTGCTAAGCCGTAATATTTTGTAGTAGAAACTACAAAATATTATGACAATTTTATTATAAAATATTTAAGAATTTTGTCATATTGAACACACTGGCATGATGACCTCTGAGCTTCATAGTGTTTCTCATATCCTAACAGCGAAAAGGTATTATAGCTTCTAGTCACTTCTTTGTAACATGAATTTTAATCTAAATATGCGTTGCTGTTCTATTTCCGAGGCTGTTGAACCTTTTGAATTATACAAAACTAGTGATATCCTGCGCATCATATATTTTATCGGTTTTAACTACGTATTTGGATTCAGCACAATATCCCTGATTAAACAAATAAATGCATGGCGAATCAAAGCTTTCAATTTGGTTTCATGGTTGATGATTATTTATATTATCTAAATTAAATTGAAAAGATGTACTACATTTCTTGTGTTTCTACAGGTATTGTGAAATAGTAGAACATGGTATACTGTTTAATTGAAAGATGGGAGTGCTTGCTTTAATGCAACCAATTTGCGCTACTATAGCTGTTGAAGGGCGACATATTGTAAGTGGCTCGCGTACACTGGTATTGATTGTTTAGAAGGCTGGCTTTTAATGATTGAAGCTTTAGTGTTGTGAGTAATTGTATCAATTACCACTAAATGCTTAAAATTTAAACTTTTCGTGTTGAGGTAACCTTTCAAGGATCACGTTTGAACATACTCGTATTGACATGCAATACGGGTATGTTTATGTTATTACGTCAAATAATTTCATTTTTAAGCCTTAGTTAATGACTTTAAAGGCACGTTTTGGCCATATGAAATGCCTCAGTACATGTCAATAGGAAGCTAGCCCGTAGACTTCAAACTTCTTCTAAAAAATATTTGTCAGAAGAACCCAAAAAATCGGAATTGAACATCTCAAGATTACAAAAAATAAATCTTTGAACTTAATAAATATATTGTTGTCTTATGTTTTCGCGTGTTTACACATAGTAATTAAAGAACTTTAAATGGTTTAAAATTGTTTAATTACTATTTAAAAATATACATTTATTCAAAAATAAATCTATGAAATATAATACATTTATATTAATTAAATAAGCCCATAATTGAATGAGGGCTGAAGTTGCGAAGTCGGCACTGTTGTAGAGAAATCTAGTAACAGTATCGCAGTTTATTCGACGGCTGGTTTTCTTTCAGTCAGCCTGTCCGTTTTTACGTTATGAAAAGAGTAGGTGCAATAACAAGCCCGGCAGACTGGTTCTATGGAACTTGAAACTTTTCTCGTAACGGAATGTGGACGGAAGAAATAGTGCTCAATACTTTTATTGCAATTCAACTTGATGAGATTTTATTGTCTCCTAACAATGTGCAGTTATATAGTGTATAAAACCTGCAAGGGAAAAGTTATTGCCTGAGCGCTTGAAAGACCGATGTGTACCGTTTAATAACGTTATTTCGCTCCCTTCCTCTACAATGTATCAGTTCAACACACTTGCTCGTAAACTGCCTATTAAAGCTATTACATAGATGTTATCTGTATAATATTTTTAGTCTGTACTTAGGCTGGTGTTGTTTGTACTAACTTTTGCTGTTCGGCAACAAGTAACATGGTAGTATTGTAATGTTTTTTATTTAAATTGGTCTTTTAGGTTTAAACATACATTTCTCACGCCTGTATTTTCCAAAGGGAAAGATAGAACAGTTTATTTGTTACTTCGAAATATTTGCTTATTGATGATAACTAACATGTTAACAAAAGTAGTTTTTATTTATATTAAAAGAGTGTCAAAGAGGTTGTACTCTATTAACAGTAAAAGTATTTATCTAGGTATCATCGCAATAATCGGTAACAATATTGCGGGCGATTGACACGATCAATTCTGTAGAAATAGGATGGATTTCGTCCACTGCTGAATATAGCCTACCACTGTAAGGGGGGGGGGAAGGGATTGCCATAATCCCCACGCTTGGCAGGAGGCTTGGAGATCGAGATATATACCTATCGAAATGAATTATTGCAACTATAGCCGATGGTGAATGAAATAGTGAATGAAAAAAAATTAACTCGTCAAAGAAAGACATATTTTTCAAAACCACCGATCCGCGTCCTTCACGGAAGAATGTGAAATAACTCGTGAAACTGGAACTATTAAAAATTTAACTTAAGAGTATTTTGTATCAGTATGGCATCGACTTCTGCAATTTAAGAGTAGACGTAATAGGGTGCCGTCTTCTTCTATAGCATCAAAAAATAAAATTGGACGACAGTATGTATGTACCTCTTTCTTTGTTTTATATTTCAGAGTCTCATTGGTGCTTTTTCAAAGTAAATTAAATGACCAAAACTTTTATTCCAGTGCAACGTCATTAAAATAAAAGTCTTATTGTCTAGTGAATGTAGGTGATAGTTATGAAGTTGCTAATCATGAGATTATGCATTGGTTCTCATAGAGGGTAAAACTTTTTATATTATTCCACCCGTATGTAGATGGCGCTCTAATCAACAGTATAAATCAACAGATGGAAAATATGAGGTTATGTACTTGCTGATACTACTAAATATTGTAATAGGAATTACTTCTCTGTCTGACGGTACTTTAACACCCTTGTTTCGACTGTATTAATTAATAAATGAATGAATTTATCATTTACTCCCTTATTCATATGATTCCACTGATTGCGATACTTTTATAATAATTGAAAAGCTTTCGAACCAATCGATGATTTTTGCAACCTATTAAATTTTGATTAAATTTTTGCGCGCTTCATTTTACGTTTTGCTTTTCGACTGTAAGGTAACAAAAGATAAAACTGACGGGGAAAAAATAAAAACTGACAATATAACATTATACAGTTTTTGAGTTTTAAAAAGTTAAGTTTGTGTTAATATTACCATATCTTGTAATTCTTCTGTACGAGTATATGCCACTGAACTCCCAATAATGAATTGTACGACTTGGCCATTTAAGATGTTGTTTTTGAATCGATATTGATCTATTCAATATAAAACACGCCGTGTTCTATTGTAAATGTGTACCTTCTTCTAGAATCTATTATGGTGCACTAGAACACGCTAGGTGGCGCTGCGGTCAAAATATATTTATCAGGCTGGATAACAACAGATTGTCGGAATAGGCGTAAAAAAATAATTTTAAGGTAGTATGGAAATATATGGAAAATGGGAATACTCACCATAGGGGAAGGCCCTATGTGGGTGTTATTATTATTTTTTAATTTGTTTGTGGCGGAACAAGTACGAGGTCCACCTGATGTTAAGCGGATTAACCTCAGCTTATAACAAATGCATCTCGTCGTGTGACGAATTGCACTGCGCCCGTCACATTGAAGCATACAGTTGCTAAGTCTCGTGTGTAATTTTTCTGGCTCTCAAGGACTGCTGCCGGAACACACTGTTAAGTGCTTGGCGAAAGACTTTCTACCTGAGGGTGGTAGCTAGCCAGGCAGGCATTCACAAAATGCCCTTCCACTATGCAAAATTCAAAATCATTGTGAGAGGCGCTGAAATTAAAAATACATGATGGTGGTGGTGGTCATCAGTGTCGCCTGAAGAACTACAACCTACACTGTGATCTCCTATGCTCCTGCCCAGTGTGGGGATAATGGAACCCTTTATTCCAAATGCCAAAGGCTACTCCCTTAATAGGGGACGCCTTTGCTCAAAGGGTACAAGTATATCGTCTATTAAAGAAGTATGGAAATCCAACATGCGGTGAAATTTATTTGGAAATTCCCGGACATACCTTTCACAACCCCTGCAATGCCTCGGGCTATTAAATGTTTTACTAACAATCCAAATCGTGCAAAAAACGACAATATTCTCCGCGACAATATTGACAATGTTAAATTATACTTACAATTTTGACAAAAGTTATGATGTGGTCGAAGATGTTGTTCAGGCTAACCTAGAATTACTGGCTCTCAAGGACAGCTGCCAGAACACACCGTCAGGTGCTTGGCGACAGATTATCTACTTGAGGTTGGTACCTAGCCAGGCGGGCATTCGCAAAGTGCCCTACCATCATGCTGTAACTACTGCCATCCTAAGACAACAACCGGGACCGACGGCTTAACGTGCCCTCCGAAGCCCTCCGTGGATCCTATGGAATCTCTAAGGGATCTTTTTAAAGAAAGTGATATATTAACTTTACAGAGTCTGTATATATTTGAAAATATTATGTATGTTCGGAAAAAATTGAGTAAATTTAAATTAAATAGTGACAACCACGATTACAATACTAGGAATAAATATAAAATAGCAGTACCAGGTTTTAGACTAGCAAAGACTAATAAAAGGTCCGTTTATGGTTATTGTGTGCGGTTTTATAATAAAATTCCCAAACATATTACAATGCTCACAGAAGGAAAATTCAAGTTGCATGTGAAAAATATTTTGATTAAAAAATCATACTACAAAGTTTGTATTGTCATAAAAACTTACGTGAGTTGTCATGATTATTAATTAAATATACCGGCTATTTAATTAATAATAGCCGGTATATTTAATTAATAATTTACAAAGTTTGTGATTACTTAAACGACAAGGATGCTTGAAAAGTTCCGCCTCTTCCAAGCTATCACCTGTCACCTACGTAATTTGAACAAATATTGTAATAGTCATATTATATTGTATATAACACATTGTTAAAAGATGTTTAAAAGAATGGCCCCGAGTTTCTCGCCCGTTCTTCTCGCAGTGGCTCTATAATTTTTTTTTGCTGAACGTGGCAGTACAATGTAGAATATTTCAATATAAAAATTTGTAATTGACCTTCATAAGAGCGTCGTAGACGCCTAAATTGAATAAATGATTTTGAATTTTGAATTTTGAAGCACAGTAGCGCTCAGTAGTAATGTCACTAGCGGTCATCCATCCAAGTCATGACTGCGGTAGACGTTGCTTAACTTCCTGATCGGTTATGAACGGCTAAGCAAACTTCGCTACGAGCTCTACAAACCAAAGATTGAATTGATTTATCGGAGGATAATTATAATCAGTAGTTGATTGCAAACGATGTGGTATTGTTTTGGAGTTATAATATATACCCATGATTATGACCCAAGTCGGATAAACCAACAGAAACTGTCCTGAAGAAGAATAACACGCAACGTAAAGGTACGGACTTCTCGGTATGCGAGCTCCACTCTTACTTGGCCGGTGTCACACTGTTTTGTTGCTGAAAAATTAGCATATGACTACAGTAATAACGAGACATTTTGAAGCAATGATCGCTCAGCGGCATTGGCTATGGGCTGCCGCGCAGCAGGTCCATGATTCGAATCCCACCGCGGGCTTGAGCTTTACCGCATGGTCGAAGGACATTTTGTGAATGCCTGCCTGGCTAGCGACCACCCTCAGGTAGAATATCTGTCGAGCCAGTGAAATTACAGGCACATGAGACTTAACAACTATGTCTCAAGGTGACGGGCGCAGTGCAATTCGTGACTTGTGACAAAATTTATCTGTTATAGGCAGAGGTTAGTCCGCTTAACGTCATGGGGGCGTCGAGCTCGTTCCGTCACAATAACTTAAAAAAAACATAACTTTATAGGGTTAGCAGATAACTATTAAGAAAATCGCTATTGAACAGGTAACTACAGGCACATTAGATTTAACACTACCTATATGTCTTTGTCAGTGCAGTTATCACTTGTGGCGAACTAATGAGTGCTACGGAGAGAGAGCTCGGTGTTTCTTTGCGCGATAAAATCCGTAACGATAATATTTGCCGAAGAACCAAAGTCACCGACATTGCTTATAGAATGTGCAAGTATAAGTGGCAATAGGCAAGCCACATTACTCGAACTGATTAACCATTGTTTAACAAAGCTAATTGACGTAGCTTAACT
The DNA here is from genome assembly GCA_963854805.1 of Plagodis dolabraria. Taxonomy (NCBI): domain Eukaryota; kingdom Metazoa; phylum Arthropoda; class Insecta; order Lepidoptera; family Geometridae; genus Plagodis; species Plagodis dolabraria. The sequence continues at coordinate 40,716,833 of OY978440.1, forward strand.
AAGCTGATCGGTTAAGAACGAGTAAACAGACTACGCTAAGAGCGCTTGAAAAATATTTTTTGTGGTCTGTAGGCTCAACTCTTTCCGTGAATTGAGTGTAACTTAAAAACTGCCCGACCGCTGTTAATGAAATTAAAATGAAACCACCACCCAAAATAAAAGAAAAAAATTGACTGAATATATAAAAAAAAATTTTTAAAAAACAGTAAAAATATCTTCCTAGTTTGTTAGGCTTATTATTGTTGCAAAGTAACCGCTAATATTAAAAGTACCTAGTGCATTGCTTTGGTATAACAAGCATTTCAGTATAATTCCGACGCAGATTGATAACATATCCGTCGAGCTGCGGTGATACACAATATTCGCAGAGCGCGGGCTATGCTTCAACCTGAATATCTGTAATTGGCTGATCTGATTAACGTTGAGCAAAAGAGCTGCAACTAAATTTCAAATATAGAAACATTTAACAGCTTCGATGCCTCGAAATAGAGACACAAAGGGTTTTATTACCCGTCTTTTGTCTTCAAGGGTTAAAAAGGTGTGAACTTCAGAAACCAGAAATAAGAAATCAATTTTTTTATTAAATATCTATAAATACAGGGTGATTGAAAAAATGCAAACTACGTCTTTGGGTTGACTTCTGCTAGTCCTAACAAACATTTTGAATTTTTTTTCTTACGTTTTTGTGTTTTAATGCCTACTCCGAACCAAGGACGCCCGCCGCGGCAATACTGGACCGCGCCGTGCTCCCTCTGAATAGTATTTTGAATATTTACGTAAATAAAAAATATGAAATAATACATTACAGGCACAAGAGACTTTTAACATCAGGTGGTCCTCGTGCTTATGCCATCAAAAACACACAAAAATTAAAATAAAATAATATATTAAAAAATCAAATAAAAAAATTAATTTCAATTTTTTTGTTAGGTTTAGCAGAAGTCAACCCTAAGAGGTTGTTAGCATTTTGCCGATAACCCTGTAGATGGTAATATCACAATGAAGTTTCAACAGTCTGTCCATTGCGTGCGTTCAATAATTTATAGTATCCTACTACAATTAGTTTTAAACTTAACTAAGAGATAAAAATCTAGGGTACAATAAAGAAAACATATATATTAATGTATAAATTAATCAACCAGAATTGCACGATTTACAGTTGCACCGGGAGTAATCGTTGAAATATACTTTCATATACACTTTTGATATTATTTTATTTTATTTAATTTATACATTATATGTATATGTTGTTTTTTATAATTTTTATTTCAGTAGGTAGTTTATTACACACATATACAGCCATTACATATGGTCAATTGCGAAACATGCTATTATTAATGTGTGAAATACATATAATTATGTTTATGTATGGCTCCTAATTAATCATTGAACTTATAAAAAATGGGAGAAACGTATCCCGTATCTCGGAGATGGCAATGTCAAATCAGGCGACGACTCCGGATTGAGTATCAGTAGTGTGCGTATGTGCGTCTATTGCATGCTTGTCTTACAGTATTTGTGATTCACTAAAATGTATCATATACACTGGAAGTTTAGCTGTGTGCCTCATATGCTTATGTTAAATTTTGGAGCGGTAAACTTGTATTAATCGGCTTCTAACCAATTTTTTTGACTTACAATTTAAGGGATTGTAAGGTAAGATATCAACTAAAATGTGGCCTGGCTTATTGATACGAGCCACAGGTGTGATGTCAAAGGGAATACATCTCAAAATCTTGGTCAAATTTTATTCACGTGCACGTAAGAAAAACAAAATGGCGAAAACTTATGAATAATTGAACTTAAGGTAATGAATGATTCATGATCCAAACTGGCCTCACGCTGCAACCTCATAGTTACAAAAAGCAATACTTTTATTCCGACCGAATAATTAAATTGATGAACGACTTGACGTTAAGCAGAGCCATACAGCGTTAGTATTTTTAATAACTCAAAAATGTGTATAAGAGCTTACAATGAAATTTAATATAACTTTTAATATAACTTTGGATGAGAATTAAATCTTATTTGATACCAGGAAGTTCTAACTAAGTCCAGTTTTTAAATTAAAATTGTGACATAAAACCGTTTTCAGATAGAACTTAACTAAAAATTAAGATATAATATTGTTTTAGAATATACAAAATTAAACAAAAAACTCGTGGGAGTAGGACATTGAAAAAGTGAGTTTAGAATATTTTGATTCGGCATGGTACTGACTTCCACATAATTTTGTGCGTATAAAATATTATTTCATAATTATGATTAACTGTTTTTATGAAGAAGATTTTAGTAACGTATACTTACCGCTTCTTAGTAGGAGCTTAAACATGGAACTGGCGAAATGAGTTAGATAAGGCAATTCGCCTACCTGAAGCATTGCTGAATTTGAAGCAGTGATGGCTCAGAGGCATTGGCTATGGACTGCCGCGCAGTATGTCCATGGTTCGTATTCCGCCGCGGGCTTGAGCTTCATCACATGGTGGAAGGGCATTTTCGAATACCCGCCTGGCTAGCGACCACCCTCAAGTAGAAATTCTGTCACCAAGCACCTAACGGTGTGTTCCGGCAGCAGTCCTTGAGAGCCAGTGAAATTACAGGCACATGAGACTGAATAACTCTGTCTCAAGGTGACGGGCGTAGTGCAATTCGTGACTTGTGACTAAATGCATCTGTTATAGGCAGAGGTTAGTCCGCTTAACATCAGGTGGGCCCCGAGCTTGTTCGTCACAATAACATTAAAAAAAACCCTTTCGGGGTTTTACTGGTGTGGTGTGCTTTATTATGGCTTGTACTATAGTGCGCGCGGAACTAGTTGGCCGCGCCTTAGGTATGTGAGGCGGGGGCGGTTGTCAGTGAACGTATATTACTTCATTGTGTGTGCGTTTACTCAGCGTTGCGGGCAGTAGGCAACCTGGTCTACATACTTGTGATCCAGCCCCACACATTAAAATTTCCCCTGAAGTTTGGTTAGACGATTCTCTTAACCAACTAAAACTTTTATTCGACGTCCGGAACACCACGCACTTGCCATTCTCATGACATTTTCAACCTCACACTGCTACAACGATGTGGAACGTGTTACTATTTGAAGTATTTCTCAAGTGATACTTACTACTTAGGAGCTAGTGTCTCAAGAAGACAGTATATTCCCTCCTCAAAGGCCGGAAACGCATCCACGACCTCTAGTGTTGCGGATGTTCGTGGGCCACGGTGATCACTTACCACCAGGTGAACAGCGTGCTCGAAAACCCTCCTATTCCAAAATGAAATATATTTATCCAATAAACAACACAGGCTTAGGCTTTTTTATGTTATGAATCGTGAGATGGATAATTCCCGCGCTTGAAAGTTAGGAAAGTCTATAATCGTGGAAACAGTGCCCTTCATACCTAAACACATTAGCTTATGCAAACTACTGCTTCGAGGAAGAATATCAGAAGCTGCGGTGGTACCTACCAAGGCGGGCTATTGCTCTGGCTGGTGGTCGACCTATTGTGATATTTAAGTTAAGAACTTACTGTCACTAACTTATAATTGTCGCATCATCATAAAACTTGGCCATCGTGTGTAATTCTCATAATAATACAATAATATAAACTATCATGCTGGATTGATGATGAAATTGGAAGATGCGTGAAAAACTTCTATTTAGGTACATTATTCTATCCCATGAACGGCTATCAACCCATCGAGTTTGGTTTGGTTTGCTCATTTAATGTCTTATCGAGTTCAGCTACCATCCAACTCCATTCAATACACACACCATTTCAGTTCTTGAAAATATTGTTTTAGTATAAAACTATTACCTACTTTACTAAAGCAAAGATCTTAATCTAGTTCTGAAGTATTCATCGACAAGCACTTTAAGAATTTTTCCTTCAGAAATATAATAAATTCCTTTTAATGGAAATCTCCAGCAGCTTTTACTCCTTTAGTAAAGCTTAGTTCTTTTGAAAGCACACAACTAGGTTTTGTCCTCTATTTTTCAGTGATTGCCACCTTTTACTCCACCTCGTGGAAGTGGCGCTTATCGAGCTTATTTAGCAACTAAGTACTATACCAATCGAAATATTTTAATTCAGTGCTTGTTTGTCGAATTTCATTTTTTATTAGTATAACTTTAATATTTTAATTCCCTTAATAATTTTTCTTGGAAGGTTTAGCAGGTAATATAAATTAAAATCATAATCCTTATAAATAACTACATATTGGATGGGACTCTTATATTTCTGACTCAATTCTTAAAAGGTTATCAAGGTTAAATTGTTATTATCCCATAAATAACCAACATTTACAAATCTGTTTAGATAAGAGCTAAACTAAATTTACTAACTACTAAATTTACTACTAAATTTTTTTTAGATTAAAGCTATAAGTATGTCTTATGTTAGGAGATTATGAATTCAAACATTTTAATAAACACATAAATAGTACATTATGAATTATGATACAAGTTTGGTATGTTGATCATTACAGACGAGGCGAAATGCGTGCGAGCCGTAGGCGAGTGCGATGAAGGAGCCGAGTGAGTAATGAATTAATGATCAACATCCCACACGAGTGTCATACGATGTTTTTCAACACACTTGCGAGGAACAAATACGAAAATACCGAACCACCTTAATTTTTTCATAGTCAATTTGTTGATATACACCTAGTACTAGATACAATACAAAACGAATCGGAATATACTTTACATATCTTTTTTATCCACAGTTATAATGTGATTAAGAAGGTTAACTCACTAAAGTTTTACATCAGTATGTAAAAAACTTTTTAGTTTGTTTTATATGAAAAAGGAACTGCAATCTCCTTGGTGAAAAGTGTGTAAAAATTGTTTTATTTTTCTATATAAAACACAAGTACGGTAAAGTATAAAAATTACACGTGCTTAATAGACTACATTATGACACTAAAACTGCATTTAACGGCCCGTTACGAGCAAGTGTATTGAAACAGATATTAAAATATATAGTGGCAATACCGCCTATTTTTCCCGTTAAGCCGAACGACAGCCAAACGGACGCACGATAGAGAAATTTTCGATTTTGTATTTGAAGGTGGTGGCTAGCCAGGCGAGCATTCTCAAAACGCTCTTCCACCATCCGGTAAACCTCAAGCCGGCGCGGTGGGGATCAAACCGAAGATGTGACACGGCAATCAGTTCAGTAGTCAACTCCAATGTCCTGTTTTACTATTCACATAGGTAATGTTAATTATGTACACGTTGTTTCAGAACGCGCCATGCCCCGTTGTTACATGGTGAAGAAGGGTCTTTCACCGATAGAAGGCACTCCGCCGTGCAGCCCCTCTGAGGCCAGCGTGGCGCCGCCGTGCTACACGCCGCACGACCATCCCACTGTCGCAGGTACAGTACATATTATGTACTTCTTCTGTAGAAAACGGGACCCTATTATTAAGTTGTCCGTCCGTCAGACCTTTATAGGTCTATGTAATAGATAGCTACATAAGATTTTCACAGAATATAATGTGACGTTATTTGTGTTAGTATGACGGATTGCCTGACAAAAAATAAAAGCGGTCCCCATACAAGAAACGTACTTATAAAGTTTTTTTTTCTTTTGTTCTACTGTAATAAGCCGGCTAAGTACAAGTTGGACTCCCGCTAAGAATCTTATCTACATAAAAATAAAATGGTTTATTTGGTACATTCCGTTTTGGATGGCTTTATTTATAAGATCATTTACTATTTATTTATTTTATCATCACATTTCATCTTTCACCGATAGATGGCGCCTTACCTTGTAGCCTGATATGGGTACTTGGAATATGTTGTTCTTTTGGAAATTAACAAATGATTCTCGTAAACACGTAACTCTATTATGTAGCGTTCGCTGTCCGTCTGTTTATTCGCTGTCCTGCCTTTATGTCGTATTTATTTATTTGTATTTCCAACTAGATACATATTTATTTCTACATTTTAAGTCTCTGCTCTCTCGGACATACAGAAAGAGCAGAAACGTAAAAGAGAAATAAGAGTAAAAGTGTATCTGACTATAGATAACTTCAAAACAAAGCAAAAAAAAAGTTTTAGCTCTGTTCTGTGGATCTTACACGTAAATTATGAACATTCCACTGTCACAGGTATATATCATGTATACTTTTATTTATGATTATTTCTAATAAGTTATGTGTAACATAGTATAAACATAAATATTATTCTAATAATATTTCACGGACAGAAGGTAATGTGCTGTGCAGCCTCTAATACATGTCTCACATACATCTCGTTCTCACAGAATTCGATCAATAAAAAACTGGCCAAGTGCGCGTTGGGCCTCGCTCTGCGTCGCAAAAACCCGAGAACAAAAATTATTGACTTTGCGCGGACGCGGTCGGGAGTACACGTACTCCATAACGAAGCGCTGAAAGTCGCGATACCGGTCGAGATGGCGCTACTCGACTGTTTTAACGTAAGTAAAACCGGTGTGAATTGAAATATGTGTATACTTACGAAAATTTTAATAAAATGATTGAATTTTACATAGCCAACCACTTAGCCACACTTTAGGCAGGTACAAAGGTACAGGTACATCGGCGTATCCGTGCGGGCGGTATTACGGTGCGTGCCGCGTCAGAAAAGATCAGAGCTACGTGTGGCATGCGGTATAAAAAGAACATATATGAGATACTCTGTGCTTTGCAATTTGTAATGCACTTAGTTCCTTCCCAGCTAGTGTTGCTTATCTATTGGCATTGCTTTGCAGAGTCATCCTTCTGGTCCACTTTATTCTGTGTCATAGCTTCTAAACTACATTTATTGACATTTTCAGTAGATTTTTGTGAAAGACAATATGATACATAATAAACTGAAATTACATATTTCTATCTAGTTTAGTTTCATGTGTTGGATCGCACTTTAAAATAATGGAATTTAATTTCTAGTGAAATACCCGTTTTAGAGTCAACATTCCACAATAAATATTATTCATCATTACGTTTACGAGCTATATAGAAATGAAGGACTGATAGACTGAGAGCGGATATCTCCTTAATAGGGTTTAGCTTTGCCATTTACGTACGGAACTCTAAAAAGGAACTCAGGTATTTAAATGACGTTCATACGTAGCGGAAATGCGACAAAGTGACATAGCCAGGCAAAACAAACACTATTTTTATTCATGGAAACCACCTTATTTCTTAGAAAAATCACAGACTGTGTCAGCCCCAGTACGCCGCGTGCACCATTCGACGTACATAAAATATACAAAGACGTATTTTTAGATTCACTACAAGTCTCCTAGAAGTAGGGTTTTGTTTGAATTGATTGGAAACGTAGGTCAATATTATAGTTTATTTGGGTCTTTTTTGGTGGCTGGTATAGTATTGAAGTTAATTGTAAGTATATTTGATGTCAATTTCATTAGTTATTAAATCGGCAAAACGAAATATGCATTAATTCCATAAGTGATATAGTTACATGGTAATAAGTTTGCATATAATAATAATTCATGTAAAACATTGTGCATTAACAAGTATATCGTAAGTCGATTCGGCCACAGGAATTTTAAACAATTAGCACTGAACCAATCTAACTACAACGAGGTGTGAGAAAAGGAGACGTTATTTCTCCGAACCAGTTCCCGATCGCCAGGAGATTTTTAAGTGAAGTTTAAATGGAAATAATAAGACATCAACATCTATGTAGTGCACAAACCTTCGTTTTGTCGATGAAATATTCGTTGCATACCAATTTACATCAAAATTGGCCAGCGGTTTTAGCGTAAAATAGTTACAAATATACAATCTCATTCGCAAATTTTCAATAGTAGGTACTATACTCACTAAACTCTTCGGACAATAAATAAAGAAGCTAGTTTCAACAGTGGATTAAATCTGGGTTTCTATTCCTATTTGCCTTTTGGGTCAAACTCCGCTATTTGCAGAAATAATAATGGCCTGCGCCATCGATAAAGTTTCCCTGCAGATCCCGGATATTCTATTGACGCTGCAAAAAGTCAAATATTGAGTAAAATCTGCCACTGCACCTTACAGGGCAAGGGGGCAAAGGTACCCTTTGTAAGGAGCCCAAAAAATTAACGAAAAATATGGCATGCCTGTATTCCCGGAAGGGGTAAGCATGGGTGCGGTGCACGTTTCGACAATGTTTATGTTTTGCAATGTATGGGGGCGATTGCAATAAAATATAGACGCAATAAAGCCTCTCAGTTCTGTTTAGTTGTGTTGATAGTCGTTCTTATTAGCCGTTCTTTTTAACTAACAATTTCAGCCATAAGTTTAAACTTTGATTTTGAGGAAATTAATCAATAATTGATTAATTTCCTCACAATCGAAGTAAAAATCTTAGCGTTTAACTCGTGCATAAAACCAATTTTATGCACTGGTTGCACATTCTACTATTTTGAAACCTAACATGCAAGATGCCATTGTCTTAAGTTTATTGAGTTCAAGTATAACCCCGTGGGGTGCCGGGTTAGAATTGCACCTCCCCATATCATCCCGTGGATGTCGTAAGAGGCGACTAAGGAAAAAATACTGGAAGGTGCGACACTGCGATCCCCAAGCCGCCTGTCAAGCGTGGGGATTATGGCAAATACCCCCTTGATAGGGGAGTCTGTGTTCAGCAGTGAACGATCCGGCTGATACAGTACAGTATAAATATATTTCATTATTGGCATGTCAATTTTAGACTATTTTTCTCCATTTTAAAAACTTAGCTAGTTAAAAATCTAAAATTTAGGCATATAATTTTATATATTATTTTTCATTTAAGAAAATAAATAAATTCAAAACTTAAAAGTGAAACTTATCAATCGAACACTATTTTAACAATTTTGTTTGGTTTATCTCAAAAAATACAACGGTATAGTACTTTCAAATCCTCTATTTAACCAAAAAATAGTTTTGAAACTGTGATTAAGACCAATAAAAAAATTTTGAGCACTGCTGCAATGCGAATTTCTAAATAAGCTCGGCCTGACTCTCAAGACGCTACTTTCTTTTATTAAGACTCTGTCAAATGCTAAAATTTTGTCACTATCAGACTGCGTAGGAGTGCAAGAGAGGCAGTTTAGGTAAAATCCGAAAGTAAACTTAATACAAAACAAAAACAAAACTAGTAACGTAAATCAAAAATGTAACTTTTCTTGTCCCTCTTGATAAGATTTTCCTATTTTATTTTCATACACACTCATCAGTTAATAATTATGATATTTACGTTACAAGCGTAATTTTTTTTTAATTAACTTTGCAATTTTATCATAAAAAAAGATATCAATAAGTTTCCGACGTTTCTTGGCCTTAGGTAATGGGATTAAAATTAACATATAGTTTTTTGACTGCTACAAACTTAATGCATATTGCTAAAAATCTGTTCAAGTAAAGCTATCATTATAGCATTTGTTCACAATAATAATATAAATACAAAAGTTTGTGAGTGTGTGAGTGAGTGACGACGTGAGTTTGTGTGTTTGTTACACTTTCACTCTGAAATGGCGAAAAAACTGGTTCGATGAAATATGAAATAAAGATATTATACTTTACAATGATGAAAAGTATACCATCTATATTTCTTGTACATCAATCATGAGAACATCATAGTCACTTTCGTTGTTGTCCTTGTATATAATACAACAAGCCTTACATGCCATGGATCTAAAACGTACCAGAAACTTGGATGTCTATACAGCTAACTCGTCAGAGTCAAAAATATGGTTTTTAGTGTATTACAGCGACAATAGTTTTAGATGGAACCGTAAGCGGATTTATAATAATCCTCTTAAAGAGAAGATGAGGAAATTTTGTGGTGTTGGAAGAAAGCGTACAGTCGGTAAATGCACTGCGTGTGGGGGTTTCCTTTAGCCGATTTTCGATTGGTGTAAACTGTCATTCATTTATCAATACCCTTTCTTTAGCCATTTTGATTGCTGTTGATATTGTAAGATGTTTTGTTTTGTTTTCATTCTGTCGGATGGAACAAGCATGAGGCCCACCTTGTGTTCAGCGGTAAGCTCTTTTTTTTTTATGCCTGATAGGTTAGCATTTGACCACTATCTCACCTGATGGTAAGTGATGATGTGGTCGAAGATGTTGTTCAGGCTAACCTAGAATTACTGGCTCTCAAGGACAGCTGCCGGAACACACCGTTAGGTGCTTGGCGACAGATTTTCAACTTGAGAGTGGTAGCTAGCCAGGCGGGCATTCGCAAAGTGCCCTACCACCATGCTGTAACGACTGCCATCCTAAGACAACAACCGGGACCGACGGCTTAACGTGCCCTCTGAAGCACGGAAGCGCTCAGTAGTAATGTCACCAGCGGTCACCCATCCAAGTCACCGCGGTGGACGTTGCTTAACTTTGCTGATCGATTCAGATTGGTTAAGCAAACTTCGCTACGAGTAACCAACTGCATTGCGCACATCACCCTGTGATATAAAGTTGTTGAGTCTGGTGTGCCTGTAATTTCACCGGTACCCTACAAACCGGAACACAGTAATGTAAACTACTGCTTGGCGGTATAAATAGGTACGGAGGCAGTACTTCCCCGGACTAACTCGTACAAACAGTTCTACTGTAACTCTAAACTGATTCAATTATTGTTAAACCTTGCGATGATGGCTCAATGGCATTGGCTATTCATCGCATCGCAGTGGTCCATGGTTCAAATCCTTCCGCGGGCTTGAGCTTCGCCGCATGGTGGAGGGGCATTTTGCGAATGCCCGCCTGGCTAGCAACCATCCTCAAGTAGAAAATCTATCACCTAGCGGTGTGTTCCGACAGCAGTCCTTGAGAGCCAGTGAAGTTACAGGCACATGAAACTTAACAACTATATCTCAAGGTGACGGGCGCAGTGCAATTCGTAACTTGTGACGAAATGCATCTATTATAGGCAGAGGTTAGTCCGCTTAATATCAGGTGAGCCTCAAGCTTGTTCCGTCAGAATATACATAAAAAAATAAGGTTTTTCTTTGTTTATAAAGACAACTTCATATTCATTGTACCTACTTTCAAGTTCGTAATGATTAATTTTCCCTGGTGACAGAAAACTTCCTCTTCACTTTTTCAGTCGTAGTATCCATAAGGCCACAAATCGTATTTAATTCTTCTACCGGGCATCATATTTTATGCACTTAATCCTCATAGCAATACAGTCCCTGTACAGCTACAAATTACACGATTCAGGCGTTTCTCGCGAAAATACTTATTTAATAATTACAAGAATAAGTGATGCTTCTGCAATACTGAATATTAATTTCCTGTTTAGGTACTTCATCGTTACGATAGAAACGCCATGTAACCCTGCCGGAACGCTTTTTGTCGCGTAGCGATTCTATAAGTAACAGCTTCAGGGGATCGTGATCCATCAAGAGCATGATCGACTTTCTCGATCAATACGTGTTTAGGTTAACTTTATTTGAAATTACGTCGCGTCGGTGTACCTAAGCTGGAAATTTAGAGGCTATCATCACGTTGTGTTTTATATATGTTAGTAATTCTATTTATTTACACCCTACTGGGGTATTGCGGGTACCCAAAGTCTAAAAGAGCTGGAATATTCCGCACTATAGCATGCGGTATCCAAGTCCTTTCTAAGTTTGGTTAGGGTCGTTCCTTTGCATTGGTTGCATGATCGGTCCCCCCACATTCATTACAAATCTTATCACTTATTCGGTTACTCTTGGTTCCACTGATAAAAATAGGTTGTATAGTATAGCAAATAACCTTCGCCTCTAAAGGCTAATAAGCCAGGTATCAAAATAGGTTGTTTACACATTTTTCATAATACATTTTCCCATTAACAGAGATATACTTAACCAGATCAGTACCGATATTAGGTTAGTGTCTTCGTAGCGTGGTATATGAAATACGACAAATCTGCGTTTGTATAGAAAGTGAGTAGAAGTTCAGTATACGTGAAATCTATATATATATATATAGAATATACTTGATATTTTAAAATACGCCGTCATCTCGTTTGTACTCAGATCATACCTTTTTTGAGAGCCAGTAATTCTACGTTAGCCTGAACAACATCTTCGACCACATCATCACTTACCATCAGTTGAGATATTGGTCAAAGGCTAACCTATCAGGCATAAAAAAAAACTAAAATATTCCGTAAAATGTTTTCAGAATAACAAGTCTGGAATAGACAGGTAAACGATAACTGTTCCCCCGTTAACAATCAGGACTACATACGTCATATCGTCTCGTTAAATGATCCTTATAGGCGAAACTAAGCAACAAAACAGCGCTTCAACAATATTCCTGCTTTTGATAAAGAGAGGCGCCTTGTACGTGAATATAAATGTTAGGTACTCAAAGGTATGCGATCTGTATTGCTTTTTAACACGTCGTAGTAGAGTTGCTTATTTAATTAAACGTCTTTCCGGGAGATCTCTCAGGTCTTTTTATTCTGTGACTCAAAACACGCAAAAGTATGGAAGGAGCGCGCCTTTGTGAGTGGAAACGTGTGTACTAAACACGCAGGTCTACAAGCGTGTCGGCCCTTCATGTTGGCGGGGGTTCGGGAGAAGAACGATGGGACTACTTGACACCACCACACTCGCCGAAAAATGGAACTTACTACTTAACGCGCATAACAACTAAGCTCGCTATATACGGCAGTGTGCGAGTAACTCGCCGCTATACCTACCTAAGTATGTGTAGTGGTGTAAAAGAAACCTTAAAAGCACTATGTTTTATTTATAATTATAGCTGCTAGGCTTGTCTTCGACCATTATCACACCTGATGGTAATTGATAATGTGGTTGAAGATGTTGTTCCGGCTAACCTAAAATTACTGGCTCTCAAGGACAGTTGCCCGTACATAGTTAGGTGCTAAGTGACAGATTTTCTACTTGAGGGTGGTATCTAGCCAGGTGGCCATTCGCAAAATGCCCTACGACCATGATGTAACGACTTCCATCCTAAGACAACAACTGAGACCGACGGCTTAACATGCCCTCCGAAGCACGTGCACGCTCAGTAGTAATGTCACTAGCGGTCACCCACCCAAGTAATGAACGCGGGGGACGTTCCTTAACTTAGCTGATCGGTTAAGAACGGCAAACTTTGCTACGAGCGCTTCTTTAAAAGCTTTTATCTGACCTGAGGAAACATAGTGTAACATAAGAGTAAGTTCTTTCCTCTGCATCAAAAATGGGATAAGGGTGGGAAAATGGGATCACAGACGGCTCGGACCCGACCCCATAGCGTTGTAATCGCGCCGCCACTTGCTTCCGTCATTCAACAAAGCTGAGCACTTCTTTGTCTCTTCTTTGTTACTGGTTGCTCTGCAGGTATAAACGCAGGTACCTACACTTGGACTCTAGGTCTCTCAGATGTAGCACAGATTAAATAATAGTTACTACGTGTTTCAAACGTTGGGATAAATTAATGAAAAATATACGCGATTTAAACCGTTTAAAGTTGTTTAATTACTATGTGTAACAATCGCGAAAATCTAAGACAACATTAATCCATATCATGCTTTGTTTTGGACCTAAATTCTCAAATAAGGGAGTGATCCCCCTACAACGTTTGTATGGAGGACAGTCCTCCAGTACGGCCAGTTCACCCATAACGGATTGATTCAAACTACAAAACATCTAATTAAATGCTATTGCAATTTTAACACGTGACAAACAGTGCGATTGTCGCGTCGCTCCGTTCAAAAACTGGAATCGGCTGCGACATTAATTAGTCGAGACTAATTACTTTGCATTACATTGATTCACTGAACTGAAGTTTCTATTACACATTGAATAATTTGAAAACGAGTTCAGGTATATTGGCGGGCTTCGAACCAATACTAAGTCACATTGAGCAGTAGAACTAATTGGATATTTGTCGCACAAATTGTTGTATTGTAGTAGGCAGTCGCACTATTTGAATTCTTTTGTAAGCAATAATAGTCAATTTTATAAATTATTTTTACTGCGCCGTTCTTTCGTGCAATTTCGTGGGGTGTCGGGCTAAAATTTTTCTTCTTAAACGTGACTAGCAAAAACTGTGTTACCAACATTCTTTAATTTATCATCCAAATCATTTGCCACCTTACTCCTTGGTCCTTTTAGGGTAATTGCGGTTTTATAATAAAGTGCCCAAACATATTACAATGCTCACAGAAGGAAAATTGTAGTTGCATTTAAAAAACACAGTTTATGATTACTTAAACGACAGAAATGCTTGGACGATTCCGCCTCTGCCAAGCAGTCACCTGTCTACTACGTAATTTAAGCAAATATTGTAATAATCTTATTATATTTAACGTAACACATTGTAAAAAGAAGTTTAAAAGAATGGCCCTGGGTTTCTTGCCCGTTCTTCTCGCAGTGGCTCAATACATTTTTTTGCTGAACATGGCAGTTTAATGTTGAATATTTCATTCAATATTTGAATTTTTTAAAGTGTATGGCGAAAGATTTTCAAAGTGAGAGTGGTAGCTAGACAGGTAAGCATCTGCATTCGCGACGTCAGTACGCGGAACCCCATTAATTAATTTATTTTTATTAATAACTAGGCGCTCATCACGCTGAGATATAAAGTTGTTAAGTCTCAAGTGCCTGTAATTTCATCGACACCCTTCAAAACAGATCACCATAGTGTGATTATTACTGCTTGGTGATAAAAATGGGTATGGTAACAGTACTTTCCCCGATAAACTCGCACAAAGAGATCTACTGCTACCAAAAACTACTTTTCCCTTGGTCGAGTCTTTAGTCTCCCACTGAAAGACACAGCTAGATGGAAACCTGCCCTGACACCCCACGAAGAGTTAAAGCGATACATATAATAATATCACAAACATTTACAGATAAGTTTACGAAAGTCTAGGTACTTTGAGATCAAACGGAACACCGTCGCATCTGTATGTTGCCGTCCGCTCGCAAAGCAAGTTTGATCTTTGAAAGCTGCCCGGAGCAGTACCGAAATGACACGAAAGACGAGACTGGCTTAATCCGAACTACTAACTTACAACTTTTCATTAGGCATCTTCGTCGGATGCAAACTTTAGCGTGTTTCTACAGTTCCTAGCAAAAGACTGTTCCTTTTATTTTGGGAAAATAATATTTCAAATTAATGACAGCATGAAAAGAGTTTTGCAGCATATTTGACTCAGAAAAGGCACCATTGCAAGTTCTTAAGTCTGGTTGGTTAATTTAATAATATAATAATTACTTTACTAATAAAACTTACATTCGCATCAGAGAAGTATGAAACGCAGTATGGTTTTATTTTTATCATCGTCGGTACAGTAGTTTAGCTTTTAAATCAAATTAACTGGAAAATACATACATTCTGTTGTAAACGTTCAGTACATTTTTTTATAAGCTATCAATAAATTTGTGATAACTATGCCCTTGACTGTATAACCCTTCTATATTAAATTAATATGTACCAATAGAATATTTTTATATACAAAATACCTACTATACACTTTCATTTAATTCATTTTATATTGTGACAAATGTTAAGAAGCCTGACATATTGATATATATATCGAATAGAACGAAGTACGAATGAACTTCGAAGCGACCTTCTTAAGAATATCAATTACTGTACGGTATCAGTCGGATTGTCCCCTGCTAAACACAGCCTCCCCCACTATGGGGGGTTTTACATAATCCCCTCGCTTCACGAGCGTCTTGGGGATCACAGTGAGATATCAGTTCCTCAAACAGTAGTGCTGCCCATCTTCTGGTGTGTTACTCTTAGTCGCCTCCTACGGCACCCTCATGAATAGAGATTGTGACATTCGAGCCCGGCGCCCCACGCCCCACTTCCCTGTTATTTAGTATCAGCCAAATTTCATAAATCTTTAGTAAAGTTCGCTGAGTAACCATATAAATGATTCTTCCTGTATAAATTCAATGGCAATTTCAGCATGAAATACCTACATATTATGCAGTTACCACCCTCGCGGTACCGTGCCACATGTCCATGGTTCTATCCTCACCGCCGCATCAGCTTGAGCTTCACCGCATGTTTGAAGGGCATTTCGCGAATGCTCACCTGACTAGCTACAACCCTCAAGTGGAAATTCATTCGCCAAGCACCTAACGGTGTGTTCTGGCAGCAGTCCTTGAGAGCCAGTAAAATTACAGGCATATGAGACTTAACAACGATATACCTCAGAGTGATAGGGCTAGTGCAATTTGTTACTTGTGTCGAAATGCATCTGTTGTAGGCATAGGTTACCGCTTAACATCTAGGTATATAGGCAGGCTCTTAATTGTTCCGCCTTGGCCACTTCTGACAATAGTAATATCTCTTTGTAACAATAATCCACACGTGCAGTCTTTCGATGCAATCAGATTGGAATGTGGGGGTAGTAATAGCACCCTCCATACTCTAAAAAACTCCCTTGCTCTTGGAAAAAAATCTAATAAAACCTTTTTCATTCGCTTCGGTTGCACTTTCGTGTTTGAGTTCTATTGCATGTGCTGATTATGGCATTGGCTGAGGTGCAGTGGAAGGCAATATAGTGATAATAAGAAAAAATTATAATAGATGTAAAACACAAAGAAGAAGCTAGTCTTTGATCATGATCTCACCTGGTAAGTGCTTGGGAAAATAGCTCTCAAGCACAGTGTTTTATTAATGGAGGAAAAATTTCACACTGCCCTTCCTTCTACTAATCTTTACTAGAACCCCAACGTGAGAAGTCCTTCATCGAGGTAGTGCAAAATGGGGTTGTCATAGCATTCACCATCTGGCCAGTCAGTAGGTCCGGGCTTAATCGGGCCTTTGTACCTGTGGAGGGATGACCTTGCTTACCAAAGGACCGACACAACTGGGGGATTGCCGGTGAAAAATTCCCTCACTCTCCACCAGTGACCCCACTACGGAGAAGGGAGGAGGCGGGTGAATCGCTACCTCCTTGTCCCCTAGCCGTCTGTGTCGGAGCGGGTTAGCTCGGCGTTCTTCAGTGCCATCACTGCAACTCAGAAGGTTATCACTGTCTGCAACGGACTCTCTAAAGAGATCCCATTCGGGCTGCATGCAGCAATCCAAGACAGCACCCGGTATCCACGTATCGCCCTCATGCCCACAACCCGCCGCAGAATCAGGGCTTGCTGTCTAAGGCGTCCGCCCAGAAATGTGCCCCCTACAGGGCCATACTCCGGGTCACTCCGGAGTATAATACAGCGGCAGTTGGCGTTCGGGTTCACGTTGGAAGCCTCCTCAAAGTATTTGTGACTCCCACGACTTTTGCGTCCAAACGGGATGAGACCCAGATACTTCATCTAGGTCCCAATTGAGGCCTAGATCCAGTGATACCCGAGTCCTGGAGGGTGTCAGAACTGCTGAGGGTGTGGAACACAACGTCTTAAATAGATATATTTATATATTTCGGTGGGATTTTAAACTATAGACGTTCACTCACTCATTTATTACAAGAAAAATCAAACGGTATGTAATTTTTAAAATTTTCTCTACCTTATATATTTCCTTCATATTTGCTGAAATATCAAGAGATCCCACATTATCAGTAACCTGACAAACACAAACAAGTAGTTTTGATGGATTTATCTTTAGAGAACAGTGTAGTGTTAGTATAGTATGCTGGGCGGGTTTAGGACGAAAAGTCAGGTACAGTCCAGTACATTCAGTAGGTAGTTTATGTTTCAAGCATTATATATGCTATATTTTTTTGTAGATCGTTTTACGAACTACAAAAAATTCAAGGACGCCTACGTATATCACCGTGACCCAAAACAGGCTTTTTTCACATCATTGGCATTATCGTCATATTCCTAACTTTATCACCTCTATTAGGAGCCATTGATATGATAATAATCACCGGTGGGCTGCCAGGCTAAAATTGGGCCCCCTACTTTTCTGTGGGAGTGCCTTCAGAAGAACGGCTTTCTTACACTGCGATATCTAAGACGACTGCCAAGTGTTGGGATTATAGAAAATCCCTCGCTATGCGGGAGGCTTTTGTTCAACGGTAGAAGTTTTCTGACCTTTGGTGTGATAATGTGATGTAATTAATAATATAATTAATAATATACACTTTGCTGACACTTAAGCTCTTATTGAACAAGTGTTTGAAACGTCGGGATAAAATAATGAAAAATATACACGATTAAAACCGTTTAAAGTTGTTTATTACTATGTGTAATAATCGCGAAAACCTAAGACAACATCTTATTGAACAAGTTTTAAGGCCGAGTTTATTACGACCGGTTTTTCAAAACATTAAACTAAAATTCTACACAAAACTTTGTTTCGAATACACGCTGATATTTATAAAAAACAGCTCACTGGTGACTCTCTGATCTGAACATTTCATTAGTTGAAATACCAGTACTCCACCCCTTTACCTGAAATGGGGCAAATCAATTTCCCGAATCCACTGAAAGCCTGAAAACAACTTTTTGTTCCAACCATACTCGTACCTAGGTAAAAGTTTCATGTTTTTGTGTAGTGTTCCGAGAAAAACACAGTGAACAGTCCTTAAGTTTGATTACATGGTTGCCTGGTCAGTGTTATAGGGAATAGGGAATTCTTGTCAGTATTGTAACCATTATATATTCATAGGGCGGTGCGTATAGAGAATTCCTTGCGCTTCTGATATAGAGAAATCGCTCGATTTTTTGTATTGATGCAGTCTATTTAATAGAATAAAAAATTCCATAGTATCAGTAGCAGTATTTATATATATATATAAATATAAATATAAATATATATATGTGTATCTAGTAACTAAAATATGTTTGTTACGTAATAAATAGTGTTTTTATTTAATAGTGTGAAAGATGTCAAATGTGACGTCTGTCGCACTGACAGCTACGAAATTGAGATATGTCAAGAAATGTTAACACGATTTGCAATTTTTTATGTTTTTTTCTTCTGATAGCTGTTTCGTCTGACACCTATTTTTGGCATAATAGTATGTTGAAAGTACTCCAGATACGAAAAGACACCTGCTGTTAATTTGGCAGATGTCACATCTATGACAAAATTCAGTGTGAACCCAGAGACGCGATGCGTAGTGTCACTTTGACAGCTGTTACATTCGACACAACAATTTAAAATCGTGTCACATATTTTTACTATGACCATTGACAAAGTGCAAGGACAAACATTATAGGTAAAATGTAGAAGATGCACCAGGAATAGCTATACGGCCAACTTTTATGTGCCATGTGTGCGTATCCTCAGCTCAAAGTTTACAAATTTTAGAAATAAGATTTTTTTACAACGAGAAGATATTCAATGTTGTTTACACTAGCGTCTGAAAATAATAATTTGTAATACATTTGTTCACTAACAACAAACCCCTTAAACAATATATAATAATTACTAAACATGTGTTAAAATTTTGTATTTTTAGAACTCAAGTGTAAAATTTTGGCATTGTAAATAAAAACATACAATTGTCAAGAAATTCAAATAAAATACACTGATAACAACACCTTGTTTTATTATAATGTCGAGGTTGCAGTTTTTTGTGAATTAAGGAAAGTTTGAGTTTTCAAAGTGAACGTGCGTCTTAAATTTTCGAAACGCTTGTCCAATTACAGATTTTATTTCAATAGGTAAAAGAAAAAAAAAGCTCTTAAGACTGACAGACAAGAAGTGATGTACTAGTTTTGTTCTTAAGCTTGTTGTACTAGTTTTAAGTGTAAATGGAAATTTCAATCTAGTCAATTATTACGAAAAAGCTAGCTGAGTAGTTGCACGGTAATATTATCTATACAGTATTTTAATTCGGCTCTGTCCTTGAAATAACTACCTACAGCCGTGCGGTACGTAAACATACGATATGGCTGCCCACCTCCACTTTACTTATATTTGCTTATTTTGTGCTTCCATTTAGTTTTGTGATTGTAAATATACTTTTTTATATAAACAAATAAAATACTTTGTGGATTGAAAAGGAAGTAAGTCAAATTTGGGGAGCACTCTAAAGGTTTTTTAAAAACTAATATTAAAAATACGTGTTGCCGATACTGAGGCTTTAATTATAATGAATTAATAAAATGAACAAAAGGCTTAATGTTAACTTAGATAGACATGGTGGTCTTAGCAGAAGTCTTACTCAGCATTCGCAAGAAATGCATCGATGTTTGCTGAATAAGCCCCCTCTAGTCTAAGGCTGAAGGGCGAGGGGGATGCATAACTTCTCCCTCCCCAAGAGAGAAATTATCGGAATGTTCGATTTTAGGACTTTTCCGATAATTTCGTAAAAATTTAATAATTTTTAAATGAAAAGCATACACAACAATTATACAAAAACTTAATATTACGAGGCCTAACGCGACGTAAACTAGAGCACTGATGCTAGAGTCTGTTTCTCTGTTTATAGCACTATCGAATATTTCACTGTTTTTTAACACAAAGGACAAGTATTTCACTTCATCTAAATTAATCTCGTGCATATTAAGTGCGCGTGCACTGGATAAACTCGCGTTCGTAGGAAGCGGTGGTAAGTTGACTATGGGCAGCGGCGTCGAGACATCCATTTCCGTATAGACATGATGATGACGTATTTTAAGGCCATTAATCTCGATGTCACAGGGCTCGTCGAGGGTCATGACGTATGTTCCATAAACGGGGTATTTAAATATTTCATCGGCACACCGTTTGGTAAGCGTCGTTTTCAATTTTGTGAATAGTATCCAATTTACATCGTTAATTTTCTGAACTTTTATGTCTTCTATAAAAATAGGATATTGTCTGCAGCATGTAAGGTTACTTTCAAATTTCAAGAGTTGTTCTTCGCAAGTAGGCCCGATACTTAGGGCTTTGTTGTCGTCATTGCATAGAAATAGGTCTCCAGCGGCGAGTGGGCGGCACGGAGTTGCGATAGGCAAGTACGTCGTTCCTTTCGCCAATAGGTAAGGATATTTAGGAAATATAGCTAAGGTTTGGTTTACAGGTTCATGGAAAACAGGTAAGGAATACATTTTATAATAGTTGTAAGTACAATTATCAGTTAATGGAACCTCCATTATAAACGTAATCTGGTTTTTCTTAATGTATGACTTTACAGAAATAGTTTCTTCAATTCTGACTAAATTAGACTCATTAGGTTCATATACCAAATTGCCAACGGTATTTATCAATTTTAAATGGTTTAATAATTCGGTAGAGTTTACAATAGACTGGTGTAAAATAGAACTTTTGCTTAGTGCTAATGCAGTCTCTACTTCGCTTAACTTAGTAAATATTGTACGAAAGTTACTTATAAATAAACTATACAATCCTAGAATATAAGAAGACACGGCTACATTATTTTCTTTAGCTATTGTCTCTTGCAATGATGTTTCCAACTTCTGAAGGCGTTTATCAAGAATAAGTGAATTCTGATACATTAACTCAGTAGTGTTTATAAAGCTGTCTAACATTTTGGAGACTACTGTTACTTTCTTTGAAATAAAAACTTGGTCATGAATTATTTCGGAAGTTATTTTATCATATTTAAGAGCGTCATCGTGATCGAGATTTCCCGTCACAATTTTTATAAGAGAGCCTAATGGGTTAAGAATGCCTCTCTTAAATCGCTGTGGAATTAATTGGTGGTATTTATCTATAGTCATGTCGCGTAGATGCTCTGCGTGCATTAATATTCCAATAAATGCATGAGGGAACGTTTTGTTTAAAGCTATCAAATTTTTAAACTCTGTGAATTGCGATATGACAAAATGTAAATCTATGTATATGTTATCTAAATTTATAGTTTTAATAATTGTCCAATTATCTATTTGCACATATGCTTGTCCTTCTTTTACCGGCAGTACTCCCGGATTACTCTCAAGTAATTGAAGATGAAGGGCGACTGTCGACGTCACCAGCGTCAGAGTACACCACCTGTGGAGGGCGTTTTATATTTTTAATAGGAGCTTTAGTATCTCTTTTCTCACAGTCTACCTTAATGGGGACTACGTTCCTTTCAACTACATTCAAAACTTTAGCTTTCTTATATCTAGCCTTGTCCTTACTCTTTCGCTTGTTAATGTCTTTCACGAAAACGGTCTTTCCCGGTAAAAGTTCAATATCAGTCTCACCACCTTGTTTCTGCCTTATCTTTTCTTTACTAGCTGCTAACCTTTCTGCCAGATGTGTATACAAAAATTTAGTTCGTTTCTCATGATCTTTAACTAGTTGTTGTATATATGATTTTTCGAACTCTACGTTGAACGGATTATCTGTATCTGTATGACCGAAAACTACTTCGAACGGGGTGAGTCCTGTGGTGGAGTGTATAGTATGGTTATATGCCATGACTGAGTAAGTCATGATTGAAGCGGCATCTGTGCACTTTTGTTGGTATTTGGCTAGTCTGTATATTTCTATAAGTGTAGAGTGAAAACGCTCTATAAGCCCCATGGAGTTAGGGTTATTTATTGTACCTATGTGGCGTTCTACTTTGTGGAGGCTAAGGAATTCCTTCATTAACTCGTTATTGAATTCCATTCCTGGATCCGAACTTATCTTTTTAGGGATTCCATAGAAAGAGAAATACTTCACCAGGGCTCTTACAACTTCTGGTGTCGACTTGTTAGGTATTTCAATAGCTTGGCCTAACTTACTGAATGCGTCAATAAGAGTTAAGTAGTATTTTCCTTCCATTGAAAACAGATCAATGAACAATTCCTGAAATGGAGCGTCCTGTGTTTGCGTTAATTGCATTACCGGTTTTATAGGTTTTCTGTCGTATTTCATTTTGCTGCAAGCTACGCAAGAATTAATTATTGCCGTAACCATCTCCTCCATTTTGTTCCAGCAGTAATTCCTTCTGAGCCTGACTAATGTTTCTTTAATGCCACGATGGCATGTCTTGCCATCGTGATATTTTAAAACAATCGCTTTCTGTTCTGCTTCTTCCCCAACATACACTACACGTTCTGTACACTCATGCAGATTGATCATATCTTTCTTAAATAAGCCTATAACTATGTTACTAAACTGACGGCGATGTTCGTCTTCCTCGAAATAAATAAAATATTTTATTTTGGGCCTGATATATTCTTTGAGAAAGTTTTTGACCAGTTCTGGGTTATTTGTTGGTAAGAAAACTTCTAAAATTTTGTGCTTTTCGTGCGAAAGATCCTTAACATGTAGTTCATTTTTTAACCATGAGAATACTAAAATTTGGTTTGGTTTGTTGTCAATAGCCTCGTGTAAAATGGGTATTCCTTTTGATTCTAGATCAGCGGCAGAATGAACGGTTTGTGATTGACTACTTCCAGGAGGTGATGGGATTACCGGAAGTTCTAATTCTCGGAGTGGTCGTTTTGTTACGAGTTCAGAAAGAGTTACAGTAGCATCTGATGAATCTGATATACTAACTGGGCTAGTGGACAGTGTCCTCTCTGAATCTGATATAGTAATAGTCGATGAGTCGCGACGTTCAGGTTTGTCAGTTGATAGTCTTACGATTCGTTGAACAACGTCATCCATTTCGGACTGTAATTTACGTTCCTTTTTGTCTAGGTTTACCGCCATTGAGTTCCCGTCATCGTCAGAGTCTAAGGCGTTAATCTTAATTCTACTAAGGGCGTCAGCGTTAGTATTCTGTTTGCCGTTCTTATAAATGATCTCAAAGTCGAAGTCTTGTAATCGTAGTCGCCAACGCGTGAGTTTACTGTTCGGGTCTTTAAGAGAATTTAGCCAAGCTAAAGGACGGTGATCGGTGTATATATAGAACTTTCGGCCATATAGGTATGGTCGAAAATGTTTTGTAGCCCAGATAATAGCGAGAAGCTCTCGCTCTATGGTGCTATACCGTGTCTCTGTATCACTCAAGGTACGACTCGCGTAAGCAACCGGCTTATCACTACCAACCTGTCCTTGAGAGAGGACCGCTCCCAATGCTACATTCGATGCGTCTGTTGTCAGAATAAACGGTTTGTCATAGTCAGGATACTGTAAAAGTGGTGCATGAGTCAAGAGCTCTTTACATTTGTTGAATGCGTCAATATACTTTTGGTCGATTATAATTTTGTTGCGTTTTTTCAAGCATGCGGTCAATGGTTGCGTCAGTTTTGCAAAGTCAGGTATGAAGCGTCTGTAATAGCCAACGAGTCCTAAAAAGCTTTTAATTTCTGTCGTGGTTTTTGGTAGGGGAAAGTTCATTACGGCTTTAATTTTGTCGTCATTAGGTTTTAGTCCGTCTTTCGTTATGATGTGTCCGAGATATAATACTTCCTTTTGTAGGAATTCTGATTTGTCAAGCTGCACCTTAAGGTTTGTTTGTCTGAGTCGGTCAAAAACTAATCGTAGTTTTTGGATGTGCTCATCAAGGCTGGACGAGAAAATTATTACGTCATCAAGATATACCATACAGTGGAGACCCTGCAGGCCTCGAAGAACATTGTCCATGGTACGCTGGAAAGTAGCCGGAGCCGTTTTTAGACCAAAAGGCATCCTTAAAAATTCAAAATGTCCGTTAGCGCTAAAAGCGGTTTTCTGTCTGTCCTGTTCCTCTACCTCAATTTGGTGGTACCCACTAGCAAGGTCAATGGTACTAAAATATACGCTTTTACCTAGCTTGTCGAACAGGTCATTTATATTTGGTAAGGGATACTTATCGTCAACTGTAATATCGTTCAGGCGTCTATAGTCAATGACCATTCGGAACTTTTGTTCCCCAGATGCATCAGTTTTTTTTGGTACTAGGTGCACTGGAGCATTCCACGGAGAATGGGATTCCTGTACTATATTGTCTTGTAACATTTTCTGTACTTGTCTATTTATTTCGTCTGCTTGTGTAGGAGCCTGTCGGTAAGGTTTCACATAGATTGGGTCTTCATTTTTAGTTCGTATTCTATGTTTAACCTGGTTGGTAAATGTCAAAGGTGTCTGGTCGCAATAAAATATGTCTTTGTATTCTCTACATAATCTATAAATTTTTTCGCGTTCTTCGTCATTAGTATGGTCCAATCTGAGTTTATTTAAATTTTCAATCAGTAATCTGCCAGTCTGTATGTCCGTCATATTTGTGTTAAAATTAAGGTCGCTTTCGGTACTTGAGTGATTTGTCACTTGCAATGGTTGCTTTACTGAGAGGGTAACTCTTTCCTCAGAAGCGTTTTGAATAACTGTAGTAGCATATCCATTATTACAGTTTACGAGTGCACTCGGCATACGTACACCGGGGCCAAATTCTCTATAGTCAATTATAGCTAATCCTGAATGTTGGTCTGTAGGTAGTCTAACTCGGTGTTCAGTTCTCGGTTCAAGTTCAATTTCATAGTCCAAATTTTTATTTATAATTGGAATGGATGTGGTTTTGGTTTTTAAGACCAATTGTTTAAGATCAATTACTGCTTCCAATTGCTTTAACAAATCATTTCCAATTAAACCGTCATAGCGAGAGTCAACGTTATACAAATAAAATTTGTGGTAATCGTTACTATGGAATATTGGTAGAAGAGGAATTTCAATAACTTCACTATGTCTACTAGATGCGTGGGTGCTGACTACTTGAAAGGGTTCATGTTTAATGTTGTTACAAAAGAATCGGTATGCCTTTTGAGGGCTTAGGAACGATCTAGTGCTGCCTGTGTCAATCATCATTTTCGCATCTATTTCCGGTATGTAAATGTGAGGTAATTTAAGTGTGGGATCACAATTCAACTCTATAGTTTCTTGTCTTTTATAGAGGCCGGTATGGGAAAATTTTCAGCCGTCTGTTCATGAGGTATACAGTCAGTCTGTGAGGTCTCATAAGACGTATCGTTGTTATACTGCTCATAGTCAGTGACGTCAGTGTAACTATATTGTCCGTACATGTCATATTCTAAGTCATGGTCATAGTTGTCGTAGTACTGTTCGTCGTCATGTTCAATTAGCTCGTTAAGTTTAAAACCTTCGCGTGGCGTTTGAGGGATCGTTCTCATAGTCACGTCGGAAGCTTGAAAACGTGGCGGTTGAACTTGGGGCGGTTTGTACCCGAATTGTTGGGGTGTCATCCCTGCATTAAGATTTGGTTTAAAACCTGATTGCTGTGGTTGATTATTACCGAACTGCGGGCGATAACCCAACTGTGGTCTGTATCCTAATAGTGGTGGACGATATCCGAATTGAGGTGGTCGGTAACCTAACTGAGGTGGGCGGTAACCGAATGGCATCGGACGGTACCCGAGCTGAGGGCGGCTGCCGAAATATTGCGGCTGACCTTGAGGCATAATTAACTGTGCAGGTTGATTTCCGAAATTAAATTTCTGCGTTTCATTGTTTGGAAACGGGGCCGGAAACTTAAAGCCTGTCGGTTGCGAATTCGCACCGAATTTGAAACCAATGCCGGGATTTTGTGTTGAAAACGGTTTTGGTACAAAACTGCTACTATTACTACCGTGCATACGTTTCCTCATGTTATATTGGTCGTGGAAGTTTACTTCCTCAAGAACAACACTAAGAGCAGCTTCCAAAGTTGCAGGCGATTTTAGTCGCACTATGCGCACCATATCTTCAGGTAAATTATATAAGAACACATTTAGAGACGTATTATTATATATAGAAGCTTTCGCAAGCTTCAAATCATCACCTTCTAACATATTAACTTTCGAGATTAATAATGACCGAACACTTTGTATGCGGTTACAAAAGTCTAAGTAATTTTCACCGGGTTTAATTTTCATGGATTCTAGTTCGATACTTATACATTGTTCACTACGCGGATCTCCAAAATGTTGCTTTAATAACACTTTTAAGGCACTCCAAGTCACAACATCCTCACGTTCCGATAATAAAGAGGCAGCTTTATCATTAAGGCGACTTGTTACAGATTGGTACACATATAAATCCTGAGCATCATTACCTCTATACCTGCTTATTACATATTCACATTTTCTAATAAAGAGGTTTAATTGTCCCTTGTCTCCTCCATACATGGGAATAAGGCTTAACATCTCGCGAGGGATCGGCACAATAGTTTCGTCTTGAGACATCTTTGCGAATAGAGTAATGAGCAGATCAGATAGTACACACAATTAAAATGACACAAAAATATTTAACACACAAAATAAACAGTAAAACAATATAACAAGCACACATAAAATCAGTCAATCGAAGAAAAACACTTTTAAGAAAATTTGTAAAAGTTGTAAAAATGTATGAAAACTTGATATATTTTTAATTGCTAAAATTACGTTTATATTACTTAATTACAATACCTGATCAATTTAGAGACCGGCAATTATGATTCTACTTGAACCTTTGTTTTATTTAATTTAAATAATTAATCGTCTAAACTGTCTCTACAGTTCTTAGCTCTATTTTTTATTCTTATCGCTTATAATGGCACACTGAATAGAATTTTATATTGAGT
This sequence comes from Plagodis dolabraria, assembly GCA_963854805.1. NCBI lineage: Eukaryota > Metazoa > Arthropoda > Insecta > Lepidoptera > Geometridae > Plagodis > Plagodis dolabraria. The sequence continues at coordinate 40,744,110 of OY978440.1, forward strand.
CACCAGATACGTTATAATGAGCAAAGTCTTATCTCAAACATAACAAATAAAAAGTAGGGGAGGTTTTTGGAAAGGATGGCGAAAAGTTTGACTCACCAACCGACCGCTCCCATACTGCGTGTCCCGTAGTTGACGAATTTGTTTGGTTCGAGGATTCACTCTGGATCTGCGCAGCGTATTCGCGAACAAGTAAATTTGGATACCCGAAACTCACGAAAACTAGCACAGCTATAAACGAGTAAATCCGATCCGGCTGCGCCAGTCAAATTTGGGGAGCACTCTAAAGGTTTTTTAAAAACTAATATTAAAAATACGTGTTGCCGATACTGAGGCTTTAATTATAATGAATTAATAAAATGAACAAAAGGCTTAATGTTAACTTAGATAGACATGGTGGTCTTAGCAGAAGTCTTACTCAGCATTCGCAAGAAATGCATCGATGTTTGCTGAATAAGCCCCCTCTAGTCTAAGGCTGAAGGGCGAGGGGGATGCATAACTAGTATGTTCAATAAAAATGCGTGTTGTTATTTTGATTGCAAAAATCAAAACAACACACCGTCCGTTCGTCACTGCGCTGCGCTGCGGCACAGTCGCGATTGTCTCATGCCGAGATCGAAGCGCGTAGGTATAGCTCGCGTTTCATCCGTTTGTATGAAGTCGAAATACTGTATAGATAATATTACTGTATCAGCCGGATAGTCCACTGCTGAACACAGCCTCCCCTATTAAGGGGGTATTTGCCATAATCCCCACGCTTGGCAGGCAGCTTGGGGATTGCAGTGCAAGATAGCAACTCTTAAGAAGGCGCTTGTGCCCACCTTCCAGTGTGTTTCCCTAAGTCGCCTCTTACGACACCCACGGGAAGAAATGGGGAGGTGCAATTCTAACCCGGCACTACTGTGGTAGTAGCTTGAGTAAATAGATCATCGTAATTTTCCTCGTAACGACAGCTTATGTTTACCTTAAAGCTAGACAGCCGTTGATTTCATCTGCAGCAGAGACAGCCCGCCCTTCTTACTACTAAAGCCGGATTGCACCAAGCTCGACTATCGTTGCATCTGCGAAAGGCATTCTAACTTCAACTTTATCCCAATGGAATAATTGCCTTAACGAACGATTTGACGTATTGCAAAGATGGTGCAACTAATGCTTTGATATCCTGCCCGCCTATGAGTATCAATTTGTTCACAAGCCCGGAGTCAATGCTTACGGTATAAAATCGCGAGTTCAGTTTGTTTGTTGTTATTACCTTCAGTTTGGGTATTAATAAGCGTAAATATTGTTTACCACGATAAGTCATTTTAACCCTTCGGCATCACACGCACATATATTCGGGAATTGATTCATGAAATTCAATTGTTATCATTATCTATGATACGCAATGATTACCTAAATCAAAAAGCCGTTGAATGAGAACATTATAATAAAATATAGAAGTAGAACGAATATAAACTATAAAGAAATAAATAATGCATATATAAAAGGTTTCTTAAATAATGCTTTTCGCTCGTAGCGAAGTTTGCTTAGCCATTCTGAATCGATCAGCAAAGTTGAGCAACGTCCACCGCGGTCATAACTTGGATGGGTGACCGCTGGTGACATTACTACTGAGCGCTTCCGTGCTTCGGAGGGCACGTTAAGCCGTCGGTCCTGGTTGTTGTCTTAGGATGGCAGTCGTTACAGCATAGTGGTAGGGCAATTTGCAAATGCCCATCCTCAAGTTGAAAATCTGTCGCCAAGCACCTAACGGTGTGTTCCGGCAGCTGTCCTTGAGAGCAAGTAATTCTAGGTTAGCCTGAACAACATCTTCGACCACATCATCACTTACCATCAGTTGAGATAGTGGTCAAAGGCTAACCTACCAAGCATAAAAAAAAACTAGACTCATTAAAGTTACTATATAAATTTCATTACAAAATCTTCAGAGATTCGTAAGGACATTTCATATACAAGCATAGCACAAACTAGACACTTTAGAAAGATGTTCAGATGCAGCTCCATACAATGACATATGCAACAACTTATAAATATTTATTAATACTTACTTATATCTACACAAACTACGTTTTTTTTAAAATGATTGCGACGTCACATGTACGAGGCCCACCCGATGTTAAGCGGTTTAACCTCTGCCTATAACAGATGTATATTTCGGCATGTGACTGCCCCCGTCACACTGAGGCATATTTGTAGTTGTTAAGTCTCATGTGCCAGAAATTTTTATGGAGTGCTATTAGAACGTGATAAAAATGTTACGTACTTTGACCGATGTTTAACCACAATACTTTATTCCGCTTACATAATTACTCTAGCTCCAAACGTTCGCAATCTAGGGAGCTTCTAGTTAGAGAGCATTGACAATCCTTTTTTTGTCATTCTCTCGTACGCGCCACGTCGTTACGAACCCACGGAGCAATCAGCTTTGAAAACCTTTCCATATTTCCCCCTCACTAGTTAGAAATCTGAAAAATGTTGTTCCTCTAAAAACTAGTTTAGCGTGTAGCAACAGATTTCAAAATGTCGAGTTCCTATATGACGTAAAACTTTTAAGTTGCAATTGAATATTCTGTATGGTACAACTTAGAAAACGTTTTATCCATAAAAACAAACCTATATTTTTGAAGCAACGATCCCCATCGCTTGAGCTTCACCGCGTGGTGGAAGGGCATTTTGCGAATCGCCTGGCTAGCTACCACCCTCGAGTAGAACATTTGTCGCCAATTTTACTTTTGTATGGGACAAAAGTAAAATTACAGGCACATGAGACTTAACAATTGTAAGTCTAAGGGTGACGGGCGCAGTGCAATTTTTCACTTGTGGCGAAATGGATCTGTTACAGGCAGAGGTTACTTCGCTTAACGTCCTGTGGGCTTCGTGCTTGTATCGTCACATCAAAATACCTATACATGTTTAAATCCTAACCACAGCGGATGAGACATGAGGCGATGAAGGAAAAAAATACCAGAAGCTGGGCAGTAGCGCCTTCTGAAGAACTGACATCTCATACTACGATCCCCAAGAAGTTTTCCGTGAGTGGAGTCTATGGGAAGCCCCGATCACGGGGAAGTCTTTGTTGAACGATGGGCGTCTTATGCTTGTTAATGATGACTTCACACCGCATAGTGTCAGGGAATTTAGCGAACACCCGCCTGACTAGCTACCACTCTTTAAATAGATTGCCGCCAAGCACCGAGTAAGTTTCGAAAGACTAGCCTTCAAAGAAAAAAAAGTACAGAAGTACTATGTAGTGCAGAAAGTATTTTAATGTGTTTGAGGTAAGAGTATTGCAAGGCTTAGGTATAGGCAAGGGTTTATATTGCTTATTGCCCGAACCACAGGCAAGGGCTTATACTAAATAAAACCAACATTGAACTAATCATCGCAGCACAAGTGGCAATCGAATATTGCTGCGAATCGAATAATACTCATAAATAAATTTCACGAAATAAAAGAAAAGGAAAAATAATATCACCACATAAATATAAGAAGAGGTTTTTCATTTATCCTGTATATTTTACGTAGAGAGTAAATACTCTAAGGTATCCTTAGAAAAATTAATGACACCAACAATCTAATCAGTATATTACAGTACAGTATATTACTTTCGCATTTATACTATTAATATTATAAATGCGAAAGTAACTCTGTCTGTCTGTCTGTTACGCTTTCACGCCAAAACTACTGGACCGATTTAAATAAAATTTGGTATGGAAATAGTTTGAGACCCGGGAAAAAACATAGGATAGTTTTTATCCAACTGCGCAAAAAGAGGTTAATGTTTTTGCGCGATAACCGACATACGCGTGGGCGGAGCCGCGCCCGGAAAGTTAGTATCATATATTTTGAAAATATTTTAGGTAACCATTCAATTCATACACCTATTAGAAAAACACTTAACAATATATCAATATATCTTGTGACAATTACATATAATATTCCTTAGACAAGCCGAAGTACTCCGGTTGGGCTACTTGATGTATATAACATACATCAAGTAGCCCAACCGGAGGAATTATCGTTGACTTTCGCTTCTCCACGAAGCATCATTAGGACGATTTGTGCACGATCAAAAACAAATATTTAATCTCCTTGGAATCAATTGGTTGCCAATGACAAAAACTATGGAAAGGCACGTATGAAAAAACAACTACATTTAGATACAGATGCTGCCATTGCAATAGAGATGTTCTTAATTGAAAATATAATTTTTAATCTTTCTCTACACGTTACGTAACGCTCGGACCTCGGATACTGAATGAGCTCGTCGACAGATGTTTCTAGACGAACTCAGATTGCTAGTACATGGATATACTGAAAAACGCTCAACGTGCCGCCGCGCCGTGAATACATAATTATGAGGGCTTGTTATTACGCTTGTTGGTCTTTAGATATTCGTACGTTATTTTACTGCTTCGTTAATTTCGTGCATGAAATTCAGATTGCGAAACTCTGTGTGACCCTTTAAGCAAATAATTTATATACTACTGCGGTAGATGCAAATTTCGAAATGAAATGAAATGAAATTTTATTAGCTTGTGGTCCTAGGTTACAGGTTGTTGAAATATAAAAAGAAGTATCACTAGCTTCCGCTTCAAAGCATACAAGCGTGAGAGTGAAGAATTATTTTATAATATAATCGAGACACAATAATAAATTTTATCAAATAAAAAAAAATGTTTACCAATTTAATGCACATTATATGTATTGCTAACTTACTTAATATTTTTATCATTTAAAAATTCGTCTATTGTATAGTAAGCCTTGGTCATTAAAAAATCTGAAAGATTCCTTTTAAAAGTGTGTTGATCGTTAGTATCAAGTAATGAGATAGGTATTTTGTTAAAAACAATTGGTGCTATACGAAATATGCTTTTTTTTAATAATGCAGTTTTTATTCTTGTGCCTAATTGGCGTAGATTTTTTTCACGTCTGCTGCCAGGATTATTTTTTTCAAAGAGATGTGTATTAATCTTTACAAAAACAGCAGTTTCAAAGATATAGAGGCATGGCAAGGTAAGTAGTTTTAGCTTGATGAAATATTGTTTGCATGAATCGGTTTTCTGTAGATTACACATGGCTCTTCGCGTTAAAACAAACATTTCTAATCAGCACCGTTGCACTCAGTGCCCTACTCGTAGTTGAATTAGAAGCATGATCGATGCATTGTCAGATAGTTAATATTACAGTTTGAGGATTGAATTTAGAATTATTTTTGTTAACTTGAGCATGTGACCAAGTATTGGAACAATTGGCTCCCACCTATTAGGAGCATTATATAAACTAAACATTTTTAAATCCAACCTGAAAATATACCTTATGTGCGAACAAATAAAACACGGGGACATAGATATAGACATGTCTTTTTATTGTTTGTTACCATACCGCTGATTAACATATTGGCTTAATGTTTGTACATAATACCAAAATTAAAAAACCGATCCGAAACCGATGAGAAACCGATCTTAGATTAAAAACCACTTTCATTAAAAAATACGTTTTTTATTATTATTATTTTATATTTATTTAAATTATATAAATTTAATAAGGTTCACTTACAATGAGATGCAATTATTATTTAACTTAAAAACAATTAATGCAGTTATGTTTTCATAATATGTGTTGTTGCTTGTCCAAAGGTCTTACGAGATATTATCAAATATATTTTTTTAAGTAAACTTTTTTATAAAAGTATTTGACAGTCTTTGTGATTTTTAGGTTACTAAGTTATAAAACTTGCTTCTTTATACAATATGTTTTGATTGCAATACATTTTGGTATCTGGAGCTCTTGTCCTTAATTTGTTCGAGTTTCTTCATTTTATAGGTATATACTTAAGTGTTTATATTTACAGTTTGGTATTAAAGGTTTATTATTGATATTTTATTATAATACAGTTTTCCTCGTAACGATACGCCCAGATCAGTTCATCTGAAATATAGTTTATCGAGTTGGATGTTTATGACACTCGGAATTATCCTGAGATGAGTTCAATTTGACACATCATAAGCTATATAAGTAAAAGTTTTCTGATTGGATATATTTGTAGTTATTAGCTATGTTATAAACGTTTAAAAACAATGGGCTCGAGTTTCTTGCCCGTTCTTCTCACAGTGGCTCTTTAACACTTCTTAGCTGTATATAGTTGTAGAATATTTATAATACTTCAATATTAAAATTTTTATTTGTCCTTCACATGAGCATCAAAATCTATAAATACTTTTGACTTTGACTCTCTTGGAAATGAGTTGTGGCATTCTGCTCATTCGGTTCACATTTTCCTGTCGTCGCCTTCTATGACGTCTATTAGAAGTATATAAAACACCCTTTATATGATGTCAGTGCAGGACATACCACCCCTAAGAAAAAGGAACAGTATTAATCCGGTAACTCTACGTCAGAGACTAGTAATGTGGTGAAAAAACTTCGTCTGCAGATTGAGCTAGAAAATATCATGCGTAGCATTTCTTGCTATTATACTATTAGTATAGTATCTGCTACATATACTTACATTAATTTAATAAGGTAAACAAAACATGCAAAACTAATCGTGTACCTAAGGAATTTATACAGTACAAAACCCAATAGATGGCGCTGTTCACCCTTAAAACATGCAAGCGTTGCATTCGCGACGCCGATGCTTCAGGCGGAGCTTTTCGATTTACGGTATCCGCATGCAAAAGTCTTATAGAAGTTTTTAGAAAGGACCAGCATTCTGTTTTCGGAATGCAGCCTTTGTTAATTCTAACAGAATGCTGAAAAAGAAAATTCTTGCGATCAGTTGTTAGATGATGACTTCCGGTTTATTATGTACTGATTGAGTGCCGGCAAAGGCCGGTGGCAGTTCACATTTTAAATAAAGATACAATAAGTCTATTAAATCCAAGCATATCAACAGGTAAAATTTTAAGAGAGTAGGCAATTGGGCTAGATAAACAGTACAATGGACGTATAAGTAATTATAGCATGACACATTCCATAAAATATTTTAGAGTGATCCAATACCTGAGAAGGTGATAAAAAAATAAAGTTTTCAATACACTTGTTCGTAAGAGTTCTACTACGTTGCCGGAACAAACATTAGGTCCTTGGTGACAGATTTTCTACCTGAGGGTGGAAGCTAGCCAGGCGAGACGTACAAAAATGACGTACCAATATGCGAATATATATTTTAATAGCTTTTGCCCTCGGCTACGCTCGCGTTAAGAAGCAAGCGATATAATCCGCTAGATATATTACATATTACGCTAGATATATTAGATATGCACTATGCACAAAAATAGTTAATTCAAAGTTCTCTCCAAAATAACGCGCTAGCATACAGAAATTCGTATATTTTAAACTGAAAAGTTACTAATCTTATATAGCCTGCATCTCATCTCATCAAAATCCTTTCTTATGGGATGCCTACGTCATAGTAGCTTTATGCATGCAAAGTCTCAGCAAGATTGGTTTAAAATTGACAAAGTTTTATACAAACTTTCATCGCCTATTTTATCCCTTAGGGGGTAGAATTAATCAAAATCCTTTCTTAATGGATGCCTACGTCATAACATGGATCTGCATGCCAAATTTCAGCCCGATCCGTCCAGTGGTTTGGGCTGTGCGTTGATAGATCACTATGTCAGTCAGTCAGTCACCTTTGAGTTATATATATTTAGATATATTTATTATTCCACAGTTTCCAGATTTATTTACTTATTTATTTTTTATTTTATGGATGACCAACAGCTTGGACAAACTTCTTATAGATAAACAAATAGAGACATAAAGCCAATTATAGGTCATCACGCATAGCAAAATTATTAACATTTTTATCGGTGGTTAAGCATTGTATGATGTGTTTTGGACTGCCGTGCCGCATGTCCCTGGTTCGATCCCCACCGCCGGCATGAGTTGCACCGCATGGTGGATGGGCATTTTACGAATGCTCGCCTGGCTAGCTAACACCCTTAAGTTCAAAATCCGTCGCCAAGCACCTAACTGTGTGTTCCGGCAGCCGTCCTTGAGATCCAGAATATTAATTACAGGCACATGATACTTAACAACTGTATGTCTCAATGTGACGGGCGCAGTGCTATTCGTCACATGACGAAATAAAATAAAAAAACCTCACGTTGAATGTCGTAAAGGTGATTTTTAACCATCAAATACTGAAAATGCCAATAACCAGCTGCCGATCTGAAATATATCCCTTACTGAACGAAAATAGGATTAGCCTTATGTAAATACATATAGCAAAAATAAGATTAAATTAAACAACCGATTTTTTGATTATCTCTATTTTGCGCGCATTTTGGAGTGAGAAATTGATTTTGCCGCCACGTCGCAACGCACGGAGAAATGAACCATATTTCAACGAGCTGCATAACTGTGGATAGTTTTATTCTCGCATTCGATGACTACGACCTGCTATTTTTACCTATTTCTCATTATACTAGCTGCTTAAATCAACGCATTGAATATTATTAATTATAATTTATGCCACCTGAATGTACTAACAATTAATACCAAACGGGCTGGGTCGATGCGGTAAACTAACCGAGGTATAGTCTATCCCTATTATTCTCTTCTCGTACTATGGCGTTAGAATATTGAACAGTTCCGGTCTGTTGGTTATCAATTATTGTAGTTAGATTCGAGTCCATTGCCGTTTGAGCCACAAAGGTATTACACGATAGACACATGTGAATAGAGATGTGTCTATGCACAGATAAACACCCTATTACGTAATCTGGCCTTCGATGAACACAGTAAATACGATATATGAACGTCAGTTTATGACCAACTCGTTCACAAGAGCCAATAATCCCTGCTATTACGAGTTGGACTCGTCCAGCTAAGGTTTTATACTTAAACACAATTTACTAAATAATCTTATTTTTTCGTTGAAAATAGAGCAATAACAAATACGGTTCTTTTATTATATGTTATACAAGGGTCGAAAGAAATCAATTCCCATACGAGGTATGTATTTAGATTCACTTTTCATTTCAAATACAAGAAAAGTAAATTGTTCTAAAATATTTATTAATAATATTAACATAAGGTTGTAGTGCCTGTAGTTTGGAAATGTTTAGTATGTAATTTTACAGCACATTTCTGGTGAAAGTTATTGCCACGTCAAGTCGCGTCGGTACGCGTGCTAATATGATCCTTATTTCAACAGAGGTTGGTTTGATTTTCATACTTGCTGGTAAGGAGATGCTTTAGCAACTATTAAGCCCTTAAGATTGCCTCTTATAATAATTACTCGTCAAATAAGACTTACATACTAGAGATATTTCCTTGATAAATTTAGTTGACAATGGACCTATATTATATCTGACATAAAGGGAAGATATTTTTATTCTAGCGTAGGTGTACATTTTATGATCTGGTTGAAGTATTGTTAAGAATGCATATTTCTGCAGAATTCATAGGAAATCCGGAGTTCAGCACCATACATTTCTTTACAATTGCGCTTCTAAGTTCTCTCTGCAAGGGCATCAAAGTAATAGGTTTTTCCCATTACATCTAATATTAGACGTAACCAATTTTTCTCTTTAAAAATATATATTTTACGCGTACATATGATTTTAATTGAAATGTTAGGTAGCGCTTTGGCTTGTCAGGTGTGGTTGTAATAGTTAGTTTAACACAGTAGTATAATAATAATAAATAGGTAAAATTAATACCTTTTATCTTGGTTTATTTGTGTCTGAGGGTAGCAAAATATTGAAACAGCTCTCATGATTGAATTGAAATATATAATTTAATGTGAATGGAAAAGACTCGAAAATCGATTACATCTAATACAAATGTCATGAATACAAAAAAAAACAATACAGTACTTTAGGCAAGTAATTAGTGATTAGATACAGAAAAAGATCACAATTTGTTAAATTAACATATATATTCCAATATTCTTGCAATGCCGGGGTGGCCTAGTATATCCTAGCAGCCTACCCCTATTAAACAATTTATTTCAGTAATATTATAAAGGTGAAAGTTGGTGAATATGTTTGTATGTTTGTTACTTCTTCACGCTCAAACAGCTGGACCAATTTTGATGAAATTTGGTATAGAGGTAGACGAGACGCTGGCTATTCATATGATACTTTTCATCATCATCACACACCACCACGCGGGTGAAACCGCGGGGCGTAACTTTTTATTAATATTAATACAAAATAATGTCAACTGCCTGAAATCAATAAAATTACAACACAAATACAGAAGAATAATTTAATATCGCTAACGTTACCCTACTCATTGCTATTTCGTACTTTGGCAGTATTTTTAACTATTGGCCAGTTAGTACCGCAGAAACGATGTTTGACCACTTGTCAAACGAAAAGTCTAAATCAGTGTTGGTGTCACGGAGTGCTATGTGATGGAGTAGGGGCCGAACTAGAGGAGACATCGCTCGTACTGTCACGTGACCTGTGTCAGGAATCAGGATAGAAAAGATTGTGTTCCCGTCAGAGACCGCGCCTATTTAACCTCGATTTCATCAGGGATGATCAGCACACAATAGGTAGTGAAAAAGTAGGCAGTGAAATCGCGGTCTAATTTAGTTCTACATTCAGTCAAAAAATATCGGAAGTAGATGATTTTTATGATTCACATTTTTTTTTTGTATTGTTTTCCAGTTTGGCGCGGGGTTTGAGTTGCATTTGTTATTTAGATTAAATACAGTGCTATTTTTATTTATATCGTATCTAGTGTGTATTTCGAGTTTCTCACAAGACCATCATTGTTTACCAAAAACTCAATAAATACCTTGTTTAATCCGCAAACGACTAACTCCTACAACATTTGGTATCGTAAAAATAATACTAGTTATTTTACTCAGTAAATTCAACTTTATTAAACCGTTGACCAATGAAAGACAAATTTCAAAAAATCTTACAAACAGTATGGTGTACTCAGTGAGAATCTTGCTTGCATGTTTTAGCACCGATCAACGTCATCTAGTGGAACTGATCGTAACAATCGATTTGACAGCTGTGACGTAGATTCTTTAGTTTTACCTGAGTTCCCTAGAGGGCGCACAAAGGCACAGATGGGCTTATTAAATGAACACAAACAATATTCGACATTCCGCCCACCAAGAACTATGTTCTTTATCTGATCAATTTAATATTGAACAAAAAATAGAAAAATAAAACAACAAACTATATCATTCGAAAAAGAAATGAAAATACCCTGAATCGTTTACAGTTCACCGATAGCTAATCCGCCCACCGTACTATATAACGCAAATTCAAACGGAAACAAAATCTTAAGCTTACAACAAAAAAGTTTAATCACGGTGGTAGGGCAAAATTAAGCTTTACCGCAATAAAAGAAAAAACAGTGTTATATACTAAATGATAAAATTAATACATTCTTTATGATACATTTTGAGTATCACAATCATTCCTTGGTAAAAAACATAATTTGCTACATGCGCGTTTACAATAACCATTTTTCGTTTTAATTGTTACTACACGAACAATTTTGTCTTGACCTGGATGAGTATCTACAATTTTGCCTAAGAGCCATTTAGCAGGTGGTAAATTTAGATCTTTTATTATTACTACATCATTGATTAGTGGCTCTTTCTGCTGAGTTGTCCATTTATATCTATTGTTTAACGTGACAAGATATTCAGCACTCCAACGTTTCCAAAAATCGTTTACCATTTTAGTTGTTAATCTCCATCTATCCAATAAACTAATATTAGTATTACAAGGCTCATCTGCGACATTTAATAACGGTTCTCCTATAAGGAAATGGCCGGGTGTCAGTGGAAGAGGGTCGTTAGGATCGTCACTTAAAACGGTTAATGGACGAGAATTAACACATGCTTCCACTTGTACTAGTACTGTTGATAATTCTTCGTATGTGAGTGTACTCTCGCCAATCACTTTCCTTAGATGAACTTTGACTTGACGCACACCTGCTTCCCACAATCCACCAAAATTTGGTGACTGGGGCGGGATGAAGTGCCAATTGGTTGCTTCCAATGTCAATAGTTGTTTAATTTCATCTGGGATTGCCGATTTGGCACTATTGAACATTTCGCGTAATTGTTTGTCAGCTCCGGTAAAATTAGTACCGTTATCACTATAAATATCTTGGCAGTGACCTCTTCTTGCAGTCATACGTTTGAATGCTGCAATGAATCCTTTAGAAGTAAGATCAGTCACGACTTCTATATGGATTGCACGCGTGACCATGCAGACAAACAAACAAATGTAGCCTTTAAAAGATTTAGCTCCACGACCTGGCGAAAACCTAATATTTATCGGTCCAGCGTAATCTACTCCTGTCGACTTGAACGGTCTGCTTGGTTTTAACCTGACTGCTGGAATTTGACCCATAAAAGGATTTTTACTCGATCTAGACTGTCTTATACAAGTAACACATTTCCTAAAGTGTTTTTTAACTAATTCACGTGCTCGTAAAATCCAAAACTTTCCTCTTAGATGATTTAACATTAATTGTGGGCCCCCGTGCATAGTTTTGATGTGAGCATCTGCTATTAAAAGAGTAGGAAGGTGATTCTTACTAGGCATAATAATAGGATGTCGCTTGTTATAGCTTGCATCAGATAATTCAGTACGTCCTTTAACTCTTAGTATACCATCTTGATCAAAGATGGGACAAAGAGGACGAAGCGCACTTTTTTGAGCAACGGAGCCTTTAGTCTTTAAGTGTTTTAAATCTTCTTCAAACTCTTTCTCTTGAACTTCTTTGATGCATTTCTGTAATGTTTGATTCATCTCTTCCGTATTTACAAATTTTTCAAATTTAATCCTCTCAACTTTTGGTAATTTAAAATTTAAAGTTCTTCTGCAATATGATAGCACTTTAAGCATTTTTGTTAACGATGAAAATCTTTCCCATAATGATTCTTCTGGTTTGTGGTTCACAGTACATAATGATTTGGTTTTTTCTTCTTCATGAGTATCATTCATATCTGTCAAATCCTTCTTCACAAACAATTCTTTCAGGCTTGTTGGTCCATGCCACCACAGTGTATGCTTTGCAAGTTCATTAGGCTTTAAACCGCGAGAAGCGCAATCTACGGGGTTCATTTTGCTTGTTATATGTCAGCATTGGCTATATTCCATAATTGTGAGGATCTCTGAAACACGGTTACTAACAAATGTGGTCCATCTACAGGCTGGGCCTTTTAACCATGCTAAAACTACAGTTGAGTCTGTCCATGCAAACATATTAGCTTTGGGAATGGCCATGACTTCACCAATTTCATTTAGTAGTTTAGCAGCTAGGGCAGCTCCACAAAGCTCTAACCTTGGTATGGACATTTCCTTTTCTATGGGAGCGACTTTTGTTTTAGCTGACAGCAAGTTCACAGTTACTTCATTATTTTCGTCAATTGTTCGAAGATACACGCATGCTGAAAATGCTGAGCTTGATGCATCTGAGAATGCATGCAGTTCTATCTTAAATCCTGGAGATACATGAAGCCACCTAGGTATATTGATGGTTTTGATTTGATTCAATTCCTGTCTGTATTTACTCCATTCTTTTTCTAAATCGTTTCCTAATTCATCATCCCATTCGAGACCGGATTTCCATAGCCGCTGTATGAATAATTTTGCAATGACCACAACAGGAGCAATCCATCCCATAGGGTCGTACAGGCGCGCTATATCAGAAAGTACTTGCCGCTTTGTAAATTTCCCTTTGACTTCAGGCAAATTTATTGCATATTCAAAATTATCCATCTCTTTGTTCCAGCATATACCCAAAACTTTTGTCGTATTATCTTGTTTAATAATAACCGATTTGCTTACTTGGTGTTCTTTGATATCTATATGGTCCAATAATTGGTCACTATTACTACTCCATTTTTGAAGTTCAAATCCACCAGACGTCATCAATTTTCGTAGCTCTTCGTATATCTGTATCGCTTCACTTTCTGTGTCACATCCTGTCATGAGATCGTCAACATAATAATCAGTTTTAGTTATTTCTGCAGCTAACGGATATGTTCTCTGTTCATCTTCCGCTAACCTTTGAATAGTTTTAACTGCAAGATAAGGCGCGCAAGCTGTTCCGAAAGTCAAAGTCAGAAGATTGTAGTGCTCTACAGGTTTGTCAGAGTGTGAACGCCACAAGATTCTCTGATAATCTATGTCTTCATCGGCAACTCTAACCTGCCTATACATCTTGACGAGATCTGCTATAATACAAATTTTGTGAGTACGCCATCGCATTAACAAATGTCTTAAATCTTGTTGGAGTTTGGGACCTACTAAGAGATCATCATTGAGAGATGCACCGTTGACCCCTTTACATGATCTGTCGAATACAACACGAACCTTTGTTGTTTCTTTATCGTCGCGAACGACCGCATGATGAGGAAGATACACTGCTTTCGGATTATCAATGTTCTCCTGCTTTACCAGTTTCATGTGATCTAGAGTTGTGTATTCTTCTAGAACAGTTCTATAGTCACCATATAGCTTTGGCATTTTTTGTAATCTGGTTTCTAAATATTTCAGTCGTTTCATCGCTATATCCTTATGATTGCCATATTGACAATCAGGATTGTCATTCTTGAATGGTAATCTGACGACATATCGTCCATCTTTTGCTCGTATTGTAGTTGAATCGAACAATTCTTCACACTTTTGTTCGTCTAACGTCATTTTCTTTTTTATGGATGCTGGTTCATTTTCAATCTCCCAAAATTGTTTGAGCAAGTCATCTACTCTGGCTTGTATGTGCATACTTATCACGCTCGAAGAAGCCTTTTGAGATAACCTACCTGAAATTATCCATCCAAGGATTGTGTTCTGCGCTAATAGATGTCCTTGGGGATGTTTCATTACTCCACTGAGTAGTATATCACTGTACACTTCAGCTCCAAGCAAAATGTCTATTTTGCCTGGTGATGTGAATGTTGGGTCTGCTAATGGGATCTCGCTCAATGCTATCCACTGAGGCGACGACACGGTGGTTGTTGGAAGCATTGACGTGAGTGAGCTCAATACGTAAGCATTGATATAAATCGAATTGTTAGGGTTGTGGGTTGACTCAACATGAAAAGACACCATGTGTTTGATTTTGGTTTGACCCTCGCCTAAACCTGACACCCAACCATTTATTGGTACACGTTTAAGCCCTAGCAATTGCACTGTAGCCTCTGTCACAAATGAAGCTTGTGAGCCCTGATCTAACAAAGCTCTGAGTAAGTATTTGTTGCCGTTCCTCGAATCTGCCTTGATTACTGCTGTCGCGAGTAAGACATTGTAACTTTGATTATCATGATCATCTTTTGAAAAATTCGCTACAATGTGTGTATCTGAGGAGGTTGATACTGCTTTCTTATCTAAACCTTGCTGTTGAGAATTTTCTTTCTCAATTGATGTGGTCTTGGTTAATGCTGTTGAAGTAGCATTTGCAGGTTCATCTCTAGTGAAGTGTAGTAGAGTGTGATGGCGTTTGCCACATTTTCTGCAGTTCGTAGTTTGTCTACAAGATTTTATTCCATGGGTTGATCCAAGACAATTGTAACAAAGTCGTTTCTCTTGCGCGAAGTCATATCTTTGTTGAACTGTTTTTTGACCGAATTGTTTACAGTGACATATATGATGAGTACCATTGCAGCATGAACAAGTAACACCCTGTGACTTTTTCTCGTCATTGACAGCAGAGTGAAACGATTTCGTCTTCACCGCTGGTTTAAAAGCTGGATGTAAGGCTTTATTGCTTACTTTACTACCTTCAATCATCTCCAGGCTTCTGAACCTGGATTCTAAAAACTCCACAAGCTGCGTCCATGTTGGCAATTCGTCAGACATCAAACTTATTTGATTCTCCCATTGTTTGTGAGACTCTAGATCTAGCTTTGAGACAACTACATAGACAATTATAGCGTCCCACGTATCTGTGCTTATTCCAATGTTGTTCAGAGATTTCAAACACGATGCGGTGGTATCTAATAATGATTTCAAAGCTGTAGCTGATTCTACTGGAAGTGACTTCTGCGCAAATAAAGTCTGCATTATACTATTGCAGTTGTATTTCTTATTATTGTATCTCTTTACAAGTTGAGCCCATGCCTCCGTATAATTGGATTCTGTAGTTGTAAAATTACGTATCAAAGTTTCTGCTTCTCCGGAAAGACTACTTTTCAAATAGTGCATCTTTTGAACGGGTGCTAAATTAGCATTATTGTGTATAAGTGATAAAAACATATCATAAAAGGTCTGCCATTCAGAATATTTTCCACTGAAACATGGTAGCTGTATTTGTGGTAATCGAACATCACAGTTTTCAGATCTAGTCGTTAAAGCAGTTAAAGGTTTTTGCATATCACTCTCGGTAAGAACTTGACATGTTTCTTTGAGTAAACTTTTGTATGCCACATAAAGTTCCTGAAATTGATCATAAACATCTTTAGTGAAATATTCTTCTTTCTCTTTTTGATCCTTTGATATCATCGACGAAATAATTTTATGACCATCCTTAAAATCTTTCCAAATATCATCTATTATTTCTATTCTTGTTTCTAAATAATGTTTCTTTATCCGATCTTTAGGTGTCTTTCTAAAATTCCGTTCTGCCTTAATCAACTTATCCAACAAGTCTAATTGTACAGCTAACTGTTTTGAAGAATCCATGATAAACTTTTCTAAGTCAATGAAATATTCACCACGATTTTTCTAAGTCCCGTATAGAGTAAATTTTTATATTCACTTAAATTTTCTAAGTCTATGAAATGTTCACCACAAATTTTCTAAGTCCCTTATAGAGTAAATTTTTCTAAGTCAATGAAATGTTCACTACGAATTTTCTAAGTGTTTAGCTGTCCACAAATGGCACAAATATTTTACAAGTCAATGGTAATTTTGAAAAATATCACAAGTGTTTGACAGTTTATAATTTTAAGAGATGTACTGTAATTATTGAAAGTTTACTACGAACACTGAATCTCAGTCACTTTACTTACAGTTTTCGGGCACAAACCAATCCAAACCTTATTTTCACTTCACTATGCACTTAAATCACTACTTATTTTTCACTTCCCTGGTTTCGGCACCAATGTTTAATCCGCAAACGACTAACTCCTACAACATTTGGTATCGTAAAAATAATACTAGTTATTTTACTCAGTAAATTCAACTTTATTAAACCGTTGACCAATGAAAGACAAATTTCAAAAAATCTTACAAACAGTATGGTGTACTCAGTGAGAATCTTGCTTGCATGTTTTAGCACCGATCAACGTCATCTAGTGGAACTGATCGTAACAATCGATTTGACAGCTGTGACGTAGATTCTTTAGTTTTACCTGAGTTCCCTAGAGGGCGCACAAAGGCACAGATGGGCTTATTAAATGAACACAAACAATATTCGACAACCTTAATTACCAGATATGGCTCCAGACGATTTTTCTTTCTTGTTTATATATGTGTACGATGCAGTGAACG
Organism: Plagodis dolabraria; assembly: GCA_963854805.1. Lineage (NCBI taxonomy): Eukaryota > Metazoa > Arthropoda > Insecta > Lepidoptera > Geometridae > Plagodis > Plagodis dolabraria. The sequence goes on from OY978440.1 coordinate 40,761,545, forward strand.
GGAAACCGGGATGCGAGAAAAAAGCGGAATAAGCAGGAAACGTGCAGAATGAGTTGTTAATAAAGTTAGGAATGTATATTATTACCAGATATAGCTCCAGACGATTTCTTTCTTTTTCTGAAACTAAAATTACTACTTCGTAGCAGCTGTTTACATTCGGTAGAGAAGCATAAAGGCGAATTCGCAGTGAGAACTGAGCTCAATTCCAGAAAAATCTTTTGATGATTCATATGACGATTCAAAAATCTTTTATTGGCGTAAGTGTATCAGTAAGGAGCATACTTAGAAGGTGATAAAATACATTTGGCTGAATAACTAACATTTTGTATATTAATGATTATTCCCCGGTATTTTCTTGACAGTCTATAAGGAGTACGAAATTGCTAAATTATAGTATGTACGGGTGGCATAACCATTTTTATTGCTGGTTTTTTTTAATGAAATATTTGAACTCTGCTATAAGCCCGGGAGAAGAAATTATATTCTTACTCAATATGATTAGGCATTCAATAAAGTTATCACTACGTGTGGCAGGGTTATTTTTATAGTTGCTACGAATTTGCTACGTATAGGTACATTTTTTCAAAGTTTGTAAGCTAGCTTTACTCCATTAATATATGAAGTAACATAAATCTTATTACGTAATTACTGTTGGAGTTGGTTTTGCAACTGCTCTTCACGATAATATTATTGGATCAGGTACTTGTCTAACCAAGCAACGACGAGAAAACGACTAGCTATCGACTATTTACTCCCTCAAGAAAACCAAAAGAGATGGAGATCCGAGTAAAAGAAAAACATAGAATATATATTAATAGTTGATTTTTCCTAGTTTATCTCAATGACAGGAAGTTAACTCGCTCAGCGATACTCGCTTGGTGGTCAGAGCACACGCCGAGAGACTTTCGCCTTGTAGATGGATACACATACCAATGCCAATGGACCGCACCGAGCGTGTGGTGTGAGAACTCGACCGTCGCACTTGCACACTAACACAACCCAGCGACCAAACTACGAAATAGCTTCTCTTCGCTCGCCAACTCGTTTTTGTTTCTAGCCTATACTCGCTTATCGCGCATAAATGGCGCGTAGGACAAGTACCTTAAGGTTCGATATCAAGCCACGGTACCAACTGCAAGCGCGGCTGCACAGCGGCGATACTATTGGTACTCTATGAAATAACATATAACTATAAATCTATGAGGGTCTCATTACTCAGCTAATATTTACTACATTTTAAACTTTGCTTCACTCGAATACTTTTTACGCTGACGAAGTAGTTATCAAATGCTAGTCTTGCGGCTTACTAAAAACTTCAACTCCATGTTAATCCGTCGGTATTACTTAAAATTCATAACGTCGTATACAGTCCTCCGAGATGCAATCATGTGTTTGGCAATAACCGCATCAACTGAAGTTGTGCTGTGCTGAATCAATATGAGCTCCCTTAAATTACTAAGATATTTGATATACCAAGACGAAACAGTTCATTTGGTTCACGCTAGAATTCTCAGCATAAGATATGATGTCAAGTTACCACTGAGAAAATTCATTATGATTAAAGCAGGCGTCAATTATTAAGGTAAATATATCCATGGATTCCGACATTATTTTTCCAATATCACTTGAAAACTTTCTCGGACGTTCAGTGAGAATTTTCAATTCACACATGTATATGAGAAAATTTATTCTCGTATGCCATGATTAATAGAATTTAAATTCTTTATTTATAAATAAAATTACGAAGTAAAGGGGAAATAAACAGTACATATTATTTGTATTTGAGGAATCGTAAACCAAAGCTTACCATAATGAAAATAAAAACAAGAACTACAGACAGGATTCGACTTAGATGTACAGATGGTTGCGACCGTGATTCAATAATCACAGGTTAGCATTATAATTGCAATTGTTACCGTGCAATTGTTACACTTTCAGCAACATTTTACAAAAAAGCTAGAAAAATCTCATCAAGCTCAAACTATTAGCAACAAACGTTTAAGCCCGGTTTTCAATAATCAGTTACTATATCGAAGAATAGAAAGCGCTGCTGCTCACCTCTCAGAATTTTTCCCTTGGTCTTCTCTTATGACACCCACCACGTGAGGATATCGGGAGAGATGCAATTCAAACCCGGAACCCCACTGTGAAAACGTCCTTTATACCCAAAATTTTCGTATAAAATAATAATCAACTAACAACAATATAATAATGAGCACGGAGTACATACTTTTTATTAGAAACACCGTCCGAGATAATTGCAATAGAAATACCGTTCGAGATAACTGCAATAGAAATACCGTTCGAGATAATTGGAATAGAAATACCGTTCGAGATAATTGGAATAGAAATACCGTCCAAGATAAACACGTCTACAGGACGCGGACGTAGACAGCCGTGGTGTGCTGAGCATTGAGTTTATATATCAGTACGATGCAGTGAAGGGAAAACCGGGATGCGAGAAAAAAGCGGAATAAGCAGAAAACGTGCAGAATGAGTTGTTAATAAATCTTTTCACATTTTCCTGTAAAAACTTGTTATAACGTTATTCAACAAGCTTTAGAAAGGGCATTGCACTGTAGCACTTTAGATACTGTTTATATTGTTAATAGCAAGCCTTTGACTTTGAATCTTACGTGATGATGTTATGGAATATGATAGACCTAAATGCTATAGAACACATCGATAGATACTGTACTGTATCAGCTGGATTGTTCACTGCTGAACACAGCCATCACATTTACGGGGGTTTTGCCATAATCCTGACGCTTGGCAGTCGTCTTGGGGATCCCAGTTTTAGATATCTGATCCTCAGAAGGCACTGCTGTCCACCTTCCGGTATTTTACCTTTAGTCGCCTCTTACGACTTCTATCATTAGTGGTATATCATTAGAAATGGGAGTGACATTGTAACCCGGCACCCCAGGGGACACCGATAGGTGTTTGGCGACAAATATACTAGCTGAAAGTGGTAGTTTATATACTTATGCCAGAGTGGAGATTAAAAGCCTAGAACTTTCTGATAAAAAACAATGTGTAAGTTTTCTATTCATGACACCTATATATCTTTAAGGGAATAGGTATATGTTCAATAAAGGATTGAAATACATTTTAAACACCACTTAAAGCCCTGTTGTTCAAGCTCACAAACATATTTATTAAGTAAACATGATACCTGTAACTAAAGGTACGTCTGTTTTCATTTCGGATTCATAAATAAAAGCGCTTAATTAAACAGAGAGCTGCTGTTCATCCGATATGTAACGTGAATATTGTTGGATGTTAATTTTTTTGCACTGGAATTTAAAGTGGAATGTTAAATGAACTGTTGATCTGTTCAATAATAGGCCCTTTTATCTTCTTGTTACTCGATGTAATGGGAGACTAAGTGTTACCGTAACTAGATAATACTATGGTACTAGCTCTCAATACGGCATTATACAGGGCTATTGGTAAAATGCTAACAACCTCTTAGGGTTGACTTCTGCTAGTCCTAACAAACATTTCTCCGAGTTAAGAGCGTCTGCCGCGGCAACACTGGACCGCGCCGTGCTCCCTTTGAATATAGTTTTGAATATTTACATCGAGCGAATTAATAAAAATATGAAATATTACATTACAGGCACAAGAGACTTTTTACATCAGGTGGCCTTCGTACTTATTCCGTCAAAAACATATAAAAATATACATTTTTTCTTTTACCATTTTACCAATAACCCTGTATATTAGAACTCTCATATACTGCCATCAAACCTATTTCTACCGCCAAGCAATAATTTTCGCATTGCTGTGTTCCGGTTTAGTAGTAAGAGAGTGTGGGTGTTGGAGAAATTATAGGCTCAGAAGACTTACGAGTCTGTGCCACAGGTTGACAACACTTGTGGCGAACTGCAGACGTTACAAGAAAAGGTTATAGCTTTACACCAGGTGAGCTTATACAATATATATATATATATATATATATAAACTACTATACCCGCGGCTTAGTTCACGATTGCCATCCTTGCAGATTAATTATTCGCATTTGACCATCGTTTATCTCATATTAAGCAACGCTGTGGTCTGCGATGAAGCATTCTTACTACAGCATAGCTCAGAAAGAAGCCTTTTACTTTGGATTTTAAAACTAATCAATCCACGAAAAGGCAGGCAGAAGAATCTCAGCACATAAGTTTCGTTGATATGTATTGGTTTCTTGTGACAGGAGATAATATTATATTGCCATCGGCAGAGCACAGCTCGAGACTTCCAGACTAAACATAAAAATACCGGAAGGCGGGAAAAATACCGGAAGGTAGGCAGCAGCGCCTTCTAAGGAACTTCCAACTTAACTGAGATCCCCAAGACGCCTGCCAAGCGTGGGGACTATGGCAAATACACCCTCAATAAGGGAGGCTGTGTTCAGCAGTGGACGATCCAGCTGTTACAGTAATACTTTTTTTAATGGCAATAGACTAGCTCTTGATCACAGTGATGATGTCGTATTTTGTTTTAAAGTGACCTAGTATGGGAACTAGCTCAGGAAGATAGCTGCTGCACACCGAAATGTGCTTAGCGACAGATTTTCTACTTTTCGAACTTGCCAGGAGAGTATTTACAAATTGCCCTACCAGCATGTTACAACGACTGCCACCCTAAGTCAACAGCCGGAACCGTCGGCTACCACTAGCGTTTCGCCATCCAAGTCGCAGCCGAAAACTTAGTTGATTCGTTAAGAACAACTAAGCAAGCAACACTACGAGCGCTTCAATTATTAAGCACTATTAGACCTGTCGGTAAGCAGTAATATAACTAGATTGAAACACACCGTAATGTATTTAGCATTTTTATAAAATATATACTCAACCTAGAAACGTGTGGCCAATATTACTTAACGTCACATTTTGAAAATGCCAATATTTTCAATATTCTTATTCCTGTTCCGGGTTGGGACAGTAAGTCCTACGCTCGTGACTCGTTTGGAGTGTTTAGTGCATTTCTCCGGCCAACTACTCCAACTTCAACAAACTCCTTCATATTGTCGGAGAGTGGCTTTCGGTCGCCGGCACAGCAGCTGCCCACTTCCATTAGTACTGTTGGTGTTCCCCGTATTCATGTCAGTTTATTTGAAACTATTTCTTGTGTGCTTTATTTTTATTTATTTTTTTGGGTGCATTGCATTGGGTACACGATCTAGTGTCTATTTTCAAACTCATTAATAATAATAATAAGTAAAAATAAAATACTTTTTTCATGTTGGTAAGGTGTCGGCGTATAAGCAGGTATCCATATGCTACAATTCGCTTCCATAGCCAGATATAAGCGATTCATGCTTTCAATTTTAAAACCATTTTGCGAAGATCCAATTCTAACGTGCATAGGAAATGTGTTGCATCTGCCTCGAGGCGACTCCACAAAGGGGTCAGTCCATTTCACGGGGATATGAAAATAAGGTTATATTACGTGTCGAAACGACGCTGCTTATGTTCTTCGCTGAAGCGCCGCGATCTTCTTTTGTACCATAAACAAATTCATCGTTCAGCCACGTTTTCATCACAAAATACGACGCAATTTGTTAGCCCAAATCTCACAATGTTCAAATGTCATATATAGCCCCTCAGTTAGCTACCAAAGCTCCATTTTCTTAAGCACTCGAAGCAAACACCTCGCAATGTACTGTACCGAAGAAAATTCAGTTTCCAGGAAACAAAATCGAGGAGAGCACCTTGTTTTGTATCTAATGCACAAGGTTCAATTACTTATAAAAGTTTTTACTAAGTATTTGAATTTGTTTTAGCAATTGAACACGCAGGTTTGCACCACAATCTATAAATTCAAGAAAAACTGCTTTGGATAAGTTTCGAAAAGAAGTTCTTGACGAGCCAAGGTATTGTCATTGTAAGGCCTTGATTTGTTTCGAGCTGCCGTACCATAAAGCTATACCCAGATTTTTTGGTTAAACCTCACATTTTTACTGCAAAACCGTTCCTCTTTCAACGTTACTCGTTATCCAATTCATTTGTCAATTCCCAATTTTTTTTCACCTCACCAAGCTCGGAAAGGTTTTATTTATCATTCGAAACCTGCGTGCAAAAGTGCTTTTTATTTGCTAGCGTGGAAAATATTTTCAAGATTCGAACCTTTAGAACATTTCCCAAATATGTCTTAAAATTAACAAGTGTCGTAAACTTTATTATAATTACTAGTATTAATAAAAACGAATAAAATATAATATAACAGTTGTAGAAGGTTATTACTTGCACCAAGCATTTTCTCGCTGTCCTATATGAGCCTTCTTTTACAAATTCTTCACCCCGCAATTCAAAGTCAATCCTCACTGACTCTAGTTCAAGGAATAATTCTCCCATAATTATAAGACTATCGTAGCGACGTGAAACCTCTACCAAGGAGCATTTCATACCTTACCATCGATTGCCTAGGCGTATCGATTGCCTCGCGACAAATGAGACAATATTTTACAGTGGATTTTCTCGTTCTAACTAAAATACATTCCGCTATTATTGGAAAAATCTAATATTACCAAAGACATTCCACTACTTTGAGCCGTAATATCGCCTTACACCGTACCCGCAAATTAGCTTTAAGATTAAATTCTTACGACACTGGCTGCTGACTAGCTTTGAAACCCAAGATGGTATGAAAGCCTCGCTGTAGCCGGTGAAAAATAAACACGAGGGAATCGGGATCTTTTTTTACAGTTATAAATACAAAACATCGTGTTTTGGCGTTTTTTACACGACTGCCAAAAAATGCTATGTTTTTAGGGTTTATGTATGTATGTACGAGTATGAATGTATGGGAGTTTCTTTATTCCACCATAACTTCTAAACGGCTTAACCGATTTTAATGTATGAGATTTCATTAGATTGTGTGCAAGTGACACTATGTACATAAAAAAATAAACGGTAAGGTTTTAGAAGCTATATTGTAAGAAAAAAAACTTCCTCCAAACCTATCGAGTGCGGTAACAAAATGAAAGTCTTTAAAAATGATTCCATAAATATGTATAACTGGCATATTTCAGTTTAATGGAACGATAAAACGATAAATGAAAATAAATAATTAACAGTTTTTTAATTTTATAATTAAAATGTTGAAAGATGGTCAGACACCATCTTTCTCATTATGTTACGTGTATAGTTTGATATTTGATGTTACTACATCTATCTGGAGCATAAAAATGTCGTTTATTCGCACAGTTCCAACTGACATCGTATCGGCATTGCCTTGACTCGGGACAACCTATATATATAATCACAACCAAATTATATAGATGAAGACGTTTTAACGTATTACTAAATAATCTATTTCTTGCGTCTTTTGTCGTTTATTTTAATAGTTTTTCTTGTAAGTTTGCTTTTACTGGTAAACAGAATTATACAAGTATAGGTGTAACGTCACATGATGAAAACTAATAATTTATGTTTTATGGGCGCAGTATATTATTGTATCATGGTTCTTTGGACCTGTCATAAGTGACTTACGATTTTTTTTAATTGGCTGTATACTTTTATTAAACAAAATACTATGAACTATATACAACACTACAGCTACTACAATAAAGGCATTTACGCAACCTTAAGTCATAGCAGACTCATATTTAGATGGCAATATAAATGCTCCAGCCTGCTGCTCCAGCATGCTGGGCACGCTCCCAGTTGGCAGCGCGCCCAGCGTGCTGGCAGCATTGCCAAGTTGAACTTGCTAATTGACAAAAAAAAAATTGTAATTTAAGTTTAAGTGATCAAGACAAAAAAATTGTTGAAATTTAAGTCAAGACTTCTATGACTAGGCCCTCCAAGTCATGTTTTAAATACTGGTGGATAAAATGCCTTCTATAACTTGCACCAAAATTATATCTTGCTATTTCGCATTCATGCTAGTTGACGGCTCCACTCACAGGATAAATAGTGATAAGGCCGCCCTTTGAGACAATTTAGTCAAAATTTTTATATTAGTGGTGTAATAATAAAGAATTATCTATCTACTCGTATCTATCAAAATAGCCTTAAAATGTTAACACTCCATTGAACCCCGCAATTTTTTTGTAAACATCGAATCTATGAAAATCAATATAATTTAAACGAATCACTATATTAAAAGTAGACTTTCATACACTACTAGAAGATGTCTACTTTTATTGTCTAATACTACCTTAAAAAATATTCGAAGTGAAGTGGAGACGGTGCTAAGTCGATAAGTTTTGCAGACTTAGTATATATGTAGTTTTATAAGTGTTTAGTGGGCTATTAGTCAACTTTTAGTCCAAAATTGCGCAATATTCAATTAATATTATCGCAATATTCGGAGTAGCTTCTTCATGGAATATTGACGTATGCTCCTGACCTGACCGTATCCGCGCATACACTGTACAAAATGTTTTAAGATACCGGTTCCGATTTTCCCACTGCACTGCAGCCCCGTTATCAATTTATATTTTACCTGGTGCTTATATATCAAAAAGCCTACATTCTGAGACTACTTTGAAAATATTTTCACTTGCTATGATTTAGTCAGTATACTTTTGGTTTAAATGACAACATAAAAAACTAGGTCTTTTCACTCTCTAGACGCTAACAAGCACATAAATGAATTAATGACTTTGATTCCATGGAAGTTAGGGCGGCTCTTAGTGTCGGATAATACGTGCGTTGACACTTTACCGCCGTCACATCTTTCTGAAACAAACGTGAGGGCTGGCGTCGCGGCTACTTCGGCGCAGCGATGCAAGCGGCTCAAGTATGCCAATCTCGGTTTAGGTTACATATTTGAGCCGTTAGGGGAGCAGCTCGTTTCATTGTCCAAGACTTATCAGATCGCAAGGTTGATATAATCAAAATGCTGGCACTTATTTGTCTCAACAAATAAGCATTGCAATCGTAATAAAGTCAAGAGTAATGCTGTCAGTATACTAGACATCTGCCAACTGGGTCTGGAGCAGTTGGACTGCCTGTAGTCCTTGCAGTGACAAAAAAAAAACCATATAAAAACACATAAATAACTACGAATTATGATATCATTTACTTTTGACGTCCTTAAGAATTGTTAACAAAACATAATATGTACTTTCCTATAAAATTTAATATTGACGGCACTTCATGTTACAGGGACGAGCCGTTTGGTAAAAAGTTGTTTACTTCAATATAATAATTTCGTGGAACTGTAGATTAAAGCGTTGGAACCCGTTAACATTAACTCGTTCAAACATTTTCCGTTCGAGGAAAGCCAACGTCTCTCTTGTTTATCGACGTTTATGAAAATATGCTATTTTTCTTGTGGATCGCAGGGTAGCTAAGCGAAGTTTTTTTTTTATTGCTGATAGGTTAGCCTTTGACCACAATCTCACCTGATGGTAAGTGATGATGTGGTCGAAGGTGTTAACAGGCTTAACCTAGAATGACTAGCGTTTTTTCTAATGTTATACTATAGTAATATAGATCATACTCGCTTTTTTATATATGATTGTGACGTAAGCACGAGGCCTACATGATGTTAAGCGGATTATCCGCTGCCTATAAAATATTTGATGCATTTCGTCGTGTGACGAATTTCACTGCCCCCGTCACCTTGAGACATACATTTGTCAAGTCTCATGTGCCTGTATTTTTTTTGGCTCTCAAGGACAGCAGCGGGATCACACCGTTAAATGCTTGGCAGACTTTCTACTTGAGGGTGGTAGCTAGCCAGGCGCGCATTCACTAAGTGCCTTTCCACCATTCGGTGAAGCTCAAGCCGGTGATGGGTATCGAAACAAGGACCAAGGATGGGTATCGGAACAAGGCAGTCCATGGCTATACCGCTCGGCCATCATTGGTTCAAAACTAGTTTGCCTGGTTTATTGAAGAGTTCCTTTAGAATCTGAAATCCAAGGTTCTATATCTGACAAAGAAATTTTCTGTAGCAGTGTGGAGTCAGCTAATGTAGGTACATTACCTGACTCCAGACTGCTGAAAATAGAGAGCGATAATAGTGCTATTTACCACGCGGTAAATAGCTCTTGGGCTGCTGTCTATTTTATATCATATATTAACTTAGATACTCGTATTTACACATCTCAGCTTATACCATCGACTTTAATGATGTGTATGTGAACGCTACTATGTATCAGCGAATAGTGACCAGCAGCGATTTGAATATACTCGTAGGTTATTACTGTTTATGAATCAATTTACTAATCGACGTCATATGCTTTATTTCAGTTAAAGTATAAACTTTAAATGCCTCTGCAAGCTATCAAGGCTTATGTTGTTAATACACTCGAGAGCAATGAATCCGGGTCACTTAAAGAATGTTAAAAATCTCGGAAACTAAAAATGATAGGTTAATGCAATAAATTGTATTTAATAGACAATGTAATACTCCTTAAATGAAAGTAAAAAAAATATGAGTCACCATACATTTTATTAACACAAAATTACATAAAGAAAAAAACTGCTGATCTCTCCTTAAAACAAAAATAGGAAACATGAAATTTTTGAACTTTATTACGATTTTCTTGAATTTTAATACTTCGTATTGCCTCCTCGTGCTTCCATTACTGCGTTTACGCGGTTTGGCATGCTGTACACCAAGTTCCTTATACGATTTTGGGGAATATTCTCCCATTCCTCTGTGAGAGCAATTTTGAGCTCACGAAGCGTGATTGGGGGAGGGTTTCGTTGTTTTGCGCATCTGCCTAGCTCGTCCCAAGCATGCTCGATCGGGTTGATATCCGGGCTGCGCGCTGGCCACTCCATACGAGTAATGTTCATCTCTTGAAGGTAGTCATTCACAATCCTACCTGTATGAGGTCGGGCATTGTCATGCATAAATATAGCATCCTCACCTAAATTGACCATAAATGGACCAACGTGATCATTGAGGATTTCTTCCACATATCTTACGCTAGTTAAAGAGCCGTTTTCTATGATCACCAGCTCTGTGCGACTTTCAGAAGAAATTCCGGCCCACACAAGTACAGACCCACCACCGTAGGCTACTTTTTCTTCGATGCATGCTTGCTTGAATCTTACCCCTGGTCTTCGATACACTCTGTGTCTTCCATCGTGCTTGTAGAGCATAAATTTTGATTCGTCGGAGAACATAACTTTTGACCAATCTTCAATACTCCAATTTACGTGGCTCTGGGCATATCTTAGTCTCGAAATACGATGCCCACGCTCCAGTTTAGGGCCGTTTGCAGGTCTAAGGGGTTTTAAGTTAGATTCGGCAAGCCGACGTCTTACTGTCCATGCACTTGGGTTACTTCCTCCGAGGCGTCGAAACTGATTGGTGAGTTCAGTTCCTGTGAGAAAGCGATTTCGAAGCATGGTGTTCACCAAGTATCGGTCTTCTCGTGCTGTGGTACACCTGGTTCTGCCCGTTCCTGGTCTGCGTAGGTTAGAACCAGTTTCTTCGTAACGTCGGAGAACTCTTTGTACTGTTGACAGCGACACACCGACAGTCCTGGCTGTATCGCGCTGACTCCGGCCGGTTTCCAGCATTGTAAGTATTCTGGTGCATTCTTCAGGCGTAAGCGACATAATTTCAGCTTGAATAATGAATATAGAGCACTATCAACATGGTTTATGTACCCACATAAATGACAGATTACAAACAAAAGCAAAACCAAATGCTGTAATTTCGTAGTTCCATCTTCGAAAGTGGCCCTTTTTCAAATTTGATTTTTTTATGATATAACTTTACAATAACTAAGAAGTTTTAATACCTTCATTTAAGGAGTATTACATTGTCTATTAAATACAATTTATTGCATTAACCTAGCATTTTTAGTTTCCGAGATTTTTAGGATTCTTTAAGTGACCCGGATTCATTGCTCTCGAGTGTATATCGTATTCAACCGTAAGAATAATAAGTAAGCATGTTGAGTTCGAGGTCAAACTACTCGACCGATTAACGTAAGTTAAATCGATTTAATAATTATTTATTAATTATTAATAGAGACAATAATAAATAAACTTATAATATTGATTTTAACATATTCGTTAAAAATTGGTGGCCCAAATTTTAAGGAGAATAGTATCTATTCACCCTGTCAGTGGAGCAGTTAACAAGCATGAGTGCAAAATAATAAGGTATATTTTATTTGTATAAAATTATAGAAGGCAATAAATCCACAATTTTAATAAACATTAGTTGAAAGTCGTCCCAGTCCTGGATGTCTAGACTTTATATGACTGTATTTTGTATGCATTTTATCCCTTAGGCTATGGATCTACATAATTTCGTTGTTGCTTTTTGCATTACGATACTGTGACGTCACATAGTCTTTTTTGTAGCCTGCACTAACATATTCAACATGATATCATACAAAATTCAGTTATAGTTAAAATGACGTCTAGTGAGGATAAATATGCTCTGCTTTACTACAATTTATAAATATACAAAGTACCCGCAGAAGATTTAGGTGCATCAGTTACAGATGAAAAAAAGGGTAGTCAGATGACACCTGTCAAAAATACAAAATGAATTCAAGATGAACGCGATACTATGCTGCGTTCGGAAACGAGTGATCTCTCACCAGTAGTGTAACACTTGTCAGTTAATCAAGGTCACGTAATACGTTAACTTATTCGTTACCGAACGAGCAGTATTGCAGCAGAGCAACACACTTTGGCAGCTTTGAGCAACAACTTGGAAAATATTACATATAAGCAGAAGAAGTTCACATTCTTAAAATAAACAAATATTCTACAAGAAATGTATTTCTTTATACAGAATAAAAAAAAGATGCAATAAATGGACTTTCAAATGACAACTTTCACTAGACAGGTGGAAATCCTCACCCTATTTTTCAACGGGTAACAAATTCAACTTTTACTCGTGTTTTGAACGGCCTCCGGGTGAATATAAAATTCACAGAGGTGATTTCCGGACAGCACTCAGTTAACTTTTATATTCAGCCAGTAATTTCTGAACACACCCTTAGGTGGGCTCTGAACTGAGCATCGATCGTATCCTATGGTTTTAAGCCTTGTTACTCGACGAACGGCAAATATACAAAATGAACGATTCCTATTTGAACCAAAAAACAATTTAGTGAGTTCGACTTCCTACGCAGCCGCTGAGAAAAGATATGTTTTCTCGTAGACATTCACCTCCGTATATTGCTAATATTAAAATTAAATTGAAAAAAAAAAAAACACTGTTATCATTTAAACAACTGAGCAACTCCAGGCCACACGTTTAGTTGAAAAATTGTTGTCTGTCAAAAAAGCTATTTTTGACTAGTCAAAATAACTATTTTTGTCAACCATTCACACACTAAGGCAGTGTTAACAATAGATTTCAGGTATACTCGTATATACGTTGTAAAAGTAATTATTAAGAACACGGGAAGCGAATACTGATACATAAATATAAGTGAGTTTAACCCATCGCTGAAAACCTTGACGTGCTTATTGCGGACGGAAAGCTTTAGTAAAAAAAATCCATTAACAATGTTACAACTTCTACTATGTTGAATCCACAATCTAAGGCGGGGTTAACAATAGATTTCAAGTACATACACATTGCAGAAGTAATTACTAAGAACACGTGAAGCGAATATCGATAACTTTAAGTGTATTTAATCCATCGCTGAAAATCTTGTGCTTATTGTCGTCGGAAAGTTTTAGTAAAGCGTGCTAACTATTATGTAAGTAATTTCTCATAATTTGTTTACTTTCAGGAACAACATTATAATTCATTAATAAGAACTTCTACTTTGAAAACAGTAGAAAAGTTGCAGTAGTTTAAAGAGTAATTATCATTTTTAGCCACCGACAAAACAGGGTTATTAGTTTTTAAGCTTATCTGCTTCATGAAATTGTAGCTCCATGAAGGCCAAAGCGACGAGTCGATTTCAAAACCAGGCATTAATGCAATTGATTCCCGAAAGGTTTTATAGGGTAGATATGGTTTACCATTGACTAGCATTATTGTTGGGTTACTGATTTGCTTTAGCAGAAAATGTTTATCATTGTCGCATTTAAATAGTTACAATAATTTTATCTTTGTTACCTAAAATTATTGTTTATTATATTTTTGCCTATATATTAAGGTGCTGACATATATAGCAATATACTTGAACATATTTTTATCTAACCTGATTAAGTTTGAAGCATTAAGAAAATCGTATGTTAATATTGATCATATTCTCTAAGAGTAAGTTAAATCCGAAATACGTTGTATAGCGTTAATAACGACATTTCCTTAATATTCATGTATATATTTGTAAAAAACAAACCAATAATATAGCAAGTTTTTATCCAGAGGTATAAAAATTGTTTCAGATAAAATTTGTCGTCAATGAACACAAATATAGATAATTTCCATTTATTAAAATTCTTTTGACAGTCTATTTACATCACTCTCAAGAAAAACCAGCACCATTAAGCTTTGAAATCATAAAGCGTTGAAAAGTATCTTGAATTTCTCTGAGCCTACAATGAAAAAGACCTTCTGTTAAAATTATTTACTCGCTTGGTACACATAAGCGAACTTTGTGGCTTCTTAAAAAATAAAATACGATAACTTTTACTTCGATCCAATTTCTAACTTCGAGTAACCAAATAACTTGCAGACAAAGCAACTAATCGCAGAGTCTGTGTAGACTATCATTAATTAAACACAATAATCTGAAATATGATAACAAAAACCCAATCATCAAATTTGTTATCATACATAATTTTATCCCAATAGTGTTAAAACATTTTCGATTTAAAGACGCAGTTGAAGAAATCCAACCACTCTATCATATAACCGTGCTTTACAAGCCGAGGAACAGATGACCTAAATCTTTCTTAATTTTTATAGGAATTTATTTATTTTATTTATTTATACACAAGACAGTATACAATCAAATTAGAAATAGGACTTAAACTAATACAATTTTGAGCTGGATTGTATTCCACAAATTTGTGTAATTATACAAACAGAATAAAATAGACGGATAATATTAATTTATAGACATTACGTTTAACCGAATACACATAACTGCGAAAACAAATTTCAAAGGTGTGTGCACTCAGCACTAACTACTAATGTAAATTGCCAGTCGGAGCATCCAGACTCAACACAGAGGTTGTATCTGGTCTGTTTATTTTGAGTTTGGTATAAAGGATATCTTTCAATACATTGTTGTATGACCTTAGCTTAGCATTAAAAATGACGATTTTATCATTGTTCTTAGCCAGTTCATTATACTGCCGAGCCATCCTCACCAGGGGATTATAGAGAGATGTTATTTTTATAAATCTGTAAAGCAAAAAGATTAGATTTGTTGGACCTACGTGCACTATACTTAATGTTAAAGTTTATATTAAAGAGTAAATTAGGGGTGTCTACTACGGAGTGAATTATTTTTTACAGGTGAATGAAGTCGAAATACGTTCGCCGAGTTTCTAGCCTTTGGACACTACTATTACCGGACTAATATTACTTATGACATGATAAGGAATTAACTATGGTTGGTACTCCATATATATGGAGTACCAACCTCATTCAATCTATGGAATCTCACCAGCATTCCCGTTTGCGTTAGAATACTAAAAAAAATTTTGTATGTAACATTGGCGACTTTTCCTAAGACTATATTAATAATAATAATAATAATAATAGCTCTTTATTTCAGACTCTGGGATCCATAAATTACATTGTTAAGAAAAATTTCAAATAAAAATAGATTAAAAATAGATTAAATACACGTGTCCTGTACTAAATTGTTTATAATCAAAAAGGTGATAGTTGTTTATAATCATAAAGCCGTAGTGGTGAATACGTACACCAGTACGGCCATTTAAACTATTGGTAGACATCTGTTTACAAGATGATGCTAGGAGCATTTAAGAGAAAAGAAGTATCGTTAGCATTAATAAAAGTAAGTAACAATAATTTTTGAAAAGGTAGTATGTAAGAGATATAATAATACATTATTTGAATAAAACTTGAGCTAATTAAAAAGTTTGTATATCTAGAAAAGTGATCTGGTAACGAGTTGTCCCGAATCCACGAAAGCATCATAGACCTTTACCTTTTTAGCTAGTAATTGTTCAACTAGGCATCACTTGCTTTCAGGATTCCACTTGTGTATTACCTTTTTACAGATTTATTTCCCAAAGTGCAAAACGGAACGGAATTAAGGGTTGAGTTTCCGCTCTCTGTCTGTCCGTCCATCAATCCATCAATATGTTATGGGTATCTCTTCATCGTTAAAGGGATGAATTAAAAACCTAAAATTTAGATATCTGGTGTATAACGATGATATAAGATAAGTATTAATTATTATTAAAATTATTTTGAAGTGAGCTCCAATTAATGCGAAGCATGTTAAAACATAAACATTTTTCCACCCTAGCATGTAGGGTGTCATCATATAGAGTTCATTGGGTACATAAAAATAATAAATAAATAATATGGTGAGCCGTCTAAGTTGATCATTTTAGGTCCATATTTTTACGGGGGCCATCTCAAAAATTTTACTAGGGAATCTTAAATTTTGGTGTAGTATATATATGAATATATATTACATATTAACCAATAAATACAGAGAGCACCATTTAAAATGTAATTTTACAAAAGTGAAGAAGATTTGAAAAGTGAATAAAATAAATATTTCAACACAGAATCCTTAAAACGCGGCCTAACTTGCACTTACCCAGTTTTTTTTCTTTTTATCCGACGCACGCAAATTCAGGAATACAAAATTATATAACTATACTTAAATTTAGTAAGTACCTTTTTGTACCGATTTCAGTCCTCTCTCTTTAAGCCGGGATTTATGTAAAGAGGCTGCTACGATCGCTTGCGGTCTTCGAGGATTGTTCCACTTGTTTGCGCTGCAAGGTGCACAGAGCTTCAATTTTCTTCCGCAATGTATTTTAATGACGATTATACACACAATCGATTCCGCTATGTATGAAAAATTGCTAACGGTTGGAATAGTAGTATTTGGATATAGTTTTGGACATTAATTTTGCATGATGTGGAATTGGTGGTCATTATGCTACCAAATTACACACTACGTTTTATGTGACACTCTACTGAAACTGTCAATTTAATGTTTTAATAAATGTTGAACCTCTCGTAGCAAAGTTTGCTTAGCCGTTCTTAACTTAGATGAGTGACGGCTGTTAGAGCCTAGTACATTTTATATTAAACTTTATCTTCGCAAATATTTTTAACACTCACCGGCGAAAAATCGTATAAAAAGTAATCTTATAACCATATATTTATTTGCCGTATCACATTAAATAAAGAGGAAATCAACACAAAAATAAATAAATAATTTAACTAGATATGACCTAAAAATGTTGCACACAAAAATTGTGAGCTCTGTTTTCTACCAGAAGGCCATCATATGTAAGTACCACGGGTAGAGTACTTAAAAGGCTGGCAGCACCCCGTTGTATGGCAATACTAATTCTCTGGCCAAGGCAAGGTAAGCGCCAACCCTTTGGTCGTTTGTCTTTTCTATAAAAATATACATAAACATTCATAAAGTCATCACATTGAAAGAATAACTTAAGTTGTAAGTGGTTTGGGTATTGTATTACTCTTCATATATTATGGCGTCATAATTCCTTGGGCGGGAAATCGCGAAGAAATTTTTCGTAACAATTTATAAGCTACGTAATTAGCCTAAAAAGTTAAAATTAAACTGTTATTATTAATGTCTACGTAGGCAACCAGTAAATAAGAAAACCAACGTTGCAGGAAAAATAATTGCAAAATAAATAAAATAAAACCGCTTTTCCTTACCGTTTACCAAGTCTTTAAATCAAAGATTATCCAGGAAAATGTCAGTTTTCTTGAATATTTTCTTAAAACCTTTGCATGTGCATGAGATTGCCTCAACTATAACTCGATTGTAAAAAATACCTCTGTATTGTTTTTTTTCGCTCTTGTGTTTACTCGAATCAAATAGATGCAAATATTATTTACGTATGTTATAGGCAATTTATTATAGTTTCTGTATAGGTAATGGAAAACAATTGAGTACTAATGGTAAACACAACTGCGCTGCAAGTGCTGGGAAAATCAGGAATTGACAGTTGTAACTGACCCTCCTTTTTCGATTGACGTTTGAAAAGAATTGACAGTTGTAACTCACCCTCCTTTTTCGATTGACGTTTGAAAACAGAATAGGCAGTGTAATAGTCCGTTGCTTGTGGTAGGCAAAATAAAACCGCGACTCTTTCCTTGACCTCCTGGTAATTGAATTGATATTGCTGGCGCTTCATCGGCCGCTGCCTCAGCACGCTCACTGCGTCCGCTCGGTCAGCGCGTTGCCTGGTCATCGGTGACCTACAGCTTTTTCTCGCTTCGTTCGTTCGGAGCTACGAGTGATTTCGCTATGACTAGATATTCTGCGTAGTGAAGAATAAAGGCTCAACTTTTGCAATTAAAGGACATCGTTTCACTTATCAGGTACAAACATTAATGAGTAATTAATTAACAAATTATAATTAATAACTTTACAATCAATATACATTTAATGATTTTATATATTATATGCTACGTAAGTGCAGTCTTGGAAAATCAAAAACAAATTAAATACATGTATTATACTTATTATAAAATAAACCAATGGACATTTTGCACCCTGACCTAGATCCAAGGACAAGAGCTGATTTTGGATCACAAGCTTTCTGACAGTTTGTTGTTTGAAATAATTTGGAAACAACAAGGTTTTGAAAAGAACCGTACTGTCTTTTTAAAACAAGATATATTATTCTTTAAATTTTATGTGACTTAACGGCGTTTTCAGCCAAAATATGGGTCATGGTAGGATAGTAAACTACTTTAGTATTTCTAAACTGTAGCAGACTGAAAATTGTCCCGAGTGTGAAAAATTGTTGACGTTTTAATACAGCGCTCTCCAATTAAGGATGGTTTTCATCCCGGCTTTGTGGTTATTGTCTATGACTGAATAATCATCACAATGAAGAAATAAATTTCAATCGATATTTGTGAAGTCTTTCTTTCTCAAAGGTATATATTGAACAACGGTTCAAACCTGTATTCGATCCTGCGACCATGCGTCCTACGAGCCTAATCTACCACGAGGACTATCGTGGTGAGTGACCTTATAGCTCAAAATTAACCTCACTAGAGTATGTTCTGAAAGACTTGCGATTTATAAATTAAAATTAAAATAAACGTAAATTTACCTAATATACCATTATCATTATGATATTAAATTTATATAAATTATAATATATCATTTATCCCAAAACAAAATCCCTAGTCAGCTTTCCTGTTGAACTGACGGTAATGTTGTTTTGGTAAATGACAATACGAGTTTAAGAAATAATATTTGAAATATGATGTAAGGAATGTGAAACATTTTATATGGAACGCCCATTTGTGCAATGATATAATAAAAATCTATTCTTTTGCATGTCGCATTTTCTATATGGTATTAATGACTATGTTGTGTATGAATTAGTCCGTGGGGTGCAGGGCTAGGAAATCACCCACACTAGTATCAATTATATATGGTATGATCATCATCAGCCAGAAGACGTCCAGTATTAAACAAAACCCCATAGGATGTCATAGTCAAAATCATTTATTCAACTTAGGCGTCTTCGACGCTCTTATGCAGGTCAATTACAAATTTTGATATTAAAATATATATTGTATTGCAACGTTCAGCGAGAACGGGCAAGATGCCACAATGAACGCCTAAGGCTCTTGTATCCATTAGCTTCCCGCGACTCTTACAATGTCGTTAGTCCACCTCGTGGAAAGCCTACCAACTCTACGTCTTCCATTGTAATTCGTAACCACTAAAAAAAAACTATTCTATCGGTTATCGGTTCTTCGAGCGAAGGTGGCTGCCCAATACCACTTTGCCTTTTCTAGCCACTGGGCTATCCCAACGGGCTGTCCATCAACATTAAGCAAATTTTGATACAAATAATATTTGACTCAAAATTATAATAAGTGTGTAACTAAACATTGTGAGTACAAGTAAAATATGTGAAAATTTCTATTAAAAAAAGATAACGAGACTATCTACTGATTTCGAAAGATGCTTGATGATAGTTTTTTAACTTGAATATGGAAGCTAGCCGGGAGAGAATTCGTAAAATGGTCAGACACCACAGACTTACTCTACCACCATGCCATGTCTGTGTATATTTATACAATATTTTTTAAATTTATATTTCATATCTAGCTTTTGATGCTAAGTGAAGTGGTCAAAGATGTTGTACAGGCTAACCCAGAATTACTGACTCTTAAGAACAGCTGTCAGAACACACCGTAGGGTGCTTGTCGACTGATTTTCAGTAGGGTGCTTCGGACCGATGGCTTAGCGTGCCCTCTGAAGCACGGAAGCGCTGATTAGTAATGCAACTAGCTATCACCCATCCAACTCATGACATCGGCGGACGTTGCTTAACTTAGCTGATCGGTTAAGAACGGCTAAGCAAACCTGGCTACGAGAGCTCTAAAATCTTTTATCATCTAATGATTATCTATGCGAAATATCGTTTTACATTAGCAATATCAATCCCACAAAACCATTACTGCACTGTTATATTTGAGTGCTATAGTTGATCCGTAGGTTTACATTTGAGATTCAATTAGTGGACCCTGGTGGAGCCAAATTGATGACACATTCCTGGTAGGCTTGGGCGGTGCTCGGCACCACCCACTAGACAAAGCCTTTTTGGCAAACAGTGTAGCCGTGTTCCGGCCCCGTGGTCTGTAGCGTCACAACTAGCAGATTAGAGTTTTCGTTACCAAACCAAGTGACGTACGTGTTGCTTTTAAAAGCTTTCTATCTTCTGAACAGTATTGGATAGCCAAAAGAAATTTAAATTGCATATGGTTTTTGGACAATAAAAACGAAAATTACGGCGCGTATTTAATTATTATTATAAATACCAAAAATGGTTAATAATCATTTCATGTTTTTGTTTTAAGGCAAGAACGGTTATACCTACATAAAAGCGCTAAACTAAGTGACATACAGTAAAAAGTATACTGTATCAGCCAGATTGTCTTCTTAACACAGCCTTCCCCATTAAGAGGGGGTTTGCCATAAACCCCACGCTTGGCAGGCATCTTGGGGTTCCCAGTTTTAGATATCAGTTCCTCGGAAGGCGCTGATGCCAGTATTTTACCTTTAATCGCCTATCACGGCACCCACATGTATCGACGTGACCATAGATAGTGACATAGTGGCGGTAAAAAATATAAAATAAAGAAATTATGATAAATAATGGCCACGTGCGTAAGAAAAAAATATTTTAGTAAACATTTCTTAACTGTGCGCCCAAGTGTGAGTTTGTCTCGTGATAGATATAGATAAGCCTTCACGAGGAAAAGTCACACTGGGCTCATTGAAATGTAATTTTTTATCGTTTTTAGAGGCTGTATTAAAATATTGTTGGTCTGCAAATAAATAAAACATTAGAGACGACTCAAGTTCAAATTCATTCGTTCATTTATTATTCACATTTCTTTTTCAAAAGTATAATTTTATATAATTTTATATTCTCACAAAAATATAAAATATTAGGATATAAAAATTCCGTCTGTCAAACCTTGTGAAAATATAGACGGTGTTACTAAATTTGGCTTAACCTAAATATGTATAACTCAAAGGTGACTGACTGACATAGTGATCTATCAACGCACAGCCCAAACCACTGGACGGATCGGGCTGAAATTTGGCATGCATAAAGCTACAATGACGTAGGCATCCCAAGAAAGAATTTTGAGATGCAGGCTATATAAGATTAGTAACTTTCAGTTTAAAATATACGAATTTCTGTATGCTAGCGCCATCTACATTGAGTTATTTTGGAGAGAACTTTGAATTAACCATTTTTGTGCATAGTGTATAGATAATATATCTAGCGGATTATATTTGACGACTAGCTTATTAATAATAGTAATTCCTAACGCGATCGAAGCCGTGGGCAAAAGCTAGTTTCAATTATAAGAAGGTAAATCAAAAACACTTGGTAGTAAAAGTTATGCATTATTGTCTCTTTATGAAACAAGAACTCGTATTATATTTGAGGCAATGATAGCCGCGTGGTAATAGCTACGGACTGCGATGCCGCAGGTGCCTGGTTCGATCCCCACCTCCGGCTTGAGCTTCACCGCATGGTGGGAGGGCATTTAATAAGTGCTCCTCCGGCTAGCTGTCACCGTCATGTAGAAAATCTGTTGCCAAGCACCTAACAGTGTGCTCCGGCAGCGATCCTTGTAGGCTAGTAAAATTACAGGCACATGAGACTCAATAACTGTATGTCTCAGGGCGCAGTGCAGTCCGACACTTGAGACAAAATGCATCTGTTTTAGACAGAGGTTACCGCTTAACATCAGGTGGAACTCGTGCTTGTTCCGTCAACAACGTAAAAAAAATATACAAAACTTAGGAATAAAATATGTATGCTCTTATTCTCGATCGCAGTATCGAAAAGTTAACATCTGAAATTTAAGAATAGTAAATTTTATTAAATTATTTGTTTTTCTTAAAATACTGGAACTAGAAATGCTAATGCCTACATTAGAATAAGTTCAGAAAAGCTCTATGTATAAGGCTCTTCGTATTACTTTAAAAGTTTTAATACTCAACGCCTTCCCGATTTGCCTTTCAGAAAACACATTGGCTCTTTTTTACTGTCTGGCAGACTTCTGTGAAAGAAGGTCTTGTCGATACGTCGCTCATCCGGGTACGTTTAAGTCACAGTGAGAACTAAATGATCTTATTTATACTAACATATTTATTGAAGGTTATTTTAAATTCACCCCTTAAGCTGGAGATATATTTAAATTTGAATTATTAATAGTTCAATAATCACAATACTTATAAGATATTTGCACACCAGTTACACTGGTAGATTTTATTGAATCAAAATTGTATATAACTTCTTTGTTTTTATTAATGTTTCCTTATTTTTATATATAAAAAAAACCTCTAATTCTCGTAATTATCTTAAATACATCATATGTATATGTTTTCAGAGTTCATGCAGGTTTGTATGTTTGTTTGTGAGTTTCTTTGTTCCACCATAACTTATAAACAGCTTAATCGATTTTAATGTATGAGATATCGTTAGATTCGTCTTGATAGCCCAAGTGACACAAGATACATTAAAAAAATAATAATAAACTGGTGGAAAATCCACGGCAGATTGTCGTTGCGACGGCTAATTGTAAGATAAACTTTTTTTAAACTGATGGGATATCACATTGTAGGGCTTTAAAACACGATTCCATTAATATATATGACTTGTAGTTTTAATTTCAATGGAACGGTTAAACGTTTAACGGAAATAATTAAAATGCAGTCGGCTTTTACTCTTTTATTAATTTATACCTGTTATTTAATATCTAGTGGATGTCGAACTTTGAATTAATACAACACGGGAATGTATTATATACGAATGAGAATAGTCTCATTACTACACTGACTAAAAAATACTGACTGAAAAAATGTATTAAAGCTATTTATAAACTGGGCATTTAGATCTCAAATGAAGCTCTTTATAAGGCCGTTTCACATTGTACCAGAGATAAGTCCGTATGGTTCCCATTTATTCCAATCAGATTCGGGCGCATATTGGGTCCGACTGAAATTACGAGAAGCTTTCGAGAGGAATTAGCTGATATGCCCTGTGGTTGAGGGGAGCCGCCAGCGGGGTTAATTAATGAAAATTGTGAACTTGATGTACTTACTTGATTACTCTCCATAGATGAATAGTCAGGCAGGTTCACACAGATTTATATTAGACCAGCGCATATCGATTCCGATTGAAATTTTCTGACGCGGACTGTTTTTAGGTATATTACAGACAATAAAGCAATTATTGGTAAAATATATGAGCTTTTCACTTAACATCTTATAAGTATTTATCGTCTACCGTTTAACAAAGGTTTCTCCCATTGAAGAAATTTACCATAATCCCTACGCTTGGCGGGCGTCTTAGGGATTGTAGTGTTTGATGACAGTTCTTAAGATGGCGCTGCAGCGCACCTGTACTTTTCCCTTGTTCGCCACTTACATCTCCCACAAGAAGATATGAGCAGCTCTAGCCAAGCACCCTACGGGACACTATAATTTCATTTTATTTCTTATATTTTTGGAAGCCTGTTAAAACCTTTGACCACTTCATCACTTACTGTCAGATGTAGTCAGAGGCAATCAGCAAAAAAAAAAACCTTACTTATGATTAAACAAATGTTTTAAAATAACATTACTGTGTTTTTAAACATAACAAGCGCTGTCGTAAGCGAAGCCGTTGTAATTGATTGTTACTGTTCCTTATGACGGTGAAAGTAATAATATCAGAGCACAAACATAACAGTAAATGCATTGGGGATCAGAGCCACAATCAGTACTAATATTATAAATGTGAAAGTAACTCTGTCTGTCTGTCTGTTACGCTTTCACGCCAAAACTACTGGCCGATTTGAATGAAATTTGGTATGGAGATAGTTTGAGACCCGGGCAAAACATAGGATAGTTTTTATCCGACTGCGCAAAAAGAGGTTCATGTTTTCGCGCGATAACCGACATACGCGCGGGCGGAGCCGCGCCCGGAAAGCTAGTATTTTATATTTAAGAAGCTTTAGTTTATGCCTTGCACAGGCATGAAAATATAAAAAGCATGTTGTTTGCAAAATTTGTACCCAATTATTCAGCGTTCACGCCGTACATTCTTTTGTCGTCCATTTGTATATTTTGAACTGGTTGAAAGTTTTAGCGAATGTGTGCTGTTAGATTACTTAAGAAAATACAAAACTATAAGAAAGTAAACTACAAAACTAACTTTACTCTAAACTAAGCACATGCTACCTGTTCCACTTTGTCTGGCGGGGTCAGGTCTTTATCAATTTCTGAGCTTGAACTTATTTTGAGACCCTAACACTGAACTCATAATGATAATCACGAATTACGCTTAGAAAATACATAAACTAAGTACTTAAAAATTGCAAAATGCCGCCATCTTCTTCCCTCAGTATGTGCATGGCATGAAAGTAATAAGTACTAGTTGTACGTAGTACTTATTATTTCCATGGTGCATGGATATCGCGCGCATTTAAAGCGCATGCGCGCCAATATGAACGGAACAAAGAGTATCTGGCAAAGAGTCTATTCAAACAACTTCATGTTAATATGTAGATATTCTATTTAATAGTGTAAATAAGTATTATATGTAATTGTTTTAATTACTGGTTTAATGACACAATATAATGTACGATTTATCTGTATTTTTTAAACATAATTAGTCATCATCATGGACGTAATAAAATCCTTGCGCGTACCTCTTTTTAGTGAGACGGCAGTCGAATATCAATTTTAAAAATAATATACCTAAAACGAGGTAAATAAAAACAAAACACTGATGCGTTTAATTTTGTAATATCGCACGGTTTCGTAGATCATGGGCGATAGCTTACTTTTACAGTACACAGAACTACTACAGCCAATCTTCGTGCAATCGGATATTTTGCCTTCCATCGTAAGGTAAGGTGTACTGTGAACACCACGCCATTGAAATTGAATGATCCTCTTCAGAAGTCGACATAGAAAATATTATTTTCACTAAGAAATAATATGTTTATAGATATAACATCTATGAAGAATTTTATATTTTATTTACCGTAGGCGGCAGCGACATTGCGAGCACTGACGCTTGGGATCGATGAGGCGGTCTCAGATTCCGTAGCTGATGCCATTTCAGTATCGTAGAGCTTGAATGACTCACACTACATTTGCATAGTACCTACATCAATTTGACGCATTGTCACGTCGTCCCCGATGCGTCGCCACTGACACGTTAGCCACTTGATCCGAAAGTCCACCTAGATAAATTGGCAGAGAAATTGATTGTGCATACCATATCTGGGAGGGCTCGATTGAATAATAGCTGAACTTCTATGAGTTCACCGAATTTGATCATACAATTATATCTAAAAGTCTCCCTAATATTTTCTTTAAAAAACGGTTAAATGCATGTCGAGCCACGCACAATGTAGGGTTCCGTAGAAGCCCGTTATCATAATATAGAACGATTCTGTAGTTATTTATTCTCCTCCAGTTTCTTCCTGCTCAATCTAAGAAATAAGAGTACGATTGCCGCCAGGTTATTATTTCAATTGTAATCGAAAAATTAAACAAAATTCGTTTGTGAATTCTAAAGGTAGTTACTCGAATGAAAACGTAACGATAGCGCGATTCAGAATCCGTTGGTACATTGTAAGAATTTGAATGTCATTTAATTTATTAGCTGTAGCATAAATAATTATTTTATCATAAAATAGTTGATAATAGGTATATGAACGAAAAATAAAAAGTATAATATATATAGTTTTCAATGCCAGTTTTTACCCCTTATAAACAACCAACTACTTCATCTTAGTCACTTTAAAGGATTTATTCTATAGATTTTATATTTGGTACAAAATTATCCAACACCCAAGTTGAACGACTATTACTGCTTAATTAATACATTTATCTCAATTGCTATACTTTTCTTTTAACGTTCATGAACTGCACTATCAGCTTGATTTTTTTCAGATTTATCAAGCCAGCAGTTTAGCTTTCTGCAGGAGGGGGGAACGCCCTGCTGGAATAAAAATTTGTACTTTAAAGTTTAATATTTCGTAAATGGAGCATTAAATCGAAAAACAGTATTAGCAACCCCAAGTTATTTTAAAAGTCCTATTCAACCATACCACACACGAAGAGATAGACGACGAAAAAAAATTCATCCTCAAATCACATGTACGGGAGTTACCCTAAAATAATATATTTTTCTAAATTTTATTTTACCACTTTGTCGGCGTAATTGATTTACATATCCATACGAAATTACAGCTTCCTAGGGCTAACGGTCTCTTAGCAAAATCTCGGACAGACGGACAGCCGGACAAACAGACTAGACGGACAGACAGACGGATATGACGAAACTTGGGTTCCTTGTCAGGACTACGGAACCCTAAAAAACAGTTAAGCTAGCAAGTCTGCCGACTTAAGGACTATATTCAGGTGTATTTTGGATAGTTCCTTTTTAATATCTGCAACTCGTGTGGGAATACAAAATCTATATACTTAGTGACATTGCTTCTTACCGGGCGTCTAGATGAAAACTTTAAGTATTTATTATTATATGCGAATAGAAAAATAAATAGAGTCAATTACCAGCGTTCCTTAAAAGTTATATCGTGGTACTCTTAAAATACATATAGAACAGGTGTTCTGAATAAAGTATTCGAAAAATAATGCTTAAACAACTTCTATCCCATTTTAGTGATAATAATATATTGGATGAAAATAGGTTTGGTTTCACAAAGAGCAGATCCACAACAGATACAGGTGTTCAATCGATGTCACATATACTTGAAGCCTGGGAGAGTTCACATGATGCTATAGGTGTATTTTGTGATCTTTCCAAGGCATACGACTGTGTAGAGAACCGCTCTCTGATTCGTAAACTTTCACACTATGGTATTCGTGGAAAAGCTCTGAATCTTATAGAGTCATATCAGTCAGACAGGCTATACAAGGTTGGAATAAATGGCAATACATCTTCCGGGTCTTTAGTAAAAATAGGAGTACCGCAGGGATCAATTTTAAGACCTTTTCTTTTTCTAGCGTATATTTATGATCTGCCTTACCAGGTCCATGATTAAGCGATATTGTTTTATCTGCAGATGATATCTCTTTGATTTTTAAAGTACCTAAATGGAAAAAATAATGAACTAGGTCAAGAAAATAATGTGTTATCTATAACCTCTAAATAGATCTCCGCCTTCTCTTCAATAAAATGAAAGTCTAATGTTACATATTATGTTAAACTAAACTATAAGCTTGGCCTAGATAAGCTCTCTATTGACAATGCTACAGTCTTCCTGGGAATCAAATTGGATTCAACTTTACTGTGGGATTTGCATATACATGATCTATCTGGAACACTTAATTCTGGTGCATATGCAGTTCGTAAGATAAGACATTTAACAAAGAGTAGCTACCCCCCAAGGGGAGTTGTTGAGATAGAGATAATCTTAATCTTACAAAAGCGTGCACTTCGCGCCATTATATAAAACGGATCCTAGGGAATCAATGAGGGATCTTTTTAAAGGCATTGATATTTTAACCTTATCAAGTCTGTTTATATTTGAAAATAATCATGTTCATGAAAAATTTTGTAAACTTAAATTAAACAGTGATAGTCACAATAACAACACTAGGAATAAAGATAAAATAGCGGTGCCAAGTTTCAGATTAGCAAAAACCAATAAAAGGTCCTTCTTAGATAATTGGGTGCAGTTTTATAATAAAGTTCCCAAACATATTACAACGCTCACAAAAGGAAAATTAAACTTGTACCTGAAAAACATTTTGATTAAGAGATCCTACTACCCAATTTATAAAAGATTTGATTACATAAAGAGGTAATTTTTTCTATAGAAATCTCCTTTTTATTTGCAGGACCGCGTCCGGCACAGCTTGTTACACCACCACGCCATGTGGGCACCCAGTATGAAGAACCGCGCATCGGTGGCTATTCTGGTAAAAACAATCCACGTGGCAGGGAGTACACTGACCTACGCGATGACTACATTGAGCCTAGAAACGGAATCTACACCGTGCTGCGTGCCGCTGAATTTACCGATCCGCTGATTTCTCAGTATGCTTCGGAGACAAGAGATTACTCCAAGCAGGGTGATTACTCTGACCTTCAGCAAGGCGACTATTCCGACCCACGGCACGCTCAGTACATCGAACCACGCAGTGGTGACTACGCCGAACCACGTACTGTTAGATACCTTGAGCGAGATCTCTCGTATGGTGAGCCACGAGCTGCCGAGTTTGCAGAACCAAGGTCATCTAAATACGTCGAGCAACGCACCGCTGGATACGACGAGTCACGCTCGGCGGACTATGCTGAGCCTCAGCCCGCGCAATACGATCCACCTCGTGCTGATTACATCAACGCATCTACGGAGAGAAATGCACTGGAACCAGATGAATATAACCCGGCGCGTAATGTACAGTATGATGTGCCACAAACCGAATATGCCGAAACTCGGCAGTTAGAGAATTCCGAACCTGAATCAGTAGAGTACGATCAGGTTCATTCGGTGCAGTTTCAGGCACCATCTATTAAATATAATGAAACGCAAAATGTGGAGAATGTAGTGACGAAACCAGAAGAATTAAATGAGGAGCGTACGGATTTTGGAGCGGCGCGCAGTAATGAGTATGCTGAGTTGCAGAGCACGAATGGTGGTGTGCGTGAGCACAGCGCTGCGGATACGGAAGCAGCGCATGAGCTGCTGTCACTGGCAGCGGGCGTGCCGCCGCTGCCACCCGCCGCAGTGCTCACCGTGCTGCGCGCACCTGAGCCCGTGCTGCCGCTCTACACGTACGCCATCCAGCCCACTAACATCTACATCATCGCAGAGGAAGCCACCGATCCCAACATATATGCAGCTGCAGTGCAGGCTCTTGCTCCTTTACAGCAGGTATACGCTCACTTTCATAAAAACTGAATTTTTTACCGAAGTCCAAAACAGAGTACGTTTCTTGAGTCGACGCGCTTGACCACGCCAAACAATTTACTAGACCATCTTAGCTTGATGATTATTTTATCTTGGTAGAGTCCCATTATATAGCCGTTCCATTAATATTAAATTATAACGGATGAACTTGTTTTTAAATTTCACTCGATTAACTGAAAAAAAATCTGCCGATATGCCTTTACCTGGGCGAGTTAATAAAAGCAGTATGCAATACTGAAACAAGTGAAAAGAATAAATAAAATAAGATAAAAATGGAAATCCTTCCAACACTAGAAAGTATGTAATATTAGAAAGTAAAATAGCTTGTCCAACTAGACCTTTAAAATGTGATCTCAGAGTGTTTTGAATTAGCATTCCACATACTTTTGAATGTTGGAATCCAATATCGTTTAAAAAATATAGTGTGTCATTTTAAGTTAATATAATAAATAGTTATAACTACGAGTATATATTATACTAGCTTTTCGCGGCTCCGCCCGCACGTATGTCGGTTATCACGTAAAACCATTAACCTTTTTTGCGCAGCTGAATAAATACTACCCTATGTCCTTCCCCGGGTCTCAATCTATTTCCACACCAAATTCACAAAAATAGGTCACTACGAATAAACTTAAAAACTATTGTTTTTAAGTACCTATGTTTGTAACTGTTTTCGTTGCATACAAAATAATATAAAATATAAATCTTGCCTCTTACATTAACTTAAAATGCTGCTCTGGTTTTCCCTTTGTGTACAGAACTCAAAATAGCAATATATAATTTTTAGCGACGTTCAACAAGTTTTCTTGCCAACAGGTGGAGTATACGACGCAGCCACAAGTAAATACCTATATCACGTACCAAGAGTCCATCGCTCCACAGGCGACCTTGGAATATCAACAGCTGTATCGCGCTACCGAGCCACAGTCCCTGGCGATGCCAGTTTCGGTGGCTGTGACTACAGCAGAATCTCTACCTATTTCCATGCCGGTGTCGGTGATTGAGGCAGCGCCCGCTTCCACACCATTGGAATCAGTACCGTTATCGATACAAGTGCCCGTTATCGAACCCGTGCCGCTTTCTCAACAGCACCTCCCACCGGTGCCTACACCTCTGGCTTCCACCCCGGAATCGAGAGATTCTCTCTCCGAATCTGAACCAGACGAACCGACTCCAATTCGCGTCACCGTGAAGAAGAACAAGTATGACTGCAACGAGTGCGGCAAGCGATACGCTACCTCCTCTAACCTGTCGCGTCACAAGCAGACCCACCGCAGTCTTGACTCTCAGGCTGCTAAGCGTTGCGGCGAGTGCGGAAAGGTATACGTGTCGATGCCGGCGCTGGCGATGCACGTGCTCACGCACCGCATGGGACACGTATGCGGCGTATGCGGGAAGCAATTCTCACGCCCGTGGTTATTGCGCGGCCATCTGCGCTCGCACACCGGCGAGAAACCCTACAACTGCCAGTCTTGTGGCAAATCTTTCGCAGACCGATCCAACCTGCGCGCACACCTGCAGACGCACTCCGCCGACAAAAAGTGGGAGTGCCTGCGCTGCAACAAGACCTTCGCTCTGAAGAGCTATCTCAATAAGCACCAGGAGGCGGCCTGCAGCCAGGACGAGCAGGACAGCCAATGAGCTCCATACGCTCATCATCCACAACGAAGTATTTCTCTATGAACTTCTTTACATCTTTGTATATTTCAAATGAGAAAGATTTTGACGAGCTCGAAGTGTCGACGGCGGCGTCGATGAAAATGATAAGCAATAATAATGTACCTAAAGTCGTTAAGGCTCTATATATCTAAAATTTATAAAGTATATGTAATTGAAAAGTAAGTATTTTTTCAGTCGTTTTAGTCGGACTCAAAAGAGAGACGGTGTCAATTGGCGGCAAAAGCCCGTAACTTTAAAAGCGTTAGGATGTTATCATAGTAAGAGTAAAGTAGGTAAGTGAGCGTCGCATGAGCGGTGCCCGACGACTTTATAGATAGTAGTTACGGTGATACGTAGAGACTTATTGAAACCGTCGAGCTGTGGTACCAAGAGAGCAATAAAGTAAGAATGGTAGAGTCAGATAGCGCACGAGTAGAGGAGCCGCTCCGAGAGGACCAAACTGTTGCTCTAGCCCGGAGCCCGGCTTGCGCCCGCGCCGCCGCCGCCGCAGCTTTGTCCTTAGTACTGGATACGCAAAGCGCACTGCTAGTCAATAATGCTTTCTTAGCAGACCAAATTTTATCTATAGTTGCAAAGATTGCTTGCTCATAAGTTTACAATTTGGCTAAACATTTTATTAACAATTTTATAATATTAAATATAACATCAATTTACAAAGTAAATAAATTTAAACAAATTAGCAAACCTTATTTTTCAAAATACAGCTATTATTTTCACTTCAGGAACAGTAACACTACCTTAACGCACATTATCTCTTAGACTTCGTCATTGATTTGTAGATTAGTATTGGTAGGGCTCTTAATTATATACTATCATTACCAACGACTGTTAACTAAACCACTGATTGCGTATAATTTAGTCTCACTGGAAAACAGTGCAGTATCAATTGCATCTGTGTATTATGAATTCACTTTTTGAAAGAGATCATAATCAACGGGGAACCTGAAAAATGCTTTTATACTTTTAATGTTTTTGTAATAAAACGATGAAAATAATAAAGTAGCTGTCTCATAAAATGAGCCGCGCTATTATTTTTTGTTGCTGTGCTGTACTTCTTTGAGCAGCTCAAGTTTTCTTTGTTTCTTTCTTGTCACCGCGCCGCAGCTCGTCTTTATGAAATATGTTTACCAAACACGTCTCTGATTTACAATAATGGTAATTGTTTTTATTTTAACCACGTGAGTCTATGCTTATTTCCCATTAATGCACATATAACTGGGATATTTTTTCGTAACATAATCGTACAGTATTTTATCATACGAACTATCAATTAATCTGTTAGATACTTAAGCAAGATATAATGTGTATTGTTTACGTAAACGAATAATGGTTGCGACAGACAACGGGACAAATGTAGACAGGCATTCGTGTTATGTCTACTCATCACAGACAAAGGCAACACACGTATTGTATTCAAACACTGTGTAGTATCTTGGCAAAATGTGTGTCTACCAAAACAATACAGTCCTGTTGGAAATGATTAAATTTAATTGATTAGAATCGCTTCCCCTGATTCATGGTCTAGTACTGTATCAGCCGGATTGTCCACTGATGAACACAGCTTTCCCCATTTAATGTTTGCCATATTCCATACAATTGGCAGGCGTCTTGGTGATCGCAATATAACTTGTCAGTTCTTCAGAAGGCGCTGCTGCCTACCTTCCAATATTTTTCCATTAATCGCCTCTTATGACACCCACCGGAAGAGATGGAGGGTGATATTCTATCCCGGCATCCCACGGGGTGTTTTCACTCCATTGTCTAGAACCATAATAAATATAACAATTCCAAACTACACTTATTTCAGAATTTTACTTTTGTCACATTTATGACTATTTGATAATGTGCGTTTGGGATGACCAAACCCGATCTAGTAAATAAAACATAAACATATATTAATACACTTCACATAGAATAACATTAACATAAAAAACATTTTAATTGGTAACTACTACATAGCCTTAAAGTTTACATCAGATTACATAATTGATATAAAAAGCAGTACTTTTCATATCAAGCTTCTAAAGTAACAGCTGATCGTTAATCACAGTTTTAATCTGAACATAGTATTAGTAATTTATAAAGTTAAATACAACACTAGTATTAAAAATTAAGTAGTATAGACTCCAGGCATTTTTCTACAAAATTGTCAGTTATTTTTATGTGCACATGTTCACGTTGTTTTTATTGTTTTAAGAAACTTTATATTATTCACTGTGGTATTATTTAAATAATTAAAAATGTGCGTCATCGTTGGATTTGTTGAGTTATGTTAAAACATTTTTCATATTTTATGATTTGTATGTATAAGTGTTATTTGTTTGGAACGATAAGTCTGGGAAACAACAGAATGAGAAGGAAAGCATGAATTGAAGAGAGCGTATTTTTTATAGATTTACAATTTTAGTACGTAATGAATAGATGTCGTTCAATGTCTAAAGTTTAGGTGTTTCCTGAAGTTTCACTAGTCATGGTTCATATAAGTGTTTTCAGTGTATTGTGAATTTGCTAGGCCATTTGACACATTTTTAAATTATTTTAATAATGTCAAAAGATAAAATGCGGATTTTTTCAGTATCGCATTATCATATATTTTAAAGATATGGTACCCAAATGATTGTAATGTAATATATACACAATGGCGTTGATAGTTTCCGTTGAACTGTTTTGATAAAATACTTATTATAAGCAATGCAGCTTACCATAACATTTTGTATTTAGAAGTTTTATACTAATATAAAATTATACCATTTGAGATATATTACTCACGAAATGAATCTTTATAACAACACACCAACTCACAATAAAATGTGTCAAAGCCTATTATATTCTTAGTCAATGTATTTATCTTAGATATTAGTGGCACACCAGTTATTATTAAGTGGGTAAATGTTCGCGTAGATTAATTCACAAGTAAGTAATTTAAAAATTATGTGTAATATAAATATACCGTAGAAAAACTTTAAAACAATATTTTAACAACAACTTACATGTATAATCATTATATATGTACCTATAAGTTCTCTAATTATTTTTAAACATTTATTTAATAAAATCTATCATTAAATTATTTGTTTGCAAGATATGCTACATCTCATTGGTACCACGTAACTATACAATGTACGACAACTCAACGAAAAACTTCAAAGTATAATATATAATATGCATGAGAAAGTTTACAAAAATACATAATGATTATATACATTTAATATATTGATGCTATAACATGTTATTATATGAAAAAAAAACTATGATAAGGTAGCAAACTTAAATTAGGGGCAAAATGGATCTCTTTGTAGAGATTGCCGACGATAAATAGTAGAAATCAAAACTAGTCTAAATTACACACTTAGCAAATGTAACCCTGAGCTGCAAAGTTTTTTTTTATTGTAAAGATCTTTTATCAGTTTTGTATACAATTATATACAACAACAGTGAATTTTCCTAAAGTAATATTGAAGTCAGTGCTTGCTTATCAGAAAATATAGTACAGATCAGTGCTAATAGTTAATAAATATCTCCAGAGATAAAATATACAAATAAAATATATTTGAACAGCAAATTAACTGCACCCACATGCCTTGGGTACTTTCCAGACTAAAACGGCCACGCTAAGAACAAAAACAAAGTTTTTGCGGCTATATTGTATGAATAGCTCAGTATATATAATATATATTAACTGAAAGACAATATTTTGATAGATTTCCTCTCCAATGATTTGTCGATTGAACGCGCATCAAGAGTTCAAGAAAACGCAGCGCGAAGGCCTCAATTTCTTCAAAAGAAATTGGCTTAAGCTAGTTAGTGATAGTTGGATGGCAGTGACGGAGACTATTTTTCTCAGAGATAATAGAAAAAGGTTAAAAGAATAAAAAAAGTCAATTTGTATTCGGCAATCTTTACGTAGATTTACGGTTATATATTTGTAATAACTTTTGTAATTAGCAAATACCATGAACTTGTGTTGTCTGTTTTTTAGAATAGCTGATGGATCTCAACAATTTATATTATACGTATACATTTTTATGTTAATTGTAGTGATTTAGTTTGTGATAATGTCAATTTAAAATACTTTTTGTCAATTCATTCTAGGCAATGGTATTTGATAAAACATTAATGAATCGTGAAAATAATTAAAATATACCCTTTAATGGCCAAATTTATGTATAATTCATTAAAAAATTACGAGCATGTCTACTCAACTACTTATTTTAGTAGAAAAAGCACGTAAAAGAGAGCTAAATTTTGTTATTCGATAGCTTAACTCCACCTGCTGTATGATGTTAAGGTGCGCAGAAAGTCAAGACCACCGATTAGATTAGGTACGCGTGCCAGTAAACCTTATTTAACAATAACTAGGCAGAATTATTAAGGATAAATTTAAATATTTTGCTACACTGAATTTAATACCTGTCATTCACTAACATGCTTTTGTTCCATAATGTACTGTCAATTATTGTTTGTTACTTATGGTCAAATTATTAGCGGTAATATATTGAAATATAAGAGTACCTATGGAAGAGAAAATAATTAGATAACTGCTTAAATCACACTTCCGCATATTGCGCATAGAATACAGCGTATGATCTCAAAATGTGGATATATAAACATCATAAGTCAATTTCAATATGATAATG
The DNA here is from genome assembly GCA_963854805.1 of Plagodis dolabraria. Classification (NCBI taxonomy): domain Eukaryota; kingdom Metazoa; phylum Arthropoda; class Insecta; order Lepidoptera; family Geometridae; genus Plagodis; species Plagodis dolabraria. Next base: position 40,797,379 of record OY978440.1, read on the forward strand.
TGGAGGGATTAAAATATCTTCTGACATGTATTTTGTATTTGTGTAAGCTAATAGATATGCAAATTGTTGAAGTTTTGGAACTGAAAATAAGTGTCTATTGGATTTTGGAAAACTGGACTATGTTGGACTTACCATACTATTTTGTATTTTAAACTAGTCATTGATATATATGTCTTTAAATGCAAAGCCCAAAGTTATTTTTGTGTGTATACTTTTATTATAGATGTGTGTGTTCACTGGTTTAAACTTATATATTTGATGTACCATCCAACCAAAGTTATGTAAAAGATTAAAAAAAAGTGGTATTGTTATTCTATATTAACCTAAATGTGACTCTTTAAGTATCAAAAAGCAATATTATATGTACAATCATTAAGAATTTTAGAAATATATGATAAAATATTTTTATTTATTCGGCTAAAGATTTACAAAACTGTTTTCTATAAGGGCATACCAAAATTCTATGTAAATTACACGTGTAACTCTTTCTATTTAAAAACATAAATAATCAACAAGACATAAAATTCGTCGTGTTTTTTACTAATGGTATTTATGTTCATTTCTTTATAAAGCTCGACGATTATACTTTAGAAATATATAAAAAATGGCATTGTCTATCCAGCTCATCTGTATATTCCTTGACTTCAAATTCGTATGTAAAAAAATTTCCTAAATATTTTCTTGACATCAAAATTATGATGCAAAAGGATGCAAAAATTAAATATAAACACTTATGATGGTAGTAGAACATTATAATACATCAGATAATTGACAGGCGACTGAATCTTCCCCTCACGTCTATATCAGTGACAAAGCAGCCCTAGCTCGAAGGGGGCTGAACAACAATGCCTATATCTATGCCTTTACAATATGTTCTCATTGCTCAGACTGTTAATATCCCCCGGTAAGCAAATGTGCATCGAGAATGCCATTTCAAGCTGACAAACGCATCCGGTCGCGAACCGATATCAGTTCGATGAATTGAAGTGGCTAAAATTGACCAGATATTTGTGCAGGTAGTTAAGATTGTTTTTAGATTAAAATACAACAGCTGAAGAAAAACAATTTTAAAATAAAATGTTTACAACATTTCTAATCTTACACCGTCAATTTGAATATTAAAAACAAGTAATTCCAGGGATCGGGTCTAAGCTGCCGGGGCAGTTTTTAATTATTCTTTTTATCTGGTTATAACACTAAAAGATTTTCGCATAGTGGTAAGTCATTTTGCGAATATAGCCTGGATGGCAACCACCGTCATGAGATAATGAATCGCCAATCATATCATGGATTATTCCGGCAGCTACTACTGGAATACATCGCTGACTCACAAGGACAACCTTTTTAAGACTCACCAATTATAGTTTTAACCTGTTAACACCTTACCCCACATCATCAAATAATGTTTCTAATAAAATTTCATTTTATTAGAACAATTCACAACTGTTGAAAACTGTTATTTGAGTATCGTCGGTGTTACTTTTGTATCCAGCGTGCGCGAATTACGGAAGGTTGTTTTCCCACTTTAGCTACTTTGTCGCAATGAAATATTTCCGAGGCAGATGCGGACTGCACAACACACTTCCGTGCATTTATTGCGACGAAGTGGTAGACAGTAAGCTTGATTTCAGACGACGACCGTGAAATTATGCACTTGCGCAGTAGAGGGAAAACTTTTATGGCGGGAAAATCCTGCCATTTCATTGGCTGACAGACCTCACTTCATATGCAGGTCATTGCCATCGAAAGTTTCAGAAAAGTTAATAACGAGAGAGCGTTTAGTTTTCGTTGCTCCCGCTCTTAGGCTTACAATGTTAAAATAGTTATTGAATTAGTTGAATGCAACTTGCATTGGTTTTCATGGGTGTACAAAACTTGTGCGTACTTATTTTATTTGAAATAGAGTTTGGACACTTTTTACACTGAGCTGGATAGATTAATATACCACAAGCAAAACATTTCAACATTTTTAAATATTTAAATACTAACAAAGATCTCGACAATTTATTGCAAATACCACAACGAATTTTGAAACAAAAATATTTACATAAAATATTTTATCAGTAGGGAAATGAAAATATAATAAAAATAATGAGAGCTAAGCATCCATAAATATGGCGAATTTAAATAATAACAACGAAAATAAATAAAAAATAAAAAACAGTTAAGTTTTTCATATTAAATTAAACAATATATAATATGAAAGCTTTTCTATCTATATCTTTACGTAGTTGTGGAAAAATTACCAATCTCATCATTATTTAGACAGGATTATTCATATAAGGTGTATTTATTGCAATAATGTACTATTACGTAAAAATCATAGTTAATAACTTTTTCATTATACTTATAAGGTATCCTAGACATAAAGTAAGATACTCGTAGCATTGAAGGAAAGAATTAGACAGAAAATGAAAATACTCCACCGAAGATTGTTACGAAAAACTGGGGCGGATTACTATGGGAAGAGATTAAAATGTATTTCTAATCTATTGATATGTTACATTTAATCTTACAATATATAACTTTTTTATAATAGTTACATAAATCGATTTTACCAAAGTTAGGCCCGAAAAAGATATTGTCTTGTTTAACTGTGAAACCTACTTAAGAAACTTGCTCTTCGAGTCATCTTATATTCAATGCACTGGGTTGCAGATGTTTTTGCAAAAAAGTATACATCATCAAATTATTATTTAATATTATTCAGTCCGTTTCGGTCCTAACCTAGGATGATTTCGACTAATATTCTCACTGTAAATGTACCGGCAAACCAAATGTGTCTTTGTTTTGCTAATGTAGGAGTGTTTACAATGTTGTAATTATCGACTTCATGGACACACCATATTTAATAAGTTAGATAACTGATCATAGTATATTCAGTAAAAAGTGTAGAAAAATGTATGTTTACTTATAGACTTTACAAATGCACTTGATTCGAAGCCAATGTCTAACATTATTTATTTAAATTGTGTTTGGTATGCCAGAAATAAATAGAATCTTCTATGGTTTTACAAATTGGAAACATTTAGATTGTAAAAGGAAGGCAATGCTTTCTGGACCGCTCAGAACACATAACACATACAAGCCCCCTGTTCCAATTTATGTTATCATTCTCGACTCAAATGCTTACAAATTCATTGGCCACATGCCATCTGACCTTTAATAAGATATGCTGTTGGTTGGGAATCAAATTAATGGTGTTGTAAAATCCATGTCCAGTTTAATTTATATTTTTTCCGCCGACGCGACGACTTTGCTAAACCTGAGTTACTGGCTCTATGTGACTATGAACTTTACAAAAAAAAAATATTATAATAAGAATTCTTCTCAGTCGGGCACTCTTGTCAGAGTATACTGAGATAATATCAATGCATTCAAAGAATAAAAAAAAACATAAATTATCAGCTAAACATAACAGTTATGTGAGCAACTTATCTGACATACCTACATACGTAGTTCAATTACTATAGACAACATACATTTTTATTAATTGATTCAAACAGGTTATTCACGTGATCTTTAACACTTACGTATAAGGATCCTTATATCGGCAACACGTAAGTGTTAAATATCACGTGAATAACCTGTTTGAATCAATTAATAAAAATGTGCGTGAGTTTTAATAACATACATTTTATTTATCACACCTTTTTTATTTGAAACTTCTTTTATTTTTTTATTACTAAATACACAAGAAATAGGATAGATGCCTCTTCAATATAAACTTGAGGAAAGGGTTACACTTATTTATATTACTGAGGTTTGAGAGGGTAACCTTTACAATTTGGTTCTTTTCGATAGTCTTAACATTTTTTTTATGTTATTGTGACGGAACAGGATTGAGGCCCACCTGATGTTAAGCGGACTAAGCTCTGCCAGTAACAGATGCATTTCGTCACAAGTCGCGAATGGCACTGCACCCGTCACTTTGACACATAGTTGTTAAGTCTCATGTAGCTGTAATTTCTCTGGTTCTCAAGGACTGCTGCCGGAACACACCGTTAGGTACTTGGCGACAGATTTTCTACTTGATCGCTAGCCAGGCGTGCATTCGCAAAATGCCGTACCACCATGCGATGAAGCTCAATCCCGCGGCGGGATTCGAACCATGGACCTGCTGCAGTCCATAGCCAATGCCACTGAACCATCACTGCTTCAAAAATCATAATCCTAAATTCCCTCCTAATCTTAAATCCTTACTTTACAAAATAATGTATTATCAGTTTATGTAGTATACTCTTGAGCTGTTCACTTTGTCAGTAAAACAAACAGTTATAAGGCATTTCCGATGAACCATAGCTTTGAACAAAGTTGTTATCACTTGGAACAGCGCTTAGATCGAGGATTGAATGCTGGACGAGAATGTAAATAGGTACAGGCAATGTTAAAGTTTGGGGAATGTTGAACAAGAAGAAGTTCAGAACTGTTGGCGAATGCTTGCTTCAAGTTATTTATAGTAACTTGTTCAATTCTAACTTGAAATGCAGCTAAACGATAGGAAATGGATGCAAATCCGTTGTTTACGTAATAAAAACAAGCACCTACCTCAATACAAATGTTACAAAGGGATCCTTGATAGCGAATAGAAAGCGCATTGCACTTATTTAGGTCGATTTCCGTCTCTTGTTTTATTTTTATTCTTTGCTGTGAGCAAGATGAACGACTATCTATGCAACAAATAAAAATACGGTTCGCAGGAATTTCAATCCTATCACATAACGTATAAAAAACTATTTAGCATAGACTTTTACTACGAAGGTGATAGGTGCATAGGAACAAATAGTCACACGCTATTAATTATTTATTATATTTATATCTTTATTTTTCTTTCAATCTACTCGTATTTATGCTTTTATAATAATACCTTCGTAAATAGGTAATTATCAAAAACGTATAAACCAATAACTGCAGAATTAATCTAAAATTAAGTAGGAGTAGCGATAAATATAGGAAGTAAGTTACCATGTGGTAGGTAAAAAATTACTTTCTATATTTATGGCTACTCCTAATAAATATTAGGTTAATCATGCAGTTATGTGGTAGGCCTCTTCAGAAAGAGCTCGTCTTGATGGGTATTACCTCATATTGAAATACTCCGCGTTGAAGCAGTAATTTGCAAACGGTACTGAGTTTAGGCGCTGAGGACAGTGTATCAAGTGAAGTTACTAGGAGAATGAGACATAGAACAAACGTCTTGGAGTGACGAGTGCAGTGCAATGTCAAGCACTATGTGGAAGGTGACACTGCAACTGTAATGGACAGTCGTGACGCCCCAGGGGGCAAATTGTCCGTCTAATCACTTCATAAAAATAATGTAGAAACAAAGCTATGAAAAATAGACATGAAAAACTGTTTCAAAAAAATACTTTAAATCAACATCAAAACAAAATATCTGCTAACCACTAGCCAAATTATGAGTAATACATGACAAGTTGCAGACAAAGCGGGCAACTTGAAGCTTGCAATGGCTGACACGTATCGAAACTGTAGATGAAAAAGAACACGGGCACTTTTATCACCTATAAATTCATCAAGATTATTGGATTACCTTCCCTTTTCAGCGGGGAACTTTAAATGCCATCCCGTGCATCTATTGGAAGACTCAAATGACCTCAATGATTAAATTGATAGCTTTAGCATTATCCGAAAATTGCTCCGGTAATTCTGGTACGGTACTGATGTAGTTAGTGGCACAGTAACTCAATCAAACACCGAGCTCGCCGGCAAACTCAACTCAAACAAAGTCCCGGTTAGGCTCTATCCAAATAGTCACAGTAAATATCAGCAGGGCCTGTAAAATTCTGTAGTGGGGCAGCTAGTTCTGATTTATCTTGCTGACAGTCCAAGCCGTATGTTTATACCACAGTGGTGTCCTTGAGCCTGGTGAATTCCTCTCATCGCAGTGATGCATTTTCAGCGCCTGCTTAGGGCTAGATGGTCTCAAAAGCACTCACCTATTGTTTACCTATAGTCTCCTTGTAGCGATGGATTCTCATTTTTAGTAACAGTTTATGCAGTTAATAAAATTGTGTAAGTTTGTATCTGAGCCGGTTTTTGGTCGAGTGGCAGTCAATTTTAACTGTTATTTCTGGCAATAACACTTTTGTAAAATTATGATTGACTAGTATTTTTAAACACGTATCTAATAATTTTCTTGCTAGATATAAGTTATTTTTTATCTGATAAACTTATCAATAAACTTTTGTGTGATAGATGAACGGCGGATGTCAATATAAACTATTGTTTCTGGTTATATCTAATATTGAGACAATAGTGTATAATTAGAAAATTAGAAATAATACACGTAGCGATGCTTGTCAATTTAGTGTTTTATCTTAGTTTTTTTCTGAATAAAGGATATTATTACGAGTAAAGTGTGTGATTTTAAATTACGATAATTCTTCTTTTTTACTTAAAAATCTGGACTTGAACCGATTGTGAACCTTGTGAAATTACTGCGTGGATTTTTGGCGCAAGTAATGTAATTTTTTTTAGGTATATTTTGTGTACCAATTTTGAACTTGAAGATTGTGAACTATTTCTTAATTTTGTCAATTAGTTTATGAAACACTTCTTGATTTTGGTGTAGCAGTTATGTGAAGTTCTTGTACAATTACATAATTTTGTGTACAAGTTATGGTGTTCTTAAACCATTAACTAATTTTACTTTTTTAATTTCTTTACTTTCTGGTCATGACCAACTGAAACGTGTAGAAAAAGGTAGGATTGGCAGTGCATAGAGTGACACTTCACATGGGAGTAAAAGTAGGATATGGCAGAAGAAGGATCAAAGTAAAATAAATACATTTACTCGGCAGAGCGCCTTGAGATGTATGTGCGGTGTGAGTTTGAAACTCAGGGTGAACAACAGCGTGTTAAATAAATAAAAGAGGTTTAGTCATGTTGAGAGGATGAACGAAAGAATATTGACAAAGCAAGTATATATACACGTGTATGAATAGACCAGTTGGAAGAGAAAGACCATGAGCAACGTATTCTGACTAAACTGGAGATGTTTTGAAAAAGGTCACGTCACGGTCTTTACCATGATTTACATATGATCGTGTACGTAACATTTTATGGAATGAAGTAAGCAAGAGAGTCAACTGGTAATCCGTGGAAACCCTACAGAAAACAGGCGTGATGTTATGTTTATGTGTATTGTAAATAGCGGACAGTCTCTTCAATGGAAAGTTACTTAAGCTGACGACAAATCAAGCGTACACAAGAGAAGCATTCCAAGACAGAGTTAGCGCCACGCTGGTGTTTGGACATAAAATCAAAACCAAAGATTTTTACGACAAATCGCTGTCTATTAGCGTTTTATTGATTAATCGTATAGCGATTAATTTTGTGTTGTAAAATCTATATGGAATGTACGGATTTTGTTATATGACTTGCTACTTCAACACGTCTGGGTTATTCAAGCTAACCACAACAGCTAACGACATCGTCAACCACGTCATCACAGGTAAGATAGTTGACAAAGAGTGTAGTTACAGCTATAAAAAAATCGTTGAGCGTTCATAATAAGTGGTTGGATTCTTGGCGAGAAACAGGTTTTGGTGAGTACTACTGACTATCCAATCATAGGTGCCAAGCAGCAGTACTTTGATGCTTTGCGTTACATGTTCAAAACTTCAAGATACGAAAAAGAGTTTATTTACGGGTACCTCCATAGAAATAAATAAGTAAAACATCAGTTCAATATTTGTCTATATTTAATCATTTATAAATATAGACAAATATTTGTTTTAAGATTCGCCCCATAATGATGCAATGGAAACGAAGAGTCACATTTTACACCAGTACTGAATACTCCATAAACAGTTTGCAAACTAGAAAGTTGTGAAGGATGTTTTGCTGCCAGCAAAGGTAAATAAACAAAGTGCCAGAGCGAAATTAAAGGCGCGAAATGTGCAACTCAGACTTTATAGCTAAACGAGCGTCGGAGAGGCAATAGAGAGATAGAAAGCGGGAGCTAGAGTCGTGCCACCGCCACGGGTACGGCGTCGGCACGGTACGCTGCGTACGACCGATTTGTGGCGGCTCCCCGTCTACTGGTTGATCGTATGTTGGCGCGCTCAGCCAAGTGTCGGCCTAAGTTGCTGTTGCCAAAGTTTTGTGAGGTGGGTGGTGGGTGCGCCACCCTCCCGCCCCATCGATCGTGGTGGGTGCGCGCGCAATCGCCTCCCTGCACCCCACCTATTTAAGCAGACGCGTTGCTGAATTGCCCACAATCGTAAGAAGTCGCGCGCGACGTCGCCCGTACGCCGCTCGCCCGGGGCGCCGCTCTTTCTCTTTTCTCTCTTTTTCTCTCTGTTCGTCTGTCTCTCGCTGATGCGGCCGCGCTGAGGCCGATGCAGGCGCCACCATGCCGCGCTGCCTCATGGCCAAGAAGTGGAAGGCGGGTGCGGCGGCAGAGCTGGCCGAGGAGTCCGATGAGGAGATCGACGTGGTCGGCGAGGGGCGCGGCCGCAGCCCCGCGCCCGCTGCTACCGCACCAGGACCGCAGCCGCGGGACCCAGAGCCCACGCTCCTCTACAACGGTAAGTTCTCCATCCCTAGCTCTGCCCCGTCTCTGCCGCTGTTCAAGGTCCGACCCAGCGCTCGTGAAGAATACGCCACACGCGACCCGCACGCAGCCGAAGTTTAACCTCCAATTCTAATATTCACCGGGAATACTACGTGCTGTTTTTTTTTTTATTATTTAATTAGATCATAAGTTTTGCAGAGAAGCGACTTCCTTCCATGCTGCGAATTGGATGTAATATGTCATGCGTCAGCGAGGTTCACTATTTTTTGGATATCGGTTGAAAGGGCATTGTACGTGCGGGGACAATTTAACCAAACACGTTTTTCTAAAGGCTCTTCCAATTCCAATCTTCAATACTTTGTACATCATATCAATAATATGTAGAACGTAGAGTCGTATAAAAAAAGAAATGAGTATGTAGGTGCATAAATTTTTAGAATTGGACGCTTGCCATCAAGTATTGAAAGTATACGAAGCAATCATAATATATGGAAACCTCCAAACGTTTCATTCCTAAAACTTACTGATATAAGTCATAACTGAAATATTTTGGAGAAAAATATTTTTGAAAGCTAACACTTGCAAACTTACTAATATTCGGCTAACAAATTTAAGCCTTACCGTAGCAAACAGCTATGAAATAAAACGTACAACCGATACCACTTGGAATGCAAACAAATATGCATCGAAAAGCATTCCAAAATTTCTTACATTCCATCGCATGGAATAACTTCGGCGAGCTGAAATTTTATCACGAACACGCCACGAGAATTGAAAGTTGGAGAAGAGAGAAACCGAACATGAAAAACTTAGTACACACTTTTCGACAACAATCATTTACTAGACTGAAATAAAAATATATATACCAGTACTTTAAGAAGATCTTGTCCTGCTATTTTGCAGGTAAAACATTTTTCCTATTATAAAAATTGTAATTGATAAAACCGCTTGACGAACTTGCAAACCTCTTAATGTTTTGCTATGGTTATGGTACTACACACAAAAAACTTACGCACCGACTTGAAATCTCTTTTTTTAAAGTCTGTGAAAGACTTAACGAGTTAAATTGACAAAACTAGATATACGAATACAGCAGCTTATCAACAGTAAAGGGCAGGGCATGAAAACGGCACATAAGATTGAGATTGGACAAAGCAAAGCTTCCCTCGAGAATACTTTCTCACAAAGATTGTGATGAAGTACGAGCTCTCAGATATCTTTCTTAAAACGAAAAAATGTTTTACACAAATTGCCTTGAAGAAAGCTATTCAGTTTATTGGAGACAGTCGACGACGAGATAAAATTGAATCCGTCTTATTTATCTTCAGAAAAGTTTTATACGAATTTGATGCCCGTAATATACATACACTCGATACACTTGTTAAAAATAATCAAATTCTCGATATAACACCTATATTTAATTTTTTTATACATTCCTGCCGTGAAATTGATATCATTGAATAACGATTGAGGTCTAAATTTCACTTTAGGCCACCTTGCTCCAAACCATCACTCACTATCTCATTTACTATTTTTGTTCCGGAAATCAAACCCGTCTCCTCCAATTTTGCGCCGGTTGCCTAAACCACTTGATTTTGTGCTCTAATCATTTGTAAATTTGATTTTCGCTTAGCACGCGAAAGAGACAAAATATAGTGTCGCAAGCGCTGCACTATAGTCATCTTTATTATTCTTACGAAATATGTAGCTGCTATTTAGCAAAATCTCATAGAATTAAGGTTCATAAGGTTTCCAAAATAAATGCTAATAGTTTCGAAGCATTAAACAAGCTCCAACTGAGCTAATGCTTGGAAACGCCCGAGTAAACTGTATAGCATCAGTGACATTAAAAATTATGCCCATAATGCAGATCCTTGAATGTCTTACAAGCTTCAACTCATCCGATTTAATTTATTAAATTATTTCGATTCATTTAAAATCCCGGGATCCAGGTGTCATGTCCATATAAAACATTGGAGGTCGTTGGCCTGAAATAGCTGTGCCTACTCGATCACTGCTCATAACTTTAATAAAATGATGTGTTTTTACCTACCTAATTATTAAAATTAAATAAAATAACATATCAATTAAAAAAATTACAAGTAAGTATACATCCATAATATTTTATTATATGCAATTCACATAAACTCTACAAGTTCTTCAATGCAAGCATAATCCGTTGACACTTATTAGCCTGCCGTTGACCTGAGTTTGAACACTTATTATTTACAATTTTTGAAAATACTTTATTTTTACGCAAATCTGGCAAACCAGAAGCATATATATTAGGCTCAAGGATATACGTGCAAAGTTTCTCGGAATACTTAGTAATAAAAATATGACGAAACTACATTTATATGGAAAGCGCTCCGTGAAGTCTACTATTAACTTTTTACATTAATTTGTACACTTGCGTTAGTATAAAACCAAATATGGCTCCAATTATTTTAAATATTGTCGGTTTGTTGTAGTGGTTCTAATTAAAGATTATTGCATCATGATGCCCTTTTGAGGATACAAAAGGGCAAATCGGAGTTCTATTAACGTCAGTCTGCTGTCTGCCTACCTGTCTCTTCACGAGTCCCTTCCTTATATATAAAATGAGTTATGAACCTTAAATTATGATTTAATCGTTTTGACGGCAACTAAACGTTGAATCCATATTTCCACAGGATGTTTTTCATAAGAAAAAAGTAAATAATTTCATAAATACATATCAAAATTTCCAAATATGACACTTTTATTGAAGCAAGGATGGCTCAGTGGCATTGACCATGGACTGCCGCGCAGCAGGTCCATGGTTCGAATCCTGCCGCGGGCTTGAGCTTCACCGCATGGTGGAAGGGCTTTTTGCGAATGGCCGCCTGGCTAGCGACCACCAAGTAGAAAAGTAGAAAATCTGTCGCCAAGCACCGAACGGTGTGTTCCGGCAGCAGTCCTTGAGAGCCAGTGAAATTACAGGCACATGAGACTAAACAACTTTGTGATGATCGTGACTTGACGGTGACGAAATGCATCTGTTATAGGCAGAGGTTAGTCCGCCTAACATCAGGTGGGCCTCGAGCTTGTTCCGTCAAAATAACATAAAAAAAAAAGGTACGAAATCTATCTCATAAACTAAATATAGTAAGTAGCGTATTCATAGTGTAGGTTTTATAGCTGTATTAAAAATTGGAAACATTTTTTTCTTTCACAAATCGTTGCAAAAATATAACAAGATGAGGCTCAACGCACGCTTAGTAGTTATTGACATTTCAGAAAGCTGTCTCAATAGTAAAGCGTATATGAAAAAATAGTCTAGGCATGAATAATGCATGAGGGAATGAGGCAGTGATAGCCGAGTGGTAATAGCTATAAGTAGCGTGCCGAAGGTCTAAGGATCTCGGCATTTTAAGAATGCTAGCCTGAAAAACTACCACCCTCGAGTATCTATCGCCAAGCACCTAAAAATGTGTTCCGGCAGCAGTTCTTCAGAGCCAGTAAATTTACAGGCACATGAGACTTAATAACTGTATGTCTCAGGGTGATGGGCGCAGTGCAGTTCGTCACTTGTTTTGAAATGCATGTGTTACAGGCAGAGTTTACTACTTAACATCAAATGGGCCTCGTGATTTTCCCGTCACAATAACATAAAAAAATACATATCACTGGTCAGCAAATATATCACTAATAACAAACGTTCGTGTGAAAGCCCAGGTGTACTCTCTTATTAGAAATATTCTCCTGAAAATCATAATCTGTATAAAAATGAAATGAAAAGTACTCGTTCGAGAAAAGGCGCCTTTACAGTAGCCGCCCACGGGACGATAAAAATATACGCGCCGTCACAACTACGACATTTTATTCACATATTGAATTAGACTTATAGATTATCCTTTACTTACGAGTATCTTATCCACTAAGACGGAAAATGTTTACTGGAATAATCATAAATTATCTCGTCGAGCTTCATGTATTTTCACATAATTTTATAGATTAATTATCCTTAATTAATTGAAAAAATATAACAAACATATCGACTATTGCCTATTTAGAATAGTAAACATTTGGACAATGAATTTGTGTCGTTAAAGATCATAAAGTACGTAGAAAGAAGAGATGAAAGACAAATTTACAAAACAAAACAGTTACACAAATTAGAAACTTACAACAAAACAAAATCATAGAAAAAACCGCTGTCAAAGATAACGATATCACAAAAAACGGTTGAAAACAGTTATCGAACACATCGCGTTGTCGTGTACGGTGATGTAAAAAGGAGCGAGCTCGGTGCTCAGCTGTGAAATTCCCTAAAGAATCGCTTGACGCCCCATTTATCAATTCCGCCATATATACGGTTGTACGTCGTCGGTGGTGCTTCATTTCTATACTTACATTTTATGCCTATATTACTTGATTGATTGAGAGATATAAGAACACGACGATATGAAAAAAACACTTTATTTCTTTTTTCTGAAAAATAATAGTCTTTATTGTTCATCTGAAAGATTATGTCTACTAATAAACTGTTAAGATCCTCTGATTAACCCGGTTATTTAAAACGTAAAGAATCGGTCATTGGATTTTTTTTAAAGGGGAAGGGTTCAACTATATTCTTTATGTTAAAAACATACGTAGTTTAAAAGTATTTCGGTATTTTAATATTTTTGTCTTATTACATATTATGGGTTCTTATCCCGCATCTATATTTTTCCTCTCATAATCTCGTAAAGTATTTATTTATTCAAATTTCAAAGTATTGTAAACTTTAGTGATATATACTTATTATTACTTACTTATAGTTAAGCCTTTGACCACTACCTCACCTGATGGTAACTGATGATGTGGTCGAAGATGTTGTTTAGCTAACCTAACCTAGACTTTCTATGCTAATTTCATCATACGCTAGATGAATAAGGTCGTTTTATTGTTGATACCGCAATAGCTGCAATGTGACATACCTTAAATAAAATGGACAGTTAAATCAACAAACTATTCAAATATCAATCATATCGCCTTACATATAATACTCGTAGATTAAAAGCACTATAGGGGTAACATTCTGTTTTCCACTAACTGACTTTACACCATTTATAGATTCGGTGCAAAAATTTCTCCCCTTTGTAAATTTGCTACCCCATTTTTACCCTAACATAATGTAAAAGCCTTAGACTAGACTAAAGTGGCGCTTACCTGCGTTTGACACGCGCGTTGTTTGCCCCAGGACTTATTGAATTCAATAGCCATTGTGATAGCACGGACTGATCGGAGAGGGATCGTATTTGCAGCTATACAACATTTTTTCCCCCACTTTTATAATTTTGACGTAGAATTATATTTTACTCATATTGTGAAGGCTAACGTCAGTCAGAAAACGGTCAGTGCTCACTAAGCAACTGTTATACAGACACAGATAGTTTTTTAAAATTAATAAATTACCATAGTTTGAAATAAGACAATTATTTTTGATTAAGATTTGCTCGAAAAAACGAATGATATTCTAAAACTACAAAAACATTACTTTAGTTTCTAAACCTTATTCAAAATGAAATGTCTAATGAGCGCTGGCATTTGCCGTCGCATATAAACAACAAGATAAATTATCGACATATTGAGAAATAAACACGAAATCTGCGCCAAAGTAGGCCAAATTCTTTAAGCAGCAACAAAATATGATGGAGAAAGCCTGATCAGAACATTTTAAACGCTTGGTGTCACCGGCTGCTAAGCTGTTCTGGTACATGTCACAAAAGACGTGCAACAGCCAATTTTTTTATTCTAGAGACTAAGAATAAAGTTTTCAGTGTATACAAGAATCGATAAATTCGAAAGGTGTCAGAATAAAAATACCAGAAAATAACCCGTCTATTCAAGCTAGTTTTCAAATAATTAATAAAACGATTACATACAAAGCCTCGCAACAGTAACACGTGTTGATTCCCAGTAATTTAATAAATAGCAACTGAAGTGCACTACTTATGCAGCTAAGTTGACATGTCAATGACCTGTTTATCGATCTAGTTACTTTGTTAGATCCAGTTTACTGATCTTTTCACTCACGAAGGCATATCCATCCATTTTATCCATATAGCGATATGGGCCTGTAGTATAGTTCAAGTAATACCTGTTGAAAATATAGTAAAAATAAAAATTTGCGTCTGAGCCATGTTTATAAGCTGTTAACGAAAGTATTAAAGAATTGTCAGGCTTATAGTAGGCTTCAAGACTCCCGAACAAACCGGTTTCTGAAAAGGCTAGACCACATTCTTACGCTCCGCTAACATAACAATGTTTAGCGTTTGTGGACTATGAAAAAGCCTTCGATTCAATCGAAACCTGGGTGATACTGCAGTCTCCTCAGCGATGCCAAATCAAAGTGTTTGCATAGAAACGCCACTATGTTGATTCGACTACAGGACAAGAGCTCGTCCTGTTGTTCTTAACCAATCCAACTGCAACTGGGCGTGAACCAGAGTGACATTATTTTTCGTATGTTTTAGTAGCATAGTTTCTTTGTGAACGTGTTCCTTCCATGGAAGTACACACATTACTGTATTCCGGTTTGAAGTGCTTGTGAAATCAAGGATCCATGGGACTTAACAACTTTATGTGTCAGGGTGATGGGTGCAGTACAATTAATCGTTTGTGAGGAAATGCATCTGTTATAGGCAGAGGTTACCGCTTAACATCAGGTGAGCCTTGTTCTGTTACAATTATATTAAATATTATATATATAAGCAGAAATCGTTTTGTCTTTCGTGATCTTAAAAATGACATATAATACCGACAGCAAATCCGTGGGATAGGAGTAGAATCGTGATGATGTTATAAGTAAGCAATCTCATATGATTACATATGAAAGTTCCGTAACACCATCGTCGAGACACTAAAACTGTCATAAATGCCTGATAGCCTGATAAAATCTGTCTAGTGTATGTATCGTCTTATGATCACTTAATATTTTATGACAATTGATGTTATGGCCACTCTGTCTCTAGTTTTTACATGACACATGTAGCTGTTAACGATATCATGGAGTCTACAGTATATTTGCAAGTTGAAAATAAAGTGATTGATTGGAAATGCAACAACCGATTTCATATGTTCGTTTGCAGATTGATCAAAATGCTTATGTTCATATATCTAAATAATGATTGGTCGAAAACCTTTCCTTGTTTCAAAAGTATATCAATCAATTAATTTCAGATAAACTACAATCCATAAATAAATATTACATTCTATCATTAAGCAATCATTAAATTATCAATAAAAATCAGTAAGTAAAATGTCACAGATTTAATAGAAATATAATGGCTACTAAAGTTACTACAGTTAAAATTATTACGATTATTCATTTTTTTTTTGTTAGTTAGCTTCATATTCTCATCTCTCATCAAGTTCAGCTTCTACACGAAAATGGCAAAATAATAAATCTACTGCCAAATCATCGGTCGGTCTATGATAAATGAGCATCGTGTGAATAAAGAATTATCTTGTAGCACTGTTGATTTTAGTAGATTTTTTAGCTATTGTAGCAGCTCATTGATTGCACCTGAAAGTGTTTATATGCTATAAACCGCCACAATCTGTCGAAACATGTTGATTAAAACCACGTATTTCGATTAAACTTAATTGGGTTTGCTTGTGGCAGCAAACAAGCTCTATAATTGGTGCAGTTGTAAACTTCCAATGCATACATTGTGTACCATGCAGGATAACACACACACACATGTAAATATCGCGTACAAAGGAAGCGCGATCAGGGTAAAGTTTCAGCTCATTGTCATACTCAATTTCTTCTTAATCAGTTTAGTAGGTAAATTAAGAAGATTTAAAGAGTCATTTTGCCATATGCATACGAAGCGTTTTACGAGTTCTTTGGAAAAAATGGATACTGCAGTAACACGGTGGTATGTAAACTCACATAGTGTGTAAAGATGTCTCCGAGAAATCTTGCCACGTGCCGTGATCATCTTTCTTCTAAATTATGGCGGCGATGTTCTAGGCTCTATTTATTTTTAGCCTTTTACCTGCAAAAAGTCACAGTAACATCACACCATTAACAGAACTGCCAAATTCTCCAAGCATAGTTTCAAACAACATCCGCCCTCAAGCTGTAGACAACAGAGAACAAAATGGATGCAATTCAGACAAAGCATAAAATTTAGTCAACGTTATATCTGTTTGAAGAATTCAGGGCGCGGATATACCCGATGCTCTCTGTAAACACACCAATGCACCTATAGAAAAGGGGTGTTCCGGTAGGTTGCACATCGTGCACATCACTTCGGTATCTACACAAATTAAAGGATTCAGCACAGACGAATAATTCGAGACCAGTTACAGTCCAGTAATACCCCTCGTGAGCTTAGTGCGCATCACTGGACTAATGAGATACTTTGACACTGTGTTCCAATCGGATATTAGACGGATTTTAATTAAAATTGAAACGGCAGCTACTCTTGAAATTAGTAGATTAGTGAAATTGGGTTTGATATTAGAAGTAGTCAAGTGAAACCTTAATAATCATAAATATCCTTCACCCTCTCATAAATGTCTTAAAAGCTTGCAAGGGAATATATGGCACCATGAGTAGCATGTCTCTGCTTATTTTGATACGTTAGGGAAAATTATATACAAGGTGCCATTTTGGGTTTATTCTACAAACATCAATTCCCAGACAATTTCAAAATACAAAAGCGACCATAGCGGAAGATTGAAATCCCAGTCTACATAATATCTTCAAGAGGTTAGTTGGTAAACTCTGACGCGTATTAAGGGTTTGGGACTTTTCGATGGCAGCAGGCTCATCCCCTATTACATGGGACTTCAATATATCTGGCTCAACACACTGACACTTCTGCATACTCCCTCAGGGTATACGATACGTACTTCTAAAAGGTAGTAGAAACCCAATATATACTCGAGCCGAAACTGCTATTGAAATACCATAACAAGTTTTATGTCAGCAGTTATTTCGATGTTTGTTTAATTTAGGAAATAACTAAACTAAAAACATTTTATTGAATGTTTCCCTTTTGTTTTCGTTTTAAACGTTGTCGATTAACAGTTGTTAAAGCGAACCACTCAAATTCAGACCAAAAAAATTTAGAAGCAGCATGATCGGTTCATGGTATTTTTATTTATATGAGCATTGCATCGGCAATGATACCTAGAATATTAGTGAAGCATCTTACGCCCGTCCGTAAATTTTTTTTATAGACATTAGACTAAAGATAGTTACATAGAAAAGTATAGGCAGCATTATTTTCTTTACAAAAGTGAGTACAGAGAAGCGTAGGCTTTTATTTAGTATCTTCTTCTATATCTTTATAACTAGCAGAAGGATTCCAAAATGCCAACATATTAAGTATTATATAGTTCCTATTTAAAATTATAAAATTAATATATATAAGGATCAGATGTTTATCAAAAAGCGCCGTCATTTTTCAACAACGAATATCTACATAGTTTCAATTGAATATATGATCGTGACAACCGCACCTGATCGTGGTTACTAAATGTAAAATCATTTCTGTTTCAATTTAAATATTTAATGGATGCATGTGGAGTCTTTTTATTAACATGGAGAAGATCGTGATAAAGTTATGAATTTTATTTACTCGTGAACGGTTTTACATTGAAGGTTACCTTGTATATACAACTTTACAGTAAAATAATAGTGTTTTTACCTTTTAGTAACTTTTAATTTTATGGGTTTAGAAGGTGGCTCTTTGTTGTAACAAATATAATAATAACACACATTTATGATACTTTCCACTTAGAAAGTATTTTGAACATAGTAGAAAGATGTATATTAAATCCCACAAACAGCTGAAAATACGGTTCAAATGTTTATAAAATATAATATAATCTACTAGCGGCCCGCCCCGGCAATTGCGACGATAAATTGAGATGTAAGCTATCCTATCTTTCAATTTGGATCACATTGCACACGGTCTGCAAATCAAATTTAAAATCGGTTCAGTAGTTTGGAGTCCATCGCAGACAAACAACGTGGCACGTAATTTATATATATATACGGATTAACCTTAGGTTTAATCTTAGGTACCAGTTAGTACCAGTGATTTTGTTTTTTTGTATAGTTTATATATACATACGGCTTTTTTAACCAGCGTATAATTGAGAGGATATTATGTCAAAACTTGTAGAAAGACGTATAAAAAGGAAGCAAGTTGTTAAAAATATCAACACACGTCATGCACTAAAAAGCATTTTTTATTGAAGTAACCTAAACTGGAGTTAATATTTTTGTATTTTTATTACGAAAGAAAAAATGTAGTACGGATGTTACGTGACTCGGGTAAAGAAAGCAAAGTAAGTTTGGAAACGATGATGCCTTGCGGTAATAGGTACACAAAAATAAATGCTACATACAAAATTGTGCAGAATTTTCTACAAAAGCTGAACCTTCTTCGCGTACAAGTGGCACGCATTAACTTGAACGATTTATCACTGAAGGATATTTATCGCATTTGGAGCGCCGCGACGCGCTTTGAAACACGGCCTTGAGTTGAGCGACTAGAATTATTCACGATATTTATAGAATAAGTAATGTGCTCATTTAGGGTGGAAAAAAATTGTAAGCTTTCCACTTCATACGTAAATGATTAAGTTTTTTACTAATCTAGTTCTTTTTTTCGTGCACATAATTCATTCATATATATTTATATATATATCAATTATTTATATATATTTTTTCTCAATTATTGTTAAGAAATAATATGTATGACATCAGCAAGCTTGGATAGTAATTAAGTGACATACGATATGTATACTTTTCACTAACACATATAGTTGTTAAGACCGTACTGTAGTGAGGCTTTATTTTGTTGGAGTAGAGCATGATGTTATCAAATCCAAACAGAAAAATCGAAAATTGTTTTAGCAGTTCAACGCGGAGAGGCAGCAAGCTCTCTTGGCACTTTGCCGAATAGTGAAACGTACATGTTTTTGTGCATCTTTTAAATTTCAAATGTCTGTTTCGTCGACAAAACCGGCAAAGTGCGAGTTTGACTCACACAACGAGGGAATCAGGAAAGAATGTACCAAAAACTAGATTATATTTTTAGTTCAGTACTAGATATTAGAGGGTTTCCAATGCACACTTAACAGGTTTTTATTATTTGTTTATATACGATGGATATTTAATCATACCAAGTTTGACGTTTCTATGGATTGCCGTTTTTACGACAGAAAAAAACAAACAGGTTTCTTGAACAGTGACTCCGGCGAACCAAGATTCAGCCTTTTATAGGACGCACGGATGGATTAAGAGCCTAGGTTTAGTAACATGATCCCGTTTGCTAGTCCGTATGCAACTCTAAACCCAGTATGAGCTAATTTGGTTAGATACTTATTTTCGAGAAAATATCTGGATCGTAAAGCATTAAATGGCCCGAAAGATCCTAGCAATTGTTGGGATTTATTTCGGCTGCAAGAAAAATAAAAAACAAATTTTATTTCGGTATATCAGACATAGGTTATACAATAAAGTCTAAAGATATTTTAATAGACCTTCAAACAACGTGAAATTCCTTTATTGTAAGAAACCAAACCGTAGAAGTAAGAAATTTGTTCAGTTAAACCTTCAAGCTGTAGCATTTTATGGCTTGTACTAGCCGTAATTTCAAGGCACTGAAAGCTATAGGTTTGCGACGAGATCGTTGTTTTGTATATATTATATACTTCCGTATATTCAAAATGCCGTAACGCGTTAATTCCAAATGCGCTACCTATGACAGAACCGTCAAACGGTTTGAAACTGATCTGCCAGAAAATCATCAATCATACCCACCATTTGTGAAGCGGTAACCTCTGCTTATAACAGATGCATTTCGTCACAAGTGACGAACTGCACTGCGCCCGTCACCCTGATTACAGTTGTTAAGTCTCATGCCAGAACACACTATTCAGTGCTTGGTGACTGATTTTCTACTTCAGGATAGTAGCACGCCCGGTGTAGCTTTAGCCGGCTTGATTCCCTCGAGTATTCTGGCAAATATGTAACTGCCCGTACCCAATCAAAACAGACTTGATTAGGATACCTACTGCCTAATACAAATCGCAGCAAGCCTAACTCCTTGTATTCCATCGACTCGATGTGGTCTTGATTAACATTATTTTTCAAATTCGTTGAAATTCGATTAACACAAAAGTGCAATCATATTAATTAAGTCTTACTGTTGTATAAGTGAAATAGTCTCAACAAGGTTTTCACACTAAAAGTTCACTTACTTGCACATTCTGAAGTAATACAATTTCAAGCGTTCAAGAAATTTCATATCTCTGTTGAGGGAAGTCAAACGTTTTATTAAATTTGTTTGTATATCGCCGGTGGCGGAATGGGACGAGATTTTAAAGTGTTTTACCAAGCTTTATTGCATCATCGTTGTAGATCTTATTGAACAGCATCAAAGCATGAAGTCTTCGTAAAGAGCTTTTCATAAAGCTCACATATTGAGAAATATGACAATATTGAAATATGGGTTCGTTGGTTTATTCTATGCAAATTTATATTCTTTAATGTACATAGTTTTTCTAATTAAGTAATCAAACTTTATAAAAAAATCACATGTGGCACTCGGAGATTGCCGCGGTAAAGCTATTACATAGCATTTTTTATCAACTTATTCAATTATAAATCTCGACACGTTAGTTGTCAAAACCTTTTTTTCTGCCAAAATTAAGTTACTTTTACGCAATGTTTTTTTTTTTTTTTTTTTTTAGGGAGGACATAGATGCTGGCTACCGCCTGTGCGGTCGTCCAGCTCCACCGGGTTTTGGGCGAGGGCCTGGCCCTACAATAGCCCGGGAGGGAGAAGTGCCGAAGGCACTTCTCCCGAGACGGGCGTAGAAGGCGAAAAGCGCTTTCTACCTCCGTCTCCTGCGGACGCCGAAAACGTACCGCTATTATAGGAGGGGTTGACAGCGAGCTCAAGGGCACCACTGTGGTTCGTCTCCTTGTCCTCGGCTTGTCTCGCTGTCGAGAGACATGGGGGGGATCGGAGCAAAATGCCTCTGTGCAACTGCAGTGTTGCACAATTGGGCCCTACTGAATAATACTCTTTGACTATTTGGAGAGCAATTTATCGTGACCTTGTTTTTGCCTCGAGCTCGCCGGCGAGCTCGGTGTTTGATTGTGTGACCTCTGATTACCTCACACCTGGGGATTTTACCTCGACGACTTGCGGATAACGCTAAAGCTGCCAACGTAATGGCTGCGATGGGGTCATCCGGGTCGTCTAATACCTGCCGTGGTCGGCGACGGGGGGGTTTGAAAAATGGGATAGAAGAGGCAGTCGAGTAGTTCGATGCCTGGACAACCAATGGGTTCGGGTGGTGGGGCGCTCGATCAAAGTATCGGCGGGCGCAGTCCTTATTGAACTGCGCTAGAGAGGGAAGGTTTAAGTCGCAATGCAACTCGGTGTTCCGGATATACCACGGAGCGCCGGTTGCACTACGAAGAAAACGGTTTTGAATGACTTGAAGCTTATGGAGATGGGCCTCACTAGCATGACTAAACACTACTGATGCGTAAGTCATGATGGGGCGGATGCAGGCAGTGTAAAGTGTCTTCTTATTTCTAAGAGACATTTTACTCTCTTTGCGAATCAGGGGACCAAGGCGACCCATTACAAAGGCCGCTCTGTTACGGACGGTTGTTATATGATCGCTAAAGGTGAGATTCCGATCAAGGGTGACTCCGAGATATTTTGTTTTACTAACCCAGGGGATGGGTTGGTCGAACAAAGTTATAGGTTGCGGGTAACGGGGGCGGCCCTTCTCAGTAAAGTACATAGCTGCACTTTTAACTGGGTTGACCGCGATGCGCCATTTACGGAACCAGTCACCGATCTCGGTGATGGCCCGTTGGAGGGCGGGAATGGACTTTCTACTGATATGCCACCCAGTGGTATAAATAGCGGTGTCATCCGCGTATTGGGCTAATAGGACGTTAGGCTGAGAGCGTGGGATGTCGCTGGTATACAGCGCGAAAAGAATGGGTGATAGCACGGAGCCCTGAGGGACTCCGGCTCTGACTGGGTGGGGGGAGGAGAGGGTGCCTTCCACGCGATAGCGAAAGCTTCTGGCTTTAAGGAAGTCTTGTAGGATGAGCACAAGACGTTCTGGCACGCCAAATTGGTATAGCTTGTAAATCAAGCCATTGTGCCAGACTTTGTCAAAAGCTTTCGCTACGTCGAGGAAGACTGCTAGCGTTGTCTGGGGTTTGGGGTACTTGTTAAAGCCCTCAATGATGTGCTCCGTGAGGCGGTGCACCTGTTGGACGCATGAGTGTCCGGGCCTGAAGCCAAACTGCTCATCTGGGATAAGGTGGTGTTCCTTAGCATGGGACTGGAGACGGTTTGCAAGTAACCGCTCGTAAAGTTTGCCTAAGGCACTGAGGAGGCTGATGGGGCGGTAACTGGTGGGGTCAGATGAGCTTTTGCCTGGTTTGTGAATGCCAATGACATTTGCACATTTCCAGGTGTCTGGGAATAAGCAGTGGCTCATAGCAGCATTGAAGATGCTGACTAGGAGATGGATGAGAGGAGGAGAGAGGGTTTTAAGAACCCTGTTGGAGATGCCATCGGCACCGGGGGATTTGCGCGGTCGGAGGGCCTTGATCAGTCTCGCCACCTCAGCGTAAGTCGCTAAGGTGATTGGTGGGAGTTCAGAGGTGACCACAGAGCTTTTACGTTCGACTTCAGCATCCACCGAATCGAGGTGAGCTTGGTCAACGTGATCTACGTTAGGGGAACACTGAGCCTCTAGGCTATCAGCTAGGCACTCAGCTTTGTCTTCGTCAAAGAACGCTGGGACTAGTGGGACTGGTCTGTATAAGGGAGGCATGTCGTTGTAGTTACTTCCTTTCATACCTCGCGCCAAGTCCCAATAAGCCTGGTGGCTTGGCACGAGGTTTGAAAGTTTGTCACCCCATTGTTGATCACGCAACTCAGACATGCGACTTTGAACCATGCGTTCAAAGTGGCGTTTCTTAGTTTTGTTCTCTTTACTGGGGTAAGAGTCGTAATGTCGGGTCACTGCTTTACTTTCCGTCACTAATCGTCTCACATCCGCTGGAATGACAAGGCGCCGGTCGTCCGGCACCATGACCTCCTTTGCGGATGCACCTACTACGGTGGAGAGGTGATTAGTGAACGAATCGATCGCAAGGGTTACGTCATCTTTAGTCAGGATGTCGTCAGGGATCTTGTCAAGGTCCGGTGAACTGATAGCCTTTAGGGCAACGCCTAATTGCTTCCAGTTCACTATCGTCTTAGTGGGGCGGGGGAGGTCTGTTGTTGGGTCGGGACCTAGTCGCAGTATAATGGGTCGGTGATCAGAGTGAAGCTCGTGAACCACTTCTATGGAGCGTAACTGGAGTGTTACGCCTCTGA
The DNA here is from genome assembly GCA_963854805.1 of Plagodis dolabraria. Lineage (NCBI taxonomy): Eukaryota > Metazoa > Arthropoda > Insecta > Lepidoptera > Geometridae > Plagodis > Plagodis dolabraria. The sequence goes on from OY978440.1 coordinate 40,821,319, forward strand.
GTAGTGCCATGTCAAGCAAGTCAGGTCGAAAGTCTTCCGTGTGAGGGTAGTGAGTGGGCTCAGTGGGCGCAATTATGTCAAAATTAAGTTCTGCGACTAGTTTTTCAAGTGCAATGCCTCTGGGATTGTTGACGTTACAATTCCATAGGATGTGCTTACTATTGAAGTCGCCAATCAGAAGGACGGCGCTTCCTAATGAGAACAATGCTTCTAAGTCAGCTCGGACGATCGGCTTTTGACAAGCTTGGTAACAGGACGCTATGACTATAGGTTGATGACCAGTCATGGCTAGAAGGCAACAAGATGCTTCCATATTAACAAGAGTCGGGGTAGGTAAGGGGATGCAGTGCAGGGACCTTTTGTAATAGATAAGAGTGCCTCCCCCACGGGAGTTCACTCTATCATCACGTACCGTTCTGTAATTGGCAAACCTAGGGTTCGCCTTCCCCGGTTTTAGAAGGGTTTCCTGCACGCATATAATGTCGATAAGGTGGGTGCAACAAAAGTCGTGGACAAGGTCACGTTGTCTAAAGAAACCGTTAGCGTTGAATGACGCTAACGAAACTGAGCGCGGTTTCGTGCGTGCGGTTGTACTACCCATAGTGGTTGTACTGGGGAGGGGCCTGGGGAACGAAGCGCTTAAGGGCGCTTAGTAAGTTCGCGTGTTCCAATGTGTATTGGATCACGTCCGCTGGGGATTGAGCGTATTGCATCTTGTGGAATAGCTCTTGTACCTCATTGATGTCAACCGACATAGCCAGATCGCTGACTAGGTTGATTGCCTCTTGAAGAGGGGCAGCCATCAATGGCATAGGTGGAGCTTGAGGCCGGGAAGCGGCGCGGGGAGGCGCGCGAATGGTGTTGGCGACGGGTGCCGGGAGCGCGGGGCGAGCCGGGGCCGGTGCGCGGGCAGGGGCCGCGGCGCGGGCGGGTGCGGGTGCGGGCGCGGGTGCGGGCGCGCGGGCCGGGGCGCGGGCGGTAGCGACGGTCTTAACCATACTGGGTGGTTTAGACCATGCGTTACGGGCTGGGAGCGGTGCGGGTATTACCTGTGAGGCAGGTACTACCGTTAGTTTAGGGCTTACCCGTTGGTAACGGTCGTAAGAGGGACGGGTCGGCCTATGCCTTGCCACCCTGTGGTTCACTCGTGGTGCTTTAGGGCAGCCACGGTAATTCGCGGTATGCCCTTGAGCACCGCATAAAACACAGCTGGGTGGGTCCGGCGAATCCCGGGTGCGAGTGCACGCTGCTGTCGCGTGATCGCCTAGGCACTTAACGCACCTAGCGCGAGCGAAGCAGAAACGGGAGGCGTGCCCGTATAGTTGGCAGTTATGGCACTGCGAGGGACTCCCATTCTTGTATGGGGCTTGGACATCGAGTCCTGAGAGGCCACAGACCTTTTTTAAATTAAAAATGGCCTTGCCTTCAGGAGTACGATCTAGTACTACGAGTACTAGATCGTAGGGGCTGCGGTCCTTCCCGCTGTACATGCGGTGAACTGCATGTACGGGGAAGTCTTGTGCCTTCAGGTCGGCACATACCGAATCGGTATGTACCTCCTTGGGCACACCGCGGATGACCACTCGGAGGACTTTCTCCTCTTCGAGCGCATAAGTGTGAAAACTTATGCTCTCGTGGCGGAGGAGTTTAGTTAGCGCTCTGTGGTCGCTAATGGTGGAAACTTGGACTTTAATGCCCTGCTGCGTGGAGCGGGCATTAGTATAGTGGATCCCACGATCCGAAACTAAACGGGACAGCATGTCCCATTTGGTTTTGTCCTGAATGAACAGGGGCGGAGGTGGTTTTTCGCGGCGCGCGCTCGCGTCCTGAGGGGACGCGGCAGTGGTGGCCGGAGCGGAGGGAGGAGACACGGGGCGCGGGGCGGGGGTCGGCTTCTTGCCGGAGGCGGGGGCCTTAGCGGGTGCCTTGGCGGGAGGGGCGGAAGTTGCGCAACTAGCGGCTTTAGGAGCACGCTTGCGTTTGCGGTCAACGACGGTATAGCCGTCGTTATCGGAGTCCGAGTCAGTGCGTAAGGCGCGACTCGGATCTACTTCCATCTCCGTTTCGGAGTCCGAAGTGGGCTCGACAACGGCGATGGAGGGACGGGTGCTCGCTGGCCTCCCGATCGGTGAGCGCGAGCGAGACCTCTCACGGGGAGGGGCTGCCACCGTGCGTCTATTATCCGGGCCCGGAGCGGGCGAAAGCGGGCTGTCCTCTGAGAAGGACCGGGTCAGAGGAGGGACGTTGGCCTCCGGGATTGAAGTCCCGGAGGGAGCAATAAGAGTGTCCGTGAGGCGGGCACTCGCTTCCTCTTCGAGGAGTTGCATGTGTGCAACATACAGATCGGGGTGGCGGAGGGCGAAGGTCTGAAGGACCTGCACCTCACCGTTAGAGGGACGGGACTGCATCCTGAGGGGAATACTCAGGACGCCCTATCAAGGGTTTGAATTCCCTCACACACCTTGTGAGCTCACTGTGTGAGAGGGAGTGTGTACCTAGGGTGTGCCCTAGTTGTGTACCCTCTCCGAGCTTTTTTCTCGGCGGAGAGGGGTGCTCCTAAGCGCTACTCCGGGGTTGACTAGGGGCGACCCCAAGGCCAGTAATCCCGGAGCCCAGCTTGCTTCGGCTGACCCGTGAAGCGGGAAAGGCCACGGTGCAAGGTTAAACCAAAACAACAACAGTGGCCGTTGTCACCGTAGGGTGTCACACTGCGACCGCAGCAAATGGCGGATTTGATCGTTCAGACGGGTTTGGCTGACGCTACCCCACGCCTGAACGACGTCGCTTAACAGCACAAAGTGTGTTGTTACGCGACTGTTACTATGTTGTGTCGGGTAGTAAAGTGGTGAAATGCGCACCGAAAAGTGCGGTCAAAACAAGACCACCAGCCCGATATGATGTTGTTCGTCCGAAACAAGGGACTTGGGTAGGTGGTAATGCCTGACGTCTTAGAGCGCCTCTGCGCGACGGCACGGCGAGCTCGTAGCTCGCGTTGCTCGGCGTTCGGCGGCTGCTCAGCTTCTGCACACAAAACAAAAACTTCGTCAGGACTGCGTATTCCAAGGCACTGGTCTGCAACTAGCGTCGGAACGATGACCCGAGTGAGACGGCAATAGTGCGGGGACTATTGCGGTCTCACTGGGAGATACTGGCGGAGCTGTAGACAGGTGTGCACGGCGTGGCGGCACAGGTCGGAATGTGATTACGCACTGTAGAGGCGCTTATCAAATATACGAGTAGTATCACCGCTGTGCCGGTCGGAGTGGGGGGTGTTAGGTTATTTTTGTTACGGATTTCTGGATTCGGTCTCCACGCTCATGGCCCGCGATAGAAGCTATGCAATAGCTTAAAAATATAAAATATGTGATAAAGGCTAGATGGACCGGTTACCTTCGTATCACGTAAAATTGATAATGTTAGCCACAACAATTAGGTTTGAGTTATAAAACAGTCTTACTGTGCCAAGTTTTCGTCAGACAATGTAAGTGATTTCCTTCTATGTTTAAAATTATATTTGTTTGTTTATATTATTTATATGTATATATATATATATATATGTAAAGCAATAATACAATTATTATGAATATTATTTTATAATAATACCAGTTATACTACATTCAGTACTTTGCCTGATTACTAGTTAAGATTTTTATTTTAGATAGGTTAGCCTTTGATCACTATCTCACCTGTGATGAAGTGGTCGTAGATATTTTTCAGGCTAACTAAAAATTATTGGCCTTCAAGGACAGCTGCCGCAACATACCGTTAGGTGCTTGGCGACAGATTTTCCACTTGAGGGTTGTAGCTTGCCAGGCGGGCATTCGCAAAATGCCCTACCACCATGCTATAAGGACTGCTATCGTTAGATAACAACCGGGACCGACGGTTTAAGGTGCCCTCCGAAGCGCAGAAGCGCTCAGTAGTACCTAATGTCTGTAGCGGTCACCCATCTAACTAGTGACCGCGGCGGACGTTGCTTAGTTTTGCTGATCGGTTCAGAACGGCTCAGCTAAATTCGTTACGAGCGCTTTGAAATATGTAGTTAATGAATTATTTTTATATCTCAATATAAACTCGCTCTACGGCGGAAGCGACAACTAGATAGACTGTGAAAGTTAATAACGAGTTTATACGTGAACGCCCTACTTACACGTCATGGCAGCTAATGAAGTTGCGAATTTTCGGTGCAGTCACAAATTTAGCATTAATTTAATTATTAGCAAAATTTCAAATTTAGACTATAACGAGTTTAAACGTGCATGTAGCACTTTCGCGCCAAGACTATAAATGATGTTATGAAATTTCGGTGCATCCACAAATTATCTCGTAATTTAGTTATCTGCAATATTTGAAATTCCATCCACATTTTATGAAAATGATGGCAACGTTATTAAGTTTGAAGCCAACGAACAGGGGTGCCGAGGGCTGGATTTTGTTGTATAGTCTCATTTTCGCTTTCATGAATTTAGGTAAAGTGTGTAGAAATATGATGTATTGTAGATTAATAAAGTTATATGTGTACTGTAGATATTTCTTTATTATGAGATTGATTTATCAATTTTAGATAAATATTTGACAAAATAAACCTTTTTTTATTTCTTGGCGGAACAAACTTGAGGCCAACCTGATGTTAAGCGCACAAACCTCAGCCTATAACAGATGCATTTCATCACAAGTCACGAATTGCACTGCGCCCGACACCTTGAGTAAGCCCGCGGCGGGATTCGAACCATGGACCTGCTGCACGGCAGTCCATAGCCAATGCCACTGAGCCATCATTACTTCATAAACCTATTGCTAAGCGGTTGTTTAGAAGACAAATCTAGCTGAAGAACTCTGTGCTTCTGCTTCTGCCAAGCCACTTCCTATAACGAACTACCTACATAGTTATTATAGCTTGTTAATATATATAAGATATGTATGTAACACGTGTAAAACACATTCTAAAAGGGCCCATAAATAAAGCGTTTTCCTATTATTTACACAGTGTCTATAAACTCGACTTGCTAAACGTAGCAATTGAATGTATTGACTTAAATGCTTCGGATTAAAAATATTTATAAGATAGTTGTAGATGTTAAAATTGAATGATCTATTTTCACCTAAATACTATTTAACTGGAGAGACGAAAGTTACAAGGTTCAGAATAAGATAAGAATATAAAGTAATAATAAAGATGGTGTTTCGCCGGATATTAAGCTCCTAACGATCCCATTTCATAGCATTTACTGTCTCGACTAAAATACTGAGGTAAGTGATCTGCGCGGTACTCGCACAGTAGGCTCGTTTAAGGTGAACGCTGACGTATATGGCAGGAAATTCCAAATTTAACATTCTCTGTATTGTCCGGTCGTCTGACTAGTACTTGATGACGTATTACGCGTGATTTGGAGAACATTTGTTAAGTTTAACATTTTAAACATGATATTTTGTTTTTATATGAGTATTTTCGACCGTTTTTGTGTTAATATATTATAGGCAAATTGATAACATTTTGAATTTATCGCCGCAGACGTGTGTCTCCCTAACGTAAAACATTTCTTATCATTGGTGGTTTACAATACTAACTCTTGTTACTAAGCTTAATATATCGTCACGCTTGTATTCCTCGGCCGATGGCGAAAGCAGGTGTGTCATCGTCCACGTTTTGATTTCACGTAATAGGAAGCGGGCCTACTACTGAAGACTAAAATTTTCTTCGTTTTAATGTTACTAGGTAAGTTTGCTCCATCTTAGACCACATCAATGCTTAACATCAGGCAGGTTGTAGTCAAACGCGAACTTGCCATGAATAAAAAATAATAATACTTGTCTATCGTATATAAAATGGAGGCTAACATCAACAACTTTCCCAATGAACATATTCAAACATCGAGTTGCCTCCGTTGCCGCTGAAACCTCAAATTAACTCGTTTTGTTCAAGTAACGCCAAATCTAAAACCGTGCTGAGTTTGCTAGGGGCGAGTTGAAAGCAAATCATTACTTGATTTGTAGGTACTAGTGGATGTCCGACATGTTTGCTTAAAACAAACAGTCAACTTTGGACACAGATTAAACTACTACCTAGGTTCGGGTTGATTCGAGAGCAGACAATTGTTTACTATGAGGAAATTGTTGAAAATTTTCGATCAAATAGAAAGAGGGTGAAATTTTGTGAAAAATATTGAGTTAGTATAATGTTCCTTGAAAGCTAAAGGTAATTTTAGACATTAATAGTTATTTGGCGAGAATTAATCATAATAGTTGTTTGGCAAGAAATCATCAGAAAAGATATATGTTATTATATTACTTGCTTACATATGTGGTTTCACTGGCAATTTATTTAAATCGCGCTAATTCGAAAACTTTGAAAGGCGTTGGGATATAAAATGTTATTTGACCTAATGTATTATAAATGCCATCTTCCTAAGTCTCGCATACACTTGATGCGTGCTCTGACGCATAAGCGACTGGTTTGGCCGAGCAGCTCAAGAAGAGACACCTGAGCGCGCTCGTCTGGGCAAGTCCGAGAGCGCTCAAGGCGGGCGCGCTCTTTCTCGGCGCTGAGTGTGGATGGTGGTTTTAGTTTCTTATGACAGCAACGCGCATCTTATGAGCGCTCCCCAAATAAGGTACCCGAAAATTGTTTTATTAATGTACCTTTTCTGTTCATTATAAAATGATGATAAAAAAACATGTATAATACTAGTTGATTCGATAATAGCCGCAGCAGCTACACGTTGAGACATGATGGAGCCGAGCCAACACTCTGAACACAGCCATTCTAATACTGAAGGTCGTTCGTCGAGGTCTTATGGTTTGTACCACTAAATATGCTCAGATATACAAGTGGTTCATTCCCTGAACGTGCTTAAGTGGATACGACGCTTTAAAAGCGATAAAGTAGTTGAAGATTGTAAATGGACTAAGACTAGATCCTCTATTTGGTTGAGCCCTCAAGAACAGCTGCTGGTACCTAATGTTAAATAATTAGCGACAGTTTTCTGATTGAAAGTGACAGTGTACCAAACGAGCATTCGCAACATGCCGTATCGCCATGTGCTCAATCACGAAGCTGGATTAGAACCCTGGCAGTTGAAGTGCGACAGTTCATAGCTATTGCCAGTAAGCCAACACTGCTTCAAAGAAACCTGAAGGCGTTTGGATTTAGTTCATGAGTGAACAGAAGAAGCCAGTATATTATCCAACCCCTCCACAATTTTTAGATTGGTATTATCCCATCGCTCTACATCCAAGAGCTTCACTTTTAAATATTAAACATATATTTTCATTTTTGATACTTGAAAAGTACGCCGCAAGTTAACTGATCAGAGAGACAGTGCGTTTCGATAATGAAAAACGATTTTTACTGCTGTTAAAAATTCAAAAACTATGCGAGCTATGTCCCAACTTTTTATACAGTCACTCGGTAAAACCGCGGCGTGCCATTGTAAATAAAAAATATTACCTAACATTTTGTATCATGACTTTTTGCTTTTTATCACAAAATTGTTATTTAATTTATTAAGGAAAGCAGAGCGCTTAAAACCAATTTAGGAACTCGAATTATGAACTAACCTTTTCGTGCCCACATACGTCCTATTTATCCTCATATTTAAGAATCTACTATCATAATGCAATCGTTGAAAGATGGTTACAGAATACAGTTGGCCAAGAATTTAAGTCATCTAAAAATCAACTTTGTAGCAGACACTTTTATTATAAACATTTTTCACGTGACTTGAATTTCCCACGCCAGAACAACTGCCTGTAAAGTTGCCGTACCGTGACGTTTTACCACATAAATGCACACAGTACCTACTCTCCATACTTGATATGGCATGTTATCTACGGAACATGTTATGCATTTATGACAGAGAAATGAAAAATTTCAAACCGTTGTTCACAGTTTCCATTATTAAAAATTTTTCAAATATTATTCTAACTAAATTTTTAGATGCTCTTTTTACGAAATCTAGAATATGTTTCGTCAATAATGTTGAAATGCAAAACAATGTGATATTTTATAAGATAGGTTTATGGGATTGTGAAGCAAACTGCACGAAGCCCACCTGATGTGAAGCGGTAACTCCTGCCCTTAACAGATTCTTTTGTCACAAGTGACGAAATGTACTGCACTTAGTTTGGTTTTGAAACCAAAATAACTGGAATAATATATATATACAATCCAAGTAAATAAATCTAAATTACTACTAAAACTAATAATTGATTAAAACTAACGTAAGTGTGGCACCTTTTTAAAGATTATTATTAAATCAGTCGAGACACCTTTTCGACGTTAACAAACCGTAAGTTAAATCGGCTAAAATAATCTTTAAAAATACTACAAAAACTAATAAAAATAAATATAGTAAATATTTATTTTTATTAGTTACGCAAATTGTCATAATTAATACATCTGTTAAAATTGAATGCAGCTACCTCTTATTTTTTTAGGATATATTGCCTTTATTTTATGGCTAGTGTCATCGTAGCTATTTTCAACACTTAGGTTTATTAACCTTATAAACCATAGTTAAATCCCAAAAATACCACGTATGTACTTATTAAAATAAATTCCATAACCGTCGGAATGGAAGGACTCTGAGAAGAATTTTATCCGTTCGGATTTATCAAACGAATTCCACGTGGGGTGCGCATCTGCAGGCGTATGTTAGCCAATCATTCCTTGATCGTAATTCTCATTCCGGACGAGTTTTCACTCGGGACCATGACCATACAAAAACAACCTCAAACAAGTCTAAATCTGTTCGGTAGAAATTAAATATTTTCCACGATGAACGCTGCATAAGAATTTTGTTCCAAATTGAAATTGAAATTGTGAAACAGCCGTCAAAGTGTTACGTTGCATCCTTTCATTTTTCATAGCTGTTACAGAACGAGGCAAGTCACAAATTGACTTTTAGATCAAAGTAAGCAAATATACAGTTCAAAGGAATTGAGAGCGTTAAGTGAATTTTCAACCGAGCAGCTGTCTGTGTGGTTTGTATGTATTATATATTGGCAATTTAGCTTTTCTTTTTTAATTTTGATTTTAAAGTTATATCCATATTTAGAATAATTTGAGAGTTCGTTTAATTTATTGCTGAGTTACCGATGACCATAAACAGGCTATTATGGGAAATAGTCATTGTAAATCCGATGATCGCGATAACGCAATAGTGCTTGTAATCACTTTTGGACATTACCGGAAGGGTAGCGACATCATTCTTGAAATTTTGAATTGGGCAGGCCTTAGCTAGTCTAAGAACAAGAAGTAGGACGAGGCGAGCCTGCGAGAATGTGATAGTGCTGATTTTGGAATCCATAATGCAAAAAGAGATATATACATATATTTTTAACGCTTTGAGTGGTGATCGAAACGTAAACTAAATTAAACAACGTTTACTGACAGTAAAATGATAAATATCTTAAAAACTATCAAAATAAAACCAAAATATTTTTTAGTTTGACTTGTTATAATGTTTTGTCGAACAAATTGTATAAAATGTACTTTGATATTTTCATACATTTGGATAAAAACGTTAAAAGTAGGAAGTGCCCTACCATTATTCGGTGAAGCCCAAGCATGCGGCTGAATTCTCCTCTTGCAGTCTTTGGTTTCTGTCAAACAGTTGTTACTACTTCATAGGATATGTGAGAGAACTCTCAACAATTTTCATTTACATTCAAAATACATCTGAATCATAAAAGCAAGCAAAATAAATGCTACTATGGTATCTATCTACCATGAATAAGAGGACAATTTTATGTTTTAAAGTTATCATACTATTCTATTCCATCACATTAATATTATAGATGTGTGAGTTTGTACATTCGTTACTTCTTCACGGTGAAAAAGCTGAAATTTTAAACATTATATTAATAGATAGCTAGTTTAGGTCCTGGATTAACACGGAACACCTTAATAATCACCGTCATTAATTATCATTGTCTACGCGGGTGAAACCGTGGAATGCAGCAATTAATATATTATATATGTGAAAGTTTGTGAATGGGGATGTATATTTTGTATTCCTTCACGCTGAAACGCCTAAGCCGGTTTTGGTGAAACTTGGAACATAGATGGATTTTGTATTCGAAGACACAGACAGAATTCGCTAAACAGTTATGTTTTGAAAGAATGAAGAAAGAAAACTTTTATAATAACTGACATAATATACAAAGCTTTACAAAATACGAGTTTTCCTTGATATGTTTTGTTCCTATACAGCTAATTCTACTTGATACGAAAATATTTATGACTCTCATTAGTCCATTGAGAACAATCGGCGTTTGTATGTTTGAGTGTTTGTATATATATTTGTTTGTATATTTGTATGTTGTTTCGGGATTTGGCTTCGCACGTTTTTAATTAATTTGATTTGACTGTCATATAATGCTTATTTGAGGTACAGTTCAACCAAGTTATCTGTGAGGTGGCAGAAAACGGAACTACGAAGTTGCTTACGAAAATTAGAAAACTAATTTGGTGTTTATCAACCGACAGCGCCCTCTTAGAGTTCACACATAAGTTGGTCGAACTGTACTTACCGCGTATGTTGACTTTATTTTTTGTTCCCTCAGTCTTGAGATTTGGCTTGGCACGTATCTTCTTGAAAACCGCTTAAAGGCAATCAAGATCCGACCAACAGTCGTTTAAAAAACTTTTTCATCGTTCGTATGTGGGAGAATCCACAACAGATGGTTTGAGGCTTCTCATGACTCATGAGGTCATCAAGTTGGACACAAGGTCTATCAAGTTGGTTACAGAGATGAAAGTTTTCCTCATATAGTATATAATACCCTAGTTATATACACACACATAAAAAGTGCCTAGGGATCAAGTACGTTTTCGAGTATTGTCGCAAGAAGACTGGCGGTGCGTGTGCATTCTGAGGAGTCTCGTTTCGGTATGCGGCCTGATACAAGACGGACTCGAGATTAGAGGAGCTCTGGACATCAAAAACGTTTAAAATTCTGTCAAGAAGTTAATTCATATCTATGGAGGGGGAAAAAGTGAAGTTGACTCCAATATTTGACTTAGTATCTATCATAATAAATGCCTTAATGTATATTGTATTGCGCTTGCAAATAACCTTTTGAAAATACAACCTAACTCTATGAGAAGTATTGTACTCTCGTATTCTATTACCATTACCGACATTACAATTAAAACATTGTTAAAACCCCATTATTAGTCCATGCCAACAATTTAGTTCACTCGAACATGCATCAACAGGGAGCATTCTCAAACAAAGCATTTATCCGAATTCAACTATCCCACAGAACATTTGGACATAACGATGACAAAAGCTGTTTTAGGGCGACAGACAAAGGCGGTTTCAGCGGTGAGCAACTAAAGCAGTTTCGACGGCGAGCGACAAAAGCGATAGAAGTGAGTTTTTTTATGCCTGATAGGCCTTTGACATCTATCTCACCTGATGGTAAGTGATGATGTGGTGAAGATGTTGTTCAGGCTAACCTAGAATTACTGGCTCTTAATAACAGCCACCGGAACACACCGTTAGATGCTTGGCGACAGATTTTCTTCTTGAGGGTAGTAGCTAGCCAGGCGGGCATTCGCAAAATGACCTACCACCATGCTATAACGACTGTTGTCCTAAGACAACAACCAGGACCGACGGCTTAACGTGCTCTCCGAAGCACGGAAGCGCTCAGTAGTAATGTCACCAGCGGTTACCCATCCAACTCATGACCGCGGCGGACATTGCTTAACTTTGCTGATCGGTTCAGAATGGCCAAGCAAATTTCGCTACGAGCGCTTCAAAAAGCTACGGAAACGGTGATTTAAAGCGTCGAGAAGCAAGTTGGCTTTCAAGAGGATCAAGTTAGCGATGAAAGCGGTACAACACATAATTAGAGACGTCGTGGATCTGCCTTATTTGTGAAGTAGCTACCTCAACAATCAGTTTGATTGTTTTAGTACGGAGACGGATGGAATCCTACCAGTACGTTTAAGTTTCATCCCCGTTACCAAAATTGGTATGTCACTGCATTTTCTGTAAGTTATTTAACAGAGTCGCCTTCCTCTCTGGATTCCTTTTATTATATATTATTGAAGTGTTGTTGAATGGGATAGAGAATATCAACCTCTACATATCATAGCGCGCGCTATTGTTGATTTAAAAACGTTATCTGTAGCTCTCTGGTGAATTTGTTATTAATTTCGTTGTTTAACATCGTCTACTTGTTTACTAACATTTACTATTTTAAATTTGATGTTGTTATATTTCACTTTTATCAGGCATAACAACGTAGTACACATTAACGTTTAACAATTAAAATGAAAATAGTAGAAAATGCTCTCGTTGTTATAGTTGTCGTTGTATTTAGTTTATAGTGTGATGTGCAACGGTAAAAAAAAAACCTCTTTTTTAATTTAAGTCTACTAACAATTTTAGAATAATATAAATATGATCTAAATTTTTTTTTTGCCTTTATTAAACAAAATACTATGAACAATATTACAACACTTCAGCTACTACAATAAAAGCATTTAGACACCTATAAGTCATAGCAGACTCATAGGCAGTCCGATGCTCCAGCCCACTCCCAGCTGGCAGCGTGCCCAGCATGCTGGCAGCATGGCCCCGTTGAATTGCAATGCTTATTCGTTGAGCCAAATATGTGCCAGCATTTTGATCACGCGTCGCATCGACAAAGCGCTCTGATAGGTTTTGGAAAATACGATGAGCTCCCGGTCCCCACGGACCCAACGTCTCTACACCAAACGGCTCAAATATTTAACCCATACCGAGGTTAGCATATTTGCTCTAAATTAATTACATGTGCAAAACTTAAGTGAGTAACAAAACTAACAATAATTTTCCGCCAAAAAAATATATGATCCTCTTTTACTTTTGAAAAGCATTGAATTATTCATTTAAATACTCTAAATACATTCGTGCACATACATACATAACATCACGCCTCTTCCCCGTAGGGGTAAGCGGAGACCATCCAAGACCAAGGGACAGGTTAGAAGTGGAATTTGAGTGTGGGCCCCTGAGCAAAATATGGCACACTTACTGTCATGTCCCCAGTGCCTGACCACCTGCACACAAGATGACCTCACTGCATCTAACAGGGCCGTGGAGGTGGCCTCCCATTGGTCAAATATTATCTATGGTTCAATAAGCCATTGATACGAAATGAATTAATGAGCGAAGACCATAGATTTTCACTTCCTACGATCCTTGCATATCTCATTCGGTTCATCTACAGCAGTCAATCCTTTCATACATAAGCGTCGGTTCAGGGTACTCCTGACCTGGGCTTTTTCAGAACGTCTTCAATTTGATTTCGGTACGTTCGCCTAGGTCTTCCCCGACCAACACTTCCGTTTACTTGACCCATGTATACCGGATTAGTCAGTCTCATTTCATTCCTTCTCTCTGCATGTCCAAACTTTTCCTTTATATAGCGGCACAATCACAGCCTTGCACCAGGCACCTGGTACTCGACCGCTCCTCCAACACAAATTAAAAAGGCGGCAGTGTTGCACCGCCGTTTTACTATTACTAAGGGAGAAGCCACTGGTTCCTGAATTACGGTTTAACACTAGTTCGGGTACCTATGGGTTCATTGTATTTGCTGTATTCTTATATTATGACAATAACATAATTTATTTGTTTTGTATTAAACATCTGATTTCGATCAATGTTACTAAACGTAACATGATGACATGTAACCCTCATGCAGTGAGATAACCTTAATATTATGTTTCATTAATTTTGCCATAATAAATTCATAGAACGAATCGATGTAAGAAGAATTTGATTTTAAATTCATCTCTAAAAGTTTCTTTCATCTCTAAAAGTTCAATCGCTGTCAAGTTTGTTAAATGTTGGTCAGTACCTAATTATAAATAACGTGTCTATTTTGCTTTTGTGATATATAAAAAAGTATTGAAAGCAGTCCAGTATCGGCAGAAAGAAAGCAAGCAATTTCGCTTCAATCACATATTACGATTTTGTTGTTTTTTTTATTAGTTTTAGGAAATTTACATAACATGTAATAATGCATATCATTGAGTCATTGTGATATTGTTGATTTGTAATATTGGTATTAATTATTAGGAATATAAATAATAATAATTATTCATACTTATTTCTTAGTGGCTTTATTTTGTATAAATCGAGCATGTCATTTTAAATAAAAATATTTTATTTATTTCTTTCAGGATCATCGGTACTTTACTTGTTTCAATTCTTTTTTTATATGACTGTACTTTAAACGTGCGTGCAAGTTGACGAAAAAAAATTGGACGCTGAAAGAACTCCACGCTATCGTAATATACCTACTTAATTTGTTAATTGCATAGAAAAATATTTTACCAAGTACTCAGACAAAAGTGAACATAAAGTGAAAAGAAACTAAACACAACGAACAATTTTGAATACATCTGTGTGGTTTTCTTGCCCAAAACCATAAAAGGGAAGGATTCCTCATTTGCGAATAGTCTCTTTACAGCAGCAGTTTTCGCCCTCTACTCGCTTTAAAAACGGACGGTATTTTAACGTGGGATAGAGTTTTACGAGGACCCTTATAAAGATAATGGCTGGTGTTTATTTGAGAGATATTTACCTCACCTGTACGGTTTTGTGGTTAAGACACGTACTTATGTGCTTTCTTTGAGGTCGTTTGCGGGCTAAGTGATTTTTTTAACGATTCTGAGAAACAATACTATCTGCTTATTTCTATGGTTACTAATGTTGCCATTATTTTTTAAAAACCTATGATGAGTAAATACTGCTCAGAATACTTTAATGGTAAAAAAATAGTATGTATACTATCAGCATCAGCTGGAAGACTACAATTGAATAAATGCCTCCCCCATATAACACCACAATGAACTAATAATATTAGCCACTTGTGCGACAATTGGAGGAACCGTTCTTCCTCACGGTTATCCGTTCATCGAGTGATGTGGCCTGCCCATTATATTCACATAATTATTTAAAGTTTAGGCTTCTATTTTATGTCCAGTCAATTACCTGACGCCATCCATTTTGGTGGTATTATAAATGCTGTTATATTTTATAATCAGGTCTTTATCTGGAAGCAAATCTCGTTTGCTATTTCCACCTGACAAAGAGCTATTTTGTGCATTCAATATGCAGCAGCATGTGACGTAAGTGGTGGCTCGCTGCTCATTGAGCGTCTTTTTCTCTGAATCGCCTTTACAGACGCCAAATAAGAGTCATCATAGTACTCCATTCCCAACAAATTGTTTAATCCAACAATTAAGTTCCTAAAAAAATCTAGTTTTATATTGGAGTGTAATAGAATAAACAAGTTAACTCTCAAATAT
Source organism: Plagodis dolabraria (assembly GCA_963854805.1). NCBI lineage: Eukaryota > Metazoa > Arthropoda > Insecta > Lepidoptera > Geometridae > Plagodis > Plagodis dolabraria. The sequence continues at coordinate 40,836,635 of OY978440.1, forward strand.
CAAGTTTCAGTGTTAATAATCAAATGTTCGATCATAAGTGAATCTTGAACTAAGTTCCGGCAGAAGTGGTTCTCCGACACTAAATAGAGCTCTAACTTAGCTGGTGGTTTGGTCTTTTGGTCGGAGCTTCGTTACTTGAAATATTCGAACAGTTAAATAGCAAATCTAGTACATTTGAATATGACTTATAACGTTTATTGAGTAGAGGTTTGTATTAAAGTAATTATTCTTAAGGCTCTTCATCGAGCTTTCCGCGCAAACGTAATGTCGTCATACTCGTATTTTAAATAACAAGTTTTCAAGCTCGGAGAAACTTTGTGTGCATGACCTTGATTCTAAAATATACGCTTCTAATTTGTCAGTTTTCCGACAAAAATGTGTTTTATTTTAATTATTTGGAAAAAAACGAAAAACTGGAAAACCAGAATATATACTAACAGATAGAGAACCAGAAATTACAAGCGAAAAATTATAATCATTAGCGGGACATTGTTTTACCTCGTTATAATTATTTAATGTGATCCGCGGAACATGCGTTATTGCATAACTATAAATATATAAAAAAATTAAATATAAAACTATAATACGGACATGCATGCAAAATTTGAACGAGTTTAAACACCTAGTATTTAACATTTACGAAGCTATGTTTCTTTGGAAAGTGCTACGAAAGCCTTAAGGACATATACCCGCCAGCCAAAGCGTGAACTTTTATATAAACTTAACTTGTTTAAAAAAAAAACTCGCATGTAAATATAGTGTATTATTAGACCTACCGTTTCTGGCTTAAATCCTTTTTTCTTTTGGATTAATAATTAAAATTGTATTATATAGCGTTTGGTATATAGCACTTGTTTTTAGGAGTTTGAGCCAGTTATTCGTAGCTCCAGATTTATTTTAAGAGTATAGTTAATGAATAACTTCCCATTATAGAAAGTTCATTATATCCCCCATGTTTGTGGTGCAATAGAAATATTTTTTTAATTATTTTTTTGTTTGAAAGCTGATGCTTGTCGTTTGGTCCCATTTTAAATTTCATCAAAATCGGTCAAGCCGTTTTTGTGTTACACTAAAAAGATTGAAAAAAAAATTTTAACAAAAAATTGAACCGACTTCAACACCCAAAAGTGTGAAATAACTTGTCGAAGTCGGTACCATGCCCACAATATTGTGATAATAGGTACTTTTGAACCATCATGGTACCGACTTCAACAAGTTATTTCACACTTTTGGGTGTTGAAGTCGGTTCCATTTTTTGTTAAAAAATTTTTTCTTGAAAGCAATGCTTAAAGTTGGGTCTTTCTATTATCTTAAATTACGAGTTTTTGAGCTAGTGTAATTTCAAAACTGTATAATTTAATGAAAATCTGATGCACATCAAACCTAGATATAAAAGTAGTGATTACGTAGGTAAAAAATCATTGAGTTTTATTCGCTATTATTAAAATGAGATTGGAGCTGCGTTTTGTATGGGGGCGTTCGTCTAAAATATACCCTTAAATTTGTGGAATAAAGTAGGAATTTATCAGTACTTTAATTTTAAAAGAGGCTAGATTCAATTCCTAAAATATGGACTCAATGTAACATGATGTGGATTTAACTATCACGAATGTAAAAAAAGCTTTAATAAAACAACGAGTCTATTCTCGCACTAGAGTTAGTTGGCAGATATATCGCTATAATAATTATTCATTACATGATTATAACCCGTCATCAAGTCTCAGCTCAACCCAGTCCATGTGGTATTTTACTTAAACAAAAGTAAATGTGTCCAAGTGGTAGTCTCTTCAGTGATACTGTCTTGATGGAGAAGTACATTACCAGATATTCGAAGCAATAGAACAGACACTATGTATAGGTGATAAGGGCACTGTAGTAAGGTACATCTCGGTGTGATAAGTGCAGAACGATGATGATGACACTGAATCTGTTATGTACTGACGTGATCACGGTCAGGCGACTCATCTGTCTCACCAGTTCATAACATATAAAATTTTTACATATATATACACGAAGTAAACTTATTACTATGATTTCTTTCTCTATAACTGATACTCGGCTTAGTGTAGAATAAAGACGACTTAATATGAAGCAATCATAAAACTTTTTCAATTTAAAAATTGAATAATGGAAGTGGGATTGCGTTTAAACTTAGTCTATTGTTCAACTTAATTGATTTCAACAAAGGTCTCAATCTACCATTTTGACGTTTAAATTCTGAACTATTATGTACCTGCCAATGGCACATTCGCCATTCATTCCACGGGCCTCCCTCGCGTCCGGCAGCATTGGGCAGGATAGGGGTAACGTCGATGTAGGCATCTAAAGGGTGTAGACAGCTATGCTGCTGTTTCACAAAGAGCTATATCTGACATGCCAGTTAATCCCCTGGGGATAGGTACTTGCTCTTGCATCTCTATTTCCGTCCGGCCAGTTAGAGTAAGCCTTAATCATTTAGCCTTAGGGAGAATGGGAGTGCAGCGATATAGATACTTAGGTACCAAAGTTCAACTGTAACACAGCTGTTGCAGAATGTATATAATATATTTGAAAAACTCACATTTAGGAGACTAAAATAAAATTTTAATAAAATCATATCAGCGAAGTAGTGAAAATGAAGCACTCACTCAGAAATCAAGTATATCTGTGATGACTGATGTATGATCTTTAATTTCAGATTTATGTGAAGGATTTTAGAGTGGAATTTAGATTAGTTAAATCAAAATATATTTAGTTTGTAGCAGTAAGAGAATTATATGTTAATATTGATCACATTATTCAAGGCAAAGAAAAGTCAAAACATTTTGGTAAAAAAATCTCTTGAGAATAAAATTGCAAATTGACTCTGAATTTCGCTTGTAACGTAAATATTTTAATAATTTACGTATGAACACGTATAAAATATATTAATAAAACAGAAAACCTTTATCAAGAGTACAAAAGAGTAAGAGTAAAAAACAACTTGACAATCAACGTGACAGGTCAGTAAATTTCAGATTTATCTTCAAAAAATAATTAATTTTATTTTCAGATAGTAGATAGGCATTTTCTGCCCATCATCCGCATTCTTCCTAGTGGAATTTTGCGAGGTACTGTTTGTGGGGCTCGTTTGGGCCTCTGTAGTTAGTTTCATTAGCTTATTTATTCAATAGCTTTTTGACATTTCTTGTCGAGCTAATTTCTAATCAGTTATTTTTGTTTCCATGGCAACGCTGCCTGCGACACCGGCGCGCGCACTACGACGACGGTGTTGACGCGAGCCTTCATCCGGGTTGAGACGTCACACTAGAGATTCTAAGATAAGCTTGGCTTTATTTTGTAAACAATGCTTTGTGCCCCAACTATGAATGCTGTAACGGGGATCTTTGTATCGCAAGATAGCCAGATGTTGTGTCCGCAGTGCCCCCAGGCTCGTTATTTCAAAGGTCATAAAGGCCTCAAAATTCACCAAACAAGGTGTCATAAACAAATAGAAATTCCCCTTTCGGCACCAATTAATAATCAAAACGTAAGTAGTAGCAGTGTTGCGAGCCCTGCTACGCCTTCCAAACCGTTTTGGGAGGTTTTAAGCTCGTATAAAAATAACATTCCTTTATTAAAACGCATACCTCGGGGTGCAAGAATTTCTGTTGCCCAATCTTTATCTTGTTCCATTAAAAACGTCTTGGCTACTAATACTACGCAAGCCTGGGAGCATCTTCTAGCATTCCCGTACCACGTATTTCACGTGAATTTTGATCCGTCTAACAAAAAATCACTTACTACTAGAGTAAAGGAAAACTGCGTGAAATACAGGGCACGGGAAGAGCAATCTTTTGGCACAACTATAATCATTCCGCCTCTGCGGCGGAATACAAAAACAAATAATTTCGATTCAGCTACTATTAAAATAGTAGAAAACAAAATTACTGATGGTGATATTAAAAACGCGGCACGCATCTTGTTTTCGAGTGATACAATGGCTCCTTTTACATCTGATACGTTGAATTCCCTAATTGAAAAGCATCCGCCTGCAACTGCAGGTCTCCACCTTCCCGAATCTCCTATACAAGACATTGTTGAGGTGACCCCACAGGATGTTTCTGCAGCCGTGGCATCTTTTTTAAGTGGTTCAGCCGGTGGCCTTGATGGCCTCACGCCTCAGCACTTAAAAGATATTTTATCTTTTAGTTCTGGTGAGGTAGGCGAGACACTTTTAAGGGATGTGACGGCTTTGGTTAATTTGATGTTGTCGGGTCAGGTCAACAATGAAATTACCGAAATTCTGTACGGTGCAAATTTATGTGCCCTAAATAAAAAAGATGGTGGTATTAGGCCTAAAGCAGTAGGCACCACTTATCGTCGCCTCACAGCCAAATGCGGTTGTAGGAAAAAGATCGCTTTTTTAAGTAATCTTTTTCAACCACTGCAACTCGGTTTTGGTTCACAGGGTGGCTGTGAGGCTGCTGTACATTCACTTCGCACATTTCTTGATCAAAATTGTGGAGATGTGCTTTTGAAGGTGGATGTTAAAAATGCATTCAACTCTTTAGATAGAGGCACTCTTTTGACTGAAGTGAAAGATAAAATTCCGGAATTATACCCTTTTCTTTGGCAATGCTACGGCAAACCGTCAAAATTAACATACCAAAATAACGTTATTTTATCTTCCGTAGGATGTCAACAGGGTGATCCTCTGGGACCAGCCATTTTTAGCCTTGCGATCCACTCAATAATTCAACGTCTCCAATCAAAACTTAACGTTTGGTATTTGGATGACGGAACCTTAGGAGGCGATGCGAACACGGTTTTGGATGACTTGCGAGTACTTATAGACGATTTTCGTGTTATTGGCCTTGAACTAAATTTTTCTAAATGTGAACTTTTTGTTTGTGATACTTGTCCGGATAAAGTTTCGATTATTGAAAAATTCAACTTACTTGCGCCTAATATAAAATTAGTAGAAAAAAGTTCGCTTCGTCTTTTGGGTTCACCGATTCTTAACGAATCTTTATCACCATTTGTCGAAGAACAAATTCAAAAGTTTAGAAATGCTTCTAGCAGATTATCCAAAATTAACGCCCATATGGCTTTTACAATTATAAGATTTTGCCTTTTCGTTCCTAAATTTACATACTATTTAAGATGTTGTCAGCTGTGGCAACACAGTGAGCTTTTGTTAAGCTTAGACAACTTAGTAAAAGATACGTTAGTGTCGGTTTTGAATGTTGAAATGGATGATAGGGCTTGGGTGCAAGCTTCCCTCCCTGTGAGGTTGGGGGGCATAGGGATACGCAAAATTTCTAGTGTGGCATTACCAGCTTTTTTGTCTTCTGTACACAGTACACACAAATTAGTAGAAAAAATTCTTGCACGATCTTTAGGCTCTTTTGATGTAGCATATCTGGCTGAGGCCAAAAACACATGGAGACTGGCTTGTCCAAATACTGAATTCCCAAAAATGTTGTCATCTCAGAAACAGTGGGATCGGCCTCTATGCGAGCTAACACGGAAAGATCTTTTAAATACGTGTTCTAGCATCGCAGATCGTGCTCGTATTCTCGCTGTTTCTGTGTGGGAATCCGGTCTTTGGTTACAGGCCATTCCTTCTTACAAAACTGGTAGCCTTATAGATCCATCCGCTTTTCGTCTAGCTATTAGCTTACGCTTGGGTGCAAGGTGTTGTGTTGCACATCACTGCCAGTGTGGTACTGCAGTTGATCAACTCGGTCACCATGGCCTCTCCTGCTCTCGAAGTGCTGGTCGAATTTCTCGCCACGCCAGCCTTAACGATATCATTTGCCGGGCTTTTACCAGCGCCAATGTTCCAGCTATTCTCGAACCGAATGGTCTGATGCGTGACGATGGTAAAAGACCTGACGGCATGACTCTGGTTCCGTGGAAGTTAGGACGGCCCTTAGTGTGGGACGCTACGTGCGTGGACACTTTAGCGCCGTCACATCTTTCTGAAACCAACGTGAGGGCTGGCGCTGCGGCTACTTCGGCGGAGCAACTCAAGCGGCGCAAATATGCTAACCTCGGTATGGGTTACATATTTGAGCCGTTTGGTGTAGAGACGTTGGGTCCGTGGGGACCGGGAGCTCATCGTATTTTCCAAAACCTATCTGAGCGCTTGGTCGATGCGACGCGTGATCAAAATGCTGGCACATATTTGGCTCAACGAATAAGCATTGCAATTCAACGGGGCAATGCTGCCAGCATGCTGGGCACGCTGCCAACTGGGAGTGGGCTGGAGCATTTGGACTGCCTATGAGTCTGCTATGACTTATAGGTGTCTAAATGCTTTTATTGTAGTAGCTGTAGTGTTGTATATAGTTCATAGTATTTTGTTTTATCAAGAGCGACAAGATAAGTTACGTTTTCTATTTACGTTACTAGTTTTGTGTTAAGCTTACTTACGGTTTTTACCCACACTGATCTCGACCTTCCCCTTTGCTGCCTCTTTTTCACTCCTAAGCAGTTCGATAGTGACAAAATTTTAGCATTTGACGGCGTCGTAGGTTATCATATGATTTGCATGGTGTAGGGCATTTAGCGAACGGTCGCCTAGCTAGTTACCAAACAGAAAATCTTTCGTCTAGCTATAACTGTGGCTGACCTTGAGATTGATTCTAGGTTAGTTTGAAGAAGATCTTCTCAAAAGGAGATCAGCACTCGCCATCCGGTGAGAAAGTGATTAAAAGCTTAACTATCACTATAAAATATTAACAATCGCAGTCATCCATAAAAATTAAATTACGATTAGTACAAGGAGAACAACAAACGCACAACAACGAAAAAACTCGCTGTAAATTAATAATGGAGACCTCGAAGGAAGCAGACACTCACGATACAAGAATTATTCTTAGTGTGGGCTATGCATGACATTTTATATGGTAAAAACCATTAAAACATATTGTGTACGTATTTTTTTCTTTAAATTGTATTATTATTAGAAACGTACTGATGTGTATTTAAAGTGTACTGAGTAATAAACATTATTATTATTATTATTAAGTTTCGAAAGAGTTAAAACTGTTCCTATTACGTGGCATTATGGCTTCAAATACATTTTCCCAAAATTATGGCTATCTTCAGTAACGTACTTGTACAATATGTAGAAGGTGTATATATACATAACAAGAAAACATAGATTTTTCAAAGTTCGAACTAAAGTAACAAAATGTACAGAAATGTTAGACAAACGCCAAAAGAGAAACGAGCCGTGAAAGGCGAATGTCATAAATACAGCATCGCGTCCTTAATTACTCGGGTGCTAATAAGTTAAAAGCTTTGCTGAGGCCGATGGAGGCAGAAATGAGACATGACAGCTCTTTGCGAGCTTCTAACAACCTCTGACACTTCGATTGGTATCTCAATATTACAATTTAATTTTCTTGGCGTCATTTTACTTATATAACAATATATTATGAAATTTTCAGAGCACACAATTTTTCATCTGAAGCTGTAATAGAACCGCGTGACACTTGTTAGACACGTTTAGTAGTTTAGGAGTCCATCGCGGACAAACAACGTGACACGTAATTTTTATATACAAATAATTTACTATCTCACCTATCATATCGCTCATATTACTATCCCACCTGATGGTAAGTGATGATGTGGTCGAAGATATTGTTCAGGCTAACCTAGAATTAATTAATATATATATATTCGGAAATATAGAAAGGCAGCAACATCATTACGAGAGTTAATTGTTTGAAAAAGCACTACTTTTGATTAGATTATGTCTAGTAGTCTAGTCTAGGTGACGGCCGCATCGTCACCTATCCTATGACAGTTATAGTAATACAATTAGAGCTCAAAAAACAGCTCAGTTGAGTCATCCTCGATAGACTAGTGGTTAAGGCACCCGGTGCGTATTTATATATATATATATATATAATTATATATATACATACTGTTCCATTTGATGAGAAGAGTTAAATAATTAAAGCATAATATCGAGGTTTTTGGTGCAATTCTTGGCAAAGATAATAATTGAATATTTCTGTAACATACATTTTAGATATATATATATACCTAGAATTATTATATACCTAGGCTTACAAGCACCTAAGCAAATGTGTTTTGGCAGTAGTCCTTGAGACAGGCGATACAGGTTATAATTCATTGTAGTCAGAAGGTCATATAATCAATTGGTCATCATAATCAAAATCCTTCATGGAAAAGTAGATGCTCCTTGCCTTAGTAACGAGCTGTGCCAATTATACGTCCCTGACAATTATTGTCGCGCTAGAAAACACAAATTGTTTCATATGTCGACGTACAACACGGTCGCTCATGCCCAATCTCCCATTCCGCGAACACTTGCTGCACTCAATACACTCCTTGATGCGAGACCTGAATTGGATGTGTTTGCTGATGAATGGAAGATGATCCTGTCGGAATGCCTGCAGTTCTGCGAGACGAACGCATGATAATGCATTGGACCAAATTAATTATTATTATTTATATTATAATACATTAATATCACTATTATTTCACTATGACATATAAAGTTAATTGACCTTATGATTATTGTATTATGTATATTAATTTGACATAAATATAAGGTATGTAAATGCTCAATTATTGTGACATCTAACTTCTGTTTAAAAGTTCTTTGTAGAATCTATTGTCTTATGTTTTTTTTCCTTTATATTGACTATACTTATTTGAAATTCTACTGTTATTATATATTTCTTTTTAAATTTTTTTATACTGTTTAATATGTTTTTTGTTCTTCTAGCGTTAAATATGTATTTGATTTAATTTTTGTTCCAATTTATTGTAAATAATTTTATCAATTCCTGCATTACTTATTGTTATTACTTTTGTGTCATTAATGTAAATGGTTAATCCGTATTAATTGAAATAAATAAATAAATAAAAAATAACTATAATTCTACTAATGTGTGGTAGTCAATCAGGCGAGCATTTGCAAAATGCCCATCTACATGCAGTGTAGCATAAGCTAGCGGTGGGTATTGAACCATGGCCCTGCAGCACGTCAGCCCATAGCTATTACGACTCGATTATGATGTATGATATAACTTTGTTACAGTACTTGCTTACCTTGTACCCCAATAATTGGGTTATTTAATGATAGAGATCGCTCTTACACAGCTATATCAATGACTAGAACCCATCCTACTTAATGACTGGTGCTCGTATTACACAGTAATTACAGTTCTTGAACGAATCGGTACCTTGACATGTAAGCATCGATTACAATAATATGTGCGCGTACCTGAAGCAAATTACACGGACGTAGAACTATAATTACAGAGTAAACTACAATTTCCTGTGTGCCTAGTCTACAATATTGTTTACGTAATTCTTATAGCAACTCACAAACTGACGTGCTTCACCCCCTTTATTTGAATCATTCTCGAAGAAAATACTATTTCTGCATTTTGAACTTTGAATTCTACGGGCTAAAGTTGTGATTACTATACACTCGTGCGTTACCTGTGTAAAATACGGTGGGGCTGAAGTGGTAGATGCCAGGACACAAATGGCATACGTAAATCGATTGAAATGAGATCTGGCCATCCAAGTGGACTCATTTGAGCGTGCTTGAACGTCAATGTTTGTGTGAATTGGTCGTGTCACCTATTTCTACGTACTATATTGCACATTTGCTGATAAACTGTGACGTGTACCGTCCGATTATATTATATTTTCTCCTTATTTGTTGAAGTATGCTCCATAACTTGAAGAAGCGGAGGAATTCAGTATAGATAGTTGAAATACCGCGCGTATTTTTCAGTTAGAATTGAGACAAACAAAGTTCTTCCAATGCAGCTGAAAAGCTTGCCAACGAATACAGATAAAAACAAACACTGACAAAACAATTACTTAGGTCTGGTTCCTTAGTCGCGATAATATGAAGTACCTATATAACAAACAATTTTTATAAATTTTATTACATAGGATTCACCATCTTCACCAATGCGCGGTAAACGTATTTCACATTCGTGTTTACCACCAAACTACATAAATAGAGCTTAAAGGTAACCGGTTAAACCTGATTGACGGAGTTCTCAGTATTCGTTTAGAGTATTTTTTTATCATCTTCATATCTATCCCTGAGACGGTTAGCCTTAGGATTTGTCTAAAGATCCCCCCAGAGCTAGGTTTGATCGCAGTGATCACTTGTCAATACAAACAATTAGATGTCCAGGAGACCAAAAGCGGTAATGACGAACAATTCCGATGAGTCTAATGCATTAACTTTCATTACTTCGTATAAACTAAAGGAACACAACGAAATTTAAGGATATTTAGTAAGTCCATTGTTGGGTTGAATCACATATAACACGAGAGTATATTACAACAGTCAAAAGGCTTCGAAATCACTTTTTTTTAACAAATTTACTAAATAAACAAGTCATCGGTATTTTATACAAATAATAAATAGTGGCAGCTGACAGATTTAGACAAAACAAATTCGAATATAAATATCGGAAATAATATTGAAACTAACAATAAACACTATTTTTCGTTGTTGAAAAAGTTACTGTTTGATTTCCATCTCTATGTTTAATTGAGGTTTAAAACTTGATAAAGGTACGACAGAAGTTCGACATATTATGTAAAACTTTTTTTAACTTTTTAACTGTTATTCCTACCCTTCATGTTAAACAATTCTGCATTTTCCCACAGCTAACAAACTTTTCAGACTAGTCCACTTAAAATTCCGATATTCACGGACTGTGCAGTTCCTGTCAAAGTTTCGTTTCAAATGAAAAAATTGTGGAAACTCCAGTTGTAAAGAGATGTAAGTTTGTTTTGCTCGCTTTTGTTTGCTAGTATTGATATATAAAGTTTTGTATTAGTTCTCTACTGTTTTCGTCTTTTAAAATTATATAAGTTAACGCTCTAAATATTTTTTAGCTTGAGAAACCATTGAAAATCCGTAACAAATTCGGTTACAAATGTTAATAATGTGAATGAAACTACATCTGCACAAGGCAATTTTAATTATAGATGATAATATATTGTAGTTGCGTTCATAATACTATTAGTAAGGTATAATATTATATAAGGTTTATCGCAAAAATGTTGCCAAATATTAATGAGCCCAAAATAAACGGCTATTGTTGATAAGTAGTAAAAATAACATTACTTAATTTATAACTACCTAATAATTAAACCAAAAATATGTGTAAACAAAATAATAACTTTTCTAGTTTTATAGTCCGACACTTTTCAGTTCTGTGCCTTGTAAAATAGAAACAATGCTTCCCGCAAATTTCGTAGCACAGCTGCTCGTAGCAGCGTAGGAACTCGTAGCAATCGTATCTGTGTATTGAAAAATAATAAAATCATAATAATCAAACATACAACTACCGTGTTTGTTAGATCTACCAGAATTCGACGAAGAATTCAAAATTTAATCGTTATTTGTTTGTTATTACAAAACTATAAACAAAGGAAAAATTATAGTCATGTGCGAGATTTGAGCCCGCTCCATCATCCCTTATAGCCAGGATATGCTCTAACCGCTAACATATGTAGTATGAGTCTTATTTATACTTTTGTTCTTAACCATCGTATAGGAATGAAACGGCATCCATAGTTCAACTTACGTTGTTTATTTGTTTTTATTGCTACGTACGGGAATTTCAGATAATATATTTTTTTAATCTAATTATAATTAATTTACTGAATTGATTACGTTTGTAACGAGTAAACATATTTTTTATTTATGTTGGACGGAGATACTATAAGCTAATAATAAAAATGCGATAACATTTTTTCAATTTTGGAATTCCCACCACTTGTTTCGTTTAAGCCTTAAGTGGTTTTTATTTTTTTTAATAATAGACCGGTATATGTACAATCAAGAAATTAAAAAATATTTGGTGTCACTCAGCAGTGAAGTACATACCGTAGCAAGTGAAACTACCGAGCAAATGACACCTAAGACGACGATGACGTCTTGAAGTGAATAGCGAGAACTAAAGGGTGACTAGTCTGACTGGCACCACAGAAACAAGCAAACAAGAGACAGATAATAAACCCAATTGTTATTTTAAATTTACATGAGTCAAATGCTATGACTATTTATATGCTATGGAATTTGTTCAAAAAAAATATCTTGTTTTTTTTATTATTATTATGTACCCATGCGAAGCCGGTGCATGCCGCTAGTATCCTATATTATTGCCGGTTTGCATTTTTTAAATAAATTAAAAATATGCTGTTCATTATATAAATTGTTATATTTCAGCCTACCAGTATTTAGGTTGGCGGGTCTCGAAGAGAAGCACAGCCACCTTGTAAATTAACTGCAGGTGACAATGGAGACTATCATATTCGACTGCAGCTGCCGTGGCTGACTTGATAATTGTAACGAAATCCCTTCCGACAAAGATATGCTAGTGTAAAGAATTTAGTACTTCTATACGTTTTTAGTGTAAAGTCACATCAAAAACATTTAAACATGTTCTCAAATTAGCTAAATTCACACAACTTTATTTGAAATCGAATAAACTCGTCCGAGTAACAATAACTGGTCTACTATAGACAACGAGCGCCACATCGCTTGCGTTGTTCCACAATACAAGCTAATGCGATTTCGATTCCGCACCGAACGGGATTGGCCCACGCTTCATTTCAACAAACCCTGTCGAACAAAACGTTTACTCGCTTGAAATAATTCAGTGAAATGATGACGTAATTTAACGTAATAATTAAAATTTGGTGCTTGAAATTTCATGAATAACAATCAGCTCGTTCAACGGGCGCTTTTTGTACGGGTGGAAAGGTCTTAGGCTGGGATGTTCCTTGATTAAGAAAGCGAATATGAAACTATCTTTTCTTTACAAGTCCGACGTCGTAAAATTGCATCTAATTACTGCGTATGACATCCTAGGGCGATGTACCTGCGTAGAGGCACATGACAGGAGTAATTCTAACCTTTTGCACCCTATTCAATTTCCAGTTAGGGCGTCAGATTGGTGGCTGGTTATACTCAATGTTGGTGGGTTTTGTATGTTCTTAAAAAAGTCAAAGTCAACGTTAAAATAAATTTAATTTTATGAAATTCAATAACAAATTTTAATATTAAAATATTCTACATTGTACTGCCACGTTTAGCAAAAAAATGCATAGAGCCAATGTGAGTAGAACGAGCCAGAAACTTGGGGCCATTCTTTTAAACATCTTTTAACAATGTGTTACAGGCGATGATATAGGCGTAGGTGACAGGCGATAGTTTGGCAGAGGCGAAATTGTCCAAGAATTTTTGTCGTTTAAATAATCATAAACTGTGTAGTAGCATTTCTTAAACAAAATGTTTTTCACGCGCAACTTGAATTTTCCTTCTGTAAGCATTGCAATATGTTTGGGAAATTTATTATAAAACAGCACATAATTAAGGACCTTTTATTTATTTTTGCTAATCTAAAACTCGACACCGCTATTTTATCTTTATTCCTAGTGTTGTTATTAATCTTGATTGTCCCTGTTTAATTTATATTTACTAATTTTTTTACGAACATAAATCATATTTTCAAATATATACAGCCTCGGTAAAGCTAAAATATTTTTAAAAAGATCCCTTAGATATTCCCTAGGATCCATTTAAAATGTGGCTCAAATTGCATGCTTTTGTAAGATAAAGATTGTCTCTATCTCAGCAGCAGCTCCCCGCAGCAATACACTATACGACATAATACCGTGGAAGTACGCGAAATGAACTAGTCGAGCCGTAGTTACGTCTGTTAACTGTCTTATCTTACGAACTTCACATGCAGCAGAAATAAGTATTTTACACGTCTTATATCTGAGGACAAAAGGTATGATGACGAAGACGAGACTTGGAACTTTAACATTCTGCTACAAACTTGTGGTCAGCTAGCTACTAGGTTGTATGGTCAATTCACAGATTAAAATAATAATATTATGCTACACCTACTAAAACTGTTGAACTGTCGCAAAATATATGGCACCACGCCCTAGCTGGTCTTACTGCTTTAATCCACTATAATTTGTCCAATAAAACAGGCACCACAATGTAGAAGCACCTCTTTTACCCCACTCCAAACTCCTCTCACCCCCAGGCGCTCACTTCACAACCGACCTATTAATTTTGTGCAAATCACCGCTAACAGATGAATAAGACCAATATAACCAGCGTCAATCAACTTTAATTGGATTTAGGTTGAAAAATAATAATTTGTTTGAGCACATAAGGGAAGTGTGAAGATTTTTATTATGAGAAATTTGTTATTAGTGAGTCTCAGCTGCTGATTAGTTAGTAATAGGATGAATACTACAGTAGACTTGGGTTTTACTGAAAGGCGATAAGGCGATGTATGATCTATTTTGATGTGATGTGTCACTTAGAAAGCTGTATCTAAAGCAGTAAATCGCAGCGGTGTACGGGTGCTATCCGTCAGAGTTATTTCCCAGTCTAAATTTGGTAAACTCTGTTTACCAAAGCCGATATTAACAACCAACTTGGGAAGAGTTAAACTAGAGACAGTGCTGCCCAACAGTTGGTTATTGTTACAGTTCTGTATTATACACTATTAAATTCAATACACTCATATTCATCAATTAACAAATATTTTATTGCACTTACCCCACATCTGAGGTTGGGTATGGGTAAGAAAAATATGTTAAAAATATGAAGCAAACCTGTAGGGAAAATATGAATTTACCTACCGTATCAAAAATATAACTTCAATATGTAAGACCCAGCTTAAGCGTTAAAAATTATTTTATACTTTAATAGTAATCTAATGATTATCTTTGGAGTATAACTCTACTAAATATTGCCATTTTATAGGAGTATCATTGGCTAGTAAGGTCAGCGGGTTCTGCCAACAGGCGGCGCAGACGACATTTTGTTCGTAATACTGGACTTAATGTATAGAGATAATTAATTTATCCGACAATTTATACACGCCGTACATCAAAGGTTAAATCATCCATTGCGAAATGAAAGGGGTCCTCTGTACCTGCCGATGGGGGTTAAATTGGTAAGCTTTGATATTCGTTAGTGCGAAATTCATTGGTCCAAAAGAGATTGTATTTTAGTGACATTTAAATTTCAGTCTTGATTACGATAGTGCAGTCAAACTATCAGGTATGAGGACGTGATGTTATTGTATTATTTTTTGGCATAATTTTATGTAACTATTATATAAAATATTTCTCCTACAACTTATATTACACTAGCTGCGCTCCGCGGTTTCTACGGCGTAGATAATAATGATAAGAGATGATGATTATGATGAAAAGTATCCATTGCTGTCATCTATGACCTAAACTATCTATATTTCAAGTTACAATTAAATCAGTTCAGCCATGCCAGCGTGAAAAGAAAACATACACACATGATCACTCACTCACTAACTTTTGAACTTATGATATTAGTGTGATATTACGAGCGTTTAAGGAAAAATGTTCTGAAAATTTCATTTTTCCAGCTCAGATAAAAATACTTGGGTGCTAAAATGGAACGTAGTTGAGATGTAAAAGAATACAAAATTCTATTCTATTCAAAACTCTGCCACAAGAAGAATCACTCAAGTATATATAAATAGTTTTTTAACTTAGTGGTTTTCGCCAGCATTCGGAAAATGCCCTATCACCTTGCGATGCAACTCAAGCCCGTAGCGGATTATGAAAATATTCCAAATAGCTCATTTATAACTAAGGTCTGGTTATACAATCATCACATAGTTACTAATTCTGTGAATAAATACCAATACCACTTGACGAGTGCCAAACGTACAAATTCATTAGACAAATCTTTCCATACCTGGAATCTAGAATAAGTTATTGAAATGTTATATTGTTGAGCCAAACAATACCAATAAATTGAATTGAGTTTCAAGTTGCCATTTCATTTCCGCAACTCGACTTCAACTTTTATGTTTTTATAGATTTGACTGAAACTGCATAAACTGAGTATTGGAAAATTAAGGAAACAGTGGGAACGTTTCTACAATAAATTGAAGTGCACTTTATTTAGACAAGGGTTTTCCATCAGCAAATAAATGTAACAGACAGATAAAATGTTAAGCAATTTATCTGCGTGGAGTCGGTTTCCTTACAAACGTAGTTTTTTAAATAACAAGTGTTCAATCTCGGTGAAATGTTGCGTGCATGTCCTTCAATTTAATCTAGGATTTTGGTTTACCTGTTTTCAAAATTATGCAGGAAACTCGTTTTGTATGGGAATTATTATTTATACATATAGAGGTAACATAAATAATAAAACGAAAAGCCGGCAAACCACATAGACATTAAACTTAGAATATGCACGCAAAAACTCTTGGTATTTAAAATATGATAAGGTTTATTTCAATGTGATAAGCGGCTAACAAGCATACGATCTGCTTGATGGTAAGTGGCTACCGGCGCCTATAGACATCTGCAATACCATTAGTACTGACAATGCGATGCTGACGCTTAAAGGTATGTATAGAAACTGCTATGAAGACCCTAACCTTAACGAACAAGTTTAAAACATATAAACTTTTCTTTTAAATAGTTCGTTCTTTTTGCAATGGATTTGTATACCAATCTTTACTTGTATGAATAGCAACTATCTAATGATTGAAAAATCGTGCCTTATACGAATAATGTAAATACTTATATCTTTGTGGTTACATCCTGTATACGTTTGGTGTAGAGACATTGGATCCGTGGGAGCCGAGACCTCATTTTATTTTGCAAAACTTATCAGAGTGTTTGGTCGACGCGTGAACAAAATACTGGCAATTATTTGGCTAAACGAATAAGTATTGCAATCCAAAGGGGCAATGCTGGCAGCATACTAGTCACGCTGCCATCTGGCAGTGGGCTGCAGCACTTGGACTGCAATGAACTTTAGGTTGGCTAATTGCTTTCGTAGTATAGCTATAGTTTTGTAATAGTTTGTGCTGTTTTTAATGAAAACTCATAATATTAATATGAAAGTAAGTAAAGATGGGCTGAGGTTTTCTGTGTGTTTACTTAAACTTATGATATGTGTTCTATAGTTTTGTGACTGAATAACAAAGATAAAAATAAATGCCCTTATTATTATTATATTCAGACGATCACATGATCACATGTCGATTAAAAACTAAGATTTTGAGGACACTGTGGCAATAAAATTCCATGCAGTATAGTTATTTTATAATGTACCTTCAGCCTATGACTTTTATTGTTATCTATCACTATCTCTCCTACTGGTAAGTGATGATATGATAGATACACGAGTATATATTGCTCTTGTTCCGGTTAAACTAAAACTCCCTCAACAATGTATCCTTACATCTCCGCTTCTATAATATTTAAGCACGAAGCTTAGTATGTAGAGAGCACTATTAAAGCCCCACTTTTTAAAATATAAATCATAACGATCCGTGAAGGCGTTTTAAGTAAGGCTTCTAAGTAAGCGTGGAAGTCTCTGTGACTAACTTAAATATTTTCTAACCTGTTATGAGACAATTTCTCTGCTTTAGGCGATATTATGCACTATTTAATGGCATATTTCAAACTAATAGGCTTCCAACTATACGGATATGAAGAACAAGGTAAACCTAGCATGGAGTTTGTCTAGACTCTGTTTTAGATACCTAAATTATTATAATTTAATATAACATTTTATAAAAATCAAAACTGACTTTCATAACTGAAAAGTATGCAATGACTGTTTTTACCGGTGGTATGCCTTTATAAAAAAAAACACTATCAGTACTCAGTACTATATTATAAATGCGAAAGTTACTCTGTCTGTCAGTCTGTCTGTTACGTTTTCACGCCTAAACTACTGGGCCAATTTGAATGAAATTTGGTATGCAAATAGTTTGAGATCCGGGAAAAAACATAGGATAGTTTTATCCAACCGCGCAAAAAGAGGTTTATGTTTTTGCGCGATAACCAACATACGCGCGGGCGGAGCCGCGCCCGGAAAGCTAGTAAACTATATACAACACTACTGAAATGTGGCCTAAGGGCCGTTGCAGGCCCACAAGTAGAACGAATGCTCCTTCAACCAGGCAGCGTGCCCAACTGGCAACATTGCCCCGTTGGATTGCAATGCTTATACGTTGAGTCACATAAGTGCCAGCATTTTGATCTCGAGTTGTATCAAAGGTCTCTGATAAGTTTTTCAAAATAAAATGTGTCGGCGGCCCTCACGGAGCCAAATAAGACCTGTGGAAGAAATCACTTGTGAAATCATTTGTTCAAACCCTCTGCGCTCACGTATCTATCGAGCGACCTCGGCGAGTTAATGTATTTTTTTAATATTTTCATGTAATTTTATTGATTAATACTGCTTAAGGCGTATTTTTTTCTTTAAATACTACACAAAAACACGAAATAACACATGGCATCTGTACATTTTAATGTTTATAGTAAAAAAAAAACTTTGTTTCGTGTTTTCCATGGTTTAAGAAAAACATCCTACACATTTATCCCCGCGCGGGTAGAGGGTATACATTCATTTAAACTGTGACTCTCTAGGGCGCATACGTGAGAATCGTGAGTGTCAGAACGAAAGAAGTTTTCAAGAACAAAATTGAAACTTTATTTTAAGAAACTCTATATTTCTGGTTAGTAAATAAAACTGAAGAGCTCAAGCTAAAAGGCTACGCATTTTTCGCGATAAACCTATTTCTAAAACTGAAAACACAATGCATGAAAACTAATCCTAACAGCAAAACGTTTGCAAAAATATGGAAAAAAGCTTGAGCTGTGGATGACGTAGTTGCTTCAGAAACAAAGAATAGAACGAGCACATGAATTTTGCTGAATGTTTCGACAAACGCGTCGCATTGGCCTCGGCTAACAGGATCGATTATGTCACGCGCCCACAATGCTTGTCACCGTCGGCAATCGTTGCAATTAATATTATATCAGCCAGTATAGGTATATTGGCCAATATGACCAAGCTCAATACAATTTTAGCGAACTTTGAATGTCTAGATATTATGATTTGATATTCATTTGTGCGTGAATAAACCCGTTAGTTTATAACATACAATATTTTAAATAAGCACAAATGAGACTACTTGGTTTACCTACAACAACACCACCGTTGACCAAAATAATCCATATAGGTATTTTACACAACATAAAATATTTTGAAAAGCATTAAATGATAAATTTTCACAATTCAAAACTACAACGAGAGAAAAAACAATTAGTCATGTGCGCCATTCACCCCTATAGCCAGGGTATACTCTGATAAGCCAACAAGAAATAATATTACGAATGACTCTAACTTGTCTTTTTTTTTATGCTTGATAGGTTAGCCTTTGACCACTATTTCACCTGATGGTAAGTGATGATGTGGTCGAAGATGTTGTTCAGACTAACCTAGAATTACTGGCTCTCAAGGACATCTGCCGGAACACACCGTTAGGTGTTTGGCGACAGATTTTCAACTCGAGGGTAGTAGTTAGCCAGGCGGGCATTCGCAAAGTGCCCTACCACCATGCTGTAACGACTGCCATCCTAAGATAACAACCGGGACCGACGGCTTAACGTGCCCTCGAAGCACGGAAGCGCTCAGTAGTAATGTCAACAGCGGTCACCCATCCAACTCATGACCGCGGCGGACGTTGCTTAACTTTGCTGATCGATTCAGAATGGTTAAGCAAACTTCGCTACGAGCGCTTCTTCTTTTCATTCTTAACCGTCGTATGGGGATATTTTACACAAACTTGTAGTAAAGATATCAGAGGGTATTGCTGTTGTATTCAAATATATTAACTAATTGATTTGCTACTGCTTCAGAAAGTTTGTTTTCAGAAAGTTTTTCTGCGTTTTGTTTGTCATTTCATAGCATAATTGGAACATTATTTCTCATTATTATAAGCAAGCGTGAAAGCATAAATTACAATGTTAGACCCGTTAGTGTTTATAAACATGGGGTTAGTTCGACAAAATTTTACAAAACACCATAATGACATATACTTCTTAGGGTACCGTACTGAAAGGGTGAAACGAAGCCTACTGAGACTCCGTACTGTCTGTCTCTTTAACAACCGTTTGTATGTCACTTACTCTTAGATGGAATCAGTAACAAAACTGAAATTCTGATATTGTAAAACGCAAAGTCGACTGTTGGAAAATAAATTCAATTATATTATGTACTTAATTGCCCCGTACGGTGCTGGTCCATTGCTACCTGTGTGTTACTATTTGTTTAGTTATAGTTACTTTGTGTCTCGGAGTAAGGTATTGAGTTATTGTGATATGAATATTATTTTGACTTATTTTTTTATTATAAATACTATCTTTTTGTGATTTTGTGAATTCAATAAATAAAATAAAATAAAATAAAAAAATCTATCGCATCTCTACGGGCTTTATAATTTCTTTTGAAAACCTACATGAAAACCTTAAAGCTAGCTGCCGGAAAATACCTTTGGATGCTTGCGGACAGCTTTTCTTAGATATATATGATGGTAATCAGCCAGGCGAGCATTTGCAAATAAGCTCTACCACTATGCGGTGAAGCTCAAGCACCAAGCATCCCTTGCAGGACACTCACAGCCATTTACAAGCAATTGACTATCATCACCTCAAAATATTATCTACTTTAAAATATGTATATAATTTTATAATCTTGTATTCACGGCTCCTAAGCGAACAAGCTTAGACAACCTCATTATATTATAATAATTTATTTCCAGCCTTGCTACTAAGGCAAAACAACACGAATCAAATATAAAATCGAACGGTAAAAATGAATCGATGTTCTAGTGCAACCAGTTTCCGAAGCTGAAAAATGCTGCAATCTGATCGTACAAAGCTTTAAGCTCATAGGCGTCATATGCGATGAATCGATAAAAGAAATGGAGTATTGGCACGGAGCCCCGGCGGCGGGATGCCGCAAGCTGCAACAATAGCCGAAAGTGCTTACCGCACCACAAACAGGGAGGCATATATAGAGCTAGCATAGCACTGCTATTGTTGAGAGAGCATTTTGATCGACAAGTGTATGTTACTCGATGCGAGAAATTTTCAAAATAAAATACTTGGTTCTGCCTGAGAATAATTTTTATACTTTTAAATTTTTTTTTCATGTAGTTTAAATTTGATACTTAAATGGCCCATTGTTTGAATTTAGCTGCAGCTCCTGCAAAGTAGTTAGACATTTTGGTAACTGCTGTCGTCTAGTAGAGAATCGGTCGCGAAGCGTGTGTGTAAAGTGTGATCCGGCTGTTTTAATTTATAGCCATTTTCCAGTTTAGATTTTTTTACATTAATCCTTTACCTCTACGTTCAGGTCTATTTTAGCTCAAAAATTTGGCCCCCATTTCACCCCCTAAGTTGGTGAGATATTTATCAAAATTAAACTTCATCAGTTATTCAATTTAATAAAGTTACCAATACATAAAGTGATAAGATATCAAGAATGAGAACAGACTGGTGAGATACATATTAGTACATACAACATACATAAACAGCTTTTAGAGTAGCAAAGTTACCAAAATGAATGTGTGGGAATTTGTAAGTAGATTTTCTGAAATAATATAGTGTTATTGATTTCTAAAGGTGTTTTTGTGAGAAAAAGCAATAGTAAATTTATATAAGATGGCCTCATCTGATGGTAGGTGATTGTATCCGCCTGGATAGGCAGGAGGAGGGGAAGGGACTTACTTGGACACAGGAACTGCACCTCGTGGTTTTCACTGGCCTGATGGCCGCGGCTCGGCGACGTTCTCGAAGGTGGGGGGGGCCAGCGTGCGCTAAGCCTGGTACTTCAATAAACTTCACTGTGTATTTTGTATTTATGCACTTCACAACGTCTTCAACACAGCACCACACGAGGCGATTGTCGGCAGAAGACTGGGGTTGAGGACGGCAGAGTAGCGCGGGAGCAGGGTAGGAAAAGTCAAATGAAGGTCACTAGGGATGGGATGCATACTCAGTGCAGGCACATAAATGATAACAGTTTTGGCCGCTACATTTCCTCCGCCCTAAACACAAGGTGTTTATGAACGGGTCACTCTATGGGAAGGCGAACTAATTTTGATAAGGAACGGGTTAAAACGCCGGTAGAAGTACGTACATCAACTACACGAACAATATTGTCATCCCCCGGATACGTTTTTAGGATACGACCTCGTCGCCACTCAAGAGGAGAAAGGTTATCTTCCTTCATAAGCACAAGTTCACCTATCGATGGAAGTTTACAAGGGTCAGTCCACTTTTGTCTGGATTGGAGGGTTGAAAGGTATTGGGTATGCCAACGTTTCCAGAAATGCTGGGTAATTTGTTGAAGGAGCTGGAATCTATTCAGCCTGGAAACGATCACATCCGACAAAGGATATTCAGGTAATGCGTTAAGTGGTTGGCCAATAAGGAAATGACCAGGTGTGAGGATTTCAACATCACTGGGATCATCAAACGATACAGGACACAAGGGACGGGAATTTAATACCGCCTCAATCTTTGTAAACACAGTTGTAAGTTCTTCGAACGTTAGGGGGGTTTCGCCTAGAACTCGCTTTAAAAGAGACTTAGCTGACTTCACGGCCGCTTCCGATAACCCGTTCCAATTTGGGGATAAAGGAGGGGTAAAGATCCACGTAATACCACGCTTAGACATTTCATGTCCAAGGGAAGCCTGATTGTCACACATAAATTTATAGACGTCCCGTAGGTAATGATTTGCTCCCACATAGTTCCTACCATTATCCGACCTAATATGATCAGGAACACCGCGACGTGACACAAAACGTGACAAGGCTGCTATGAACGCGTCAGTCGTAAGGTCAGACACGACCTCGAGGTGGACTGCCTTCGTCGTCTGGCAGACCAGGATGCATAGGTAAGATTTTACAATTTTCCTATTCCTATAGGCCTGGACTCGAGTATAGAAGGGACCTGCAAAATCGGTTGCAACCCTTACAAAGGGGCGGGCTTTGGTGACCCGGTCTCGGGGGAGGTCGCCCATTGGAGGAGGACAAGTTTTAGCAGTCAACCGGTAACAACGCACGCATTTAAAAATAATATGTCTTATCAGACGTCGGGCAGAAAGTATCCAAAACTCTCGGGCTAAAATTGCTTGTAAGGTATTAGGGCCAGCGTGCGCATTTTCAACGTGAAAATGTCGCACTAGTAAGTTGACAAAGGGTCCGTCTTTGGGTAGAAGGTAAGGATGGCACGAGTCATACGGTAAATCAGAATGACGAATGCGGCCTCCGACTTTAATTGTGCCCGTCGCATCGAGAAAGGGGGATAGACGTCGTACTGCGGTACGAATAGGCTGATTACTTTGCAAGCATTCAATGATGTCAGGGAAGGCAATTCTTTGTACAATTTTAATTAAAAACACCAAGGCCTCCTTTCGTTCAAGGGCAGTTAGGGAAGGATCCGTACGACGTGAAGTAGGGTTTTTGGCATTATGTACAAACCTTAGCATAAAGCCTACCACACCAGTAAGCTTATGGAAGGAACTGAAACGTTCTAAAAGAAATGAAGAATCCAGGATGGGGGATTCCGGAGCTACCAGCAAACAGCGAATTCCGGGCAAGTCAGAAGGTAAGGATCCCTCATCAACGGGCCATAAACTAGGGGGCTCAGCTAACCAGGGCGGACCCCACCATAGGGGGTGCTCCTTTAAGGAAGAGGCTGACACACCACGAGAGGAACAGTCAGCTGGATTTTGGTCACCAGGAACGTATCTGAAGGTTTGGTGTAAGTTTGCACTGATTATTTGAGAAACTCTGTTGGCTTCAAATGTTTGCAAGGTATGAGGGGGGGTCTTGATCCACGCAAGGGCAATTTGGCTATCCGTCCAACAATGAAGAGAGTCTAGCACAATCGTCTTCTGAAGGCAGAGGGCTATGTGCGAGAATATTTTAGTAAGGAGCACAGCTCCCATCAATTCCAATTTGGGAATTGTCAGACGGGTCCGGACGGGGGCAACTTTCGTTTTCGACATCAGGAGATAGACGGAGCCATTGCCATTGGAGTCTTCTGATCGTAGGTAGCACACAGATGCAAACCCTGCCAAGGAAGCATCGCAGAATCCGTGCAAGGAGTAGGAAACATTGTTAGGAGGGAAGATACGTCGAGGTAGGGAGACTAAATTTATGAGAGGTAGGTCAGTGATATAAGAATTCCACTCTTGCAATAATTCAGGGGGGAGAGGGTCGTCCCATCCAACACCTGATAGCCAAAGTTTTTGAATAAAGACTTTGGCTTTGAACACTACAGGGGAAATCCAACCGCATGGATCATAGGTGCGAGCAATAAGGGACAGTACAGTACGCTTAGTAGCATGCGCTTCAGGTACTGAGGAGAATTTATAGGAAAAGGCATCCGTCACGGGATTGTATTGTACACCTAGTACAAGTACGACTTGGGGATTCTCGGCATCAGCAAATTGGTGGGGGTTTTGAAGATGTTCAGTAGGTAGGTCGTCTAAGAGCCCGGGGCAGTTAGAGGTCCATTTTCGAAGCTCATAACCGCCAGATGCCATTATACCTTCAAGTTGGGATTTCAATTCACGAGCTGATGCGAGATCAGATGCACCAGATAGGCAATCATCAACATATAGATCGTTAATTAGGACTTCGGCCGCTAAGGGAAATCTATGCCGCTCTTGTTCTGCTAGCTTGTGCAGAACTCTAATGGCGATGTAAGGACTCGACCTTAAGCCGTGGGTGTTGGTATTAAGCTCATAGGTGAGAAGGGGATCTGAGGGGGACTCACGCCACAAAATCAATTGGTACCTACGATCCTCCGGGTGGATCCATGACATTCGGAACATCATACGAATGTCAGTCACAAATACTACAGAATGCCTTCTAAAGTTTAATAAGATAAGGGTGATATCATTCTGTAATTTAGGGCCGACGTGAAGGCATTGGTTCAGGGAAACACGATTCGTAGTAGGGGATGATCCATTGAACACTACTCTTATTTTGGAAACATCGCCAGTATTTTTAAAAACGCCGTGGTGAGGTATAAAGTAATGTTCAAGGGAAAGGGTCTGTGAGTCACGTGATAAAGGGGTCATATGATTTAGTTCTATATATTCACGCATAAAGGCTATATATTTTTCCCGAAACTCTAGATTACGTAACATGCGTTTTTCAAGGCTAAAGAATGTGCGCTCAGCAGTAAAACGGGAATCACCTAGGGTAGGTCGGTCAGATAAGAAGGGCAGGCGGGTAGTAAAACGACCTAAGGTATCTCGGGTAGTAGTAGATTTAAATATCTTCTCACACTCATCGTCACGAGGGTCACGTTTGGGGGGGTCAGGAGGTTCTTCGACCTGCCAAAATTTCTCTACTACCTGTGACAGAGACACAGCAGCTTGAGGGCCCGGCTGTACCGCCGCGACGCCAGGTACGGGACCAAATATTAAATATCCTAAGGCTGAGTTGAATGCAGTAAGACCGCATGACGTGAGTTCAATTTTATCCGTGCCGAATATGGCACCGCATACATCTGCACCTAATAAAATATCTATGGGCCCGGGCTTATTAAAGGTAGGATCCGCTAATAGTAAGGAACAAGGAATTAAATGTTTAGGTATCTCAATCTCAGGGTGCACACCGGCAATAACATCAATAACTAGGGCTTCCGCAAAAAACTTAGGGTAGGAACAGGACAACGATTTAAAGGTTAGGGACACAGAACCGCAGGCTCGGGTAGATTCCACATTGCCCACACCGCGTACGGGGGCAATCGAAGGGTACACAGGTAAATTTAAACGAGAGGATAATTCACTAGTAATAAGGCAACCCTGGGCTCCGGTGTCACAAAGAGCACGAGCTTCAACATCATAACCGGATGAAGTTTGTATACGGATTACCGCGGTAGGTAGGAGGACTAAGCTTGGGTAACTATGTGTGAAAAAGGTAGGAAAGGATAAGCTATCTAGCTATGCGGCACGCTGATGCCGCGCGCTTGGCCATTCTCGGCTAGGGGTGTCAGTGCGAGGATGATCTCGGCTAGAGGGGTCAGGGCAAGGATGGTCTCGGCTAGGGGGGGGTGACTTATTCTGCACTCGGGGGTTAATTCGTGGGGAATATCGACCGGAGTTATTTAATTCATCTCCGCCCCGTGCGGAACCCGACCTATTATTATAATTTTTGTGATAAGGGCCGGACTGGGAACCACCGTTTTTATTAAAACACAACAATGTGTGATGCGTGGTCCGATTACAGGAAGAACATTTATAATTTTTAGGGCATGATTCAATCCTGTGCTTGTCTAGGCAACGGTAACACAGAGATGCAATTCTTACAAATTCAGAACGCTCGCGGGGTGTCCTAGCCATAAATTGACTGCACTGACGTAAATAATGGGACGGACTCGAACAATAATAGCATGTAGGCCGCGAATTAAGCGTGCATGCCGGGGCATCGACTACGTATGCACGACGGGGCAAAGGAGAACGCGCACTCTTATTAGGGGGGCAGTCTACCACTGTATTTCCCACTGTTTCATGATGCCTGCACTCTTCTTCTAAAAATTCAATCAGTTGGGTAAAGGTAGGTAGTTTATCAACGTCCCGGCCATAGTGACGTTCAAAACGGGTCTTTAAGTCCGAGGGTAATTTATTCATACATATGTGGACCAGGAGATAGGACCAATGTAGGACAGGAAGCTCTAGCCTATCTAGTGCCCTATAGGCTGACAAAAGGGGGTTAAGGAATAACGAACGAAGTCCAGTAAGGCGAGTCGGTATTTCAGGCAAGTTAAGTAGTTGAGCTATGAGTATATCAGTCTGAAGTCGTAGGTTGTGATAACGGTTTTTAAGTAGGTCACGGGCAATTTCATAATTAGAATCCTCGATTCTTAAATGCTGAATTAATCGGCGCGGTTCATAACTCAAGGAGCTAACTAAATATTGCAACTTTTGGGTAGGGGTCAAATCCGTCCTTCGATGGACAATGCTGTCAAACTGATCCTGGAAACTAACCCAAGAATCGGGTCTGCCGTCAAAGTTAGGTGTGGATAGCTCCGGAAGGACAGAACGTCTAGCACTCGGGGCATCGCAACTATATGTAGATACGTCTTTCTGAGGGGTACTAGTTGCGCGTGGGCTTGGCTCGGCTTCAAAACGTTTTAGCTTTAATTCGTCTACGATTTCACGGGCTGACTTAATTTTCAACTGTAAGTCGTCATATTCGGGTTGATCTATTTGAGGGTCTAAATGGCCCAATAATTTCGCACAGGCATCGTTAAACTTTTCATAGTTACACTCAAGGTCACTCAAGCGCATTAAAAAACGAGCTTTTGGAACCTTGTCTATAATCGAATAAGTATCGGTAAGCCAATCGTAAGTATGTCTAAGGAGACCGAGCAGGTGTTTATAATCGTTCGAATCGGTATATAAGGAATCCTGTCTACGGGCCATTATCAATAACTAATAGGTAACCTACTCCTTACAACAGTGTTTACAAGATTAAGTTCTAAAATTACACACAACAATAGATACACTAAAAACTAAACGCAGCAATCACTTGGGCTTATGAAGTAAGAAACAGTTATAGGAAGGCAAAAACACAAATAGATTTTACAATAACATCAACAAAACATCTATTTTACGTAATCCGGGAGACGTCAATGAATCTAGGTCAACTTTGTAGATAAGATAGAAGGTTCAGTGCACTGAGACATAAAATGCATACGAAGGTAGGCGATTCATACGAGTATATTCACAAGAAATATGTTCGGTTATCTTTTACGATTATCTTGTAATTCGAATATTAGGATATCATATTACAAAATGCTAATATATAAGGGATGTTAGTTGTTTATAACAATAACAACAAAGGTAGGTAACGCGACAATACTGATTTATCGATGTGCCACCGCGGGCGGAAGGAATGTCTAATTTTCGCAAATTAAATTTTTAGGATTTTAGGTATTAAACCACGAAATCAAAAGCCGTAAACCACGCTCTGCTACCAGAAATGTATCCGCCTGGATAGGCAGGAGGAGGGGAAGGGACTTACTTGGACACAGGAACTGCACCTCGTGGTTTTCACTGGCCTGATGGCCGCGGCTCGGCGACGTTCTCGAAGGTGGGGGGGGGCCAGCGTGCGCTTCAATAAACCTGGTACTTCAATAAACTTCACTGTGTATTTTGTATTTATGCACTTCACAACGTCTTCAACACAGCACCACACGAGGCGATTGTCGGCAGAAGACTGGGGTTGAGGACGGCAGAGTAGCGCGGGAGCAGGGTAGGAAAAGTCAAATGAAGGTCACTAGGGATGGGATGCATACTCAGTGCAGGCACATAAATGATAACAGTTTTGGCCGCTACAGTGATGATGTGGTCGAAGATGTTGTTCAGGCTAACCTAGAATTACTAGTTCTTAAGTACAACAGCTGGAACACACCGTTAGGTACTTGGCGACAGATTTTCTACTTAGAGGGGGTAGCTAGCCAGGCGGGCATTCGCAAAATGCTCTACCACCACCACGATATAACGACTGCCATCCGTAGACAACAACAGGATCGTCAATTAACGTGCCCTCCGAAGCACGGAAGCGCTCGGTAGTAATGTCACCCATCCAAGCCATGACCGCAGTGGACGTTGCTTAACTTTAAGACTGGTTAAGAGCGGCAAAGCAAACTAAGTTACTAAAAAATTTAAAAAATTGAGAAGTTAAAAAACTGAATTTTACTAGCTGAGACATGTACGTACATCATAACATACCTAGATTGATTACATAACCTTATATCCTTTACGGAAAGATAGTCATTCATTCGCAATTTTTATTAATCATATTATAGGTAATACTTATATCAATATATATTATTATACTACTTATACTATTGACTTACATCATAAAATTGAAATACATCACTAAAAAGGAGATTAGATTCCTTACTTTACACGTTATTTACGAATATTACGAAAGCAAAGTACTCAAACCTCATCACATTTATTACATTGTGAACCTGTAATTCATAGATTTATTAGTTCTGAATAGACAAGTATCAGATTATTTTAAGTTTCTTCGTATTTACTACTCTGCGTAAAATTATAAATAGTTCATTTTTTATGGTTTTTGTGAAGAATATTCTTCACTTATTACCATCTTTCAATTTTTATGGTACTAAGTATATTTCTGTGAGCTTGTTTCCAGTTCCATTTTTAAATATAATAAGACCATTAATTTTATTATATGTCTCTTAAATACTCGGTTTTAAAAAGTATCTGTACTGCAAAAGGCAAGTTTTGAAACAGCAGAATTGGACTCGAGACCCTAGCCTTAGCAATATTCCTGAGGTCGGATGCCGTCAGTAAATATTGAAGTTGAGGGGTTGTTATTGCATTTCTCTGTTTGTTTAGGTTGCCTACATATTCAACGTCTCGACTTGCACATTTCATCTCACAACGTTGTTAACAAAACATCAAAATGAATTCCGTCAAAGGCTGTCTCTAAATTACAAACTCAAAATCATTACATTTGGCATTTGCTCTTGTGAAAATAAATAAAACTACCAAGTTAAATTGCGTGAATGTAAAGCTTTGAATAAAACAAATGCTAAATCACTATTAAAATCGCAAAGCCAATTACTACGAGTAGGTTTATAAAAAGCTCAAAACAAATACTTACTCGCCGGGCATGAATGCATGCTCCATTTTTAAGAGTTGGGAAAAGCGAAGGACAAATGGCATCAAATTGGCACAAATCTACATACACAAAGAGAGTTTGTGGGGAAATGTTTACGTCATATCCACGTTCAAAAATTCAGCTAACGGCTTATAAAGTTTTCGGCGCGCGACGACGCCGGCCACCATTTTAATCCACAAGTAAATCCTGATTCAGACCTCTGAATTTTAATCCGAAGGCCATTTCAAACAAAAGAGATTGGCAAAATAAAGAGCAGTTTGGTAACTGGAAATAAAACAAGCTAAAACCAACCCTGTAAAACAAGTTGTATAGAAGGTAAATGGAATTTAGAAAGACTAAAGTAGGTGGCGATGGACTGCTTGAATATGTGTAAAAAACATGTGGATTCTAAGATTGGGGTTGATAAAACGGAGATGCAAGCACACGTCTCCATTTTATCTCTCTTTAATCTGTCGCCAAGCACTTAACAGTGTGTTCCGGTAGCAGTCCTTGAGAGCCAGTGAAATTACAGCACATGAGACTTAACAACTATTTCTCAAAGAAATGCAATTCGTGACTTGTGACGAAATGCGTCTGTTTTAGGTAGAGGTTAGTCCGCTTAACATTGGGTGGCCCTAAAGCATAAAAAACACAGTAACCATATGTAGTATACAATTTCATTGTGCCAACTCTAATTGGCGTGGTATAAGGAGGGTAATAATATGTTGTTTTACATAATAAGAAGTTCAGGCCACCGTAACCTCGCGATTAAATAATTTGCTTTTGTTTTTTTTTACATTTCCATACTTAAAAAAGGGGCCATATTACAAAAGACTTGGATGTCCGTCTGTCCATCCGTTTGTCCAACCTGCAAAGAAATTTGGAACCGTGAAAGTTTGTGTGTTGAATTTTCCGCATGATATTTGTAAGTATGCCGGATTTCTTACTAAATAATAATAATAACAATAAAGTAGGAATAAAACGGTAGTCAACGCGTGTAAAAAAATACTAAAAACCGACGAAGTGCAGGTTGGACGCTGAGAATACGTACATAAAAAAGTTACTATATAAATTATACAAGAATATTTGGTGAATTGTAGCTCGCGTAGGATTCTAATAAGGTGAACTGATCGGAAGCCTACAAAGGAACCTTCCTCTCTTCACAAGGCAAGTCAGAGAGAATCAGTAATATAAAATATATGCTTCTTTACCCTTAAGTTAATCCAAGCAAGCAATATCATCGTCGTACCAATTTTCGCTTATTTTTAAAATAAGACTGTAAAAATTCTCGAATCTTTTATTACTTAAAACTGACCAAATAACAATTGTACAAGACAACTTAAATCAAGGATGATGAATGACCATTTTTGATCTGTGATTTGTTCGCGTCAAGGATTGTCATGGATTTTGTAACTTTGATCGATCACTCGCCGCTATTAGTCAACTGAAAATAAAAAATATGAAATTTATATCATACACAGCTCAATTGCTACTGTTGGCTAATAAATGATCGACAATCATTATTCTTCTACCTTATCCCCCGCTTGTGTGGGTCGGTGCCCTTTGTACGTAGAAAATAAAAAAATTACATATCACTATCGCGAATTTAAGGCGGTGTGTACCTGGCACTATCCATGCTGGCATTGGCATTCAACTGGCTCATTGTTAACCCATTCACCTTATAAGAGCTCTGATAAACATTTACGAACCCTGTTGTGATCCAAATACGCCGCACGTATCTATGTCAGTAGTGCTAAACTGTTTATTTACACATCAACAGCAGCGTCAATTGAAAAAAAGCTCTTTTGCACCAACAGCTTTAACGTCCATAATTGAACAAAATCCCACTGCCAATGGAGTAAGCCTAGTCAAGGGCGGTTTGCCCTCGCTTGGCAGGCATCTTTGGAATAGCTAATTAGGGATGGTGGCAGTTTAACAAAAGGCACTGCTGCCTACTATCTAGTCCATTCCTTTCTCCGGCTTTTACGACTCCCATATCGAGCTAGAATTGCACCGCCCAAGGTGCAATTATAGCTAGAAAGCTAGAAATATTATGTACGTAAAGATTTGAGTAAATTTAAACTAAACAGTGACAATCAAGATTACAACACTAGAAATAAAAATAAAATAGCAGTGCCAGGTTTTAGATTAGCAATGATAAATAAAAGGTCAATCTTGAAAATTGTGTGCGGTTTTATAATAAAGTTACAAACATATTACAACGCTCGGAGGAGGAAAATTCAAGTTACATTACTACACAGTTTGTGATTACTAATCGTCAAAAATTCATGCCAAGCTATGGCTTGTCAGTTTTTAGTAAATTTTTTTATAATATAATATGTAACATATATTAAAAGACGTTTAAAAGACTTAATTTTTTTTGCTGAAAGTGGCAGTTCATAGTAGAATATTTCAATGTTAAAATTTGTAACTGACCATCATAAGCACGTCGTAGACAATTGAATAAATGATTTTGACTTTAAGTATTTTTTTAAAAAGTATACATATGGAATAAATATCCTGATACGCAATACCAAGGTAGTAATCTCAGTTCATAGTATATTAATTGTATACTTAACTTATATTTAGCGTATAGAAGATCCAACGGGTATTCACCCTTTAAATGTTTCAAATTAGTATTGTTTGGCAGAAATTCGGTCATCTTTTTTAGTGGACTGGGTAGGCAAAACCACTGGGTAGGAGTAAATATCCCAAAACCAATTTAAAATACTCGTCGTCCTTTCATTAGATTCGGATCTCTGATTTTATTGTTCCCATTTTGCTATCTCATTTTCTGTTCTGAACGCCTTTGAACAACATCCTGAAATTCAGTCCAATTTAAATGTAAGCTCTCTTATTTAAATTTTGTTAAAACTTATTTTTCACTTCAACGCTCTTGTTAGCCAAAAATGCGGGTTATCACAAGATCTAAATAAGTCTAAAAAACTCGGCTTGCACCAGACAGAATTTTCTTCTATGCAGCAGAAAATATTTCGTGTACAGGTTTGCTAATGGATTAAGGAATTTCGCTGCAGTCGCGTTTTGTGTTACCATCACGATGGCAGAAAGTGTTGGATTAAAATTTGTTTTTTATAGAATGCTGGAGTTCTGTAAACTGTCGTTTTGAAATTAAAATTGAACGGTAGTGGTCATTTTATGTACGTGATTGTGTGATTTTTCTGCGCACCAAAATTACTTCGTTTTTCAGACGACGAAAAAATAAACGTGATTTGAAATATTTTCATTTTATCTTATGTATTTATAAAATATAACTAATTAACGAACTGGAAAATATAACTAACTAACGAACCTATAGCCGATGGGAAAAGGAGTCTCAAGTGGTTACCACATTACACTGGAAGACGTAAAGTTGGTCCCTCCACTTGGACTGACGACATTGAAGCGCACGTAGCGAAGTTAGCTTAGCCGTTCTTAATCGATCAGCTAAGTTAAGCAAAGTCCGCCTCGGTCATGAGTTTGATGGGTGACCGCTGGTGACATTACTATTGACCGCTCATGGCCCTTTACACAAAAGTAGGTTCGTATATTCAATAGTAAGTGATCAAACGCGGTTAAACTTTGCATGTATGTCCTTGAGCTATGCCTCTAGTTTGCCATATTTCCGTACAATTAAGTTTTTTCAAAAATAATTCGAAGAATCGTTTTGTATGGGAATTGTTATTTAGACATTTAGGGATAAAATATTATATTAAATCCAAAAACTGGCAAACCAGAAGCATAGATCAGGCATTAGGCAAAGAAAATGTCACCGAGTAACACTTGGTATATAAAATATGACAAAGCTTCGATTGTATGGAAAGCTCTCCGTGCACTCTACTCTTAAATACTTTCTATATCAAACTTAAAAACTCTTTTGTTGACAAACTAATATAATTATGGTACATTCAACATTTATATAAAAGTAATTTCTTTACCTAAAATTTAGAATTTTTGATTCAGCAAGTGCAATTTACTATTTGTCAGTTTTCACTTGCATCTTATAGTTTTCAACAGCAAGGTATGTTTTAAAAGAGAATGTTTAAACTGACATTTTCTCCCATCTGAGCTCTCGTTTTAATGGGCACATATTTAATTGAATCTTGAGTTTTCCCCACTGCGTAAGCTCAATTTTAATTGCAAACATTTTACCTTCACTTTAATTTTTCTCTGAGTAAACTTTGTTTACATGAGGGATGCTTTTAACTTGAAGCTTGTATTTTTTTTTAATAAACTCTGTTTGGAGTTTGATTTTTTCCTGTTTTTATTCAATAAGGTTTGTTTTATAGGTAAATATAAATAATAGAAACCGTGGTATCGGCCTAGTACTTCCTAGCTTTCCTTTACAAACGTTGCTTTGCTACTTGTTTGTATTTTCAGTTTTCCCTTACTAGTTCTTTCATATGTTCTATTTAAGTGTGGGCCTGCAATGGCCTTTGGGTTACCTACATACTCTCAGTGTAGTAGCTGTAGGTTTGTATATAGTTTGAAGATTTTTTTTATAAAGGAAAAATAACCATTAAAGTGTTCTTTGTGTAATATATGAAGTACGTGTTCTTTGTGATCATTGGTAAAATAATTATTACTCTAATTCACTTAATGTCTATTTTCATCGGGGCTTTTTATTCATATAACCAGATTATTGAATAGAATATTAGAATTACCTTCAGTAAAACTTAAATTTAAAAATAATTGAAAATTATTTAATTTTTTTTCAATAAAAGTTTGTATTTAGACATTAAACTCGGTTTATTATTGGCCAACTGTGTATTTGCAAAAATGTTGCCATTTTGTTTGACCCGAAAACAAATGATTTGGGTATGTATGTATTACAGTTACATCTTTTACTTAAGGTTTGTGTCTTCGCAGCACTTTCTATACAATTCGTCTTATTTCAAATACCTAGAATACAAACTCCCTATATTAATTAAATAGTGACAACCACGATTACAACACTAGGAATAAGGTTTTAGACTAGCAAAGACAAATAAAAGGTAATTGTGATCGGTTTTATAATAAAATTCCCAAACATATTACAATGCTCACAGAAGGAAAATTCAAGTTGCATGTTAAAAACATTTTGATTAAGAAATCCTACTACATAGTTTGTGATTACTTAAACGACAAAAATGCTTGGAAAATTCCGCCTCTGCCAAGCTATCACCTGTCACCTACGTAATTTAAACAAATATTGTAATAATTGTATTATGTTGTATATAACACATTGTTAAAAGATGTTTAGAGGAATGGCCCCGTATTTCTTCTCCGTTCTTCTCGACGTGGCTCTATTATTATTTTTTTGCTGAACGTGCCAGTACAATGTAGAATATTTTAATATTAAAATTTGTAATTGACCTACATAAGAGCTTGCTTGAAATTTTGCATGCATGTCCATAATGCAAATACTAATGATTCTGGTTTGCCAATTTTCCCTAAAATTACGTATTATTCAAAGTACTCGTTGTGTATATTTTTTATAATAAAACGAAAAGCTGGCAAACCAGAAGAATAGCTATTAGGCTCAAATATCCATTTAAAATTTCAACACGTTAGAAGACTTGGTATCTAAAATATAACGAAACTGCGTTGTGCTTTATTGAAAATTTTTTCAGCACAAACTATAAACTTGTCTATGACACAGTAGTCACAGATCAGTGTTAGTTTGTTGTTTCCACAATGTAACGATTACCTACACGTGTTACACAGAATACAGCAATATGTATTAGATCACCATTAATCACGTCCACTTCTTGTTTGTTCAAACATCAGATCTAATCATTGTCTGTGGTTTCTCGGTGGACATAATGTGTGTGATAAGACCTGTTTGCGTTGATATCGGGTATTGTTCACATACACTGGAATTCAAAATACATTATTGAATTCTATTACTTATCTACCTATCAGTCGGATTGTCCGCTGCTGAACACTGCTTCTCCCAATATGGAGGAGGTTTGCCATAATCCTCACGCTTGGCAGGCGTCTTGGGGATCGGAGTGTGTGATATCAGTTCCTTAGTAAGCGCAGCCGCCCACTTTCTTTCACCCTTAGTCGCTTCTTTCGACACCCACAGGTAGAACTTGGGGGGGAAACATTCTAGCCCAGCACCCCACGGGCTCGGCTCCCTACGGGCTTACCCCGTGGGCATGAATTCTATCAATAAGTTGACTACTAAGCAGTACCTGGTTTCTTATCAGCTATCTCTGTTAATTAACTGTATCATAATAAGTTGAAGTTTCTCTTCCTAATCCTCTAAAACATATCTCTGCTGTTTACCACTTCTTTGTGACCATCAAATAGATTTGATGGAATTTCTTATATAAATTCTTTTAATTTAATATCTATTATAACAAAATGTTACTTTTTTATCACAACCAACTTGCAATACAACCCAATTTACCGTTCGTAAAATCGTGAGGTTGTTTGTGTTATAAAGTTATATGCCTTTTGTATAGTGGTAGGGCATTAATATTTAAAGGTGATAGGCCATTTCACGAATGCTAACTACCACCTTCACGTAGAAATTCTGTCGCCAAGCACCTAACTGTGTTTTCCGGCAGCAGTTCTTGAGAGCCAGTAATTCAATAGTCCGCTTACCATCAACGACCACATCATTACTTACCAACAGGTGAGATAATGGTCAAAACCTAACCTATCAACTTTATAAAACAAAAGCCTACGAATAACAAGATCATCAAAAATAAGTGTTGGTACTATATCCCTCATTCATTCATTTCGGTTCAATGGCTAATTGAACCTGAAATAATGTTTGCCCAATGGGAGGCCACCTCCACGGCCCTGTAAGATACATATGTGAGGTCATCTTATGTGCAGGTGGCCGGCCACTGTGGACATGACAGTAAGTGTACCATATTTTGCTCAGGGGCCCACACCCACATTCTTTTTCCCTAACAACACAATATAACACTAATAAACCAAATTATTAGCAATTTAGACACCTACACAAAACTTATTAGTTAAAATTTTAAAGAAAACTATTTATTTATGTTCCATTTACGATACAAACGGCTTATTTTAAAATAAACTTCACAGCAGAAACACAGCAGTTGTGTTTCTACCCTCTTAACGTCATTTCAGCAAAATAAGAGCGAAATATAAAGATACCTTTAATGCGCTTAGCTTGTTCGAGTCACAAAGACTTTTATTGTAGGTCAACATTTTTATTTTAACACAAGTTTCCAGAAACTAAATACAACATTCTATAATTTCATTCTTGAATGTTTTTTTTAAATATAACTGTTAGGCTAACCATTCAACTCTATATCACCTATTTAAGTGGGGATGTTGTCAAAGTTGTTGTTTAGGCTAATCTAAAATAACTAACAAAGTAAATATACCCATTTCCGTTGAAATAATACACATGGTGAGATTCGAAACATACCAAAAGCAATAGGAAAAGAACAAAACAATATATCTTATTATATCCGCATGTTCTATGTATTTTGAATATTATGATCATATTATCATCTACCAGGGTAGATTGTAGCCAAAACCAAACCTATAAATTGTAAAGAACCTGATACCTCTAAAGGTAATTACAGAATTACCGTTCCAGCTATAAATATGCAAGTAGAGTTATCTGTATACGTTATTAATTGATCGTAATACTGTACTTACATCGTATTCAAAATAGTCATAAAGTACCGATTAATTTGATCATCATCTTTTCTCAAGGATACGAATAAAATTTATGATTGGAATTGATCCATTACTGCGGAGATATTAGGTTTCAATGAAAAACCCACCGAGTGGAAAACCAATTAAGGATATCAATAAAAACTTAGACGTCAAATAAAAATCAAAAGACTACGCTTCTGGATCACTCAGATTTATATCAGAAAATCGAACTTTTCCGTCCCTTAGTCACAGAAACCAGTGAATTGGAAAATCTTTTGCACCTTGTGCATCATCTTTTGAATATTGCATAAAGCTATAACTTTCGCATTGTCAAGTTACTACCACAAACACCTTCAGTGTTTTATACTCAATTTGTACTAAGATGGTGTAAATAATATGTAGACTCAATATGTACATAACCTATGCGGAGCGTGTTACTTGAAATATAAGATTGTTTACCAAGGGATAAACAGATAAGATTAATAATATTATTTATTAATATTATTTTTATTTATATAAGATTTTTTTTTTACAATTTTTTTTTTTTTTATTTAATAACCATTTTAGTAGTAGTAGAATCCTGAGTGCAGATAAGGATTCAAAGTTACTCAAGCTTAAAATAGCTCG
The DNA here is from genome assembly GCA_963854805.1 of Plagodis dolabraria. Taxonomy (NCBI): domain Eukaryota; kingdom Metazoa; phylum Arthropoda; class Insecta; order Lepidoptera; family Geometridae; genus Plagodis; species Plagodis dolabraria. Next base: position 40,874,440 of record OY978440.1, read on the forward strand.
ATGAGAAAATAATGAAATGCAACTTGTGAATACGAATATAGTACGTATTATATTTATTTAGATATAATTAGGAAAAATAAGATGTAGCATAGAAATAGAGATAACCATTAGCTTATATTTGAGCAATTATGGAAGTGCATCGTAACAATTTTACCACTACAGTTACAGTTGTCGATTTATTTACAGTTTCAGAATTAGAAATAGTTTGTGAAAATGTTGTCTCAGGATGAAAAAATTAGTAACTATATTATTTTTTAGGTTGTAAAAGAATTTAAAAATATTTAATAAAAAAACTAGTAAACAAAAATAACAGCTTGTAACTTTTTCATACAATGTTTGTGATTTACCTATTTGGTGGGTGGAACTTTTAATAAAAATATCTTTATTCTAAATTCAAATCACTTTCAGTCCCTGTTTACGAAGAATAAACTAGCTCTTTTCGAGTAGACGTAATATAAAAATAATTTTCACTATACTTATACTATTCTGCAATGGATTCCGTCACATATCCAGCTAAGCGGAAACGAGGCCGTGGACACACTGGCTAAGCAAGCAATAGTTAACGGGATTCCCTGCAGTGTTTTCTGATCATGTTAAGTTAGTAAAAGAACAGTGTAGAACCTTATGGCAAGAATATGTTGACGAGAGGTCAAAAGAAAAAGATATATGGTACCGAACTGTGCAACCCGAAATAACTAAATATCCTTGGATTATTGACAGTAACTGCATGAACCGAAGAATGCTAGTAACAGTCTTGAGGCTGTGTTCGGCACACATCCCATTAAAAAAGTTTGCATTTTTTATGAACAAAACTCCATCTCCCAATTGTACTGAGTGTGGGGTTATTGAGAATGTTCAACATGTATTGACGGAGTGTGTTCGGAATGAAAGCTATAGAAGAACTTGTTTTTAATAGAAAATTAATTGCAGATGTTGCAAATGTATAAATTAGCAGATTTAGCCTTATAATAATAAGTTGGTAAATGTGTATTCTGGCAACGCTGGGCGATGTGGTCGCTTAGCGACAAAGCCCATTCAAAAAATACAGTAAATCAGCGTAGGGTGTAATAAGCAGTGATAAGCAGTGAGGGTCCCAATAAATGGCGCGCGGACTGTCATTTTGCGAATCATCAATAATCATAAAATTCATATGAAACTTATATCAATGGAATGGCTATAATAAAAATCTCACATTACTTGTAAAAACACTTTGTACTATCTCTACTCGTTTTAATAAGTATTTTGCTTGTAAGCGCACGACTTCGTAGACCTGGTATTTGGTTTTAAGGTGGCGCCTCGGGTACTACTTAGAAAATATGAATAAGAATATCCTGATGACAAAATAAATAAAAGATTCTTTGAATTTCGTTAAGCTACAGGAGAGATGCTTAGAATAATATAAGTAGGATTGAAAACGGCCATTCGCTTACCAAACTGTTTCTTTTTGGGGAGTTAAGTTTTGACATGCTCCCAGAACTACACAAAAAGATGTTCAGCGGGCGTGACACGTTAATACCTCAATCGTATGTGGATAATATTGAGACCTACTAGCTTATTCCCTAACATCCCTAAATCTAAACTTAAAAATCCATACAATGACATCATGAGCATTATCATTGGCTGTAAGACGTCCACTATGGTACAATACCTCTTCTATATACGAACGCCACAATGAATGCCTGTTAGGCTCATCATTGGCTACACGCAACTTTTACGATGTTGTCAATACTTATAGTGAGAGGCTTACCATCTCTACGTCTTCCATAGTGGTGTAAAGTGGTAACCTCTCGAGAACCTTTCTTTGTTCGAAAAATATGGGCTGCCCATTTCCAATTCAACTAGCAAATTCTGATAGCTATGTCGGTGACTTTGGTTCTTCGCCGAAAATCCTCGTTGCGGATTTTCACGCGCAAAGAACTCCAAGCATAGCTCTCTCCATAGCTCGTTGAACGACTCTGAGCTTCTCCATAAGGGCTACAGTTAAACACCACATCTCAGTGCCATACAATATCACTCGAGAACCTTTCTTCGTTCAAGAAATATGGCCTGCTCCTTTCCAATTCAACTAGCAAATTCGGAAATTCTGATAGCTATGTCGGTGACTTTGGTTCTTCGGTAAATATCCTCGTTCTGAAATTTACCACGCAAAGAAACTCCAAGCATAGCTCTCTACAAAGCTCGTTGAATGACTCTAAGCTTCTCCATAAGGGCCATAGTTAAGCATCAGGTCTCAGTACCATACAACACATTAAGATATAAGTGCGGGATTCCTGTTACCAAGCAACCAAAGGCCACAGGGGGATGGCTGGAAGGGGTAAGGGTTGTCTAGGTTGTGAAAAGTACACGGCAATGGTTTTCTCACGCCGAATACTACTGACCCATCACACATTCTTGATGAGTTGTGGTTTCCTAGCCTACGTGAGAGGTTATATAATAGGTGATACGCGCCCAGAAAGTAGCCCTGGAAGTGAGGAGGAGGCTGACCTTGTTGTAGTGTAGATTATTATGCTGACTTGCATGTCTGCTGCCTATGTCACGTTCGCACTGACTTGGCGGAACGTCAGAATGTGTGATGTTTGATTTTCGCTTGAACAGATGTAGCTTAAGACACTCTACAGGGTAGGCAGATAGACATTTTTTAGGTCCGACTAACGTGCTATGCAGGTTGATAGTCTGCTACTGACCATTACCTTTAAGATCAGACCCACCAAGCACCGTCAAGCATGTGTAAAGGCAATTCTTTGGTTCAGAAATATATTGATAAAATTATTATTCTACATAACTTCAACAAATTCGATGTGCCACTATATCTACTACAATCAAAAAAGCTGCTCAAATATTGGAATATTTTATTGAAGCCATATTATAATAATAAAATATAAGTGCAGTAATATCATCCGTGAGAGAAAACCGAACAGTGCGCAGGTGTCCCGGCTTACAGCTGAACATGAGAACGATCTCTCTGAATCCAATGAAACACGGGACGTCAGCGTCCCACTTACGCAAATTTGGGATAGACTTATCTACGAATTTTGCATTCATATTGCATTAGCTTTAAAGGTACATAGATGGATGTTTCAAGTAGTCGAATAATTGGTATTTCAGATTACTCCTACTAGAATGTACTTAAATAAACTGCGAGGGTGAAGTGTTTGAATTAGTACTTCTTAAGATCAGATGAAGTCTATATTGGTGCCTCATATGACGGTTAAAAGTTAAAATTGGAGCACAGAGTTTCGGCTCGAACGAGTATGTTCCGGTGGCTGAGTGGAATAGGCATCCAGTGCGAAATCGGGGGAAGCGGGTCCAATCGCCGCTTGGGACTAAACAAAATTATGTGCACCAAAACATTTTAAAATGTGTTTTGAAATGTTAAGTTCATTATTTTGTAGGTACATTCATTTAAATGGGGTGGAAGAATTATTTATCATTTTTCACACAGTCTATTTGATACTGCCCTTTGATATTATTTATATTCTTGATTGTATATCCTATATAATATGGTAACAGTGTAATAACTTCGAATGACGTTATTGGAATCTCAACAACTTTAATCGTGCTTCTGTGAAATGTTTATACAGCTTGCTATTTGTAAACAGAACCTGAGTAAAAGGGCCCACAAAACGCTATTAACAAAGATACTAACAAATTTGCGTCAGCATGAGATGCAGTCATAAAAAAACAAACGTTTTCTCGGAAATGTTAGTGAACGACAAAAAATGTTAGTGAATATATATATTAAATAGAAAATTACAAACAAAAAACTATGAACGTTCATGCTAATCTTAAAAAAGGGTTTCAATCTGGCTTGGTTACTTGAGCCGGCTTTAGCTGTAATAAAGTGGGCTAAAATGTGCAAGTAAGCGGGTTGGTGCACATGCATAGAAACGTCGCAGCAAGCATCAAAAGTGGTTACATTGCTTTTCCTTTGTCATCTTTAAAATAGTGACGTAAAATTAAGTTTGCAATTTTTCTGTACATTAAGAATACAAACAGTCGTAAATACGAGTATTAATGTTTGATGCAAGCAAATGCACTTTTTAATATTTTTATGTTTGCAATAACGCATGTTCTGCGGGTTACATTACAAATTTTTGAGAGGAAAATTTAAGTTATGTGCTGGATTGGAACCCTTTTAGCTGGGGTATGCTCTAACCCGACTGAGCTAACATGACAATCAGAGCATACTCCGGCTAAAGGTGTGGATGGACGCGGGTTTGAATCCCGCACATGACTTAAATTTTTCCCCTCGTAAAATTTGTAATTTTGTAAATACAGTTTTTAGTTTGCTGGTTTTAAATTCTTCAAACGATTGTTATGAATAGTTAGTCTAATTATTTTAATCGAACGCTTACCTTATCTTCCATGCTAAACCGACTTGATTAATCGATGCGCCTTTTCAACATTATCATAAAGAAAAATAAGTCGAGAAGCATAATGTTTTTTTTTATATTGCTTACAGGTAAGCGTTTGACCACGATCTCACCTGATGGTAAGTGATAATGTGGTCGAAGGTTTTAACAGGTTTAACCTAAAAATACTGGCTCTCAAGGACAGCTGCCAGAACACACCGTTAGTTGCTTGGCGACAGATTTTCTACTGGACTTGGTGGTCGTTAGTCAATGCTCGAAAGACAGATATTATATTAGACAATTCGCAAAATGCCCTTCTACCATGCGTAGAAAGCTCAAGCTAGCGGCGAGAATCGAACCCTGTACCTGCTGCGTGGCAGTCCATAGCCATTGCCACTGAGCCATCACTGCTTTAAATTATATTCTCAATTATCTTTTATGTTATTCTTTTATCTAATGTAGGTGCTACATACCTAGAGGCAGTTATCAAAGAAGGCTTAGTTTTGCACCTGTCGCAGCAAAAACCCGTCCGTCCAATTATTTTTACTAATTCTTGCCTCACCTCGTCAGCCGGCAATTGTTTTGAACTCGATTGAAATCTTTACAATATTCACGAACCAATTATAGCCAGAAAATGAATTTTCCCAGCGACTCGTCAAAACGTTTTTTCTCGCGTGAATCGTGGATTGGTTTTCCGGTGCTATTGTTTATTTAACCGCACTGCTGGTGCTCGTTCGCGTCTATTTCGTCGACAACGCTTATTGGTTTAGTGGGATTTTGTAATCTATTGTAATGATTAATTAGAATTTGTTTAGAAGCGAACTAATTCGGACGATTGTCTGTGCTTACTTTAAATTCAGACTTACATTCCAAGACGACAATAAATATCAAACCGTGATAGATTTCTTTTCCCCACGGTGTCGGTATAGCACACTGAACGCACGTGAGTCGGCATAGCTCAAAGGGTGTTCGAATATAGAGAGGGGCAATATAGCAGCGCACGCACGTTTGAGGCAAGTTTCTTCAAAATCAATGGTGTTCAGCTTTTGTAGGATCCCACATGAGTCGGCGTCAACAAGTACCCTGTAGCTCCCCTCCGAGGGGTGAATTGTGGGGGCTATCGTGGCCCCCAGGGTGTGTAGGGGAGAGATTCAACTGGTGCAATGCGGCGCGCCGTACTTGGTAGTTCTCATCCCACTGACAGTTTGTTTTTGCTATTGTACGTCGCAGCGTCTACGATCGTATTAAGTAAATGAAGTAACACCTTCAGATATGTTATGGTTAATTGTATCGGTTGAAATATATCTTCTTATAAATTTTTGTTTTATACACAATATAAGCAAGGGTTGCATCAACTACAAAATAATACTTCAAGCCCTGTTCAATATCGTACTTAGATATTAAAAACCTATAAATTGTGAGATGTTACCCAAAATATCGTTAATAAGTAGGTATTTAGTATGATAATGTACACGAACGTCTTATTAATATTTATTACTATATTATCATATATAATAGTACTTAGTATACTTTCTTTAAAATCTATAACATGGTTTTAAATTCATATATAGTTAGAATATTTAAAAAAACATTTTAAATTTTACATAATTTAACTTGTGATTTTAAATTTTATCAAGTTTTAATTATATATTGTACCTTTCCAAAGGCCAATCAGCTAATGGTCTACCTGTAAATACTGAATCACACAACAATGTGGCAACATTTAAAAAAAAGCAGCAGTATTTATTCCAATACATTTTATTTTACCCTCACATTTTTCAGTGAAGGAAAAAATAACCGTGAAAGCTTTCATCGCAAGTTAAATTCATTTTATGGGGAAGTATGTATGAATTTCTGTTTGAAATATTCCATTAAGGAAAATACGTATCGAGATTTTTAAGCTTGTTTCAAGCAAGATGAGCTTTGGCTTTTCTGGCTAACTAACTTCTTAAATAAATAACAGCGCATTTGCCAATACTTGTGACACTTTCAATACTTTAATAAGGAGTTGACTGGCATATTACATCAACAAAATGCATTTGTAGAAACATATTTCAGATGCTGGATTTTAGAGATTGATGATATTTTACCTTTAAATATCAGTAACATTTTTTTTGTCTGTTTTGTTGCTGCAATCCATAAAAATAATGGACAATTAGGATACAACAAAAAAATTTCAAAGTGCGAGCGGTGAAGCGGATCTCCTGATCACAATAGAGCTTTCTCACTAACACCGCGAACTTTGGAGTCACTCCAGTTCAAACAATACTCTACAAAGTTGTACTACGTACCAGCTTAATTGCTATAGTGCAGAGTTTGTAATGAAATAAATTGATATTCTATCGTTTCAGGCACTTTTGGTATCATTTCGTTGTGTAAGATGAGTACTTAATATATAATGTTATATTTATGCAGCATAAAGTAAATTAAATACCGGCCAATTGCGTGCTGGATTCACATAGCAAAGATCCCATGCTAACACAGAGTGTAACAAAACACTTATATTTTTTTCATACATTTCAAGATTATTAACCAAATTTCGACCTCATCATAGCCGGTTTATATTATTTTTAACTGTAACATAGATATTAGATTATGATCGTATCAAGATTGACGCTTGTATGGTGTACCATTTTTGCGCGGACAAAATGCTCTTATAGTTGTAATTATATGTTAAATTATTCTTTGTTAGTCAACACTAATACGTACTCTATTCATATGTAAACCATCCACCCATTATGGTTCAAAAGATACATCCTTTTAAAGATGATACAGACAGAAATAGGACCAGGTTTTTTAGTACGGTATACTAAGAAGTCACCCCAACAATACTTCCCTTCTTTGGCCTTTCTCACTCTTATGGCCTTCCTCATTATTTAATACTTAAACACCATTTTCGTTGTATGTTTTCCGTTCCTCCTTACGATACGCTGATTATACACAAGTCTAATACTAAAGTAATAATCTTAAAATGTTGTGTAGGTACCTAATATAAAAAAGTACTCTGTGTAGACCTAACTTGGAATACTTTCAAGCTTCCTCTGTTAGCGCTACTCCTAATACGTTCGATTATATTTATTTCTGCTAGGTTTGATTCCTGGTGGACCAATGATCCGTCTTCACATTCTCTTCTGTGCCACATGCACTGTATTAGGACAGAATTTATGATTGTTTTATAATTTCTTCCCTATGTGTCACACATGCCTCAAAACTGAAGACATTGCAAGATATTACCTCAAAGATTGAATCTATTGTGCACTTTACAATTTCTGTATATAAAAATATATTTCCGTGGATTAGTCTCACAAAATTCAAAAAGGGCTCGACTGATTTCGCATGCTGACTTTTTTGTTTTCCCAATGCTGAGTTTGTTTAGGAAAAGAGAACATTGGGAAATATCCCAAAAGAATAACCATAACACAAAAAAATCATTTGTATGTGCATTGCCAGTTTTGATTACCTACAAAATAATGGCGTCCCTGGCGGACCTCTGCCACCGCATGCCGTGGCAGACCTATTGCTAAAAATGCCAAGAAAAAAACGATAGGTTGGTACCCCCAAGGGTGTGTGACAGCTGCCAAATTGACAGTTGGTGTCGCATTTATCAGTCATGATTTCATATTTGAGCTAAATTGAACTTAAAATTTTATTTTACTTAGATGTGACGGCTGTCAAAGTGGCAGTTGAAGTCGTATTTTTCGGTTTTGATTTCTTATTTAGGCTGCAAATTACTTCTTGAATTCCTGAATATAGGCATTGGTCACAGTCATTTTGACAACTGTCATAGTGACCGTTGATGATGCATTATTCAGTTTATATTTCGTATTTAGGCTACAAATGACTTAAAACAACATAAAAATAAATCTTGAGTGTAACAGCTATTAAAGTGGCAGTAGACAATATTTTTCGGTCTTAAAGCCTTAAAAAATATCATATATCTCGTATTTATCAAATTTTATTTGAAATTACTTAAATATGCCTAGATTTATAACTTATTCAAAGCCAGTCCTAGAAAGTGTGTGGAAATATCTTATAATTACCTACCGAGTTTGCTCGCAAGCGCTGCTGTATAACGCGGATAAGCGTGTCGGAAAGACATTTTTCTTGATTTACGCGCAGTAAAACCAAATCCGTGGGGTGCCGGGTTAGAATTGCACCTCCCCATCTCTTCCCGTGGGTGTCGTAAGAGGCGACTAAGGGAAAAATACCAGAAGGTGGGCAGCAGCGCCTTCTGAGAAATCTACAACCATGACTGCGATCCCCAAGACGCCTGCCAAGCGTGGGGATTATGGCGAATCCCCCCTAATGATAAGCACAAAAATGACTCGGCCCCCAGTCCCCGGCAGCTCTATTATTCGTGGTCCCCGTAGCAGGCCAGGTAACGGTGGAGCAGGGGGTGCTAAGAATCCCCGGAAGATGCCCGGCTACCGCTCTTATAAACGACGACCCTTGGCCTTGGCAACACACAACGTACGTACGCTCAGGGAAGACCACAAGATTGTCGAGGTGGAAGAAGAATTGAACAAGTTACGCTGGGATGTCATGGGATTATCGGAAGTCCGAAGACAGGGACAGGACACCGTTATCCTTGACTCCGGTAATTTGTTATTCTACCGGGAAGGTCACCAAAAATCTCAAGGTGGTGTTGGGTTTCTCGTCCGGAAGCCCCTCGTTAACAACGTTGTTAAAGTCGAAAGTGTGGCGAGCAGGGTAGCGTACCTTATACTCAGAATCACCAAACGGTATTCGTTGAAGGTCATACAGGTTTACGCACCGACCTCGACACGCTCAGACGATGAAGTAGAGGCTATGTATGAGGAAATATCTGAAGCCATACATTCCTCCGAAACATACTTCACCGTTGTTATGGGGGACTTCAACGCTAAGTTGGGCACACGGAATGGCGATGAGTTGAGAGTGGGGCCATTTGGATATGGGCAGCGGAACCAGAGGGGCCAACGGCTGGTCGACTTCATGGAAAAGGAGGGACTCTTTGCGATGAACTCCTTCTTCGAGAAGCGACCATCCAGGAAGTGGACGTGGATAACCCCGATGGTTCAACAAAAAATGAGATCGAGTTTATCATGACGACCAGGAAGCAAATATTCGATGATGTCTCTGTGACCCATAAGGTGAAAACCGGAAGCGATCACCGTATCGTTAGAGGCACATTGAATATCAATGTTAAGCTTGAGAGGTCACGTCTGATAAACTCCACGCTCCGTCCGAGCGTTGCCCAAATCCAAAACCCCGAGAGCTTTCAACTCGAACTACACAACCGCTTTCAGTGCCTAGCTGAATGCGAAACAGTGGACGAGATTAACAACGGGTTGGTGGAAGCTGTCCAAGCGGTGGGGCCTCAGTTTTTTAAGACCCCCCGCCGAAATAAACCGAAGAAACTCACAGAAGAAACCATCAAGCTGATGGAAGACCGGAATGAGATGAGACTGCAATCTTCAGCTGATATGTCGAACTACGGCAAGCTCAATAGACGAATTTCGAAGGCACTACGACACGACTTGCGCACCTTCAATACAAATCGTAGACCGCAATCGAGCGTAACCAAGGCTCCAAAGTGTTCGCAAAAAAATTCGTCTATAGGGCAAAGCCAAATGACCAAGCTGAAGATCGACGATGGCAGAATCATCTCATCAAAACCGGAGATTCTGAGAGAGCTTGAGAGGTTTTATGGACAGTTCTACTCCTCGACACGAGAACCCGTTGTCAGTGCAGCTCAGGACAAGAGAGCTAAACTGACCCGACACTATACAGAAGACATCCCGGACATCAGCCTATACGAGATTAGAATGGTTTTCAAACAGCTTAAGAACAACAAGGCGCCAGGTGATGACGGAATCACGACAGAACTTCTGAGAGCGGGTGGAAAGTCTCAGTCTCAGTCCTCCAGAAGTTATTTAATTCCGTCATCCTTGAAGGTAAAACGCCAAAAGCGTGGAGCAGAAGTGTAGTGGTACTGTTCTTCAAAATAGGTGACAAGACCTTGTTGAAGAACTACAGGCCCATTTCACTTCTGAGTCATGTTTATAAGCTGTTCTCGAGAGTCATTACGAATCGTCTTGCTCGTAGGTTTGATGACTTCCAGCCTCCCGAACAAGCCGGGTTCCGAAAAGGCTTTAGCACCATAGACCACATCCACACGCTCCGCCAGATTATACAGAAGACTGAGGAGTATAATCGGCCGTTATGTTTAGCGTTTGTGGACTATGAAAAAGCCTTCGATTCAATCGAAACCTGGGCTGTACTGCAGTCTCTTCAGCGATGCCAAATTGACTATAGGTACATCGAAGCGCTGAAGTGTTTGTATAGAAACGCCACCATGTCGATTCGACTACAGGACAAGAGCATGGAACCAATCCAACTGCAGCGAGGCGTGAGACAGGGATACGTTATTTCTCCGAAACTGTTCACGAATGCGTTGGAGGACGTTTTTAAGCTCTTGAACTGGAAAGAATTCGGCATCAACATCTATGGCGAAAACATCACTCACCTTCGTTTCGCCGATGACATAGTCATTATGGCAGAGTCGCTTGAGGAACTCAGTACAATGCTCAGCGACCTCAGTATAGTTTCCCAGCAGGTGGGTCTTAAAATGAACATGGACAAGACGAAAATTATGTCTAATGTCCATGTTGCACCCGTACCAGTAGTTGTTGGAAACGATACGCTCGAAGTTGTAGACCACTACATTTACCTGGGACAGACTGTCCAGTTAGGTAGGTCCAACTTCGAGAAAGAGGTCGCCCGAAGAATCGTGATAAAATCCAGAACGTGGATATTCGCCAAAGAACCAAAGTCACCGACATAGCTTTCAGAATTTGCAAGTTGAAGTGGCAATGGCACATTGCTCGACGAACCGATAACCGATGGGGAAGAAAGGTTCTCGAGTGGGTACCACGATACACCGGAAGACGTAGAGTTGGTAGGCCCCCCACTAGATGGACTGACGACATTATAAAAGTTGCGGGTAGCCAATGGTTACAAGCGGCTAATAGCCGTACTTTGTGGCGTTCTATGGGGGAGGCGTTTGTTCAACAGTGGACGTCTTCCGGCTGATGATGATGATGATGAAAACCAAATCAAATGTTTTGTTTACAAGTTTTTTTTGTATTTATATTTATATATTATTTTAGCATTGAAAGTTAACTGAAAGTTAATCTTTTATATAAATAGAAGACATAAATTCTTCTCTCTTTCACGAGAAATTGTCATGCTTATGCTTCACACACTTATTTTAGTCAAAGAAGACATGGGCACATTATCGACATGTCACAAACATTGAATGCCCACGCGAAAGAAAATTCTGGCCTGGCGGTTCGACCTGAATTTTCGGTTAACTTGGCGGTACACTTATTTACCGATAAACGTTGTTTGTTAGAGGAGAAATTTATTTTATATATTTCAAAGTAGGGAAATCAGTTTATAGGTTTTATTGTCAACCATCTGTTCACTTTAGTGTGTAGACAAACGAAAGAGGCTTTTCGCAAATTAGGACGTGATGTCGTTTTAAAGTTTGTATCGCCATTCCGTTTACAGGCTAACGGGTCTCTACCCGTGACATACGGACGGACAGGCATGGGAGTCTCATTAATAGGTCTATCTGCCTTCTGGGTACTGAACCCAAACTACTGAAGCCAAACATTGAGGAAGTATTTGTCTAAATAGGAGCTCTTCGAATTTTAAGGAACAAGCAAGTTTTTTTTTCTTCTTTTACATTATCGATTGCTATAGAAAACAAACAGACGAATTAAAAATATATAATCTGCTAACAACAACTCCTTAATGAAGGACTAAATAAACATCTGATTACATTTTTGGAAGTCCGTCTCAAAAAACGTGACCCCATTAACCAAGCCTTCGCCGTATATCCGTCCGTTTGACAAAAGTGTTATGTTTTGTGTCTTTTGAACCTGAGTAGGTAATTTTAGTCGGTTTATGATCACAGAATGTGTTACCTATTATGGTGGATTGCCTGAACATCTTATAAACATATTTTATTCGATTATTACATACACACATTCTCTCAATTTCGAAGATCGATCTTGTTTTACAACGTTTTTTGTCTTTGCTCCATGAAAAAATAAAACAATTAAAAGGAAAATGCACAATAAAAGCCAAAAAGTATATTTATAGTACAAAATATAAGATAAAACAAGAATAATAAAAAATTGGCTGAAGTTATTATTCTTCATAAGCTAAAGTCTCAGAAATGTAACTTTGTATGTTGATATAAGTTTGCCAGATTTGCACTATGCCGGTTTGTTTAAGCTTATTACTGTTTGGTTACGAACGAAATATTTGCACTTAGACACCTTCGCAAAAAATACAAACAGGCGCACCAAAACCTGCAACAACAACTAAACAACAGCAACATGGGGTGCACCAGCAAGTTATCCGTTTCAAATTGAGTCGGTCGAGTAACTACAAAGTCCACAAGCTGGCGTTACCAACACGTTGCTGTAACCTTAAACCAGGGATTGACTAATCCAAGCGTACCACAAAATGTACACTGTCGGAGAAAACAGACTGTAAAATTGGCAAGCAAAACAGTAAATTGTCGGACAGGAGATCATCAAACCACATACTAAAACTGTACTGAGAATTCGGTGATACATTCAATATTTAAACGACGTCAAATATATGAGGAAGTGCTCAATTTAGACATTTGTTCCCTCAGACCTTCATTGTTAAATCGATTGAGATAAATCTTTTTTGTGTCGTAGCAATAGAAAAATAGAAACTTGGTATATACAAGTATCGATAAACTAAAACCACAATGGGATACGTCAAATAAAAAATATGAGTACATATAAAAATGCGGGTTTTAAACAAAAACTACCTTATAAATAAGCTCTTTTGAATAACATTACATTGCCTCCCTTTTCCTGTTTTATTATCTGACTAAATCACAAACAGAAACTCAATTTGCCATAATGAGCGTAGCAGACGACTATTTCAGGTGGCAGAACGGCAAAGGTATTTAAGCGCCGTGAAGATCGGCAAAGCCGGCGTAATCAGCTTGGAGTACAAAAGCTCTTCACTGCATTTCCTTCATACAACAATGACTTAAATGAAACTGAAATTCAATGGAATACTTACGGTTGAGATATTTCAACTCTTTCAACAGACGTATTAAAGTTTCATAAATATTAAATACAACGCACGCCATTATCTGTAAAGTTGAAGAAAAAAACATAAAAATTGTATATAATGTCGACCTCACGCAATACCACCGACATTTCGCGAGTTATGTTTTAGTTTCTTTTTTAGCTGATGGGCTAGGGTTTTACCACTATTTCACCTGATATTAAGTGGTGATGTGGTCGAAGATGTTGTTCAGGCTAATCTAGCATGATTGGCTCTCCTGAACACACCGTTAATGTTTGGTGACAGATTATCTACATAAGCGTGGTAGCTAACCAGGCTTTCGCCAAATACCCTATCACCATGCTTTATCGATTGCCATCATAAGACAACAACCGGGACCGACGGCTTAACGTGCCCCCCGAAGCACGTGCACTCTCTGTAGTAATGTCACTAGCGGTCACCCATACAAGTCATGACCGTGGCGGACTTTGTTTTACTTATCGTTTAAGAACGACTATGCAAACTTCGCTACGAGCGCTTCAATTTTCCATTTAATATGGGGTGACGATACTGCCATGTACTTACGAAAGTTCTAGACAACTGAAATTACTACAACAACTGAAATTATCTAGAGATATTGACAGTAGTATCTTATTTTCTAAAGGGACATGCTTTACACCACTTAACAAAAGAGGCAATGAAAATATAAGATGGAAGTCAATAATAATATGAAAAGAGGATAATTTCTAAATATTATTGATTACAAGCACGACCGCGTGCTAAGCGAAAATCATATTATACAAATTATTGGAGTACAAAATGTTTTTCCCCGGGCGCACCGTCCCCTATGACGGTTAAAGAAATACAATTGGAGCACGAAATTTTGGCAGAAATAGCCTACCCCCCGTTAGCCGAGCGGTTTAGGCAGCCGGCGCGAAATCGGAAGGACGCGGGTTCAATTCCCGCCCGGCGCAAAACATTTTGCACTCCAATAATTTATATAATAATTTTTTGTACATTATGGTTTATGAAATAATAAATAATCTAACAGTAAATACTATTGCTAACATCGTAATGCCTGCCAAACGTATAAACTTGCAAAATTACAATGCTAGACAATGTTAGACTTATCGAGTTGAATCATCGTAAACAAGTTTAAGTTGAAAAATTAGCCTCTTTTATAGTTTAATTCAGTTTGTCTGCAGATCACTCCGTCCTCTTGCGGTCCTTTGGGCGAAATGTGCGATAGGATAACGTTGAGCCATGACTCTCTCGCCACGATAGCCCATTTGGCAGAACATGTTCGAGAGTTCAACTTACTTATGGTTTAAATTCCTTTAGTTGAAATTTTTTTAGTAGTTAATATGTCATCCCATTGTATACAAAGTTAAAGTAATCGTAAAAACTGACAAAGAGAAAATAATACATAATACGACTAACACATCGAAACGTAGAACCCAAAATTATTCATAGTCTGACATGACAGACTCCGCATACTCATATGTATTATACACGTATACACACCCTACCCTATACGTATACGAACGTGCCCTCTTCACCCTTATTGAAGGCACAGAACAAATAATAGTACTAGCGAAGGGTTACATTACATGTAAGGGTAGCTGCTGGTTAGAAGCCCAGTCTATACGTAGATTGATAGTGGACGTTCGTTCTGGAGACTAATTCTGCTGCTTGGATAAAGTAATGATTTTATGATTATAATAGCAATAAAAATTGAAAAGCAAAAAAAATTATATGTAAGTTAGCATCAAACAATAAGTAGTGATAAAGGCTTTGTAAACGTACAGAGTATGTTCAAGCGTTCCAGGTCAGATGTCGAAATGCAGAATGGTTGAGAAACAGAGTGCTCATGGCAGCCAACCACTTGGAACAATAATAAAGTTATTCTAGTAGATTATAAATTGGGTTCTCAAAGACGGTCGAATAAGTAATATCAGCGTTTCACTAACAATACTATAAAAATAGCCCAATTTTTCAAGGATAACAATCGAACAACTGTTTAAAGGTATACAAGTGACCATTTTCTTGCACGTTTTTATGAAAACATTCTAAATAACTGAGACTTAACTTTAAAGTCAGTTGTATCAGTACTAATATTATAAATGCGAAAGTAACTCTGTCTGTCTGTTACGCTTTCACGCAAAAACTACTAGACCGATTTCAATGAAATTTTGTATTGAAATAGTTTGAGACCCGGCAAAAAACATAGGATAGTTTTTATCCAACTGCGCAAAAAGAGGTTAATATTTTTGCGCGATAACCAGCATACGCGCGGACGGAGCCGCGCCCGGAAAGCTAGTAGTAAAATAAATAACATTTTACTAATATCCATAGAGCCATAATCCATGCCCTCGTTAAAGAATTATAATGTAAGGCAGCGTCGTGCGGACAGTCGGCCACAATACTTAATTAAAATAATGTCACTAATGTTACTAGAGAAGACATATTTTAGAAAAATATTCTGGAGTCGTTATTTTTATTAGATAAAACAATACACATTCGTAAAGATACATAGGATAGAGAATGGAAGAATACAATGTGAGTAAGTCTCCCAAGGGCCTCCTACGTCGTATTTAACCACTACAAAATAATACTTAAAATTGCAGAATTGACCAAATTGATATCGCTTTCAACAGTCAGCAATATCACTCACGCGATGTGCCGAAATACTGCCTCTACTGACTGCGAGCACCCTTTCAAAGGTGTTTTATGTTCTCTGTAAACCTAGTTTAGTTTTTAACGTCTGCACCGTAGTCCACTTCAGTATTTATTTGTATTGTCAAAAAAGGCATTATGTCGTAATAAACATTGTTTTATTTTTCTGTGTTATATAATGTTTAATTAAACATTATATAACACATAATGACATGTGTAATTAAACTTTATATAATGTTTAATTTGTGTGTATTCTGATTACTGACTCGTTTTTGAGATGAGACTGCATGGCAAGGATACCTCAACCTGCCAAGTTTTGTCTTCAGATCAGGAATGAGTGCCTTACACGACTGCCCAAAAAGGAGTCTTATATTTCAAGGTTCATATATGTATGTATGTGTGTGAGTTTCTTTATTCCATCCACCAACTTCTAAATGGCTTAACCGATTTTAATGTACGAGATATCGTTACATGCGTTTTAATAGCAAAAGTGACAGTAGGTACATTAAAAAAAACTGACGGATTTGAGACGTTTTCTTCCCAACCCATCGAGTGCGGTATCAAAATGAAATTCATAATGTTGATAAATATCTATAATATAGATACAATACAAAACGATTATAGATTCAATATACTTTAACTTTTTGATAGCGATAATAATCTGATTAAGAAGGTTTATAATTAAAGCTGCAAAACTTTTACTTCATAGGTAAAAAACTCTTTGGTTTGCTTTTATATGAAAAACGAATGAAACAAACTACAATCTCCTTGGTGAAAAGTGTGGAACAGTTGTTTTTCGTTTACGTCTCTTCCCATATGAATTTACTTCCCGTTTTATGTTGAAAAGTGTGAAGCAGTTGTTTTTTTTTCGTATAACATCACACGTGCGCAATTGACTACATTATAATACTAAGATCAGTGCATTTAAAGGCCCGTTACGAGCAAGTGTGTTGAAAAATAAATTCGGGTTTTCTCAAAAACACTTCATTTTCATATCATCCCTATTTCATAATACCTAAGTAATCTCAATGAAATAAATAATCGATCGCACTAGGAAATTAACTAGCAACGTCAATAAGATTACCATGCAGGCAGCAGCATGCCTTCATCGTCAACGTGTTCCAAAGTGTAATGAAAGCCATACGTCACCTTCGACACCCGATAAACGCCAACAACGTTGCGGTAACTAACCGGACGTGGAAGGGGCAGAGTAATTAAGTTCCTGTCAAGTGTGATCTGCGTATCGCCTCCGAATCTACCCATTTAGGTCTACGGGCTTGAGATCTGTTCAATTACTACTGAATATAGGTAGGTATAGTAGGTACCTATAGTTGGATTATGTTTATGGTTGTATATGACCATTACGCTTGAATGTCTCTAATTAAAGGTAGACAGGTTTACTATGATGCGTAATATGTGTATTACTTAATGATGTTAATCAATAATCGTGGTTGTTGCTCTTGTTAATCTTGTATCTGTATTTTAGTAGATACGTAGGTATGTATATTATTACCTCTGTGGTATTAAGAGCGACTAAAGTCAGTGAAGACGTCTCTTCCCATATGAATTTACTTCCCGTTTTATTTTGAAGCAACGATGGCCAAGCCGTGGCTTCGTCCCCTCCGCCGGTTTGAGCTTGCATGGTAGAAGGGCATATTATGAGTTCTCGCCTGCCTAGCTACCACCCTCAAGTAGAAAATCTGTCACCAAGCACTTAACAGTGTTGTTGATAATAATATGTCTCAGTGACGGGCGCAGTGCAATTCGTCATTTGTGACGAAACTTATCTGTTATAGGCAGAGGTTAGTCAACTTAACATCAGGTTGGCCTCGTGCTTGTTCCGTCACAATAACATAAAATAAGTACCTACTGAAGTAAAACTTTAACTGAGCTAACTACAGTATAAGTTTCCAATATAATAAAAATATATGACAAATAACATAAAGAATTCCAGAAAAGTGCTACTAGTGTATATTAAACTACCGTCAATGACGACGGCCGTTATTTTCAAAGAAAAAATAGATAGATAGTTTTTACGCGCAACGGGTTAAAACTCTTACATCATATGTACATTAAAACTTTTCTAATTAGTTAAGCTAAGCTCAGTGTCACGTTGTCGACAGAGACACAGTACCTACACATTCCTACTGTGACAAAGGCATTCACGGTGTGCTGTGTTTTATCGAGTATCTGAAAACAACCGAAAATCCCGTCGTTTGTAATAAATTATGAACTCTCGATGAACGTATTTTAGGTTCGAACTTTAGGTAAAAATTCAAGCATAAAATAGCGAGCTTTTCGACGTATGAAGCTAGAAGTATAAATAGTTAATGTTAACGTAAGGTGCTCCTTGTAAAATCTTAATGTGGTTAAGGTTCCTTGGCTAATTTGCTATCTATTATTTTTTATCGTTGAGTCACTGTCGCACATGTTAGTGGAAAGAAATATATATTTGTATTGTTTGTTGCTCGTAACAAAGACTTTTTTAAGTTCCAATACTGGGGAGTATTGGAACTTAATTAAAAGAACAATCATCGGTGCACACTTTAAAATCAAAAAACATTTAAATCAAAGTGAAGCACTATTAAGTAATTATACATACATATCTTTTTTGATATAATAGTGACACTTGCCAATTTTTCTGTTTTATCGAAGTGGTAAGTCAAGTACTTTTTGAAATCCCATATAAATGTGGTAAATAGTAATGATTATGTCCTGTTGCATAGAACCTCACACATCTAGCGTGATAAGTTCAATCGAATCATAGCAGAAGGGGGTTTAAAACCTTTAGCTAATTTCATATTTACTCTGTAGTAGTAACAATTTTCTTGAACAAAGTTTCAAGGCGATTTAAGAGTCATTATGGTGCAAACCATAATGACTCTTGCTAATTTTGGAAGTATAAAAGCTGTTTTTATTCGGTATAAGAAGTTCTACCACCCAGCGACCCAGACGTTAAATAAATTGATCCTTCAAGACGGACGCAAAAACTTAGTTAAGTCAAGATGGTCAAAAATGCTATTTGGACGGTAATTTGTGCCCGAATAGACACGAGTATGTTATTTTATAACATTAAAAAAACTTCGAGTGAGGGTTACTAAGCTAGTCGCGAAAAAGCAGTAGTACGCGGAGAGCCTGCGAGAATGTGATCACGCTAATTATACACTCTTGAATACAATATGCGTTCAACACTAAAATAACTAATACCTTAGAAACTATCAAATTAAAACCAAAAGCTTGCATTATTTGAAAAGTAAATCTTCACAGAATAAACAATGCTAAAAGCTACTATCTAGCTAGAGCTAGATGCGCAACCCAGCCGCTAGGAACCTAGCGCCGTAGCGTGCCATGAATAGTTAATACATGGCTGGTGAGTGGTGACTCCTCCGAGCTCACCCACCTGTTTTAAAGCGTGGCAAAAACTCTTATACACCTATTAAAATCGCCCCAGTAATACCTCTGATCCTCTTTAAGTATGATCTCATTTACACATTACATATGTCTATTAACAGCGTACTCCTAACTGTATTATTTTTATATGAAAAAGTGGGATGGATGTATTTTGTTGTTGTGCAAGTAAGTAGTAATACAAAATTAAAGGTATAAATAATTTTTGAAAGGATTATATTATATTAATCAAAAGAGCTTCTTTCTAAAAATATCATTGTCCTCAAAAAGAAACGTTGTGTTAAAACACCCACATTATGGCAAATAGGTTCTAAATTTGATGGCTCTAAAGTTTTGAGACAAAAAACCACTTCAAATATTATAATCATTACAGAAAATAATAGTATTTTATATCTCTGTGATAGTCACCATGTTCTTCTAAATTCAACACTCTCTTCTACTTCTCAAACGTTTGCAACACAACAATCACAAAACAACTGAACTCAATTCAAAAATAAAACTTAGTTTAATAGACCATATCACATGTATTCGTCTTATATTGACAACTTCTACGCAACCTTTGCTCCTCTCGCTACCAGTTGCCAGCGTCCAAATACGAGTAAGTACCAACATTCTGGGTGGTCGACTCATCGATCAAACCGTCTGAAAAGTTTATGAACGATGAGCTTCCTGTCCCAACGGACCAAATATCGCGTTGCCAATGGCTCGAATGTGTAACCATTACCGAGGTTGGCACTTTGACAGAGACGCAAAGACTACGTGTTGCCTTGACCACCAAAGCAAACCGAAGCCAACTGAGTCTTTGCGACTATTGATTAGTATTGTATAATTATGCGTAAGAATAACAGTAATTACTTTAAGTTATATTTTATCAAGAAAATTTTAGTAGAAGAAATGAAATGATTCACGATTCAGTGTTAAAAATCCTTTGAATAAACTGAGCTGAGGGTAGAAAACTAATTCTGTATATCAAATTAAAGGATTACAGGTAGCATACTGACTACCCAGCATCATATCAAATTTGCCTAAACTGCTCTGAGAGTTATATCCCACGTTTCCGTAACGCTTGCCGTGAGCTAAATGAACAATGTTAGCCAAGTGGTTATAACTATGGACCGCAGGCCCATGGTTCTCTCGCTTGGCTACCGCCCTCAAGTAGAAAATCTGTCGCCAAACACCTATAAGTGTGTTCCAGCAGCTGTCCCTGAGAGCCAGTTAAATTACAGGTACATGAGACTCAACGACTGTATGGCTCAAGGTGACGGGCGCAGTACAGTTCGTCATTTTTGACGAAATGCATCTGTTATAGGCAGAGGTTATAACATAATTGGTGAGCCTCGTGCTTGCTTCGTCACAATCAAATGGAAAAATTAAGTTTGATAATAGAAACCATTTGCTCTAATTACCTAATCTTACAACAAATTCGGTCCTGTAAAGTATAATAGGTATTTTATTTAATATGTCTTCACTGATATGAAGGTTTGTAGCACAATTGCGTAGGATGTTCTAAATTTTATAACCACTTAATGGCCCGCAGGCCTCATATACCGTTGGTCGTGAATGGTCAACAGCACAGCCATTGTATAAACGATAATTCTGTTTTCAAATTCCGTCCTTGAAATTTAAATGCGTGCGGCAACAGCTGGTTGGTTGGTTACGGGTCTTATTTAAAACAACGTAGGTACCCAAACCCATTTCAATGTTCCTTATTGTTTGTATAATGATTTTGTTTGCCTAAATATGTTATTTAGCATGTTTAGTTTTTAATTATTTTATGGTTCAGATTTTTTTTCGTAAGAAGACCACCTTTTATTAATAGTATCTTTCTCTATAGTGTATTATTTCATATTTATTATTACTTCTCTCGATGTAAATATATAAAACCCAATTCAAAGGGAGCGCAGCGCGGTCCAGTATTGCCGCGGCGGGCGATTTTGATTGGGAGTAGATATTAAAATACAAATAAAAAATTAATAAAAAATGTTCTTTTTCTTCAGACCCAAACAAAATCATCTCAAAATGTTTGTCAAGACTAGCAGAAGTCACCCCTAAGAGGTTGTTAGCATTTTACCAATAACCCTGTATAGAAAGGTATATTTATTCTTTAATATCTCTCTTAACGAGACTCTGAAAATCCTCCTCGCTTACACTTACCTTCTTCCTAACATTCCAACCATACTTTGTGCGATCGTTATTCCTTTCAAACATTAACTCTACGTGGACTTTGAAAGTCGTCATAGTCACAAGTAATAATAACATACGAAAAGGCCTCGTGAAACAGACTGCAACCGAAAGCTTTTTTGAGGGAAACTTTTTTGTTTTTGTATAGAGTCTGTTGAATCTGCGAACCGGTTTGCATTCATATGCCTCGGAGCAAAAAACGTCAAAACGCTTTGCCAGGTTTTTGGTACGCTGTGTCTTCGTTAACCATTGAAAAAATAAACAATGACAACGTCCGTGTTTAAAAATAACTACACCAAATGCATAATGCTCCTTTTCATATACATTTTCTCTTTTCATCTACAGATAAAATGTTTTCAATAAAAGTAATTATGTATGTAGGAGGATTTCTTACGATATAAAAAAGTTAAAAGATAATTTATTTTAAGTTTGATTATGTGACTGACTTTTAACTAAATGTTTCTAGAGCCGTTAATAATAATTATGAAGTGAATTGATTTTTATTGATTTGATTTTATTTAATTTTATTTTATTTTAATTCATTTGAATTAATTTCAATGAAGCGATTATAGGTTTTTACTAGAGAAAAAAACTTAATTTAATACAGCTATTATACATCAGATGGTAATTGATCAACACATATTAGCAAACTTACAAAATTATAAAGAAAGGATTTTTTTTAACCACTAATCGGATTCAAACCCGTAACCATCCGTCCCTATAGCCCGGAGTCGCTCTTCCAACTGAGCTATCGTAATGAGTGAGTCATAGCTTAGTAATATTGACTCACTCACTACCATACTTTGAAGAATATATTAGGTAACTGAATTTAGGATCTAAAATAACCTCTTCGGTGTCAAGTATTAATATTATAATAATTTTAATGAACACAACCAAAAATATTCCATATACTGTCTAAACAGTAATGTTATTCTACAACCTCATTAAAAACTTATCAAGAGAATGCTTACGTCAGCTGACCGAATACTGAAAATGCTGAGGGGAGTTTTATGACTCCGTAGTTTTACCCTGCGACCCCAATCTACTTCCAAATATCTAGGCAAAAGTTCACAGACCGCCGGTTAAGGTGTCTGAGTGTACACTGCCAAAATGTTGTCTATGCTTTCTTTTTGAATTTAATTTGTTTAGTGTAGACTTAGATGCTGTATACCGCTGCGGAAATAAAAATCATCTGGGCCTTGGACAAAGTTATAAGTATTTAATGGACTTAATCGCGTTAGCAACATTTATATTATTTACCTCGACGTTTCGACCAAGTTGCATTGGTCGTGTTCACGAGCGGACTGAATAGGCGGGTGTCAACGTCTTGATGGAGAGTAATTTCTCCAACTACCTGCATTTGATCCAGATACGTATCGTGAAATACCTTGGGAAAAATCTACTCTCAATAGCCCTGTTTGAATGTCGCTCCATGCAAATTATAATGTTGACAAAATATCGGATAGTGTGATAGTATTTTATTTATGGGATTGTGCACGAGGCCCACCTGGTGTTAAGCGATTACCTTTGCCCATAAAAGATACATTTCATCACAAGTGGCCAACACTGCGTCCATCAACCTGACACATAAAGTTAACACCGGCACTCCTACTTTTAAAACCAAACATTACTGTTGGCGGTAAAAATACTATATCTACTTCTACCGCCAAGCAGTAATGTTTGGTTTTAAAAGTATGGTAGTATTTCTCCACATGAACTCGTTCACAAAGTTTTCTGCTACTAGGTATTACTGGGAGAGAGAGACATAACAAAGAACACTTTTTAACCGACTTCCAAAAAAGGAGGAGGTTCTCAATTCGTCTGTATGTTTTTTTTAGAAAAAGATATGTGATGTTTTATTCATATTTATATAAACAAGATTTCTCATGGACTTTTATTCAGAGACTTTTTTCAATGGCATGTTGGTGCAGAGATACAAAAATATTTTACTCTTTCTGACCTCTTCTCGCTCTTATCGCCATTTTCATATTTTAAGTGAACGTGTGTATGTCAATATTACCTTTTCATCGTTTAGTTTCAAACCATTTTATATAAAAAAAGTTGATTTACAAACCACGGCTTTACTAGAAAAGTATGTTATAGAATACAAACTGAACAACAGTTCGTAACAATAGATCATAGTATATCCGAACTCAAGACAACTAGGTCACAATACAACATCCCGGATGGTCAAGCACCTAGCGATTCTTGGCATGGAGCCAACAGGGATGCCGCAGCGGCGCTGGCACTGTACTCCCAACCTGTTACATATACCTACCTACCTCTACTGTGTACCTACCTACCTCATACCAGCTAGGGGATCGGGTGGCAGAATGGCAGTAGCATGAGGTAAGGGGGAGATGCTGTTGAATCTTTGGTAGAATGCGACATGTACCTTACATTTTAAGCTGGTATTCTTGAAATTAGAATAATAAAGTTAAAAAGTTTTTTGTTTAGTTAAGCTAAATGTATACCGCTTTTGAAACAAGTAAACTTTTTTGGATTCCAATCCTATCAAAGATTTGAACATCACAATATGGTAGTAAGATATATTATTATTACATGTACGCCTGGTTAATAAGCATCCCCATGTTGAAAATAATTACTACGGAACATAGGATGGAGTGTATTGGCAACTGACTTCGAAAGTAGTTCTTATTTTAGGTGTAGACTGTAACCAGCATCAATACGTCATTTCTTACCAATAAAAAGGCAAATATGATTAAACATCCTATTCCTTTCTATATCTCACGCACTTGAGGCCGGTACAAGTCCTTTTTAAAGCACAAATGACAAAATTTTATACAAAATGAATGAGCTTGTTTAAAAAACCAAGTAGTTTTCACTCATAATTGTTTTCATTCATTTGTCGCCTCCTTTTTCGTATCTGGGCCATTATTATATCTATAAATATAATCGTAATACAGATGAATTAAATTTAGAATCAAGAGCTCTAAAATGGCATTGTTTTCGGTGATTCATGTTGTGGCTTTGAAAACGAATGCATGTTAGCAAATGTTATAAATATACTCTATGCCTGGTCTAAGAAACCTACTTCCACCTATTTAAAAATGATGTGAATGACTTAAGAGAAACAATAGACGTTGTAATATGCAAGTGCATATTACATGTTTAAAGTACGGGTTCCGTATAAGGTGCTTTCATTTACAGGGTTATCTATTTACAATATGGACAGGGGCCAATAGCGATTCACTAAGACAATTTTGTTACTTTTTCAATTTAACCCTTACATATTCTGTACTTTAGGTATAATTTCCTAGGGTACCAAGAACTTTACAGCAGCTATTTCAGTTTTTCCAATATTTCTGTCCCGCTTTAGGCTTACATTACAGTCACCAATCATAGCCTACCAAACTTTGTTTGAAGCTGAAACTAAATACCTATTTTAGGTCATTGGTTCCTGGTTCTTTGACAGATTTGCTCTCATTCGCTAAAAAACTCGGGAGGTCCGCCTAAAATTTTCCCGCGCTTTTCCTTGAAACTTTCTTGTTTGGCTTATTTCAATTTTATTCAACTTGACACTTATAATATAATAATAATAATACGTAATACTTGGGCGGCTTGCATGTCCCATTTTCTTTCCTTTAAATTTTCTTTACGAATTTTGCAAACGCGCAGTCTAATTCTATTTTTAGGAAAAATAAATTGTATCAATACCTTACGTGGTAAACAAGAAGAATAATAATTTACTTAAAATACATTCATCAGATAGTTTTATATGAACTTGTTTATGCGAAAGATTTTTATGCTTAGATAAAAATCAAATCATTCTATTTACTCATAAACATTGGTTTATTTGCAAGAATACAATATACAGTCATATCAAGATCTTGTAGATAAATTAAGCACAGCTTTCAGCCTGCATCTAGGCTGAAAATATTAAACATTATGTACCTTATACATTTTAATTGGGATTATCATTGATAAGTAAAATTTACTTATTATTTATACTAAGCATTATTTCTATAATTGTATGAATAACAAATACTTTTAAAATATTTTGAGATATTTTCTCGATTGTGCGCTCGAAGAGTCAAGACCTCCTGAGGATGCATCGTGTAGAATCGAAACGCGTTGTAAATTCTACTCTGGCTAAGTGGCGTTTATGATGTCACGTTGACTCAACAGGAAAATTAGGCGGAATATATATTTTTATTTACGTTTTTTCTAAAATAGTAATTTAATGTTTTATTAATATATTTGTTATGGTTAAACATGGATTTCCTCAATGTAACGCCTGTATCTAATAATTATAATTGAGGTAATTATAATATAAAAAGTACTATAAAACAAACAATTCTTTGGTTTTGACATAGGTGCTGAGTTATCATTTAAAAGCCGTGATGACGATAGCTATGGACTGTCGCGAAGGGAATTCATGAATTGTCTTTTGGCACCATATGGAATACCTTCAATTAAATATCGCCAAAATCTAACAGTGTGTTTTGGCAGCTATTCTTGAGACCCAGATTTCATTCCACGCTTAGCCAATTTAACATCTTCCTTTACATCCGTGCATTCAGACGCATTCGAAGGCGCACGGCTTCCGTGCTGTGAATCTATAAGCTGATGAACCAGGATAGATGAAACGACGTATATATTTTATATTTTTGTGACGGCAAACCCTCATGAAAGAATTATATAGTCAATATTTTTTTACAAAAATGTAATTAATCATTTATGATAGCTATTATGGTGTGTTTGTGCGTAACGGTGTGTGTGTGTATGTGTTTATTTGTGCGTGGTGTGGAGATGTGTGGGTTTAATTGAATTGGTATTAGAAAGTCTTCAGTATCATGGTAATTTAGTTTAGAAAGGAATCCGACTACTAAATAGTAGTTCTTCACTTCAAATTATGAAAAAGTAATTATTTGTCTGTCCTTATTTATTTTCTTACATAAAAACGTTCGCATTATGTATGGAAACTTTAAAAAAAAAAACTGTTTGCTGGATGAGCGACCAAGACATATTGCGTGGAACACGTCTTTCTGGGTTATAGACATGCTTTTCAGCTATGCGCATAATAAAAGTGAAATAAACACTTGCTCATCAACACAACCGCCGCACTTGCTCATAGTGACAGTTTCTATAAAGGGTATATGAATCACGATCGATATAGTAGACTTCTTCTTATAAAAGTTTAGATCGTATACGATAGATGGCGCTTATAAAAATGACTATAGAAATATTTATTTTAATTATTCTTATCTCCCTTTATATATATCTACTGACTGACCGGTAGTGGATTATGCGAGTGCCGTCCTCGAACAAGCAGAACAATGTTTCTGCTGCTTTTATCTCCCTGTGGTAAATATGATCACGGCGCACGAAGCTATCGACGTTCAGATTTTCAAATAACTATCACTTATTGGGTTCGAAATGCACTGATAACACTTCCACGCTTAGATTTCACCACTATTTACAATTACTTTTGAAGTTATTGCACTTTTGAGACCAATTACTATTTTAAAAACATTAAATACGAATCAGCTGTTTTGTTGACACGGTCTACCCGCAACCGATTTCCTCATTCATATCATCGGTCATCCAAACCGAATAATTAACTTGCTCGCTTCACCGCTCTCGCGGTCGCTTTTGACAATTTTGCGAAGTCCGATCGTGTTAGCCCCACTAAAGAGATAAATACGAGAAGTAGATTTAAGCATTGTGGCAAACAATGTTTAACTCTTGTTAATTTGGAAGACAAACAAAGGGCAACCAAGCTATCTAAACAATTAAAAGGTTATGTGTAACTTTGACTTACTTGCAAATAAGATGACTGTAGGGTGACATAAAGTACTTTTTAAACTGATTTACTTCGTAGTTCCCGCGCAAGCGTGACATGGGAGTACATTTAAATTACGTTCATTACATGTGTATATGAAATAATATATTTTAAAGAATTTAAACCTTTTTTCATGCGTGTGTAAATATACGAGCGTGTGGTTTACTACAAGATTTCTAGGATTTCATCTTCCAATGCCCTTTTAACGACGACTCAAAATAACTCAATACGATTTTTACTGAGCCAAAATGTTTGACAGGAAATAGAAAATAGAATATTTTAATAGTAATATTTTATAATTGACGGTCACAAGAGTGTTGTAGACGCCAAAATTGAATAAGTGATTCCAAATTACTTTGAACTTAAAAACAGCCATTTCAATTTGTTTGCTAGATCATATTCATACTAAGAAATATATATAAATATATACTCGTATATAAATAGGTTTGTGCTCTAGCGTTTTATAAATGTGATTTTCCCTTAGCACGCGATTGTGATTGTAATCATATCTAGAAATATAAATAGCTTCCAACTTATTAGCTGAGTTATTATTAACTGTCCGTTGTCATTGTTTGCTAATAAAAGACTTTTGCTATTGTATTGTGAACAATTACATTTTATTGCAGATATTTAAGAAAAAGAATGAGATAAAGCAAAAGAGACAATCGTGTTTCATTCTAGCTGGGGTGAAGGACATACTTTTACAAATGAAATTGTTTTGTAACGAAGACGTCTTGAATTTAATTTGGACAATTGTACAAGGGTAGAATATTATCCACTCTGATGTCGTTAAAATGGCGCTATTTAACCGATACGTGAGGAACATAACTAAATAGGTACCATCAACCTGAAAATTATTCTGCTTTAATCATGATTACATTTCTTTAACCTTACTATTTTAAAAAATCAATCATAATCATATGGCCCTCTAGGATACCTACCCCTTAAGTGCTTGGCTACATACTTTTAGTTTATAACAAGCTAACTTACCATAACATCATACTATGATAAAAAAAATCTCAGCAGCAAACCTCACGGAGCTATTATTTATTTAAAAATTTCAAAGCTTGAAAATACTTGCATTGAAAACACACTTAGCACGTCGTACAAATATTGACATTTTAAAGTTTTGACAAACAAAAAGATTGTTGATACTGATATAAACCAAAGTGGAGTATTATCTCTCTGTGGAAACGATTCCGGAAAAATGCAGACGGAATTTTCAGAGCGTTAGCTTGTTAATCGAATCTCGAACAAAATAGCGTCGGATTTTAACCTCCCGATTGAAACGGAAGCCAATAAATACAATCGGTTATCTGGTTTGAGATTCGATATATGTGTTGTTTATATCGGATTACTTTGGATTGAGAATACCAGCAGCGACTAAAACTTCGCTTCATTATTTTAGATTTACAGATATAAAACATGAACGTGGACGTATATAATATGTAGTGATTTTGCATAATCGGATCTATCGAAGTAGAAAATTTATCGAAAACTATAAACTTGAAAGACAACTTTATACTAGGACTATAATTATTATTTAGCATTCTTCTAGGTCTCCCGTGGTATTTGTACTTGAAATTTCAAATTATTGGTGTGCGGCTCATTTGTTCGAAATTGATTTAGCATATTTTCATTTTAATATCGTTCACCGCGTTGTTCTATAATTCTCTAATGATATTCCATCTTATATATTTTAGAAACTATATCAGCATTTGATATCGGTCTATGAAAATAAAATGTCTTTATATAAGTAACATAGTACACTGATTTAATAATACCTCTAATATTTTTACAATTACATTTTTTATATATGCCTGTATTTATTTGAATCAACTTTATTGTAAGTTTTGATTTCTACTTGGTCAAAGTCATATAGGGCTACGACAACGAGCTTATTGTTACTATAGATAATTGGTGACAACATAGCGCAAGGCTATCGTGGTAGCAACAGGAGATGTCATCATCATCACTTTATATCAAACATTATTGTATATATCCTAATATTTTTTAATTCTCAAATATAGCACTAAACGTAACTATCGATATCCCACGGCACAATTACATAAAGAATGCCAATTACTCAAAGTGAGGCAGCTTTTCATTCAACACGCTGTCATACATCAATACAGCTTACTTATATACGATCCTTCCCATCAGAGAAAACGCGTTTCTCACAATGTATGCCCTGTTGTATTTTATGTACAATATGCCTTGTTTTGCCAAATAAATGATTTTATTTTATTATTTTTTTATGTATAATTATAACTGAAGATGGAAAAAATAATTATAATACTTTTCATATAATAAAACATATAGCATTCTCTTAATTGGCTTTGAACCAACCATAAATTAAACCACCAAGCAAACTAAAATAAATATATCGAGTGTTTATTCATAGCACTCACCGATGTAAAAGTTCTCCTTTCAAAACAGAAGACATTCTATTTAGTTTGTATACCGTTGCAAGTGCCGCCTTTAGTAATTTACCCATTTAGTCTAAGCCCTAAAGCCCGGAGCTCTCAGTCTCAGCAAGTGCTCAGAAGCTCAGCGATTCTGCTGGTTGTTCTAAAGAGATTATTTCATTCGGTCGTCATTTGAGGGTAAATATAGCCTTTCAAGCTATTTCATTGTTATTTTAATTGCTCTTGTAATGAAAATGGGGTTCATTTTGGTCTTTTAATTAATTTTCGCGGTATCAGTATTTTAATTTTTTTAGTTTTTAATTGCATTTATCGCATTAATAGTGTGTTAAAAGCGTCGCCTTGGTATCTATAGTCGTTGGTTTGATCCCCGATACCGACAATGATTTGGCTTCTTCTGATAATGATATTTTTAGTAAAAGACCAGTGTCTGAAACTATGCCAGTAGATAGCAATATTGTCGTCCCCTTTTATCAAAATTCGTATGACAACACGTGGGTGCTTTGTCAATTGTCTTCAAGAAATAGGATAAAATACCAGGTTCGGAAACTGTATCGGTAGATAGCAATATTCTCGCCTCTTTTACCAAACTTCGTGTGTCGTGTCCACCGTAGAAATTGCTATTGAACAGTAAATAGCCCCTGTTTTATCTGCAAGTGAATGATATTTAAGGATAGTGACTTTGATTTTCTAAATGAAAGTAAAATTGCCAGATTTATTGATTTGCACAAAAGCCTCCCATAGAGTGAGTCCTGTAGCATAGAACATATAATAAGACTACGTACCTGTAGTAAAAAAAATAACATTGTAATTCACGCATTAACAAAGTGAAAAGGTATCTTCAATGCAAGCATGTTCACCATCGACCACGACGTCGCTTTCTTACAGACGTAAAGCATATAATTCTTGCTTACCGTTACCGTTTTCTTATAAAAAGTTTAACTGCTGCTGAACCGTAGTATTATTCCATGTTCTAATTGTTCTATGGCTGAACTATCATTACCAGTAAAATTGAAAAGTTTATTCGAAAAAGATTTGGAATAGATCGGATGTTGTAAATATTTGGCTTTCTTCTCTAAAGCACGGTATTCGTGTTAGGTTTACTTACGGGTGGGGCTTATACCGGGATCAGGACATTCAACTAGAATAATACTTAACAAAAGTCCAGGTACTACGTGCAAAAAGTTATTTGGGGATTATGCTTTTGCAACCCACGTTTTAGAGTCGTTAAATGTATATTTAACGACTAGAATTACATAAAGAATTGTATATAGAATTATATAAGAAGATTAGAATAAATATAAAGTATTTAAAAAAATTCAAAAGATTAGAGTTGCCTACTTTTGACAAAATATGTTTTATTTTTATCCCAATCTATTTTGTATTCAGCGTCCTGGTAATTCAAACATTGTGACTTCTGTACCTTGTTCATGGTACCGACCTCCACCAATTATTCTACGTTTTTAGTGTTATTAGTAGATTTCCCTTGTTTGTATTAGTTTAGTCTATTTGCTTAGCTTTCATCAATATCTTAATAGTAACAAACTGACGTAAGTACTTTGTATTGCTTTTTCGTTAACTAGTTAGAAAAAAATCTTACTTTTGTTACTATTTAGATTGTAAAGTAAACTTTTCTTTACGGTCACTTAGAGTTAAAATTTGTATATATTCTTCAGTTACAAGAGGATAAAGAGAGCTCTGTTGTACGCATAGTGTGCGTTAACACCATGCAGTGGAATGTTGTTCATCTGACGCATTTTAGCTAACGCCATTACTATCCTCTACGATATGTCGCGTCAACATTTCTTAGAGCGTTTTTCCATCGATCGTCACCAAGCCGTTACCGAGAATAAGATTTATTCCAACCGAGTTCAAAATGACGTTTTGGCAATCATGTATCCACTGCTATCATTCTCAGCGTTTCAGTATAGTCGTAGTCGTGTGGAGAAACGGGCGTAAAGCGCTACATACTTTCCATGTGTGAGTAATTTAACTTGGTAGGTTGACAAGAAATTTCGTATTTCTAAACTTTAAATCATCCGACACAACACCACTGCACTCCACAATTCAACTCACCGTGTGTGCGAGACGTGCGCTGAGTGCTGTCAATCCATGCCACTCCTCGTCGCGCGCACTCTCCTGTGCCCGAATCAAAATCCATTTTTTGCTCAATTTGCTGTGCATTTCTGAATACAACGGACGGAGGAATTTTTGTACTCATTTAAATATGGGATCGATACAATGTCTATCTTCAATAAACTCAAATAGAAATAAATAATGATCAGCCTGTTGATTTTGTAATACCAGTATGTGCTCATTAATGGGATAGCAGTGTCTCCAGTCAGCTAGCTCTTGGTACAGTTTATATATTAACTTTATTTTTATATGTGATTATGGTAGAACAAGCATGAGGTCCATCCGATATTAATAGTACTGACATCTGTCTAGAACAGATGTATTTCGTCGACGAATTGCTCTGCGCCCGTTGCCCTGAGACATACAGTAGTTAAGTCTCATGTGCCTGCAATTTTACTGGCTCTCAAGGACTGTTACCGGAACACACTGTTAGCTGCTTGGCCGCAGATTTCCACCTTTCGGTGTAGCTCAAGCCAGCGGTGTAGGTCGTACCACGGACCTGCGGCATGGGGACCTGCAGTCTATAGTTATTACCGCTCATAACTTTAAAACTTCTTGTATTTCTTAGATGGTTAGTAATTCTTTCAATAATCAACAGTTATTGGACAATTTACATTACGTTACTTCGTCACTTGTGATTAAATTCATAAGTTATAGACAGAGGTTATCGCTTAACACCAGGTGGGCCTCGTGTTTATTCAGTCCTTATACCATAAAAAAAATATAAAGTGTCTACGGTTATATTTACGAGCATTACAATAATTTTTTTTTATTTTTTATTCCTGATAGGTTAGCCTTTGACCACTATCTCACCTGATGGTAAGTGATGATGTGGTCGAGGATATTGTTCAGACTAACCTAGAGTTACTGGCTCTCAAGGACAGCTACCGGAACACACCGTTAGGTGCTTGGCGACAGATTTTCAACTTGAGGGTGGTAGCTAGCCAGGCGGGCATTTGCAAAGTGCCCTACCACCATGCTGTAACGACTGCTATCCTAAGACAACAACCGGGACCGACGGCTTAACATGCCCTCCGAAGCACGGAAGCGCTCAGTAGTAATGTGACCAGCGGTCACCCATCCAAGTCATGACCGCGGCGAACGTTGCTTAACTTTGCTGATCGATTCAGAATGGCTAAGCAAACTTGGCTACGAGCGCTTCAAAAAAAATAATAATATTATAGTAATGCTCGTAGGGTAATATTCTCAGTCTACGTTTAGCGCTAGTTTCATGGCTACGCTGTAGCATATCTCTACGACGTAGCTGATCCCTACGTAGTAGCATATTCCTGCCCTGTACCATATCAATACGATATACTCCTTATTACCTATTACGCTGAGTCATAGCTCATTTTCTTTTTATGATGAATAGTAATAAGTAATAAGTTGAGCCTGTCGATACAGTTGGAGTGTCACCGTCATGGTCCTACTTGACACTGCGCTGCACTGATCACTCCGAGACGTTAGTTCTTATGGCTCGTTTTCTCGATAATTTCACATAGTTCAGAGTCTTTTGCACCTAAAAATATAGTGTTTGTACATTACTGCATCAAGGCAGATATCTGACATTGCTGTTATAACCATCTAGACTAACTCGCACTGAGAGACCACCTGCATTTTATTTAAAACTAGCTAAAATTTTGTTAGTACAAATGTAACTATATAAAAAATATATTTTGTCATCCGATAAAGCTCCGATAGAGCTCAAAATTTTAGTCAAAGGCTAGATCGAACTCACGACTTCCGGTTTCCATTTTTGCTACCGAAAAACGTAAGGAAAACAGATTTTTTTGAATCAAGAAAAAAAAAACATAAATCCAAACACATACTTTTTAAGTCCTCATCTTAAACCATCGTGAGTATAACATAACATGTTGTAACACACATGCATATCATGAAGAAGACTTCAAGACAGACACTACATTGCTTGTCCTCTGAGTAATCGAGCACCATTACTGTGTCCCGGTTTTAAACACAAGAGTAACTCAATACAGTCCTGTTTCGAGTTCCAAAGTCAACTAAAGTAAGCTACTGTGGTATTTTACAATATAGGACATCACTCTTTCAGCCAGCATCAGAAATATAACAATGAAACAATATAATAACTTTGGTCGGAATCAATTTATATTCTTTACGGAATATTTTTTTAAATAAATATTACGTCTATTTTTTGCCAAGACCCATACATGGAATACTGATAAAAAAGTTTCAAATTAAAAAGTTAAAAATATTAATTAATATATGATCTCTTAAATAACAAAAAAGATATTAAAAAAAAATTCTATAAATTATATGTTATACAATTTAATAAACGGTACATAATTAATAAAGACAATATCAGTTATATATTTTCAATAAATATATACAATACGGAAGATATAACGCTGGTAAAATGAAGTAGTGATATATTAAGAAATGGATAATACATACATCAATAATATTCCAGCTGATATGCTAGTCTTTAATCACTGTCTCACCTGAAATTACTGGCTTTTAAAGACAGCCACCAGATTACACCGACAGGTGTTTGGAAATGGATTTTCTTCTTGAAGGAAGCTAGCCAGTCGGGCGCTCACAAAACACCCTAGCACCGTGCTAAACCGCCTGCCATTCTAAGACTACCAACAGAACCCACGGCTTAACCTGCCCTCTGAAGCACGGAAGTGCAGTAGTATCCAACTCATGACCGCGGCGGAAGTTGCTTAACTAAGTTGATTATATTTCGCTCCTTACATCTTTGGCGAGATAGTTCAATGCAATGCAAAAACGAATGCCACACTGAACGGCTACTAGCTACTTGTATCCATAGGCTTCCTGCGCCTCTGAAAATGTCGTCAGTTCACCTAGTGGGGAGTCTGCCAAAACTGACGTATCAATTGTTTGTAAAAAAACATATGTTTGAGCACCGGCTTCTAAATGAAATCAAGTACAACATTATTGTCTGAATAAGAGAGAAATGATATTAAATTAGTGCATAGAGACTAAGCCCTGGGGATATAGTGCGCTAAAATGACTTACTTTAGGGTAAGTCTGCATGATATACAATTGAACAAACTTGAGTAGTTGGACCAGCCGGTATGAAAATATAATACGTTATGCATAACTTTAAACCACTATCTCAGGTCTCTTAACTTAGTTTAGCTAGAAGTTTAGACAAGCTAGATAATTAACTGGACCTTGTGGATAGATCGTGGAAACCCATTTGATGCTGGGCTATAAATTTACATCTAAAGGGTAGTGGTTAGCCAGACGTCTTAATTTCATTCAGAGGTTTTTTTACGTGAACGTGATTGAGCGTGTAAACTGAGCTTTATTGAAACTGGGAACATAATTCAAGCGGCTGTGAGGTCAGGACTTTTGAATAAATCATTGGGGAGATATCAGACGGCAGCCCGACCGAGTCAGTGTTTGCCTACATTTAAATGAACGTTTGCATTTTGTTAAAATAAGCCGTAATACAAGAGTAATTTTCACCATGTTGACTTATTTGCTCCGCGTGTTTATTTGTGCTGTGCGCTAATTGACAATTTGTAAAATTATTTGTTCTACCTTGATGAGGAAAACTTAATATTATAATTAAATGTTGTCCTATTTTTTAACGTTTCTTCTTTTTCGTAAAAACGTAACTACAAACACGCGTCAAACATGGTTTGATTATAGTAAAATTTCTAACTTACAGCAACAAATACTAAAAATTTACCAATGCAGGGCAGACTCCCGCCCAGGACCTTGTAAGTGTGTCGGTACGCAACGGTTTGGAAGTGCGAATTTCGTGAGTTTGTTGGCTTTTATTGCTAACATGCTGTAGACCACAATCTGAGCTGTTGATAGTGATGTTATGGAAGACATCTTGCTGCTGGACAGGTGGACAGCTACTGAAACACAACGTTATGTTTTTTGACTAGGCGATATTACGAGCCTGCAGCAAAAGCCTAATGATTGAGAAACTTGAGCACCAGACTAGCTGCCGCAGAGCTGTTATAGCTAAAAACATCCGTATATGAATATTCTTCTAAAGGAAATCACCAGATTATCGCCATCACCTACAGATATGTCAATACGTATACTGCGCAACACGCCGGCTATCGAGGGGAATATATTGACCCCTTACGAGTTATATCTAGATTTAGATATTCTGGGTCATATACCTACGTATTTAATGCGCTTAGCGTCATATTCTAGCAGCAACGTAGGCACGTTCTATGTTTTATATAAATTTATTCACAAAACTCTACAAACTATATACAATACTAAAGCTACTACACAAAAAGCAATTACCTAAGCTGGCCTACAGACAGTCCAAATGCTCTACCCCACTACCAGTTTGCAGCGTGCCTAGCATACTGGCAGCATTGCCCCGTTGTATTACAAAGCTTAATCGTAAAAATAAATACTTGTGTCACGCGTCACACGGTCGATTTCCCAGACTTCTAAAGCCCATTAATCACGAAAAATAAAAGTTCCAGTGGCTACTCCCGCACTTAGATGTTTATACATTAAAGAAAAAATCTGTTTTTTAACCATTTTCACATTGTAATCTATATATAATAACGCAAACCTTGCATTTATTATTACCCTCATAATACGTTTAGTATATTTTAAACAAAAACAAGAAGAATTTGTGGAAACAGCAGCATAACTAACAAACTTATTAATATAATAAAAACAGCTAGAACTTGGAAATAAGCAAACGAGAGAGGAGCATAAAATAAGAGAGTTAAATACAGGAGAGTAATAGCTTAAGAAAATTACGCCTCCACTCTAAGGGAAAGAAATATTTACAACGTGCATTTCGTTGAATCAAATAGTTTTTTTTTCAGTTTACTTTATAACTTATGTTTGTTTGTGTACGGATTTACAAGTAGTTTCCTTAGACTGTCGAAGTTCGCAAAGTTTTATGAGTCGATGCAAAGTTCGTATTCGAGCGGCATTCCACGCTGTAACTTGTATACATCACCGGGGCTGTGTTAGAACTTGTAAAGTTACATTTGATTTATTAAAGTTACATTTGATTTATTAAAGTTACATTTGATAATTAAAAGAAATGTTTGGAAAAAAGTCGAAACGCTGCTAGCTGAAAACGGTTCTATTGTTTGAAATAATTATTGAGTCTCCCTTAAATGTAAATATATACAAAATAAAATATTCACGTTTCTTTTATATGTTTACATATTTTTGTATGTAATATGATATTCGATTAATTAATTTTTTACTCGACATTATTATCAACACATTATTTTTTGGCTGACCAATACCAACCTATAATTATTTTGACCACGCACTTTACGTAAAATTGTATACTTAAACATTATTTTTTTTGTATACTCATATTTACTACATTTACTGTCATAATACATTATAATATCATAATAAGACATGTGTGACCAAATTCACATGCCGAGTAACGGCAAAACAGGAGAAGAAGTTCTAGAAGAACCTAAGATCACTTTAATACCCTATATTATACGACTCAATATCATTTAAATTAATAAACATTTTATGTTCGCGTGAGATCGAGGCAAGGTGGAATTGAGACTGTGCTGTAAGGATACGTCTGTTATATCTTATATCGTTGAGGTGTGGAGAGAGCGACGCGTCGCGGCCGACAATTACGTCGGGTAATTTTCGGAATGCACGTGCCACAGGTTGGCCACAGGTTGCTTCTGCAAGTTATTAAACGCTCCCGAAATAGCTCTTACAAACGGATCTCACTCCACTGGCTCTTGAGATGCCAACTTTGTGTGAACATTCCGCTTGATTCTTAATCTTTCGTACAAAAACATTGTAAAAGTAAATTTTTTTCTTTGTTTCCGTCCTTACCACGATTCATGGGTGGAGAACTTGGTCGCATCCTGAACAAAAAGCCAATTAGTTCCCTCCACGTTGCGGGTTCATTGAATTAAAGCGGTTTATCGGTGTCTAATGATTTAGTTAGTTCTCATTAACCTCTACGCTCAGGTCAATTTACGCTCAAAATTATGGTGCCTGCATTTACCACCCCCTTAATTCCAAAACTGAGGTAAAAGGTTAAGCTTTATAGACAAAGATTCATTTATGTTTCTCAATACGAGCATAACCAGAGATAATGTTTTATTTCTTAAAACTGTTATTCCAAAAAAAATTTTGGCGTTATAAAATTAAAAAAATATTAGAAGTATTTGCTTTACTAATAAAAAAAAAACTTTAGAAATGTCAACAGTTTCCTCTGCCCAGAGAGTGTACAGAACGTTAGCAGTCTTAAAATGTGCAGCACAGCACAGCATTGCGTTCTCCACCAAAATATTACCGAGTTCTCATATCTCAATAACCATTGTTTCAAACAGAAAACAATAACAATATCTATTTTCAATATCCTGTTTGATGATCCTAGAATTGCTCCGAACTAACTGGGTGTTTTCTTGTTGCAGGCTACACCGAGGAGCAGCCTTCCACTCAGTTTACGGCGCAGCTCCCGAGCGAGCTGAGCCCGAGCCGCGGCGCTCAGCCGGCACTTCACTCTGTCTCCTATGCTCTTCTACAGCTCTCCGCTTCAGACTCTGACACACCCTTCCTGCAGCTCCACGTCTCTTCACCTGTCTCTCCAGCTCCTCCAGCCCCTACAACCGCCCCTGCACCTGCCCTTGCACCTACCCCTGCACCCGCCCCTGCACCCGCCCCCGTCCCAGCCACGCCCATGCTCCTGCCGCAGGCGAGCGGCAAGTCGAGCGCCATGTGCTATACGAGTACGGGTGCACTGCTTTCACTGCCACCTAAGAAGAAGGATATCTACCGGCCGTATTGCCTGGAACAAAGAGCAGCGGCGGCTGCGCACCTCGACCGCGCTGAAGAAGACCTCAACGCGGCCCATGCTATTCTTGACCTCAGCCAGCATGCCGTGTACTTGACAACGCCAGTACTACCGCCACCACCACCAGTGCCAGAGCCAGCGCCACCTGAGCCGCCCGCCACACCACCGCTTACACCACCACCGCCCGCCCCGACTGACCACCCTCGCGAGACTGTCGCCTACACCTACGATGCGTTCTTTGTCAGTGACGGCCGCTCTAAGCGTCGTAACTTTGCAAATGCACCACTTGAAAGTGCGCAGCAGCCAGAGCCTAAATCCAAATACACGTGCAGCGAATGCGGGAAACGATACGCAACCTCCTCCAACCTGTCGCGCCATAAGCAGACGCACCGTAGTCTGGACTCTCAGGCCGCCAAGCGCTGCGGAGAGTGCGGAAAAGCTTACGTATCAATGCCGGCGCTGGCAATGCATGTGCTCACGCACCAGCTGCAGCACGTGTGTGGTGTGTGCGGAAAGTTATTCTCACGGCCGTGGCTTCTGCAGGGGCATCTGCGTTCGCATACCGGGGAGAAGCCCTACGGCTGCGCGCACTGCGGAAAAGCATTCGCTGACCGTTCCAACTTACGCGCACACATGCAGACGCACTCCTCAGATAAGAACTTCGAATGCACCCGGTGTCACAAGACTTTTGCACTAAAGAGCTACCTCAACAAGCACCAGGAGTCGGCGTGCACGCGCGACGACGAAGGCGAGTCTGACGATCCTGGGCCCGACGCCGCCGGCGGGTAGCCGCTCGGACTACCATGCAACCAGGGACCGGAACCGACAAAAAACGGTTTATTTTTAACGTAAAGTATTAATATGAATTTAGCTTGTTAGACTAACTTAATTATACAAAATATAAGGTGTGTGCGTGTCCGGGGCAGGCCCTCAACCTAATCGGACCGCCATGCCGAATCAAGCAACGTTTCGCAAACAACGAATAAAGTACGACCCCGTAGCGCCGCGAAAATGCGGCGATAGACGTCCTTAAAATTAAAAATGTACATAGTCGTCGATAAAACTATACCATTATACATAGAAGTAACGAAATATGAATGAAACTAATATCTTTTGTAGGTGATTTTTACAAGCGCAATGTAGGTTAGAATGTACTAGGGTGTAAGCGATTGTCGAGACGCGAGCGCCGAGTCCGGAGCGCGTCCCACCCGGAGGACTCGCCGACCCTTTCCGTCCGAAGCGGCGCGCCCGCCCGCCCGCGGGGCTCTCCTGCCAACCCTGCTCTGATTCTCTATACGTGTGACGAGGTATATGAGTGCGCTGCGCACTGACGCTTTAAAAACAAGTTTCGCTTTGTTAACACCAACTGTGTGACTGCTGCTGTGAGGGTTGGTAGATGCACCGCGGTGCAGGCCCGCGACAGTGCCTTAGCGGCGACCGTGTGCGCCTCCGCCCTGTCACTCTCTAAGTCAACAAGCTCTAATAGCTCCACATTTTGTAGTAATTTAATTTATTATAATTAATTTACAAAATCTGTAATTTTTCACTGTTTAGGAGATTAAATCGAAAGAGATAGAGTGATGGTTAAACATCAATGCAAAAATAACGTATGGCTATTCACACAAAACAAGTTATTAACTAACTGGCTAATATGATAAAGTTTAACTAGTTGTGTTAACACATACATGCGTTCTTGTTGAAGTTTTTTTTCTAGCGTAAGTTAATGCCAGTTTTGCCATATTATCAGGAAATATTAATATATCTATCAAAATTAACAAAATCTTATTTACACACAAAATCAGTTATATGGCATACTAACTATTGATAAGTTTCACCAATTTTATCGTTTCATTCTTAGACACCCATATTAAACAAATATTTATTATA
Organism: Plagodis dolabraria; assembly: GCA_963854805.1. Taxonomy (NCBI): domain Eukaryota; kingdom Metazoa; phylum Arthropoda; class Insecta; order Lepidoptera; family Geometridae; genus Plagodis; species Plagodis dolabraria. The sequence goes on from OY978440.1 coordinate 40,915,204, forward strand.
TTACTAAATTATGCTTGCAACAAGCATTATTTAGTGTTGTATTTGCCATTTTATTATATAGGGAAAGTTTTATAAAACTGTTTGGGATCACGTATTCCTTAAACAATATGATCAAGCTTTACAAATAACTCACTTGCTGCAACAAACATACTTTGTTTCAAAAACCGCTCAATTGAATCGACTCTCCTGTTCCCTTATCTTGTCAGTCCCATAACAAGAGCGACTATAAGGTTACTTTACTAATCTGTTTGTGTTGAATTATTTGTTACAAAATATTATTAGTCCAAAAACTCAGAGTATTGGTCAGAGTAGTGATCAGTTTGGCCAAGTTATTCATAAAGTTATAAATGGTTCAAGTTTAGTCAACCACCTAGTCCCGGTGTCCGCCATGGCTAGCTGACCACGTGGCTACCGCGCAACTTTACCCTTTGGCGAAGTGCGAACACCAACAAACTTTTCAAAGTTAGTTTGCATGCACGCAGCGAGTGGGACTCATTAATAACATACCTTCTACTGTATTTCGAGATGATACTTTTTAATATATATTCATGCAAGAATTTTAGTACATTCATAAGAAATGTCTGTATTAAATATTTCTTTGTTCACTATACATGGCAATGAGTGACGGGGCAGAGCTGCGCCACAAAACAGCGAGCAAGCCTTTAGTTGGAGCGTGTTTAGGAGGAGTTAAATAACTGGCAATAAAATAACTTTAGCTATAACTTATCGTAATTTAGGCTAACACTAGGCTAACAGGAGCACGAGGTGCTCGGAGAATGGGTATCGAAAAGCAATAATAATGTAGGAAAAGTCGGGCACCGCTGTCGGAAGACGCTGCAGACTAATAATACTAGTGTTCTATTCTTTATCCCCGTAGCTGTAGTGTAGACACGCCCGCATCGGCCCCGCGGGAAATACTGCTGAATGAGCGCCGACGCGCGACGCAGACTTATCGTATTACTTATCGGGAATCCTCACACAGCCCCGGGACGGGGCCTGATCGTTCTGCACCCGTCCAACTCGAGTCCGCCCCGGGAGGCCGATGCTCCCTTGCTCTATTGTTGTTGCCTCACGTCAATTCGTCATTTATGAGTTTATTTTTACTCTGTCAATTAAATGTTCTCTTTCTAAAAGAAAGTTCTTCAATTCATATTCCAAAGCTATTAGCGGAATGTCGCAACTAAAAATGTCAACGAATGAGTCAATGATTGGTAGTTTAGAACTTTATTCGTAGGTTTCGGGAATTATATTCTGGTGATAGAAAAATCGTCAATAATTTATACCAAAAACTATTTTGAAAATATATTTATCTTGCTCTGTATTTCATAACCGCCTAATGAGGCACTTGACTCTAGCCACTGTTCCCTAGCCATATTCCTATTCGTAGTTGTAGTGCCATATTTTACCTTTCTAGTCATTCCTAGTTCCCTATACCTACTATATCTAGCAATAAAATACGTATAATATATATATTTTTACAAATTAGGCATTATGAAAAAAGGTTGAGCGTGGAAAGCAATATAATGTAATTTAAAAGCAATATTATCTTAGGTACAGTTTACTAAGGTTTTGTAGAGATTTAGGAGTTTGGTTTTAGTACCAAACGAATTATATTAACATTATTGAAACGATAAACATCGAATATATTTATTTCAAAATTTTATATACAAGTACGCTTAGTTGTAAGTAGTTTTCACCTTTTATACGTTTAAGTTTACTTTACGCTCTCTCCTATTTCTCTTGTATATTACTATGTAGATATCTAGTTGTTATCTATAATATTCTATATAATCTTTTCGCGTATTCCCTTCCTTAATCTATTTTAGTATCATTACTCTATCTAACCTAGTGGCCCCATCTTAGTATCTATTTAGTAGAATATATGCAAGCATAATTATACTAGCTTATTAATTATATATTGTAACGTAAAAACAAAAATGCATATTTTATTCAAATATTTATACTAACTATTAATGTAGTAATATTTATTGAAGTAAATAAGTAATGGTAATGTAAACAAAACCTACTTATATACAAAAATATATACAAGATTGTAAATACGTCCTTGTGTACCAAATTTCCCTTCTTTACAATTTTTTGTAGAAGTAGTGAAACATAATGTAGAATACTATAACTAATTATGGAATATCTATAGTTAAAGATTAATATAGTGACCAGAAGATAACTAGCAATAAATAAATAAATTATACTTGTACATTCTAACATATATACTTCTTGGCTTTTATTTATTGAAATGCATTTAAGTGTTTAACATAAAATTTTGCTCGGTTTCGGATAGTTTCGGTCCAAAATATGATTAATATTGTATTTATAACGACTGAAGCGGGCTGCCCTGAAACTGATTTAAAATTTTAATTTAATCTTTTGTTTTTGTATTTCAATATGTTTAAGAACGATCTAGAGTAAAATCTAAATGATAGATAACGGAATTAACTTTAGGATCCAGTTTTGTAGGCATTTAAAGTATGCTGTGCGTCTCGCAGTGATAAACTTGTCCAAAATAGCAATATGTATTAAGCAATATTAGGAATAAGAAATAACTAATAGTTTACTATAGATTTAATTAAAAGCAATACTATAAAAACAAGCAATATGGAAGCAATATCGTTTAATAATATATTAAGTTATAAAATTTTAATGTGACTTATTCGATAGCAACGTTGTTATGGCTAATTGGTAGACTGCGAACGTGATATAGGATTTTAAAATTATATTTCGTTATAAATTTACGGCTTAAGATTTACAATTTAACTTGGTTACCTAAATTAAATATCGGATTAACAAAAACAAAACTTGTTCAAATTATTACGGTTATTGTAAAATAGTTCTTTCTACATTACAACGATCGCAGTTATGAGTTATCAGGTAAAATTGATCGATATACTAAAAGAAATAAATTAAAGTTTGTACGGACTGCGTTATTTTAAAGGAGATTTTATACTCATTAAATCAATTATTATTCTTTATACGGAGCTGAAGCGAGCAATCGTTCATTGGAAGAAAACAGTCTGCATAAATGAATTTTATATTGCAAGCCTGGTAGAGTAAGGTGCCGGTAAACGAGAACAGACGAACGAACGGTCGCGGCGCTACTTCTCCGTCAAAGATCAATGCTTCCACTTTACTACCAGCAATGCCAGCTACCCAAGCTGTGAAACTACGTTGCAGTTTACAGATATTGCCTTGTTTTATATTACTGTAAAGTATATTGGTAATTCACCGCGTGTCGAAACAGATAACATTTTATTAGGCTCATTACAGAATATTATTGAGATTGTTACGGATTTGAGATTCATAAGACGTATATTTATGCTCGTTTTTCCTTAAAATTCTTGTTCTATCTTCTCTTGGATCTGTCTCGTGCGAGAATGTGTTACGTGCCTCGAAGTTGTTAAATATCTGTTATAGTCACTTAGGTGACGGCTGCACGTCGTCGCTCTCACATTACTTAACATGTTTTAGGAACTTACCCTGGAGAAGAATAATTTTAGGCTAAAGTCGAGTGTAATATCAAATAATATAAGAGACAACGAAAGAAATAAATCGAAGAATGACAACGAACATTTAGTTAACATTTGTTTGCACAACGAATTATGTTTAGGATTAAAGCTAATTGGGATGTCGGCGACAAAAGGATTGTTATTGAATGTATGTAAGTAAAATTATGAAGCATAATTATTTAGTGTTAGAAAAAAAATAATGTGTACATTTTGTCGCGGACATTTCACGCATTATGTATTATTGGATATCCAATATCCTAATTTCCGCTAATATTAAGTATATTACTTGCATCGAAAGAGAAAAAATTTACATCGTCCTTTACATTAAATATTTATTAATTTAAAGGAAGAAATATTTTTACGCAAGCTATAAATTTTATTTATTTTATATTTAATAAGTTATATGATAAAAAAAATTAAAAACTCTTGCAGTTATTTGCATAGCTTTGAAAATGTTTGAGTCCGTAATATAAGTTTAGTTTTAGTTAGTTCGCCTAGAGGAGGCTATAAGCTAGTCATAGTCAGTATAGCAATAGTCAGGTAGAGTAGGGAAAAGTGATTAAACATGTGATGTGAAGCAAGTAGATTGTGGAAGTGATTAGGTACAAGAAATGGCGTAGTTTAGGCACACATTATATAATAGTAATAACATGCCTTACGATTTTTGTCCAAGTGAGACGCGATATCTTGTGACAGATATTTATAAGATTTATTTTTTAGCTGTAAATAATTAGTATCTGTAGTTTTTGGGCCAGATTAAAGACTTAAGTTAATGGAAAGAGAGTTACATAAAATTATGTTACTTACACAATTACCGATTCCATGCTTTTCTAGAAAACGCCTGTGAGTTAATCGAATCGTTTCTAAGTAACACTTAGTTTCTAGATGACAGAAATGAATACATTTGAATTGGTAATTCTATCGCAACATCCTTCTTATATAATATTCATATTTTAACTACGTATATAATAGAATCCCATTTTATAATGAGTAAGAATACCAAGCTAGCCAAATTTGTAGTCATGGCAACCTACCCTTAGAAATTATCAGTTCCTTGTATGTACTCCAATGTAATAATGTTAAAAGTGTATAAAGTAAACTAGTAATATTGTCAAATAACGTTGCATATAATGGTCGATGACTCAAACGCACACTGAAGTTCAGTAGTTAAATTCCATAGTAAATCTGAATTTGACTCAGTAATTAATCAAAAACAATAATTAAACAAAATAGAACCTAGAATTTTGCGAGTATTGCGCTACTACAAATTACCGTGCTTGGCGCAGTATTTATATTTTTTGTAACGCCGCCAACGCATTAGCATGTCGACAACTTACGGCCTGGTCACAACTGCATTAATAATCGATAGAATCTTACTGTATGTATTGATTGTAACAAACTGAATATGCTATTGAAGAATTTGAATATGCTTATGAAGAAACTGAATATATACATTTTTTATGGCTATGATGGGAATCCAACCAGCAACTATCAAAACAAAGGAAAATTCTCTTTATGTGTGTTTTATAACTGCACAGACATTCTTTATGTACCTGTGACAGAGTCATTGACCTTCTATGCTACGTTAAGTGACACCCAAAACTTTAGATAAGGTTTGAATCCATCTCACTTGAACAAGAACTCGACAAAGAGTTCCAGGTTTTCTGTAGATTTAGTAATTCCAAGTTGAGATTCTTGGTGAGAATATGGACACCAAATTACATTGATAATTAATATAAGTAGCTATATTAACGACCAAGTTGCAAGGGGTGTCGGTTCGTATGAAAATTAGGTGTTTAGTGACGCGACCAAATGCACTGTAGCGCTTTTAGTTTTGCGCTGGCTTTAGTCAAGTTAGACTTGAAGTTAGTTATGAAAATAAATAAAAAATATGTTGTGTTTGTACAAGATGAAAAACTGTCTTGAAAAGTTGTTTAAACTGATTAAGTATTCTAGGTTTTTATACATGTATACGTGTCCATGTACAACTGTGTTATTCCATTTATGAGAGCTTTTCCTGTAATTTTCAACAATATTTTTTCTCTATAGCATTAAAAATTAAAGCTTGTTAGCAATTCAGCGGTGTGTATATTTTGTTCTCAAATATTTAACTTGACTAAATCAGTGTGTACCAATATCACCACATTTATACAATCAACTGTCATACACATTTAAACTGACTCCCTTTGTGTTGATTTAATATAGTCGTACTGTTACTTAAAACTATGTCTTTTTATGAGTAGAATGTCAATTTTTAATTCACTAATTCCTTCCTGATAAGCAATTATTTAGTATAAAATCAATACATAAAGAGATTCTTAGAATGTATACACATGCATGATTAAAGTAATAATATTATATGATATGATTATACCGTATTGAAGTAAGCGTAACTATATAATCATAATAAGAGTTGTTTTATTTAGCATTGTGTTTGGTTAAAACTAATATTAATATGGACGACATTTTAAACGTGTTTGTTATTTAAAATTATTAGTTTACTTTAGACAAAAGTTTGATAATAAAATAATTCAATTGTAAATTATTTTCACAAACTCTTCTACAGATAATTTTGTGAGTTTTTTTTTTTATTCGTAATTATTCACATGATGTTTTCGCTTAAGTACCATTGATTATTATCAAACTTGCTTATAATTTTTTAGTAAATAATATATAAATACGCTCCATTTCAAAACATTGTAACGAAATTTTTAGTGAATAGAAAAAAAGAAATATTGTGATGAATTACTTAAGGAAAACCTAAAAGATTACTTATTATTTTTGTCAATTGCTATAAGGTTTTATTTTAAGTTCTTACTGTGTAATAAGTACATTTAAAAATATAATTAATGTTGTGAATGGTGTTCGTTTATAACTAAGACATTTAATAACATTACTCTACTAACAGCTTCACAAGACTAATAATATATACTAAAAATATATATTAAATTCAAAATAGGTCTTCAATATGATATAAATTGCTAGTATTTTGAATGAAAAGGCCACAAGTAAGGACTTCAATGAAAACTAGAAGACACAACTGTTTGTAATAAAACGCGCCGTTATTTTGTATCTTACTCGACTATTTTTAAACATGCATTTACGATTTTATCCGCAAAATTTAAATTCCTAACTTACAAACTGTTTTTAAATAGTCAGTTCAAGATCAATATTTTTGTCTATGACATTTGTTTGATAATTACTTAAGTAAAAACCATTCGATATTTTAAATAGTCATATAAAGCTAATATTTGTTATTATTTACTTCGCATATTCAACCCCTATAACACAGTGAACTTTAAGTATTACCATACCCTTTTATACAATATCTCATCTTTCTTTGGCTATATATATATACAACAATTAAATAAAAATATTAATTTTTAGTGCTTAGTTCTACCAAGAGACTAGTCTCTATGTTATTACAAAACAAAAGGATGAATATAAACTTACAAAATCTAAGAAGGTATACATAATAAATAAAGAAAACCGGAAAGAAGATGCTCAAACATTTTTTTTATTTAAAATATTATGAATAAAATTGACAATGTGCAAAAATATTGGCCGAAAATACTGTATTGTGTCATTCGTTTATCGCTTAATAGACGTGTCAGTCAACAGCAGAAAATCAACGCACACCGTTCAATTCGATATTAACCAACACAATAGTGTAGTTTTCAACCCATAGTTAACAAGCTAGACTGACCGACCGAATTGGTACGCTGAAATTTCGGGAATAACCGTCAATTCGACCAACCAACATTCGAACAATGGAAGCTTGAATTCGGGGAACGCTACACTCTGAAATCCAGTGAAATTGAACGCAATGGACGGGATACATACCGAAGCATTGGGTGCACTGATTAATATCTACTTTACTCATTGGTTTGTAGCTATTTATGTGCATTAACCCTATGTATGATATATATGCAGAAAAGTAACAGTATCTAATATCTAATAAAATATTAAATAAAGGCCAATTTCGAAAAAACTAACATATATCTTGATTCACTGTTTTTTAAAGCGTAGTACGTACTTCTATTTGAACTAGAAGTAGTGGCATGTAAAAAAAGCTGTTATGATATTTAATTTTACACTGATAATATTTTATATGGCTACTTTTGGTTTCTAAAAGAATAACATCCTGACTCTCCATTTCACTAAAAAGAATTTGCTTTATAAACATATTGTATAAACGCTTTTCATACATACATTTATACTATCATCTTATTTTAAAATACTAATAAATACATAATCAAAAATACGAATGAATAATTACAATGTAAAACTTGTATCGTAATGAGTCAAATCGCTCAAATTAAGTTGTCAGAGACAACTTAAACTTCATAATTGAATACAAATAGCTACTAAGCAATGAACTGGACAAATTCTTCAAATTCGCAAATGAAGCGTTGATTACTCTCGTTACGTACGGTGCTATCAACTTCGAAAGTCCGTAGTTTGAACAGTTCGCGATGTCAAATTCGCAAGGTGCAGTTAAGTAAATATTCTCAAATCATGTAATAATCAGAGTAACAGACGTTTCTTGCTTGGTTGTTTGATTTGTGGAGGTTTATTTAGTAAAGTTGATGTCATATCAATGACACGCACAAAGGCTCAGAATGTAAAATTGTAATGTAATGAAATACCCACGAGTAAGGTATTAGCATTCTTGTCATTTGCAAAAAAAACTCTAAGGCAACTCTTCTTGCAAAGCTCTAAGGCTCTCTAATACAACATTATATTTGGCAATCTTTAAGTGATCATGAAAAAAAATATATGAGATTATAATCAAAAACTTTTTATTAATAAAATACAGTCTGTTATTTAACGTAAGTCTTATTCTTGGTGACCATTGATCTGAAATATGTTAAAGCCGTTCCTCCACTTCGTTTATGGCGCCACTATCAATCCGATAAAGTTATTTTCCGTTCACTTAGAGTCTCTAAACACCCTATATTTTTTGCACCAATGATCTCAATATATCACATCATATAATACTACATCCTGCCTTACTAAAACCTATTATATTAAAAACCTTTCTTCAAAGTTTATTGTGAAACGTATAATTCCAGCAAATTTGTTTGCATTAAAAAAATTAAGTAAGCATCAATTTCACTATTATAGTCAGTATTAACTCATATAGTCTTCTCGATACTAGTCCTGGAACAACAGTAGAATATTACGACTCATAGAAATACCTAAAACAACTTACTTGTATTTTGACTTGTCTGATTCTATATCTAGGTCCTATCTTTACAATATCCTGAATATTTCAGATGTATTATGTTCTTTGCTTGTTATATTGTACAAATTACTTTTAATTGTGACAAGTATTTTATTGTTTAATTTTTTTCTGATCGGTTTAACTGTTTGCTTACAATTTTTTTGTGTTATTCCTAAAATAAATTGTATTGTAATAAATACGAGAGTTTCATTTATACCTTACCATAAATAATTTAGTTTTTAAATAATCCGTATTATAAACTTTACTGTATGGTACACTTTACTGATCTGTAAGTATAGCTTAAATACTTTTTTTCATAAAACCTTAAATCTTATAAAATATTCTTTGCATACGCAAAAAGGTGAAATGCACAGACCAGTATATTACGAGTATAATGCCAAATGCGTGCCAAATAACGTGCGATAAGAGAGAGCAATGATCCTCTCTGATATAGTAATTACGTTCTATCGTTATTGGTATAAATAGTTATCGATATTAAACACTTAAAAAAATCCCTTATTGGGCCGCAGTGAGCCGTAAAAACTCCACATATAAATTAAAAATCTACAAAAATGTTAGCCGAGATAATGGAACCGTTTCGCTTTTTGTAGGGAAAAAAGTGGCACGTTTGGTTTCCATTTATATGGAGCGACACGCTTTATCTATTTCAACCTAGTTCGCGTTATCTATTCTGTCTAGACGATGTCTATGATCTAGAAGATGTGTCAAAAAAGTAAAAATGAGATGCGGCAAGGTTTTGTATGGAAGGTTGAAAAATGTATGTGGACAGCGGCATGAAATGATTTCATAACAAAATGACCCTCCAGTCAAATCATTCCATTAAAATCACTCGACATTACTACTCAAAACTCATTTCTTTCTTACCTTTCTGCCTGGGCGTTTCAGGCTTAAGCTTAGGCAGTGCTTAAGCTTGAAAAGGCGTTTACCCTAACGACGGATTAAGCCCATTTTCATTCTGCATTCTTGCACTCATTCATCAGCTCGTAGGCATAGCACAAGCTCCTTGTCAAGCTGTCGGCACTACATACCTATCGGACTAGTATCATGCTCGGTCGCATGTGTTCTGCTTTGTTTCATTACCGCAAAGAACATCAATGACTTATTTTTTTTATTTCTCTGTTAGAGGATAAAAGTTGTTTAGTGTCTCAATACAAAGCAATTATTTTAGGTTTCTTGCCATTAAATCCCTCACTGAACTTAGTAGTCTATATTAGAATCCAATCAGTGTAACTACACCAAAAAACTATTTTTTTTTTCTTTTGAAGTTTTAAAATATTTTTAATTAACATTATATTTAAGGTATAACGTGCTGCAGGATATACATATATTAGTTCATTTATATAAACAGAAACCAAAAAGTAAATATTTTTCTCAGTATGATTCTGTCATAAATAATTCAATTTTTCCCTTTACATTAAATATAGCGAATAAGCTTTCTTTGGAGCGATTTTCGCACTGGCGGGAAACGAGACGAGATGGGTGGCGGGCCACGACGACGCTCTGCGGTAGCTTAATAATTTTTAATTCCATTGAGCTCCGAATACTCGGAAACAGGAAAGCAATTTTTTTTTTCTTATACGATGTAATATGCATTCATTTAATTATCAGTATCTTCTCTTTTAATTAACCTACTGACTTCTAATTGCACATTTTGTAAAGACGTCTTTAGCTTTTTGTAAATACATATTAGCAAGTGGCTCATAAATTTTATGATATAGTTTTTGCGATACGCGGTGATAATGGACAGGAAAATAGACTTGATATATATACATTTTATTTTAGGATTACATTACGAGTAGAAACTTGTACCATCTTATACACATATTTTTTTATAATTATCTTTTATGGATAGACCTTGGTTACACTTTTATTATATGTAAGAGTATTTTAAAAATTTCAGCTTTTTGCACCCTTGCCTCATGTTAAGGAGGATGCTGCGTCTATGGCTGGTCTATTTTTTATTGCTAGGCCGTCTAAATATTGTATTTAGTCACTTAATATGCTTAAACATGTTAACACAACAACAACAACAAATGGAGGAGGTTCTTAATTCGGTTCTTTTTTTTAATGTTTTTCCACAGAATTCTGATGTATATAAACTGATCTAGAAAATTATTAGAAAGGATAATATCTTTACATAGTTTCAAATTAGAAATTTCTTTGAAATCGGCCTAGTAGTTTAAAAATCAAAGTAACTGGGAAAAAATGTTGTCCAGTAAACAAAACGAAATTTAATTTCATGCTTTTGAGTTGTCTTTTTTTAAATTTCTGTACTTAATTTTAACGTGGTAAGGCAGGTAAAAGTTGATCTCTGCATATCAGTCAAATCTCGAGAAACCCATATTTCTATTAAGCAAGTTTTTATATAATATATCAATTTGCTACAAATGTATCTGTATTGTGGGTGTGCTAACGTCAAACAATTTCTAATTCTTTAGTAGTTTGACACTCGGCTTCCACCGTCACCTTCACTTCACCGTTTTTTTTTATGGTATTGTGACGGAACAAGCTCGAGGCCAACCTGGTGTTAAGCGGTATCCTCTGCCTATAACAGATGCATTTCGTCACAAGTCACGAATTGCACTGCGCCCGTCACCTTGAGACATAGTTGTTAAGTCTCATGTGCCTGTAATTTCACTAGCTCTCAAGGACTGCTGTCGGAACACACCGTTAGGTGGCACGGGCACTCGCATAATGCCCTTCCACCATGCGGTGAAGCTCAAGCCCGCGGCGGGATTCGAACCATGGACCTGCTGCGCGGCAGTCCATAGCCAAAGCCACTTAGCTATCACTGCTTCAAAATTATTCAGGTTATTGAGCTTATATTAGTGTCTATTTCATTATTCAGGTCGAAGTTTGAACTATGAAAGCGGTTATGCATTCTGCTTTCGTTAACCGTATCCTCTCCAAACACATCATTGACTTTACGAGCAGATTCTGCGTTTCGAATATTACTCTGATTTTATTTTTTATTTATTTATAGAGGAAAGGTTAGCCTTTGGCCACTATCTCACCTGATGGTAAGTAATGATGTGGTAGAAAAAGTTGTTGTTGTTTAAAAAATAAAAATTAAGTAGAATAAAATAGAATACCTTTTTTTATTTAGTGAATTATAAAAAAAAACTATTGAACAAAGTCCACCTCTGAAACCTGACTATTTCTTTTGATATTTCCGTAGGAATAGGTGTCCGTTGTAAAGAATTGATACATAACGTTGATGAAATAGTCACTGGTTTTTTTTAAATGTTAGTCCTGTGTATAAGTAAATCATGTGTGGTGTCATATAGCAGTAAAGAGTGCGCCCGAGCTCGTAGAGTAGAAAAAAAATCAAAAGTGAGAAGATTTTTATCCTCTCCCCGGGGAGAAATGTCAGTTTACTGCTCATAGACAGTGAACTTGTTGATCATTTCTAACTTCCAGTAGAATGTCGTAAAATAAGACTATCAGAAAAAATGCACCGATTGAGGATCCACTTCGCTCGTCGACATGAGCAGGCTGTTGTTGTATAGAAGATCTCTTTATCATCTCATCTGGGCTCTTTACCATCTCATCACCCTCATTAACGCAAAGATAACATCGGCGTCAGAAAGGTGAATGGCCGTTAAATCGACGCCTAAACTTTATTATACAATACGAACTTTATTCTCATATGGCCCTTTGTGCTATTAAAGGGGTTCCGAGACGGTCAAGCGGCTTGTCGACAAGCACGCAGTTTTTGCTTAGGCCAAACATGTTAGCCATATACATACAATCGTTGTTTGTTGCTGAAAGAAGTCAAATGTTCACAATATAAAAACGGGATGTATGCCTGCGTATATTGAGTAATTTATCATACAGTACTGAAATTTTCGAGATCAAATACATTTCCTAGTTTAGACAAAGTGGGTATGCCCGCTATACCCTGCCCTCTTCGCCTTTCTAAACCGTTATTTTCCAACATTACACTTTTGCTTCTCATTGTAGGCCAAAAATAATCATACTACCTACTATCAGATAAATACTAAACCACATGCAATTTGAAATTAAGTAAATTGATACACAAAATGCTCAAAATAGTTAATATACCGCAACTTTTTTCTACAAGCATCATATTTGTTTGCCTTACACAACACGCGTTCTTGCGGGATCAAGTGAATCGGTAGACTGCTATGAGTGGAGCAGGGCAGCGAGAGCTTTTCACGCGCAGTTATTGTGATTTGCGCCAGAGACAGACAGAAAACAATAGAGCGAAAAAATAAGTACATAATTGTACTTGTATACATTGATTTGTTTTCTTATTGTTATGCTTAGTTTTGATTTTGAATTATACACAATTGCTATGACCTATTCTTTAAATTGATAAAATGTGTGTCAAAAATAGTATAAATCCATTACACTAAAACACAGTAGAGTTTGAGATGAAATTGAATTCAACTAATTTAAAAATATGGTGGGTTTATATTACACGAGCTATAAAATTGTATAGGCTACTGATGATTTAATCGCACCCTCCTCGCTACGCACGGGCACTAATGATGTTAGCGCCCGTGCATAGCGAGGGTCGCTCATCCATTCCAGGGCCGTCAATAATGGTCTACATGTTCAAGTCACATGCATCGTTACATTCTACTGTACACCTACATCTCAACTTTCCTGCACATTTGAAGCGCTGGTAGCGAAGCGAAGTTTGCTTTGGCATTCTGAATCGATCAGCAAAGTTAAGCAAAATCGGCCGCGGTCATGACTTGGATGGGTGAACGCTGGTGACATTAGCATTACTACTGAGCACTTCCGTGCTTCGGAGGGCGCGTTAAGCCGTCGGTCCCGGTTGTTGTCTTAGGACGGCAGTCGTTACAGCATGATGGTAGGGCACTTTGCAAATGCCCGCCTGGCTAGATACCACCCTCAAGTTGAAAATCTGTCGCCAAGCACCTAAGAGTGTGTTCCGAGTTAGGTTAGCCTGAACAACATCTACGACCACATCATCATTTACCATAAGGTGAGATAGTGGTCAAAGGCTAACCTATCACGCATAAAAAAAAAACATGGCACCAGTGAATGTTATGCTTCTTAGCCTTAGCTCTATTCTCTATCTACGTAGGTCTAATTTGCGAACCGAGGTCTCTCCGTCCTACCTCAGTCTGACATTTTTCGAAGACCTTGTTAAAAAATCTTTATTCTGTAAGTGTAAATATTAATTTTGATTAATAATTCACTAAATTTTATGAATAAATAAAAAAAATTTAACAAAAAATGGAACCGACTTCAACACCCAAAAATGTGAAATAACTTGTCGAAGTCGGTACCATGCGCACAATATTGTGATAATAGGTACTTTTGAACGATCATGGTACCGACTTCAATAAGTTATTTCACACTTTTGGGTGTTCATGTCGGTTCCAATTTTTGTTAAAAAAAAATTTCAATCTTTTATGTTAAAAATTTTTTTCAATCTTTTTAGTGTAACTCAAAAACGGCTTGTCTGATTTTGATGAAATTTAAAATGGGACTAAGCGAGAAGCATCAGCTTTCAAACAAAAAAAGATTAAGATTTGAGAAATTTTCAAAATCGGTTCACCCAGTCAAGAGATCTGAGGTAACAAACATAAAAAAAAACAGACGAATTGAGAACTTCCTCCTTTTTTGGAAGTCGGTTAAAAATGTCTCCTTTTCATTAAATAAGTCTTATATTTCTAGAGACCAAATCAACAAATTTTCCAACATATTAAAAGCAATTCTTGCTTGTATTATTTCTAACGGACCAGTTAACGTATTATTACAATCACATTTCTCCACCAATTCAAAGGTGAATCTTCCGTCAGACAGCACACAATATCAGATATTCTTCAGCCATTCTTGGGAAATCATTGAACCCTGGCATGTCTGCGGTCGTTGCACAAAACTGCGCTCGTCACTTTTCATAATTGTACCTTTGTATATATCCACGTCTTGTAGTACAAACAAGACGTGGAAAGCGTTTTTAAATTCCACGGCTATTTTAAAACAACTAAACAAACTTAGTAACTTGCTTAGTCGATGCGACGCGTGATCAAAATGCTGGCACATATTTGGCTCAACGAATAAGCATTGCAATTCAACGGGGCAATGCTGCCAGCATGCTGGGCACGCTGCCAACTGGGAGTGGGCTGGAGCATTTGGACTGCCTATGAGTCTGCTATGACTTATAGGTGTCTAAATGCTTTTATTGTAGTAGCTGTAGTGTTGTATATAGTTCATAGTATTTTGTTTAATAAAGGCACACCGCCGGATTAAAAAAAAAACCCTACAAAAAAAAAAAAAACAAACATAAAAAAAAATATATTGTATAGGTATTATAGATTTTGATCTTAAATATCAAGTCAAACACTGAGAGCACAGCTTGCTTGATGGCTACCGCTTTAGGTCTAATCTCAGAGAAATGAATAAGCCGCCGTCGTTCTTCTATTTTGTCAGAGGGTCTAATGCCATCTTTTTTTATTAACAGCAGATACTCGTATATTCGTCATAGTTCTGAACTTTTTGAATGTACGATACAAATTATTATTCGCAGTTTTGAATGCATTTTGTATGAAAAAAATGAAAATGAAAATGAAAAATTTATTTACAGCATTATATGGAAAAGTTAGACACAATGGTTGGCTTATAAATAATTGAACATATCTCCCAAATAATGCCGAGATGGTTAATATATTTGTCAGCTGCTTATGACCTTCACACTAGGCAAGCCTGTATCGTGAAGATCTTTGACGATTAACTAAATGAAATTAATAATAATGACACCTAAGTCTTAAAGATAAGAAAAATATAAAGTTTTATGAACTACGTGTGAAACTTAAGCACTCACACTGTATCTCTGATAACACACACATTAGTAGAAATATGTTTAAATATATATATATACATATTCACAGGACCCAGACAAGAGATTAGGTTTACAGGTTTACGCGAGAATCTGCAGTATTTTTTCAGTGCTATCATAAGTTAATGTAGATAACCATTTATGAATGGTGTGTTTGGCTTCCACTACCGTCATATCCTTTATAGTACAATGTTTCAGTACAGAGTTATAAACATATGCTTTGACGAACTCTCCGAAACGTTTAGCAAGTATGTAGCATTGTAGTAGGTAGGTACTCATTGTGATGAGTTCGTCAGCACACATTCACAACTTTCAGCAGCACTTATTACCCTTCAAACCAGAACAGAGTAATGTGAACATTACTGCTTAGCGGTAGATAAAGGTATGGTAACAGTATGTATCACTACGACTCACCTCAATAAATAGTCATCGACCAATGTGCCCTGCCCATTGTCAATAAAAAGTTGCTAATTCTGAAAGTTATTTCAGTGACTTTAGTTCTACGGTAAATATCCTCGTTTCGGATTCTATCGCACAAAGAAACTCCACAACTCGTCGAGGGCTTAGGATCACGCCAAAGACCTTGAAGATCTAGGCAAAGCGAGCTAATTATCAGTGCGCAAGCATGCCATCACTCGCATGAAACAAACATAGCGGATGCGCTGCGGCAGGGGCGTGTATTAGACTAGCGAAGTAATCGCGCTCCGGTCGTCACAGAATAGCAATCCCATAACATCAGGATTAACGTTTTTAATATTGCCTAACCAAAAAGTGCATATAAGGTACTTTTTATTACTTATTTTTAGGTTAGACACCGCGTAGCTCTATAATAGCTTTTTTTAGGTTATTTTAATGGAACTAGCTCGAGGCCCACCTGATGTTAAGCGGTTCTCTGCCTACAACAGATGCATTTCGTCACAAGACACAAGTCTCGCACCGCCCCTGTCACCATGAGATATAGTTGCCAAGTCTCATGTGCCTGTTAGTTAACAGGCTCAGAAGGACTGCTGCCGGAACACACTGTTAGGTGCCCTTCCACCATGCGGTGAAGCTCAAGCTTGCGGCAGGACTCGAACAATGAACCTGCGTTGCGGTCCATAGCCAATGCCACTGAGCCATCACTGTTTCAAAAGCTTAAAAAATATTAATGAGGTTTAGTATTTTTATTGTCCATGTTTAAATTTTTTTCACCTATAAATGGAACTGACTTCAACACCCAAAAGTTACTTGTAAATAACTTGTTGTCGGTACCATGATGGTTCAAAAGTACCTATTATCACAATATTGTGCGCATGGTGCCGACTTCGACAATTTTTTTCACTCTTTTAGTATCCTTGCTACTTACGGGATCGATTGCCATTCATTGTCAACGACTGTATCATCAAGATAGGTAAATATTTTTCAGTTATTGGCGTTTAACTCAAAAACGACTTGACCGAATGTGATGTAATTTAAATGGGACCAAACGGCAAGCATCAGCTTGGAAACAAAAAAAAGAATTTTCAAAATCGGTTCAACCAGTCGAAAAATTATGAGGTAACAAACATAAAAAATAGGAATAGAGAACGTCCTCCTTTTTTAGAAGTCAGTTAAAAATGGCACCGACTGAACACGATATTGAGTTTAGAGTTTTGAATCAGAATGGTACCGCCGACTTCAGCAAGTTATTTAATATTTGTAGTGTAAAAAGTCGTTTCTATTTCTTGTCAAAAAAAATTTATACTTAAGAATCGGAATGGAATTTCTATACCAAGAAAACTGAAAAATATTAGATGTGGGTGCGGTAATAGGTAGGTTTGTTAAAAAATACTTATATCCACCTAATATCATAATAGGTAATAGAAGCACACTTTGTATTCAGCGGGTAAGCATTTTACTCTGTGCGTCCGTCAATGGCATCGATTGTATGAGTTGGCTTCATAATATATTTGCTGTGATCTTTTTCTTGGCATGATACGATAGGTGGTAAGATCACGAAGTAACGTAGATCCGTCGTCTAGCAATGCATGAGCGGCACTGACAGCTCGTCCCTCGCACCGCGCAGGGGTCCCGCAGTTGCTTGGAAGTAAATGTCGTAACCGCCAAAACGATATCTTTTAATGTGTATCGTTCCAGTAACTTTCTGTCTTGGCGAAACTGTAGCACTAACTTTGTCATATTTTTAATGTAAGTATCAAGTCAATAAGTCAATTTGGTTCAGAGTAGAAGACAAATATATGTCAAAATTGAGAAATTCAAAAAACACTGATTGAAGACCTTGATCTTCACGCTCTGCGGAATATTTGACGAGAAGATGTCGCGTAACTTCCCGAACGCTTCCCATCCGAGTTGGATTCTTCGGGCGACCTCTTTGCCAAAATTGGATCTAATTACCTAACTGGACAGTCTGTCCCAGGTAAATGTAATGGTCAGCAACTTAAGTACTGGTACGGGTACAACATGGACATTAAGTGCTCTTATCATGTAGTCCTTGAACTTACTTATCTTATCTTACTTGCCAGAGAGACCCGGTTTATGCCAAGAATGTTACGTGAGGCTATTGAAATCAAAAAGTACCCAAATTTCAATAGAGATGATGGTTGGCAAGTACCACCTGTTTGGGATCCCGTTATTAAATTAATTAAATCTCATGGCCGACACAAATCTGCAAGACCTCTGGACACTGTGTGCGAATACTGCGTGAATAGGGAACGTTATGATTAATATAAAAATTTCTGACGGTAGACCAAATAATTTCTTAATAACTCATGTGACAAATAAAACCAATTAGTCACCCCGTGACCACGATCACTGCAAAGTGTTTGAAACGTCGGGACAAAAAAAAATGACAAATATACGGGATTTAAACCGTTTAAAGTTGTTTAATTACTATGTGTAACAATCGCGAAAACCTAAGACAACATTACTTATAAGGTTTTGTCACCTTTTTTGAAGAACTGTGCCACTACTCTTCAGTTATTTATCGTCTGAGCGCGTCCAGGTCGGTGCGCAAACCAGTCTCAACTACAGTGAATACCGTTTGGTGATTCTGAGTATAAGGTACGCTACCCTGCTCAACACACTTTCGACTTCTTCAATTTCAGAAATCACAACGTTTAACCGGGGCTAGAAATAATAGAGCTGCCGGGGACTGGGGGCCGAGTTTCATTTATACTTATCATTAAGAGGCAACTTTGCCATAAACCCCACGCTTGGCAGGTGTCTTGGGGATCGTAGTTAAAAGTGCCAATATCACAAATGGCACTGCTTCCCACCTTACGGTATTTATCTTTTCCCTTACTCATCTTTTACGACACCCACAGAAAGAGATGAGGGGGTGATATTCCATCCCGGTACCCCACGGGCACCTCTATATTTAGCAATGATAGCCGAGCGGTTATAGCTTTGGACTGCGATGCCGCAGGTCCAAGCAGACACGGCAAAACAACTTTTGCTACAAAACGAAAAAGGTCTTAGATAATATCGGTACTAATAAATAAACTCGTTTTCTCCAGCATTCCTTTATTTAATAGCATATTACAAACAAGAAGTAACACAACGGGGTCTCAACTTGACTGATACACATGATTTAGATGATAAAAGTACACTCGGTCGCATTCGGATTAACAAACATAATTTATAATACCAATTATAATTGGACCCGAGCATCAATTAACTCTCGTTAGAGTATCTATCCCTTTCTAGCGCTTACAAATACAGTAATCTGTAATGCAAAACAGAACGTCGCTCACGAGATGCAAGCAATTTATTTTGCTCAAGCGCATGATATTTCTAAACGGAAAAAGACAAAACTGTTTCTGTTTAAGTGACTCTGGGGATCTTTTTATTTCAAGTGATATTACTAAACGGCTAAGCCGAATTGAAACAATATTGTTTCAATATAAGTTACACATGGGACATTATATTTCATGTTGGAGACTTATGTCAGGAAGAAATGTTGGGATTTTGATTTCAATTGCTTTGGAATCGACTTGATATTTTAAATGGAAATATGTAAGTTCAATGATTGGGTAACATTCATAAGCAATGGAAAGGACGTCCAATTAAAATTGTTATATAAATATAAAGGTATTATTAATAATTCGAAGCCTAGAATAGATTATTTACATAGTTGTGACTACGGCACACTGATTTTGCTTTAATCTACATTTGCGTGAATTTGTGACTTCCTGCTGTTGCTAAGCAACGCTAGCTGTCATCTGTGTAATATCACCAGTGTGATAGTAAATCACGATAAGATATCATTTTAGACTAAATCATTAATACTCATTTTAGAATAATAATGTTGGTAGTCAATTTCTAATTTTATTGAAACGTGGTGAGCAAAATACCTATAAATTTGAAATTATTACCTTATACCAGTAAGTTCATTAAAACGAATGTGACATACATTTCCAACTACAAACAGGTCTTATAAATTTAGCATTTCAACATGGTTGTAAATTATATTTCATCTTATTAAGATACAATTTAAACTAGGTACCAATAAAATTAAAAATAAACTTAATTTGTTCCAAAATCAAAATGTTATTCAATAGACCTGCTTCACACTTCTAAAATAATATAATTAAGAATAAATGAAAACTTCGTTGAAAACATTTTTATAGACATACCGCCTAATATTTGTAAAAAAATAAATCTAATAAATAAGTACAGATATAATGAACAAAAATCCAATTCGGTAATTTAATAATGAGTCCACATCGATATAAGCATGATATATTTCATTTCGAATTTTAAGCCCAGGTATGATTTTTAATTTATAATAATCATATAGTAATTCAATTTGCTTTACATCAGTTCTCTCATCATATAAGCAATACGTTTTTGTGCCAGACAATAAATAAAGATTGATTTAAAAAATAATTTAAAATAATTATAAATAGTTTGCAATTATTACAGTCCTACATTTGCCGCCATTCAATAAGAATAAAGTTTCATTGGTAAAAAGGTAACCTAGACAAGTTAAAAAAATTGAACTAATACAACCGAACAAATTCATAACAATATCTAACTCTGGCACAAACCACGTTCAGACATAGACATCTGGCGGGATCTATATACACTTCAAAGTGACGTGTAGTCACATTACACTTAAACCTATAGCAAAACAATGTAAGCCTAGCTAACTTTACACCTACGTCGATATATTTTGACTAGGATTTGCAGGCGACGCTGGCCGCAAGCGTAAACTGGCCGCGGTCAGCTCACAATTACAGGTTTGTACAAAACTGTAATTATTTGATTAATATTATAATGCTTGCAATATATTACATTGATGACCATTTTTGTTAAACGTTACCTTGATAGAAACATCGAAATGCGCTTTCGGCTAGCGCCCCTGCAACATTATGAGACAAACTATTCACCATAACACTAATTTGATGACATTAAATAATAATTTCATGATATTAAATGACATTCTACACTCTATATAATATCACGTACTGATTGCACATTATTATTTGAACTTTATCATTACTATATATAACTTTATAATATGCCAATATAACACTAGAGTGCTCGCGTAGGGGACACATGTCACAGAGTGTAAATTTATGCCCTTTAAGTATCTTTCAATTATGAAGCTGCTTTCCAGTCGGAAGCATGCCATTATGCTGATAGAAATGTAAAAAAAATGCGGACACATATGTACGCGCGAGTTTTCTTTATCTTTTTTCGTTCTCTAATCTAAGTTTTTTTCTTACGCACTCATTTCTGTAGAAGAATTTTAAAATATAACTCTATACAAATTGATACTATAAAATGCTATTACTTGGTTTTGCTTAATTTTGATACAAGGCCCCGAATAGTGCCAGGTGTCCCACGCTCTAGTTCATAATAAGGCTTAAGCGCTCCAGTGTTAATGAAATGCTTTGATTATAACCTTAATTATTGTATCACGTGGTTCTAAAATACACAAAACTTGTTTTAAAACTGTTCAGATTTAGACCATAAGAGCAAAATGTATAGTTTTTTATTTGAATTTGAAAAAGACCAAACAACAATTTCATATATTTATAAAATTATTTGTATTTAGTGAGTAATTATGTGTATTTTTTAACAAACATGGAATTGCATGGGTATAAGCGAATAAGTAGTATATTTATCAATGGTAAGAAAGAATAAATAACTTAAATATTAAAATAAAACTTCTCTAGTAATTAAAACTAAATATAAGTATGCACCATTCATAGAGATTAGAATCAACAACACCATAAATTACGTTACGAAATCACTATTAGAAATAAGAAAGAAATAGTAATGAATGCTTGAGAAACAATGGAAGATTGTCGACTTTTTTGTGAATGTATATATTTTAATGAATGAGCCACATTTACATACAAAATTTTATGAGTTATTATTATGACTTATCTTCCATCAAATCCCAATTTTAAATACATAAGTATGTATTAAAAATTTGAAATATGTATGTAATATTTGATTATGTCAATTAGTTGTCAAACACTATAATTAAAATTGTAATATTCAAAAGTCAAATTTATAACAACGATGTATCTGCTGTTCAGACGTACATGTGATCAATATTGAACTAAATATTCATAAAAAAAAACATAGCACAAACACTTACAATAAATTACAACTATGTTAAAAAAACTTGTGATGCGAATGACAACCACAGCCCATATGAATAAAAGAATATTAAAAATGACAAATTTCACTGTGTATAAATATAGTGTATAATGTTATATTATTCATACATACTAATTTTATATGTTAAACTAACCACTAAAACTACTAAAATGTATTATTTGGTGGTTACATCTTGTACATAAATTCTAAATGAGATTAAGCTTGAACGGGTAGCCGAGAAATGAGTTAATAAGTATAGCCTTTACGCTCCTGCTAGAGTTCACCTTTTGACCGGCAGATACTTTTAGGGATGTCAAAATACCTAAACATTCCAATTGAAACAGTATTTCTAATATAAAATAAAAAGTCCCAAATACTTCAAATGGAAAGTCCCCAGTAATCCAAATATAAAGTCTCCTGTAAACTATAAGAACAATGGGGAACTTGCAATTCAAAATATAGAGGACTGTCATTTTATATAACTTGCAGTTGCGCAAGGGCAATAAGTGTAATAATGAGAACCCGTCCAAAAACTAAAACAGGTTTCAGAAACCAATCGTTTTGACTCGTTTGGCATGCCTATGCCTTTTACAATTCATACTAAAAAGCTACGCACCTTAACCAAACCGATCAGTTTCTTAATGGAAACCAGCTTAAAATGTGAGCAATGCCAGCCGGTGCGGTGTTGCGACCGCCGACGGTGATGCAATCCAAGCACAAAGAACAAGTATTATAATAAGAACAGAGTCCGTTTAGTGCCGTGCACTACTTCGATTCCGAAAAATGATGTGCGTGTCGATACGTGACGTAATGAAACCACTCGTGAAGTGAGACCCGGCTTTAGAGAACATACGCCAATATTGCACACGATTGATTGAAGCCAGTTAGGATGGCATAAAAGGTCATTAACCCTGTAGTAAAATTAAGAAAACTACGAAAAAAATCAGATAATATCGTCTAATAATAACGTTTGATAAAAGCAATATAGAGAACCCACATGCGACTTACGGCACATGATGACATTGTAAGTACTACAATATACTCGTATTATTTTAACAGTTGTTTCATCTATTGGCTTTAAATTGAGGTGAAAACAAAGGAGTTGAGATAGCTAGTTAAGATGAAGGATATATAGGCAACACATTCGAAAATAGATTTTATAACTAAAGTGAGTGCATCCTATTGCCTCCAAACAGAGAAATGAAACAGTCGCCTTTGGTATTCGTAAAATAAATATTACAGACCTTTTATGACCAATCCACGCGAGCATACAAATACAAATTATTCGTTTTATTACAACGCGTACGTTCGAAAAAGCCGAGGCCGTGAAGGTGAAGGTAATGACGAAAAGACCAACTCTATATTGTCACAAATCAATTCCTAATTGCTGAACGCAACCAAACTCTAATTAATTTAGAATACTGATCGAACAATCCTCGTCAATCCCTTTACTACGTCGGCCATTTTGGGACATACATTAGCTTTTATGTTGATAATTTTTGAAATACACTTATAGACATTACGTTTCTTAGATTCATACACATGTTTGTAAGGGTGTGTGTATATGTGTAAGGGTGTATATATATGTGTAAGTGTGGTCAGTGCTCATACAGTTAACTTCGTGTAAACAAGTGAATGGCGTACTTTCATTTAAAACATACTAAATTTAAAATCCTCTATATTATGGTACATTTAAACTAGTTCCTATTCTGATCATGATAAAATCCAAATTCTTTTAACGCTTGCCAATGATAATCACAATATTTTATTTTTGCGGGTATGTCTTAATCAGATAGCCGTTAATGTAACTTGGTCTTGATCTCTAAAGTGATGTAAAATTGTACAATTGAATAGAATTTTCAGAAATGTCCTTGTAGCAAGGGTGTGGATTTAAATTTGAACCGAATAAGAACTACCCATTACTCAGAGAATATTATAATTTAAAGAATTCCTATAAGCACGACAACATTAAATAGTTGCGTGTAAAAGAATCTGTGTTTCTGTGTATGTGTAAGTGTGTGTATGTGTATGAGGGTGTATGTGTATGCCCCGTAGGCCGGCGTAACATCACGTGTTACTTACACGTGCACGAGTTCAGGCTTGGTGGTAGTACAGACGTACACGTAATCGTTATCGGAGTCGAGGCGCGCACGGCAGGCGTTACGTTAGGCGGTCGCCACTTGCCACACTATCAGGTGGCTCTTGGTCGCCCGCTCAACCAGTGAACTGTGCCCGCTCGAAGAACCATCCTCGGCTACTACCACGCTGTCTTCCATCTCCGAATCAGCTGTAATTATAACCACTTATTACTGTATATACTAGTTAAGAGGGGAGAAGAAAATTCACGAAATCGACGTTTACGTATTCCCCTGTCGTATTTCTCCTCAATGGAAAAGAGGAAATTTATTTCAATTAAGATTTTAAGTAAGAATTTATCCTGTCTTTTCTTTTAGGGTAAAAACTTTTCAAATTTGTCTGGTGGTCTTCTGATCATGGCGTATAAACGGGGATTTTGAGTGTTTTCAGAGATATATTTTTATTATTTATAATTAATAGCATCCCTACTAGACTACACTACACTATACCTACTATACTTCAACTATTTCGTAAAAATATTAGTTAATTTAAATTAAACAGCAACAATCGTGATTACAACACTAGGAATAAAGATAAAATAGCGGTGCCAGGCTTTAGATTAGCGAAGACAAATAAAAGGTCCTTCTAAGGTAAGTGTACGGTTTTTAATAAAGTTCCCAAACATTACAACGCTCAAAGAAGGGAAATTCAAGTTGCACGTGAAAAACATTGATTTAGAAATCCTACTACACAGTTTGTGATTACTTAAAAAAATGCCTGGACAATTCCGCCTCTGTCAAGCTATCGCCTGTCGCCTACGTAATTTAAACAAATATTGTAATAGTTTTATTATATAGTAAGTATGTAACACATTGTTGAAAGACGTATAAATGAATGACTCCGAGTTTCTTGCCCGTTCTTCTCGCAGTGGCTCTATACAATTTTGTTTGCTGAACGTGGCAGTACAATGTAGAATATTTCAATAAGAAAATAGAGCGCCATATCACCTAAACTGAATAAATTATTTTGACCTTGACTTTGAACAATATTTTACGCAAAAAAGGATTGCTCTGAAGGCATTATCCAGGAAGAAAACATGAAAAAAAGATGCGCGCGATTCTCTATAAAAATACGGTGTATAGGGAAACTCAAAACCCTGTAAGAGAGTAACTGTCTATGTCAGGGTAAGAAAAGAATTTTAGCATAGTTAACTTTTTGACTGAAATGGACGTAGGTACTATCCCACTTATTAAGATGTATTTTTCTTCCGAAAGAATCAAATGATCTTGGCATTGAAATTGGTCTGTAGTGTTTTATAATTGAATTTGTTAGTTATAATAATATATTTTTCATGAATCCTATTATTTTCTTAAGGCGATAACAATATATTTGACTTTTTTATACTTTAAATACATAAATAAACAAAATATTTAAATATGAATAAAGTCCATTAATAATGACAAATATTTTGAAAATATTTTAAGAAAACATTAAATTAAGTAAATATTTCAAAAAATTAATAAGATAATATTAATATAATAAATATAAATATAATATACATACAAATTGATAAAATATATATAATAAATATACAAATTTATCTAGTGACGATTCTGCCTATTTTGTCTGTTAAGCCGACGTAACGTCATAAGCGCCATGTAGCCAAACCGAAAGAACTTGGATGCGTTTCGTAATCGTTTTTCTTAACTGGGAATCAAACGATGATGATTTAACAATTCAGCCAGTCTCATGTCCGATTGACATTTCTACTAACAGACAACAAAATACCGTTTTGGAACTTAATTTAAGATTGTGATTACTATTGTATTAATTTGAAATACTTCTAAGCTACATTTATACATATTACATACCATAAAAAAGTAATATAAAAATATATTTAAGTGAAAAATAAATGCGTACTTTTTCTCAAGTGAAACCTCTTTATAATAGAGACATCGGTACTGATCATAGAAAACTATTAAGACTTTATGCAGTGTAAAATAAAATATTAAAATTTGAAATAAGGATAGATTGTTAAAATTTGAAATAAGGTAGGTTGTCCTAAGAATGTACATTTTATAGCAAAAATTAGTACTTTGTACAAAAAGAATATTAATCTATGAGACATATCAAGTAAAAGGCATAAATATCGGCAATATTTAAAAAGGCTACCAAATTGAAAATGAAAACCAATACGAGAAATTGTATTGAATTGTCCTCGCATTTTCGTTCTTTATCATTAAGGACTGAATAAATATATTCAAGACAATTAAGGCATAAGACAATCAGGGATTTTTCTTTGTTCGTCGATGTGTGTGTGAGATCATGACTTCTCCAAGATACAGGTATAGTGCACGACATGAAAAAGAACATGACTGTAATGGATCAGCTGTTTGGTAATGGCCGAAGTACTAAACTTAACGACACTCGGGTGATCAGCTTCTTTCAGTTGCTCTCTATCACAACAAAAACACACACAGACACGTGTGCATATAGACCTCAACGTATCGCTGTATATGTTTGGTGCCATGTAATAGGCGTCATACCTATTGACATATACCGAGTCCAAGGCTCCAGACCCGGACCGCTACTGAAAATGTCCTTAATAAGAAAAACTCAATAACTGTTTGTACCAGTATCGAGCCGAGGACCTGGACAGTCCGAAGGACATTTTTAGCCACTACAATAACGAGGCAAAAAAAGAAAACAAAACAATAAGTACTTATCTCAGTAATTATAACAAGATTTTTTAATAGCTCATATATGCTAGCCTTTTACCACTATCTTACTTGATGGTAAGTGATGATGTGGTCGAAGATGTTGTTTAGGCTAACCTAGAATTACTGGCTCTCAAAAAGATTAGATATTATATATTAGAGAAGGTTATATTTTTAAATATGATTACAAGCACCATTGCGTGCTAAGCGAAAATCATATTTTACAAATTATTGGAGTACAAAATGTTATGCCCAAGGCGGGATTCGAATTGGAGCACTATATTTCGGTTAGAAATATCAAGTCCAGGTGACCGAGGAGGTTTAGGCATCCGACGCGATATCGGAGGACGTAGGTTCGATTCCCGCCTTGGGCATAAAATTTTGTACTCCAATAATTTATAAAATAGAGAAGGTTATATTTTATACAATATAGGAAGACAAGAAACCAGTCAAAACAGTCTAATTGATATTAGGAATAATTAATACACAAATAAAAGTATTTTAATTGGACCAACACGTAAGTAAAGGATTCGTAAAGAAGAAGAAATTTATATCAGCCAATGAGGATTCACAAGTATGACGAGATATAAAAATAATGAAATCCTATTGGCCAGTGCATCTCTTTTGCATTTGCTCTTTCCCTAGGTATTACGATTAAACATATACTAGTCTAAAAACAGAATACAAATGATTAATCAACAACTGTTAATGTTTACTTACAGTTAACAATTAATTATACATCTGTGTTAGCAATATACACGTTAGCGAATATTATAAACATATATTAAATGTAGCAGAAAATTTTGCTTTAATGTAAATAAGTTTTTAGTAGTGATAAACAGAAGCACCCAATAATCGATTATGTGATATGGATACATATATTACATAGCATAGTCCACAAGTGTATCGATCTAAAATATCGATTATTGGGTTCTATGGTACGTAAACTAAAACATAATTATGAGAGAGCAGATGTTATGATAGAGGTGAAATTTACAATAGCTGAGATCGTTAGTCAATGAAGAGCATACCTTTGACGTGTGGCATCAATTATACTTTTTTTATTTTTTAGTTTGATATACATTAACAAATGACAATTTCCAGCACTGAATGCAAGCCCGTCTAGAGTACTGTATCTAAAAAACCTCTTTCATAAATTTACTTCAGGTATTAAGCCACCCAATCACAGCTAATACAGAATTCGACGAAAAATTATGCCTGCCAATCACAGCTGGTACAAAATTACTTCAAATATTTCACCAACCAATCACAGCTAATATAAATGTCGTCTCACCCTTGCACCTCTACATGCCGTGCTATAGCGTAGTTAGTCGATGTTAGTACGTTACGCATCAAGCTGTGCACTTACAAAAACATCACGTACCCCTTTGTAATACAGACTATATTCGCTTAAACTCTATCAGGTACATGTAGTCATTATCTGCCACACTATGAGGTGGGACGCCGTATCTCTAATGTCGTCCACGTGTTCTTCTAGAGATGTAAAAATAAAGTTGTATTTAAAGAAAAATGGGCTTTAGTAACAATTAAACTGATGCCTATTTGAGGAGAGTTTATCTACTAAAATGTTTTTGTATGCAGTCTCTGTAGTGTTGGCTAGAAATACTTGTCTGGAATAAACTCGAGCCACTTCAACCGACGACCAAGGATTCCTTTTGGAAACACATGACCATAACGTCTTAGTATTTTTAACTAGGTAAATAGATACTTTAGTACAATTTAGTCTGCTCAGCATGCGCATAATGAAGTAGGAATTTTTATGATTTCTGCATTAACTCAAACATGCAACAGTCGATGATTATGTGTTGAAAAATGAAAAATGGAATATAACATTGTATGCTTTGGAATAGTAAAATAAAAAAATAAAAAAAAACATGGTTTTGGGTTTCGAACTATGTTTGACAATGTCACTAAGAAAATTGCAAAGACCCCTCAATACAAATCTATTCATTAATCATAATTAAAGCTGAACCCAATCATGTTAATCAAACGTCAACTTTAAAACAATGTATTATGACCCTTTTTTACATAATAATTACAAATCACATTTTAGTAGAAAAACAGCGCCTGAAATTCAAATCAAACAATAGGCACAAAAACAAAATATTATTTAAAGAAAAGGGAATTAATACTAAACATCTATGTATTAAGCATGATTGTAAATGGTAAGCATTATTAAGCACTACGGGACATTAAACGCGTTGTTTCACCACATCCTGATATTTATATTCTAACGGATAAATTATATTCATGACGATAGTAAAAAAAAACAATACAATAGAAAAAAGGAAAACTAATTAGAAAAGCTTTTACTGTATCTGCATCACGAAAAAAACTGAACATATTATTTGAAGGTAAACACAGATAAATTCATCCGTCAGATATATTTTAATAGTGGAATGTGAAACTAGGGCCTAGATTACTAAGCACAAAGCTCCAATTTGTAATGAAATGTATTATGATGAATTATGTCCACTTCGCTAACGTGCATATTGCTTGGTTTGAATGTTGGGAACAGATATTTTGAAGTTATATTGACTGGAAATATAGGTATAACTCAGTTTAAGGCCAGTATATTCACAGTAGCCACTTAGCGCTATGTCAGTCCACGCGCAGCGAGCCGCGTGGCCGTTGAATTCAAATCAACTTGTATGAAAAAATACACCTTACATAAGAAAAAGTAACCAAAATAAGAAAAAATATTCTTTTAGATAGCACTGTTTATTTTATGATATATATATTTTTAAGTAATAGATTAATTTTATTTACGTACGACATCAATTTTGAATAGCCTAGCCTTATCAAAAAAAATAAAAGAATCGAAATTGCCGTCGTTAATCATTATCATATCACTCGGACGCTATGTGCGAGAGGTGACTATAACACTAGTGGCGCCATTTTCGAATCATTGGTTTATCAATGGTGGGCTAATAGACATTCTTGTTATAAAGATTGATGATGAACGTTAAAATTTTGAATTGAGAATGTGTAAAAATATCAATATATATAGTAAGAAATTTGTCATAAAATGCGCAAGAACTCACCTATCCTGAAGTCGATGTATCCCTCTCCGCCAGAAATAACGAGCATCGGAGGCAGCGGCGGCGTACGGCGACGGGGCGATTCGGGCGTATGCGCCGGCGATCCAGACGATACGCCAGTGATGCCAGACACGCCCGAGGCGCCAGTGCCGCCAGGCACGGCCACGAAGAAGGTAACAGCGTCGCGATGACCGTGGAAGGAGAGTTGCGCATGAGCCATAGAACACCAAGGAATGCTGCCAGTGGGACTCACTGACCGAGGGCGGACTAAGGCTCCATGGCCTGCTGGAAACATTGAATATACGGCTTTAGTCATGTCCCTAATACGTCCACTAGTTGAATACTAAGAAATAGTAGGGGCACTGAACTATGCCTCAAATAGTTATTACCGAATTGAGTACAAATCTTTCCGCTCACGAAGGCATATTATTTTAATCTAGTTTGCAACGACTACTGCCTACACAACAGCTACAGCTAAATTATTTTTTATTGTTGTACTCTGTTCACGATTCGCCTTGCATAGATTAAGAAAAAAGGTTTTAATTTGAATAATCTTAGAACGTATTTTGATTCATATAATGTGGCAATGGTATTTTACTTTGGAATGCTCAAATAATTCTTACTAGAATAGATACAATTTTCTAACCTATTTCCTCGTGATATATAAAAAAATATAAAAAAGTACTTTGATTGTTGACTGTTTATACAGGGTTTGCTTAGTTTATATATATATGTTATTTATATTAATTGAATAAATAGTATGTTAAATTACGACTTCATTTTATGTCTTGATCCACTGCCTTCAGAAGGATGTCGTTGAGAAGTGTTGAACCTTACGGGGTGTTACAGAGATTTGTATGTTATATTTCGAGGGGCTCTATTCTGGCATACTGGCAGTCAAGATTATCTAATATTCGGACAATATCAGAATATAACATTAACATTTTTCAGCGTTTCGCCTGGCAAGCGCCATATTGTAGTTATATTCTAACCTCATCTTCCCAAACCTAACTATTTTACTGCTGATAAACATTCGACCACAATCTTACCTGACGGTAAGTTTTGATGTTGTAAACAGCCTTATCCTTACTATACGGTTAAGTATTGGCGACTACTAAAGGTGACCCTTCATCCTGAACCTGTCATCATGAAGGTGAGCCTCCTTCTTAGGACCCACTCTCCGAATATGGGCTGCTCGCGCTCGATCGCTACGAGGAGTCGTCGAACACCGGTCCCTCTCTGCGTGGATCCTGTGAGGAACCTTTCACTTCACGTGGCGAGAGCTGAGTCCCTGGCATCATTGCGCCACCTCCCGCGGCGCTGGTCAGTCATCCCGCTCCCGTGCTCTGCGCTGGTAGACTGATGCCAGAACTTTGGGTTCAAGGTCCCATGGGAGCAGTCCAGCTAGGAAAAATGCAACCTAGCGGGATCGTGTAGGGTACCCCCGACACACTCACCACCATCACTCTCTGCGCAGCGAGCAGGAGGGACGTGCCTTTGTAACGGAGCCATGGATCTTACAACCGCGGTGGCGACAGCTTTTTATTTACTTTTAGTATAGGGAAGGAAGCGACTCAGTGCGCCAGCTGTCCCCAAGAGTTTGGGAGACATTTGCTGTCGAGGACAGCGCTGAGATATTTCAGCGTCAACCTGGCCGGAATGGATGCCCTACCACAATGGTGCCGCCCTTCGACGGTTTATCGATTACCGACTAAGCAAGCTACGACTCCTATTGACTAAACTTTCTGTTTTCTGGACTGGAGTAAACCCTAATTACGGTGTTTTGAATTGCATAATCAAATGTTTCCCGCGAAATAAATGTTTAAGAATTAACCAAACAGTACCAATCCATTGCTGTACCACATGATTCATACATCAAGTAATATTAATCATCATATCACAATCAACGTTACAAAAAATTATATATTCTAAATGTATTTCGTCCAAATTATCACAGAGACAGATATACTGAGGCCGGTCGCGACCCAGCGAGCTTTGCTCTCGCTCCCCGTATGGAATCCTTCGTAGATTATGTAGCACGGGGATCACAACATCGTTGCTAGTGCCAATCTAGATTTTTGAAATTATAAGTACATTAAAATTATGCACACAAAAAAAGCGTTGCTGTTGTATCTTTTCGTCGTTACCTGAAGAACTCCTGTGTCCAGAAGAGACGCCACCGGTGGAGTCCCTGCTGGATCCTTCAGATAGTGGTACGGAGATTACAACTCCATTGCTGGTGCCGATCCAAAGCCTTCCAGAGCTGATGAGTAGTGAGGTAATGCGGACAAGAGAAAAGCCCAGTTTTCCAGTGCCAAGCATCTTAGAGACGTAAGGCTCAATGTCGACGTCCTTTAGGTGCTTGTATGTATGAGCGTGGTACAAACGCAGTGTAGAGTCCATCTTAATTGAAACCTGGAAATAAATGATATAAAAGTGACAAATAGAATTAATAGTAGACATATTTGCTGTAATCGCTTGCTCCCACAGTTTGTTTTATGGATGATGAATTCACTTATTTGTGGAATTGACATTTTAAAAAAGCTTTTTTATCATTTAAATGTATTAGTTGGTAACTATACTAAAAATATTCAAATATGTCCTAAAATTCCTTTTCTTTAACAACATTATTTAGTCATCATGAGATGCAATTGTCCTCGCCCATGTTTTCCCGTGAGTGTCTTAAGAGGCCACTAAGGGTAATAAACCGAAAGGTGGGCAGCAGCGCCTTCAGAGCAATACTGCTATCTTACAATGCAATCTTCGAGGCGCCTGCCAAGCGATGGCGATTATGGCGAATCGCCCCCCTTAATAGGGGTGACTGTGTTTAGCAGTGTAGAGTTGGGCTGACAATTATAATAATAATAATGATAATATATAACGATAGTCGTTTCGGCGAACGGCCAAATAGCTAAGAGCCTCGACCAACACCTCAAGAGACTCGCTAGACGGTTGGATCGTTCGCTAGAAGTATCACTGCTTTCTGCATCATACCCTTAAGTATGATGCATAAAGCAGTGATACTTGACACGACACGCATTGTCCGAAGGTTCCTCTCTCTGCTGCACTAACCGCTGGTAGCATGGGCAATGCCCCGCTGCTGGCGGCATCCTAGTTTTAAGTTTTTTTATAATATTTGTCCTTTATATATGATACAGTAAAAAATTTAAAATTATATTATAAAATAAATGACGTGAATAATGATAATAATAACTATCCGATTCTACTATTCCCTTAGATGTACTCGATACCGTCCATGCAATTAGAATTGAATTCAATTCAATTCCTGGACAACATCTTCGATCACATCATTACTTACCATCAGGTGAGATAGTGGTCAAAGGCTAACCTATCAAGCATAAAAAAAATTAGAGCGCAAGGCAATGCCAATTGGCCGAGAGTAAGCTACCAGCAGCTAAAAGCACTCACCCAGACACCGTCTCCATCACACGCCATCTGTCGGACCTGGCTCTCATGTCTCGGATGCGCCTCCAAAGAGTGCAGCAGGAGACGGGACCGTGGATCAATCACGTGCACTTTGTTCCGATATCCGCACCAAACTGTGTTTCCCACCGCGCTCAGGCATCGAACTGGAAGGGAAAATTATACATTAAACTGTTGTTGATTCTATAACTATTGCCTCCTTATGCGTGTTCTACCGTCTGTACAACGGAGAGTGTTCTAAGGAATTGTTCTACCTGATGCCCACGGCTACCTTCCACCATCGCAACTCTCGCCATCGACGGGGAGTCCAACCTCACACATTGGAAACAGAACGGTATCGAACTGTGCCGGCTCAAAGGGGTTCCCTTCCGCGGACGCTCCGATTGTGGAATGGAGCTCATGGTTCATTCACGCCGTGGTTTTCTCGATGGAGTACAGCATGGGGACCTTCAAAAAGGGCGTGAAGAGATTTCTACAGGGTCTGCAACGCGCGTGTGACACCCCTGGTGTTGCAAGCGTCCATAGGCTGTAACTGCCTACCATCAGGCGGGCCGTATGCTTGTTTGCCACCTTAGTCGTAATAAAAAAAAATCAACAACAAAAATTAAAAAATAGGATTATTCTACTCAAGTATCTTTAAGTCCTATTAGCCAGCCAATGTGAAATTTTGAAATTCAGAAATCATCATCACCACTTTCAGCCGGAAGACGTTGAACATATGCCTCCCCCATAGAACGCCAAAATGAACGACTTTTAGTCGCTTGTAACCGCGACTTTAACGATATCGTCAGTCCACACCTAGTGGAGGGCCTACCGACTCTACGTCTTCCGGTTTTATATGTTAACCACTCGAGAAAGTTTCTTCTACATCGGTTATCAGTTCGTCGAGCCCATTGCCACTTCAACTTCTGAACCTGAACCAAATTCTGAAAGCTTTGTCGGTGAATTTGGAAATCCGAGCATAGCTCTCTCCATAGCTCGTGAAGCGACTGTGAGCTTGTCCATAAGGGCTACGGTTAAGGACCACGTCTCGGTGCCATATGTCATCGCTGGCAACACACACTGGTTGAAGACTGGTCTTCAGGCTCTGCGGGATCTTTGACGAGAAGATGTCGCGTAACTTCCCGAACGCTGCCCATCCGATTCGGATTCTTCGGGCGACCTCTTTCTCGAAGTTGGACCTACCTAACTGGACAGTCTGTCCCAGGTAAATGTGGTCAACAACTTCGAGCTTATCGTTCCCAGTACATACTCGTACGACATTGCACATAATTTTAATTTTGTCCATGTTTATTTTAAGGCCCGCCTGCTGGGAATCTCTACCGAGGTCACTGAGCGTTGTACTGAGTTCATTAAAATACAACAATTTTCACGATGAATATTTTTATGCAATGCATTATGATAACGCGTGTGATAATATTTTATGAAAACTCCAACTTAATATGAGTTACGCTCTGATGCTGGGACGGCCACATGGACGGCCAACGTAGTTTTAGTACCTTGAAACAATGATAACCGAGCGGTTATAGCTATGGACTGCGTAGCTGCAGGTCCATGGTTCGATTCCCACCGCCGGCTTATGCTCCACCGCATAGTTGGAGGGCATTTTGAATGTTCGCCTCAGTACCTTCAAGTAGAAAATTTGTCGCAAAGCACCCAACAGTGTGTTCCGGCCGCAGTCCTTGAGAGCCAGTAAAGTTACAGGCGCAGTGCAGTAAGTCACTTGTGGCGAAATGTATCTGTTATAGGCAAACATTACCGCTTAACATCAGGAGGGCCTCGAACTTGTAGCGTCACAATAACAAAAAAAAACATAATTTAAACAGGTTTCGTTTTCTATTATGGGACTCTATAAAAATAAAGAATTCAGTGGCACTTTAGTTATGACCGCTTCACCATCACTCTATAAAATTAGATATTGTAGTGTGAAATGCATAGTTTATGTTATAGTTGTTAAGTAAACCGTTTACAGCGCACAATGTCGTAGCTCCTATGTATATTGGCTGTAGTGACGCGTAGATTGAGGCATTCAATAAACGCATGTAGTTCATACATGGTGTCTTTATTTTATCTGACAAACCCCATCATTTCAGTTCTTACCGGAACACTTGGGATCTCCAAGAGTCATGGCCCAGTACTGCGTAAAGTCCCATTGTCCGTCAGCCTGCCTCGCGAATATCGCGACCGTGCCATCAGCCAGCGCGACTATACATCGGGACGAACACGCCACAATTGACAATATTGCATCGTTTAACTTCACCCTGGAACAACCAAGTATATTATTATCAAGAAACCATGTAAGTACATTGTTGTTATACGTCGCTTGTCTTCTTCCTGCCTTTACTCCACGCTCATTAGGGTCGGCACAACCACGTCCGAACTAACTTTTTACCGCTCTGTCGTACTGGTGTGACGTTAGGAAATATATTTTCAACACCCTTGCTCGTAAAGTGAGCTTTATTGTATCGTTCTTAGAGCCATAAACCGAAATATAACACCCTCGTGCATAATAATATTATAAATTAGTGTGTAATAGAATTATCCTTACAAAGTTAAGTTAAGTACAAAGTTAAGTTAACTGCAAATTATATGCGAGTAAACAGAGCATTTTCAATTTAACCGGGTAATTTAACCCTATAAAGTTAAGTTAGTACCTAACTGCAAATTATATACGAGTAAATAGATCAATTTAACCGGGTAATACAGATTTGTAACAACAAAGAGGTTTAAGGCTCAGTAAACGTATAGTAATCAAAAACATACATTTTCCGCGCGTAAAAAAAAACTTGCGCTATTTTCCATAATTTACGTATGTTGTTTGTACCACATTTGTGCAATATTTTTTTTTCTAGCAAGGATGTTGAAAAAGTTCTTATAAAACTCGTGAGCAACTTGCTCATTATACACTCGGCTGATTTACGCCCTCCCCTACGGCTCGGGCTGCAACCCACAGCCTCGTGTATAATGAGGAACTTTGCTCACTTGTATCATAATATACTATTACTAACCTTAATACTGAGCGTACAGCGAGTGAAGGTAAGGACATATATTTCCTAACGTTCATACTATGATAGAAAGTTTTCTTTTAATACTGACAGTATGCCTTTATAAATAAAATACTACGAACTATATACCACACTACAGCTACTACAATGACAGCATTTAGACAACCTACAAGTCATTGTAGACTCAGAGACTGTAAAAAAGTTCCAGCCACTACCTATTGGCAGCATTGCGCCGTTGGATTGCAACGCTTATTCTTGTAGCCAAATCGGCCTTTACTTTACTGAACTATATATCATTTATACAATAAGAGTGGAGACAATTAGACCAGCGTATATTAAACATGAATATCCTTCTACCAGCTACCCTATCCAACTCAACTAAATCATCGGACTGTGGCCTTTGGATTCAGTTATATGTATCTAGGTAGTGATGCTACGTCCTAGACTTTGAGACTTTGATTCTTCTTCTTCCTGCATTACGGCGTTTGTTCACTAACCTCGCTAAGCACTTGCTGTAGTTCCCCATAGCAGAATGCACGTATAGGTTTCCACTCTTGGTGCCAAGCCACATTGTCGCCATGACGGTGGACATTTTGCGATCATTGGGAATGTCACTGCGACTATCTGCGTTTGATTGTTCTTGTGCAAAAGCATCCACTCCTGGTTCTGGGGATCCTAGGTGGCCTTCATCTGAAATATACAGATCTCTTTATCATCTTAAGAAACACTAATATGTTTATACATATATTAGATATGTTACACAATTATATTTCCTATTACAACAAAAATAATAATAATAATAGCAAACTAGGTACTTAGGGTACCAGACTTCTAAGTTTGATTCTAGCAGGGGCCAGAAAAAAAGCTGTTTCATGTCGTCAAGTCGCGGGGGAAATGCGCAAAACACCCCAAGCGGGACGTCAGTGCAGGACATGTCACCCCCAAATAGAATAAGAATAAGTTATAAATACCATCGATTAGTGAGTGAGGAAGTGAGTGTGACATTACGATGTACTCCTTTAGCCTCTGTTCTGATGGTGTATCACGCATATGTATGTTCAGCAATCCGCTATGGTATAATAATGTGGGGAAATGCTACCGACATTTTCAGAGTTTTCATAGCACCAAAAAAAATGGGTTCGAGCTATGTATGGCATGCAGTGGACTGAATCATGTAAACCAGTTTTTAAGGCAAAGAAACTGCTTACAGTTCCTTGCATTTACATATATGAGATGGCAAAATTTATTAGGAGTAACATGTCGCTTTTCGAACCTACGGATAATACAAACCTACAGGACAACTACACGTACACGTCTAAATATGCCAGCACACAAACTGACCATGTTTCGTAAAAACTGTGTATACATGGCACCTCTTATCTATAATTCGTTACCAAGTCATATAGTCGATCTTCCTTTTAACAGGTTTTGTAGAAGTTTAAAAAAGTGGTTAGTTGAGGAAAGTTTTTATACTATTGACAGTGATAGCTCAGTGGTGAAGCAGTGATAGCTCAGTGGCATTGGCTATGGACTGCCGCGCAGCAGGTCCATGGTTCGAATCCCGCCGCGGGCTTGAGCTTCACCGCATGATGGAAGGGCTTTTTGCGAATGCCCGCCAGGCTAGCGACCACCCTCAAGTTGAAAATCTGTCGCCAAGCACCTAACGGTGTGTTCCGGCAGCAGTCCTTGAGAGCCAGTGAAATTACAGGCACATGAGAAATAACAACTATGTCACAAGGTGACGGGCGCAGTGCAATTCTTCACCTGTGACGAAATGCATCTGTTATAGGCAGAGGAAACCACTTAACATCATGTGGTCCTTGAGCTTGTTCCGTCACAATAACATAAAAAAAAAACGATTTTTTGAAGAAAAGTTCGTGTCGCTTCTATGCATACAGAAATGCGTTGTAGGTTTTAAGATAATGACATTTATTTATTCAGACTCTATGATATTAATTATTTCACGTCTTATTTAATGCATGGTATATATATATTAACGAAATGAATATTGATGTATGTATTCTGATTTCCATATTTGTACACCAGTAGACTGGTAGACTGTAGAGAAATAAATTTATCTTAAGAACTATTTGTACCTACTATCAACAAATAAATAGGAATCTTCTAAGCAAATATGTTCCATCGTCGACCGTATCATCGCTTTCTACCTGCAGGGCGTCTGTATGTACTTTGACAATGGTTGATAATCAAGTCAAATAAATGACAAAAATAATTTCGGGTAACTGATACTAATACGCCGGACTAGCAATCGTTCAATTATAATAATTCCAAAAGGCTTGCTTTAGGCAATAAATTTATTTGGAACTATGCATGCAACTGTATTCGCAATACGTGTTCGTAGCCAAAGAGAGGTCATCAATAATGTTTAATTTAGCTACTCTGGACGCTCGGATGGAAAATGTGGTTTTATTTTGGGGTTCTAATCATGTCCATAGCACGAGTATACTCGTAGATATCAATATTTCCAATTCAGTTGAGTTCGGTTGTTATTATGTCGCTTTTAATCAACAATTGTGACTAAAAAAATATGTGATAGCAATACAGATGAGAATGGGAACTAAATAACGAAGTATAGACAGAATTCGTATTTAGTGCGAGCGAGTAGAACTTTTAACAGACTCACTAAATTGAATAATATTGACCCATATTTGAGTAGTGTTCCCACGGCAAGACGCACCTTGAGTGCTACTTTTTTCGTCATGCAGTAGAAAACAGCAGATTTGCATATATGTATCATAATTGTATGATAATATATCCTAAGACACTTTGGCTCGTATATTTATGTCTAAATTTATTGTGGCAGGCACTTATATAATTGTTTCAACTTGATTATGTAGCATCTTTTGAGTGTTCACACCATTTATATATTTTATTATAATTCTATCCATGAAAACCTGTAATTGGCTTTATGTATCTATTTTAATAACTATTACTACTATGTTTAGCTGTTGGTTTTCCATGTAATTAAATAAATAAGTACTTAACTCCTGGGAAAACAATCTATTATGGATATAGAATGATATCTACACTTATATTATAGAGAGAAAAGATTTGTATTTTTGTATGTAACGAATAAACTTAAAAACTACTGGACCGATTTGGAAAATTCTTGCACTATCAGAACCCTTGCACTATCAGGCTTCGGTCTCGGGCCAATACGAGATCGTTAACCCGGCCCCAGGACGGGCAGAGTGACCTTCTCTGTCTTTCACTGGGGTAATTCTCATTCGGCGCGTCCACGTCGCGGGGCTGGACACAGCTCTCTTCAGTAGGCCGGAGGGAGACGATGACCAAGTTCGAGTGGGGACCCAGCTCTGTGGGGTATAACATAGAACCCGTGCCCAGGGTTACGGGTGAAGACCTCAACGGTGGTGAGGGCGGAGACAGAAGTTGTCGGTACGGCCAAACCAGCGGAAGAGGCGAGCCACAGCGGCGTAGTAACTGGAACCTGATGGGGGGCAGCGGTAACCATCAGTACCTAAGTGAAGCGCAAGGAGGTGATTTCCAAACCGGTTCACTCGAGGAATATTATAACCACTGAGGTTATAATACCGCGATGCAGAAAGTAAGGGGAACCTACTGCATTACTCTTCCCATGAAAGTTGTATGATGGTAACAAAAGTACATAGAAAGAGACCGCCTGGCGACCCGCGTAGCGACCGGCGCTCTGTGGCGACCGGGGCCCAGAGTGTGAAATTGGTTACCGGCCATGGAGATACAGGCAACCAGGTATCCCGTGGAAACTATGCGACTGGAAGTAGAATAAAGCTACGGAAACCTCAACGTTTGGGTACATGGAACGTACGTGGTCTTTTGGAGGATGGAAAGCTTCACATTTTAGAAGAAGAATTGGAACGGTGCCAGTTACTTATAACAGGATTAAGCGAAACTCACTGGAAAGGGAGTGGCCACTTTGACTCCGAGAAACACACCATCTACTTCTCCGGCAGTGACACGAGTAGCTTTTCTGGAGTGGCTATCGCAATCCCTAAGATATGGAATCGTGCCGTATTGGGATATAATCCAGTAAATGAAAGGATAATAACTATTAAACTCAGCGCTTCACCGACCCCTGTAAACATTATCCAGGTTTATGCCCCCACGATGACTGCTAAATCTGAACTTGTAGAAGATTTCTATAATGATCTTGAAACTGCTATAGCTAGAACACCTAAAAGAGAGTTATTAATCATAATTGGGGACTTTAACTCGAAAGTGGGAAATACTACCATGGATAATGGAATACGAAATATCGTTGGGCATTATGGTCTAGGTGTACGAAATTCAAGAGGAGAGCGGTTGATAGAATTTGCGGCGAATAACAACCTGACCATAATGAACACTACTTTTGAACATCACGCGAGACGACTTTATACTTGGACATCCCCGGATGGCAAATATCGTAACCAAATTGACTACATTTTAATTCGATCTAGATGGAGAAGTTCGATTACTCAAAGTCAAAGTCAAAATCATTTATTCAATTTAGGCGTCTACGACGCTCTTATGAAGGTCAATTACAAATTTTAATATTGAAATATACTACATTGTACTGCCACGTTCACTACTAACACGCGTACTATGCCTGGAGCTGATTGTCATTCTGATCACCAACTGCTAGTTGCCGATTTGCGGTTAAAGCTACAAAGAACTAGGCAGATAAAAACCAACAGGAGAATGGAGGTCACCGATACAAAGGTATTTCAAGAATCGGTCAACATCAAACATTCTTCCTGGAGAGTACATATTAAAGACAAAGATACAGACTCTTTATGGCAATTGGCAAAAAGCTATATCAAGGACGCTATAGTAGTAGCACATCAACAAATGATTTGCGTCTCTCGGATCTTCACGTTCCTTCATTTGACCATTCGATATGACGATTAAAAACAAAAACTGCTATAAATCGCGTCTTTGAATTGCTGGATCAAACAAAGAGCCACGTATTGAGCTGAAGTGATACGAAGACTTAGTTTTGCCTTAAGAGCGAGCGTAGTACTCGTTATTAAACAAATTGTTACACCTAAATTTAACCCCCTAACGCTTGGAAAGTTACTATCCCTAGCATTTACGTCACAATAATAAGACTATATAACAAATTATAATAAGATTTAGGTAGTTTAGTAACGTTTACAATATCAAGATCATCTATTAATTATAACTTAGCAAATGTTGCGAACGGGGGTAAATTTTCTGCTATATTATGCGCCTGAGGTGTAAATGGTTGATTTGTGCTCTGTCAGAAAACGACGATTATGTAATGGTACTCACTATTGATTGGTGTAGAACTAAGCGGAGGGCTATCAGCGGTACGAGGCTCCACGCTTCCTTCCTTAGTACCGGGCTCGGGCTCGGGATCGGGTGCTTCGCCCTCGGGCTGCGTGGGCTCCATGACGGGCGTGCCGGGCGGAGTGAGCAGGGTCGCTTGTACCTGAAACAAGTTAACTTTAGCTTCTTTCTTCCGGCAATAAAGTCACTTGAATACGTTGCATCTTTAAGAATTTTATCGTGCCACATTACACTGCGCGTCAGGTATGCGCCAGCGCTTACGACGACGATGCGTTTTTAAGTTCGCGGAATGGCGGGATTTTAACATCCTCATAGTATCACAGAATAAAAGGGACCTGAACGATAATTCCGCAAAGCAGTTCCAATAAATGACGCGGCACGAACCGTACAATAATCCCATACGGACAGATACGCCGATGTACCTGTAGGTTTGTATATAACGTGCGGAGTGAGAAAAGCCTGAATGTATCTTAAGTCTCCTAATCAGGACAGATGGCAGATACTATATTATGCCATTCTGTTTTGTCTTGGGTCGTTCGTTTTACTTCACTCCAAGTCAGGCCGTAATATGGTATAGGCATATAGTAGGCACATACTTTGCTTCAGTGCCGCAAATACAAAGTGCCGCCAAATTTGTTGCGGGCGTTCTTTTTTGCCTATCCTGATGATACCAGTCTATAGCCTGTCTGGAAATGTGGTCCGCGTTTCAGCGCAATTAGCGATTGTTTCTGGCCAGAGCCTCTTCAGGGTAGGTACGAGAACCTATCTTCCCCATCAGTCATCAGTTCGTCGAGAGATGTGCCTGTAAATCGGCACTTCAACTTGCTAATTCTGAAAGCTATGTTGGTGACTTTGGTTCTTCGACGAATTTCTTATTTCCGAATTTTATCGTGCAAAGAACTCCGAGCGTAGCTATCTCCATAGCCGATGTAATATCAGATTATAAAATTAGAAAATACTCTAGAGTTATAACATACTCCTATATTGACTTATATCAACTACTAACCAGCCTCGCGCTGCCAATGACAACCTCCTTTTCTCCATTATCCGCGTTGCTTCCCAGGGAGGCTGGCATCCCGTTCGGTTGACTATCAGACGAATCGCTCTTGCCCACGCAGAATAACGACTGAAAAAAGAGACAAATAATAGTAACAATCCTTTAGCCCGAGTTCGGAGATGGCGATTTTACTTCTGTTATGACGAACGTATATGTACAATTCTTATGCGACTAATATGGAAATTTGTATAATAAATATGTAAAGAAATGTATCTTAACATATTTATTATACAAATTTCCATATTAGTAAAACTCAAAAATAGCAGAACACAAACCTAACCGCGATGGGAGTGGTTTAAAAAGAGTACCTGCGGAACAACAACATTACCTTGACGCGACCAATCGGATGCGATAATTTCTAAGCGCCAAATCAATTAACCAATCCAATTGAATTTGGAAGATGTTTTGTAAATTGACAACTTGGCCGAAATCAAAGCGGTAACTAACTATATGAGAGTTACACTTGTTTTCATATTTATTTTTCGAAAGCTGCACGTTGTCTGAGGATAAGTATGTATGTGGGAGATATATATTTGTACATACATTGTGTACGTTACATATGTGTGAGGGTCTTCACATTGAATAAAAGGGTCATCGTTACTTTATGTATTAGCTGCATGTAACTAATACTTTTACCAATGTTTCAAATAGTCATTTCTGAGAGATTGATTGATATTTTTCTGGAATGAATCAACATGAAACTCAACTCGTGTTAAGCGGTAAGCTCTGCCTTCAACAAATACATTTCGCCATAAGTGACGTACTACCACCAGTATTGTAAGCGAATGTAAAATCATTCTTATAATTAGCAAGCATAATGAGAAGGATTTTTACAGAATTACAACAAGGTGAACAGTTATAGTCATGTACGGGATTCGAACTCGCTCTATCCTCTCCTATAGAGATATGACGTATAACTCCACTTTCTCCTCTCATTCTTAACCATCGTATTGGGATGGAGCGACATCTATAGTTCAACTTACGTTGTACTACAAACAAGACTAATTTTGCAATTAGCTTTAAACTTGTTAATGATGACGCAACCCTATAATTTTAATATTTTTATTTTTTCAATAACTTATGCTCAGCGCAATACGTTACAATGGCGCGAGATCGAATCCCGCACATGACTTTAATTTTTCTTTTTGTATTGACAGACGTGGAGCATGCGTCAATAAAAAAATAAAAATATTAAAAAGGTTTTTTAAATCGAATTCATTGCTATCACTGAAGTATGAAATTACTTGCGAAAGTAGGATGAAAGAAATCGTAGATCTGAATGTTTTATACCAGCATGGTACCGATTTCAACAAGTTATTTCATACTTTTCAATGATACAAGTCAATCCCATTTTGATTTTCTCAAAAATATTTTGATAAATTAGTGTACAGTTATTGTAGTATTATAAAATGACATACCGAAAGCCGTTTGGTATCGTTGTCCGAGTTCATTCGCTCCTCGTACTCTTGATAATCCTCTTCGACGGCGCCCGGCACAGAGGCCACGCACAGGATGTGTTTGTCGCTCACCGGAAACGAATCTATCACTTCCGCTGGATTGTTTGCGTCGATTATCTGGTGAATATGTTATTCGATTTATTGAATACAACCTAGACATGATCCCTCCTGTTTCTAATTGATGATGTAGGTTAATTTGCAAACTGACGATTGAAATGCCTTCGTGCAGGCATTTTCAAATTGCACACCCAGTATATAAGACCTTTGAAAACTTCACAGCATTAAGAGAAACTAAAAAGACATATACTCCAATTCTATACTTGTTATATTATATCAAACAAATTATTGGTGTACAAAATTTTATGCCCAAGGCGGGTAACAAACCCGCGTCCTCCTTGTTATATTACTTAAAG
Source organism: Plagodis dolabraria (assembly GCA_963854805.1). Classification (NCBI taxonomy): domain Eukaryota; kingdom Metazoa; phylum Arthropoda; class Insecta; order Lepidoptera; family Geometridae; genus Plagodis; species Plagodis dolabraria. The sequence continues at coordinate 40,959,946 of OY978440.1, forward strand.
AATTCAAGTATATCTTTTTATTTTTTTATTAATGACTAAGTTTACTTACGCAGTAATACTACACCCGTGGGGTGGCGGGTTAGAATATACCCCCCCATTATTGCTATCTGTGAGTGTCGTAAGAGGCGACTTAAGGTGAGGCAGTGAGCGGCTTCTGAGGAACTGATATCTTAAGCTGCGATCCCCAAGACGCCTGTCAATCGTGGGGATTAGAACAAACCTCCCCTAAACGGGAGAGCCTGTGTTCAGCAGTGGACAATCATGCTGATACCATTACGTATACTTATTATATGCATATTTTTTACGAGGTGTTCGGCAAACATACTTACGGTCCGCCTGACGGTGAGCGGCTACTGTCGCCTATAGACATCTGCAATACCTTTAGAACTATCAATGTGTTGCCAACCCTTAAGGACTATTAGTCCTCTTAATGCTTAGTATACAGCAGCAGGTCTTGTTAGTGTATACACTTACAAACACAGTATATAAAGCATAGGGATATTATAATTGAAGCCAGCGGTACTTTGACGAGAAATTCAAAATTTAAACAGGTAAGTGTTATACTCGAACCCGATCTGCTCAAAATTTGAAAGAAATGCTTGATTTTAAATATTCCTTGAATTCAATTAAATGTGCTTGTTTACGCACACGTGCTTTTTACTCTCTAATTATTGTTTTGATAGGCTGCCAGAAAATTAGTATAAAGGAGATGGTTATGTTTTATTAATTTTCCATAGAGAAACAAACCCTGGATTAGTTTAACTTTGGAGTTAAAGATGCGAATCACATAATAACCTCCTTACTTTCACCGGTAATGTTACCAAGGACAATGGTCTTTTCTTATTTTCAACCGACTTCCAAAATAGGAGGTTCTCAAGTCGTCTGTTTTTTTTGTTACCTCAGAACATTTGACTGGGTGAACCAATTTTGAAAATTCTTTTTTTGTTTGAAAGCTGATGCTTGTCGTTTGGGCCCATTAAAAAATTATCAAAATTGCCCAAGCCGTTTTTGAGTTACACTCCAATAACAGAAAAATATTTACCTATCTTGATGATATAGTCTTTAACAATGAATGACAATCGATCTCGTAAATAACAAGGGTCACTAAAAAGAGTGAAAATATATATTTAACCAAATAATTGAACCGACTTTTGAACTATCATGTTACCGACTTCAACAGGTTACTTCACACTTTTGGGTGATGAAGTCGGATCCATTTTTTTGTTCAATATTTTTTAAACACTATCAGCGCGCCCATGTTAATTTTAAATAGGTTAAAATATAACAATAATTCTAAATAGCTAAACAGTCTCTCCTATTAAAGATTGCCATAATCTCCACGCGTGGCACGCGTCTTAGGGATCGGTCTGTAAGATAGCAGTTCCTCAGAAGGCGCTGCTACCCATCTTCATATTCATATTCGGTATTTTACCATTAGTATACAGTTACGATGCCGACTAGAAGCGATGAGAGGATGACATTGGCACTACAAGAAAAAACCTTATGCAAACATACACACATAAAATCATGCCTATTTCCCGTAGGAGCAGGCAGAGACCACAGATACTACTCTACTATAGTTCCAAACCTCTTTCGGTTCATCTACATTCATCAATCCTTTCATACATAAGCGTCGGTTTAGGTTCCTCCTGACCTGGTCTTTTTTCAGAACGTCTTCAATTTTATTTCGGAACGTTCGCCTGGGTCGTCCCCTCAACACTTCCGTTTACTTGTCTTTGAATCTCTTGTAATTCTGTCGAAGACGAAAGAGGCGACGAAGGGAAAAATACCAGCAGCGACTTCTGTATGTAATCTTTTGGGGATTGCAGTCTTTATAGCATCACCCCCTTAATGGGTAGGAGTTTGTTCGACGATGGATGTCTTCTAGCTGTTGATGTACATAAATTGGCATAATAGGCACATAGCCTGAGATGTGAAAAGAACGATTGGATAAATCGATTTTACTTTCATTGTGTTATTAAAAGTTGTAATTAGCGTTTGAAAATTTTATTTTCATCCACTGATGTTGTTCGGATCGTTGGTTTTTTTTTTTAATATTGTCATATCGTACTTTATTTTACACATTCGATACGTAGCTGCATCTGGCACTTACCATCACAATTCCTTTGGCCTGCGTACTGCTACAGATCCAAACTAACGAGGAGAGGTTTTTCTCTGTGTATTCTACGCTTTGGGTCGATTGCAGCTGGAGATTTATCTGTTCCACTTCTGGAGAATGGACCAACTTGCTCATCTCTAAAGCTGGAAAAGAAAGAACGAGAAATTACGTTACTAAATTGAAATAAGATAAACATTTGCGATAGGTTTGCGCAACAAATAGTTATTTATCTAACTTTTGATAAAACATTTTTAATGTTTACTATTTTTTTTTAATTATACACCATTTTGCACTCAATGTAAACGAAGGAGTTACTTTCGTTTACATTGAGTGCAAAATGTGGTGTATAATCTTTTGTATGCAATCGTGGGGGAACAAAAGGCCCACCATTGATATTTTCTGATTCATGCACGTTCTGAACTTGACTCTTAGCTGACCTTCTTAAAAACACGTTATTTTCAAGTTTCTTACGTACTTGGCTCGAGATATGAGGTTCTTATGTTAGATCGTGTCCCTGGCGTAGAAAAGGCGTATTTTGTATATAAATCCACAGCCGGGGATCTGGTTTTGAATTTACCCCCAGCAGGACAGTTACGTTACTAGGCTTCTTAACCAAAAACAGAATTATTCACTATTAAATATTATACACTAACCGGCGAAAAACTCACGTTGGGTATTGAATACGTCAACTCGGGTTAAGAGGGCTGCGCACTCGCCCTGACCATGAGCATCTTAATAAAGTGTGAAACTCACGAGAGTTTCATTTCAAAAAAGGTACCCGTATATTCACGTCTCTGACGTCAAGAACGCAGTTTTAGATCATGGTTTCATCAAGAATTGGTCTTCGTGGGACTTCCCATTTTTTACCTTACTCTGGTTTTTGGTTCTATGTTGTGAAGTTTGACACGGACATGTTGCCCGCCTGATAGTAAGTTCCACACCAGTCCATTACATTTAAATTGCATTACTTACCTAAGGACATGATGTTCTCAGGTTTACTCTCGTCTTTGGCGTAGAAGACACTCTCTCCGATCATGCATCCACCGTCGGGGGTCCGCCCTCCGTTCAGATTCACCGCGGCGGCGCACAATAGCGTCATCCGTGGTTCACTTTCGGCGATAGGCCTGTTGTAGAAACTTATAATTAATTATATATTTACGAGAGGACTATTATAGTCAAGTGCCGTATTCGAACTCGCTTCATCTACCCCTTTACCCGGAGTATGCTCAGACCGACTGAGCTAACATGATAATGGTTCAAAACTTTGTTTTTCTTTCGTTCCTTAACCATCGTATGGGGATGGAACGACACCCATCGTTCAACCCGTATTAATATATTCATATACATTTATTTCAAAACTGATGTAGTTACATGTCATAGTGTTAATAAATTAATACATAATTACAATACGTGTAAAATATCTCATTAATTATGTTTAAGTAAAAAAAAAAAAATCTCATTTCGTGTTAATGTTGAATATTATCAAAGAATGTATAAATCTAACCATAATGAAATAATTGTTATAAATGTCATAATAGTTTATCAAAATTATTTATTATAACTCATAGCATTCTCATAAGCAAAATACTTATAAATAAGAAATAGAAAATAAATAATATTATTAAATTTGTGTACTGTTAATAAACAGCTCATTGAAATGATAGTAAGCTCTCTCAACTAGCCATTCTTTTAATAGATGTTTAAACGGTTCAATAGAGGATGCGTTCGGTAGTATGCGACGTCTGGCTACCGTTAGTAACGTCAGGTGCCACCACGTGCACTAGCCGCGTCGTGTCGCGCCGCGAGTCCCGCGCGCTGTACAGGTGCCCGCGGCCGACGTACGGACACACGTCCCGGCGCCCCCCCCCCCCCCCCCGCAATGCGCCTGCCGCCTCGGGCACAGCTGCGGGGTCTCGTGTGTCTACCATCGCTGCGAGTACGGCTCTTTCGTGCATTCGGAACACGCGTTCCCATTCGGCTCCGCGACTCTACACCTCGATGCCGTACTGTATGAGCGAGTGCACAGACGCAAAATAGCATTTTCGAACCATCTGTTTCGGTACAATTGCCGACACCCACCACAACGCGAAACAAGCGCGACCTACCTTTTCACAGGGCTCATCGATACGGTATTACCACGTTAACGCATAATCTAGCTGAATACCCAGAAACGTAGTGTGGCTAACTTGTTTTGTTGTGGAACTACCAATCGACATATTGAATGGTTTTTATGCACGACCTGATAAATTAAAACTCATGTATTGGGTCTTGAACGAGTTTAACTTCGGCATATTAATTTCAAACCAGTGGTTCTGTGGCATATAAATTCGTGGGCTACAGTATTGAGGTTTTTCTCCAGCTGGTCCATGTACGATGCAGTTACGATTGCTGTCACGTCATCTGCATACATCAGAACGGGATCTTTTCTGATGTTTTCCGGCAGGTCGTTGACAGGTGAAAACCCTGAGTTACTCCGATTGATATTTCCAATGGCTCAAACTCTATTGTGCCCTTTCACCACCACCGGATTGCGGCCTCTTAAGAAATCTGTCAAAAAATTATGTGCATTACCATTGATTCCATAGTGTCTCAGCTTTTTAGCAAGGACACGATGGTCAGCCACGTCAGAAGCTTCGGAGAGGTCACAGAAGATGACAGCGCAACCTCTCTAGAGCTTCCTCAAGTCTCAATTACTCGTATTGTAACTTATCGTGTTAACGATGTTGTGGATCTACCAGCCCGATACATATATTGCCTGTCCGACAGTGCATCGGGTTTTGAAAGATATTCGTTTAAGCGGGTACTGAGCCCGTGTTCGAAAATCTTTGCTATTCCCGGTAATTTCGCCATGTTTCCTTTTCCCTTGTACAATAGTGTTACCTTGACGTGTTTTATCCGTGATGGATAGATACTCTGGAAGATACACTAATTGTACATACGCGATACGATGAAAGATAACGGTGTGGCTGCCGAATTAAGGAGGGACAACGAGATACCATACAGATCCTTAGACTTCTTATGTGACACAACATAGCCAATATTCAAAATACCTAGGACTCGGTAAAACACACTGTACAAGTACTATAGGCGATGGGCGGTGAGTGCACCACAGTTCCCTGCTGCACGCACTAAATGAGCGTTCACAGCATCTACCGCCTTAGCTTTGCATGTCCGTAAGATTCCGAAATCTCGTTGCTTTCCCCCGTTTCGATGTTCAGAACGTTCCACATGGCTTTTATTAATCGACTGCAAAAAAAGGAAGACGTTCTCAATTCATCCACATTTTTTTTTAATGTTTGTTACCTCAGAACTTTTCACTGTGGGAACCGATTTTGATGATTCTATTTTATTTGAAAGCTGATGCTTGTCGTTTAGTCCCATTTAAATTTCATCAAAATCGGTGAAGCGGTTTTTGAGTTACACTCCAATAACTGAACAATATTTTTCTATCTTGATGATATAGTCGTTGACAGTGAATGACAATCGATCCCGTAGGTAGCAAGGTTCACTAAAACACAGACCGTCTTTATTCTAAAAATTCCACAGTTTTTGCCCTTTATATAATAATACATTGAAAAAACTGACCTGCAAAATACTGGCACGGGGACAGGGATACCCCCTGATGAAAGAGAGGTACACGGGCTAGGTCCCTTAGGCCCCCCTTGTCCCCCTTTGCTGGGTAGGCTCCATCCATACGCATGCGTTCTTCCGTCCTCCTTGCGCACATGCGCCCGCACCTATGTGGAACATACTCGCAGGTTAAGTACATTCAATGTTATACAACTAATTGATCTTACCAATATTATAAACTGCAAAAGGAAGTGTGTGTGTGTGACAAAGGCATTGTCTCACAAGTCATTACTCCCTAATCGGGGATTTGCCATAATCCCTTCGCTTGGCATGCATCTTGGGGATAGCAGTGAAAGATATATCAGTTCTTCTTAAGGCGCTGCCCACCTTTTGATATTTTTGCTTTCGTCGGCTCTCATACGACGCTCACGAGAGGAAAGGGGTGCAAATTTTAGGCACTGTGCTCAGATATTATTATGTTCTAGCCAGCGGTGGTGTTCGAATGGACCTGCTGCACGGCAGTCCATAGAAACGCCCTATTCCAGACTGTGTATTGAATAGCTCAGGGTTAATTTAGGGCGGGGCAGGTAGCGGGATTACATGAACCGTCATCATAGTATACTGAAATTAAGTTGACAGGGACGCTCAATAATATTCTTTTGCTTTGCTGGTTTTGTTGTTCGCTGTTCGCGGTGCCACAAGCTCGCACGGTTGCGCACTCATACTCCCCTATCTCACGCTCTCTGAGTGCGTTCAATGGCCTCATGGCTTGGGCACCTGATTGTGACTTATTTGCTGACGAATGGAAGAGTGTGCAGATAAAGTGTCTAGAATACAGTGAGACGATAGCATGTAAGAAAAAAGAAATGAGTGACGATGATGAATGGGCATACTTGTGTCAGTGTGACTTTGACTTCTGGTAATGTTATAATTTTTGTTATTGGCATAATTACCATCTTTTTCAATTGTTGATATAATACATTTATTTGATTTATCTTTAATTGACATTATATTTTAATATTCAATTTCAACTTTTCATTTTGTGTTGTAATTATAGGTTAAATATTTTATTTCTATATTTTAGATCGCTAGCTGTATTTTTCAATTGTTGACATGATATAATTTGATGTACTATATATATTTTATTGATATTGTATTCTGACGTGACTTTATCTTCAAATGTGTTATTATTATTACTATTTTTTTGTATGTAATTTTGGTTTCTGTTACTATGTTTTATTTTATATGTTATGTTTTATTATCTATATTTAAGACTTCTATGCACTAGCTAATGTAATTGGTTATATACCGTATTAGTTATGTAAAAATTAAATAAATAAATATTTTCATCTCACCTATTCGACAAAATAATTAATGATTCGTCTATAAGAGTGAGCGAAGGTCTTTTTTGTTACGATAGTTTTATAGAGTTCGGAAAAGTTTGAATTAGGAACATTTGAATTAGGTTCCTTACGTCACGAGGGCATCCAGCAGAACGGGTTGTGAACGGGTGTGATCATACACTTATTAGGAGAATTGTTTATTATGAAAAAAATATGTAACAGACCGGTTATAAAAGTGGAGCGAAAATAAAAACAAATGAAGAACGACCGAATGCGGCCTGTCCGAGGCAAAGAAATAAAAGTTCACGGATTATTACCTAATAATTTATTTAAAACATTTTTAGTTCTTACTTTGCTTTAATTTGATCCAAGAATAATCATTTTGTAATACGAGTATGTACCGTATATATTTATTTTTACAGGTACTATTTTAATGTATATATTAAATATATCTTATCTATTTTTCTCACCGTTTGATGAAAAGATGAATACACCTATCACACGTTCGCAAAATTATTTTCTCCACGGGCGAAGTATATTTGATCCCTCGCTGGTCTTGGGTTTCCACTACAGAATTCTTCGCTCCGCTCTGGACTCAAAGTAGCAGGCCCAACGTTCAAATATTATTTAGCTCCCTTGTGGTACAATCTACTATTTTTATTAGATTATCTTTTTTGACAAACCGTACTATAACCCTGATCCCAGAGAAAAGTCTAATATGCGTATGAGCATGCGATATAAAGATTTATAGAGGTGACCACGGAGGGTGGCCATAAGGATGGTAGATAACAACTACATTAGACAAAGACAACTACAAGACAAATAAGAATACGATAGCATTCTTATTTGTTTTTTTGTTGTGTCGATATTTTTGGATCTCAAGTATACCTCACGCTTTATTTTTTAGTTTTTTAAGGTTCTTTTTGACTACTATCTTCACTGGTAGTGATGATGCGGTCGAAGATGTCTTTCAGGCTAACCTAGAGTCACTGAATCTTAAGGCAGCTGCCGGTTAGGTGCCAGGCTACAGATTTTCTGCTTGAGGATGGTAGCTAGCCCTATTGGCAAAATGCCCTTCCACCATGCTGTGATAACTGCCATCCTAAGACAACAACCGAAACCTACACGTTAACTTTGCCCATATGGTACGCTAATTAGAGTCTACACAACATGTTTTCTTCTAATGTTCATCAAACCTTTCATGCGCTCCGCCCTGTTTATCCATACTTACTTAGGCCTTCCACTCTACATAGCTAGCTACCATCCTCAAGCAGAAAATCTGTAGCCTGGCACCTAACCGGCAGCTGCCTTAAGATTCAGTGACTCTTCACTGAATCTTAAGGCAGCTGCCGGTTAGGTGCCAGGCTACAGATTTTCTGCTTGAGGATGGTAGCTAGCCCTATTGGCAAAATGCCCTTCCACCATGCTGTGATAACTGCCATCCAAAGACAACAACCGAAACCTACACGTTAACTTTGCCCATATGGTACGCTAATTAGAGTCTACACAACATGTTTTCTTCTAATGTTCATCAAACCATTCATGCGCTCCGCCCTGTTTATCCATACTTACTTAGGCCTTCCACTCTACATAGCCATTAGCATTTTTTATCCGGGAAGATTTGAAAATGCAAACCTGCGGACTATCATATTCGCTCTTACGGACAGGGCTCTCCGATCCCGGTTAATGTATGCGTGGTCATTGAGTTCAGTCGCCACTATGTGTCCCAAGTATTCAAATTGTTCGACTCTTTCATGGGTACTACGGCAAAAACAAAATGCCGAAATACCATCTAAGGAACTGTCTTATTTAATGTTAAGAGCGCACCGAGCTTATTAGGCGCGTCGCCCCTGTCGTCATCCGTCCCCGTCCGACCGACGAAGAATTATTAAAGCGGATAGGGACAAAGCATCGTGAATTTGAGTATTTCCTTCATATAATAAAAACAAATACCTATTTGAAAAATGTAATGTGTATACGTTACAGAAAACATGTTGTTTTTTTTATTATTCAAATACGGATGACTCTCCGTTAAGTATTTACGCCGCACTAAGGGTTTATTTCTTTTTTTAGATGTAACTTTGGATTTTTTTTCTATAGAGAAAATTTTAAGTAATCGTGTTTCCAAAGTGTATGATCTATAGAATGAATCATTAAATATAATATATATATTAATTATATAACTCAAAATTAAGAAATAAAGATACAGCAAGGGATCAAACGAACCACAATTACGTATCGCTGCCTCAGTGTAGGCTTAAGAAATGCTGAAATGGACAAACCATTGCTTGATGGAAAGCATCGCGTCTGTCCATTACACAGTGTCACCATTGTGTATCACAATCACTGTGCTCGACAATCAGAGATATTTGTTTTAAAGACTCAATTACCCGGTAATTTCATATGCTACAGTGCTCTTCAAACTTAAACACATGAGTATTGCACTATACTGCTTGGAGGTTGAATATTTGATACTGCGGTGGTACTCACCAAGACGGCCTCTTGCTTTAAGTGGCTTACCACCTGGTTTGTTTGATTGGCACCACCCGGGGACCGCGTGTGGTGTATCGAGATTGATGGTACCTTCTCACGGACGAGGGTGACTCAGCCTACATGTCTAATGGTACCACGGCAATGAACGTCCATTTTCTCGTTGCACCCAACATTCTTTACAACAATCTTATTTCTTTATATCCCGCAATGAACGTTTAAGTTTAAACGAGTAGCAGCGGCCAAGGCACGCTCGCTTAGCTCGCTCGGTTCGCGAGTTATAAATAGATAGATAGATTAATAATACTTTATTGTTACACCACACAAGACAATAAATAAGAAGTAAAATTAAAATTTAGAGTGGAAAATTTATAGTGTTACAATGGGCGGCCTTACTACTGAAAGTAATGTCTTCCAGGCAACCTTTATTAGGAGAGGTTATTGTAGTCACAAGTAACCTAACGGTCTTCCTAGCTTTCCTTTTAGTTGAATCTTTATACGCTCTAGGCAAGTCACTAAAACTTAAAAAATATTTACTTTAGCATAATTATATCGAAAGTATACTTTGTTAAATCATAAAAACGCTCGAATAATTTAGAAGCGTAAAATGCTCTTTGCAGTATGATAATACTTCTTTAGACTATCACGGTTTTGTACATAAATATTTTTATTACTTACGGGATTTGTACAGTCACCCCGCGATCATGATGCATGTACCTGCGTCGAAATATCGGGAGCTCAATAATAAAAATCGCCATGGTACAAATCCCGTAAGTGATAAAAATATTCAATTATGATAATATTTTTCGGTATTTGCTGTTTTATATGTGGTATTGTGTGAGAACAGCGGAATAATTATATAAGTAGTTTAGAAGCAATCAATTTAACTACATATAATGATTACTAACGAATAATATTAGACTTTATGCAATAACATATTATACAAATGGACTGAAGACATGATAAAAGATATTCAAAGTGAACAGTCTAAATATATCAGGATTTGGTAAATAGCTCAGTTTAGGTAAATAGACAACCTAGGACAACAGCAGAAATTATAACCAAAGGATTACTTTTCTTCATAAAAATATTTTCAATTAATACAAGGCAGCACCTATAGTTTACTAATGCATCTAATTTTTATGAGACAAAGTAAGATACAGCAATGAAAACTAAACTTAAAATAACAGCAAACACAAAACTACAAAAACATAAAATAATTTATTTAGCAAACATAACATAACATATAAATAACAACAGTAAATTAAATTATATAAAATTATACATAAAGGTATTTAAAATAAATGTATTATATAATATAAAATATCACTTATAAGTTATAACATATCGTTATACATATCACTGTTCTATGAACTTGAATAAATTCGAGTATTGTGGTAGATCATTGTTTCAACTGAATAGAAATGAAAGGAAAGGAATTAGGTTGGTAACTACGGTACGACAGAAACGAAATAATAAACTGATTATTGAGACAAAATTCTAGGTCGAAGAAAGGTATCAAAATCTATATTGGTACTATCGACTCAGATATAATTTCGTATATTAAATATGATGACGATACTTTAAGAACAGTGAGGAAAATCATTTATTACATGCTAGTTTTTAAACGAAAAAAAGATTGGATAAGGATAGAGCGTTCGGATAGCCTACTATTAACAAGCATAACATCCACAAATTATGCTATGATGTTGTGGGAAAAAAACAGGCTTTGAAAGATTTCATACACTATTCGGATGTTTTTGAAAACAGTTGTGATATCACAAAATGCAAAATACCCTTTTAACCAAGTCTGAGCAGCAAGACCCAACTGCCAGTTTTATATTAGAACTTTGTAATATTGGAAGATTTCATAACTTCAGTTGTTTTTTTTAACCTTTAATCATTATCTTACTGGCTCTTAAAGGCTACAAAGCTGTCTTTGCCAGGGCCTTTGTCAACTTAGTTCACTATTACATATCTCCTGGCATTAGAGTATATTTTAAAATATGTGTTATGCTGTAGTAATAAATATTTTTATTTTATTTGGATAGAGATGATAATTCTAATATTGTTTTACTTTTATCCGTGTCGGAACGACCATAAAGCAAAATGTCCAAGCAGGCAAATCAACTAAGAAGCAGTAAATCAAGCATCTAAATGGCAAGCCGCTTATGTAGCTTAATGGGAAAGACTAGAACGAAACGTCAAAACGGCCAAGCAGGCAATTCAAATAAGTATCATAACGTTAAGTATTCAAATCGTGCCTATGACGAAAATCAAAATATAATAATACGACATACATGTTAGTCTCGTTCAGGAGAAAGGTTTTTGTGGTACGGTTTGTAGATTATTATTGTCTTTTTTCCGTTCTTTTATAAAAATAATACGATTCTTTTTTCTACTACTAACTTTTATTTTTATTATTACTTATACTTTATCTAATCCGAAAAACAATAGCAAAGATGCCATTTAACACCGCTCAATCTTAAGGCTGGAGAAACCGCACTAGTCCAATATATTGTTATAATTATTTAGTTAAACGACATAAACATCAACGTTGGCAGTATTATGACAATAGTTTATAAGCTAGGCTACTTTTGGTCTTTTTTCTAATTGCATAACGCTGGAATCCTGTAGTGACATGTGCCTTTTGTCTCTGTCGTGATACTCTGAAGTACTATGGGATAGATAAATACATGCAAAATTTAGACACGCTTTTGTGATATCTCTCTCTCTACGTAGGATAGTAGTTATTAGTTGACCCCGCTTAAATGCATCTATATTGCATCTATATTCTTAACTGAGGCTAATCTACAAAATTACAACGAAAGGAACAGTTTTAACTACAAGTGGGTTTCGAACCCACGGCCATCCATGCGGTACATGTCCCGCCCATGTGAGTGAGTCATAGCTCAAGTTGTTTCTTTCGTTTATATTATTTAACTGCCTTATATAGACGGTCATCATAGGCGAGTTTAAAGCTAATTGTAGCATTAGTGTTGTTTGTGGTGCAATTCATTAAGGCTCCAGTACAGGCTATGCAAGTCTATTTATTTAATTTTTCTTTAAAATTACACTCTTTGAGGACATTCAGGCGTCAGGGTTCAATTTCAGAATTATTTGTACAGTAATTCTGAAATGTTGTTATGTGTGTCCGGCATGTAGATTATGCTTAAGGTTATTATTAGTTTTCACTGTATTTTTCAATGATTTTTTAACATGACCACAGAAATTAATCTCTGCGTTTGTGTGTTTCTCTGCATTTTTGTAATATTCTTATCGATTCTGTAAGAGTTCTACATACCCACATACATAAAATCACGCCTCTTTTCCACAGGCGTAGATAGAGACCACAGATTTCCACTAGCTACGATCCTTACATATCTCTTTCGCTTCATCTACACTCATCAATCCTTTCAAACTTAAGCGTCGGTTTAGGGTACTCCTTACCTGGCCTTTTTTCAGAACATCTTCAAGCTGATTTCGGAACGTGCGCCTAGGTCTTCCCCTTCCAACACTTCCGTTCACTTGTCCCATGTATACCTGTTTAGTCAATCTCATTTCATTCATTCTCTCTACATGTCCAAACCATCTTAACATAACTTTCTCGATTTTTGTCACTACATCCTCATTCACACCACATCTTTCCTTATCACACCATTCCTCATCCTATCACTCCGCTTCACTCCAATCACGATTCTGAATGCTCTCATATCCACTGCATGTATTCTACTTTGAAGCTTTTCTGCCATACCCAGCTTTCACTACCATACATACATTAGTGTCGGAACCAACACTCCCCCATGAACAGCCAGACGAGCCTTCTTAGACATCTTCTGACTGTTCATAAACGCGTGCGATGCTCCGTTAACCATGTTTCCAGCATTCACTCCTTTCTATATCACTTTCACACTCTCCATCTTTTGTAAACATATGGATCCCAAGTATACAAACCCTTTGACTTGTTCCACTTTTTCACCTCCAATCACAATATTGCAATCAGTCACTATCATCTCGTTCAAACACCATAAGAATTCTTTTAATTTTAAATTCTCAAAGGTGTGGTAGTTCTTATTCGATCTACACTAAAATTCACATGTGCTACACTAACAACGAAAAGTCAATATATATATGACTACTTTATTCAATTGCATTGTGCTTGTGATTACGACCTATGGTGTAAAATTAACATAGCACTAAAAAGTATATATTACACTACTGTCGCGAACGCGATTATAAAATATCTAAAATATTAAAAACATTAAATTAAAAGTACAAAATCGATTAAATGGGAAATAAAATAAATACTTCCGCTACAAATTAAAACGTCAAATGACGGTAGTTAGTACTATGGGTGGGGGAACAAGATGGCGGCTGTCAGTGCCCTTATAGCCAGCAAGAGACACAGTCGAAGTGTGGTAGCCGGGTAAAACGTGCATAACTTTGGAGCTCTTGTAAGTCAAATTTTATCATAATATAGCTTAGTGATAAATATGTAATTACCAATGAAATAAATATGAAATGGTTCTGGTGGTAAGTGGCCGTTTTATTAGGGCAAAAGCCCTATTATATGACATTTCAAATCAGCTTGGCATAGATATATATATTGTGTACATTCCCCCCTAACAATAGCGAAGCAGATTGTTATATCTCCATATGTTTGCGCTTTCGCAACAACTACAGCTACAACGACAGCATTAAGAGAAACTGAAGGTCATTGCAGTGGGCCTGCAGTTCAAATGCTCTAGCCTGATAACAGTAGACAGCGGGGCAATGCTGAACGATGGCAGCATTGCGCCATTGGACTGTCATGCTAGTATTATTGTATTATAAGTTGTTTGCATGTATAGTTAGGAAGTCATATCGTACCAAAACAGGACACTGACGCAGGACATTTGTCAACGGTAATTGATCTCATTGCTGTAATAATTATCTAGTCTAAGAAAGGTGCGAAAGAGAACACGGTAAGCTCTGTTACATGCTGGCTGCCGTGAACTACTCGTCTGAAGTTCGTTGGAAACGGTGCAGTATAAATATGGACCTGATAATATCTTCTGAATAAAATGTGCCTTCAGAATCACCAAAGTACACAAGAAAATTTAGGTGTTTTGAGTGGGAAGAGCGTAGATTGTTAAGCGTTGTGTTTTGTGAAGGTGCACGAGCGAAAGCAAATAGCAAGAATATCCACTTTTTGTGTTTCCTTCCAATCTCCAGACACAGTTTTAATAATGTATTCACTACTGTACTATGAAGCTACTTTGACAAGAATGATTTATCGACACGATTTCTGAGTCATCTGATTACTGTCATATCAAATTTAATGATAACAAATGTGTCCAAGTTAATGTATACTATGATAATAGCTTATTCGAATAAAATAATAAACAAGTGAACAACACGCACTCGCGGGTTTTTTCGGCCACTTTCTACTCAAGGGGACAACGTACTATTTCTCACATGAAACGAGAGTGGATGCCAAATGGTGACTCCTAAGATGGTAAGTTAGAGCTTACCTGTCTAAACTGCTCAGATCTCTCGTGGCGGCGCGAATGGTGGTGGTCACTGAGCTGAGTCTCGAGAAAATCCGCCTGAGTGCGCGAGTGTCGCAGCTGCGGCTGCGGCGCGGCGACGGCACGCAGGTGCGGCGTCGACGACGGCCGCTGCGGCCTCTCGCTAGTACTGAAACGGTCAACGTACACACATACATACATGAACCTGTTATCTGCCTAAAACTATGCGATTATCACACATTGTAACTTAACTTTGAGCAGTTTCAATCTTTAGTATACCAAATACTTCCTATATCGATAAATACAATTTTGAAGCGCTCGTAGAGGGGCTTGCAGTAGTTCCTAACAGTTCAGTTAAATTAAGCTATATTCAAGATAGACAAGCAGTTGGACTTGACTATACGCTCATGGCGATCGCTTCCCCGGGAGCTATTACTATCGGCTTCAGAGGAGGGGGCGGAGTCATGAGGACCCAAGGTACTATACACCAAGAAAAGACCATTCAACAAATACAGTGACTAGCAATCACACAATCACATCGAAAGCACAGAGTGCAACTCAGACTTCACGTTGAGCGGTACATACCAGAAAAGCCTACATGAAGAAGAAATACCAAGGGGCAGTGCCCCCTTGAGATTATGCAAGGGTTAGGGGCCATAGTCCGGTACCCTATCCGACCCAATCAAAGGATTGAAGACGCAATTAGTAGAGTTGGCCTTGACTTATTTGATACAACATTGCATCGGGTAGGCAGCTGTGAATATCTATAATTAGTCATCTGTTGTTATCAGTTACATATAAAAGATTTGTAATACTATTGGGCTTCTTATAAAATCAATAAATATATATTCACCAAAAGCTATAACATACACCGTTGAACAAAGCCTCTCAAATTTAATAAACCATTGCGATACACCCCATGTTACGGTAGGCGTCTTGGGGATCACAATGAAACATGGTAGTTCTTCAGAAGCCGGTGCTGCCCACCTTCCAATATTTTTCCCTTCGTCGCCTCTTACTACACCCACAATTAGATATGGGACAGGGGGGTGCAATTATAGCCGAACACCCCACGAAGGATAATTTTAATATTATCTGTCATCATTACTTAGGCAATTTGAGAATGTCGGTCTAGCTAGCTACTACCCTCAAGTGTCAAATCTGTTACCAAGCACCTGGGCAGCTGTGCTTGAGAACCAGGTCCTAAAGTGATGTGCGAGTTAATTCTATTAGGCTCGACATCGTGCTTCATATTTTTTATTATTAGATTAAAATTTATATAATAAAATGGATGACACGATTTGTGTTATGTTTGAATAAGTAATCCTAGATCGACCACATCATCACTTACCATAAGGTGAGATAGTGGTCAAAGGCTAACTTATCGGCTATAAATAAAAAAAGGATGTATTTAATAACCACAATGACTGTTACTGCACTGGAGGTAGTACACAGTGTATAATAATATATTATATATTAGTCGGATTAACCTCTGCCAAATACAGCCACCCCATTTAAAAACGGGGGTTTGCCATATTCCCCACTTTTAGCAGACGGTTTGGAGAGTTCTGTCTAAAATGGCCGTCGTTCAAAAGGCACTGCTGATACATTCTGATATTGACGTGAGTAGGTCTTTAAAATTGTTTCAATAGGGACGCACCTAAAAAAAACGAATGATAACAATATCGGGGGATACAGTTTAGTGTTGCAGCTACATATCTATCATCCCCATCTAAAATTTAATTACACACCTCTGAAGAACTAGAGAATCAATGAATTTATTATGCTATTGCTAATAATATTTATAAGAAAGGACTGTAACACATCGCGCGCGGTAGAGGGGGGAGCCCGCCATTTTGAGACGTATTAACGTACAACAAACGTCCATGTCCTTAACACAGGAACACCCTATTTTTTATTCCCTTAGTTGCCTCTTAAGCCACCCATGGCGTGATATGGTGAATGATATTCTAGCCAGCACCTACATAGGAATGGATTGATATATAATATACTATTTAAATACTAATATTTTAAGGTTCATATGTAATTGTATTTAGTGATTAAATATTCGTAATTGTATCGTAACAACCCGTGGAGTTTGAGTTCGATCTCAGTTTATAAAGCACATTTTGCATTAGTGTTTTTAATAATCGTGGATACAGTATAATATGTTCTTCATCATTCATCATTAGCCGGAAGACTACCACTGCTGAACAATGGTCTCCCCTGTACAACCCCACTTTATTACAACCACATTATTGTAATCGTTGACTACCTTACGACTTTCACTATGTCGCCAGTCCAGCTAGTAGGCGGCCTACCAACTTTACAATAATAATATGTTCATGAACAGATGTAATCAGTCAGATTCTGTATTTAGACCCCTTAAAAGAGTAACAAAAAATTAAACAATGGAAGCGGTTTCCGGTACGTGTGTCAAAACTCAATTCATCTAACAAGCCGTCACAATTAACAATCTGCTAACTTTCAACGGGTTCCTGGAACGCATATACGCATGAAAATGTGGGTGTTTGTTGTGTAAGATCATTGGTTGCGCTGTCCAAGCGTGCCGCTTTGATTGATGAATTATAAGTGTTAATTATGGCGAGCTTGTATACAGCGCTGCGTTCAATGTGTGTTTTTTGGTTTTGCTAGACGGTGAAAAGGAACTGAATTTTCTTGTATATTTATTTTCGCAAAAAAGCGGTCTCCCCTCACTTGTTGCTTTTTGTCGTAAAAATCGATTAAAATAAAAAAAATAATGAGCAGCATTTTTTATTGCTGATAGGCTTCGCTTTGACTATAATCTCATCTGATGGTAAGTGAATGACGTCTAATCAGTACAGAAGAATAGGCAAGAACAGCCGTCGTAACATACCATTAGATGCTTGGTAATATATTTTCTACTTGAAGGCCAACAACTATCAAGCCTATCATTGATTCTAAAAACTCCCACTTTCGCATCATGCCGTGAAGTGTAAGACCGCGGTGAGATTCTAACTATGGACCTCCTGCGCATCAATACCAAATAATACCACTTCTCACATCAACGTGAATATGTTGTAGCCGCACATCAGGCGCACAACAGAGCTTTAAACCATATCTTTACGCCCTTAGCCGAAAGGTGTTTTCTCAAAGAGGGTTGGGGTCTGGAATGTCCATAACCTATCTTGGAAATGCTTTTGTTGGTACTACTATCTACCCAGCTGCGGTTTGTTTAAGGGCTGCTATCGTTATGTTACAGCAACCCATTGAGTAACTAATGAGCAGCAACACTATAATTACGTAGTCTTTGTAATATACATTTACGTAGTTCTATAATCGGAATCTTGTTCTATACTCGTTCATCATACACACCGCTAGGGAATGGAACACTCTGCCTGAGTCTGTGTTTCTGGTTAATGACGGGGGTCTTCAAAACAGGAGTGAATAGGTATCTTCTGGGTAAGCGCGCTCCATCATCGATCGCATCGTCACTTAACATCAGGTGAGATAGTGGTGAAGTGCTACCCAGCACCTACGGTATAAAAAATTGCAATATGTGTTTTTAGAGTAATTCTGTTCTTGTTCTATCTTTTCAATTATTAGAGAAATCGTTGTAGTATATATTTTTACGATATCAAGACGTTAATCTTTGCAGAATTGGTCGATTTTGGGCAATTAGGATTAGCCAGTTTGACAAACCGTTGAACATACCGAAATGCTTTTCAGAAACCCAAAATTGCAATAATTGGCGATTAATTGGAGATTTGACATTAGTGTTGACAAACAGTCACTCGAACTTTTCAGCAACACAATCTGCGTTTGACAATGGATTAACAAGCATTTAACATAATTTGTCGCTGATTTGTGTTTCAGAAAAACCGGGGGTTAGGCTGCGTTCAAACTCGTATAGTCAGCCGCCGACTGTGAGCAGGCTCACTGTGAGGCGAAATATTGAGATTTTGAAGCGCTCGTAGCGAAGTTTGCTTTGCCTTTCTGAACCCATCAGCTAAGTCAAGCAATGTCCGTCGCGGTCATAGACTAGATGTGTGACCGCTACAGACTACTAAGCTAAGTATAAGCTAACTAACTAAGCGCTAATGTGCTTCGGAGGTCACGTTAACGTTCGGTCCCGGTTGTTGTCCTCGGATGGCAATCGTTACAGCATGGTGGTAGGGCATTTCGCGAATACCCACCTGGCTAGCTACTACCCTCAAGTACAAAGTCTGTCGCCAAGCACCTAACCGTGTTTTCGGCAGGTATTCTTGAGAGCCAGTAATTCAAGGTTAGTCTGAAAACATCTTAAACCACATAAATCGCGACGGTCGTGAGTATTTTGGTAACTATTTCTTTCAAGTTGGACAAATCAGCCAGTGAGGCTTTATTCCCACCGCAGTAGCAGGAGCCTGCAGTTTTATTGTCAAACCAATTTCGACTTTGTCTCTATTTTTACAACGCATAGTATCGCTTGAAAAACATGCACAAGTGGCAATGGGCAGATCTGCCACCCGCGGACCATCCCCGTCAATCTTTCATCCTATAGGACACATTATAGTGATAAAGACAAGGTCGAAAATGATTTGATAATATAAAGTGCCGGCCACTGCCACTTCAGAGTCTGGAGTGCATCTGACGCTGACGTCCACGATTTTACCGCATAGCCATCGCTTACCGCCAGGTCAACCATGAGACAACAAAGTAATCATCGACGAGGATTTACTGCATTAAAATTATAACAAGAATTATATTTATATAATACTTGCTACTCAAAATTAAAATACTGAATGCACTATATTTTATGCACGACTAGCAAACAACGGCTACTACTAACTATAATAAGACCTAGACTTAAAAACAGCGTCACGATCACATCACGGTCTGAATATTACACATGCTGATTTTACCCCTATTGCGGATAGACAACCCCATTACTAATATAAATAACTGTTCTCTAATATTTAAAAGTGTAGTTATTTAGTGGAAAGTTCGGTACCAAAATTTTACCACATAAACAGTAGTACATTACTAGCCAGGTTGAAACAAAACAATTCACGGATAAGTAGTTTACAAATAAACGGAGCCATTCATACTATTTCAGTCGAGATATTTAAAAAAAAACATAAAATATACATATCTAGTTTTTTTTCTAAATTGCGAGGCAACAAACAGTTTCTACAATACAGCATCTAATTTACATTCGCGGCAAATTATCGACTAAAATTTTAATAGAAACGCGCATTCAGCAATTAAATAATAAGTATATTGTACTTAAATACACTTATGTAAGTGTACAATTTCGCTAGCTTTACAAAAATGATTGGAATAAGCTTTCCGGCAACCTATATATAAATAAAATTTCATCGCAGTCCGTCCGGCTGAAGAAAAGACAAACAAATACTTTTACACACAAACTTTAAACTGCATATGTAACATAAGTGTAACGTTAAGTTATATAAAAAATGTTGTATGTATAAACTAGCTCAGACAAATATATTGAAAATTTTATATACTTGCTGATTTTATTGCATATACATTAAAAGCACAAATACTTAAGAAATATACTATAATCGCACAGCAAAGCTATAAAAAAGTCGCAGAAAGATTGTAAATTAATAACGGTCAACTTCAGCACTGCAGACTGCAGGCACTGCAAATATCAGAGCACAGCATTTATAACCCTAACATACATTAACAACGTGACTGTTGAACAAAGGCCTTTCCCATTAAAGGGAGGGGGTTACCATAAACAACAGGCCTTGCAGATGTCTTTATGTTTAGACTGATTGTAATTCTTCAGAAGGAGCTGCAGTCCAATTTCTGGTATGTTTCCCTTCGTCGCCTCTCTGGTTAAGATATGGGTCCAACAGGAAGATATGGGAGGGATGCAATACTAGCCATTCTAGCACCCAACTGGGTTCTCTTACATCAGATTAACTAATACAAACAATAAACCATTTAACGCTCTAAGTTGACCCAACAATTTCTGAATAAAATCATACATTGACCCAATAAGTTGTCAATAATGTTATGACATTGACCCAATAAGTTCTCAATAATGTCATACATTGGCCCAATAATTTCTCAGTAACGTTATACGTTGACCCAATCAGTTCTAGAAAATGAAATACATAGATGGATATATATATATATATATATACTATGTAAAGTTCACAATTAGTGTTGTAGTGACATTGTAGCTGACCTGGCGAATACTCAATGCCCAACCAACATGCTACAAAATTGCTACCTCACGGCAGGATTCGAACCTGGAACCGTTTGATGAGCCGACGTTCACTATTACAATGCTGTGTATACTATCACTTTGACGCCTTCTATCTATACCTCATTGTTCAGACGTTACTTGCTGAAATCAACGTCACACATCAACAGCCATAACGTCCACCGTTGATCCTCTGTGCCCATAAGGGGGGCTTTACCATAACCCCAACACTTGGCAGGCGTCTTGGGGATCGCGGTGTAAGATTGCAGTTTTTCAGAAGACACTAAAGCCAAAATTTTGCTATTTTTCCCTTCGTCACAACTCTTACAAGAAGATAAGTATGGGGAAGCGATTCTTGCGCAGCACCCAATGTGGAAGTTAATATCATATAATCCAATCTTAGTCTAAAGTCGCAGAGACAGGTATGAGTATATCAAAAGAAAGAGAATAAAGATTATGCGGTACTGTACAAAGCTTCGCAATATATCAGTTGCTGACAGCAGTTTTACTGTAAATTAGAGCATAACACAAACACATAAGATATAGATCGCAAGCGCAGGAGACGTCATACTCAAATCAATCAATGAAAAGGATTCAGAGTACAGAGACTTCATCGTTATGATCGATCAGACAAAACTCGAAATGCACTCTTGGAAAGCACTTTTGTAATATTTGGTATTCACACGATGTAGAGTATATCGACATTCTAAATACTAATTGGCGAAGTCTACAAGTTTTAAATCTAAGGAATCATTTTAGCCTTCCAAAATGGCTTTACACACACTATACTAAATATACTAACATAAAGTCTTCAAACTTTAATGATATCAACTTGATAACCTCAAAAAAGTTCTAAAAATTAGCGCCGACGCCACATGTTTCACATATATTCAGTGTCGACACTTTAGCGCCATCTAAACTTCCCCAGAAAACATTGACGAAACAATTCATTGCAAATATTTCATTTTAGTTATTAGTAAAATGTTTCATCACTTTAGTGTTTAACAATGACTTCGTAAAGACTAGGAGAGGCGCGTGATCAAAAACAATGGCTTATATTGTGAACTTTTCTTTAAACGTTAAAGCATAGCCTTAACCTCGTACATAGCTGTAGTAATGTAAACAGCTCGTTTTTGTGTTTATACGGTAACGGTCGTAATATTTTTTTCAGTGTAAATATATGTGTAAAGAAGGAGCTAATTGGAAAAGTGTTCTTCCTGGTGCTCACACTTTTTTTTACTGCTATCTCACCTGATGGTTCGTGAAGGTGGGAGGGTTTAATATTTTTTTATGTAATTGTGACAGAACATGCTTGAGGTCCACCTGATTTTAAGTGGACTAACCTCTGCCTATTACAGATGCATTTCGTCCGACTGCACTGCGCCGTCACCCAGAGACATTCAGTTGTTAAGTCTCATGTGGCTGTAAGTATACTGGCTCTCAAGGACTGCTGCCGGAACACACCGTTAGGTGCTTGGCGATAGATTTTCTACTTGAGGGTGATAGCTAGCCAGGCGAGCATTCGCAAAATGCCTTTCCACGTTGCGGTAAATCTCAAGCCGTCGGTGCTATAGCTATTACCGCTCGGCCACCATAGCTTCAAAATCTTTTTAAATTACTTTTAAGGTGGCTTTACTTATAATGAGAATTGGATTTTAAGATCAGCTGATTTTTTGCTTGATTGGATTTTAAGATTTGGATTCATAAGTTGCAATAAGTTTATGTTTTACTTTATACCCTAGTATAAGAAACCGTTAAAATGATATCTTAAGAATAAATCGCCCAAAAACACTACATTTTTGGGCGACATGTTACACACCTTTGACATTACTATCATTCTCATTCTTGTTGAAAGCACATGATAGTTCTTCAGACTTTCTGGTATTTTCCCTTCGTCGCCCCTTACGACGCCAATAGGAAGATATTGGGGGTGGAATTCTAGCGCGGCACACCACGAGGTAATAATTTCTTCATCACTCATGCTCGGTAAATGTATTGCATTTAATTTAAAATATGTGGGGTAAAATTTCAGATATGTTTGTAGAGAACAGTCTAATCATACCAGGGAGTTAAGTAAATTTGAAATTGGAACTAGTTCCCTGACGTAATTTTGGTACTCTGGCAATTTATCTCAGAACTCGTTCCTTTCTAATGAGGTTTCAAAATTGCTGGGATAGTAAAAATCAATGTGGCACGAAATTAAATCTTTCATATTCTTGAAGTGTAAGACGATGATTTGGATTTGCCGCCGGAATCAATGAAAGTAGAGTGAAAAGCTGTTGTAGACAACCTTTTACCTTCGATTTCAAGAGAAACATATCCGAGAACATATGACTATTTAATCTAGTGGCGGATTGAAAAGAAAGATAATTAGTTGAGAAATATGTATGTTATTTTATGAATTGTATGATTTTTTTCATATCCTCGTATTTATGGTGAAAAGTATAGTGTCCAATATGGGTAAAAGTTATACAACCTTTGGTTTCCAATATAATAATGGAGTAATCGACTACAGGAGTAGACACTTCAGTCGTTTGCTCACTACTGAGAATAGTGATGATCCCTCCCTAACCTTTCCTAGACTATTTGATGCCATTTATGGCGGACAACGGCACAGTGGATGGAATCAATTTTGTGCGCCTACCATACCCCATATACATCTCCCTTCCTGTGCAGCGGTAATTATGTCTCACAGCCCATAAATAATTATTGAATGACATAAAGACTAGATAGAAGTAAGGTATACCTGAACAGGTTGCTAAAAAACTTCCAGATGCTTTGCTTGCTCTTCTTGTCCATGGTAGAGTCTACGCGACTCGCTCGCACCATTTCCGTCCAACGGACCGCGTCTTGTAACTCCATGAACCGCTCCTGTAATTACATTTAAAAAAAAATAAGTACATATGGGTAACGATTTCAACGATTTTCACGGCACTTTTTACTTCGCACTGCCACATTAGTGAACCAGCTGCTAGGTGAAGTATTGCCGAACAGATACGACTTAGGAGCCTTCAAGAAGAGGGCATGCTCCCTCTTTAAAGGCCGGCAACGTATCCTTTAGACCTCGTGTGTTGCGGATTTTCGTGGGCGACGGTGATCACTTACCACCGGGTGAGCCGCCTGCTAGTTTGCCCTGCTATTCCATAATTTAAAAAAAAACATCTAATCTTCAGCATAATAGTTTCTTCAATCAACTAAGATCCTCTGTGTGGATACATCAGTGAATTGAATAGTGGTCAGGACTTCATTGTTACACAACATTATTGGTCCTACTGCTTGGCTTGAGCAGTGGATGGAATAGCACTTCCTGAGTGGAACCCCAATAATACGCAGAAAATAAAAACTGCCAACAAAAATCACTGAACAGCATGTGATTACGAGCAGCTGTTGATGAGAATTTTTTTCTGAATACTGAAACTTCTGTATCTTCCTGAGCTCCTGGTATCACATAATTTCAACGCAGTAATAGAGTTTATTTTGAATTATATACATCCAACCATTGTAGAAAATCTATCACCACACCCGAGGGTATCTCGGCAGCTGTCTTTGAGAGCCAGTCATTAGAAATTAAGTCGTACTTATGTTTGTGATTCTCCACAACTATATCACTCACTAACTGGTGAATAGTGATCAAATTCTAGTTCTGTAAAGTTTAATTCAGTTCTTCAAAGTTTAATTCAATTCTTAAGATTTTATTTAATTCTATAAAGTTACATTCAGTTGTATAAAGTTTAATGAAGTTCTGCAATGTTGAATTTGATTCTATAAAGTTTATTTCAAATCTAGTATAACAGCCGGATCGTCCACTGCTGAACACAGCCTCCTCTATTAAGGGGGTATTTGCCATAATCGCCACGCCTGGCAGGCATCTTGGGGATCGCAATGTAAGTTAGCAGATTTAAGAAGGCACTGCTGCCCACCTTCCAGTATTTTTCCCTTAGTCGCCTCTTACGACACCCACGGGATGATATGGGGAGGTGCAATACTAACCCGGATCGTGGGGTGCCCGGAACCCGTGGCACCCCACGCGGCCATTTCAGATCTACAAAGCTCAATTCAGTTCTGAAAAGTTTAAATAAGTTCTATAAAGTTTAATTTAGATCTACAAAGTTTAATTTAGATTAACAAGGTTTAATTTAGATCTACAAAGTTTAATGTAGATCTACAAAGTTTAATTTAGATTAACAAGGTTTAATTTAGATCTACGAAGTTTAATTTAGATTAAACAGGTTTAATTTAGATCTACAAAGTTTAATTTAGATTAACAAGGTTTAATTTAGATCTACAAAGTTTAATTTAGATCTACAAAGTTTTATTCAATTCTATAAAAAATTATTCAGTTATTACAAGTTGAATTTAGTTCCATCAAATTAAATATACCTTGTATTGATTTCTTTCCATGAGCACGCGTGCCATCTCGACCCTGGTGAAGCGGCGTCGCTGCGCCATCGGCACATCAGCCTCATCTTCGTTTTCACCTCCACCGGCGTTGTTGCTTACTGTCTCCTGAAAATACATAAAATACACTCAATCTACGCTAATATTTTAAAGAGGAAAGATTTGTATTTTTGTATGCAACGAATAAACTTAAAAACTACCGGACCGATTTGGACGAAATTTGGTATGGAAATAGTTTGAGATCCGGGGAGGGACATAGGACAGTTTTTATCCAACTGCGTAAAAAATTGGTTAATGGTTTTGCGTGATAACCGACATAGGCGCAGGTGGAGCCTCGGTCGGATAGCTAGTAGTAGACAAATAGGCTTAACCAAGTGGGAACTGGCTTTCAAGGACAGCTGCCGGAACACACCGTTAGGTGCTCAGCGCCCGATATACTACTTGAGGGTGTCCAGGCGACCATTCGCAATATGTACTACCACCATACTGTAATACTGCCGTCCTAAGACAATAGCCGGGATAGACGCCTTATTATGATCTCCGAAGCACATACACGGTCAGTTGAAAATGCCACTAGCAGTCATCCAAATAATGACCGCAACAGACGTTGCTTAACCTAGTGCATATGCAATTGCATAAGAACGACTACGAGCTTTTCAATAACAATGTTTTAAGTATGCCTTTCATAAGCCAAGAGGCAGTGTGTTATTTGTTATTTTTTTCTCTAAGCTCTGCTTACCATCCTGTTTACGTCATCGTTCTCCCACTTTATCATAAATTGTTATAATCAGAATAACATTTCAAAGCTAGGATTTATTCTAGGATACTATTGCGAGTGCTGTATATAACGATATTTAAAAACGCAACTGGAACTCACGTGTTACTTTCCGATTCCCCTGACTATTTTCAAAATTAAACTCATTATATATACGAAATCGTGTCGCATAAATTCTCAAAGGATTTTTAAACTGGTTGGAAGAATAATATACTCGTACTTACTCCGATAAAACACGCGTAAGGTACATAAATGTATCATCATGTGAAAGGCACGCATTGCTGAACTTATCATCACCAACATACTTACTTGAATATCTTTAAATCTATCACCTCCAAATGTATATTAGAATCTTCTTGACACTGTCCTTCACCAACTTGACCAAATCTTTGAAGTTTTTAAATTTCTTAGCTTTCTCCTGACAAAGAAACTTCATACGATTTATAATTATATAGCATATATAATGTGGCCGCCACTGTTCGGCTGAGCAGTACAAGCCGTTGCCAGTAGTGGGAGAAATGCGGGGGTTATATCCATAGGCTGGTATGAAAGAGTGGTATATAGTAAAGAAACAGAATGAAGAAGCTGCACAGTTGTACCTGGAATTCGTTTCTATATCCTTGTCTTGACGGTCCTCTTGGATGTAGCTTCTGGCCAGAGCTTCCTCACTTGCTTCACTGTAATTTCCTTGATATTATTCTCGCTACTATCACAATTCGCGGTGCGGTTAATATATGTATCGTTGGTGGTATCTTCACCAAGCAGCGAGGTACGTGCGGTGAGTACGGAGTGTAAATGCAGACTCTCGTCCTTGGACAATGACGACCAGTATTTTTACTGTGCAGCCAAAAAAGGTGTGAAAAATGTGGGTATGGAAGAGAAATATTTGTCTATGAAATAATACCACAAGTGGCGCGAACATTGCCCCCGGCCTTAAAACCTTCGGTTTTAAAGAAAAGTAGAGAAGCGGCGCGGGGGCAAAAATAAAGTTACTGAGAAGGTAATGGGCAAAGCCGCACGACTGGTCTTTTGTAAACACCAGTCGCGGTTTTTACCAATGCTACTCGACATATATTATCATTGCCATAAAACACAGCAACAACAACGCCGAGTGGCCAATGAAGTGGAGGTGTATTGTCGGTAAGGATTACAACTACAGTTCCTATTTTAATTGGATTAGAATTGGTATTCCATTTTTCTCTACCTTGTAGCTGATGTAGATATTCATGCTTCCAACGCTTAGCAAATGACGTCACCATCTGATCGAGCAACTTATAGCGGCGTATTAAATATTTTGCATCTGTTTCGTTATATTGAGGTAAGTGTTTCAAGGGAGTGGACATCAGAAAATGAGCTGGAGTTAAAGCACTCAGCTCAGAAGGATCTTCACTCAGTGGTGTTAGCGGTCGTGAATTAATTACACATTCTATTTGCGTGGTTACAGTTAACAATTCCTCGTAGGTAAGAAGTTGTGAACCGACCACCCTGTATAAGTGATTTTTAAATGCCTTAACGAAAATTTCATAGTGACCACCAAAATGAGGGCTACGAGGTGGACCAAATTTCCACAAAATTCTATTATTTGAAAGCTCATTTGCGAAAGCGTTTTTATATGTGTCTGAGGTTACAAAATTTTGAACGTCTGATAGCGACTTTGATGCGCTTTGGAATGTGCCTGCATTATCAGAGTACATGCAAAAAATAGCGCCTCGTCGAGATATGAAGCGTTTAAAAGCGGATATAAAGGAATTCGTAGTCAGATCAGTAGTAATTTCCACGTGGAATCCGCGGGTCACTAGACAAACATATATGCATAGATATGATTTTATTGAACGAACGCCACGATTCCTATAGGGCACAATCGCAATCGGTCCTGCAAAATCCGTTGCCGTGTGGTAAAATGCCTTACTGTCATTCACACGACACGCGGGTAAATCTCCCATTAAAGGAAAATATTGTTTAGGTTTAGCCCTAAAACAAAAGTTGCATTTATGTGTAATTTGCCGAACGATATTACGGCAAGATAAAATCCAATACCGTTGTCGCAGTATTGACATGAGCGCTAGCGGTCCGGTATGACAATGTTTGCGGTGATAATGTGTAACTAATAACTCGACTACACGATCTTTACGGGGTAATAGTATTGGATGTTGTTGTTCGTAAGATAGATCCGAGTGGCGAAGACGGCCACCGACACGGATTAAACCACACTCATCAAGAAATGGAGTTAATTTATTCATCGCGTTGGAACATTGTTTATTACCGGTTAATTTTTTTATTTCGTCAGAAAAATAAAACGATTGAACAGCCTTTAAAAGTTGAAGTTCTGCGTGATTAAAGTCTTCAGCGGTTATGTGATCAGAGCGCGGTATTTTTTTTATAAAGCGGTATACGTAAACAATTGCGTTTAAAAGTTTCCTCCATGTTGAGACCCGAAGCGATAATGCTAATAATGGATGAGGTTCGTCGTTATCAGTAGCTGAAGCTAGCGATAGGACCTTAGTCTCAGGTAAATTGTCAGGGACTGATACATCTTTTATAGATGTAATCGGCCACTCCTCAATCCCATACTGCAACCAATTTGGTCCGGAGAACCAAACCGGATGAGCGATGAGTTGGGCAGGCGTTAATCCGCGTGATAAGCAATCGCTAGGGTTTTCCTTTCCCGGAACATGGAAAAAGCACTCAGCGGGCAAGTTAGATATAATTTTTGTAATGCGCGTCGCTATAAACGTTTTAAAGCGGTGCGGTGACGAATGCACCCAATGTAGGGTGACCATCGAATCAGTAAAACAATAGACATTAGCTATGGGGTGACGTAAGGTATAGGTATCAATTACACGACGGACGAGCTTGGACATTAATAATACGGCACAAATTTCGAGTCTGGCTACTGAAACAGTTTTTAGAGGACTCACCTTTGATTTTGCGCATACAAGCGATATTATGGGTTTCAGACTATTAGGACTTTCGATCTTAACAAAAACTGCACACCCGTATCCCCTTTCGCTGGCATCGGAAAAAGATATAATGGAAACCTTATCGTCGGGTGTTACACCTAGATGACGCTTAAAGCGGAGATCCATGAGCATCGGCAATTCGCGTAAGTACCTTTCCCAACAATTTACGATTTCTTGTGGCGGGTTGTCATCCCAGTCTAATTTTAAAACGTGTAAGCGTTGTAGAATTAATTTAGCATGAAGTATGACAGGTGCAATTAGTCCGAGAATATCAAATTGACGAGCAATAACAGATAAAATATTGCGTTTAGTGCACGGTCTTTCATTTAAAGTAACTGTGAAATAGAATTCATCAGTTATGGGTGACCACTGAAGGCCAAGAACCTTCAGGGGTTGCGTGGCTCCATCTAATTGGATATGCGTATCATAGCGGTGTGATTCTGGTAATGAATCAAGTAATTCGCGGCAGTTACTAGACCATTTTACGAGATCAAAGCCGCCGGCCTTAAACATTCCCATCAGTTCATCCTTAAGCTGGTGAGAATCTTCGACGGTAGGTACTGAGTAACATAAGTCGTCAGTATAACAATGATGCCTGGCAACGTGAGCGGCGCGGGGAAAAGATGAATCTTCGTCTTCACATAATTTGCGGACAACTCTCATAGCGAGATAAGGGCTACTACGGTTTCCAAAACATACCCTGTTGAAAACATATGTGACTAACGGTGAGGCATTGTCAAAGCGGTATAAAAACTTCTGGTATTTTCTATGTTCGTCAGATACTAAAATTTGCAAAAACATTTGCTTCAAATCACACATGAACGCGATTTCAAATAAACGGAAATCAAGTAATATTAAAAACAAATCATTCTGCAAATTTACGCCCGAGTGCAATGTATCATTGAGCGAAACGTTAGTATCAGTTTTAGCACTAGCATCCATAACCATACGAACCTTAGTTGTAGCTTTATCAGCGCGCACAACAGCGTGGTGTGGTATATAATAGCCGTTAGATTGATTGTCGTCAGGTAGCGGTGATATATAGTCTTTCGATAGATATTCACGAATTATTTCATTATATTCAATGCGAAAGTCCGGGCAGGAATCGAACCTGCGCTCGAAAGATAAGAAGCGTTTTTAGCGGTTTGATAAGAATCTCCTAATACACTAGGATCGCTGGCAAAAGGTAACGCGACCGTGTAACGGCCGGTGTTATCGCGGGAAACATTTTTATTAAATATTTCTTCACATTCGCGGTCAGCTGCACTTAAGGCAGGTTCATAAGACACCTCTTCAAGTTGCCAAAATTTTGTTAATATCGCGTCAATAGTAGGTTCTGGTTCCACAAAAGAACACATCGAAATGGCCATGTTATTATTTGTACTAAGCGTAGGTGAATTTCCGATAAGCATGTATCCAAATATAGTTTCAAAACCGGTTGGAGTACCTGGCGGTCCCGTTATTCGTCCAGACAATAAAATGTTACCAAACAACTGAGCGCCGATAAGAATGTCTATATTTCCCGGTTCATTATATTGCCGGTCTGCGAGAATGACGTGTCGTAAATACTTAAGCGCAGTTAAATCTATAGGTACCGTCGGTAGCTTATCAGTGATGCGATCAATAATGCAAGCATCGAGCGAAAGCGAGACATTACTGTCTATTTGTGAAAATAGGACTAAGTTGGTAGTACCTTTAATAGGGCTAGGCGAGGAACCGATGCCTTTAACGATGGCGCGAGAAACCTTATTATATTTAAGATTTAATTTATTACAACATTCAGCAGTTATAAAATTGCTTTGTGACCCGGGGTCAACCAAAGCTCGCACAGTTTGTACGCGATTGTTTGCATCGAGAACGTTAACTTGCATCGTGCCTAACAAACAAGTTGTGTTCGATCTGTCTACAGAGATAAGACATGACGTATCCGAATCCCGTTGTTTAGCAGACGACTGCAGCCCGTCAAGGCGTGCGGTCTGTAACGCGGGTGCCTGTGACGTAATCTGTTTACGACAGATTAAAGAATGATGCCTATTATTACAATTACGACAGCTATGAACAGATTTGCACGCAGAGTTACTGTGCGATGTACTGAGGCAGTTTGTGCATGCCCTATTTTCTTTGAGGTAATTAAATCGGTCGTTTACAGACATTTTTAAAAATTGCGGACATTTATATAAATTAAAATGGTCAGTTTGATTACAGCACACACAATGTGTATTTGCAGTTACAAATGCGTTTGTAGATTTTTGCGGGAGTTTAATTTGTGGTTCATTATAATTACGTTTACCCGAAGGACCTGCGGTGCGTTCTAGAATTTTTGTCTGTTCTCTAAGATATGTAATGAAATCATCATATGCCGGCATTGAACTAGCGCGGACATGCATTTCAAACGACTTCGCCGTTTCTGAATCTATTTTCTTTAGCGAAAGATAAAGGAGTATAAAGTCTGATAAATCATCAATTTTGAGTGCCTTTAAGCAAGCGACTGCGGAACAAAACTTATCTAAAAACACATCTAAATTTTTTGAAGTTGCGGTATTAAACGATTTAAATTCGAATATCTGATCTAAATATGAGGTAGCCAAACTGCGTTTATCCTCATATTTGTTAACCAACGTTTGCCATATTATGTTGTAGTTCTCTGCGTTTGGTGCGACTCCGGTACAAACGGAAAGTGCCCGTCCTGATAGTCTTCCTAACAAATATTGCAGCCGTTCATTGTCGGTCAAATTAGGGTGTTCATGCACAGATTTTTGGAACGATTGATAGAAAATAGGCCATTTTGTTGGCTCACCTGAAAAGCTGACTAACTCGAGTTTCGGCAACTTTAATATAGATTTATGTGAGGAGCCTACAATAGACTTGTCAGATGTTGGTTTATTTGCGTTTAACTTAGAAGCTACGCGTTTGCAACAGCAATATAACTCTTCGAAAGAGCTCCAACTTTTATAATTGGGTTCAGAATCAGGATTAATTTCCAGTTCTGCATCAGTAATTTCATCCAGCACTTGATGAAATTCAGTTCGCAAGTTATCTAATGACTCGATACCACCCAAGAACAATTCTTGAGATGTTTCATTATCAAAAACACTTTTAGAATGATTATAAATGTCCTGAATTCTAGAAAATATTGCGTTGCGTTTATTAATCAATTTTTTAAGAGTGGGTGAAGTTCTATCTGAGCTCTTGGCGTCCTTAGAAGTAGTTGGGGCCATAATTTAAATTTAGTTACTTACGATAAATGCAAAGTAATTAGGGATTATTTAATGTTCCGTATTTTACGTATATGCCTACAACATGCGCGGTGAATGGTGACGTCACGGCTGAATGAATACAGGTTAAGATAACGATAACTTAGTTTGCGATACGAAATATGGAATACACAATATATCACACAGATGAATTATGTAAATAATGATGCAATAAACGACAGTTAAATACCTACAATAACCACTTCATTGACCACAAGGCACAGCCTGCGTCTTCAAAATGGCGTATGAAAGGGTACCAACTATGCAATTTTTTGATAATATTTGCGTATATTTATGAGAGAAATGTATATATTGATGCGTATTAATAAGGCTTAGTGCCGAATATAGGGGGAAAATAGCGATTTATGAGTATAGATTGCGGAATTATGTTGAGTGGCGCAATGACACATCAACGTGATAAGTTCGAAGTTATAACTAATTTTCTAGAAGGTATATAATAGTATAATTACGATGTTATGAATCCGGCTCGTAAGGCCAAAAATGTGGCCGCCACTGTTCGGCTGAGCAGTACAAGCCGTTGCCAGTAGTGGGAGAAATGCGGGGGTTATATCCATAGGCTGGTATGAAAGAGTGGTATATAGTAAAGAAACAGAATGAAGAAGCTGCACAGTTGTACCTGGAATTCGTTTCTATATCCTTGTCTTGACGGTCCTCTTGGATGTAGCTTCTGGCCAGAGCTTCCTCACTTGCTTCACTGTAATTTCCTTGATATTATTCTCGCTACTATCACAATTCGCGGTGCGGTTAATATATGTATCGTTGGTGGTATCTTCACCAAGCAGCGAGGTACGTGCGGTGAGTACGGAGTGTAAATGCAGACTCTCGTCCTTGGACAATGACGACCAGTATTTTTACTGTGCAGCCAAAAAAGGTGTGAAAAATGTGGGTATGGAAGAGAAATATTTGTCTATGAAATAATACCACAAGTGGCGCGAACATATAATAAGTATATATCTTATATAAACAATACCGCCAAATATACATTATTGAAATTATCATTTTGAGAGGGGGAGGTCCTTAGCACTTCCCTTCCGCCACAGGGTTACGGTAGAATTATGCAGGGCTTGAACCCGCTATAACCAGTTTCGCGCTAGCATCCACCATCTCACCCCGTAGATAGGTTCAAGCTTAACCGGGCCTCTGCGCCAGACCTGCGGACCCGTGATAGCCAGTAGACACTACAGTCCTCTATAAACTTCCCTGAAGGAGCATGAACACGAATGGGGATACCATACCTTGATAAACTCCGCAACACTAAAGTATCTTGTTCTCCCATTAGTTCTACACATAGACAAGATATGTACATGTTCTAGGTGGTGACTCTTCTAGATTTGCGTTTGACCACACCTAGCCTGATGTTAAGCATTGATGTGGTCTAAGATGGAGCACGCTTACCTAGAAAGAGGAAGAAACCTATTTACTCTCGATTTGAAGACACCCATGTTGTAGTCAACGGGAAAAACAGACCATGGTAAGTAGTTTCACTCTTTCGCAGTAACTTCTTTTAATTCTTCTTTAAGTTACTTTTAAATTTCTAACGCGTTTCCCAACTTTCTTTTTGTTACAAAGAACTTTAGAATTCTCCCGTCAGAAGTATTCACGACACGTATCTTCGATCTTACCTTCAAATGTCTGAGCTCCTCCTCCAGCTGCCCAACGCGTTCCCTCAACTTCTCCCTGGCCGTGCTCAAGTTGAACACCTCCTCGCGAAGTATCTCCTGTTCTCCCGTCAATTCATCAACCTTCACGATCAGGTCATCTTTGACAACGTTCAGCGCATTCTTAGTTGCTAGGAGCTCGTTGTTTTCGAGGATGAGGTTCTCCACTTCTTTGCCCATACCTATTTAGGGAAAGTGGAATATGGAATATAATATGCTTGTTATTTGAGTTAAGTTAGGGTAAATTTCACTAATATAGGATTTGACTATACGCTAATAACTTTATCTAATAGACCATTTAATAGGTTTGCTATGAAAGAACGCCAAACCTAGTGTCAGTTTTTAAAATTGTTTTACTTTTGAAAAATGAGACCTTTTTGGTTTAACTTTTATGATGTGACTGACACTGCAGGCGCAGAAA
The DNA here is from genome assembly GCA_963854805.1 of Plagodis dolabraria. NCBI lineage: Eukaryota > Metazoa > Arthropoda > Insecta > Lepidoptera > Geometridae > Plagodis > Plagodis dolabraria. The sequence continues at coordinate 40,994,667 of OY978440.1, forward strand.
TAGGGTGTATTATCGGCAAAAGTAGCAAATAGACTATATATTTTTTATTATGGATCTATACGGCTAGATTCAATGGTATAATTTTGTAATCTTGGATTAGAACTTTTCCTTTGTTACAGCAGTCTGCCTGAGGTCAGATTTCAAAAAAGCATTTTTTTCCTTTTATTTAAGCAAGAGTGACCCACCAGGTCTTTAACAGTAACCTTTGCCTGCAACAGGTGCAGTTCGTCATAAGTGGCGACATGCATTAGGCCCATCACCTTGAGACATAAAGTTGATAAGTCTCATGTACCTGTAATTTTACCCGCACCCACAGCCCTAACAGGAACACAGTAATGTGAACAATACTACTTTTTTTTTACATTAGATGGGTTTGCGTTTGACTCCATCTGACCCGATGGTGGGCGACGATGGAGTCGAAGATGAATCACGCTTGCCGAGAAGAAAAAAAAAGAAACTTGGCGGTAGACATAGGTCTAATGATGGTACTGCCCCTGACAAACACGCACAAAGAGTTACAATGATACTGAATCTATTTATTTAGTTTTTAGTGCACCTAGTCCTTTACAGCAACAAAATAGATGCGTAGACATCACTGTAAATCAGCAACATAAAATGCAAATAAAACTTGAGTATTAAATGAATTTTGTTGTTTCAACTGGTAGGTTTATATGGTTTTAGAAACTTGTTCACTGACGAAGGCGCACCCTTCCATAGTAAATTAACGATGTGCATTTGAACGGGTAGTACTTTTTTGTACTCTATATTTCAGTGTAAATGCTAATAGTGCATACAATACAACAATAATATGTAAAATATGAACGCTTGGGTTGGCGGTAGTAAATTTCAGCGACACTCAAATAATATGGAATTGCGCGCCTTTGTAAGTGGAAGGTACCAATGTATAGATATAGAATATAGTTTAGTTCAAGTCCAATAAAAGCAACTATAATGATAAACCACTTTTTACCAGTATTTTAAACCAATTTTACCATAAGAGTAAAAAAATAGAAAAGTAAATCTAACCTTCGTAACTAGAATGTTATTAACAAAGATATAATTTTTACGCAGAGAAATATGGCACGACAGAATTCAAGGCGATGATGTTGTCATATTTCCTATTTGTTTTAATCAAGACACTTTGTTTTTTACTAAGACATCTAGTGGAGTGGATCAATCTCTGAAGTGGTTGGCAAAGGTGTTTGAATACACGTTTTATCAGACATTATTTGGCGACACTAAATAGGTGGCGAGCCCACTACCAGTTCCACACTCAGGGTTGCTATTAATGCTTAGTCGCATAATATCACCGGGTAACAAATCTCTCGTCAGCTCTATTATTCTGTTTGGATAAGGTTGCGTTTAGAACGTTTTTCATAGATTTCGCTTTTTTTAAGTTTTTTCTAGTCGACATTAAAATCAAAAAGGACACTGCCCGCTGCAACAAAGAGTTATACTAAAGCAGCAGGCAGGGTTTCAACTAGTTATTTTTATCTTATTTATATATTACCAATAAAATATTTTGTATTTTTTGTATCTAAATTGGTATGGTAAAACACATAAGTACCATCAATATACAATCTTAAATCTAGTAACTCAGTCACCAATTTAGATTACTAAATTAAAATGTTAAGTACACAACCAAGCAAGTTAAAATTACTCAAATTGCACGGAATGAATAAAATTTAAAGATAAACATTTTTAACAGTTATACCAATCTTGACTTTAACAATTTTCAAGCGAAGTAAGAAGTTTTGTATTTAACTTTGTTTTAGTTTAGTTTGTGGTGCATAACAGAATTACGTTCGTTGTCAAATTTGGCGCCACGCAGCCGAACAAGTTCTTAGTCACAATAGCTATCCAACCCGGAGATAGAATCCAAGACCTTCATTGTAAAGCGTCGCTTTATGCTAGCCGCCAACGAGGTAGTCAAAAACTAAAATGTTAATATGAAATTATAGGTTAAGCTATGTAGGTATCTGTCATGCTATATTTCCCAGCGGCCGCTGTCCTGCCACTTACCGAAGTAGTTATCGTTAACTGCAATGCGTCGAGGCAACGAAAATTGTTAGAACGCATGAAAATAGAACGAATATCGTATTAGTATGACATATTAATATACGGGAAATATATGAATTGTAAATGTACGCAACGCCACTCACATTTTAGAATATCATCCTGTTTTCATGTAATTTAATTATATGTAACTTGATTGAAAACTGTTGAATAAAAATTGCATACAGAGTATATTTTATTAAATTCTCTTGGTGGTTATACCTGCCTTGGTGATTTTTCTTCACATATATACCGTTTACTTTGATTTTAAATTAATTTCAGATATAAGTAAACGTTTTATGCGCGAAATAAACTAATTATGATTTGATGTAGTATAAACATTATCGAAAACAAGCAAGCATATAACCAGATAGATACAATGCAAGTGCAATAAAATATGAGTGGCATTACATTTGGCGTGTTATTGAATGGAACAAATCAGCTATGTATATATTTACATGAAGCAGACGATTATTCACGTTAATTACAGTAAATAACAGCAATTCTATATCCGAAGGAAAATTAACATAGACAAAATCCAATAAACTTAATTTAAACATTGCTGGTTACAATTGAAAAGCTGAGTAGAATTGTAAAATAATAATGCTATAATAATGATTCACAATAGGCATAAGGTTCAATTAAGACGAGGGCAGGAGAGAGAGGCATTTTTTTACAAAATATATGCTGTATAATGGTCAGTATCTCTACAACGCATATAAAATACTTTTGAATTGAGATAAATGTGTTATTTACGCACGCATTCTTGTTAGTTTGCAGGAATACTGACGCCCCACTGCCGATGCATGCTTTACGGATAGACTAGAGCATTAAAGGCTATTAATTTTAGAATCTACGTAATAGGAAAATGAGCTAAATTATATGGTTCAGCGTTCTCAAAGAAACATAATATAATTAGAGAGCAATATAATTTGAACTTGTTTACTGTAATGCCCGACAAAGTAAATCACAATATTCCAAGATTAGCAAAACAAGGAGTAGCTTTTCAACGAAACGGCGCTATAATTTTGACGAGCCTTACGCCAATCTACTTATGGTACAGTATAGGCGGTAATAAATACAATGAATAATTAGCAATACAAAGTCTTACCTGAGGAAGCATACTCGCCGGGGTGTACCCAGCTACCTGTATGGGGGAAACACACACGAATGTAGTATTACGACAATAAGCGAAGCGATATATTGTTAAATAACATATAGGAATACAACTACATGTTCAAAAATATGTAAAAAAAACCCTAAATATTGTGAAGCTACGTGGAATATAATGGTAAAACCATTGAGAGCTCATCTTTTGACTAAGTTTTTCTGTTTTCAATTCACTTGACTATTGTTGCCGATGCTCTTATGTATCGGTATTTCATACAAAAGGTGATACTAGGTTAGCAGTGTTTGTTATTTACTTCACACTAGGAAAGTACACACATGCTTCCACGCCAACACAAACATACAGGTAAACTAACAGATACATAAATTGGTTGCCATGTCTTTTATACTATTACTGTATGGGTTTGAACAAAAATCCTGTCGTCTGTGAATATTCACACCACATTCGGTACCTGTTCTGCTACCTATCAAAATTTATAGTTAATAAAGAATTTGTTAGCCATCCCCAATACGCTTCGTCCATATCGCTTTTTGTCCTTAAAGCAATTAGAAGTACTAACACTTTGTTTAAACTAGTGATCCAGGATCAATATTTTGTGTGATATAGTTTTAAATTGACAGCTGTTACCAAATTTAATAAACAAACACCATAATCACATTTATGGAAAAATATTATAAACTAATTTAGTTTATCATGTTTTTTTGTTGCTGGACGAAATGCATCCTAGACGAAATACGCATTAGACGACGTAAAACTCGAACTGAGTATTGGGCGAACTGCTAAACATATTTTAATTTTCAAGGAATTGACCTAAACCTTTCCTTAATATACTTGAGTTTTGGTTTGTAATAGAACAGAAATTGCACACATTTTCAGACCTTGAACAAAAATTCATATTTTCCTAGTCCTCATAAACTTCAAAATATGAGCTAAGGTCAATTCAAGAAGCAAAACTTCTCATACTATTCTAGGAAAAACATGAACGATCATACTTATGACAGTCATCAAATACCAAGCCAGTTTAAAACAACTTCAATTAAACTGAAGCAGACAAGAAAAGAGTAGAAACACAAGATGTCGGTCTCGTCACACTTTCCTCTTGTCTTGAACTGATCGTACCTGTTATATCAGCTCCATCGTCTCCCTCAACCATGCTAGCGTCAGGGTCGTGGAAGGACAGCTCTTGGTAAAGAGTGTTGGCGCTGCGTTTTTCGCTCTTAGTCTGAGACTTTCCGGAGTCACGGTTGGCGGCATTGCCTTGCGGTGCTACGGGTGATGTGGCCTGGAAGGTTAATTATACATTGTTAGTAAGACTAGAGGCAGTGATGGTTCAGTGGTATTGGCTATGGACTGACGCGCAGCAGGTACATGGTTCGAATCCCGCCGCGAGCTTGAGCTTCACTACATGATGGAAGGGCATTTTGCGAATACTCGCCCGGCTAGCGACCACCCTCAAGTAGAAAATCTGTCGCCAAGCACCTAACGGTGTGTCCCGGCAGCAGTCCTTGACAGCCAGAGAAATGACATGCACATGAGACGTAGCAACTATGTCTGAAGGTGACGATCGCAGTGCAATTCGTGACTTATGACGAAATGCATCTGTTGTGGGCAGAGGTTAGTTCGCTTAACATCAGGTGGGCCTCGAGCTTGTTTCGTCACAATAACATAAAAAAAGTCTTAAACAATTCTGAATATATTTAGTAAATTAGAATTAGGCTGACAATGCTATATAAAATGGAAACGACTTCTAACACTGAGAAGTATAAAATAACTTGTGGAAGTCGGTACCATGCTGATATAAAACACTGACATTAGCATGGTCCTAATTCCACAAGTTATTTCATACCTTTCAGTATTGGAAGATGGTTTCCATTATTTTTTAATTGTTTTTCTTCTTTTTATTTATAAACACTGCTTCTAAGGTCATACACGCGCCTAAAATTGTGTTCTTCATCAACAACAGCAAATACCATTAAATCATCCAGGTAAGTGAATAGGTATAATATACAGGTTTGAATACACATACACTTTTCAGTTAATTCACTAGAACTTATAAACCACGCAACCGATTTTGATGAAATATATATGGGACCAACTCGTCGGTGATATACCCTTCCCAGTAAAAAAAGAATTATCAAAATCGGACTACTCTGTAAAAGGTCATGCGTGGTAATACGAGTATATAACAAAAATGTACGTGTCGACTTGAGAAACTCCTCCTGTATAGCTATCACCTTTGTTTAGATACAGCCTGGTGACAGACGGACGGACGGACGGACAGCAAAGTCTCAGTAATAGGGTCCCGTTTACCTTTTGAGTACGGAAACCAAAAAAGTACTCTGTACTCTTACTTGCTCAATGCTCTTAATCCCAATATGATAATAGAAATATAATAAAGTGAATACAGGGTTTAACATTGGCCATAGAAACTTTTTACCAAACTTTTTTCAAAACATGTAATATTGTCAAACTTGGCATCAGAAACGTCACACATTGTTGTCACTTGCCCAGTGATTGTTGTTGAGATCAAGTTACAAAATAAATATGAAATATAATAATATCTCCATAACACTGCTACTTTTAACGGCTTTCATGTACAAAGAAGCATACAGCTTGAAATGCTTTCAGTGTTCTTCTACACGGGATCGAGGATGTTGGAAGTACAACTTGGACAACGGTTACCTGAAGGAGTGCACCAACTCCAGCAAAGCTAGTCCGGTCTGCCGGGTACTGTCCCAAATACAGTACTTCACAGCTGGTCAGGACGTAGCTTTGATAAGGGAATGTGCATATATATACGAGCGGCCATTACGTTGTTTACAATCGAAATTCAGTGGTATACATTACTCGCTGTCTTGTGAATGCGATGACGATGGTTGCAATAAAGCAGGCAATGGTAACGGGTGTTGGAATGTTATTATTATCAGTGTTTGTCTGTGGCTATTGTTGTAATTATAAGGAAATATACTAATGTTAATATTTTATTGGCTTGTGTTTGGTCACATATTTTGTATGAGTAACTGCACGCATGTTTGCTCGCGTGAAGTTCCAGCGTATCACAACAAATTAAGAGACTGCTTAGTAAAGCTAAACTGTGGGAGTGCTTCCTAAGTTTCACGATGATATTTTTTTAATATAAGAGGTAAATGCTGTTCTACAGATGCCATTACATATGATAAAGTTGGACCTAAAGCCGTTCAGTTTCCGTGTTAAGGTACCCCATGGGCGAGACAAGAAAATTCTGGTAGTGGTTTTGACTGGGCAAGATACTGTATCAGTCGAATTGTCCATTGCTGAACAGTGCCTCCCCCACTACAGAGAGGATTGCCTTAATTCTCACATTTGGAAGGCGTCATGGGGATCGCAGTTTAACATAGTAGTTCCTCAAAAATTTGTGCAGCTACATTCCAGTATTTTACCCTTAGTTTTATTCGCATCTTACGACAACCCACATATAGCCAAGGGAGGAGTGACATTATAAAGGTTCTAGTCCGGTACCCCACGGGCCACATGGGAGATAAAGTACCATAACATATTTTCCGTAACATAAACGTTAATGGCGTTGCGTTAAATAAAATTTAAATTTTCAATTTCTACATACGGGGGCAAAGTATATATACATTTCAGCTCCTAGTTTGGTGCTATTATCACCTATAAGTAGCTTTCTGCTACTATTATTTCCGGGAAAACCAACATCTATACAACTGAATATCAGCTACTTCAGCAGTTGAGTTTCCATTTAATTAAATAAATAATAAATTGTTCTGCGGATGGATACAGAACATCAAACAGCTTAGGAGAACGACATACACCCTTAATTAAAATAGTGCTCCCAAATACCAACTTACTCCAACATATAAATGACAGAGTTTATACATGTTGACCATATATCACACAGAAACGAAGCGGCTTGTATGTATCAAAGAGAAAGATAATATTTAATTTAAAATAGCCCCTTACCAACCCTGGTCACCATCCAGCTATCTATAATCTACTAGCGGTCAGCCTCGGCTTCGCACGGGTATTTAACAAAAATTTTAATAATTTTAAACTTACACACATGAGAAAGTAGTTATTGTGACATAACTGTAATAAACTAATAATATTGCGAACTTTTTATAATTATTGCTGTCTTCTATAAAATTGTACATAAATTTTCTATATTTTCAATCATTTCCGCAGCGTACGCGATGTAACTATTTTTTGTCATTTTTTCGCACTCTGGGTTACATCATAGAAGTTATGAAAACTTCGATACTGTAACCCAGAGTTTGACGGATCCCGAACTTTTTGAAAATATTCTATACCTAGCCTATGTTCATCAGGGATAATGTTGGATTCTCATGGTGAACGAGTTTTTCAAATCGGTCCATAGTTTCAGAGCCTCTCAATGCCAACAAACAAACAAACAAACAAATCTTTATTATATCAGTTTCTATGCTCAATAGAATGTACTCAGTTCATATACAGCCTAGATACGAACGTTCTGTAGTTTTTTGACGATACTTTTGCTGTTAGCTGATGAGGTATTAGGTATCCTGGAGATTACAGGTGACGCTGCAGCATCAGGTCAATCTTCCAAGTTCTTGCAATATTATTAAAATAAAATACCACATTTGGAATCGCTAAGACCTATAGAAGATACTCACATCCCTTCATCTAATAGAAAATAGGTGATGGTATTCAAACGGCCGAACAGATTTTCTTGAATCATAGCTACGAACTTGCGCCACAGCCATACAAATACACACGGTATACTTATCTCTGTTCAGGTTTGGGGGTGACAAAGAGATATATATGCATCCTGAAAGAATCATGTCTCTTTTTTACTGAACTTTACCATATGTCTATTTTGTTTTTGAACAATGGGTTGAGGCTGTGTCATGGCCGTTTATTGTACGTGAGTACGTCTCAAAATGGCGGGCTCCCCCCTCCGCCGCGCGCGATGTTTTACAGTCCTTTCTTAGCGTACTCAATTCTTTGATTCTTTAGCTATCCAGTGGTGAAATTGTAATTTGGAAGGGGATGATAAATATGTAGCTGCAACACTAAACTGTATCTCCCGATTCTGTTATCATTAGTTGAGTATCAATTTTAAAGGCGTCAAAAAGTTAGGCATATTAGATTATAATACACAGTCAAATCCCAGAAACGTGGATTAGATGCTTCACCAGCTTATTAGGTCTCCTTCTAAATGCAAAAAAAGTAATATGTTCAAGGGAACAGATTATTTTTGGGTGAATATGTCTAGTAAAAAGTACAGAATAGATTTTAGGCAACATTTCTCATTCGCTTTATAATATTTTATCGGTTGAACCATTTACCGCCCAAAGTGTTAAAACTTTTCGCAATGTTACAAAACTGGACGTAAGTTGTCCAATATTTTTATAGTTTTCGTGATATAACAAACACGGGCCCACCTGGTTAAGCGATAACCTCTTCGTATGACAGATGCAGATCGGCACAAGTGGGAATTGCACTGCGCCCATCACCCTAAGACATAAAGTTGTTAAGGCCCACGTGCCTGTAAATTTACCGGCATACATACCCTTCAAACCGCAATACAGTAATGTGAACATTACTGCTTCGCTGTAGAAATAGCTATTGTGGCAGTAATTCCCCTGGGGAACTTGCGCGCACAGTTCTACTGCTCTAAACTGAGTACAACTGGTTCTAAAGAGAAATAGTAAATTTTTTTTCAACCTTTCTGTTCATTTGGGATTTCAAATCGCCATAGCAGGTTTTGGCCAATCTGGATAGACGACATTCTATTTTTCCTTCTCATTCTCTCTCGTATTGAACAAAAACAAAAGAAATAGATGCAAATAAAAACATATTATAATTCTTTCAAAAATGTACAAACTTTTAAAAAAGTTACAATAATCTTCGTCTTTAAAAAAAAATACAAATATTGAAAAAGCTTGGGTATATTTGCAATTCATTATCTCTCTATTTCATCGTGCTGCATAGTCGATAGTGAAGTACTTTTAGAGATGTGGGTAACTTTTATATTCATTGATAGATGTGAGACTGGCTAGTAAAAGGTAATTACTCTCTGAGGCTCAAAGAGCATGGGTCCGCTGGTTACGAAGACGCTAAAAGAAATATTGAGCAATGTTTAAAATTCGAAAGAGTTGCTAAAGTTCAATTTCAAGCTATGAATCGAATGATTGACTAGAAATTAAATTCGATGCAGGAAATAAATAATATAACCTTGGGGTTTCTCTTAATCATAAAATAATAAACTAAAGTAGGTGAAAATAGGGGTGACAATTTTAGAGCACTGGGACGCTGCAGATTAAAAAAATGTGCGGCTTGAAAACTCCTTGGTGGTAGGGTGTTTTGCAAATGCCCGCCTTACTAGCTGCCACCCTCAAGTAGATAACCTATCGCCAAGCACCGAACGGTTGGTTCCGGCAGGTGTCTTTGAGGGCCTGTATGTAATTCTCTAGGTTAGCAATAGGTGACAAAAAGGTTATTAATTCAATTGACTAGACTACATTAGGCAGCCCTTTATTTGTGGAACCATTAAAAAAGAGAAAACAGACGCAACAGATGCCGACCCTGGTCGATCCGTCGTCGGCGATGGATGTTTTTATATAATAATATTATTTCATAACTGGCCACAATCTCAGCTGCTATTAAATGATGTAGTCGGAATATGTTATAGCTGGTTTAACCAAGGGTGAGAACGGGGACACAAGGACATTAGTCGTAACATGCAGCTACAATACTTGGCGACAGTTTTTTTTATGCTTGATAGGTTAGCCTTTGACCACTACCTCAACTGATCGGAAGTGATGATGTGGTCGAAGATGTTGTTCATGCTAACCTAGAACTACTGGCTCTCAAGGACAGCTTCCGGAACACACCGTTAAGTGCTAGCGACAGGTTTTCTACCTGAGGGTGGAAGCTAGCCAGGCGGGGATTCGCAAAATGCCCTACCACCATGCAATTTTTTTTATTAGATTTTCTACTTGAAGGTAGAAGAAGCCAGGTAAGCATTCCTAATAGTTGTTGTATAACAACGTTTTTGTTTTTTGTCTGGGCAGCGTTGTATTTTTCCTTTAAGTAGTATTATACATCGTGTGGTAACGTAATGCAGTGATTATTTGAAGGGGGTTTCGTCTACAGAGCTAACATTAAGGAACACCATACTAGTGTCGACACAACTCCATAGTGTCCACACCTTATAATACATGTGAAAGAGAGAGAGAAACGTGTGAAGCCGCCATTACTTACAGTACTCAGTATGAGCACACGTTCTCGCCTTACGACTAGACGCAGTCAGCGCAGCGGGGACAATGAGGAACGCGCCGATCGCGAACTCTAAAGTCGAAGTTTTAGTTGAGACGATATAGATACGGAGCCGAATTGACTACTGAGCACAAAACTTAATGAGTCAAGATTAATCACGAAGTCGCACCAGGCTACTGTGTTGTCACTATTTTATACGAGTACTGCCTATTTATTTTATTGGCCTCTTGACTAAGGGTGGGTGTCGTTAATAAGCTACGGTCTCCGAATAGTTGTAAGGCTAGAGTGCTCGTGGCGCTTTCCATACAATCGTAGATTCGTAAAATTTTAAACACCAAGTATTCAAACTCCGTGAAACTTTGCACGTATATTCTTGAGCCTAATATATATGCCTCTGGTTGGTTTGCCAGATTTACGTATAATTAAGTATATTCAAAAATAACTCTAAAAATGGTTTTGTATGGGAAATTTTATTTTGACATTTAGGGATAAAATAAACAATAACACGAAAAACTCGCATAGCTCAGATATATATATACAACATTTCATCAAGTTTGAACACTTGGTAATTAAAAATGGCGTTACTACGTTTGTATGGAAAACGCTCCGTGCACTCTACTCTTAAGGTATTATTGGAAGGCTAAGATGATGACTGGAATTGCCGCTGTGGTGATGTTACAAAACTAAGATACTGCAACTATTCTGTAGTATTCAATAGAAGAAAATTTATATACTAAGAAGAAACACAGAGCTTCATCGACTACAGTGTCGACACTATTCTAACTTGTTACCACTAAGCTACGGTGTCGACACTGAGACCGTTAGGATGACTTATCTTGATGATAATGGATCTGGTTGTACCGACCTGACTCTGCTGCGTGATGGCGTCAGTCTGATGCGCTCGCTCAACGGTCCTCACCGCAGCTAGCTCGGAGCCGATGGGTGGTGATGGAGGAGATGATGACAGGCTTACAGGACTACCCGGTATGCTTTCAGTCTGCTCCACTGCGTGCATAGAATTCTCAAGTGATGCGAAGCCGAATGAGATTGGACCTGGAATATGAAAAACAAGTAATGAGTAATTGATCAAGGTTTTTCTTTTATGCCTGATAGGTTAGCCTTTGATCACTATCTCACCTGATGGTAACTGACGATGTGATCGAAGATGTTGTTCAGGCTAACCTAGAATTACTGGCTCTCAAAGGTATACTCAGCGACCATGGCAAAATCTGCCTACCAAGTTACATTAAAGCAATCATTTTCTTTTGGAGGCTCGCCTCATATTGTCAGAGCCTTTGTTAACTATGAGGTGCTACAAAAAAGTTATTTTGACTACGAATTATGATATGTAGTTTTTTGACCTTAATCTGTGCACGAATAGACCCGAAAGTGTATATTGTATTTCATCTGTACCTTCAATTGAGGCCTAGTGTCCACGTACATAGGATAAGTGCAACGCATTCTACGCATGTAATGACGTAAGTGACCGCGAGGTAATAAAGCCGGACCTCCTATACAGGTCATAAATTCAAAGTGTCAGGCACATCAGAAGCATGCGAATCGTTGCAACGAAAGAAATAAAAAATTACAATTCCTCGACTTTACGCCTACACGTCAAAATTGGCTTAGAATCAAGATGGTATTTGATAAAGGACCTACCACTAGATCGTCCAACAGGGTTGAGTCCCAACCTGCCACGCACTTCTCCCCTGTCACTGGCAGTGCTAAGGAGCAACTTGGTTCTCTCCATGTAGTCCATATGGGTCTTGAAGAGTTCCGTATATCGCTCGTGAAGCTTCGCGTATTCCTGCAACACAAAATACGAAATTCGTAAGTTTAATTATGGGTCATTCATTATTCAATAAAAACTAGGCTTGGGCGAGCAGTAACAGCTGTGGACTTCCGTGCCGTAGGTCCCTAGTTCGATCCCCTGCGCCGGCTTGAGCTTCATCACATTGTAGAAGGGCATTTTGCGAATGCTCGCGTGGCTAGCTACTACCTTCAAGTGGAAAATCTCACGCCAAGCACCAAACTGTGCGTTCGGGCAGCAGTCCTTGAGAGCCAGTAAAATTACAGGCACATGAGACTGTCTCAGGGTGTCTGTATGGGTGTCATCGGGCGCAGCATACAGTTTGTCACTTGCGACGATATGCATCTCTTATAGGCAGAGGTTAGTCCGTTTTACATCTGGTGGGATTCGTGCTCGCTCCGTCACAATCATATAATAAAAAACGAAAAAAAAACTACTAGTTTTGTTCATTTTTAGACCGAAAGATCTCTAACATGATCTTCATTCAGTTCCTCAGAAGGCGCTGCAGCTCACATTCCGTTATTTTTCCCTTGACGCCTCTTACGACACCCACGGGAAGTGATTGCGGTGTGACATTCAAACCCGGCACACCACGAGACAATAGTATATATATATTATATTTTGGTTTTGTTCATTTTCCACAGACTCCGGGGTCTGTGCCATTTTCGAAGTTAACCGAGAAATTTCTTAAGTACTTACATTACTATGGGGAGCATTCTTACATACTTAATGGGGGGAACTCAGTTTTAAGGAATATACTACTACTAAATAGTAGCAAACAGATTTGCACAGGCATTCCGAACGGACCAGTGTCCTCAAGCAGCACTCGTTCACGAGTTGACTCGCATGCCAGCCATCGTCCTCCTAAACCATTTTTGAGGATTCGTTCAAGTATGTTTATCAAGTATGTTTATGAATCTAGGGTTAAATAATCGTTTTGTATTATCTCAACTCATACAGTACTACAAAGATACATTATTCAGAAACCTGTAAACGTACAAGGACGCACTAACAATATGCGTATCGCAACTTTATTATACTCCATATGAAGCTGTTACCTTGACAAGACTTGACAGTTGCAAAGAATTACACGCCCAACCCTCAATTACGGCACAACGCAGACAACAGCTGCATTTCAATTGAAATATATCGTACTTCATAAATACAACACGGAAACGATACGGTTGGAAACATAAGAACTGTTTCAAAATAAATTAATAGACTTTTAAAAATTTTTAGAACATGTAATGTTTCACCTTAGATGGGTTCGAACCTGCCTACCTCGGTTTTACGCACCGGATGCCTTACCACTGCGCTTTCGAAGCAGACTGAGTCTAACTGAGCCGAATTTAGTGTTTTAATTTTATTACTTATACCTAAAGGGTACGAAAAACTATCTACCAGGTTACTAGACTTCATGTGAAAGGAAGAAGTGCTTTTAAAATTATTCGTAATGATGTCGCTACTCTTATATACCTAAATATGACAATAACCACTATCACATGCTGAAAATCAAATTTATGCATTTTAAGAGAACAAATTTTCACCCTTAGCGTGAATCGAACCGGAACCGGGAAAATAATGCTTGGTTTGGTCCCTTTTTATATGTCATTAAAATCGGTCATGCCGTTTTTGAGTTACCAATAACTGAAAAATATTTTCCTATCTTGATGATATAGTTGTAGACAGTGAATGACAATCGATCCCTAGTAACATGGGTCAATAAAAAAGTGAACAAAAATTTTTCACACAAAATGGAACGACTTCAACACTCAAAAGTGTGAAATAACTTGTCGGGGTCGGTACCATGCGCACAATATTGTGATACAAGTTATTTCAAACTTTTGAGTGTTGAAGTCGGTTCCATTTTTGGTTAAAAATTTTATTCAGCGATATGCATCATTTTTTTTTTAAAAGCAACTATCATCCAGCACTGAAAAGTATGAAATAACTTGCCTCTAAAATTTGAGCACAGAGGGTTTTGAATCCACCTAGTTACACACTTTAAGTAAATTTACTTTCAATCTGCTCAAACCGTAATACAGCAAGAAAACATCGTTCAATGGAAAACACGTACTTACAAAAACCCGTCGATAATACTCGTAATCGCCTAGACACAACCGTACCGGTCAAAAATCCAGACATACTACAGCTAGATTTTTATCACTATGCCCTTTTAGGCATTATGTTTTAGTTTTCTAAACATTACCGACTAGACCTGTCGAAAACATTTACGCACACTACATTGCACTTCTGTTACCGCTTCACCGCTCGAACTTCATAAATATTAAATTCATAAATACATATTTAATTATATTTTAGTTTTTTACGGATAGTCAGTATCAATTCCTATTATCTGGAAAAGTTCAGTTTTGTACTGCGTGAATGATTAAAGTACCTTATTTTACCCTGATACGAGAAACGTAAGTTTGTATAAGGTACTTGTTCCACCGCCACCGACGAACGATAAGCGAGAAGAGCTATAAACTAGAAACGAGTTGGCGAGCAGCAAGCAACAAATGTGTAGTTCTAATAATTTTAGTCGCTTGGCTATAATCACGGTTCGACGGGCAATTACAAACTCATAGTGGCCCACTAGTATGCGACTCTGCCAAGCCAGATCTCCCTACGAATAAGACAGTCTCCACGAGTGTTTCGACCACCAAGCGGGCATCGCTAACCGACGAAAGTCGTGTCGCAGCGACAAACAAGTAGAGAGTTTTTTTTTTTTTTTTTTTTTTTTTATGTTATTGTGACGGAACAAGCTCGAGGACCACCTGATGTTAAGTGGTTTCCTCTGCCTATAACAGATGCATTTCGTCACAGGTGAAGAATTGCACTGCGCCCGTCACCTTGAGACATAGTTGTTATGTCTCATGTGCCTGTAATTTCACTGGCTCTCAAGGACTGCTGCCGGAACACACCGTTAGGTGCTTGGCGACAGATTTTCAACTTGAGGGTGGTCGCTAGCCAGGCGGGCATTCGCAAAAAGCCCTTCCACCATGCGGTGAAGCTCAAGCCCGCGGCGGGATTCGAACCATGGACCTGCTGCGCGGCAGTCCATAGCCAATGCCACTGAGCTATCACTGTTTTCTCGCCATCAGTGTGAACATTCAGCTAACATCTATTTAAATATGCATATCATTTGTTGACACGGGTTCTAGATGCTTCGTAGCCAAAACCAAGAAAAAATACATCAATGTAATTTTTGGATAGTTTCAGTCCTTAGTTACATTATCAGGTTCTTTAGTCTCGTAAAGTATACACTATTTGTTGGTGCGGTCTGAATTATGCTATTGGAGCTTATAGAGCGCCCAGAGCTGATCCCGAAATAATTACAAGAAGGGCGCCAAACGTTTGCTAGATGATAATAGTGATGTCATCCATAACGAAACCATACAGCGATCTCAGTACTCACGGCTGCCCTGTGGATAGGCACTGCGAATACTCCGTGCCAAGGGCGCTTTGAGCGTAGTAGAGCGTGTTTTTCATGTCGTTATTAACTCGCTCGAATATTTTTAAACCGTTAAAATCCATTATTTATTAAAGCCAGTAAGAAGGTCATTTATTTTTATATAAATGGATAATGTCACAACCATGCGCATACTTAATTTTATTTCAAACGACCATGTGCGTATATATTCAAATCGGTCACATTGATAGTACAGTTAGTGTAATTCGGACTGCACCCTAACTGATCTCACCGACTTCGTCTCACTAAATTTAGTCAGCTAATTTAATTTAGACGCGTGTTAGGCCGGACAGTTATATCATAATAATGCACTACCACAGCCTTGAAATGCATAAAAAACTATGACAATAGGTATAAATGACTTACTACAAGACCCATCTATTCTATGCTATTACAGACAATATAGGAAAATATATAATCTAGGATTATTATTTTACCCTAAATTCTACGTACTGTATCAGCCGGATTATCACATATTCACTGCTGAACACAGCGTCCCCCATTAAATGCCTTAATTCCCACGCTTGGCAGGTGTCGGGCAGTCACCGGGTTAGAATTGCATCTCCCCATATCATCCCGCGGGTGTCGTAAGAGGCGACTAAGGGAAAAATACTGGAAGTTGGGCAGCAGCGCCTTCTAAAGAACTGCCAACTTACACTGCGTTCCCCACGACGCCTGCCAAGCGTGGGGATTATGGCAAACACTCTCTTAATAGGGGAGGCTGTGTTCAGCAGTGGATGATCCGGCTGTTACAAATGTGTATTTTTAGATATAACATTACAAATCGCCGCAAAGCAGTCTTCTTCCTATTTTCAGTCGTTTGCGCCACCCTAATCCTCGAGACTTCATTGCCTCGTGATCGCTATCACGAGGCAATGAAGTCCCTTCACCATGGGTAAATCGAGTTTACCAACATTTTCTTTCATTTACGAAGAACTTTATAGAACATCCATTGTTCCCGAAATAAACTTTTCTGTTGAATTTGAAATCTTAAAACTGCTCTTTACAAATTTTTCCCAACGAAACATTCAGACAGGAAAGTATGGATCGAGATTTGCAGTAGTGCAAATCCACGGTATTTTTATGTCGTGAAGCGATATAACATACTAGTCGGTGGTATATGGTGACATCATTCTCGTTCTACGACACTGCACTGCGCTTATCACTCTGAGACGTTAGTTTATAACTCTCGTTTGCCCAGTAATTTCACTTGCCACAGGGCCCTTTCTAAACACATTAGCGTTTACCACTACTGAACGCGGCACAATATATTTCGCTTTTGATTCGTTTTGAAAAAACAGTTGCCAAGCACCTTACTGTGTGTTCCGGCAGCTGTCCTTGAGATCCAGTAATTCTAGGTTAGCCTGAAAAACATCTTCTACTACATCATTACTTACCATGGGATGAGATGGTGGTCAAATGCCTATCAGCTATCAGCTACAAATAAAAAAAAACTGATACTACGGTGGTACCTACCAAGACGTACTCTTGCTAAAGATACCTACCAACTGGTAACTTCATCAAGAATATATATCATTTTCGTTGGTTAGCACGATCTGCCAACTATTTATTATTACAACAAACAAAAAGAAGACAGGTAAAGTATATGTAAATAAAAAAATACTGAATGGATGTAAGGGTTATTCAATTACATCTGCGAGATAGGTTTGCATAGATCTCGTAACGTAGCTTTGTCTAGTCATTATAACCTGGAGTGACTGGCATTTTCGACTGAGAGCTTCCGTGGCCGTGCATCGGATTAAGCACATTAAGGACATATACCCGCCAGCCAAAGCGTAAACCTATTGATACACTCAACTTATTATTTAAAAAAAACTCGCATGTGAATATAGCGTATTATTAGACCTATCGTTACCGGTTTCAATCCTTTTTTTGGACTAAAAGTTATAAAGTTTAGTATATAGCACTCGTTTTTAGGAGTTCGAGCGTGTTATTCGAGGGTATTTCGTAATTCCAGATTTATTAAAAAAAGATTGTACACATGTATTAATAACTTCCCATTATAGAAAGTTCATTACATTTCCCATGTTTGTGGTGCAATAGAAATACTTAAAACATCCTTATTTTTCTTGAAAGAGGTGCTTTAAGTTGGGTCTTTCTTTTATCTAAAATAACGAGTTTTTGAGCTAGTGCAGAGGAAGTAATATACAACAATTACGGAATTAGGCTAACCTATAATCTTTCAAGAACTCTTTCAAGTTTGTTCTATTCATCCAAAGGTTGTCTGTAAGAGATTGCATTAGCGATAAGACCGCCGATTGCGCTGCCATTGTATGACTATTATTTTTAAATTATGCGCGATTTTGTGCTTTTATTGGTATGCAATAAAGATTTATCGTATTGTTTCCTAAAGAACATCTTCGACAATATGTCAAAGGCTTAGACTATATGTACTGTGACTATATATAAAAAGTAACTTCATGTTAGGTTTACGTGAAATTTGTTTGTAACGGTCACTTTTGGCATTCCGGAAATCTAAATAAAAAGTAGTATCGAACGAGTCTGATCAAATCTAAGATGTACCAAATTTTATCAAAATCTTTTAAGAACGTGCGTTCGTTTTACCGCAAGTCAAATTCTGCGCGATCTATATTACGCGGCGAACGGCTCAGCTCTGACGCACACTACGATAGTATCTATGTGTGCAAGAGCGCTATGATGCGAAAAAAATTGATACTTTTATTTATTTACTTGAATTTTGAATCGGTTTCATGTTGTGAATATAATTATTTACCATAATAAAACTGTTTACAGGCCAAATCTGTAGGTACATTGAATATATTTTAAATTAATGGTTGCGTTATATTTTATCTATAGAAGCCAAATCATTTTGTTTTCGTATGTCTGTCTATCCCTTCAAACGCTAAAGCTTAAAGTGTGAGATGATATTAAGGATATTTTTTTAAATAACGGTCAAGTGCGGGCTGCACCAAACAATAAGGAAGTTTTATTTAGGTTTCCGTAGTAAAACAAGGAAACTTTATCATGAAAACTTACGTTGTTTTGACACATTTTTTATCATAAATAAGGAATCCTTAGTTTAGTTTTGCCATGTGCGTTTCGCCGTCTGTCTGTGTGTTACAGCCATTTTATTGAGACATTATTAGCACTAGAAGATTGAAATTTGGCACATGTAGGTAAAAATATTACGAGTTGCTCTCATACCTAAAAAGATACCCCATCGATTGGGGTATAAAATGAAGTTTCTTGTTTGGTTTGCGTTTACGAAATATTCAGCAATAAGCTAACTTTTTTTTTTGAGTTGCATGTCCCTTCTAACTCACGAAGCCCAAAATTTTTAAAACTCAAGGTCCTATTTGTACCTAAATGTACGAAATTACAAACAAGATTATAATGACGATCTAGACTACTAGTTTACGAGCCATAGCTGACCAAGTTAACGCGTAGTTCAGGCCGCGTGAACTCTAAACAAATTCCATAGTAAGAAACAGAATCTTACCGTAGAAAACTTTGATGGCGATTAATGTAATAACTAGTAAAAAGTTAGTGCTGTTATTGCTTATATTCTAGAATAACATATAATTATTATTATTACTTTTAAGTTTTTAAGGCGCGTGTTAACTCGCGGGGCGTATCAGGTATATGTAATAAAACACAAAGTTGTAGCAAAAACATTAAAAACTGGAGTCTCTTATTGACATGGAGTGACTTTTCCTGGGGTCAATGAGCTCTGGCAAAAGACAAGTTTCATAAAAACTCAATAATCTCGGCTCCATTTTTGTTGACCAGAATACGTCGTCTCTTGTGATTCGGGTTGATTTCAGACGGTATTCTGGTCCTGTCTACACCGCAAACAAGCAAATGTTTCTTTAGCTGAAATAAATCGTATGTACATAATTACTTTTTTTTATAAAATTAGAAATAAAAACAATTAAATTATAAATTATTGGTGTTATCACCTAATGTGGAGCTCATGTTTCTAAATTACTGACGGGTCTATCCACGCACGAATTAACATCAAAATAATATTTTGACTAACCTCGACGTTTCAATCAAGTTGCATTGACCGTGGTCACGAGTAGACTGAATAAGCGGGTGTCATCGTCTTGAGGAACAGCGGGAGCGTTTTAAATATACCCCCGCTTGGTTTTCGTTAGTGTCTTTATTACTGTCACCTCGACACACTACACTAACAGTATCAGAACTTGCACGCGACGCAAATTACGACTCGAGCACTTTCTCATTACAGGATTCCACGATGTAGACAATTTAAATCCATCTTCCCGATTGAAATTTTTGTACTTCTTAATTTCTACCGCTTCACGTACAATTCTAGAGTAATAATGGCGTTCAGTGGAGAGAATTTTTCGATCATGTAGCTCGATCCAGTGGTTAGGTCCTGACTCCAGTAAGTGCTCAGCTATTGCAGATTTATGCGTGTCCCGATTCTTCACAGCTACGATATGTTCTTTGACCCTTTCTGCAATAGTGCGTTTAGTCTGTCCTATATATGAGCTACCACAGCTGCAGTCAATCTTGTAGACATCAGGTGTTTGATATGGAATAACATCTTTTGCTGTTCTCACATGGCGCGCTAATTGAGATAACGGTTTATATACAGCCTTTAAAAACTACTTTACGGATCTGGCGCATATTATGCAGTACTTATTTTTTACCATCACATATAAAACTTTACCTGTTTTTAGCCCAATAATCGCAGCAGCAACTGATGCGGCGGCATAATTAGTTCTATATGATCTTTTAGACCGTCACGCGTCTGCCACAACTGTGATCGCAGGAATCCCATTTATAATATCTCCGTTTTCATTTGCTAGTTCAGTTTCTTCCTTAGCCGCCTCTCTCATACTAGTTTCCGCAGCAGCTGCCTACCAGTTGGAGACGTCACTGTGGCACTTCTTGTAGGTTTTAGGGTTTAAATTTGGTAGGTCCATTGCAGTAAACTACTCATTTAAGTTAGTCTGTCCACAGCCAATTAACATTGCACCAGTCAAAGCAGCATGAGTTAAACTTATATCAACCGGTAAATTGTCACATGAATTAATTTCAAATTTTTCGTTGCACATATTACATTGGAAGTAGATGACTGACTCTAGACCAATAAGCTTCTCTTTTATAATTTGTATATTACTTAATGTACACCCTAAGCCTGGGTTGTGATCTGATAAGGCTTTCAATCTATCAAAAAAGTGATTAAAATCAACAATCCTTCGGCCTACAATCCGGAATGGTGAGCTGGTTGCTGCATTTGATTCTACACTCTGAAAAAAATAATTGAAATCACACATACATATTGGTAACCTTAATACTTTTAACTCCAGAGTGCTTACAAAGTTGGGCTTTTTTGGTTTTGATTGGATATTACTAATAAAAATGCTACTCATACTTCCGATCTGTATTAATTTATGTTTCATGTTTTTTGTTTCATTCAGGTATAGAATCTAATTATTATCAGAGTTTGGATATTCCTCTGTCGCACTTTGCATTGAGTTTTTTCCTGTATCTCTTCCAGACCTTCTGTAAGCGACAAAAACATTTCCTAGAATCATAACGAATACAAGTTTAATTTTAAAATCCATTCTGTTTCCTTATATCACTAAGATATATTTTTAATATAATATGTACTAACACTACCATCATTGGGCTCATTTAACTTTACTTCATTTGAATCATTACATTTTGGTGCATCATTAGAATAACTTGATTGTTTAGCTTCTGGCTGACTGACTTCCGTCAAACAATGACTTTTTTTTAGTCTAAAAAAAATGGGCATATCTTCTGGTAAATATAAGTAAATATCCAAATAAATGACGCGCTAAGATAACTGAAAATCTGTCAAAATAATTAAATATTGTGAAATAATATTAAACATAATATCCATCCAAACCACACTAGTCTAGTGCAAAGTGATATTTAGGTACGACGACAAGTGAAGCGGGGAGGAGTATTAGGTGCCTTTTGACCACAATGCGCGCGCTCAGCGAGCGAAGCGAGCGTAACACGGCAGCGGCCGGCGATGCGCCAGAAGAATTTTAGAGCATTTAACTTGTCATCAAAAATTTTCATACTTAACCTCAAAAGTTATATCTTTTTGTTCTTCGTTTTTGATTGTCTTTGCAATGACTCATTACCCTGTTTCGGGAAGGGTATCATGGGGGAGGGGGACAACCACCCCCCTCCCTTTTTGCATGGCACGATACTAGACCCTTACCAACATAACATATCATGATATCATCATATAACTGATAAGCTGGCACACTTTACGTAACTAACCTTTTTGCTTTCCTAGCGCAAGCCAAAGATTTATTGTTCTTACTAGATTAGAACATTTTGCGTTTATATCTGAAAGAAAATAAATTAAGACAGTAAGTAACACCATCACGTAATAATCATAAAATGGATTAATAATATACATAAGAAATTAACCTTTATCAAAACTACCTCAGCTTAATAATTACAAATACTTTTAAAAGTATTTGAAAAAAAAAACATTAAATAATATTTTAATAAAACACTTAAAAAAGCATAAAATTATATGTCTAGTGACAATTCCGACAGATATATAATTTTATGCTTTTTTAACTGTTTTAATTAAATATTATTTTTGAAGATACTTTTAAAAGTATTTGTTATTATTAAATATGGATTTCCGCAAAGTAACGCCTGAATCTATTCATTACTACCTCAGCTATTCACACAAAACAAATTCATCACCAATATTCATACAATATTACTTACCAAGTATCAATTTGGGCTAGACACGCTTGCGGCTAAGGTCATTGAACCGTATCGCCTGCAGACACAAAACGGTACGCGCGGGATGCGGGGGAGGGGAAGCGAGCAAGCGACGCGTCCTCTCGCTGGGAAGGCCCGGCGCGTACTAATCGAACAATGGATGCGCGCAAGATTTTATAGGTTTATTTGAAAAAATCAGCTTAAATTACAAAGTCCCTAAAACGTGCAGGAAAAAATATTGAAATATTAAGCAATATCTGTTGTTCTATGAAATTAGACTGCCAATTACAAATACTTTCGGGAACTAGGTAAAAAAAAATGTTAAAGTGGACCGATTAACTCGTTTTTATGCCACGACAGTATTTTATTTTTGACACATAATAAACAATATATTTGTAATATAACTCTGTAGTGCACTTTGAGGCTTCATACTCTTCATAATAAAGGTATCATATAAAATACTATGTCACGTTAAAATAGTATTATTCGACCTGAAAAACAGCTCTGCGACAGATTTCCGGAAAACAGCTTGCATAAATTGCTTTCGGTTAGAAAAACTGTTTACAAATTATTATTTTTTTCACTGATGTGCACTAATATAGAATTAGACCTTTTCAAAATAGTATTTTTCATAGAATTTACTGCTTGCACTGTCACGATATTGACTCTGAAAAAACGCAGATATACGAACTTTTAGCCGTGAATCGAATCCTTGCTCTTAAAGCGTATCTGAATTGAGCTTTACGTGAAGCAAATAAATCTGTATTGAGACAATAATGCAAGCACACTAAACAATATTAGCAGGTGTACAACCTGCTCCGTACAAAAACGGAAGTATAAATGCAACCTAACACAGTTAACCAGTTGTTAAGTAATCAATGATTTGGAAAGGTTATCGGTCTCTAAGTGTCACTACGCCACTCCACCATGACGGCTAAAGGAGCGTCTCTTATCAATGTCTTTCCCGAAACACAACATAAAAACAGCAAACTTTGTCTATGGTCATAACAAAAATGTAGCTGGCGCAAAGCATATAAACACGTACCTCTCGGGCAGAAACTAGCATTCGGACAAATCACTGAGCAAGTAATACTACGGGAATCAATGAAATGTACAGTGTGTGTTTCGGGTGCGAGGTTGTGTATTCGGCCCCTCTGTCGCGCAGACAACGCGAACCTAAGTTTTGTGTACGAGTTTTTGTTTAATGTTACGAAAGCTACGTCGCAGGAGACGCGCCTTTGTTACACGACTGTCCAAAAAGGGAGAGTTATGTTTTCAGGGTTCATGTATGTATGTATGTTTGTGAGTTTCTTTATTCCACCATAACTTCTTAACGGTTCAACTGATTTTAATGTATAATATATCATTAGATTCGACTTAACAGCTCAGGTGGCACTGGGTACACGAAAACGTAAAAATAACAAATTGACGGATTTAAGACGCCATATTGTGAGAAAAAAAAAATTTTTTTCTCCCAAGCCCATCGAATTGGGTATCAAAATGAAGGGCTAAGAAACGATTCTATATAAATGTACAACTTACAGTTTTAATTTGAATGAAACGATAAAACGCTTAACGAAAAGAAATAATCTGCAGTCGGGTTTTTTGATATTTAATTAATGTATAGTTGTTAAAAGATTAGAAGAGCCATCTTTCCAATTAGAATCATTACATAGATATAAGACGCCTAGGCAAGCTCTAGGAACTGCTTTAAAAACAAACTTATATTTCGACCGCGTGGACTTTTATTGATACAATTATAAACATTACATTACCCCCATTATTTTTACCGACCTTTACTTCTACCAAGGTGTGGACAAGGGGTTACCTCTATAGGCATTTGCTAATGAGCACTTCCGTGCTTCGGAAAGCACCTTAACCGTCGGTCCCGGTTGTTGTCTTAAGCAGCCTCAATAAATTCTCGATACATTGTATATTAGTAATGCATTTTGGAAATTCCCATATGGCTTGCTAACACGCTCAAGTAGACAATCTGTCGCCAAGCACCTACTCGTATGTTCTGAAAGCTGTCCTTGAAAGCCAGTTCAGTCTTTCAGACATCTGTCCATGATACAGAGTTGAAACATTACATTATTGTTCTAACATTATTTTGCACTGGGTTCTTCTTGTACTGCTTTTGACAGTATTTTACACTAATTAGTAGGTAATAATTATTAATATTATTATAAATAATTATTGGCGTTTCTAAATGCGGAAGATACATTTACTCATGATAAATTAACCAATTGGTTTCTATATAATGTTAGTTTATCTTTCAACAACGTTTCATTGAATCTTCATCTTCCTTGTTGTTCTTTACTCTCTCTGGAATGTAGTATAGTAAAATTATTGTGTTATAGAAAAGTATTACATAGGCTTTCCATGAAAACGTATTTTCGTCATATTTTAAATAATGTAAGGACTACTATTACAAATTTAAAAATTCTTTTAATTCAGGCAAAATTATACCCCTAAGCATTCAAAAAATAATAATAATAATAAGTACATAAATCAATTTTGTACAAATGTCAGAAAAAATTAAAATCATTATAACATTCAGTTAGAATATTGCTAGTCACTGCATATTTGCAAATACATATTATAATTAAACACAATTACAAATAAATTAATAAATCAAATAAATAGGTTATAAAAGTCAAGTCAAAAATAATAATATTAACGTAACATACTTTCAGTTATATTCAAAGGATATTTAAATTCTCATCTCAACACGTCCAAGATAAGTATATAAATGTATCAAGTCAAGCATGGTCGGTGATTCTTCAGTCATATCTTCTCGCAGGCATAGGTACGGGGACATGTCTGTCACAGCAATGCCGGAGAAAGGGGCAGTGTAGGCTAGCTATTATAGGAACAGATATTATATGAAGCAGTGATAGCTCAGTGGCTTTGGCTATGGACTGCCGCGCAGCAGGTCTATGGTTCGAATCCCGCCGCGGGCTTGAGCTTCACCGCGTGGTGGAAGGGCATTTTTGCGAATGCCCGCCTGGCTGGCGACCACCCTCAAGTATAAAATCTGTCGCCAAGCATCTAACGGTGTGTTCCGGCAGCTGTCCTTGAGAGCCAGTAATTCTAGGTTAAGCCTGTTAACACCTTCGACCACATCATCACTTTGAGATTGTGGTCAAAGGCTTACCTATCAGCAATAAAAAAAAAAAAAAAGGAACAACTTAATATCGATATCAAATTTGAGGAGCATTTATTAATACGAGCCTAAACTTAGTGAAATTTTACGCGTATCTTCTTGAGCCTAATATCAGTTGGCGTCTTCCAAACCAGACGTATCAAAAAATCTAAATCACATAGTACTTATAGAACTTACTCTGCAATGGAAAACCAACATACCTAAAGACCACACAATAAAAACAAAGAAATATTATAACAATTGGTTATTTGGTTAATTTATATGCTGTAGAAGTTGAAGCAAGGGGTATACCAGCGAAATCCCTCGGTCCACATTCATTCTGAACACTGAAATCATTTCATTATCTTCTTGAGGATGTAATGCATACGTTTCATAATAAGAGCTCAGCGGGAAGAACGAAAGTATGGATAGACTGTAGCATGTGTTTTAAAGATTAATAGCCCTACGGGAAAAACGAAGTATGTTGTGGATAGATTGAAGCATTTGCTTTAAACGTAAGAGCTCTGAGAGTTCCAGTAAAAGAACAGAGTGTCATAGAAGACCTAAGAAGGTGTCGATAGACTGAAGCATGTGTTAAGATTAGAGCTCTACGGGAAGACCAATATACCTACTGAAGCATTTGCTTTAAAGAACTCTGAGAGTGCAAGTTACAGAACAAAGTGGAAGAGAAGACCTGCGAAGGTGTGGATAGACTGAAGCAGGTTTCAAAGATTAAAGTTCTGAGAATGCAAGTAATAGAACAGAATTGAAGTGAAATCGTGCTCCAACGCCACCTGTGGAATAAGGGCAGGAAGAAAAATACTTACTGAACGAGATACGCCCGCTAAATCGTTATAAAATCGTTATATTATAGGTATATCTGAGCATCACTATACATCGATATTGATAACCTCAATACATTTAGATAGTTTAAAGTCTACGTGCACTAGACTGTTATATATTTTATTCTCTTTTTTTTACGTTATTGTGACGGAACAAGCTCGAGGCCCACCTGATATTAAGCGGACTAATTCAATTCGGCATTTCGTCACAAGTCACGAATTGCACTGCACCCGTCACCTTGAGACAAAGTTGTTAAGTCTCTCATGTGCTGTAATTTCACTGGCTCTCAAGGAGTGCTGTCGGAACACACTGTTACTGTCACACCGTGCTGGGCGACAGATTTTCTACCTGAGGGTGGTCGCTAGCCAGGCGGGCATTCGCAAAATTTCCTTCGACCATGCGGTGACGCTCAAGCCCGCGGCGGTATTCGAACCATGGACCTGCTGCGCGGCAGCCCATAGCCAATGCCGTTGAGCGATCATTGCTTCAAAATGTCTAGTTATTACTGTAGTCATATGCTAATTTTTCAGCAACAAAACAGTGTGACACCGGCCAAGTAAGAGTGGAGCTCGCATACCGAGAAGTCCGTACCTTTACGTTGCGTGTTATTCTTCTTCAGTACAGTTTCTGTTGGTTTATCCGACTGGGGTCATAATCATGGGTATATATTATAACTCCAAAAAATACCACATCGTTTGCAATCAACTACTGATTATAATTATCCTCCGATAAATCAATTCAATCTTTGGTTTGTAGATCTCGTAGCGAAGTTTGCTTAGCCGTTCATAACCGATCAGGAAGTTTAGCAACTTCTACCGCAGTCATGACTTGGATGGATGACCGCTATTGACATTACTACTGAGCGCTACTGTGCTTCGGAGCACGTTAAGTTCGTCCCGTTTGTTGTCTTAGAATGCGCGCGAGGCTAGCTATCACCCTCAAATAGAAAATCTGTCGCCAATCACCTAACGGTGTGTTCCGGCAGCTATCTTTAAGGGACAGTAATGCTAGGTTAGCCTGAACAACATCTTCGACCACATCATCACTTACCATCAAGTAAGATAATGGCCAAAGGCTAACCTATCAGCTAGAAAAAAAAACAGAACCGGTATACGGTACGGTCCTTTATCTTTTTAATTCATACCAAATAATTTACTGTGTGAATTTTTGGAGACAAATTATTGGAGTACAAAATGTTTTGCCCCGGGGCGGGCGGGAAAACATTTTATACTCCAATAATTTGTAAAATTCATGATTTTCGCTTAGTACGCGGTAGTGCTTGTAATCATAATATTTAGAAATGTACTGTGTGGTTAACAAAACCAATTACTTGACTTAATGGAGACGTTGCTTTCGGTTGAACATCGAACGGACGAAATAGTCGCACGGTTAGAGTGGTGAAATTCGCATTTCCTGACGCATAATCTAATCTGTGCGCTTGCCTAACAAACGCGAAAAGACATAAAACGAGCATGTAACATTTCGAAGTCAAAGTCAAAATCATTTAATCTATTTAGACTTCTACGACGCTCTTATGAAGGTCAACTACAAATTTTAATATTGAAATATTCTACATTGTACTGCCGACTGGATGTGTGACAGTGACGATGCAGTCGATAGTATCGATCAGATTGTGACATAAACATAAGCTTATATCGAATAAACAAATGGTATATATAGTCATACATAAAAAATATATAATTCGTAATATATACGTCCTAACTCTTGAATCGCTTAAAAATCTTTAAAAAATTGGGTATCGAATTGTATCACTCAAAAATATTACATAACTTATTGAATCTTTTATCGTGCTAATTCAAACAATGGGCTTAGTTTCACGGTCCTGACTTCTACAAGCGAATTTTCAATCAAGATCGAATGATCCACTTTTTAAGGAGTTCGTAGCATTGCTTGCTTAGTTAACAGATCAACAAAGTTAAGCACCGTCCGCTGCGGTTATGACTGGGATGGGTGACCGCCAGTGGTAATAATGACTACTAAACCCTTCCTGAAGCATCAGAGGGCCAGTTAAGCCGTCGGTGCCGGTTATTGTCCAAGGATGGCAGTCGTTATAGCATGGCGGTAGGGCATTTAGGGAATTTTCATCTAGCTAGTTACCACCCTCAATTAGAAAATTTGTCGCCAGATGCTTGGCGACTTTTTTCTTCCGGAACATATTCCCGCTGCTGTTATCGAGGGCTATTATTATAAATCTTATATACTGGTTGGTTATATAGTATCATAATAATCTTCGACAAAATTATCACTTACCATCAGGTGAAATAGTGGTCAATGGCTAGTCTATCAGAAGAAAAACCCTCATATTTCTGAAAATATGGAAGTCTTTAAATTCTATATCAAAGGAAGAAAATGTCCAGTAAAATGTTATTTCCCAGAACACCTTTCGTAAAATTGTATGAAACGGTGAAGAAAGACATAACATCAGGGAAATTATAACACTTGCAATATTCCTGTGATATATTTTACATAGATAAAGTGATTGCAATCAAATAACGTAAAAGTAAAAGATAATAAGAGATACGGTTCGTAAGTACGCGTGCCGATGACTCACACATACAAGATTTAATGACGCAATCGTGTTAGTAAATATTCAGATTGTTACTGCAACACGTTGCGCAAAACTGTATGTGTACATTTATTAGAAGTTAGCCTGATTTCAGATAACTATTATAATACTGTATGTATACAAGTATATGCTGCAAAATATCGTTCAGACTGACAACGTCTACTGTTACACAACGTTCTATATTTTTTATGCCATATAGGTTAGCCTTTGACCACTATCTCACCTGATAGTAAGTGATGATTTGGTCGAAGATGTTGTTTAGGCTAACCTAGAATTACTGGCTCTCAAGGATATACACATATAAATAATATATCATATTAATATTATTATACTAGAAAATATATTATAATATAATTATAATATACTATATTAATATTATTAAAATAAATTGCCCCGTGGAGTGCCAGGTTAGAATTGCACCTCCCCATATCATCCTGGGGGTGTCGTAAGAGGCGACTAAGGGAAAAATACTGGAAGGTGGGCAGCAGAGCCTTCTAAATAATTTCCAACTTCCACTGCGATCCCCAAGACGCCTGCCAAATGTGGGGATTATGGCCATACCCCCTTAATAGGGGAGGCTATGTTCTGCAGTGGACGATGCAGCTCTTAAAGTAAAAAAAGTAATATTATTAATATATATTACATATTAGGTCTGATAGAGGAAGTTATTAGGTTCTAATCTGAGTTTGAAGCGTACGTAACAGAATTTGTCTATTGTTTCTTAACCGATCAGCAAGGGCAAGCAGTGTTCACTGGGATCATTAGTTTGATGGGTGACCGCCAGTGGCATTTACTACTGAGCATGCACGTGCTTTGGAACGCTCGTAACGCCGTCCGACGCTGTTGTTGTCTTAGGATAGCAGTAGAGCCAGGAGGCTCCAGGGAGCCTAGCATCAAGATGATTGAGGTAGATTGCGCAAGCGACCCCGCTTCACCCCAAATAAGACGTAGAGGCGTACGCCGGCCTGATTGGCTTCCACCCACCCTCATTAAGAAAATCAGTCGCCAAATATCTTACCGTATGTTTCGGCAGCTGTCATTGAGATCCAATTATCAATTGAAGTTAACTCTGCTACTAACCTTCACCGCAACATCACTAACCATCAAATTATATTATATACATAGGTCTAATGGCGGTACTGCCCCAGACAAACACGCACAAAGAGTTATACTGATACTGAATCTATTTATTTAGTTTTTAGTGCACCTAGTCCTTTACAGCAACAAAATAGATGCGTAGACATCACTGTAAATCAGCAATATAAAATGCAAATAAGGAGGCCCACGTATGTTGAGCGGTAACCTCTGTCTATAACAGATGGGAGTCCGTCACAAGCGTCGACCTGCACTGCGCCCATCATCTTGAGGCATAAAGATGTTAAGTCTCATGTGCCTGTAATTTACCGGCACCCGTACCCTTCATATCAGGACACAGTAATACGAACATTACTACTTGTCGGTAGAAATAGATACGTTGGCAGTACTTCCCCGGAAGAACTCGCACAAAGAGTTCTACTGCTACTAAAGTATGTCTGTACCTGGATTGCATTCATTAGACATTGTAAATATAATCATTGTAACAATAATTTTTGAAGCGCTCGTATCGAAATTTGCTTAGCCTTTCTGAACCGATCAGCAAAGTTAAGCAACGTCCGCCTCGGTCATGGCTGACCGCTGGTACCATTACTACTGAGCGCTTCCGTGCTTCGGAGGGCACGTTAACCCGTCGGTCCCGGTTGTTGTCTTAGGATGGCAGTCGTTATAGCATGGTGTTAGGGCATTTTGCGAATGCCCGCCTGGCTAGCTACCAACCTCAAGTTGAAAATTTGTCGCGAAGCACCTAACGGTGTGTTCCGGCAGCTGTCCTTGAGAGCCAGTAATTCTGGGTTAGCCTGAACAACATCTTCGACCACATAATCACTTACTATCAGGAGCGGTAGTATTCAAAGGCTTAACTATCAGGTATATTTTATGGAACAAGTTCCTTTAATTTTTTTAACTGTCTACTTTTTATCTAAAAGGTTGGTGTCGTAACAAGCCGGACGTTAAGCAATTAATTAGATATATCCCTATCATGGATGTAATTATTAGTATGAGCGAGTAAAGCTTTTAGATATAGCCTCGAAGAATGGCAATGTTTGCTTTCTAGCAACCGCTGCGTGCTTGTTTAAATTTGTTCTTTGTTTTACTTAGACATAGGAACTAATTTTCAAACCGACTTAAAAGAACAGGAGGTCGTTCTTAATTCATTGCTTATTTTGTAATTTATGTATATTACCTGATATTTTCGTAAGATGTGAAAAGATTAACACGAATCTTTTTTTAACGTTAGAATTTTAATAATGTCGTCCAACAAAAATAATTTGCTATGGTATGCCACGATATTCAATATTTACTATATGTTTAAAAAATATATAACTTCAGCGTCAACTATTTTTGTATTGTTTTTATTGACACCTGATGCCAAGCGATAATTGCGGTCGAATATTTTGTTCAGGCTAAACTAAAATTAGAGAGGCTAAACGTAAATCTACTGTATTGTTTTTTTAGTTTTAGTAGTGCAGATTAGAAGCCAGAGACTGAATTTTTGATATGTTACACGCTACTTTTCAATTTGCTTTTAACTCTGTCAATTTCCGAATGTATGGGGAGTGGCATCTGCCACGTTAATTTATAAGTATGAATAATGCAGTACACATTTTACTTTTATTTCCAATAGTATGCCATCGAGTTTAAACAAATGGGAAACAATCGGGGATATCGGCCCGGGTGTATTGAATCCAGAAATAAGAATAAATTCATTTCTTTCTGAAATTCTTATAGAAATTTATTTACTGATTTCTTCCGTGCTCCGGAGCGCACGATCCCGATTGTTGTCTTAGGATAGCAATCGTTATAGCATGGTGGCGGGGCATTTTACGAATAACCGCCTGGCTAGCTACTATCAAGTAGAAATTCTGTGGGCAAGCACCTAACGGTGTGTTCCGGCAGCTGGCCTTGAGAGACAGTAATTCTAGGTTAGCCTGAACTACATCTTTGTCCATATCATCATCACTTACCGTCAGGTGAGATAGAGATCAAAGAATAGCCTATCAGGTATAAAAAACTAAAATCTACTTTAATTCTGAAGTCAAAAACAATTATTTGATTAAGGGTGTACAAGGTTCGTACTAACCACGTGTATTTTTGTTGCAGACTAGTAGTGCGTATCCAGAGACGCAACTTTTGATATCCATTATAATTTGTATATATACTAGCAGATGTCAACCCTAAGAGGTTGTTAGCATATTACATTACCAATAAACCTGTATATATAATTATAATTAGAATGTATTCTAAAACTCGTAACTTTCAGTGACCAAACAATGATTACGAATTTATTCTACGTATTATTACCTCCTCATATTTCTAGCAAGTATAAGATATAATTGAAGGAGCGACTACGATTTATTCGACATAGTAAAAGTACAGATTCAAAGTTAAGAGTCTCAAACCGAGTTTTATTGTGGTTCGACACTAAGGGGGCGATTAATATGATACAATAAGGGGCTTGTGACGAAAAATGAAACAAAACATGAATTAAATAAAGTTCAATATCAATTGCACTCTGCACGTGGCAGCTACGACCTTGTGTTTGTCGGAAATGCGCTAAAATTAGAGAAAATTAATAGTCTGCACATGGATGCATTAGTCGCCATTTTAAAAACTTCAATACCGATTTGTTTATGATAGAATTGGTCACATTTTAACTAATGTAAGATATTTAGTTTTGTTACTTATTATTCAAGCAGTTATGATAAAAACCTTCAGCACTAGTTTTGAGTTAAGTTTTTGTAAAACAGTACATATAATAAAAAATATTTTTAATTATATGACATCTTATTTCAAATTAGGATCCTCTGAAGAAGAGTTCACCTTCAATGTGCCCACCTAAAATCAGGGAATCACTCAATTAGATGATGAAATAAAAAAACCGAACTGAGCGAGTCGGTCTCACGCACCGAGGGTTCCGTACAAACCTGTAGATGAATATGTAAAAGTTATGGTATCTTTATTCCTAAATAAAATCCATAACATATTTGACAATAATTTATTGAATTTTGGTAGAAATAATGAAATGTATTTAGTTTTAATTAATGTAATTTGATTGTAATATTATTTTAATTTTATTATAAAACACAACTAGTATATATGTCTGGGTGTAACTTACCTGAAATAAATTAATTTTGAATTTGAATTTTGAATAAAATTTTAAAATTATCAAAAATATTATATATGATGTAACTAAAAATGTATGCTTTTCGTAATTTTTCCATTGCGCCATAAGCGGCTGTATCATTTGATTGCGTTGGCTTAGAAGTTTGTTTTTTTCACAGTTATAAAGGACAGTAGACCTGAGTATTTTATATGAATTCCAGCTTGATACCTCTACGCGTTCCTGAGAAAAAGGGTCTTGACAGCCAGACGGACAACAAAGTGATCCTAAAAACGTCCCATTTTTCTTTTTGAGGTACGGAACCCTAACAATATGAAGTTTTAGCAAATTTCCAACATCGGTAACATTACTGAGAGCTCTCTTAAAGACCATAAACTATACAGATATCACTACGATTTATTCAGGACTAATAATCACAGAGACACAAACATCACTAAATCTTCTTACAAATGGATACAAGATTAATCTACAAAAAAAAAACACTGTTAACAAACCATTTCACACAGTATCTGGACAGTAACCGAACAGCTGATTCAGTGTACACGGACGCAAACAGCACTCGTCCACGATCTGCGTCTTCATCCTTTCGCTTAAAGATAAAGCTGCTATCTTTCCGTGCGTCTTCACATCATCCGATGATGCGCCACTTGTCATGCAGATGTGTAACAGTATATTAGATTTATATAGAATGCACTTTTCCGTCTGCAGCGGCAGCGACTCCGTCCGGCCGTTTAAAAGACACGTAGCAAATAGTATCCATTGCATTTTCACAAATATAGTTCCCAACATACTGTCTTAATAGTTGGTTGACAGTCGCAGGGATACTAAAGCTTCCTTCTACAGAAGCCACTATAAATACATCCGATTACCAGTGCCAACAGACACTACAGAAGTATAAGTACAAAACAACAAGTCGGGAGGCTTCGAGACGAGTATCGAACGATTTGATATTTATAGAAATTGGTAAATGATTTATTTAGAGATCCGCTGGTATAGTAACAGTTATTCCATATTTGAAAACGGTTTTCTTTCTGACTCCACATTTCTGTTTCGTTAGATAAGGTTCAGGAGCATGATTCTTTTTTCATAAATGAAAGCATTTACCTCAATATGTACGCAATATGCCTTGATGATTACCTAGTCACTAAGACATATTCATTCTGTACATGTATACTCCTAATCTATCGAATACATCGAGCGAAAGCGAAAAAGAGAATAAACGATAGATTACCTTCCGGGTGAAGTGTATTTATAATTGTAAACGATGCATCTTACATTGTATGGAACACACAGCTAACACAGACTCAATATGCATCCATGATGGTATTTATCTAGTTCTTAATTTAAAATTATGACAAAATTACTGAACGGTTACATTTTTAGATATTGGTAGATGGCTATGACAATATACAGTAATAATATTCAGATTTTAGGTTATTTTGTGTTTTCTTTGTTCCTTCTCAAATTGTATGCGTCTTGTTTGTTTTTATAGTTGCGGACACCGATAGTGGACCGTCCCACGCTTGTTTCGAGTCAATAGCATCAATAGTCAAAAAGATATTAACATTTATTTGTTATTATTATTCAAAATTTCGTGTATTTTCGTAATTTTTAACATATTTTACAGTTCCATCGCATAAATGACAGCGGGCAACGGTCCTCGATCGTTTCCCGTTTATTTCAGCGCGATCGGAATAGGTAGTTTTCATAGTAGTTTTCATTTAATAAGCAGATTTTAGGAATTTCAAAACTTAAATAGTTCACCTTAGGTGGACCATACCCCCATCATAGAACATATAATAATACTACCCCCATAACTACCCCTACATTGAGAGAAGAGCATATTTAAATCTACTGCGTACTATAGATACCCTATATGTTCCCCGTGGGGTACCAGGTTAGAATTGCACCTCCCCATATCACCCCGTGGGTGTCGTAAGAGGTGACTAAGGGAAAAATACTGGAAGGTGGGCAGCAGCGCCTTCTAAAGAGCTGCCAACTTACACTGCGATCCCAAGACGCCTGCCAAGCGTGGAGATTATGGCAAATATCCCCTTAACAGGGGAGGCTGTGTTCAGAAGTGGACGTTCCGGCTAGTATAATAATATTTATATTAATATAATTAATATAGTATAGCTATATTACTATAGATACCCGTCAAAATTTGCGTCTTCGCTAGCGCAGTACGACTGAACAATAAAAATTGACACGCTCTGTACATATTTTTTACACCCGACAGCAAAAAAAACAGATAAAACGTTAAAATTGCAGTAGATTTTGGAACCTGTTACTAATTTATCAGGCATAAAAAAAACACTGCCACTCGGATACCATTCCAAACATTTTATTTCTGCGACTAATTTCAAAAATCATGATAGTATTTCATCAGTACTAATATTATAAATGCGAAAGTAACTCTGTCTGTCTGTCTGTTACGCTTTCACGCCAAAACTACTGGACCGATTTGAATGAAATTTAGTATGGAAATAGTTTGAGACCCGGGAAAAAACATAGGGTTTTTTATCCAACTGCGCAAAAAGAGGTTAATGATTTTGCGCGATAACCGACAAACGCGCGGGCGGAGCCGCGCCCGGAAAGCTAGTGTACAATAATTGTAGCTAATAGTACAACGCCACGCAGATCGGACGCGGATTCGTTCGTCCACTTTCAAACATTCATTTTGTAATACAACGGAATCTAGTTATTTTTTTATGCATTTGGTGGAGTACGACGATTTGACGTAACCGCGGCGCATGCTGTTCAAATATTAGCTTTGTATATAAACTGTAGTGTCTAGCGGCCAAATGAACTGCATATATATATATGTATATCCTTTTCATGCTGTTTACGTATAGTATGTTTATTCTTTATGTTTTAGACTGGCCTGAAGACGATGCTCACCTAGAATTTACCTACTTATTCACTGTCAACTTATAGGCAACCAGATTATGTAAGCATCAGGCAGGAAACTGACTCGAGCAATGAATTCCTCTTAGAGGCACGCTCGATATAAGTAGAACAAAATCGCTTCGTACGTGCTTTTGGAATTTCAATCGTGTAGCGATGTCGCATTGCCAGCGGTCATCCAGAGATAGAATTACATTAGGTAAGTATTTCCATTGTATACTAGAAATGTATCGTATCGTATAAAAACCGATACTCTATGCCGACGCTGGTGATCAAGAGAACGGAATTGTCTATCCTATTCAGTTTTGTCTAAATCCATAAAATGAAAAAAAAAATTCAGAATTAAACATTAAAAAAAAGGGGGGCTTCGAAGAGAGATCTCTTTGAGCGTTGAAGACCACCTTTTGTTCACTATTATAAACTACACATAGATATCGACTGTTAACTGGCAAAAGGTCCTATCTTTTATCACGCAACTTAAGAACGTGCGTTCGTTTTACCGCAAGTCAAATTCTGCGCGATCTATATTACGCGGCGAACGGCTCAGCTCTGACGCACACTACGATAGTATCTATGTGTGCAAGAGCGCTATGATGCGAAAAAAATTGATACTTTTATTTATTTACTTGAATTTTGAATCGGTTTCATGTTGTGAATATAATTATTTACTATAATAAAACTGTTTACAGGCCAAATCTGTAGGTAAGTACATTGAATATATTTTAAATTAATGGTTGCGTTATATTTTATCTATAGAAGCCAAATCATTTTGTTTTCGTATGTCTGTCTATCCCTTCAAACGCTAAAGCTTAAAGTGTGAGATGATATTAAGGATATTTTTTTAAATAACGGTCAAGTGCGGGCTGCACCAAACAATAAGGAAGTTTTATTTAGGTTTCCGTAGTAAAACAAGGAAACTTTATCATGAAAACTTACGTTGTTTTGACACATTTTTTATCATAAATAAGGAAACCTTAGTTTAGTTTTGCCATGTGCGTTTTGCCGTCTGTCTGTATGTTACAGCCATTTTATTGAGACATTATTAGCACTAGAAGATTGAAATTTGGCACATGTAGGTAAAAATATTACGAGTTGCTCTCATACCTAAAAAGATACCCCATCAATTGGGGTATAAAATGAAGTTTCTTGTTTGGTTTGCGTTTACGAAATATTCAGCAATAAGCTAACTTTTTTTTTTTTGAGTTGCATGTCCCTTCTAACTCACGAAGCCCAAAATTTTTAAAACTCAAGGTCCTATTTGTACCTAAATGTACGAAATTACAAACAAGATTATAATGACGATCTAGACTACTAGTTTACGAGCCATAGCTGACCAAGTTAACGCGTAGTTCAGGCCGCGTGAACTCTAAACAAATTCCATAGTAAGAAACAGAATCTTACCGTAGAAAACTTTGATGGCGATTAATGTAATAACTGGTAAAAAGTTGTGCTGTTATTGCTTATATTCTAGAATAACATATAATTATTATTATTACTTTTAAGTTTTTAAGGCGCGTGTTAACTCGCGGGGCGTATCAGGTATATGTAATAAAACACAAAGTTTTAGCAAAAACATTAAAAACTGGAGTCTCTTATTGACATGGATTGACTTTTCCTGGGGTCAATGAGCTCTGGCAAAAGACAAGTTTCATAAAAACTCAATAATCTCGGCTCCATTTTTGTTGACCAGAATACGTCGTCTCTTGTGATTCGGGTTGATTTCAGACGGTATTCTGGTCCTGTCCACACCGCAAACAAGCAAATGTTTCTTTAGCTGAAATAAATCGTATGTACATAATTACTTTTTTTTATAAAATTAGAAATAAAAACAATTGAATTATA
The DNA here is from genome assembly GCA_963854805.1 of Plagodis dolabraria. NCBI lineage: Eukaryota > Metazoa > Arthropoda > Insecta > Lepidoptera > Geometridae > Plagodis > Plagodis dolabraria. Next base: position 41,032,665 of record OY978440.1, read on the forward strand.
AATTATTGGTGTTATCACCTAATGTGGAGCTCATGTTTCTAAATTACTGACGGGTCTATCCACGCACGAATTAACATCAAAATAATATTTTGACTAACCTCGACGTTTCAATCAAGTTGCATTGACCGTGGTCACGAGTAGACTGAATAAGCGGGTGTCATCGTCTTGAGGAACAGCGGGAGCGTTTTAAATCTACCCCCGCTTGGTTTTCGTTAGTGTCTTTATTACTGTCACCTCGACACACTACACTAACAGTATCAGAACTTGCACGCGACGGCAAATTACGACTCGAGCACTTTCTTATTACAGGATTCCACGATGTAGACAATTTAAATCCATCTTCCCGATTGAAATTTTTGTACTTCTTAATTTCTACCGCTTCACGTACAATTCTAGAGTAATAATGCCGTCCAGTGGAGAGAATTTTTCGATCATGTAGCTCGATCCAGTGGTTAGGTCCTGACTCCACTAAGTGCTCAGCTATTGCAGATTTATGCGTGTCCCGATTTTTCACAGCTACGATATGTTTTTTGACCCTTTCTGCAATAGTGCGTTTAGTCTGTCCTATATATGAGCTACCACAGCTGCAGTCAATCTTGTAGACACCAGGTGTTTGATATGGAATAACATCTTTTGCTGTTCTCACATGGCGTGCTAATTGAGATAACGGTTTATATACAGCCTTTAAAAACTACTTTACGGATCTGGCGCATATTATGCAGTACTTATTTTTTATCATCATATATAAAACTTTACCAGTTTTTAGCCCAATAATCGCAGCAGCACCTGATGCGGCGGCATAATTAGTTCTATATGATCTTTTAGACCGTCACGCGTCTGCCACAACTGTGATCGCAGGAATCCCATCTATAATATCTCCGTTTTCATTTGCTAGTTCAGTTTCTTCCTTAGCCGCCTCTCTCATACTAGTTTCCGCAGCAGCTGCCCACCAGTTGGAGACGTCACTGTGGCACTTCTTGTAGGTTTTAGGGTTTAAATTTGGTAGGTCCATTGCAGTAAACAACTCATTTAAGTTAGTCTGTCCACAGCCAATTAACATTGCACCAGTCAAAGCAGCATGAGTTAAACTTATATCAACCGGTAAATTGTCACATGAATTAATTTCAAATTTTTCGTTGCACATATTACATTGGAAGTAGATGACTGACTCTAAACCAATAAGCTTCTCTTTTATAATTTGTATATTACTTAATGTACACCCTAAGCCTGGGTTGTGATCTGATAAGGCTTTCAATCTATCAAAAAAGTGATTAAAATCAACAATCCTTCGGCCTACAATCCGGAATGGTGAGCTGGTTGATGCATTTGATTCTACACTCTGAAAAAAATAATTGAAATCACACATACATATTGGTAACCTTAATACTTTTAACTCCAGAGTGCTTACAAAGTTGGGCTTTTTTGGTTTTGATTGGATATTACTAATAAAAATGCTACTCATACTTCCGATCTGTATAAATTTATGTTTCATGTTTTTTATTTCATTCAGGTAAATTCAGACATTCTAATTATTATCAGAGTTTGGATATTCCTCTGTCGCACTTTGCATTTGAGTTTTTTCCTGTATCTCTTCCAGACCTTCTGTAAGCGACAAAAACATTTCCTAGAATCATAACGAATACAAGTTTAATTTTAAAATCCATTCTGTTTCATTATATCACTAAGAAATATTTTTAATATAATATGTACTAACACTACCATCATTGGGCTCATTTAACTTTACTTCATTTGAATCATTACATTTTGGTGCATCATTAGAATAACTTGATTGTTTAGCTTCTGGCTGATTGACTTCCGTCAAACAATGACTTTTTTTTAGTCAAAAAAAAATGGGCATATCTTCTGGTAAATATAAGTAAATATCCAAATAAATGACGCGCTAAGATAACTGAAAATCTGTCAAAATAATTAAATATTGTGAAATAATATTAAACATAATATCCATCCAAACCATACTAGTCTAGTGCAAAGTATTTAGGTACGACGACGAGTGAAGCGAGGAGGAGTGTTAGGTGCCTTTTGACCACAATGCGCGCGCTCAGCGAGCGAAGCGAGCGTAACACGGCAGCGGCCGGCGATGCGCCAGAAGAATTTAAGAGCATTTAACTTTTCATCAAAAATTTTCATACTTAACCTCAAAAGTTATATCTTTTTGTTCTTCGTTTTTGATTGTCTTTGCAATGACTCATTACCCTGTTTCGGGAAGGGTATCATGGGGGAGGGGGACAACCACCCCCCTCCCTTTTCGCATGGCAGATACTAGACCCTTACCATCATAACATATCATGATATCATCATATAACTGATAAGCTGGCACACTCTACATAACTAACCTTTTTGCTTTCCTAGCGCAAGCCAAAGATTTATTGTTCTTACTAGATTAGAACATTTTGCGTTTATATCTGAAAGAAAATAAATTAAGACAGTAAGTAACACCATCACGTAATAATCATAAAATGGATTAATAATATACATAAGAAATTAACCTTTATCAAAACTACCTCAGCTTAATAATTACAAATACTTTTAAAAGTATTTAAAAAAAAACATTAAATAATATTTTAATAAAACACTTAAAAAAGCATAAAATTATATGTCTAGTGACAATTCCGACAGATATATAATTTTATGCTTTTTTAACTGTTTTAATTAAATATTATTTAATGTTTTTTGAAGATACTTTTAAAAGTATTTGTTATTATTAAATATGGATTTCCGCAAAGTAACGCCTGAATCTATTCATTACTACCTCAGCTATTCACACAAAACAAATTCATCACCAATATTCATACAATATTACTTACCAAGTATCAATTTGAGCTAGACACGCTTGCGGCTAAGGTCATTGAACCGTATCGCCTGCAGACACAAAACGGTACGCGCGGGATGCGGGGGAGGGGAAGCGAGCAAGCGACGCGTCCTCTCGCTGGGAAGGCCCGGCGCGTACTAATCGAACAATGGATGCGCGCAAGATTTTATAGGTTTATTTGAAAAAATCAGCTTAAATTACAATGTCCCTAAAACGTGCAGGAAAAAATATTGAAATATTAAGCAATATCTGTTGTTCTATGAAATTAGACTGCCAATTACAAATACTTTCGGGAACTAGGTAAAAAAAATTGTTAAAGTGGACCGATTAACTCGTTTTTATGCCACGACAGTATTTTATTTTTGACACATAATAAATAATATATTTGTAATATAGCTCTGTAGTGCACTTTGAGGCTTCATACTCTTCATAATAAAGGTATCATATAAAATACTATGTCACGTTAAAATAGTATTATTCGACCTGAAAAACAGCTCTGTGACAGATTTCCGGAAAACAGCTTGCATAAATTGCTTTCGGTTAGAAAAACTGTTTACAAATTATTATTTTTTTCACTGATGTGCTCTAATATAGAATTAGACCTTTTCAAAATAGTATTTTTCATAGAATTTACTGCTTGCACTGTCACGATATTGACTCTGAAAAAACGCAGATATACGAACTTTTAGCCGTGAATCGAATGCACGTTCTTAAGAAAAACAATAGGTGACTATATGACGATAAAGTCGGATAGGACTTATTGCCAGTTAACAATCGATTTGTTATTTGTTTTATTTTTAAGGTATTCAATAAAAAAATAATCTATGTAGCGTAAGGAATGTCGGCTGTTGAATCAAAACTGTTTTACTATTACTCCTGGTGTTGCCTATGTGTTATAAGCGAAAACATAGGTTTAATATTTTCTTGTGTTTATAGGAGAAATGTAGTGGCAACCCTATATGAGTGGGATAGTGGCACGATATTATGTATCAGCAATATATGTGTTTCATTTAATTCAGTCCGGTATTACCGCGAGCCTGACACGGGCTCCCGTGTGACCACTTTATATTATTTTATGGTTTGAATGTAGTATGGACGAATAAATACAATCTACAGAAATTTCCTAACAATATTTTGCCCGATAGAACCCGTAACATTAACAGTCTAAAACTGACATCTTCAGCGGCTAAAATACATTGCTACAAGCTGGCGTTCGAGATATTATTATGAATAACTTTCGCACCAAAATGAACACGTTTATTTCAGTAGTTTCGCTCTCAAAATACTTTGTCTAAAAATGATTGTCATCTCAAACCCTAACTAAATCTGGCTGATTGTCCTAATTCCGGCTTTATTTATACTCAAGTTATAGACCCATAAAGAGTCAGAATTGCACCTCCCCATATCAGCCAATGGGTGACGTAAGACGCGACTAAGGGAAAAAAACTGGAAGGTGGGCAGCAGCGCCTTCTAAAGAACTGCTAACTTACGCTGCGAACCCCAAGACGCCTGCCAAGCATGGGGACTATGGCAAATACCCCCTTAATAGGGGAGGCTGTGTTCACCAGTGGACGATCCGGCTGTTACAGTACAGTAGACACATGAATGTTCGATGTTATACCAAAAGCAAGCTGTTTCTGGAGTAACCTAGTAATGTACTAGTTAAGTTGTAGTAGAAAAAGTAAGAACCTTTTCAGACGAAATGCAAAGCGTACATTTTTAAACACGGACTCTTGTTTTATGAAATTGTATTTTTCTATTTTATTCGATCCCTTGCGCCGTAAACATATATTAGCTATATTGTTTGGCATCTACACCAGCCAGACATGATGGGTATGAAAAATGTGTTGAATAACTATAACATAATTTGATTTTAGTGAAATATTCTACACACAATATAAACATTATGGCTTCACAACCAATGACGTTCAATCACAAAAGACATCGGATTATCGCGCAAAAACGTCCTAAACATGTTAATCACGTGTCATGTTGTCTACTGAGCATGGTGCCATTTTTTTTAGAGCTGGAAGTCAAATTGTTGTTACTACGAGTATTATCAAAGTGTTGTATAAGCAAAGTGATATACTTACAATTTTATAGAGGACATAAATATCAACAAAAAAGTCCGCAATACTATATAACAGTTATGTCACAATAACTACTTTTTTATGTGCTTAAGTTTAAATTTTTTGTTAAATACCCGCGCGAAGTCGGGGCTAACCGTATATAAATTGCGACGTGAGGAATATTTTAAACCAAAAGCATTCCACAGTTATGGTAAATTCCCTAGAATATTCTCCTAGCGGTAGCTTATCTGTTTAGCTCTTGGAATATGTTAGGAAGAGAATTGTCGAGAAATAAAAAAATTATTTATTTTAACTATTTTAAATTCATTTGTTTCAGTTCATCTGCACGTTTCAGCGTAGTTTTTTTGTTAATTCCGCTGTGGTCACCCAACCAATACTTGGGTGGCACTTACTACTGAGCGCGCCACGTGAACTTCGGAATAAAGTAGCAGTAATGCTCACTTTTCTTAGTTATGTCCTTTTACTATGTCCCGGTTTGAAGGGTATGGGTGCCGGTGAAATTACAGGCACATAAGACTTATCTATCAACTTTAAGTCTCAGGGTGATGGGCGCAGTGCCATTCACCACTTGTGACGAAATGCATCTGTTATAGGCAGAGGTTACCGCTTAACACCAGGGGCAACGTGCTTGTTTCATCACGATAGTGTTAAAAAAAGGTCACTATGACGGAAAGAAAAAAATGAATAGGCTCAGATTTGGACAAAATAACTGGAGAATACGATACGTCGATTTTATGAATTATGTTCCATAAACTTCCATCGTAAGGTCCCGGTTGTTGCCCTAAAAATAAGGTAATGTATAAAGTACATTACAAAAATTTACAACACCATTTTGAACTCGTCGTTCGTAATAACTACGTCGCAAATGTTGCAACACGGTTTTGCTGTTTAGTTAGATTAAAGGATATTTATGAATAGATTAAAAAGTTAACATACATTTTTAAAATGTACCCATTTAGATTTCAGTCGATAAGAAATATTCTATACCTACACAAATCACTGGCTCGTTCTATCTTTTATATATAAGGTTACTTCTATGTCTGTACGTATGTTCATTTATAGTTTGAGTTTAGTTAAAATTTACTTGAATTGCATAATATAGTTTCGTCGAGAAAGCTTTCGTACAAAATATTTAGTTATCTGTTAATCTATGGACAGGCGTCTGTCCCTCCCGTTTAAAATACAACGATTCGATACAAACACGGGACTGCTAAATCAGCCAGGATTGACACGAGCTTCGCGTCAGAGCTATATAAAAGATGAGAAAAATATATTTTTTTTAATCCAAAATGGCAAAAGGAAAACATAACGAAACTATACAGGGTTATTGGAAAAATGCTAACAAAGTTTTCAAAAAATAATTCAACCTAACATTTTTGTTAGGACTAGCAGAAGTCAACCCTAAGAGGTTCTTAGCATTTTTCCATTAACCCTGTATATTGTTTTGTTAACAGTATATAAGTATTAATAAGCAAATAGAGTGCGTTGAAACTCTTTTCTTAAAATTCTGTTTCATTTATCTGCTTTAAAAGTGCAAATAAAGAAAATGGTAAACCACACGCAAACCTAATGGTTTGCCATGAAATATATTTTAGAAGCTCTAATCGTGTTTCTGGCTATATGATTGTGTCCACGCATCATCATAACTAAGCGCAAGGTTATCAAACATGGTCTGGGCGAAAAGTTAGTATTAAAATATAAAATCAACTCAAACTATAATCTGAATTCTAGCTCGTTGGGAGGTTAATTGTTGGGGCCCCGATGGCCTGCTTCCACCCCTTATTAGCGCGATCGCCATAACGCACGACGATACGATACGGCGCAACTGAAGCAAACGAAAAAATATAATTTCGACACATTTTCACAGCTTGGTAGCCGTACTGGACATTTGTTCCTCTAGCTAGAAGTATGCTGCCACTTTTAATTCTGCGCCTATGCAGACAGATTGCTTCTTGATCATATTGACAACAAATCAAATCATCAACGAAGCAAAATGCGTAAACGTCATGTCTAAAGAGCAATGAATACTGTCTATGTTGACGTCTGCTTAATTATAAGTATATTTTGCATGTCTATATTTGTAATTCCTTAAACCTATTTCACATACTTTGATTTTGAAGCAGTCGTGTTGAGACTGCTTGAAGTAATATTGCAACATGGAGTATTTTGCGTTTATGTCATTCCGCCGACAATGTGACAAGTTAGTCATTTTTATCTTACGGCATTCTTAATAGACGCAATTGTACTTTGCTTTAGGGTCGAATTAATAACTAGATAGTCTTGCTTCATAGACGATTTGATTTGTTGTCAATGTGATCAAGAAGTTAGAGATAAGCTTACCGCGCTTTCAACATCTATCTAAATGACGTTGGAGTAACAAAAAAAATGTGAAAAATACCCCACTGGTGTCGTTGACAATACATGTAGTACCTACTTAATATTCCTAAACGTAACTACTGAATTATGACTCTTTAAACGAAACTTGACTGTGTGTGTATAAACTTCGAGGACGGATCAAATAGCATGTTCTATTCTCACAGTCCGGCAAGTGTAAAATTATTTAATTCCGCTCAGTCTAACTAACAATTCAATTAACCATGGTGTGCAGAACAGTGTAGTCTTAGTTGGCGACTGAACCTACAAAGCAGTTGTACCCATCTAAGTAGTTCCAGACTTTAACACGATCAGCCACTAAATATGACGGTTTAATGACCTCTCGGCGTAATGAGCTCAGGCCTAAGTATACCTTTACATATATATATCGGAGTAGGCGAGGGGCAGAACGCGGTGATTTGAGAGAGATTTCGATTGCACTTTGTAGGAGAGCATTTAATTTATTTTGAACCCCCGAGGCAAACAGAGTGGTTTAATAAGTTTTATGTATGTATCTGTATGCCTATCTATGTCATCGTAGCTCCGAAACGCATACAACGAAAGAGGTCCTTTTGATTTGAAACTCATTTGATTTATTGTATTAGTTATGATTCAATAAAATCTGTTCAGACGTTTTAAGATCATCAGCTATTCTTAGGTTGATGAAGGGATGGCAGTAGTTGATACCCTGTTATTTTATTAATATGTCAAGAACATGGTAATCTTGCTTCTCCTGGAATCTGTAGGATATAACTCTTCACCATTATACAGCAGAAGTATCGTGTCTAGGCTCAAAAAGGTTCAAAAAGAACGGAATCCTTACGGTAACAGATATCTAACCACTTTCAGTACATGAAGTTGTATAAAGTTTACCAGTCTAAGTGAAAAGCTTCATAGCATATTCATTCTGTATCCTCACCCAATGAGTTGCAGTTATAGTCTGGCCTATTAGAAATAAAACACGTTTATTACAATTAATTTCGCTCTATTTTACTACTGGTGAACCGTGGGTCATTTTACCCTTACTAGCCACTTCCAACTTTTTCAGTTTTAAATTACATACCAGTAAATTGGGTTGTGTTTCCTTCGACATTACCACTGATGGTAAATTGAGTTGTGTGTTTATTTAAGAACTAGTTGTATATTGGGACGAGTTTATCCTATTACACCATGCATTGGTGACGAAATGAAATGGCGAAATAGTCCTAACCAAATTATATCTAACATGAAACAGTACAGTATGCATAATAAAGGCGGGAGGTTTTGAGAGTATTTTTTGAGAATATCGACTACACGGATGCCGCCCTCGTGCGGTGCCGGATTAGAAAGTCATCCCACCATCTCTTCCCGTGGGTGTCATAAGAGGCGAGTTAAGGAAAAATACCGGAAGGTGGGTTTTAGTTTGGGGAGGTATTCTGAGGAACCTACCTTATACTGCAATCCCCAAGACGCCTGCCAAGCGTGTGGATCATGGCAAATCCAGCAAAGCATGGCAAGTAAGGTTATTGAGCGCCCTTGTGGGCCAAATGCTAAGCTAAACATGCCGAGAGCTACACATCAAAGACTGGTATAAAGTTCTAGTTAAGAAAGAGCAATCTCTAAAGGAGGATACGTTATAGAACGACTAATGCATACACCGTTAAAGCGTTTAGCCTAATCAGCTTATAGGTTAATCCTACAATACACGGTTGAAATGATATGTAGTGCAAAGACAAAATTCTTTTTAGGTTAAGTTTTTCCTTATTCAACATGCAAGTATTTACTTCAAAAGTTTATCTAATCTAGGATTGTGTAGGCTCCTATATTTCCAAAATATAGTGACCAGTAGTAACACCATTTTTGAGTATGAGAAAACCCTATTTATGGGGAAATTAATGAAGATACGAGGAACAAACCAATATCGGCTTGTTTAAATTTACTTACTGAATTACAATTAAACACGATTGTTCATCATATTTCTGATTACATTAAAGACACATTACATACACCGTTACATGACTGCAGGTAGCCAACGACTTGAATAGTATTATAATACAAATGTATATCTGAATAAATGTTTATTACCTCATTGGATAAATGTGGCCACGAGCTGACTCTGGGATTATGTGGCACCAAAAACTTCTACCTGCATCATTTTAAGGATTCCATAACCAAAGGGAGAACAGAACTCTAATTTTTAAGAAAAGTGTAGGTAGAAGAAGAATTAACTTGGCTTAAACACTTGCATCCGATTTTTATTTCAAGCTACAGTATCAAAGTTCAAGTCACCCTAATGATCGCAAACCTTCTTTAGAAGATGGCATAACAATAAGGCATAACCTTTCTCTCTGTTTCGACATCACATGTCAAGCTAGTACACTGAATGAGTTGCTAGTCTAAAACTAAGATAATATTTTATGCAAAATGTCGACCCACAACAAAGTCTTGGATAAGGAATATGGAATGCTATATATCATTTAGCATTTTGGAGACAAGCAAATAAATCCAATGTGGGGTATTATTCAATGTTATCTGCTACAGTAGCCCATATCATCTATCCAGGTTTATATGTACTCTAATTCTTACATATGAGTGTTCTGTCTGCCCACTGGGTTGGGTAAATAAAACTTAAATAATGTCAGTGATTAACCACCATTTTTTATCTTATTCTCCGTTATTTAGAATTACATTTGTCACAACATAGTTACACTGTTAGGTGGACTGGACACAACAAAAGTGGTAAATGAGCGCATGTTGCGACTTTCTCACTATTGGCAAATTGCACTACAACCATAAAATACTCTATTAAAACAACAATTTTATGGTTACAGAAACCGCCAATAATAATGTACCTTTTATAATCTGGTTAATACAAATTTAATTTTCATGATGCAGAACCAAATAGATTGAGGCTAGTATAACACGGACAATTTTTCTTATTCAACAGATTTTTTTGGTTTTAAATATGGATGAATGAATTTCATACAAAATTTCTTCTTATTTCTACACTTTGCTTTTGACCAGAGCCAAGAGTAAAGTGTAGAACTGCCACTTTTCCCATTCTAAAGTATGTTAGGTACGAGATTTCTTTTTAGACAGAATTATATTGGTGATCTTGTGCTTTCTCAAAGAGACCAATATTTATCTTTATACGAAGAATAAACTTTACACTAACCTTTTTAAGTTCATTTTCACGTTCTTCAAGCCGACTTGCATGATCAAGCGAGTTCTTATGCTTCAACTCGAGCATCCGGACAATACTATCGAGGGCCTCGAGACGACCTGTCAGATCCTTTCGCTCGCCTTCGTAATGATCCTCTGCTTCCAGCAGCTGTAAACAAAAAATTATGTTTATGAAATAATTTTCCACTGCTGATATATATAATAAAAAGACTGCAACAGCAACTGAGCTCATTGTTTTAAATGGAATATATAATTGTTTCAAATTTTATAATAAGTAAATAGTAAATTTGGTATCTCCTTGAGCTTTGATCAAAGTATATTCTCAGTGGTTGAGAGGTAGAGATCTATTAAAATATTGAAGCATGCTTGCTTAGTCATTCGCAACCAATCAACAAGCAATGTTTTACCTATGGCCACAACTTAGATGAGTGACAGCTTGTGGTATTTACAACAGTGCACTTCCAGGCTTCAAAGTGCTATTAAAGCAGTTGGTGTTAGTTGTAGTATTGTTGATGGCCATTGTTAGTCTATATTGTTAGCCTATGGATGGCCTAAAAACTCAGATACTTTGCATGGTAGTATAGCATTTGAAAATGTCCGCATGGCCTGGTAGTAGCTAGCCAAGTAGTAGTTAAAAATATTTTTAAAATACCAAAGCTGTGTTTCTGTCCCCACAACTTAGATGAGTGACAGCTTGTGGTATTTACAACAGTGCACTTCCAGGCTTCAAAGTGCTATTAAAGCAGTTGGTGTTAGTTGTAGTATTGTTGATGGCCATTGTTAGTCTATATTGTTAGCCTATGGATGGCCTAAAAACTCAGATACTTTGCATGGTGGTATAGCATTTGAAAATGCCCGCATGGCCTGGTAGTAGCTAGCCAAGTAGTAGTTAAAAATATTTCAAAAATACCAAAGCTGTGTTTCTGTCCTTAAGAGCCACAATTTACTCTAGTTTACCATTCTTCACACTTCAACCTCATTATTAATTACCATCTCTCAATATTTTGGTAATATGCTAGCCTATGGAAAGACCAAATTTTGCAGTCTCTAGATATTTCAAACACATGTCTTGATAACCTTCATTTCAGATTAAAAGATAATAAATCGGTGTCAACCCTTATTTACTTTATTTGTAGTGGCATCTGCAATAATTGTATGATAAGCAGTTATTTAAGGACATCACAGGACTAGCACATTATTACAAAACAGTACAAACTCAGTTCCATATCAGTTTGACTCTCTTTTATTTTAAAAAGCCAATACTGAAATTATTCTATTTTGACAATGCTATGAAAAATTTGTGATATAATTAAATGTTGCTATCATACTAAGGTAAAATTCTAATAAGGTGAAATTCTAGGTTAGTCAATGAAGTCAGGAAATCCATTTTGAAAACTCAGTCTAAATAATTGATTTATAAGAAGCATCCAATATTTTTATGAATGAGGGAGGCTGTTACACAACTTTTAACTTTTAAGGTATTTTGATAATTGACTAAATTTAGGAAAGTTTATATAACTGTGTGTAAAAGTTTTAGATATTTTTCAAGTTATTATTTTGATCTTGTGAGGTAGATGCATTATAGGATATATGTGCAATTGTGCAACATTTATGCGAACTTACACACTCAATCTTAAGTGGGCGGTTAAGTAATATAAAATGTATTACTATTAATACTTAACAAATAGATACCAATACAATTTTATGTGTCTGTTTTTTAATGTGTATTTGCAACTATAGAATGGATTATAATTTATGATTATAGTACACCTAGTCACATGACACAATATCCACATTGCCTCGACACAATATCTACATTGCCTCAACTAAAGCCATACAGATTTCTCAGTGAGTGATTATTATGTATGTAACTCCCTAATACAACAACCCACTGATCAACATCATCTCAGTGTTGCATCAACTCAGAAAAAGCTTGCAAGTATCAATGACAATAGGAAAATTTTGATATGCTGTGGAAGCGTTGCATTTACAACACTCGTAACACATTTTAACAACTTTGGAAGAAGACTGTTAATATATACTATATGTATGTATGAGTATGTTGTAGTTAGAGTATCATAGTCAGAAATCCTAAGGGATACAACTTTGTACTACTGCCACACATGAATCCCTCCGTGGAATCCTTCGCGATTGACCATGAAATTGCATCCTATACATATTTTCCAAACTGGAATGATGTACTTGGAAACAAATTCACCAAATATTTGATCATGCTTGTAGAACTTGTACTAAGATATTTCATAAGATTTAGGGCTATAATGTTTGGTTAACAGTATTATGATTTCACCAAAACTCACATCACAAGATTTCCTGGGTGAAAATTAATGCAAAAAGAGGCTCTAACACCTTAGCCTTTGTGCTAAATCTGCCATAATTATGCCAAATATTACATTGGCCTCAAGATAATATTTGGGTCTGTCTATGTAACTGTCCCAATTATCACTTCTCATTTAATGTAGCTGTTATGAAGTGAAGTTTCTCTTATGCAATGTAAATCTAATGAAGATAGTGTAACTAAAAGTAGTAAAGGTAGTAAAATGTTGTCCTTCAAAATCTCGGACTATGATACTTTACCTACAACCTTCTCATACATGTAAACAACATAGAGGCTTAGGTCCATAAACAGCATCTAAGATGATCCACAATTATTATATGAAAACAAAAAAGAAGCATTGTTATAAAAAGTATGTTTCGTTAATTTTGAGAATATTACCATCTCCAAAGATTACATATGAACTTTGCTTATAATTACCAACATAAAGTTATAATTAGCTTTATATAAACAATAACAAATCAGAGCATCCCACACACACACACATACATAATCATAGATAACCTGGGACAGACAAAACAGACCTTGATACTGTTAATTACCACAAAATGAATATAATTTCATTTAACATTCAAGATATTTTGAAATTGAAATATTTGAACTTGCTTACCTTGAGATCGCGGTAACAGAATGGGTAACACATTCCCATTGAATACTACACTAAGTATACTGAGCTTTAACTTAATTAAAAGTTAATTTCACTTATCACTGATGTGTAGAATGAAGTGCATGCAATAATTGCATTTAAGAAACAACCTTGCATTACCAAAACAAAGGAAACTGTATCAAGGCTGCATTGAGTTGCTTACTATACTGATTGCATACCTTCTGCTCAGAGTGCTTCCGCGCCGCTTTTTCACGCTCGTACTGCGTCACCAGCTGCTCATTGTCTTCACGGAGGAGCTCTAGTTCTACTTCATGTTCTTGGTTTGTCTGATACGCCGAGTCTAGGCACTCAAGCACGTTCACCAAGAGTGGCATCAGAGTTTTCACCACATCTTCATCATACCGAGCAATCATGCGCTCGAACTCCTGGTAAATACTCCCCGCCAGCGACTGCACCTTCTCGGACATAACTACGTGCGAATCCTCGTGAGTTCCGTATATCGTCTCCGTCGTCACGTACCCACTACTTGTACTATCCTCGAAATTCATGATTGGAAACCAGCAATATCCGTGCTACAAGGAAATTACGTTTACCCCTACCGAGGACGTCTAATGAATTTTACGCGAAAACATGTTTAGTGCATTTGTTTGTTCGATTGCCTGCGGACGCGATCGATTGATGTGAACTCAAATATGTAGGCTTCCGTATAGTATTGGCATTTCTAGTAGTAAATAGCTAGTAGTAAATTTATAAAAGTTCCGGATAGAAAGGAATAAACTTAACACATTCACACCATTTGTTTGATTGATTGAATTGACGTATAATTCTGCGACTGAACGACAATCAAGTACGACTAGTCACTTAAGTTTTGACATTGCGATACTACGGGTTGGCACACCATGGCGTTTCCGGTTAGACTTAATTCTAGACCATACAATCGATTTTGATTGCCAACTAAAATTGTCTAAAAAAATCATCAAGAAGAATGGTTTGACATTTGGAATATGAGAAAAAAATGAATAAAGGTAGACAGGTGACATTCAGCCCGATATTCCAACTAAGCCACGGTTTTCAAATTTAAATGGTAACCTCTACAATAATTAGATCGCGTCTGGGACGTGTGTGCTCTTCAAAGTCAAAGTCAAAATCATTTATTCAATTTAGGCGTCTACGACGCTCTTATGAAGGTCAATTACAAATTTTAATATTGAAATATACTACATTGTACTGCCACGTTCATCAAACAAAATTTATAGAGCCACTGCGAGAAGAACGGTCAAGAAACTCGGGACCATTCTTTTAAATGTCTTTTTAGAATGTGTTGTTATATACAATATAATACAATTATAACAATATTTAATTACATTACGTAGGTGACAGGCACTAGCTTGGCAGAGGCGAGCCAGTCCAAGCATTTTTGTCGTTTAAGTAATCACAAACTGTGTAGTAATATTTCTTTAATAAAATGTTCTTCACGTAAAACTTGAATTTTCTTTCTGTGAGCGTTGTAATATGTTTGGCCAATTTATTATAAAACCGCACACAATTGCCTAAGAAGGACCTTTTATTTGTTTTTGCTAATCTAAAATCTGGCACGGCTATTTTATATTTATTCCTCGTGATTGTCACTGTTTGATTTAAATTTTCTCAAATTTTTACGTACACACATAATATTTTCAAATATATACAGACTTGGTAAAGTTAAAATATCAGTTTCTTTAAAAAGATCTCTCAGAGATTCCCTAGGATCCATTTCATATATGGCTCGAATTGCACGCTTTTGTAAGATAAAGATTGTTTCTATCTAAGCAGCAGCTTCCCACAGCAATACACCATACCATATGACATAATACTGTGGAAGTACGCGAAATAAACGAGCCTAGCAGTAGCTACGTCTATTAGCTGTCTTATCTTACGGACTGCATATGAAGCAGAACTAAGTCTTCCGGTTAGATCATGTATATGTGGATTCCACTGAAAAGTTGAATCCATTTTGATTCCCAGGATCCATTTTGATCTTCAGTTTTTCTTGAGAAGATTAGGGTCAGGGACCATTCACCATTCTCGTTGTGAATGAAGTTTAGAAGATGTACCATTAGATAATCTTTTCTTCTCCTTTCCGAAGTTGATTTTTCCTTGTACGGTGTTATAAGCATTGATAACCCTAGACCTGTTAACTTTAAATACCATATAAATAATTATGTTTTATTTAGTGATTTATAATTTTTTATTTTTATATGTTTTTTGTTATCTTATTAATTCTAATAGTATTAGTTTGTAGGTGTAATTTTTATTGCTTAAACACTTCTATTTGCTTATCTGATCTATAAAATTATTATACCGCATTCTTTATTATAAACCCATGGAAGTAATAAGTACCACGTACAACAGGAATGAGCTGTAGTCGCAAAATTGAAGTCTAACGAGAGCTTAGTAACTGTACCTCTTATCCCTCTGTGGCAATGGTAACAATATTGAAATATGATATAAGGACAAAACTTTTATTATAAAAAATGGTTTGTGATCTGACGTCAGCAGATCATTGCTTCAGATGGATTTTAATCGAAGATGCTAATGATAAACTTGCCGTTTGCGGCACTGTAGATTTCCTGTTTTTGCTGGATTTTTACACTCGCGTCATATATGTAGGTACTTACCTACTGGTGCTTGTGGTACACAGCATGCATTTGGACTGAGATATAATTACGATAAACTACCTATTGTGGTATATTTCATTAATTAGGTAAGAAAAAAACAGTTAAGTTTACCTAAAAGTGTAATTTTAAATCAGATATTGTTAAATAGAACAGTCTTGTGAAGTTTCTGCCGCAAACCAAGCTTATTCCTTATATGTTCCATTGTTTCTAATTTTGCATTATGTATGAGTTAAACTAACTTTGGGATCTATAGGAAATCTGAAATTTAAACAAAGTCATTTTAATAGAGAAAGGAATAAAATATACATAGGTATTTAATTTATTTGTTCTTGAACTAGAATTGGATAGTCATGCATGGTCACCGTAATTCCTCAATAAAAAAATATATTTAAAACTATTACTTGTGAAAAGATAAACCACAATCAGGATAATACTCGCTACCGCAAGCCTCCACGACACGTTCTCCCCATTTTTACTAAAATTCTTCAAAAATATCACAAAATCAAAAAACATTCCGTTGTTAACATCCGAGTCGGCAATTTCATGTGAGGTTGTCAAGTCAGGTGTCCGTATTTCATACAAATAAAAGAAAACCTATACGCCAATCGCAAAATTTTTGCGTTTATATGGTTTTACACGTAGCAACAAATAATATTGCTATAACATGTTGGTACAAAATTATTATTTATGTTTAGAAACATTTTAGAAGTAAATGTTTTTACTTCATTACATTACATCAATCGCATATTTTTCGACAAACAACGAAAGGATTTAAATCGACTTAGCTCTGGCAACTCTAGGTCACTGTTAGAACGAGACACAGGGTTCAGTGGTAGCCTTCTCACTTGGCTTCATTTTTATTTTGCGCGCAACAAGACTCTAGTGACCTTAGTATAAGGTTTTATTTTCTTTATTTTAGCTGCATGATGCATAGATAGAGCTCATTCCCGTTGTACGTAGTACTTATTACTTCCATGGTTAGTGCAGATGAAGGGATTCTGATAACTGATAGTCCTATCTTTGTATGTGTATATTGTATTTTTCCGCATGTATTAAGGTAATTTTAAGTTATATACGAGTAAATAAGCTTGTTTTTCAACTTCTTGTACAAACTTAATATTTATTTCTTGCTCCGGGGCCATCTTGTCAAGACGCGCAAGATACGTGACGCACAAGAAGGCAGATCGCACGACACTAGTCGCGGACGCATAATATACCAGTAACATAGTGTGTGCGCCTACATTCAAATGTACGTGAGATACTTGGCGGCTACTAGTCTCCGAGACTTGCAAGATACTTGAAACGCCTGTGCGTACCGTAATGGGACTTCTACCATTACGATACGCACAGGCATACCTTAGAGACGAGATAGGAGTAGATACATACACATAACTTCGATCATTAATATTAATGATCGAAGCTACACAAGTCTCCCGGATTATATATCATCTTTTGACGTGACATGACGAGGAAGAACGTGTTGAACCTTGTTCATCTTGGCTGCACTTCCTAGTGGGCGGCCTGTGTGCTTCTCTCTGAAGAGTGAAGAATCAGAATCAGAATATTTATTCACCATTATAACAATGTTTGTTACACAAGGTAGGTCATTTTACATAAGTAGATATAAGTTTGAATATACACATACATTATAAACACACGCATAGATAATTCATTGTTGTAGAATTGGTTGAATTTTTTTCTGTCATTACTGTAATTAAAAACCATACTATATAACTAACATTATTGCAATTTATGTTATTTCCATATTTTTTGAGGTCAATAATTAATAAAACAATCAAATTAAAATGTCAAAAACTAAAATACTTCATAATCAAAAACTAAAATACTTCATAATGAAGAGCATTGCATATTGTCATGAAATAATATATTACTGTTAACATTACATTTTTTCCAGCTCTCCAGAACGTGAAGAAATGAGGTTCTGGATTATATGCCATAATAAATTACATTGAAAAAAAAAACATAAAAATGTTTTAGTTTTCTTCCCGTTTTTATTTAATGATGAACCTGTACATTCTGCTGGTAATTTTCTAAAAAACTATTTATTGCAAGAAAAAGGAAAATATTCCATTGGAGATCATACAAGCAGAGGGGTATGCCGTGAGATATGTCTCGAAATTTCTGTAGCTTGCAAATGTATTTATATAGTGCAACGAATAGATGATAGGTAAAAATGAAAGTAAAGATGTAAATGTCACTGGGTATATGCCATACTCTTAATGGCCTTATAATATTTCGAAAAAAAATAGAATGACTTCTTGAAAATATGAACCAGATCCTAATAAAAGTTTATATATGTATACATTTTTTTGAGCAACTACCGAAGGAACACTATTGCAGCATTTCAAATTTAACATTATATTATTGTAAATTTACCGAAGAAGTTTTGCTTACTATATAATTAAATGCAAACTAAATTAATTTTACCTTATTAACAAAACATAAATAAGTACTGCATATAAACAAAAATAACTTCGGATTATATTTAATTACCAGTGTATCAGGAATATTAAAAATGATGACATTTTTTAATCGCTGCCCTCTCCAAACTGCAGATATAACGATCTTTAACGAGAAATCAACGTCGATTAGGTTTGGAAAATAAAACAGAATGATTTGGAGCAGGTTTTTTTTAAAGTCAAACTTGCGCTCATATCTTGACTCATATAAAGGGGAAAATGGAAAATATATCTAGGATAATATAATAAATGGCTGAGAGGGATACCTACCTAGATAGATTGTTGAAAACACTTCAATGGAAACAGTGATGTCTATGGCAGAAAATACAACTTTTCAACGTTTGTTTAGTTTTTGTTAGTATGTCTCACTGTTGTAGTTGATCACGTAATATAGGCGAGTTTTTTATTTATTTATTTATTAAAAACATGTCATACTTAAACGTAATTTTTAAAAATTTAAACTGTTTTAGTATCCCATATTTATGGAGTCATCGGTGTTTAATAAATTTTCAAAAAATACAAGCTATTTAATTTTAATACTCGTAAACACGCGAATACCATGATCCTGTAGAATGGTTACCATAAATTAGCAACCAATACAATGATCAGATTTAATTTAAAAATTTTCCATCACATTGACGATTCTTTGTGTGTCAAAATCAGAAGTGTAATTTTATCATGGAAGTAATAAGTACTACGTACAACAGGAATGAGCTGTTGTCGCAAAATTGAAGCCGAACGAGAGCTCAGTAACTGTACCTCTTATCCCTCTCTGGCAATGGTGACAGTATTAAATATGATGTAAGGACAATACTTTTATTATAAAAAATTATTTGTGATCTGATGTCAGCAGATTATTGTTTCAGATGGATTTTAATCGAAGATGCTAATGATAAACTTGCCCTTTGCGGCACTGTAGATTTTCTGTTTTTGCTTGATTTTCACACTCGCGTCATATAGGTAGGTACTTACCTACTGGTGCTTGAGGTACACGACATGCAGTTGGACTGAGATATAATTACGATAAACAACCTATTGTGGTATATTTCATTAATTAGGTAAGAAATAACAGTTAAGTTTACATTTAAGTGTAATTCTATTCAGATATTGTTAAATAAAATTGTGATGTTTCTGCCGCGAACCACGCTTATTCCTTATATGTTTCATTGTTTCTAATTTTGCATTATGAGTTAAACTAACATTAGTATCTTTAGGAAATCTGAAATTGAAACAAAGTCATTTTATTAGAGAAAGGAATAAAATATACATAAGTATTTAATTTATTTGTTCTTGAAATAAAATTGGATAGTCATGCATGGTCACCGTAATTCCTCACTAACAAATTATAACGTCTTTGTTCTCCAAGATAATGGCATCCATTATCAACAACCAAATCCTGCAGTATTTAGAGGCCTAGAGCACTAGATGATTAGCAATCGCCAGCATGGTTTTCGTCCCCGTGGTTCAGCTGGTAATGTTATAATATACCTTAAACATAGATGGTGGGGGTGATAAAGCCTAAGAGGGCGAGACAATGCCTTTTGGCCTTTGATTCGGAGGGTAGCAACGAGATTTTATTTCAAAGCTTTGGGCATCCCGAGAAATCGTGAGTCGGAGTGGATTTATAATTTTTGGGCAGATAGGAGCATCAAAGTCGATATTGCGGTGCATGCTCCGACTTAAAACCAATCAATGCTGGTGTTTCACAGGGCTTTGTGTTATCTCTAACTCTGCTTCTTCTGAATATGAATGTCATGTCACAGTTCAGCGATATTCATGGATATACCGATGATAGTACCAGATATAACTAAATTGTAGAGTTTTTGTAGCCGCCCAAGAACTACGATATGATGATAATACATTTTTATATTTCTGGTAACAATGTCCACAGGCCTTTCATTACATTAGATTAATTAGCTCCTAGTGAAAATTATTAACCAATTATTTTATGTACCTATATATTTTGGATAATAATTATGTAATAATAATGAGTCGAAGTATTTATTCGCCCCACAAAATTGCTTCACGTAACACGTGCAAATCACGCATGAAATACGAATCACCACCGATGTTCCTAAGTTTGTGGAAACATGTTATTTATTTATTTATTAATTCATTTACACACTTACACATATACAGCATTACAAAGTTCATTTTCCAAGGCACTACACACATAAAACTTAAAAAATATATTATTAAATGTCATTGTCCATATTAAAAGTCAAAAAATATTATTTATACATTAAAAACATGGACGTATTTATTTATATCTATAACAAGCGTCATGTACCGAACACGATTTTCAAAGACGCTATACACATAAAACTGAAAAATATATTATGAAAATATCATAATCCATATTAAGAGTCAAACTTATTATTTATACATTTAAAACATGCACATATTTATTTATATCTATAACAAGCGTCATGTACTACTGTCTACTGTCCTATAAAATTCGGTCACGGAACAAGTTAATATGTCGATATGCTCGGCAACTCGATTGAGCGCATGCAGAGTGCGGAGCAAGGGGCAGCCAGCGAGCAGCTTGGTGTGCCTGCGTGGCACCTCAAACAGCCGCGGCCGGCAGAGGTGCCTCACGTACTCGTTCGGCACGCACAGTCCCATTCGCGTCAGAACCGAGCCATCAAACAAAACGCTTCTAAATACTTTTATCATGTAGTATGCGAGTGTCCAATCTCTTCTTACCTCTAACTTGTTGTATACAACCATGCCCAGAACAAACAGAGTAGGATACATCAAATCAAATCATTTATTCACAAGAATGTTATACAGATACAGCAGTTGTAACGCTTTACAAAAAATGTCCTTAACATTCTACCATGACAATGGTGTGCAAACGTGTATTTAAACAAAATACGTCCATACATTTAGTTTGAAAGAGGTTTACAACTGATAATAAAATATTAATATTACCTATGTCAATAACTGTCAAATACTATACGTCAAAATTTTAAAATATAATCAACTTTAAATAAACTTAAATAAACTAAAACTAAAATGCAATTCTATTAACAATATTATATTATAGTATTATATTACCTAAGAAGCTTTGAATGTCATAAAGTCATTTAAGGTGTAAAAAAGTTGTCAAGTAACCATAATGTAAACTTAAATTCCATTTAAAAACACATGCCTTTTACACATAACTAACTAGCATTTAGGTTGGTAGAGTTTAAATTAATCTCTCACATTTATACTTCATATCGTATAATTCAATGTAAAATATTTTGGATGTTGCTTTACAAAAACACAAATATCTCTAATATACATGCAAACCAATGGTATGATACGAAAATGTTTCAAAATTGGTTTGTTGCAATAGAAAATAATAATAATAATAATAACGACGAGAAGTTGAAGCTCTTTTTTGAATTTCTGAGAGATTACGCGGGCTCATACTATGACGTCACAACCACCCGTTCGGTCCACGACCGCGAGTCCGCAAGGCGTGTGCGCTCGGTCACTACGCAGCGGCGTGAGAACGAGAGCGCGACTGTTGAATGACTGCGGTTGTGACGTAATCTGATAGTGAGTGCCCGCCCGCATTTTTTAAAACCTTCGGCTGGAAATACGCACTTTGATCGTTAATATCTCAGCCATTTTTTAAGATATGAAAATAGTGAAAACACCGTTATTCTCGTAATTTTTTTTAGATTTATTTGGCATGTAAAGTAAAAAAACGTTTGTCAGACCCATTGCCCCAAAGTAAGAGACCGTTTGAGAGCACCGAATAAACATATCCATGGTATGCACCTCAAGCAACTTCTGTGGATACGATTAACCGTAACTTTTTTTATTGCACAAAGTATAAGTATAATAATTTAAAAATTTGTTAATTTTTAAATTATTAATCTGCAACCAGCTTATTATTCTACCTAGTGCAAAATTTATTTCATTGTCATTGTACATGTCTATTTGTACACTTAACAATTAACGTTGCATCATCCGCAAATAGTACCGTTTTTTGATGAGTGACGTTTGGAAGATCATTTATGTACAATAAAAACAGAAAAGGTCCACTCCAAATCTATTTACTTTAAATTGTGATCGACTATTAATTTTATTATTATTAAGTATTTTTCCAATTTCTACGCATTGATTACGATTTGATAAGTAACTTTTAATCAAATTATTACCTGTACCTCTAATTCCGTACTTTTCAAGCTTATAAAGTAGTAAATTATGGTCTGCATAATCAAATGCCTTAGTCATGTCGAGAAAGATAGCTGTGACAGGTTTCCCTTCGTTTATACAATCTGTTATCATTTTAATGAGATTAAAACATGCCATTAAAGTGCTACTATTACTACGAAATCCAAACTGTTCTTCTTTTAATATATCGTAACTTGTTACATAGTCGTAGAATCGTTTTAGGATTACTTTTTCGAGTATTTTTGACATCATCGGTATCAAAGTGACCGGACGGTAGTTGTTCATGTATGTTGTATCATCTTTCTTAAATAGAGGTTTGACTATGGACTTTTTTCGAATATCTGGAAAAGTGCCTTCCTCGAGTGACATATTCACTAAGAAACTCAAAGCTTCATTTATGTAGTTAGCGCATTTCTTGAGCATTTTTGTATTTAATTCATCGATACCTACTGAATTTGTGTTATTAAGATTAGTTATAATTTTACGTATTTCTATTGGGTCAGTTGGTTGTTAAAATATTGTATCATATATTTTTGTTTTCATAGTTTCTATAATTTTGTCAATTTAAATTCAAAATTTTGATTGTTCATATTTATATCAAAATTATTAAATATTTCGGTAATGTCAACTGGACTAGTATACATTTCATTAGCATATTCTATTCTTTCAATCTAATTTTTTATTTTTATACCACCAATTTTGTCATTTATTATATCCCATGCTGCTTTACATTTATTTTTATTATTTTCTATATATATTGTTTACTCTGTAGCTGTTGTGACGTATACAAACATTTTTTAAGAGTTTGAGCATATTTTTTGTATTTACTTTTATTCCTTTTTTTATTACATCCTGTTTGTTGATATTTAAATTAGAGATAACTTTTTTTTACACAACATTTCCGCAATCCTTTTGTTAGCCAAGAGTTTTTTACCATAAGATAGTATTGATTTTCTAACTTTGAATTTAGGGAAACACAAATCAAAAAATGATGAATAAAGGCCATGAAATTCCTCAAAAGCTTCGTTGAGATTCGATTTGTTATATATATTAGCAAAAGATAGTGATGATATGTAATTACAAAACATATTAATACTTTGTTTACTGAAGTCTCTTACTGTTTCGTGCCAATTTGGCCCGTTTCATGATCTGAAAGGCCTAGGCTGTGAAAATCAGTTATTGTATTTTTAAATTAGATGCGAACTGGTCGATACACGCTAATTTTATTTTTGTTTACTTTATATGTAATTCCATATTATAGTTCATTACAATACATAAAGGTTTTACACATGCACTGCATGGTTTCAAAATGTTTAGATTCCAATCACCACATAATACATTTTTTTTTTACTGATTTGAAACTCCACTCAAAAGTATTGAAAGATTAAAAAAAAAATGTGGTTTACTTTTAGATCTTCTTTAGATACAGATAATAATAATTATTTGATTTGTCAATTCTATTCCACAACATTCAAATCCATCACAAACTAGATCACTTACACAATTTAACACTCTATATTCCATGCATTTTTTTATTATTGTACAAGACCCCCCACGTTTAGTTTTACGAGAACAAGATGAGAATAACTTTTATCCTGGTAGTTTTATTGCCCCTGCTATATTTTGATGGAAAACTATGTTATCATTAAATACAATTTTAGGCAGGAAAAAATTTCTCCCAATGTTGAGTTGTAGACGGTAATAGTTGTTCAGACTAACCTAGAGTTACTGGCTCTCAAGGACAGCTGCCGGAACATACCGTTAGGTGCTTGGCGACAGATTTTCAACTTGAGGGTGGTAGCTAGCCAGGCGGGCATTTGCAAAGTGCCCTACCACCATGCTGTAACGACTGCCATCCTAAGACAACAACCGGGACCGACGGCTTAACGTGCCCTCCGAAGCACGGAAGCGCTCAGTAGTAATGTCACCAGCGGTCACCCATCCAACTCATGACCGCGGCGGACGTTGCTTAACTTTGCTGATCGATTCAGAATGGTTAAGCAAACTTCGCTACGAGCGCTTCAAAATTATATAAAGGGATTAATTCAATAGTCTGGTTTATGAGTGGAAGAGATGGCCTAGCCTGAAAATGGTGTGGTTTTACGCCTGCAGCTGACAGTTTTGGTTGGTGTTGAGTCTCAGTACCGTTTTCTATAGGGATATGGTTCTTTAAATAAGTTTATTGTGAGCTAAAAATTCAATCTATACCTGCAATTGAAAAGTTAATATTTTGATAAACTTTCGGTGGTTAACATTACTCGTATAAACATCTTTACAGTTCATTTGAATAAATTGACTGTTATTATTTTTTTGAACAAGTAGTCTTATTTTATTATTTAACATGTATTCGTTCAAGAATGGGTTATTTTGAACGATAATTACAAACATATTGACATGTCACAAAAGATACAATATTTTACTAAGATCGGATAGTAAAGCGCGCGGCACTAGCGCCGCCTCTGGTCGACACTACGTCCACGTCCAGCACCGCTGTATCCCGACCATAAAATGACTGAAAAAAATTCGCAAACTCATTCGCGCATTCTACCTCGGATAATATTTTACCCTCCTTAGTAATATTTTTACGATTCAGTGCTCCCTTCTTTGACCTTATGTAAGCCCATAACGACTTCAGATCCTTTGCTAAATCCCCTTCAACATTTTCTAAATGTTTCTCGTGCGCCTCTGCAATCATGGCTTAAAAACCTACATTCGGAGAAAAGCTTATAACTATTTGTTATCCCGTTTGATTTATAATCTCTTTGACACTTTGCTATAACGCGTATAGCTTGAATGATTTCCAGTGTGTACCACTCCGGATATATGTATCTTTAAGTTCTGGTTTTTATTCTATTGTCTTTTTTGTACGCATTGAGAAATAATGTCATTAAATGTAGTATAAAAGAAATTTACGGCACTTTCGGTGTCCTGCACGCATGGAAGTAATAAGTACTAGTTGTACGTAGAACTTATTACTTCCATGCCTGCACGTCATATCTTCTTGGTCGTGTACTTCATTACTGAAGGTCGTGTCCCTGAAAGGCTTTCATGGCTCTATGAACAATATTTCTCCAATCCCTTCGGTTTTCGGTTTCCCTTAAGGTGGTCGTAACAATGAGTCCAGTGAGTGCAGTCACTTGGTCCGACCAACGGCTAGGTAATCGGCCGCGAGGTCTTTTTCCTTCTATATTGCTGACCACAACCAGATTTTCGAGATTATTTGGTTGTCTACAGGCAACGTGACCAAAATACGCCAAAATCCTTTTGTAGCAGATTGTAGAAAGTCTATCAGTTATGCGTAGTTGCTCGAGGATAGATTTATTGGTTCTCGTTGCAGTGGCATGCGGAGCATCCTACGCCAACACCACATCTCAAATGTCATAAAATGGATTCCAAATAACGTTAAAAATTGCCGCATACAATAAATTAAAATCTGCCTTCGCAAAATGATACTGCGGCTCGATATCTATATATATAATAGCGAGACGAAAAGCGGATGTATCTATAAGTTTTGTAAGAAGGAATGGCCTGTAACCAAAGACCAGATTCCCACACAGAAACCGCGAGAATGCGAGCACGATCTGCAATGCTAGGACACGTATTTAAAAGATCTTTCCGTGCTAGCTCGCATAGGGGCTGATCCCACTGTTTCTGAGATGATAACATTTTTGGAAATTCAGTATATCGACAAGTGTTGTTGGCTTCAGCCAGATATGCTACATCAAAAGAGCCTAAAAATCGTACTGAAGGCAAAAAATCGGTAACGCACACTAGAAATTTTGCGTATCCCTAAGTCCCCCAACCTCACAGTGACGGAAGCTTGCGCCCAAGCCCCTATCATCAATCTCAACATTCAAAACTGACACTAAAGTATTTTTAACTAAGTTGTCTAAGCTTAACAAAAGCTCACTGTGTTTCCACAGTTGACATCATCTTATATAGTATGTAAATTTAGGAATGAAAAGGCGAAAATCTTATAATTGTAAAAGCCAATAGGCGTTAATTTTGAATAATCTGCTAAAAGCATTTTTAAACTTATGAATTTGTTCTTCCACAAATGGTGAAAAAGATTCGTCAAGAATCGGTGAACCCAAAAGATGGAGCGAACTTTTTCTACTAACTTTATTATAAGTAAGTTGATTTTTTTCAATAATCGAAACTTTATCCGGACAAGTATCACAAACAAAAAGTTCACATTTGGAAAAATTTTGTTCGTGGCTAATATGATGAAAATCGTCTATAAGTACTCGCAAGTCATTCATTACAGTGTTCCTATCGCCTCCTAAGATTCGGTTATCCAAATACCAAATGTTAAGTTTTGATTGGAGACGTTAAACTTTTGAGTGCATGGTTAATCGTTTCACATTTTTCACTCGTAGATTCCATAATTTTCTCAACAAATACCATAATTCTTATATGAGCTTTTGTAATCAAAATAAAACCAGATTATAAATTACCAATCGTTTTCATCAAAATTCTTGGATCCAGTTAATGTTGTTTATACAAGAAGGTTAAGTATTACTTGCGAATACTGTTAGTGTATTCTACAATATAGTTGATGAAAAATACTCATATATATATGATGACAAATGTTAGGATTCACAATATCGTTGAATTTTTAACAACTAATTATAACAGTAACCATGCGAATAATCTTGCAAAATTACACATGTAAAGATAGATATATTTTCGCTTATAGTTCAATTATTTTCAATGTCAATCTTATTATGTATGTCAGAGATTTGTTAGAATCTGGTGAAAGGAACATAAACACAATATTACATTTACACGTTTCGGACAGTTAGAGGAAAATGTTTGATTTGATTAAAAACGGTTTTATGCTTATTATTCAATGTTACTAATTTTGGTCCATCTAATGTATGTGTGCCAAAGTCAAATCCCACGGTCAGACATAACAACTTATATACTTCTAAATCACCTGAGATTCTTGGGTCTGGCTCTATTTGCTTCTTTAGCAGGGTAAAGTGACAGAGCCGAAATTGTGACGTGTTAGATAGCCGGTAATAACCAATTATTTGTCATCTAGGTGAATTTTCATATTCATGTTTAGCATGCGAAAACGCTCAAAAACATATATTGATCGCAAAAATACATAAATTTTCCTCTTGAACAGTTATATAACACAGAAAATATGTTGCAGTTAGGCCCCTGCGCCCGTATCAGTGACAGCGCAACTCTGTGCTCCTTATTAATTTAAAAGTTTACGCAGTAAAAAGTGAATTGGCAATAGCAAAAGTTATATTGTGGTGTAGCCTAGAACAAAACCTTCGTAGTGGAGCTTATTTCGATTAATTCTGATAACTGGTGTCAAAGTTATAAGCGATAAACTGTCCCAAGTTTTCTGCAACGGTTTATGCATACAAACATCGCATCGGTCGACGCGAGCGCAGGTCGCGCTCAGTGATGAGTCATCGCGCCGCACCCGGCCTCCGTTCCTGTGCGCTCTGACGACTACCGCGGCGTCGAGGCGTATGAATCATCGATCGCTTTGCTGCTAGCTGCCGCTGCTCGCTTGTTTCGCATTTATATTTGCATTGTAAGTTTTTGCAAAACCAACTGCTGCATATTATTAGCCTGACTGTTCCTTCTTTTGAGCCAGCAATCATGAAGTGTTCAGCGTGTTGTAGTGGAATAGATGCGAATAAAGAACATTATTGCCGTTGTACAGCACAAAACTGTAATAAATGTTATCATCTTCTTTGTACGGGGGAGAAGAAATCGACATTAACAGCCTTAAACGCATGGGTTTGCCCTGAGTGTTACCGTTCAGCAAATAAAGGTGAGGACAACATCCACACACCGGTTGTTGCATCTAAAATGAATAGAGATGAGCATGTGACAGTTCGAGCTAAAATACTACGTTTTCTTTCTGAAGAAGAAGATGAGGAGAAGATTGAAAATTTTACTATTGAGGCTCATGTATTGCGTTGTGAGATGGTTAAGATGAGGAAAGACTTAGCATACACGAACTCTTTGATAAGTGGCTATGAGACTAAATTAGCGAACGCAATTAATATGATAGCGAACTTCGACGAAAAGCTCAGTCAGTCCGTCTCTATAATAGCAGGGTACGAGCATAAACTCAATCAGTCCGTTGCTCTCATCGCAAGTTATAAGTCAAAGCTTATCGATCAGACCGAGGAAACTAACGACCTTATGGGCATCGTAACCAAGGTAGATGGCCAGAAGATGCAGTGTGTACGCTCGGAACAGAGTCCTATAAAACCCGTTGAACTCTGTGCCTCTGCTTCATCGAACCAACCTCTGACCCAAACTGCTGTATCAGCATCTCCTGCACTCTTAGAATCAACAGTATCTACAACTGCGCTTCCCCAAAGTCAGACCCACATTTCGGTTCCTAAATCTGTTGCCGTCACACAGCTAGACAAGCCAGCCTCTAAGGCTTTAAGTTACCAGAAAAGGAATCGTGATGGCAAAAAAGACCCAGAAAGATCCATTCCCAGTCTCTCAGTAAGCCAGGGATTACAGCCGGCTCGCACAATCTCGGTGCCCGATGAGACCATTAAGGATTTAGTATCTCCTGACGATCAAGAATGGATCCAAGTAACGAAGAGGAAGAGTCGACGCCCTGCTTCAAAATTCGGTACTGCGGGACCCTCAGTTACCTTGTTGAAAGCCGTTGAGATGCGAAGGTACCTGCACCTTTGGAATATGGCGTCAGGCGTTGAAGAGGTTCGCGATTACCTTCAACAGCTATGCAACGGAAGTTTATGTACAGTAGAGGAGCTCACTGCAAAGGGGAATTATAAGTCTTATAGGTTAGGCGTTCCATCTGCCTTTTATGATAAATGCTACTCTAACGATGTATGGCCGGTAAATGCCCGAATTAAAGCGTGGGTAAATTATCGCGGAGTTCTTAAAAATCCCTCTGACAAAAATTTACCTGCAGTTAGCCCTCGGCCCTTTCATGGCCTGCCCTCTGACAGGGCAGTCTCGACGCAATAAAATACCTGAATTATTTGTCTATTATCAGAATGTCCGTGGCCTCAAAGGCAAAATGAAAGACTGGCGAAACAACTTGCAGCTGTCGGAGCATCACTTGGTGGCTGCTACAGAAACGTACCTGGATAATTCTGTTGTGGATACCGAATTAGTTAATGGTTGCTGGAGTATAATACGGCGTGATCGTAATACACCCTGTGGCGGAGCATTATTGGCCGCACGTGCACCTATCACGTTACGTAGACACCCTGAACTGGAATCTATTGGCGGTGGTGAGGATCTATGGGCGAGCTTTGACTGACACGGACATAAAGTTTATGTGTGTGTTTTTTATATTAAATCCAACGGACCTGACGATTTTTATATGAAGTGGTATTGTAAGGTAGAAAGTTTTATTAATAATTTAAAAGGGATTGTACTCATTCTTGGCGATTTAAATCTACATACAGCCTCAAATAGTGTGAAAAATTATGATCATTACTTTATGACTTATTGTAGTTTAATAGAGAATAATTGTATATTTAATTGTAATAATAGGATGTTAGATGTAGTAATGACCCGAAATAATGCAGCTACTGAAGTTATGGTTAAAAGAGCTGATTCAATCGTTCAAATTGACCCACATCACCCACCTCTTGATGCTAATGTAAAGATTAAATTGGCTGCTAAAGATTTAGACAAAATTGATCCAACTAATATAGATCTAAGTAAGGACTGGAATTTTAAAAAATGTGATTTTGCTATATTATTTGACATGCTCTCTAACGTATCTTGGAAGGATATCTATGCGCTTGACGATATAGGTTTATGTGTGTATAAGTTTTATACAACTCTCTATCAGATTTTTGACACTTGTGTTCCTAAAAAGCGTCGCGGTAATTCAACGGAGTCGCGGTATCCGGTATGGTTCACTAGAGATATTATTGATGATATAAAGGTTAAACTAAAACACCATCAAAATTGGAAACGAACGGGATCTGAGGAGGCCTATGAGTTTTTCTCCAAACTAAGGTCAGAACTAAAGGTACGCGTTTCGAATGCGTATAATTCGCACGTCGCCACTTTAGAGCGAAACATTAAAACTAACCCTCGAGGGTTCTGGAGTCATGTATCGAGTTTGCGGTCCAAAGGTGGACCAACTGTCACATATAAAGGTATCAAAGTGAGTGGTGTACAGGCATCGGAAGCATTTGCAGATTTTTTCTCAAGTGTGTTTCTCTCAGACCAACCAACGCTAGATGCAAATGCTATTTCGCAGGGGGATAAGTCCCGCACAAGTAATTATGTCCATATTGCCGAAGTATCTCCTAGTGACGTAGCTGCGGGCATTCAAAAGCTCAAAGTCAGTAGCTCCATTGGTCCAGACAACATTCCTCCTTGGCTACTTAAACAGGGTCAAAAATGAATGATACCTCCCCTCTGTCACTTGTTTAACCTTGTGTTAAAACAAGGGATATACCCACCTGAATGGAAATTGTCGAGGGTCACCCCAATACCTAAAAGCTCTGACAAATCTATCGTAGAAGAATACCGCCCGATAGCAATACTACCTACACTAGCCAAAGTATTCGAACATATTATCCATAAAAAGTTATATAATCAGATTGAGCCTTTTTTGTGTGATGAGCAGCATGGGTTCCGAAGTAAGAGGTCGGTAAACACCAATCTTTTAACCCTTGTTGATTACATCTCTACTAGTCTGGACCGCCAGCTGCAGGTTGACGTCTTGTACTTTGACTTCCGGAGGGCGTTTGATAGGGTCAACAATGACATACTGTTGGAAGAACTCAGTGCTATGGGAATCACCCCAGGCCTTCTACGTTTCATTGCCGATTACCATCGCGATCGCCAGCAGTATGTCCGACTTGGTTTATACGAGTCTCGGCCCTATCACACGCGGTCCGGAGTGAGTCAGGGTTCAATACTTGGACCGTTATTTTTTATTATCATGATTAATGATCTCCCTGCAGTCGTTAAGCACTCGCAATGTCTGTTGTATGCTGACGACTTGAAATTATTTCAAGAAATCAAAACGATAGAGGACTGTTTGAGGCTACAGGAAGATATAGACGCTATTTGTGAATGGAGTGTCAAAAACAAAATGGAGTTCAATGTCTCTAAATGCTATGAGATGACGTTTGGCCGAATGCAACGCCTAATCGAGTTCCATTATAAACTAGATCAAACTATTATATCGCGATCTACTACAATTAAAGATCTGGGTGTCACATTTGACAAAACTCTCACCTTTAACGATCATATAGCTATTGTCGCGAAGGAATCTTTCTGTAGATTAGGGTTTGTGCTGCGGAACTCTCGTGACTTTCAGAACAACGAGGTTATCAAGTTAATATTCAACGCTCTAGTCAGGAGTAAGCTTGAGGCCAGTGCTTGTGTGTGGCATCCGCATGAAGACAAATACACCTTAATGTTGGTGAAAATTCAAAAGGCCTTCCTCAGATACTTATACAAACGTAAATATAGATACTATCCTTTTATGTATCCTACGGATTTCCTGCTCGGTGCCCTAGGGTACAACTCACTTAAAGTTAGGAGATCCCATGACCAGCTAAAGATTATGTGCAAAATTTTGCGAGGGCAAATTGACGCACCAAATCTTCACAACCAGCTTTGTCATTTGTTCGTCCCCGACAATTACAATCGGGGCAGGATGCATAAACTGCTGACTGTGCCGAAGTGTAGAACTGTAGCACACGCATTTTCCCCGATACCGCGATCCCTTGCTGCGCTCAATGCTCTTGTCGAAGCAAAACCTGAATTTGATCTCTTTGACAACAAGTGGCAAGATATCTTGATGGAGAGTTTAAGTTACTGTGAGACTACTTCGAAAAAGAAAAGACAATTTCGTCTATAACCAGTGCAATATGACGTGAATATTTATTTTGATTGTGTATTCTCAGTTGATTATTTATTTTTTATAATTTTTCATTTAAATTTTTTTGACATCTGTTTATAATTATTTTTTATTTTTGACATTTTATTATTGTATTATATCTATATATCATTAGTGTAAGTCGTGTGTAAATGCGGTTCTAATTTGAATAAATAAATAAATTGCACCAAACAAGATAGTGAAAAATATGAGCTGACTTAAAAAAAAACTTTAAAGTTTTTAACAAAATGAGATATAGGTATAATAAACTGAATTATGAAAGACTATCAAATTCATGGCATATCCTGAATTGCAGTTTGGCAGATTGGTATGTTTTGACAGATTTTCAGCCAAAATATGATAGGATCTGCAATTGGGAGATGGTCACACTGTACAAAGATAAATTAGTATATGTCGTGACTCGTGTGTATGTACGTCAGTGAACTGAGCTATACTCTTGGTTAGCAATAACGTTTTACACTACACTTACATTCTCTTGGGCAGCAACTTTCGGTTTTTGGTTTGGTTGTTGAATAAACCGGAGCGGGAGACACGTCGACGGTTTTGAAATGAATAAAATAATTAATCAATAAATTTGAAACGGTCGCTGAAATATTCTCATCTTGCAGCATAAATCATCCCGGTTGTTTTTACTGCTTTCAAATATAAGTTTCCGTGTCATATACGTTACATGACACAGTTTTACAAATTTTTTAAGAATTATATATGAAAGTGGAGCAAATATGCCCACTCAAAAGTCTGTAATTTTAGCTTATCTGTTGTGGATTTTTGGGGGTCTTTTTGGTGTTCATCATTTTTACTTACGGAGAGACAGACATGCTTTTGCGTGGTGGACCACCCTGGGGGCTTTTGGAGTAGGCTGGGTGACGGAAATCTTCCGAATACCTCGCTACGTCCGCGATGCCAATGAAGATCCAAAGCAAAACGAACATCACGTTGGCAGAATGAATCGGTATAAAAAGGTAAGATTTAATTATTAGGTCACTAATCTAGGTCATCACAATCAATATCTTGTGTTTGTATGGGTGTTTTATTATACTTTCTGCTTATTTGATGTTAACTGTTTTAACTCCTTTCCTAGATTTGGTATATATCGTCATAGATGATGGGAGCAAAGGGATGTCTTTATGTTTGTAAGTAAAGAAGTAGCATGATGTCGTAAATGCATTACTAATATTCTTTATATTAACGTTTGATGCTTATACCCTTACATTAATCTACACTTAAAAGTTGAGATTGGCGTTACAATGCCAGCTAAAGATTTTGCACCATATCAACATTTTTGTGCTTAACTGTTTGCTTAACATAGCCTACATAAAATAAATTAGGAAAAAATCTATTAAAAGTAAGGTTCAGATGCTAAGAGTTCATCAACACATAACATACTTTTTGTATGTATTTACTAAAAAATATATTTTACACACACTGGATCTTTTGCTTGAAAAAAAGTTAGTTGTTTGATTTTAAACCAAGTTTGACACTTGTACAAATGGAATGCATAGATTAACACCCAACTTGCTTTGAAACTCACAGTGATATGATTTAATGTAGGATTAGCTAGATGACCAAGACAAACCCAATCCTAAATATTTTGTCTGGTTGGACTCGTATGATAGACACATGAAAATCAACAATAAATATTTCTGAGGCTATAATTTTTTGTCATCTGGAGTAGTACGTATAGGACTTACTTACCAGGATGTTTAAAATGAAACATACAAATTAACTTATGTAGCTTCTCCTGAAGAATGGCATGTTCACTGTAGGATATGCAGATGACCTAGTTATAATGGTCTCTGAACTGTTTATTATTATTATTATTATTTGTGATACACAGGCAGCTCTTAAGCTGATGAGTGTATATCTGAGTCTTTGTCAATGCACTTTAAATATTTGTCCAGTCTATTTTTAAAAGTGTTCACTGAGGGAGCACTGATCACTGATTCCGGTAACCGGTTCCAAGTTTTAACTATGCGATTTGGTAGTATGTGTTCTCTGGGTTTGCTTTTACTTGGCCCCCGTTGCAGCTTCAGCGAGTGTCCTCTCAGGTTTATATTTGTGTTCATAGTATATAGTGTCTCTGACAATTTAGTTATACTATATCTGTTGGTGAGAATTTTAAAGGTCTCTATAAGGTCTCCGCGCTCCCTACGTTTCTGAAGGGTGGTAAGCCCTAGTTCTTGCAGACGATCTTCGTATGGAAGTTCTTTAAGACTAGGGACCATTTTTGTTGTGACTGTGACTGTGTTTGAGGTGACTCTCTATGAAAAAATGCAGAAAGCTACACGCCACAGTCTATCTGTGAACCCACAGAAAACTGAAATAATCATGTTTACATGAAAAACAAAGATCGCAAATTTTAACCTTCCTACGCTGTTTGGAATAAATTTGACCCTAAGTAAGGAGGTTAAATATCTAGGCATTTGGCTTGACAGCAAGCTTTTGTATAGAAAACACCTTAAACATATCACAACAAAAGCTACAAAAATTTAGATGCAAAGTACAAGAGCAGTAGGGAAAGATTGGGGTCTTAAACCGAAGCTCTGTCACTGGATTTACACAGTCATTGTACAACCAGTCCTCACCTACGGCTGTGTAGCGTGGTGGCCATGGACAAATCTGGTGACTACAATAAAGAAACTGCAGCAAATCAGTACTTATATGTGCAAATTTTAGATAATATGCAGTATATAATATGTTCAAATTTTATATAAAAAAGTGGCAGAAACATCTCAAACTTAATACTATAAAGCTATTCTATCTTAGCTTTTTCCTCTGTATAATATGTTGAATGTCATTGAAACGTACCATTGCCTAAGCTATGCTAACATTTGGCCTTTGCCTCTGTTGCATAAATGACATCCTGCCTCGCCTTATCTCAAACAAAAGTTCTTCCTAATATCATTGATAAACATTTCCTACAGAGTAAATCCTGCCATTTGGCTTGTGTAAACAGCATTTAGCTCTTTAATCAAAACATAAGGGGTTCTTAGTAACCCATTATGTTTATTTATGATTTAGAATCATAATAATAATATTAGCATTTATTTTTCTTCCACAAAGGTTTTGAAGCGCTCGTAGCTAAGTTTGCTTAGCCATTCTGATTCGATCAGCAAAGTTAAGCAACGTCCGCCGCGGTCATGACTTGGATGGGTGACCGCTGGTGACATTACTACTGAGCGCTTCCGTGCTTCGGAGGGCACGTTAAGGTGTCGGTCCCGGTTGTTGTCTTAGGATAGCAGTCCTTACAGCATGGTGGTAGGGCACTTTGCAAATGCCCGCCTGGCTAGCTACCACCCTCAAGTTGAAAATCTGTCGGTAGGAAGGGAAAATAATGGAGGTACATTAGTAAAAATATTATTATAATACAAAATTTTAATTATAAAATATACATAATCAATTTCCGGGTGCTCTCAAAAAAACCAGATTCAATAAGAACAACCGGACAACTGCGATTTGCACTCGTACTCCGAGTGTTCCATACCTCACGTATTGTAAAAATTGATATTTTTTTATTATACAGTCATATTTGCTTAGAGAGCCGACCCGCACTCGATAAGTTTTAGTTTTTGCTTTTATATGTTAGATATTGGACTATAATCATAATAAGTAGGACGACTTTACGCGTAAGAGCATACACAAAAAAATATTAAAAACACGGTTTTAGTATGGGGTTTTCCTTTTATATTAAGCTATTTGTTACTATCGCCAGAAATACAAACACATATTCGTGAAAATGTCAACCAGCTATCTAGTGCTGTTCTAAACATGTAGCCCTTTATAGGTCGATGGACAGAAGACGAAACGGCGCGGCGGCGGCGGCGGGTCGGTAGGACTGTACAGGCTTAGCAATACGGTCGCTTTACGCTTCGTAGTACGGAACCCTAAATTGTATAAATGTTATAAGAAAATGTTTCTAAGAGTAATATATTAGCTTGCGTTAATGCACTTTTTCATACGAATAAAGAAATATGAAAACATTTATGCAGACCTCAGAGATATGTTTTTTATATTCTTCCATAACCTCCTATAAAGAGCTTTTTCGCTTCAGCGAATATGCAGCTTAGTCAAAATAGTTGACTACGCGATTAGATTTCTGTACAGATAAAAGGCACACAATCGGCACTATAATGCAAAGTGAAAGAAATCTGCAATTTTCTCCTTCAAAAAATCGTTTGCATGTCTTGTCTGGTCGTGTGTGAGCTTTGCCATGGTGCAAGAAGATACGCCGTTTATTTGTAAGGAGCTTGTCAATAACTTCCAGCAAACAAATGCTCGAATACCAACCTCTATTCGTTGTATACGACAATTAGCAGCTCATCTGCATGAATCAATCAATCGGAATTTTTAACACGATTGGTTTCATCTTATCTTGCAAAAATTCAAACGGTTCCTTGCTGCTTTGTATTGGTCGTGGTTATAAATCCTTGTTTTGTCACCTGTTATACTATGCCCCACACCAAATATGACGACACTTCGTTGGATCTAGTAAATACGGTGTTGCGGCAAAAGCGGGGTCCATACTTTGATCCTCTATTTTTTGGATTCGCACAGCTTTTGCACACCCAAATGTTTGTGTAGGATTGATTCTGACTCTTAAGTATTACCTAAATATATCTGAATTTCATGACGCTTCGTCGCCAAAAGCAATTTGAAACCGTGTGAAGTTCTGCTGAGTGGTCAAATTACACTTATAATCGTAGTAAATTGTAGCCCGTAAATTTTCATGTGTCATCAATGCAATGAGGACATGATTTTTAAAAAAATTACGGCACAGTTAACATAGTGGCAGTTAGATGAATGAAACAAACTATTTTCTACAGCCAAAGAGTTCCATTTTTAAATATATTTATAACTTTTCAAATATTGGTGTAAGCTGGCCAGCTCTAGAAACGCCCTTTGTATGAAACTACTTATATAAAATTGTACTCCGTAGTCGCCTTCGGATTAAAAATTAGTCACACATACACATACACGCTATAACACAACTCAGGCTAACTCATTAATATTCTAGTTTCACTCCATCAATAAACATCATATAACTAACTGCAAACTTGTTTAGAAAGTCATGGTTTATAACAATTAACAATATTGTAACAAGCTCCATGTCCTAGTATGACATTTTGAATGTAGATACGCTCATCATATATATACTCGTATATGTTTAAATTTATGTAATTAGTACTAACGCTTTATGATTAAATTATACTTATTGCTACTATTTGCTTGGAGGACGAGCCCAGTCATGTACTGATGTAAACTGAGATTACAAGAATGGACTAATTAAATTTACCTGAAAATACGAGTAATTCGACATCTGTAGCCGTTTTCGAGAACGCTATTATAATCGGTACGGAGCGATGCTCGGTCGCCTTGGAAATATGAATTATGTAATCGAAACTATCAACCCCAATATTGACATAGGTACGTAAAATCCTAACCGAGAAGTAACTTCAATCTCCAAATCAAACCAAAAAAAATATTCTGGCATTCACGGCGCTCATGTGAACTGAAATTATAAAATTTTACTGGTCAAGTACGAGTATTTCCTCATTTAGGGATCTGCATTGCTACAACTGGGTAAAAAAAAACGTTTTGATGGTTTTGAACACAGCTTCAAAACTACACTGTAAATCGGTGTTACCAGTATCTGAGGATTTATCATCATCAATATTCAACAAGGTCTTGTCACCTTTTTTGAAGAACAGTACCACTGCACTTGTGCTCCACGCTTCTGGCGTTTTACCTTCAAATATGACGGAATTAAATAGCTTCTGGAGGACTGAGAGTATCGGTTTTCCACCCGCTCTCAGAAATTCTGCTGTGATTCCGCGTCATCACCTGGCGCCTTGTTGTTCTTAAGCTGTATGAGAGTCAAAAATAGAGAACTTTGATGGTACCTAAAAGGTTTTTTATTTCGGCAACCTTCTCATGTATCGGAAACCCATCTGAAAATTAATTTAATTGAATATCTAATCTAATAATATGCGTGTTTGGGTCAAAGTTAAAAAAAATATATTTAAATTTCACGTAACTCATTTCGTTTACAAACTGAATACCCGTGATATACAAACAGATATAACAGATGGGCATATAGACAGACAACAGAGTTTCATTAATAGTTTACGTTTTGACCTTTGGGCAAGGAACGCTAAAATAAACAGAGTGCCTCTGCGAGTAGAATAGTCCAGGATGTTAGTGCTATTAATTTAAATTGTCTATGGTTTTGTTATATTATAATGTGTTGAACTAGTCATACATAAGCATTACAATATAAATATTTAATTTATATATGTGCATATCCATACCTAAATATTTGAATCCATTCTTCAGTATGAGAACGTCAACCAAGAACATTGCACAATCTTGTTTGGTACTTTTGGCACAATTCACTTACCTATACACGAGTATGGTTCGAGCACACTGATCCCGGTATCATATCGCCCTCAACACTAAGTTCAACAGTGGATTGAATAGCGCTCAGGAGATCACGTTGATACCATGGGTCTGGGTGGATCCTGTAACACTTCAAACCCATTGGGATCTGCCGTCTGGCTCATCTATTACTTCAAATGGCGTTCTGGGAAGTAATTGAGATCCATAGCTGTTCTTGATGGAGCATGTAGCAATTAATTGTCCATTTCGTTTCCTGATGTCTAGTTTCTACTACAATTTTCGAGTACCTTGTATGTATGATTAATCCAACAGATAGACTCAGTAGGAGCGTATTGTTGAGCGTAAACTTACGTGACAGACTATTTACTATCAATGAATGACGTAATAATTCAAATATTATGTAGTAACGATTAGACCATAATATTCCTGATGATGTTATTGTATATATTATGTTTCTAACATAATTATCTCTCACATAATTCAATTAAAATAACTAAATACTAAATAACAAAATTGGGTAATTTTTCTGCAGACTTAACTTTGGAATTCCAGGCATCAACACAAATATTAAGGTTTTGTTTGTCATATTATTATGTCCTTTCCACGGAGAACAGTAATATACCTCAACGAACCCACGGAACCCTATACGATGCACAGTTTGACGGTATCGTAATGGAGTTGTAGTATAATAGGATCCACCCAGACCAATTTGAGCATCACTGTGCCTAACCCTAAAGCGCTATTTAATGCACTGGTGGATCTCGCCAGTAGATCCTAGTGGATTGAGAGGCACTACGGAATCGGCTCGACTCGAGTCATGCTTGTGGGTAGACGTAAAAATGAGGTGAGGTTACATTGAAAGGGTGCCGCTGCTATACGTGTGCGT
Organism: Plagodis dolabraria; assembly: GCA_963854805.1. Taxonomy (NCBI): domain Eukaryota; kingdom Metazoa; phylum Arthropoda; class Insecta; order Lepidoptera; family Geometridae; genus Plagodis; species Plagodis dolabraria. The sequence goes on from OY978440.1 coordinate 41,072,573, forward strand.
TTTCCTATAATCCTCATTAATATTTGTTGCACTAACTGGCGTTGTCATTAGAAGTAGTGATCCATCTTACCATTGCATATTTCAGCCGCCATTCTCGACGAATCGCTTTACACTTTCCCTCATGCTTGGATACTCCTGGGGCCAGATGGTGATGTATGCAATCCCTAACAATGATGTCTGGGGCTTGAATATGAAGTATCTCAACTTACTGATCCCATTGGCGTCTGCGCTTGGTAAGTATCATTCAAATAATTACCGTCCTTAGCTATATTGTAAAACCAATAGATGAAGATATATAGACAATAGACAAACAGCCCACTATCAAGTTAGTTTCACCCAGATGGCGCTAAGTGTTTGTTACTTAGAAAAGGTTAATTTGTATTAATATGAATATATAATACTCGTATATTGGATATTTTATTGATTTAACTACATTTTATAAAAAAGAGTTTCCCCAAATGTCAAGAAGTAGGGTATGTATGTAAATTATTGAGTTATATCCTAAAAGAGAACATTGTTAAGATCCTTAAAAAATATTTGTTATTCTTCAATAAAAAACCCTATTGAATAGAATTACATATATTGTTGATAATGAAATTATGAGAAATTTCAATAAATTATGACAAATTATTGTTAAATATTTTGGGGAAATTGTACAGAACTTGAAAATCTATTCAAGGCACAAAAGAAACGTCTGAAGATATGTGTGTCATCTGAAGTCTACAGATACTTTTAGACCACATTTTTCAAAATGGAAAGTACTGACATTCCCTTGCCGTGTATTTTTTTAGATGGCACTATTCGTCAGAAATAATTTTCAGTTATTTGAGTTCAGTAAAAGAGAGAGACACAAAAATAAAATAAAGATACCCTCACATAGAACCGCAGGTTTTAATAAAGCCGTATGTGGTATGGCTCCCAAAATATATAATCATTTGCCAAGAATAATAGTGGAATCAGAAAGTGTAATAAAGAGTAAATTGTTGAATTTTCTTAGATTAAAGAGTTACGAGTACTATACAATAAATGAATATGTGAGTGGTAAAATTGCAAACCGCAATTGATGCTATGTTGTATGTAAATTTACATTATCTAATTATTTATTTTTTTGTTAACTTGTAATCGTACACTTGACAGTATTTTTTTATTTAAATGACATAAATTTCAAATTTATTACAATTATGATTTACTACTTGCGTAAAATTTTGTATGTTTTGTTATGCCTTATAGATTATCCTTTGACCACTATCATTAATATTATTATTTATATTTATTATATGATATAAAAAAAATATATAAATTAAAAAATATTATAATATATATTATTATATATAATTTAAAATATTTATTATATAAATTATATTATATTTTTATTTTATTATATTATTTTATTATCATTTATATTATTATCTCACCTCACCTGATGGTACGTGATGATGTGGTCGAAGATGTTGTTCAGACTAACCTAGAATTACTGGCTCTCAAGGACAGCTGCCGGATGTTCACTATGAATAAAGCTGTTGATACTATTAATTATAATTTAAGAACCCAATGTAACATAGTTTGAAAATAAATAAATCTGACTCTGATCTGTACAGTTCGTTTATATATGCAACTTAATTATATACCCAGGTATACCTAGGTACAAACCTTTTTACTCAAGAAGGTGCGCACTTCCATAATTTTTATTGTAGTTGCTACTGCCTACCCAATTGATCATATTTTATTGTATTGCCTGGCATACACATTGATTTTATTAAAGCAAAAATTATTTGATATTCGAAACGTTTTACCTTAATATCCAAAATCTAGTATAAAACAATTCAATAATCTAGTATAATACACAGTTTCATTTCTTGACATACCGTACAATCCCATATGGAAATGAATGTCCGTGTGCAGGAGTCTGGACTGTGGGTAACATCGGACGCGAGAAAGGAACTCTCAAGTGGCCTCTACTGGCTGCGTACCTAGCCTACCCTCTCCGCTACTACATTTACGATGAAGCCATCTGGTTTACAATCATGGTGCTTGCATCAGCTTTGGCATTCGACTCCTTTTCAAAGGAATGGCGTAAGAAGACTCACAGGACACACATTTTAAGGTGAGTACTTATTTCTTTAAGGCGATGATGTCTTATTTCTTTGAGGTAGTCATGTTTTTATGAAAGTGTATGCCTTTCAGTAATGAAAAATATAATATCTTGAAGAGACTATGCCTGATCCGGAAACACGACATATTTCTATCGATCGCAAAAAATCGTGTCTACCTACAGCTGTAAAAAAAACTAGAAAAAAATAGTTTTATGTCAATATGATAAATATATTTTTTATAATCTTAATATTTGTAAATTATATCAATATAAATTTTCTTTCTAAATATTTTGTAGCTACCATGTGAAACTGAAAGAATTTTTTGGTTTTAAAAAGCTCGAACGGTAAACTCGAACTCATTTTCCATGAAATAGACCAGTGGCTGGCACATCTGGCGCTGCTGCCCATATCCAAACAGCACCACCTACAACTCATTCCGTGTGCCTAACTTTGCTTTGAAGTTAGCTATAACAACGGTGAAGTATGTTTTGAGCGTGTCGAGGTGGGTGCGTAAACCTGTTTCCGTTAGAATAACAAATACTGGAGTCAAGGATAACGGTGTCCTATCAGTCTTCCGATAATCCCACGTCATCCCAGCGTAACTAGTTCTGTTCTTCGTCTAGCACCACAATCCTGTGGGCCTCCCTGAGCGTGTGTTATGTGTTGCCACGGCAAAGGGACGTCGTTTTAGAAGGCGGTAAGCCTTTCTTAATAAACCCCGGAATTTGGATGGAGTGCGCTGCTGCTGAGTGCGTTGATTCTTTGGTCGCTTCAAACCACACGGAAGAGGTCGAGGAGTGGCCCAGCACCCCACGGGCACTAATAATAAATATGGAAAAATAAAAAATACAACGAATTATTCGTCAATTAATTATTTTTGTTGAAAATTGTATTATTTTTTTATAATTTTGAGATAATTAACGTTTTAGTTTGCAGTTACTTATAGTAAATCGTAATACACGTCACCAGAAACTCGAATAAGGTTTTTAAACGATCCAATTTATAAACATCACAAAGTAAACAAACAATAATTTCAACGCTAATCAAGTCACGTTGTCCATAGCGACAGCATTTAGTAACGTGCCGATAGCGTCAGCGGTGGAGCCACCTCCGCCCTCTGTCCATCCCTTCCACCCACCACCCTTCGCTATCTCCCCATAATTATTTGGAAATATTCATGTATTGATTGGTCCGGTGCAGTTTGACGCATGATCTCTAAGGATGTAGGTCGCCTTAATTATATAGGTCATCTAGGGCTCGCGGGACCTATAAAAGGGTGGGAGGCTATGCCCCCGTCCAGTCGCTTTCGATCACGGGCGCGTGTCATGTTCTCTCCGAGAGGCATAGTTATCAAATATAGTTCAACAAAGCTTCAACGATAATCACCATAATGTAAGTATCTAGTTTGAAGTTTATTTTTTTATCATCGTAGTGAGCCCCAATATAGTCCACAGTTACGCATTCTGGTTTATACGCTGTAAAAAAAACAATTATAAGCTCGTAATCGTTTATATCTAATAGCTATATTTAAAAAATCTTTACTGTTCACTAGTGGTAGATTTTGATACCATTTATATTATAATCTCGACCTTAAGACGCTGTCAAATGCTGAAATGTTGTCACAATTGGGATGTGTAGGAGTGAAAGAGAGACAGAGATGGTGAAATCCCGATAAGTTTAGGTAAAATCCGAAAGTAAGCTTCATAACACAAAATAGTTACGTAAATCGAAAATGTAAAGTTTCTTGTCCCTCTTGATAAGGTTTTGCTATATTATTTATAATTTTCATAAACATTAATGTATATAAATAAATAATATAATAGGGAGATAGCGAAGCTTCATTTAGAGTCAACATTGCAATTTTCTTCTATGGAGGAAATTTTAAGGAAACGTGGTTCGGACTTTTGTTGGCCTTAGATAATGTGATCAAGATTAACTTATAATTATCTTACTGATACAAGCTACATTTTGCTAAAAATCCAAGTTCAAGTAAAGCTATTTAGCGTCTTAAACCTAATGCTATCATATACAGTTCCCGGATTAAGAATATTAGCACAATTCCATATAAAATAGCACCTGATGAATGTTGTAAAAGACGACTAGAAGATGTCTCCAGTCACGTTGCATTAGGCTTCGCTGCCTATTCGGTACACAGCAAAGCTCCTAACTATCTGAATGCCATGAATTTGTATGCAATGCAATGTCAAAGGTCAAAGTAATCTCTTTGTTTCCGGACGGGCAGCGAGGGAGATGGCTCAATAGGGCGGGCGGCGGGCGGCGGGCGGCGGATGTCCTGCCGCCCGCCGCCCGCCCCCTGTGTTGAACAACCTGCCCCTAGCCCGGCCAATCTCCCCATTGCCTCGCTCTCAGGCTCAATTTCAGCAATCTAGGCTTCAATTACTACGCGAGATAGCTTTATACTACAAACCATTTAAACTGATACGCCTTCGTTATTATAAAACGTACCAGCCGATTTTAAATTTGTTGGCACACTGTCGTGCAAAAAATAAATCTCCATGGTTAGCTGTTGCGACATGTGCATGGTGATAGGGGATAGTGATTCCCGCCTGGCTAGCTACCACCGTCCGAAAGAAAATCTGTCGCCAGGCACCTAACGGTGTGTTTCGGCAGCTGTCCTTGTGAGCCAGTAATTCTATAGGTTAAGCCTGTTAACACCTTCGACCACATAATCACTTACTATCAGGTGGGATTGTGGTCAAAGGCTCACCTATCAGCAAAAAAAATGTACTGCATCATTGGACATCCGTCAGCTTTTAAGTGCCCAAGGCTGTCACATTTTAATGGCTTATAAATAAAAGTTACCCTCGTAATGATTAAACATAAAATAGATAAAGTATAGTAATAAAGGGTTTGCTTATATTTTCCACGTACAGTCTACTCTCGATTATTCAAACCTGCGATAATTCGAACCTCTCTATAATTCAAATTTATCACGAGTTCCCTACAAAATCTCTTTATATTTCGAACTAAATCAATACATATTAATGCACTTGGTAATTCGAACGAAAAAATCAACGCTACGCAACAAAATAACAACTATTCAAAAATTTCGAACCATTTGATATTTCAAACAATCGATAATTCGTAACACTTTAAGAGTCCCTCGAGTTTCGAATTAACGAGAGTCGACTGTATTTGATTTTGTCTAATTTGTGCCTATCATTTGTGACAGAATTCTTCACTTAATTTGACTGAAACTGACCTAGTAGCTTAGGAGGGTGATACTAGAATGTAATTACTTATTAATTTAACTTCTGACTTATGATTTATGAACTTGAATTGTGATTTATGACCGACTTATGACTTTGTCATATGATTATGACTTTCACTTGTGACCTTAGGCTTCGTCTTGTTTGTGGTTTTGAATTTGACTTCAATTTATAAAATATAGATTAAAGTCATAAGTTAGTCATGACTTTATAACTTAAATTTATGACTTATCTATTTTAGTTTTGACATTGACATATATGTAAGCCTTAATTATGACAACTTTTGTAACGTTACATAGTCTTGTAGCTTTAACTTATAACTTTTACTTATATCTTTAACTTATGACTTTGATTAAAACCATTCATGTAGTCTTATGGACTTGACTTAAGACTTTGACTCATGGCTTTGACTTAGAAATGACTTTGATTAATGAGATTCATTTAGATCTATGACTTTGAATTAAGACTTTGACTTAAGACTTTGACTTATGACCTTGACTCATGACATTGACTCATTGGTTTGACTCATGGCTTTGAATTAGAAAGAAGACTTTGACTATTTCTTATGACTGTCACTTTCGCTTTTGATATACGACTTAATTTTTTTTCCTGCGCTATGCAGTTTAAATGTTCCATCCCACTACAAGTCAGCAGTGCGCCCAGCATGCTGGCAGCATTGCCATGTTGAATTGATTGCCGACTTTGAACATTTTATATTATTTGTTCCAGGCGCGCCGCGGTTCTGGGAGCCTGCGCAGCTCTTTATTTTTCTCTATGGGGTAGCTATATTTATCACAATGGCACCATTACAGACAGCGAAGGCGATGAGGTCCCGGTCTACGAAGCAATTCACCATTTCTTCACTAGCCCATGGTATGTCTATTTACTTGTAAAGCTAAACTACCGCTACAATCCAGCTGCGTCTTCTTATAATTGATAGCAAATGTTATAGATAACTACTATAGTTAATAATTGCATTGTTTCTCGCTTAAATATGTTTTGACTACTGACTATATTCTATTACAAATTTCAATAATAAATACTTGTATAAAAATGTCGTGGTAAAATAAATTTAAACAAATAACCCGGCCCAAAGCTACCCATAACACTGGCTGCATTGCCTCGTGGGACTGCGATCGATCGCCAACCTTCGCACCAATTACGAGCCGGAGTGGAAGTCATCGGATTTTCTCTAATTCGTTCACCAACATTTTTGCGTCTGCGCCCCAACTGCCCATCGACTCCACTGCGAACAGTGTACAAACAAAACGCATTGAACCTCTAAAACCATATACTTGTGACGCATTTTAGTTGATAATTGCATTCTACATTATTTTTTTCTTATTAACGCATGGTACACGATTAAACTCTGACTTATATTTTGACTTTGACTTTCAGGTGGCTAGATGTGAAGCAAAGCTTTATAGAAATCTACAACTACGCTCAACACCACGGCTGGTACGAAGTGTGGAAACAAGTGATAGATCTGACAGATCCGCACGGCGAACAGAATGCGTACAAGGTACGTATTTGCTTGGAATGGTTCCATACAAAAAAGATAAACGGACCCTAAAAGAGCATTATGAATGCGGTCAGCTATAAAATATGTTCTCCTTTGTTTTGTTATTATAAAACAAATGAAGCGATCCATTTAAAGCGGGGCAAGGGAAGTCGTGCAAGCTATGAATAAACGTTTCAATGGGATATTTTTAAACGTTCCAAAAACGCATGATACTTTCCTGTACAGTTCAAACAGTTTCTATGGAATTAAGACATTTTCTATTCTTCTAACAAAAAATTACATATTCCATATTCAATGCAAGATAACTTTCTATTTTTTTTAACTTATTTATATGTATGTCCACTTCTACTTTTGTAATAAACATTTAGTTAAAGAAAGTAAAAATATGTATTTAAATCAAAATCCGATTTATTTGTATATAAAAAACATTATAATGAAACCATAAACTACAATGAAGTACAATCATCTTCAGGTCCTCGGCGTGGGACGCGATTCAAGTCAACAAGAGATCACAAGCCAGTGGCGCCGGCTATCCCGAGAATACCATCCTGATAAAGTCAAAGAAGAAAACCTCCGTCGCGCCGCCCAAGAACGCTTCATGGAAATTCAACAGGCTTACGAAATCCTCTCCAACAGCAAGCACCGACGTAACCGAAGGAACAAGAAAGACAACAGCGGACCGCGGGACCAGAAAACAGAGCTATGATATTCAGCCTACGCTGACCCATCATACAATATACCTGAGCAGCATAAGCTGAAAGATATAGCCAAATACAAAAAAAAGACCTATCGCAAACCGAATTTCAAACGTTACAAATATACGCATAAGGAGTACAATACAAATAGAGGGTACCGTTTGGTTTTTAACTGTGCTATCATTCGTCAAGGGAAGGATCAACCTATAAGAAGAGCTCCCCCCCCTTTTTATCCCATTAAGTACCTTAAGGCTGAATTGTACGACTGCATATCAGATGGTCATGGAAAATTTTATACAAACACAAAGGTAGTGGAAATCGTGGGAGTATATCCGCTTGACATAATAAATAGCACTGTCCTGGAAAACGAAGACCGAAGGCTGAAAAAGATCAGAAAATCCCGATTCAACAAAAGAAAGAAGAGAGATAAAAACAAGGAGGTCACCTTGCTTAACAATGATAACCTGCACCTTCCAGTCGGAACACATACTCCAACGCTTTACAATATAAGCGCAATAATCGCCATTATCTTGTTTTTAGGTGCAAGGTTTTACCGCAGGTATAATAAGACAAGGCACCAACAGCAGCCAATGGACCAGTGGCAGCCAGAGGAGGTTGATAATGATGAATTGAGGATTTTACTTAAAGACTATGATGATCTTTCTAAAAAGATTATAATTCTACAGTTGATGGGAAATAATAGAACGGCATCGGTGTTACAAAAAGATCAAACGAAGTTGTTAATTCGTATTAATAACATAACAGCAGCCCATGCTAGACCTCGACAGGTGTACAATCGATCTAATAGGAGGGCGCTCCTTTTTCGAGGGTTACTTTATCAAAACTAAGCAAACCCCGGTCCTAATTTAAGGAAGAGATAACTCAATTATCTTTCGGGGTTTATATATACAACGCTCGTTATTTTCTCATTATATGAAGTAAAATCGTCAGAGAGAGACAGAGAGAGAACTGGTCGCCTGCTTTATCAATCATGTCCAATGCAGTCTCATCTATGTGTGTGACATTACACTGCGCGTTGTTACCTTTGGTTAATCCTTGGAATATACCTATTTAGAATACAGAGCAAACCAAAAACCTCAGAAAGCTTATATAAATGTAGTGCACTATGACTAAAAACAAAGTTCCCAGGCCCATCCGCATGATATTGCTAGCAAAACTGCTTACACTTACTACTTTTTGCATGGTGGAAGGGCATTTTGCGAATGCCCGCCTGGCTAGCGTACCACCTTCTTGTAGAATATCTGTCGCCAAGCACCTAACGTTGTGTTCCGGCAGCTATCCTTGAGAACCAGCAATTCTAGGTTAAGTCTGTAAACAACTTCGACCACATCATCACCATCAGGTGAGATTGTGGTCAAAGGCTAACCTAACAGCAATTAAAAATACTTACATTATAATACATGAGTCATTGGGTATTGGATTGATTAATATATCAATTTATTATTATTATATAAATTATTGAGGCAGTTGCCGATCAACATTAGTATTAATAAAACTCGATGTAACTAAATGCAGAAGTTTTACAAATTTACGAGGGGAAAAAATGAAGTCATGTGCGGGATGCGAATCCGCGTTCATCCAACCTTTTAGCCGGGGTATGCTCTAATCCTATTGAGCTAACATGACATTGAGTCAAAACTCATTTTTTTCCTATCGTTCTTTAACCATCCCAATACGATGGAGCGACATCTATAGTTCAACTTACGTTGTACTACAAATAAGACTAAATTTGCAATTAGCTTTAAACTTTTTAATGACGCAACCTAATAATTTTAATATTTTTATGTTTACACATGCTCTGCGGTTTACAAAGTTACAAATTTACGAGAGGAAACTTGCAGAACTGTGATAAAATATTATTAAACTTATCACTGTGTCAGATGAAGACAAAAAAATCTTAATAAACCAAAAGTAGCACAAACATGAAAATACCCTCTTAAACTGACACGTTTACAACTGTTACATGAGTTCTCTCGTTCTCTCTCTCTCTCTCTCTCTCTGGTTTTGACTGTTAAAATGACTGCGACAACAACTTTCACTTTGACTATTAAACATCAGAGTCCAGATGGATGATAATTATATTACTCTCCTTAAATTGGGAACCAGGTGGATCAGGCATTTGAACGCTTGAAGCGATATAAAATACATTTGAATTGTAGAAACGTAAGAAGTCATTTGATCAATTATATAAATGTTAGTCTTAAGTTCTATGTCTCAATTTTAAAAGAATACCAATCAGGGTGTTTCCTAATGTCAATATAAATTAGGATTCGTACATTTAATTGTATTGTGTAACTGAATGATATTATGTTGTAATATTACGAAAAAAAAATCGAGTTATATTTGAACTATATGGCTTTTACCTAGAATTGAAACAAACCTTTCAGTTATTGCAAACCTATAACATAATATCAATTATAATGTAACAAATATCACTCGATTTTTTTGTAGTTAACATAGCTCTGGTAGGAGCTTGATCGTCTCATTTCCGCTTTCGAATGGTAGATATGTGTAATCTTCAAAATATGTACATGAGTAGCAATTGATGTTTTGTCTAAAGGAATATTTGAAAATAAACTGAGAAAAGAGAACAACCTGTGATATTTGGCTAAAAATAAAAGTAGGTAAACATATTGAGCTGACTTAATCAGGCCTGTTCGAATGGTGTATTAGGTTGATCATGGGAAACCATATCAAATTAATGAAAATAATATTTTCAAAGTCAAAGAAAGTATGTTTAGATAACACCTAAACATATACTTTTGCAATTTAATAATAAATGGCAAAAAATTTAAAAACGAAAGTAAGACTATCATGTCCAAATCTGTTTAATGCGCATTAAGCATGTTTTAGCTGTAACAGAAGCGGCCGTCTTATAAAAATCCTCAGAAATCAGAAAATTTGACCTAATGAGTATTTCTCTCCTCAAGTAGTGGGTGAATACTTGGCATAAACCATTAGTTCTCTTATTGAAACATAATTTATAAAAAACATGACCTAGCTGGGCAGAGGTCGCAGCCAAATTCGTTGCGAAAACCACAAACCCTCTTTTCTCAGTATTATTCATTTAAAATACCGTAAAAAGTAGACATTTAAATATACTTGATGTATATATATACGTGTATATTTTACAATTATAACTAATTGCTTCTTTACTATTTTACTCCCATTTCGTTTATTTTTCTATAATTTGAAGCGTCGTCGGATTGGTGAAGGGTATGGAATAGGCTAACATGAAAAAAATCTGCTTAGGAATATGATGCCAAAATGTAGGTGATAAGTTTTTTTTTTAATATTATTTGTTTTTTCTAAGAAATATATTGCATTTATGAATTAAGATATTCCATTGTTTTTAACTTAAATATTTTTAAAAAAGTCCTAGGGACCATTTGAAGTGAATCGGATTACATCATTTTTGACTTTAGAAGACCCAAGAAATGTAAACCTCTATTTCAGTATAACTTGCTTTGAAGAATACAGTTTAATTTATTCTATGTGTTGCTCTGTTATAACTGTAAAAGACATAATAGAAATAGAATACTCGAAGCAATTATAAAACTTTGTAGAAAATATATATTATGTATTATATAACTACCTATATGTTCACAACATCTAGTATAATGTTTAAGGATAGCGTACCTAAACATCAAAAACATAATGAGTAGTATTTATATAAAACATATTTGCAATAAACAGTCTTCTTAAAGTCAAATGATTCACTTCAGTAACTTAGGCCTCAGCAGATGGGCCTAAAAAATCTAATGACTGATATGTTTAATCAGGATCCGTCCAGGTTTATAAAATGTAGGTAAAATGAGGGTAAAGTTGAGCGCTGGTATTTATTTTGTTAAGATTCATTGTACTTATCTTATTTTAAGTTTTCAATATTTCTTAACGTTTGGGAATTGAATATTGTAAAATATTGAAGGATTTGGAACATTCCTGGGGATGTGATTAAGAACAATCTCTTTTGTCGTTAAGTTTTAATGAATTACCCTATAATTTATAATCATATTTATTTTTTATTTGCAGTTTCTATACAATTATGGTATGATTGTAGTAATATATTAACTGAATGTTTGTAGTTATATTTGTGTGTCATATCATAAGTTATAAGTGACAAACTTTATGGAATCTCAATTCTCTAGCAGTATATATAATCTTTATTTATACGAGACTTCCCTTCAATTTATTATTTAAATTAAAAAATGCCTTTTTAAGATATTTTTCGCGTAAATCGGTGTACTTCTTCAATTTAGTTATGTGTTTATATTATCCAATGCCCTATTTAATGATATACTCTCTGTGATTGCTCATATATCTTCAATGTGACCATTTATAAAATCTCTTAGCTATATATATGTGTAACATAAAAAAAAGTAGACATTTTGAAAGTTTTACCTTATATGTATTGGTGTATATGATAATAAAATAAATGTTACTGCAAATAACGTGTTGTTTTGTTTCATATGACAATTATTATATTTCTGATTATATTGTTATCCATGCTTCGTAGATACTTAAGCTGCTGATTCTCTCTGCCTTTCCTCAACTAATTTTTTTACGCAATTTTTGAACTTTTGAGCTGTGCTAGATATGAAGTTTGATTGAAAAAACTGAACCGGCTTCTATTTTAATTGTGATTTCTAATATTCTCTAATTTTGTTTTGACTAGGATATTAATTAATAATTGTAATTCGTTATAGATAACTTCAGTATAGTGTGTAAAAAATTAGCCCATTTAGTTCAGTATTTTATAAACCTATATATCGTTTGATGGGTTTATTTATGATATTATAATAATTTTTTTACTCGACTATCAACGACATCATATATTATAGTATTTCTCAATGGCTGCATTCCAGTAACAGAATGTAGTTCCATTCCAAAAATTCATAATAGCCTTGCAAGTGCATAATACAACTTGTGGAGCAGCGTACGGGACACTTTTGTCGCGAATGCAACGCTTGCGTGTTTTAAGGTTGGATAGCGCCATCTATTGGGTTTTTAAGTTAGTCGGTAAACGGTTAGTTTGCATGTGTTGCGAATGTTGCAATATTAAAATTTAAGTGTATTTTGTAGATACTATGACATTCAGTGCGGAAGGAATACTGTTGCAATGTCTTATAAACGTAAGGATTAACTACCAAAAACCAAATATTGAACTACGGTGTAAAGTTGTGACTGTTCTGTGAACGTGCACGATTATAGGCACGATTATATATACAACAGCAAAAAATTTCACTTACTATGTTCAAGTCCAATCTCTATACCAAGTTTTTGTACCATATACCACATTAGGTATTAACGGAATTGACTCGGTCGTGCATAAGGACTGTTCCACATCCTTGCCATGAGTATCAGAAGCTATACCTAAGGAAAACAGTTAGCCAACTGAGCAGAATGCCTCTATTCACATTCACGGAGAGTATATTAGCAATACAATTAGGTACAGGAGTGCGATTTTTGAATGTTATCGACGATATAATAGATCATGTTTATAATTCGATTGTCATATTATATCAAAGTTATTATTTAATTATCATGTTTTTGAATGTCAGTATAAGAACCATTTTAAAATTCACAGCGGCTTTCTATAAACGCGTTCCCTTTTACGCAGCATACATTTTTGTAGGTTATACTGAATATTTGCCGGAATCACACTAATTATAATGATCTCTTTTATTACAATTAAACTCAATACAAAAAAATCTACTTAAAAGTTAACTGAGATTAATTTTGTAATAAAATCCGCAGAGCATATAATAATAAATATATTAAAAAAGTTTCTATATCAAACTAATACCCTAGATCTTTTTACCAAATTTACGTTTATTGCAAAAAAACACTCATCACTTATTTGTATGTATAAAAGTAAGTACTTACCCATACTTAGTTAATGAATAACAGTATTCACCAATTATATTTAATGTATTATGTTGTATCTTTTAAGTTTTACGCATATTGAAACGATGGCCAGTCTTGTGTTTTTTGTAACATATTGATCTGTTAAATATGAAAAGAAATAGGTATGAATAGATAAATCTATGTCCGGAAATTCTCCGAAGTAATTGCCTAACAGTTCTACCTTAACAATATTAAATATTGTTATTGTTTCCATTTTAGGAGGTGTATTTTTAAATATCAGTCTAGGCGTTTTGTCTGTGGCAATGTCATTTACTCTTAAGTACTTTAATTATTCGTACATCTCGTAATAGATCAATGAGTGTATGTCTAAAAAAGTACTAGTACATTCACCCCAGAACAAGTATTTTTTACTATCCTTGTCTCGTATAGACAGACACTTAGGTACAGTTTTGAAGGTAACCCAGATATTTCTTCTAAAAAAGCTTTAGTTTGTTCCTCCCTCGACCCTCGACTCACATATTTTTTTTAAGATTGCGACTGGTTGCCAATCGTAACATTTTGTTACCTCGGCATCCTTTAAGTTTGACTCTGGCACCACTGCATTAGGTATCGTCCACTTAGTTACAAGTTTCACGCATGCGCAATTTCAAGTGGGCGGAGAAAGCTTACATACATCTGCCCTTCTCCTTTGCACTACAGCACACCCCGTATAAAACTCCGCAAAACTTAACAATTCCTTATTTCCAAAAATTATAAACATTTTCCTTCAATAAAATTGTTTTAAAAATCTGTGAGTTATTTTAGATTGGCAGTTTTAATTTTATATTTTTAATTTCCATTTTACTCGTAATTAAAAATAAATGAAGTTTCAGTTCTGCATCGCGCAAACGAAATTTCTTCCGAGTTGTAGCTTATATAGGATCTCAGTTTTAACACTCTCGGGAGGTCCGTAGCTACTACGTAACCCGGCGCTGGTTGGGAGCCGGTCTAAGTCCCAGCCACAGAGTAACTATTACTAAAGTTACTCTGGCCCAGCGTTGTGGTGACGTTGCAGGAGGTTTATGGCAATGTTGTCGAATATGTCAGACGAGGCTTTGTTCTCAACACCACGTCAGTAGCTGATTTGACCTTCTTTTGTTAGTTTTAGTTTGGTTTCATTTTATTAAACAGCAAATAATGCTGACCAAATTATTTAAAATAAATGTGGTCTTCCTTTTGCGAATGCTCACCCGTCTAGCTACCACCCTTGAGTAGAAAAATTGACACCAAGTAGATACTTAACAGTGTGTTTCCCGCAGCAGTTCTTGAGAGTCGGTAAAATTACAGGCACATTTGACAACTATGTGTCTCAGGGAGTTCGTCACTAGTGACAAAATGCATATGTTAAAGGCAGAGTTTAACGCTTAACATCAGGTAGGCTTGGTGTTACTTCCGTCATAATCACATAAAAACATGTGGTATCATAACGTAACAAAAACGACAAAAGTTAGTTTTACCACGTACAAAACTTACAAAACACTTGCCAAGTGAAAGTAGGGTCTCGCTTTTTGAGGGTTCCGCCAGAGCCCGTAAAATACAATTCTGTTGGTTTCGATCACGCTAAGGTAAGCACAATATTTACCCTTATGTTCTACTCGGCCCCTTATGTTAAGTTTGATATACACATTAGGAGCAATAGTATTGCTCCTAGTGTGCATCTGAAATAACAAGCTCATGATCTGACTGTTATAAGAATATACTACACCGCGAGGTCATTAGAAATTACTTTTCTATTAAGTAACAAATTACATTTTACGCCACCTGGATGAAACCTATTTGACAGCGGGCTTTGGTGTGTGCTTTGCGGTTAAATAAACGTTAAGTTGACTATAAGCTACTAGTAGTAACAACACCCCACAATAGATGGCACTTTATTAAACATGATAAAAATATTATATTAAATTCTTAAATTCAGCCACTTAACGTGAATCCTAAAAAAAGATGACTGGACTGTAAATTAATGATAATAAAATAGAATTTATTCACAAATTTTGAGAAAATCTTGCGGTGTATTTCATGAGCAAAAAGAGAAAATAAGAGAAGTATTCTGAATCGTGCAAGTAAAATTTTCCCGTGGCTGAAGTATATGAAGGATGAACGACGTTATTCTATAGAGCGAAGGGGGGCTGCGGGAGAACTGGTTTGATTCTAGCAGTACATCTGCGGGTATCGAACTGGGTAGGTGCCCCACGATTGGGGTGTTAACATCACCGGAAGGGAGAGTTAGCACCGTATATCGTCAATGTTAATGCGAGGTTCGGGTTGTAAAACCCGAATTAACGTCTGGTACCTACTGTCGGAAGTCCCTTCGCTCTTTTGTTTTTCTTTTAAGATACGGTTTTTAATTATCTTGATGGTATTTATAGATTTATATGATTGGCAGGACGTCAATACGAATTATTCCCAGTTGTCACCGATGGCAACCACTTCGCCGAATATATTTTGAGAAACAATTAAGCTAAGATCATATTCTAGGTGCAAATAGTCACACGTTATGGGTTACGATCGGATTAGTGTATTTGATAAGTTAGTACTTAGTAGGTAATAAATTTAAATCGTAAAGGCCTATTAGTTACAATTAGAAGTACTATCGGGTATTGTACGTATACCTACGTGGAAGGATAACCCTCTACGTATGTTTACGTATTGTTGTAGTCGTAGGTAAATACTATGTTCTTTTCGGACACATTATGGAACTGTAAGAAAACATGAAGAAAATACTTGTGATCGTACCTAGTTTAATTAGTTCCAAGATGTAAAATACAACAGGGGAGTAAATACTATAATAGAAGCCAATCAGCCTAGTTTAATAGTTAGATAATTAAATTGTGTCTTGAAATGAATAAATAAACATTATTATGAAGAAAACAGTTTTCACCTCATTCTAGACGCAGTTGCAGTGATGCACCACGAAGAGAACCACAAATTAGTAAATAGGAGTTTATCAGCCGAGTTCTCTCGCAGCGTTTCCTTATACTTTACATAATTTAATTAATTAATAAAAAATATTTTATTAATTAATTTTTTTCCTTATACTTTACATAATAAGATACTTACTAAGTTTTACCTATATACCCCACTACTACTTATCATAATTGCTCACGACCCCACAATATCGTAACAAATCACTAGTGTAGTCAATTTAACTAATATATAATATCATTGAAATGACATGAAATTTTATTAGCTTGTGGTTATAGGAAATATAAAAAAGTATCAGTAGTTTTCGCTTCAAAGCATACAAGCATGAGAGTAAATAATTATTATAATATATTCAAGACACAATAATACATTTTATCAAATATTTTTTTTAAGCGAAGATCAATGTCTGCCAAAAATGAAAGGTCACAGTTTCTGACAAAATTCATTTCTCTGAGGTCACAGTAAAAGCTTTGCGTAACAAAAAAAAACTAGTTATAAACAAAATATTATGTTTATTGCTTTTCAAAATACTTTCCTTTACATTTTAAACATTATTTCATGCGATCAAACCATTTTTCAAATAGGAGGACATAGATCTGATTTCATGTTTTCTACGTGCTGATTGAATGCCTCTTCGGAATTGGTAAAAGTGAAGTCTCTCATTAAATCTTTGATTTTGGGGAAAATACAGAAATCATAGGTGCTAGGTCGGGGCTATGTGCAGGATGGGTGACGAGTTGTACTTTTTCAGAAGTTAAAAATGACTTTGTTTTGTTTGCCTTGGGATGGGATGAGAACGCGCCTTTTTGGTCGTCTTTCGCGAACTTTCCCTTATTACACTATTTTTATCCTGTCACTCCGTTTGACTCCAATCATGCTTCTCAATGCTCTCATCTCGACTGCATTTATTCTACTTTCATGCTTTTTCTGCCATACCTAACTCTCACTACCATACATTAGTGCTGGAACCAACAGTCCCCCATGAACAGCCAGACGAGCCTTCTTAGACACCTTCTGACTGTTCTTCTGATGCTCCGTTAACCATGTTTCCAGCATTCACTCTCCTTTCTATATCACTTTCACACTCTCCATCTTTTGTAATCATGGATCCCAAGTATACAAACTCTTTCACCTGTTCCACTTTTTCACCTCCAATCACAATATTGCATATAGGAGTGATATCAAACAACAAAACTACAAACGAATTCAAACAGCAAAAATATTTATTTCAAACTTACAACATTATGAGAGAGAAATTATACTCATGTGCGGGATTCGAACCCGCGCCATCCACCCCTATATTCAGGGCACGCTCTGACCCTTTAAGCTAAGGACTTTTTAGGGTTCCGTACCCAAAGGGTAAAAAGGGGACCCTATTACTGAGACTTCGCTGTTCGTCCGTCAGTCTGAACCCTTCGTGCGCGAGTCCGACTCGCACTTAGTCGATTTTTTGTGTAACTTTCACTAGGTAAAGAAAAAGAGAGAGGAATCAGATCATGGATTGGTAAATAAGATTTTACCGTGTCAAAATAACTCTGAGCCCACCCATGACTTCCTTCTATTATCATGATTGAGTCCACAGGCTACGCCTTGGTTGCACGCAGAAAGCAGCGCGTGACTTCGGAAAGATTCATTGTATTCAATAAAATTACAATACTTTGGCACGGGGCAACGTCCAGGTAGTTTAAATAAGACAGCAGATTCATGAACACAAATTTATTTTAATTATATCGGCAGGGGTAAAGTGCGTATTTTAAAGAATACATTATGGATAATGTCTTCCATTCTACCGGTCTTGTACTATCCTGAACGTGAGGGCGCTCGCTAGGGTCCAGATTCAGGGAGTACTCAAGCACCCGGTGTCGTCTGATGTCAGTGGTGGCCGTCCAATGCAGTCGCGTAGTAACGACCATAGTCACCAGCGCGATGTTACGGTCGATAATGGACCCTGGAACGCACATAAAACAAAAGCGTTAAGGCCAAGCCTTCTCTGTGTCACGGCAACGGCGGGCAGAAAGTATTGTACCCCGTGGGGTGCCGGGTTAGAATCCACCTTTCCATTTCTTCCCGCATGGGTGTCGTAAGAGGCGCCTAAGGGAAAAATACCGTAATGTGAGAAGAAGCGCTTTTTGAAGAACTGATAACTTCTACTGCAATCCACAAGACGCCTGCCAAGCGCTGGGATTATGGCAAATCCCCTAATATTGGAAGACTTTTGAGGAAGTTGATTTTAGATGGAAAGTAGAATACCACCAAAATATGAAATCTAGATTACAGTAAAACGTCAATGAAAATAACTAAATACAGTAAAAAATATAAATGATTCGCAGCAAAGCCGCTTGCTCGTTTACAGAATAAAACATTTTGAATTTGTTTTATAACTTACGGCTCGTCTAGATAATTAATCCATGGATGCTCGTTTTCAAATTCAAAGTTGAACTAAATAAGGCATATACAGTAGTTATTAGCTGAAACCCTGTGGGATTCTGGACTTGAAGTGCAACTCCCTATTTCGACCTGTAGGAGTCGTAAGAAGTGACGAAATACCAAATGGTGGGGAGTAGCACCTTCTTAAGAACTGATATCTTACACTGCGATCCCCAAGACCTGCCAAGCGTGGGGATTAAGTTGCGGACTGTTGGTTCCACTTTATGGCGTCTTGTTCAATTGTCGGCGTTATGGTCGTTGGTAAAATGAGCTGATCAGTAGATCACTAATAAAAAAATACCGACTTCTACAACTGAAAAGTATGAAATGCCATTTGACTTTATTTACTTGAATGACATAGGTATTCTTTCCAGTAATATTGATTTAAAAACACAGCATTGAACAGATTTTTATTAAATTTATATAGGATGTAAATTTTATCAAATCGGGGATTAGTAATAAGTGGAATAATCGTGTTACAACCATACAAAAAAAGATGTCTTACAGAAGTGTGGTTTCGAAGATCTTGAGAATACTTATCGAGATGTATAGATCTTAGGTACATATTAATAAAGCGGATCTTAAGATATATGGGTAATTTTAAAGAAGTTGCAGGTATCAGAGAGTCGATTTGCGAATCTCCTCCTTTTTAGACTTCGGTGAAAAAGTTGGTATTTTTATGTCACATTTGTAATACTAAACTGGAGACTCAGTAAGCTTTGATACTAAAATACATTTATAATTGTAGCAAACATATGTTATTTATTGCCAACATATAGCCATACATATACATATATTAGTCGTCTCCAAGTATTTGCTCGAACAATACATCTAATCGTACACGGGAGCTAAGCTGAGCTTGTTTCAGAAGTCGTCAACCCTTTCGATAAAAATGACAAATTGCGCTTCTTGTGGTGATAAATTCAGCGATGGCGTTCAATGTAGTGCGTGTAAAAAGTGGTTTGATTTTGTTTGTGCTAACATAACGGAGTCAGGTTATCGTCGGCTCGGAGCGGAGAGACGTGCAGCGTGGAGATGTTCTTCATGCCGTCTGCAGACGGATCGGCTGTCCCCTGCGCCTACCCCAGCCCAGAGTCCAGAAGTTTCTTTGGAAGCTATCATGGCCAAGCTCAACTCTATGGCTCTGAAATTAGAGTCTTTGCCAACCCTTATAGAAGACGTCAAGGGTATTAAGGCTGACATCGCGAAACTTCAGGAATCATACAAAGGTACTTCCAAAAAATTGCAAGAATTTGAGACTAAAATTAATAAAATGGACTCACGGGTAACTTCAATTGAGGCAGTGACATGCGACCTTACGGAGCTCAAATCACAAATTCTTACTTGTCAGCGGAATGAGCTATCCCGTGATCAATGGTCTCGACTCAACAATGTGGAAGTAAAAGGAGTACCAACAAAAAAATCGGAAAATTTATACGACATAATAGACAAGATTGGCATTCATATTAATTATAAAATAGCAAAATACCAAATAAATTATGTAAGCAGAATACCGACGTTTTCTAACAACAAAGACAAGTCTATTGTTATCAGCTTCTTAAACAGATACGTGAAGGAAGATTTCATTGCTTCGGCGCGCCTGTCAAAGTCACTTACTCTGTCTGACATAGGGTTCACAGGAGAAAGAAACCAACGCATTTTTGTAAATGACCATTTGTCTCCGGAGTACAAAAAGCTACTTACAAAAACGAAACAAGTGGCCAAAGATAAAGACTATCAGTATGTATGGGTGAAATTTTCTAAGATCCACGTACGTATGATACATCTCACATCATTATTGTCAATTCTGAGTATGATTTAACCTTTGACTGGTGACGTAGTGTTTGTGTAACATAAGTGGTGACGTGAGGCCTGAGAGGCCTCTGTCGAATCTATGCGATTTTACAAAAATTAAAATATTGTAGCCTAACTATAAATTGATTTTCTGTTTAATTCAATATTTATGGATGAAATAAAATAAATTTGTTTTTTAAAAGTATTATTTTTACTAAGGAACACATCTGCATAAAATTTTCTCGTATTATATCCGACAAAAGCGACATGAGATCAAAATTTTAGCATAAAAACACAAAAACCAAAATTTTTTAATGTAACATTATTTTTTATCTTAGTTTAGACTCAAATCAACTTATAAAAAGACATAAATCTCTAAAAACGTATGTGATAACAGAACTGACAATAAGTAAACTTCAATAATTTTCATTGGCACTCAGGACACAACTGTTTCGCGCACTGCAGGCATACGTGCTTTTTACACGAAACATATTTGTAAAATGATTTTTGTCATTATAGTACATTTTGTATGTAAAAAATACAGACGAATTGAGAACCTCCTCCTTTTTAAGAAGTGGGTTAAAAAGTCTTTATAAGCCGTCACATACCCAAAATTCATAGTAGATATATCTTCTTCAAAACGTTCCCCAATATAGGTGTGTCATAACTGTCATACCTCTTTAGAAGCGGCTTCACGTCCCGAACACAACTATATAATAAAAAGCGAATAATATTTAATAAGGAAAATTTTATAGACAATTTAGTAAAATCTATCAGAAACATTTAAAATTTTCGACTTAAAAACATTTCCCTTAGAGTCCCCTACAGTCCGTCTGGGTGTGTGATACCATTCAAGACGCAGCTCCGTCCCCCCTACACGACCTGTCTAAATGAAATTTAATTAGTATAATAGTTTCGAAATTACACCGTTATTCTTCAACATTTTAGTGAAAATCCTCAAATTTTAAACGTTAGAACTTTATCCTGTTAAAACTTGTCTGCTGGTACTTGGCACTGAAATTCTCTGTTCTAGCACTCTACGCCATATTCCAGATGGTTCTGTATCACCCATCGTGTTCAATTGCAGGAACACGCTATAAAAAGCATAAAAAACAATTAAGCAAAGATAGGAAAAAAGTAACGTAACAGGTGACGTAGGGCCTGAGAGGCCTCGGTCAAACTTTAAATCCCTGTAACTTACCAATTTGTCTCCCGCCGTCGCAACTATCCTTGTCCACGGCGTGGGCGTAACTAAATTCGAAGCTACAGAGACGAACAAGCCCGAGACATGCGGGGAAGGGGGCTAAATAAAGTTTCGTTAATGCCGCCGGGCCTGTGAGGCCCGACGTCACCAGTTAAAGGTTAAACAAATTGTTGTAGTCTATCAGCCAAAATGTTTAGATCTTCTTTCAATTGTTAACTTCATTTTATTGCATAATAATATTATTTGTACCTTCTGAAATTATTTTATAATAATCTGCAGTGTTTTTATTCTGAAATTATTAATTTACTTTGTATATTTAAAATTGAGTCACTTGTGTTGGACCAAAGGTTGCTAATACCCGCACTCACTAATCCGCCTTTTGTTTCGTATTCCAGCTATTGCATTGTTAGTTGCACCTCGCTATCAGATACTGTTCCTAACGCGGTCGGTTTTGTAGTAGATCTAACCATCTCCTTCATGCTTTGCGCTGCTCCGTTCATGCTATCTCCCTTACTCCAATTCAGAACATACAATATTGTCAAACTCGTATATTACTCGTGGTTGCAATTTCTTATAATAACTTGTAATATTTGCTTTATAAATTCAAATATTTATTCTTTAATGATGTGTTTATTTCGTATGTCAACAAGGCTTAACCACTGTTACCATTATTTTAACCTAGCTGTATTGATATTTCACATGAACGTTCATATATCTGCCTATATTCCGATGACGTATAAAAATACTCTGAGACGCTTTGTGTGTTTTTATATTGTTGAGGGTCCGATTAGACATTTTCACAGTTCACGAGACCAAATAGATATCAATTTATCAGCAACAACACCAACATCGATACTGGGTTACTATATTATTGTGAAATTGTGGTTTATGGATCACGATTTGTATTTCCTAAAGCTGACTACTTTTGTAGGATATCAATATTATTATTAAGTAATGCAAATCATTTATTAAAATATATATATATTTTATACGTGGATCGGCAATGCAATTTTTCCGAGCTCATTACTACTATGAAATCTCAATTTTTGTTGATTTTACAACGACATACAAATTTTAATTATATATCTACAAATATTGTTTTTATTAATCAGTTATCCATACCAAACACGCATAATATGTCTTGCACTTGGGTTTTGTTATATAATAATAATATTTCGAGATGCTTTTTGTGTCTGTATATTGTCGTCGGCCCGTTTGGATACTTTCTGGATTGTTGGATATATAAATATTTTAGTTCGCGAGACCGAATAGATATAAATTTTTCATCAATATTACAAACATCGATACCTGCCTACCTACATTATTGTAAAGTTGTGGTTTATGGTTTGCGATTTGCATTTCCTAAAGCCGGTTATTATTTTTGTAGGACATCAATATTATTTTTAAGTAGCGTAAGTCATTTATGGAAATATATATATTTATTCATTAATCGGCAATGCAAGTTTTCCGAGCACATTACCACTATTAAAGCGTTATATTTGTTGATTCCACAACGATATAGAAATTTTAATTATATAATAACAAATATTGTTTTTATTAGTCAGCTATATTTATCAAACATGCATAATATGTCTAGCACTTGGGCCTTGTTATACAATAATAATGTTTTGATACGCTTTGTGTGTCTGTATGTTGTAGACAGTCCGATTAGATACTGTTGGCTATTTAATCATCTTAGTTCAAGAGACCAATTAGATATACATTTTTCATCATTAATACAAACATCAATACCTGCCTACCTACATTATTGTGAAATCGTGGTTTATGGATTGCGATTTGCATTTCCTATAGCTAATTATTATTTTTGTAGGACATCAATATATTTTTTGGGTAGTGCAAACCATTTATCGGAATATATATGTTTATTCGTGGATCGGCAATTTAAGTTTTCCGGGCGCATTACTATTTTAAAATCGTTGTTTTTGTTGACTTTAAAACAACATAGTAAATTATATTATATTTTAATAAATATTATTATTATTAATCAGTTATTTTCATCAAACATGCGTAATATGTCTTGCACCCGGGTGTTGTTATGAAATAAAAATATTTTAAGACGCTTTGTGTGTCTGTACATTGTCCACGGTCCGATTAGTTACTGTTGGATATTCAGACATTTTGGTTCACGAGACCAAACAGATATCAATTTATCACCAATCCCAACATCGATACTTGTCCACCTATATTATTGTGAAATTATGGTTTATGGATTGCGATGTGTATATCCTAAAGGTGACTATTTTTGTTGCACATTAATATTACTGTTAAATAGTGCAAATTATTTATGGGAATATTTATGTTTATTCGTGGACCGTTAATGTAAGTCATTAGTGCATTACTATCATTACATCGTTATTTTTGTTGACTTTTCAATAGCATGGAATTTTTTATTATATTTCAACAAATACTGTTTTTATTAATTGCTTATTTTTATCAAGTATGCATAATATGTATTGCATTTCGGTGTTGTTATACGATGACAATGGATAAGTACAATCTGTATTGTTATTACCAAAACGTTCGAGGTCTACGAACTAAAACCATAAAGTTTCGCCGTAACTTACGCCTTGAAAACTTTGATGTCATTGCGTTAACAGAGACGTGGTTGAATGACAATATAGTCGATGCAGAGTTATTTGACGAAAGATACACGATTTGGAGGCGTGATCGCTGCTATGACGTCACAAAACAGACGAAAGGAGGAGGCATCTTGTTGGCTTGTAGGAAGGAGTTTCATGCTTTTTCTCGCCCCGAATGGTGTTCAACAGCCGAAGATCTTTGGGTCACTGTTCAGATGGGTAAAACTAGGCTACACATATGTGTGATATACCTTTGCGATGAGAATAGGGGCCTCAGCTTTTCTCAGCAACTATCGAATTTTCTATCAAAATTACAAGATATTATTCTAAACAATCCTTCTGACACATTCACAATATTCGGTGACTTTAATATGAGTTCTATTTGCTGGCACCCTTCAAGTGACAGTGAGTATTTAGTGCCTAATATTTCATTAGTCAGTGGTACAAATGAGTCTGAATTTTTAGAGTATTTGGATCTCACGGATTTGCACCAATATAACAATGTTTCAAATTATTATGGTAGGATCCTGGATCTAGTCCTTTGTAACAACGATATAAACGTCAATAACATTGACAGACCGCTAGTTGATCTGGACCCGCACCATAAAGCTTTAGGTATTACTATCAGTTCATCTTATACTGAGACGCTTAAACTGGCTTCTCGCATTAAATACAACTATCATCGTGCTAATTTCGATGCATTAAATCTCGACCTGTGCGAAATCAATTGGCATCAAATTTTTCTCGCTATGACTTTTGATGAATCCATTAATTATGTTTATAAAACTTTGGAAAATTTGCGTGATAAATACGTGCCTAAAAAGCTCATGCGTAATAAGAGTTTCCCTCCATGGTACTCTTCTGCACTTATCAAGGTTCTAAAAGAAAAATATAAGCACTATTGTAAATATAAGAAATATGGTATGCTTGCAGATAAACAGTCGATGGATATTTTACGCGATAGAGCTAACAGTTTAGAGGATAATTGCTATAAAACTTACATTAATAATGTTGAAAAATCCATAGAAGATAACCCTGAATACTTTTGGAGGTACCTTAAATCCAAAGGTAGTTCATTCCCTAGCGTTATGACATACAACAATAATAGCTCTAGTTCAGGTACACAAATTTGTAACTATTTTGCCGATTATTTTCATTCAAATTTTTTACCTCCTAGCACTAATTCTATCCCATCTACTGATCAATACCCAACGAGCATAGACGCAGATATTTCTGGTATTTATATCACAAAATCTTCGATAAAATCCAAACTCATAAAATTAGATCCCTCTAAATCCGCTGGTCCTGACTCTATTCCCGCAATATTATTAATAAAATGTGCCGATCAACTATGTATCCCCCTTGAAATTCTTTTTACCAAATCGATTAAAAAAGGTTATATGCCAACTATTTGGAAAAAAGCTTACATTTCTCCTATTCATAAGAAAGGATCTAAAAATGCAATAGCCAATTACCGGCCCATTTCTAAACTGTGTATAATAGCAAAAGTTTTTGAAAAAATAATTTACGAACAACTGTACTCGAGTTTAAGTAACTCACTACCTCCTTCTCAACATGGTTTTCTAAAAGGGAAATCAACTGTCAGTAACCTTATACTTCTTAACGACTTTGTTACTGGTGGCCTGGAAGAAGGGAACCAAGTTGATGTTGTCTATACAGACTACGCTAAATGCTTTGACAAAATAGATCATAGTATTTTAATTCACAAATTACAAAACGTCGGCATCAGGGGGGACTTACTGAGGTGGTTTGCTTCATATATCAACAACCGCTCACAAGCGGTAGTCCTGGAAAGCTATATGTCTAAGTGGATGTGTGTCTCTAGTGGCGTCCCACAGGGTTCCCTTCTGGGACCTCTCCTGTTCCTGTTATTTATATCCGATATAGATTCCTGTTTTCACAATTCCTGTTTGATTAGTTTTGCGGACGACATGAAAATTCTAAAAACTATAACCAACCGTCATGATTGCTTGCTTTTGCAGCAAGATTTAATTAATCTAGACAAATACTGTCGCATAAATAAATTAGAACTTAACGTTAATAAATGTACAACTATGACCTTTTCTCGAAAACCGACTCCGATTACCTTCAACTATTCCTTAAAAAGTCATCACTTAAGTCGCGTAACTGAAATGAGGGACTTGGGTGTTATTCATGACCCTAAACTTATTTTTCAAAACCATATTTCGTCCATTGTTCGCAAGGGTCTTAAGTCTCTAGGATTTATTTTACGAGCATCTAAAGACTTTAAAAGACTCAAAAGCTTTAAAATTTTATATAGTACATTTGTACGCTGTCACCTTGAGTACGCGTCCCAGGTCTGGAATCCGAGATACGCTATTTATATTGACAGTCTGGAACGCGTTCAGCGTAAATTTCTAAGGTTTTTAAATTATCGGAGCTTTACTAAAGAAAAAGATTACCTAAAACAGTGCGCCAGGCACCATTTTCTTCCTCTGATACAACGCCGCGAATATGCTGACATAATATTTCTCAAAAAAATTGTGACCTCCACCATTGAATCCCCTGAGCTACTTAACAAAATCCATTTATATACACCTGCCAGATCTTTTCGTAATAGTCCTCTGTTTTATGTTCCTTTCGTATCTACTAACTACCGCAAGAACAGTTATTTGTACCGAGCGTGCAAAACCTTCAATGAATATAATAAAGTCCTTGATATTGACATTTTTACAGTTAGTCTACCTTCATTGAAACGGCAACTTAGCAAGGCTTTCTTTGATTCACACAAGTGATTGAATTGAATTATTTAGTTACATCCTTAGAATTAAGATTTTCTACTCTGAAGTTATATTGTGAGTGCAATATTACATAGATAATATTTACTGTCTACGTGTTGAGCTTACATTCCGTATCTGTCATAACATCATATTATTAGGACTGTTATTTAATCATTTTACCTCTAAATGTGGAGACTTGTAAATGACTTTTTCGTTGTATATATTTCTTTACCTTATTTAAGCTATGTAGTTGATAGTCTTCCTAAGATATAATAAATAAAAAATAAATAAATATTTTCGATTATTAGTTTTTTACCGGTTTTTAAATGTCTAATAAAAACCTACACATCACGTTCATTCGCACTTTGATAATTTTTGAATCAGAATTGAGCTGATTACGTTTATGAGCCTACGATTGACCGACCGAAAATAAACAACGTAGAATTCTACGATGTAGAGCTCTACGGCGTAGAGCATTGTTTTTGTTCGTAGAAATTTGTCGTATGTTACTACCATAGGCTTAGTATGTACAGTGAAAAAATCCTAAGTCTATGTTTACTACATACTTGGAAGTGGTACTGTTATCGAATATGTTTGTAGTCTTGACGGATGTAGCAAGCGCCGTATTCACTCGGATGTTGCTAATAATGCGCGTGGGTCGTATCGTAACGTAGTAGTCGTAATTTGCCTGCCTCATCAAGCAGCACGATGGGAGGATAGCCCGATGGCTCATCCGCGGGACGTCCCTCCTTCCTGAGGAGGACGAGCTTGCCTCTCTTCCACCGCTTGGGGAATTTGCCCACCCTGAGGCATCTGTCAAACAGAGCTTTCAGGGAGGGTCCCAGATGTACAAAGGAGAGTGCCCACGCGCGACCCGGTATGCCATCAGGGCCGAGCGCCGTGTTCTTGGCCCTCATCCTGAGCAATGCGGCGCCTTTCTCTCCGTCGGAGATATGGGCAGGCTCGTCTTCGATCCCGTCGAGATAAACCATTGAGGCCAACTGCGCAGTGTGAGGCGTAAAATCTGTCCCTGGGGCACCGGGGAACAAGCCATCTACCACTCTCTGGAGCACCGCCGGGAGGAGTGAGGCAGTGGTGGGGTGGGCCCAGGGGCGAAGCTTTTGCCTCGCCCACATATACGGGCGGCCCCACGGATCGTGCTGAAGCCCCTTCTGCAGCTGTTCCCAGGCTCGCTTTTTGGCCTTTTTAATGGCTACACGTAAAGCCCTGGAAGCTTCTCTGTAGGCGGCATTCCGACACTTCAGTCTCCCGCCGGCAGAGCTATGCCTGTTTCAACCTTTGAGTTGTTGTTAGTCAGTTCACTTGCGTACCACATTTTCTTTATTTCCGAATAAAAATTGTTTTATGGGGTTTATAAATTTGTGAATGTTATTAAAAAGTGTTTCCGCAACTGGAATTCCTTGATAGTAAGGAATTTGTAACCTTTATTTTAATAAGTTTCATACGCCCAAACCTTACCTAGACACATTACCGAGAAAAAATATGGAATTTGACTGTTCAATGGCTAAAGTTATCGTAAATTCATTCATATCCAATCATACTTTGATTTATTGCTTTTTATACCAACGCATTACGGGCGTCAGTGGCAGAACGAAGAATTGCTGTTTATGCGTTACCTGAGACTATCATTGTCTTTCTATTACATAAGTAGGAACTGCTTTTATATTATACCGACTGCTATCACGGTAAAGAAAGTAAAATATCTACGGGAACGTAGGTGAGGGCCTGTGATATACGAGGCCAGGATGGCTTTCTTACTGGTTGAGTCTTGTATAATGCTTTTCTCAAAAATGAAAGAAAGTTGAACAATAAATAACGCTGATAAATATATCACGCGGTAAATTAAAACATAATTGTCGCAATTGAATGTGAAATCCCGCCAGTCGTTGTTTTTTTCTACTAAAAAGATTGCGTTAGTTTTGAAAATTCTTCTATTTTTACATTACATGAATGTTTTGGTAAGAAAATGTTAATTATTGTTTTTTAAACTCCATGTTAATTTTAGAATGTAAAGTTTTAATCTAATATAATTTATACACTGAAATTACTACATACAAAAATAAAATCCCACACTTTACTTCTACCATATTACTTAGTACAAAACGCAACGTGCATACTTTTTCTGCGCCGCATTAAGTGTCACAGACTATAAAATAGCTGGATAAGGCTCCAAAAATATATTCATATATCTCATAAAATGTCATACCAAAAAGAGAGATAGATATATATTTGGAGCCTCCCTCCTAAAACCATGTTATAATGGCTAAACTCTAATCTGTGTCTAGTATCTATTATGCTCTTTTTTTCTAAGCAGATTCTAAAGAGGATGACCTAACTGTCCAGTAAGTAGGTAATTTACATACTACTGGACAGTAGGAGATTCCAAATTTAAAATCTCGCTTCTTACTGGACAGTTGTGCATAAGTCTCCGGTACAGTTTACTTGCTGGATACTTTTTACAGATGTTAGGGCAACATTACATACTATTTTTGAGTTCTTACTTTTTCCCTTTACAGACATCAAGCGCGATCGGGTGGAACTAACTCGACTTGTTTTACCATTATAATAATTATAAGGCATAATTTGTCGTCGGGTCTGAGGCGGCAACAACGTTAGTTTACTTACATCTAATCCAAGTTAGTGACAGCTCCCCTCCAGAGATGGCGCTTACAAAAACGACAAATTTAAATGATTAAGTGTATATAATAAAAATAACTAAAAACAAAACATATTTTGTATTAAAAATTTAAGCTAAACATAAATGGCTCATTCGCAAATCTTTATTAACGTTTATGTTGTATTTCAAGTCCAACAAGACGAAATTTGGGGACTGTTCTGAAACACGCAAGCGAGATTTTCTTTTACTCGTTACCTTATACAAACTAAACCTCGTTAAACTAACCTGAAGAGGTTGTTGGCTTGCGATGGCCCTGGCTACAGCACTATCTGTATCTATGCAGCTGTGCCAGTGTGGGGAAACTACACCGATTCCTACTCGTATAGCCATTAACCTCTCCTTTTGCTCTTTTATATCAAAAATCCTTTTTTTTTCTACCGATTGTATTAACCATAATTAGGTAATTAAAAAGTTAAAAAACCGTATACATTAATTTTTACTTTCGTAATATAAATAAATAACATCTCCGATAGGGGGCCAACTTTTCCAGCTACATTACCATTACCTGGCAACTTTTTTAACGGGCAAATTTTGGTCAACTAAGTTTATTCAGAATGTATTAACTCAAGAGCAGGGTAGAAAAATGTAGGTGTTAGATAAATATTTTTTCTTAATTGTACTTGCTTAAATTTTTTCCATGACTAAGAAAGGATTTTCGAAAAACAACTTTGATCTACAGGTCTGAAATGGGATGTGATACTATATATTCTTTAAACCATTTGAATCGTTTCACAGTTTTTTCAAAATGAACCTTACGCGGAATAAATATTTTAAAATGTTTGTTGAAAAAATAGATCAGCCACGTTTAGTCTAAAAATTAAGTAGTCCGTTCAAATGAATGAAGTGGGTAGGTAGCGAGCTAGGCAGACCCTCGTATGTTATTTGTATTCCAACAACACGATTTCTGTATCTTGAATAATGTTCTCTATGCCAAGTACCGTTGAGTTCCAAATCCCAATAAATGTTTTTTCGCCGCTAGTGTTTCGCGTATGCTACTCGTACTGTTTAGCAAATATATTAGCAGAAGACGGAGAAAAATAATTATGATAATAGTATACTTATAATCGATTGCTAACGACGCATTTTTATCCAATTTTTAGTCACTTTCTTTAGTAGTTGTACCAACTGATAAAAACTGATAAATACATGGTTAACCATGGTTAACCATGTACTGTGCTTTTCAAAGAGGTTGGTATCCCCTTAAACCCCAGTTTTCTTTTTATGTAGGTACCATTGCGGTTTGAGTGGCAGTTGGAACTTATATCTTGCATACCTTTTAAAATATATGAAAGTGTATTGAACTTAAAAAAATAAAAATATATCACCGAAAAAATGAAATTTTATCAAAAGCGGATCAGTTATTTGGTTTTTTCATTTATCAAAATAACTGGAAAATTTTAACAAAACTAACCAACAGGCGAAAGAGTTTTCATTGAAAAAGTTCATTATCGCGCCGTTGTCATCTTTTATATAACATCTTCTTAACAGAAAATAAAACTGTAGTAAGCTACGTCGTGTCTGTACATAGTAGATAATCATGTACAAATATTTTTTTGGAGTATGTGAAGGTAATAGATATTTTTTTCTGGTCTGTCTATTTCTAGGCACATAACGCAAACACAACTGGACGGATTTGATGGATGAACAATTGTCACGCTTTAGACCATTCGGTCCGAGAATAGCTGCAATGCTGGTAAAAGCCCGGACGAAATTCAACCAGTACTCTGAGTGCAAGAGGTACCATGACCTCTCTTGCTATCAGAGTACCTAGTTAATCAACTTCAGCACTACACTGGATGGGGAACAGAACTGCAAACGTAAGCTATTACATAGAACATATAATAATACTGCTACGAGACGAAAAGCGGATGAAAAAACAAAATCATACTCAATTATATCAATATAATACTTGTATGATTGTGAGATAAATCTAAAAAAAAACATACATACATCTATAACTTTTACTATAAAAAACGCAAGGACAAACAAGATCATCACGATATTCGAACAATATTTGCTTACCAAAAACTGCACCAAGAACCAAAAGGTATGGATTAAAAAATATTTTGTATGAATGGGCAATTATTATTGATATTATTATTATTGCAATTATTATTATTATTGCAATTATTATTTACGCTGCCAACTGGGAGTGGGCTGGAGCATTTGGACTGCCTATGAGTCTGCTATGACTTATAGGTGTCTAAATGCTTTTATTGTAGTAGCTGTAGTGTTGTATATAGTTCATAGTATTTTGTTTAATAAAGGCATACCGCCGGTAAAAAAAAAATTTTTACATAGTAAAGAATATTATTATTGATAATCAAATTATACTCTTTTAATTTATATAAAAAAAAATAATTATGAAAATGTATATATATATATATATATATATATATTCTCTTATATAACGTTTATAACCTCACTTGTATCACAATAATATTATAAATTAAATAAAACATGTAAATTAAAATCTAAGAAATCATTAATGATTTAATATTCAACCTATCTACAAAACGAAGTATTCAGAAAAAAACATTTCAAGCATAGCTACAAAAGTAAAGAAATACAAACCAACCATAACACCACTATTGCTATCATGCTATAAACGTAACACGACACGTAATAGCTCCTATTTTGTTTTGTTCACTTCTCGCAATTGAACCATCCATCCTACCCGACAATTTTTGCGTCAGTTATTATATTAGTTAAGTTAAATACTTTACACACAGTTACAAAATAATAATATAAGTATATAAGTATAGACAATGTTTTTATGCCTTAGATAAATTTATAAAATTTGGATAAAACTTCATGTATCGACCAAACATAGTTACATATCTACTAATTGAATATCTAGCAATCGTTTAGCGTTTTTAGTTGTCTAGCAACGGCTTTATGTTATTCTATTCTTTTGTTTATTTTACCGATTAATATTTTACGTACGTAAATAGTATGTAATAAATAAATTATATTCAGTTTTAGGTCCGTTTCTATGTTTGCAATACAAATGTACAAATTAAGTGTAATATCACTGCTAAGTGAATGTACCCATATTCTTATGAGAAATAAAGATCTTAAACCATATTTATACGATTACCAGAAAGAGTAGAGAAGGATGTGTGCGAGGGAAAGGAACAAATTAACAAAATAGATGTTGCGTATTCTCCAGTTTTTCTTCCAAAACTGAGTCAATTCAATAATTATTCATAGCATTAATTATAAGAAAAAGTATATCAAGGCTTCTTATAATATACTTTTATATTAAAAACTTTTCAAATTTTTCTTGTGAACCTCTGATCATGGCGGTAAAACGGGACGTTTATCTCTATAGCTTATTTATCTCTACGCATAAAGATTGGATCAGCTCAGTTTAATAATTACGAGTAATCGATATTGTTAATTTCATTTCTTTTCTTCACACCCATCCTTGGAATACACATCCTCTATATTATGATTTTTACGAAATTTGGCATTTTCATCATGGTGTCATAACTTATATCATTGTGATGATGTGGTCGAACATGATGCTCAGACTAACCTAAAAGTTATAGCGCTCAAGGACAGCTACCAGCACACACTGTTAGGAGTGTTAGGTTCTTGTAGACAGACTTTCTACTTAAGGTTTGTAGCTAGCCCGGTGTTATGCGCAAAAGACCACTATCCATGATATAACAACTGCCATCCTACGACAATAATATAGAGTGACAGCTTAACGTGCCGTCCATAGCACGGGATTTTAATACTTCTGTACTGATGTATCAGCCTGATTGTGCACTGCTGAACACATTCTTCCCCATGAAGGTGGTGTTTGCCATAATCCCCTCGCTTGGCAGGCGTCTTGCGGATCGCTGTTTATGATATCAGTTCCACAGAAGGCGCTGCTACCCACCTTCCAGTATTTTACCTTTACTTGCCTCTTACGACACCTACAGGGTAGCAACGGGAGGGGGAGATACATTCCTAGACCTGCGCCCCAAGGGGCACTTTTAATACTATATGTATGTGCCCCGTTCCCTCCATCTCCGTTCTTTGGGACCGATTTGAGAGTACATATAAACCATAAATTATGTTATTCATATTTATTTCAATTAACGTAGTTCTGAAGTAACAAAATTTATACGAAAAACAGCTTCTAAAAAAATTTGTTTTTATATTTAAATTTTCGGGACACTTCATTTCTTAAAGTCAGTTAAAATATTGTCATACGGATCTCCTATATTACAAAATTGATACAATGAGTTGATATTTTATTTAACAGCGATTCCTTATTCTGATCTGGGTATAATAGAATACATTAATTTATTTAGCAATTAATCACTATAAAGCGACAGTTTTGCATGACCCATTAAAATAAAAAGATGTGTTAATATCGTCCTCGTTGCAGTTCTTTCCAGAATATCAGTATACTCGTAATAACTCCTTACATAAAAAGGTGAAAGTCAGATGCTAAACTTACTCGTATTGTCCTATAAAGATGAGCTCTGGATATTTCGACGCTTTTGTAAGCATCGCGTGACGACTGCAGAATGCGGAAGGATGAAAAATTAATATTTTGGAGCAGACATATCTTTTTTTGTAGTCATGACAAAACACTTGCTGATATTAGTTATTATGTAAATGATCATGAAATTTTAAAATAGTTGGAAACAAAACTTGTTTTATACTGTTGTAGGGCGCGTTTACCGTTTTAGGTTACTGCAACACAGCTGACTGCAGCAGGTCTCTGGGTCATAGATAGCTGGCGCACTGCGCCAGCGGCTTGATGGCGTTCCTCCATCTCGCTGCCGTCGCTCTCGTCATCACCGCTTTCAGGTTCCTTGGCACAAGTATCATTCCAATCCCAATTTGAACCGCTCGTAACGAAGTCTGCTTAGACGTTCTGATACGATCAGCAAGGTTAAGCAACGTCCGCCTCGGTCATGAGTTGGATGGGTGACCGCTGGTGACATTAGGTACTACTAAGCGCTTCCATGCTTCCATGCCACGTTAAGCCGTCGGTCCCGGATGTTGTCTTAGGATAGCAGTCGTTTACTCCGGCCTGCCACGAGTGTGGGGCGTCGGAAGACACGGCGCTTCATACGCTGGAAGTGTGTGCTGCGTGGGGACCACAGCGACACGCACTTTTAGCTGTCATAGGAGGGAATCTCACCCTACCGAGCGTGATAAACGCCATGCTCGGTGGTGAGAGATCGTGGCAGGCGGTGGTCTCTTTCTGCGAAGCGGTGATGAAGCAGAAAGAGACCGCGGAGCGGGTCAGGGAAGACGATTTCCAAGCAGACCCGCGCCGGCGCAGGCGAACGGGTTGCCCGCCTCCTACCTTCTCCGTAGTGGGGTCACTGGTGGAGTGTTCGGGATTCTCCACCAGCTTGCACGGCTCCACACGTCTAGGTGACTTTGGTGAGCAAGGTTGCCCCTCCACAGGACGGAGGCCCGGTTAAGTTCGGGCCTACCGCTGGGGCAAGATGGTAACTGCTAACGCGACCCTGTCTTGCCCCACCTCGGCGGAGGACTGCTCACGGGGGGGTTTTAGTGGGTTCAAGTCCCACACATCTCCTTCCACCACCCCCTTGATGGAAGTGGTAGTGCGAAGGCATTTCCCCCCCTCAAAAAAAAAAAAGGATAGCAGTCGTTATAGCATGGTGGTACGGCATTTTGTGAATGCCCGCCTGGCTAGCTACCACCTTCAAGTAGAAAATCTGTCAGCATGCACCTAACGGTGTCCCGGCAGGTATATTTGATAGCCAATAACTTTTATCCAGAAATACTTACATATTGACTGAGAAGCGATATGTTTTATATCAGATTGGGAATAGTAATATTATTATGTACATTTAACCTCTCTTCTTATTATTTTCCTAAAAAAATATTCTAATTAAATAAAACAGTGATTGAATTAGACTTTTATTTAGAGAACAAAAACATAAATATATTCTAGTGCCATATATCTATAATTTTGACTACATAAACAGTTAAATAAATAGCTAACATTCTGGGAAAAAATATATTTTCTTTAAAGTAGGTACTTGCTTAGCAAGTTACCATTTATATCTATCAAATGATTATTTTAGAATATTTACAAATAAGTATTTAAATATTCCCGGTATGCAAACAAATTTAGTTTTAAAAGTAGATACTTTTTATATATATTTCATTACATCATACGTTACAATGTTCTAATTATCTGATTAGAAGTAAGAGCGCTTAAAAATAAGAAGAAATACTTTTATTATTTTATTAAAAATAATTTAATTAATTTAGAATTCGTTTGTGCCAATCTACTGTCTCATATGCTTGATGCTAATAAAGCCGATTGACTTAAGACTACATGGTAGATGACTGAAATAATTAAATTAAATAAAATTTAATAAATGTTTATTTACTAAATTTTATTTGTTAATTTAATAATATTAAATGAAATAATAAAATTTAAAGGTATTATGATTGCCATTATGTAGTTGCACAAATTTAAAATTTCAACAGATAAGGAATAATAATACTGCCATAACACTGCAATAATAAT
Source organism: Plagodis dolabraria (assembly GCA_963854805.1). Taxonomy (NCBI): domain Eukaryota; kingdom Metazoa; phylum Arthropoda; class Insecta; order Lepidoptera; family Geometridae; genus Plagodis; species Plagodis dolabraria. The sequence continues at coordinate 41,108,971 of OY978440.1, forward strand.
AACTTCTCTTCGTATTATTTTCCAATAGTGATTAAATTAGACTTTTATTTACACACCAAATACATATTCATCTACTTTACTACGACATTTATTACGTACAGTCACATTAAATCACACTGAATATTAAAATATAAGAATTACAGTTTGAAACTAAAAAAACTAATATTGAGAAACATATTATTGAAAGTAGGTACAAAAGTTATATGTACCTCCTTTCGTTAAATGTGGTCATAAAGTATAAGATACCTACTAGTTACTAAATTATGCCTATCAAATATTTTTTTTAGAATATTTACTAACATGTCTTAAATGATTATCAGTACGTTTCCAAATTTAGTTTTTAATGTAGATCATTATTAATTATATTCATTTTGCATTATTTAATATGTTAATTTTGACTAGAAATTAGAGCAGATAAACGATTTTTTAAAATTCTATAATAATAATAATTTCATATATAAATAATTAGTATACGCAAGGGCAAACAAATTTTGGACAAATGAGTTATCTCTAATATAATCTAATACAACAAGGAATTTGCGATAAGATATATTCAATAGAAGTATGACTATTACGATAACATTTAAGATAAACACGAACAACTTATATTATTGTGTATAATATATAATATAGAGTGTCTACACCATAGCTTTCTCTTTTCTGTGGTCTACACAATCAAACTTAAGGCTGACTTTTCAAAGTCAGTTCCCCAACTGATTTGAAAAGGTATGTTAACTTTACATAATTTATATTTAGACTTGTAAGTATGACAGTACAGATACTAAGACTATTATGTATTATACACAATAATACTCTTTAAAATGTATTAATTACTAAACATCAACAAATGCATATACTGTATCTAAGAAAGTACGGTGCTTATTTATCCCTTGGGACAGTAACTGCGCCATCCTGAAAACAACGACAACACAATTTAGCTCTTATATATATTAAGGCGATTAGAGTCGCCAATGGCCTTGAGCATCTGGACCTAATCGAGCTTACTTTACTCGCGCATCGCCGCATACGTTCCGCGCTCGCTGCACAAATATAACGGTCAAAGAATATACAGATGCGCGATGCGCTCCGGTAACATGGCACTTTATATTCCTACCGTACGATTCTAGTGAGTATCCGCAATTGCAACTGCGACTGAGATCAGTCGTCAAATGAAAATGTATAGTGTACCTACCTAGGTTGTTCTGGACGTTTTTATTCCTTTTCTTTATTTTTCAATGTCATCTGCCGAGTGAAGAAAGTTACTCAGATTTGTCTGATACTCGATATTTAGGCTGTGCTGAGAGTCATTATTCCGAATTTGGAATTATTTTTTCAATGTCATCTGCCAAGTGAAGAAAAATGCTACGGTTTGACTGAAAATTGATATCTAGGTTGTTGTAGACGTTATTATTCCATGTTAAGAATTTGTTTTACGTTGACTGCCAAGTGAAAAATGTACTTCGATTTGGCTGAAAATCGATATCTAGGTTGTTTTCGGTTCGCACACAGACTCTTTAAAAAATCTGCAAATTTTAGTAATATGCTACATAAACGAGTTTTCCAATTAAAATAACCTGTCATTCGTACAACTTTTGCAAGAAGATTTAGCCCTTTTATTAAAACATATTTATATAATCAAGTCCTGAATTTTTCAGTTTATATATCACCATATAGCATCATACACACAAACACGTAAATAACTCAAATTTAGTTAAAATATAAATACCACCTGTGTGGATAATTTATAAAAAAAAATGTATGAAACTGAACAAGATGTTATTTTATGGACAATTTGTAAGTTAAATTTATGTTTATAACTATTTTGCGTGAAAAATTGTACTGAAGTTAACTGTGCACTGTACAGCTATCAATTAAGGTCTTAACGATACAAACTTCAACGTCAAAGTGTGAAGACCACCAGCAATACAAGATTTGGAAAAAGTGTTATTGGCTTAAATAAAGATTTATATTATTGTTTATATTATTATTATTATTCTGGACGTTTTTATTCCAAATTTGGAATTTATTTTTCGATGACGTCTGCCTAGTGAGAAAAGTTACTAAGATTTGCTAAAAATCGATATCTAGGTTTTTCGGGGCGTCCTTATTCCAAATTTGGAATTTACTTTCCGATGACGTCTGCCAAGTGAAAAACTACTTCAATTTGGCTGAAAATCGATATCTAGGTTGTGCTGGGCGTCATTATTCCGAATTAAGATTTATTTTTTTAATGGCGTCTGTCAAGGGAAGAAAGTTACTCCGATATCTAGGTTGTGCTGGGCGTCATTATTCTACATTTGGATTTCATTTTTCAATGACGTTTGCTAAGTAAAGATAGATGACGTATCTTTAAAACGCTAAGATATATCGGATAAGAGTAAGAAAATTATAATAATCAATCGTTTATTCAAATCTCCTTATAAATGAGATTATAGCCGACGCGGGTTTACTCGTTTAAAAACGACGATATAAAAGGAAGATTTGTATAATGGCGAAAATACATTGAAAAATAAGAATAGGGACGACTGTGTCGTACGCAAAAATACAAAATGGCCAACGTTTGTGCTATTGGACATGTCGGCCCTTGAGAAGGAAGTATTTACCTTTAGATTTTCCCGCCCATAGGTGGGAAGCAGTCTTCCACCCGCTACTCGCATCAAACAAACACTACTTTCCGGGTCCGAGATATGAGATGAATAATTTCTTGTCTAGGAAATAATAATATGGGCAATTTATCTACAGCTATATTGTAAAGATTGGTTCCATCGTGAAAAGGTAACCGATATACTTTCTCATTTATTAGGAGATTTGAATAATTGATTTATAAGTACTTTTCTTTAAACTTTCGTGAAAAACTTATGTTTCTAAATTACATTAACGAAAACCAAGCGGGGTAGATTTAAATCGCTCCCGCCGCTCCTCAAGACGATGACACCCGCTTCTTCAGTCTACTCGTGACCACGGTCAATGCAACTTGATCGAAACGTCGAGGTTAGTCAAAATATTATTTTGATGTTAATTCGTGCGTCTTTGATAAGTAATCATAATTTTCCTACTCTTATCGTACTGCGTCGATAGGGAACTGCTAATCATCCCACGGCCAGCAGGTAGGTAGGTAAACTCAGGGAGTAGGTTTGAAAAGTTTATTAGGCCAAGCCTTATCAGGTTGCACAGCCGCACAGTTCTACTGAAGTTACATAGACCGGAGGGAGACACTGGCCTGATAGTACACGTGAACCAGGTCCCAGATGTGGCGGTCTTGGCGTCAGCTGATAGTTCTGGATCTCGGTAGTGAGTGCTCGAAACACCCGTCCTCGGATTAAATCAGTGAAGTGGAATCCTGGAAGGAAGACACCGGCTTAGTAGCTGATATTCCTCAGCCAACTGTTGCCAAGCCGCGCCGACACGATCGTGGTACTGTTACCAGCGACTCACATTTTAAAACTCACAGTCTAGCGCGGTAGGGCAGCACAGCTGTTTACGTTACATAGGTTTTAGTCAGCACTATGAAATAACAAAAATAAATAAGGAACTCACCCTAGAGGGATTCACGCACTTCACAACAAGTTAATAACAATTAAGATCGATGGTACGAATAGAAAAGCGTCCAGGAAAACCAAGATAAGTATCTATTTGTAGCCAAATCAAAGTAACTTTTTCCACTTGGCCGACGTCATTGTTAAATAAATTCTAGATTTGGAATTAAGACGTCTAGAACAACCTAGATCGATATCTAGGTTGTTCTAGACGATCGATCTTTTCAGCTAAATCGAAGTTACTTTATCTACTGGGCATACGTCATCGTAAACAAATTCTAAATTTGGAATAATAACGTCTAAAACAACCTAGATATACATTTTTAGTCAATTCTGAGTATTTTTCTTTACTTGGCAGACGACATGGATAAAATTATTCCAAATTCGGAATAATGACGCACAGCACAACCTAGATATCGATTTTCAGCAAAATCGGAGGAACTTTTTCACTTGGCAGACGTCATCGGAATATAAATTCCTAATTTGGAATAAGGACGTCCAGAAAAACTTTACTTCTCATGGCAGACGTCATCGAAAAATAAATTCCAAATTCGGAATAAAAACGTCCAGAACTACCTAGATTTTGAATGTTAGCCAAATTGGAGTGACTTTCCTCACCTAGCAGATGTCGAAAAATGTATGCCAAATATTGAACAAAAACGTCCAGAAAAACCTAGATATCGATTTTCAGCCAAATAGGAGTAACTTTTTTCACCTGGCAGACGTCTTCAAAAAATTAATTCTTAATTCAGAATGACGATGTCCAGAACAACCTAGATTTTCAATTTCAGCTAAATCAGAGTTACTTTCTTCACTTGGCAGATGACGTCGAAAAAATAATTTCAAACGTGGAAAAAAGACGCCCAGAAAAACCTTGATTTCGATTATTAGCCAAATCGGAGCAACTTTTTTTACTTGGCAGACGTCATCGTAAAATACATTCCAAATTCGGAATAAAGACGTCCAGAACTACCTAGATTTTGAATTTCATCCAAATTGGAGTAACTTTCCACACTTGGCAGACGTCATAGAAAAATACGTTCAAAATTCGGAATAAAGACGTCCAGAACTACTTAGAGTTTGAATTTCAGCCAAATCGGAGTAACTTTCTTCACTTGGCAGACGTCATTGAAAAATAAATACCAAATTCGGAATAAAGACGTCTAGAACTACCTAGATTTTGAATTTCAGCCAAATCGGAGTAACTTTCTTCAATTGGCAGACGTCATCGAAAAATAAATACCAAATTCGGAATAAAGACGTCTAGAACTACCTAGATTTTGAATTTCAGCCAAATCGGAGTAACTTTCTTCACTTGGCAGACGTCATAGAAAAATAAATTCCAAATTCGGAATAAAGACGTCTAGAACTACCTAGATTTTGAATTTCAGCCAAATCTAGGTAACTTTTTTCACTTGGCAGACGTCATCGGAATATACATTCCAAATTCGGAATAATGTCGCACAGCACAACCTAGATATCGATTTTCAGCCATATCGGACTAACTTTTTTCACTTGGCAGACGTCATCGAAAAATAAATTCCAAATTTGGAATAAGGGCGTCCAGAAAACCTATATATCGATTTTCAGTACTGTAACTGTAACAGTCAGTTCGTCCACTGCTGAACACAGCCTCACTTTTTAAGGGGGTATTTGCCATAATCCCCACACTTGGCAGGCGTCTTGGGGATCGCAATGTAAGTTGGCAGTTCTTTAGAAGGCGCTGCTGCCCCCCTTTAAGTAGTTTTCCCTTAGACGCTTCTGACGACACCCACGGGATGATATGGGGAGGTGCAATTCTAACCCGGCACCCCACGTGGCTGCCCACCTTCCAGTAGTTTTCCCTTAATCGCCTCTTACGACACCCACGGGATTATATGGGGAGGTGCAATTCTAACCCGGCACCCCACGGTGCTAATCTCCCTTACCTATCTCTCACTATTTTCGAGATACGTTATCCATCTTCACTTGGCAGACGTTATCTTTATGTAGTATTAATTAACCTTTATCAAAACACCTAGTACAATTATCAAGAAAAGCTTAGAACTCCAAAAGATGTATGTAGCCCCATACAAACTCTAAATGTAGTAGAGAACCGTTTTGTACCCTACAAACTACTAAAGCCGGAAACTATTTACCATAATATAAAAAAATATATTATCTTTAGTTAACCAGTTATAACATGAGAGCGTTATAGACATTACTAATTAATTTTGTACATATATTATAAAACTTTTCATTGATCTTATTGATAAGGCCGCCCATTGTATTTACCCATAACATTGTCAATTTCAAGTTTTGATTCTTTTCATATGTGAGACAATTCGAATAAAATTTGTCTACAAAATACCAATAATAAAGCGTCACCGCGCATACTTCACGTCGCAATCAAGTTGGCCCTCTGCAGCGAGCGAATCATTGCACGCACACAGCTACGAATCTTGCGTGTCAATGCACTAATACAAAGACAAGATCGTTATCAGTCGAAAGCGCGAGCGGAGCTACGAGCGACACAGCCTCCCCGTGCCAACGCTTGCGCAACACTGCCGCCCGCGTCCGCGCAGAGCACCTCGGAACCGCAAGCGTTCTGAATCTGAATAATTCGACATTTTCTTAGGAAAATATCAATGGATTTACAAATGCTATGTTATAATTGTAGTATAACAATCTAGAAATTTAATGGTACAATTTATTTTTCAAAAATCGTAGCCGTTTAGAAGGAGTTCGCCATATAAGTCAAGAAATAGTATGTAGTTTGAATTTTTTTTAAGGCAAAAGTAATAGTAATACCGTAAAATCATATGTTGCAAATGTTGTACTTGAATTCATCTATAAAATATATTTTTTTCAAGTCTTCAACTTCAGCGGTTACGGAGGAGTTCGCTTTAGAAAGTACGAATTTGACGTACCCAAGGGCCTTAATATAGTGACATTATAATTAAATAATTAGGATACATGTGCTAATTGCTACATTTGCGTAATGACTGTACCGATTCTGATGAAATGTGATAATGGTAAATATTCTATAGGGGGCCGAAGACCGGCCATCAATTCGATCTTATTTCAGTTAGCAATAAGTATCAAAATTCCCATCTTATAGCTGGCCTCTAATATAACACAATGCTTTCTATATTTTTTATAGCAGATATTCATTGGCCACGATCTCTTGTTTTGGTAAGTAACCAAATAGAGATTAAAAAAAGGATTGATCGAAAAAATTATCTTGATTTATACGTCGATAGACTGAGTATTTTCCGCAACTCGATATACTAAGTACGAACCTTTCGCACTTCTCAGAAGATATGCCAAGACTAAATTCTTGTTTGAAAAGTGTTTTTTTTTACGTAAGAATGGAACCGACTTCAACACTTTTGAGTATTGAACATATATTATATGGTCTACAGTATTTCGTAATCTACATCCTAAACAATTAGTGTATCTTTATATGACCGCACATACTCGTAAATTAGTAAAGTTATAGAACCGTTTTGGGGTTCATATTTCAGCATTCGCCTTAAAATTTTGTCTGGATGAGATTGCTTAGAATAATAAGACCACCCTACCTTTGAGTTTCATGACTGGCTTGCTAATACAGCGTCATGCACGTCTCATCACAGTGGCAAGGTCCCGGGTTCGATCACCTGGTATGCCATTCTTGGTTTTTTCTACACAAAATTCTCAATAATAGCAAATATGACAATTTGCTGGTAGCTGGCAATAAGCTTGTTCTTAATTATCTATAATAAATGTTCAAAACGGAAATCGGAGGTTGGAATCTTTCCGGTAAATATATTGCGAATTCTAGCTGGTTCCTTATTAGTCAAAATGGATTTGGTGAAATATGGGTGATTTTACTGACCTACCTATTTCTTCGGGGTAAACAGAACGTGGTGTAATTTTTTACTAACATAAAAAATACCTTTATCGTACATCAGGAAATTCACAAGCTTGTAGTAGTCGAGCGGGATCTTCTCAACCATCTTCAGAAGCCTCAGTCGCTGACTAGCTGGAACCGCTGAAAATGACAATGTTCATACTAAACTTTCTCGATGTTAATTAGTTTGACATATCGATTTATCTATCGTACCGGCAAAATTCCTAATTTTGAAACTTCTGGTTTGTTCCAGGGAGTGGTCCAATAGATCTCACAACCATGCACAGTCTGTTCCAATTTTCGGTATCGTGGAGTGATTATATGATTCGATTATACAAATGAAGAAACGCGGAATACCATATGGATGAAATGGTGATACCTCTGGAAACTTATAGTGTGGGATCGTTGGTTTCATGATTCATTCGCATAAAGGTAAAGTTCATGAAACCCACAATTATAATATCGGATACATGGCATTAGAGTGGACGATATCATAAATTTATGATTGAAATTCTATTGTTCTCATTATCTAGGATGTGCATGGCCTAATCCAAATGATGGACGATGAAAGAAAATAATGACATCAGTATGCATGTGACTAGGGATGCGAAAGCTAATACAGATATATGGTGGAACAGAATGAAAAAATATTAGTAATGTGTACTAACTAATTAATTATAGTACTTAGTGTCTAATTAATTATAATCTGACAAAACTTCAAAGTAGCACCAGTTTTTTTTATAGCTTATAGGCTAGCCTTTGATCACTGTCTCACCTGATGGTAAGTGATGATGTGGTCGTAGATGTTGTTCAGGCTATCCTAGAATAACTGGCTCTCAAGGACAGCTGCCGGAACACACCGTTCGGTGCTTGGCGACAGATTTTCTACTTGGGGGTGGGCCAGGTGGGCATTTGCAACATTTTGCAGTACCACCAATCTGTAACGACTGCCATCCTAAGACAACATCCGGGACCGACGGCTTAACGTGCCCTCCGAAGCACGGAAGCGCTCAGTAGTAATGTCACAAGCGGTCACCGATCCAAGTCATGACCGAGGCGGACGTTGCTTAACTTTGCTGATCGTATCAGAACGGCTAAACAAACTTCGCTACGAGCTCTGCGTGGCGAGACCCGACTCGAATCAAGGCGGGCGGCCGGCTGCTGTGCATGCGCAGGCACCTCGCGCCGCACCCGCGTCTCTGTCGTTAGTCCCATGCGCCACATATCTATAGGTACCTAGCCAATATGTGCAGATCTGGAGCAATGATATTGTTACTGATTAATTATAGAGTGCAGCTATGTATACACTAAGAATATATATAATAATGTAGGCAACATCAGGGTTGAAGATAGTAGGGCCCTGTGTTGCATACAGGATATCAGATAATAGTAAAATGGGATGATATCCACTGAGGATGTAATTGTACCTTCTGGTACGGTAATGTTATCTATACAGTAGGTATTTCAACTTCATAGAAACGGACGAAACGCGAGTTATACCTGTCTACGCGCCTCGATCTCGGCTAATGGTTTGTTGTTTTTTTAACAATAACCGCGCGATTTATTCCCCAAAAATAAGTTCAAGTAGGTACATATTTACATATTAAATATGACGAGTAAGATATATTGTGCTATTTTCGGTTACATGAATTCGTCAAACACGCATCCAGAGATAACCTTTTTAGATTACCTGGAGACTGAAAGGTATCATATAGTTGACGGTATCATATATCTACATATAGTTGACGGTACATAAAGTGTGTCTTTTTAATGGACAAGTATTTCCTTTTATCCCCCGAAAAAAAATTCAAATTCAAAAATCAAAATATTTATTTCGCAAAACATGGGTACAAAATAATGATATTATGTAGACAGTAGTCAATAGGAAGGATCACCATGCTTTAACCAAATACTTAAGTTTTGTATTAATTGTGTTCAAACTAAAATTACAATCACAAGAAAAATATATCAAAATTACATTCGTCATTATTAAAATCAATATTATTATTTAAATGTCCTTATCATTTAAAAAATCGTTAATAGAATAATATGTCTTGTCAATAAGAATTTTTTTCAGTCTAAATTTAAAAATATCTTCATTGTCTATGTCTCTTAAACAATGTGGTAGCTTATTATAAATTAATCCTTGTTACTGCTCAGTACAGTCCTGCGAAAAACTCATGTACTTTCATTGACCTCTATATACTGGACGCGACATCTCAAACGAACAAAGTCGAATAGGTAAGATAAGCCAGCCGGCATATCCTCACCCACACGCAGCTGGGCACTCATAGAGATCACACGCGCTTTAAGACGAAAATTGTGTATGCAAAATGCCATCCTGCATCCTTAGATAGCAAAAACCAGTAGGGAAAAACAAATAAATGCGATGGAATCACTTTTCACAAATAAGTTCAGATTTTGGTATTAAAAACGCCCGATGCAATTTGCTTAAGCGCTGTAAGCCAACTTTTTTCTTCGAAACATTAGCAGCGTTGTGGTGCTGCGTGTTTGGATCGTTTGGTTAGGCGATATAATTAGTTCTAGATTGCAGTCCGATCTCGTAAAGCGCTGAAGCGCACTTAAGTTTAAAATTAGCAAAAATGGCAGCGACTTTTGTCTCCAATGTCTTCTCTAGTGTAACGTATTATCTCGATGTGTACTTTGTCGTTATGTCGCTTGCTCCTCAACCTACAGAAGTCTTCCATGTCCAAAATGTCTCAATTAATAAAAAAAGTGAATAAAGGAAAGTGAGATATCTGTACAATTTAATTACTTAATTTGCCGCGTCAGGGACATTAAAATTTATTAAATTTATGTTACGGTACATTGAAATTAATATTATAACCTTCATAACATTGGTGGTACATGCCTGTGCAGAGGTTGTATGCGGGAAGATGCAACTGTGCAGCTTACACTACTACAATGCAAGGTCAAAGAAGTAAATATGTAAGTGAAATATCGTTTCGTAGCAGGAACACTTCAGTATTCACGGCGGCCCTACAATGGTTAGGGGCAAAAGCTTACAATTTCACACGTGGACTCGAAACAAAATTGGTCAATAATATTTCATAAATTCTGTGTTTATATCTAAACAAATGTTCATAAAGAAACTCTTTTTGTACCACTTTTTACATTCTTAATGCAGTATTCGCCCTGTATGTGTTGTCTGCGTCCGAAACTGTTCGGAATATTACCTGTAATTAATGAGCGTCCTAACCGGTTCTATGAATATGGTGAAATATGGGTAATTTAACAACCGGGGTTGGTTTATCGGACCTACTTTTTCGGGTTAAACAGATTGTGACGATAGTTTTACATATGTATAAAAGTCACATCGTCAGTAATCGTTTCTCTTATATATGCAGGAAGGACTTCAACAGGACGACAGTGAAAATATGTATCTCACGCAATTGTATTCTTTGATAGTGTGCTTACATTTTAAAATGAAGAAATGTTATAGTTGTAAAGGACTTACTTAGAAATTGTATGATCAGTGGAGTCGTAGCAATGGCTCCTCGAAATAGCGCAGAAACGACTTCAACGAAAGATGATCTTCTTAACTACAGCACTTTCTTACGGCTGTTGCTTCAGATGTAAAGGCTACTTGCCAGCGAGAAAGCTGTGAAAGGTAAAAAGGCTCAGTGATTACATGCACATAAAACATTTTTATCTTAAATGGCTGCCCTACGGATTTGTATGTTTTGAGCGTTTAGGCAGGTACTTGTTGAGATGCTTAAGAATTGCTCGTTTCGTCATTAATAATTAAATATTTATTGATTAGATAAAATAAATTAAGTAACCTGACGTTGGCTCATATATTATTAAGCGCTTGGAGCGGAGCTTGCCAAGTCATTCCTAATCGATAAGGTTAAGCAACATCCGTAATTAAGTACCTTGTCAGAACTTGCCAGACCTAATTTTTTAAAGTTATCCTTTTTTACTTTATTACTAGTAGTTGCCTATGTAAACCTATAAACATTAAATCACAAGAGGCGAGTGAAAATTGTACCATAAAAATTATTATAACTTTTATCGAATGTGAAAATACTTATTGCAAAATATTCGACTATACGACGGTAGTAAGCTTTTTTGGAGTTAAAATGGTAACACTATAAAACTAATTAGGCGTTAGTTGTCTTCATGACATACTGAGAAGTTTTTTTACATAGCTGAATAGGCTAGCCTTTGACCACCATCTCACCTGATGGTAAGTGATGATGTGATCTAAGATGTTGTTCAGGCTAACCTAGAATGACTGGCTCTCAATGACAGCTACCGGAACACACTGTTACATGCTTGGCGACTGTTTTTCTACTTTAGGCTTCGAGCTAGTCAGGCAATGCATAGAAGTAACACATAAACTGCTTCAGGATGTGTTTTTTTATGTGATTGTGACGGATTAAGCACGAGGCCCATCCGATATTAAGCGGATTAATCTCTGCCTATAACAGATGCATTTCGTTGCACTGCGCCCGTCACATTGAGAGTTGAGAGAACAAAAAGGGAGATGGAGTTATCTTTTGGCAGCAAGGCAGCTCCATTATGAACCAAAAGTAGCAGGGCAAATAATAACCGCATGTTGTCTCTTACAAAACATGTGCATCAATGCTGGGATGGACCACTATATTTGTCGCAAGAAGTGCTGCACATTTAGAATTAAGTTTTATTAACTATTGCCAATTAAGTTATGTAATAACCGCCGCGGTCATGACTTGGATGGATGACCGCTAATGACTTCGGAGGGCACGTTAAGCCGTCGGTCCCGGTTGTTGTTATATGATGGCAGTCGTTATAGAATGGTGGTAGGGCATTTTGAGAATGCCTTCTTGGCTAGCTCCCACCCTCCAGTAGAAAATCTGTAACGGTGTCTGTGTGCGGCAGCTGTCCTTCAAAGCTGGTAATACTAGCCTGAACAACATCTTCGGCCACATCATCACTTACCATCAGGTTTGATAGTGGCTAGCCTATCAGCAATAAATAAAAAATACGCTGGAAGGACAACAGTGCGCTAGTGTCCAGGAAGAAGTGTATTTATCTTCTACAGTTGTATATTTTGATCATGCAGTTACATTTTAAAATGTAGAAATGGTATAGTTGTAATGGACTTACATAGGAAAAAGATGATGTGTTGAAGTTTTTCTTCTGGATTAAACGCGCCAAAGAAGCGCCGTATAGGTGCGTTCTGCCGTCGTCGCTGATGGTGCTGAAACAAGAGGGCCGTATTTATCGTGGAGTAGTGGCAAAGGCTCTTTGCAAGTGTGAAATTTATGAAAGGTTTAGTGACATTACACGCTCTTAATTAAAACATTTTCATCGTGACTGGCTGTCATACGGGTCAGCGTGGTTAGGCGTGTGTGTTTTGAAGCGCTCGTACCATTCCGAACCGATTAGCAAAGCTAAGCAACGTCCGCCGCGGTCATGAGTTGGATGGGTGACCACTGGTGACATTACTACTGAGCGCTTCCGTGCTTCGGAGGGCACGTTAAGCCGTCGGTCCCGGTTGTTGTCTTAGGATGGCAGTCGTTACAGCATGGTGGTAGGGCATTTTGCGAATGCCCACCTGGCTAGCTACCACCCTCAAGCAGTAAATCTGTCGCCAAGCACCTAACGGTGTGTTCCGGCACCTGTCCTTGAGAGCCAGTAATTCTAGGTAAGCCTGAACAACATCTTCGACCACATCATCACTTACCAACAGGTGAGATAGTGGTCAAAGGCTAACCTATCAGGCATAAAAAAAACCTTTCATGTTGAGATGCATAAGAATTGATCGTTCTTTGGAATTGCTTGATTCGTTATTGATCATTAATATCATATTACTATATCTATCAATAAATTATACTTTATTATAAAATCCGATGTGAACTAGCCTAGTCGATCTTTACAAATTAGTTTAAGGAACATCCGTGAGAATCTGCAGAGTGAGCTGTTAACTGAAACATTAACTTTTTCTCACCATAATATCATGGCGAAAGTAATTCTGTATAGTATATGGGCAGTACTTACATCAGTGGCTCCATTTCAAGTGGATTTACAATAGTATATTATGCAACAAGTGCGCAAAGTTATTTATTACAATCGGGAAGGCTAAATGGAGTAGAGATTGTAATAAACAACGAGCACGAGTTTCATATTCATAAGACGTTTTTCAACACACTTGTGAGAAACGAATACGAAAAAGTCGATACCAAAATATTTTCTTGTAATTTTTGATAGCAATAATAATCTGATGATTATAGACCTTATATAATTAAATCTTCTCAAGTTCTATTTCAGTAGGTTAAAAACTCTTTGGTTTGTTATTATATGAAAAACGAACGAAACAAACTAAAATCTCCGTGGTGGGAAGCGTGGAAACGTTGTTTTTTTTCTATTTAAAACAATAGTGCGATAAAGTAAACAAAAAACACGAGTGCATAATATATTATGACACTAAAAACGGTGCAATTAAAGGACCGTTACAGGCGAGAGTGTTGAAAAGTTAGTTATAAAATTACTTACTAGTGTTCATACATGATATAGGCAAAAGACGTTCATGATATTTCTATCGTACATGGCTTATTGCAATATAAACAAACAGTATTGTAATCACGGATTTAGGAAGGGAGCCCTCCCTTCCTAAATCCGTGATTGTAATTATCCTTTAACTCCGTTCATTTGCCTTGGTACCATTAGATAGTTCCTTATACACAATATCTTCTAGCCACCGTTAGACTTCTAGCACGTACGTAGAACCATCATTATATTTAAATATTTATGTTTTTAAAACATAACTAATACTTTCACTATAAAAAAAGTATTATATCAGGTATAATTAAATCGCCAGGTAACGAATGCATTATTGGTACACGCCTGCATAATTAACAACGCGTAATTGCAAAAATAAAAATGTTATTATTATAGGGTTGCGTCGTCGTTAGCAAGTTTAAAGCTAATTGCAAAATAAGTCTTGTTTGTAATACAACTTATGTTGAACTATAGGTGTCGCTCTATCCCCAAAGTCCAAACGATGGTTAAAGAACGAGAGGAAAAATTAGAGTTGTGAGTCATATGTCATGTTAGCTCAGTCGGTCAGATCATACCACAGCTATAGCACGGTAATATTATCTATACAGTAATTTCAACTTCATAGAAACGAGCGAAGCGCGAGCTATACCTACGCGCCTCGATCTCGGCATGCGCTCGGCATGCAGACAGTCGTGATTATGCCGCAGCGACGAACTAAAAATATGTTCAAGTACATAATTTAATATGACGAGTAGGATATATTATGCTGTTTTTGGTTGCATGAATTCGTCAATTACGCATCCAGAGATAACTTTTTTTTATAATACCTGGAAACTCTGAAATGTAAGACTATAAAATAATTTTACTTACTAGTATGTAGGTACATAATGTGTGTCTTTTTAATGGATAAGCATTTCCTTTCATCTCTCGAAAAAAAGATGGCTGGATTAACGTGACCTGGTATTTTATTAATAATAATAGTTGTTTATTGTAGATGCAGTGTGTATGAATATTCAATTCAATTCAATTCAAAAATATATTTATTTACTCCTCACAAAAGGTTGTTCACATAAAGAAAAAAAATACAAGAAACAAGAGTGCCAAAAATTAAACCTAACTTTGTGAGGGGCTGGTGCCTGAAGTAGGTTTCTAAGAACCTGTATCACAGGTCACCAGGACACCTCCCGCGGATAGAAATAATCTCTGCACATCCCTACCTTGTTATACTATATAAAATACAGTTATACGCTACCACGAACTACTTGTAGGTAAGAAGTTATAACAATATATTGTTTTTTAAAAAACAAGTGATACTAAATTAACACTGTAGTAGGATTAATAATAGAGTGCTAATGTTAATACTAGATAAATAAATTTACTAGAATAATACTAGATAAATAAATTTGACCGTCTGTCAGTGACAGACAGACGGTCAAACTCATTTTTTCTAATATTATTCACTATTTTTAGTAGATAATTGAAATTTTCTCAGATTAAGTATTTCTGCTGCTGCTAAAACAAGATATACCAATTACCAATAAAGCAAATGTATAAGACCGATTTGTTATTGAAACATAAACAGTGATAGCTCAGTGGCTTTGGCTATGGACTGTCGCGCAGCAGGTCCATGGTTCGAATCCCGCCGCGGGCTTGAGCTTCACCGCATGGTGGAAGGGCATTTTTGCGAATGCCCGCCTGGCTAGCGACCACCCTCAAGTTGAAAATCTGTCGCCAAGCACCTAACGGTGTGTTCCGGCAGCTGTCCTTGAGAGCCAGTCATTCTAGGTTAAGCCTGTTTAACACCATCGACCACATCATCACTTACCATCACGTGAGATTGTGGTCAAAGGCTAACCTATCAGCAATAATAAAAAAAAAACACGGTTTTTTAAATTAAATATACCAATAAAAAAACGCATTTTGATTGAACACTACCTATTTAATTCACAGTATTTTATTTGTTTCTACAAAAAAAGTATATTTACAATCACTAAACTAAATGGAAACATAAAGTAGGCAAATGTAATTAAAATGCTGGAGGCGGGCAGCCCTATCCATTGTTTAAGTACCACGCGGCTATAGGTTTACTTCAAAGACAGGACTGAATTGAAATACAGTATAGAAATATTATTATATTACGTACCAGTAGTTGTTGGAAACGATACGCTCGAAGTTGTAGACCACTACATTTACCTGGGACAGACTGTCCAGTTAGGTAGGTCCAACTTCGAGAAAGAGGTCGCCCGAAGAATCCAACTCGGATGGGCAGCGTTCGGGAAGTTACGCGACATCTTCTCGTCAAAGATCCCGCAGAGCTTGAAGACCAAAGTCTTCAACCAGTGCGTGTTGCCAGTGATGATGACATATGGCACCGAGACGTGGTCCCTTATGGACAAGCTCAGAGTCACTCAACGAGCCATGGAGAGAGCTATGCTCGGAGTTTCTTTGCGCGATAAAATCCGTAACGTGGATATTCGCCAAAGAACCAAAGTTACCGACATAGCTTTCAGAATTTGCAAGTTGAAGTGGCAAAGGGCGGGCCATTATAAAAGTCGCGGGTAGCCAATGGTTACAAGCGGCTAATAGCCGTACTTTGTGGCGTTCTATGGGGGAGGACTTTGTTCAACAGTGGACGTCTTCCGGCTGATGATGATGATGATGATGATAGATATATTACCGTGGCTATAGTGTGGTGGATGACGCGGGTTCGAATCCCGCACATGACATAAGTTTATGAGTTTCTTTGTTCCACCATAACTTTTAAACGGCATAACCGATTTTGATATATGGTATATCATTAGATACATCTTGATAACTCAAGTGACGTGACTGAGCTTTCTAACCACAGTATATTTTTTTTATATACTGTATATTTTTCTATCCACTGTATATTCTTAAAGTTGCCTACGAGCTGCTTTAAAGGCTGTATAAAGACTGTATAAGGGTAGTGACAGCTTAAATAACACCAAAATGGGCCCTGAACTACACAGTTTTAGTCATTATAGTGGCTGTAAAATAGCTGCTTAAGAATAAAACAGGCTGCTTTAGAGTTGTATAATGGTGTACAAGAACTCGTTAGTTCTAAAATGCCAAAAGTGTCAAATGAGTATTATATGGGTGGATTTGGAGAAAACATTTAAATATTCTCATTTATAACCTAGCGAAGTTAGTATGGCGATAATATTTATTTATGATAAACATCTGAAAAACGGTTTATCTCACAGAAGTTTGAGTTTTGATCTTGGTTACTGATATTGTTTGTGGCAAATTAATTTTGTTGATAAATATTATGAGTTTAAACATAAAATTTTGACGCGCCTTTTAAATTAGTAAGAAATTCAGTAATTCCTTGGATTTAGATACGATGATTTCAAGTTATTTCGAGGTTATTATCAAATTATATCTGCTAGAATATGCTTGGTTGTTGACGAAACCAAGTGCTTGTCATGTAATCTAAACCAATTAGTTCTTCAAGGATTAGTGAAATGACATTAAGTGTATCACACATACTTATAATGAAAATTATTGCACAATGGCCACAATTTCTATACAGCTTCAATCATAGTATACAGCTATATTATTAGAGAAAAGAGTTTCAAAGCACTATTTCGATTCTTTTATGCACCTATAGGCATCTATATTACATTAGAGTTATAATAGGGAATTTATATTACTTAAGCTGCTCAACTGATTACTTTGGATATTAAGAAAGCTGGATATAACATGAGCTTTAGAAATGAGTAGTAATTAAGGTGGAACAAAATCTTTTCTGTCCCTACTAAAATTTTTCCTCTGAATGAATGATATCTAAAATAAAATATTAAAATTATTTTGAAAGTTACTGTGAGACGAAGCAAACCACGATTGCATTAGGGATGTTTTGCATTTGTTCTATAAGGCTGTACTGTAGCTTTTACTGATTTGATTGGAGTTATATTATTACCCTACACGACCTATATAAAAATGTTATTGACTCTATAATACCCTACAATTACCTTTGAAGAGTAAGTTTTATAGCAGGGTTTTGTTACGCTATTGTACAGGAAAAGGTATTATTAACTACTATTATAACGATTGCAGCTGTAATAAGTCAGTTTTTAGCCTAAACTAATACACTATATATATTAACCTGACAACATCTTCGACCACATCATCACTTATCATCAGGTGAGATAGTGGTCCAAGGCTTACCTATCAGGAAAAAAAAAACAAATAAAATGTATAATAATATATAAGGTAAGGTGCTTAAGAGTGTTTTTTATCCTGTTTAAAGTCTTATTTCTTCCTATACAACAATAAGTGTAGCAGTCGAGTTTAAACTGTTTATCAGTGTCTTATTATTATATTCTTTTTATATTTTTATACGGCCATTATACAGCTCAAGCTGCATAAAAACTGAAAAAAAACACTTATAAATACGAAAGCTACTTTTAACACAATAGTACGGCTCTTATATCAAGTTCTAAATATGCTGTTGAAAACACTTGTATACTACTGGGGCACTTTCACGGAATAAAGGTATGAAGAACATTTATACAATATTTACATAGTTTTTTTATTAGTGGTAAGTGGTTTAATATTTACATAGTTTATTAGTATTGAAATATAATTTAAGTACTTATGTATATGATTATTTTTGCAACAAGTTTGTAAGTGGTTGAAGCGCTCGTAGCGTAGATTGCTTAGTCGTTCTTAACCGATCGACTAGTAGTAGCCATGAATTGTATGTGCAACTTTTCTAATATGCGCTTCCGTGCTTCGCAAGCCACGTTAAGCCGTCGGTCATGGTTATCTTAGGATGGCAGTCGTTACAGTATCAGAACGCAAAATGCCCTACCACCGTAAGACTTTTTGGAAATACCCGCCTGACTAGCACCCTCAAGGAGAATGTCGCCAAGGACCTGACGATAAATAACAAGAAGAGTTCCAAAGAGTTAATCTGGAAATATGGCACGAAATTTTATCAATATTATTAAAAGACAATTAACGATATCTGACAATTTAGGATAAGGGCAGAACTCAAAACATAAAAAAAACAAAGCGTTCGAAGTATGAGAATCTAGAAAGTCTTATGGGGAAGAGAACTTTTGTGTTTTTTTTGTTTGTACACGAGAGTTACAGGACTGCGATCATTAGATAAAACCTTGAAGCAACAATGTTATCCTCTGTGTCCAGATATTTTTGAAGGTGCATGCTAAAAATGCATTTAAATCTTTAGATAGAGGGACCCTTTTGATTGAAGTAAAAGATAGAGTCCCTTTCTTCGGTAATGCTACGGCAAACCGTTAAAATTAACATACAAAAATAACATAACATATGTATATTATCTTCCGGAGGATGTCAACAGATCTTCTGGGACCAGAATTTTTTAGCCTTGCTATCCACTCAATAATTCGACGTCTCCAGTCAAAACTCAAAGTTTGGTATTTGGTTTGATGACGCACGTCATCAAACCAAATACCAAAGCCTAATTAGGAGTCGATGCGATCACCGTATGAGATGGCTTGCGAGTACTTATTGACGATGTTGGAAGACTTATCGGCTTTGAGCTCAGTTTATCCAAATTTCACACATTTTGTTTGCGACTATTGTAAAAAAATAATTCCCTAGCGCCTAATATAAAATTGGTAGCAAATTGTTCGCTTTCTTTTGGATTCATCGTATTTGTCAATAATTTTTGATAAAATTTTGATTTGGCTCAACGAATAATAATCGCAATTCAACGAATAGCAATGCTGCCAATTCCAGCCAACTCCCAACTGGTAGTGGGCATTTCGATTATCAGTGAGTCTGCAATGACTTGTAGGTTGTCTTTATGCTTTTATTGTAGTAGCTGTAGAGTTGGATGTAGGTCGTAGTATTTTTAAAATGAAGACATACCACCGGTATAAAAAAACTTTCTATCATAGTCTGAACATTGGGAAATAAATGTCCGTACATTCACTCTGCTGTACGCACAAGTATTAGGGTTAGCAGTTTAATTAGCTTGACGTTTTTGACTTTATTAGGCTTTTATACCATAAAAAAAATTATCTACCGAATGTTAGTTGTGTTGAAACTTCGCTTGGCCAATGAAGCCTAGCACGTTGATCTGTACGAATTCTCGATTGAAAATTAACAGTTTTCCTGGTAATTAAAATGGATACAACGCTGACTCAACCCTACCAAATAGATCAAAATAATGTACTACAGTATTGTACACATTTAAACATTTATAAAAATATCCACACTGGACGTTTTTTCAGAATTATACCACAAGGGACGTTTTTTTAGATCTTTATAAATATGTCTATCTCATAAACATACCTGCCCACTCAATGACGTCTATTAGAAATCATTGTTAAAATGGCACAATTTAATTTAGAGCTTTATCAGCATGTATGAAAAGAATATGACAATGGTATATTTGTATTTACAGTAAAATTGTTCAAATTATTTACAGTTTTTACATACACATGGCAAATCAGGGTTTGGTCTATATAATAAAATAACATCTAACTTAGGTACCTACTTCCTTATACAATAAAAGTTTGCAAATCAACTAAGACTGAGCTGAAAAACTGTCTGTATTTCATAACTCATAAGTTTTAAAGTAAAATATATTTTTTGTGCATACACACGATTCATGACATTAAATTTCGACGCGCAATGTGTCGATTTTCACGGACCGAATTTCTATATAATCAGTACTAATATTATAAATGCGAAAGTAACTCTGTCTGTCTGTCTGTCTGTTACGCTTTCACGCCAAAACTACTGGACCGATTTGAACGAAATTTGGTACGGTGATAGTTTGGGACCCGGGAAAAAACAAAGGATAGTTTTTATCCGACTGCGCAAAAAGAGGTTAATGTTTTCGCGCGATAACCGACATACGCGCGGGCGGAGCCGCGCCCGGAAAGCTAGTAAACAATATATTACTTCAAAACTTGGTCATATATTGTTTTAGGCAAGATAATAATTGCATTGAATTTGTTTTACACACTCGTATATTTATGCTTTATAAATAGATTATATTATAAAGCAAACATTTCGAAAAGGAATGTGGTGAATAAATGCGTTACTTTTATATATATTTTATAATGGTAGGGTATTTTGTAAATACAGGTAGCCAGTAAATATTCAACCAGAACATCTGTCGCCAAGCTACCACGGTGTGTTCTGGTAACTACTCTTGCGAACCAGATCCAACTCTAGGTTTAGCCTGTTTAACAGTTTAGGCCACATCATCATTTACCAAAGTCACCATTCCCCACTGACCCTGTGACGGCTACATTTTAAGTTTTCTAGATGCTACGTCGAAGATCTACAAAGTGTTTATGCTTCCCCGTGGGGTGTCAGGCTAGAATTGCAGGCCTCCCGACATTCCTGTGGGTGTCGTAAGAGAAGACGAAAAGAACATTATCAGAAGGTGCCCACCTTCAGCAGTGCCTTCTGAAGTATCTACTTGCATCTTATAATGGAGTCCCCAATACACCTAACGGGCGTGGGAATTATGGCAAATCTCCTAAATGGGGGAGACCTTAGTTCAACGGTGGACGTTTCGGTTGTTGTGATGATGATGATTATAAGTACCTACAGGTTTTAGTTGGATTCTAAAGAAAAAAGCAGTTTAGAGAAAAGTTTTTATTTTTACAAACAACAATGTACTCTAGGCTATGTTCCTAATTCATTGCAAGGTCTTTCAAACGTCATCACGTCAAAATACAGCGGTGACACTGGCTTTCTTCCTGGCGCATTGAGTTAGATCCGGTTGTGTGCAGCCAGGCTGCGAGGAAACTAAGGATTCTGGTGTCGAAGTTGCAGCTCAAGTTGAACCGCCCAATTTTTGGAATAAGAATCAGCCATGGGCAGTAAGCTCACTGCACCGGTAGTATCCGTAGAGGCTCACCTAGATCTAGAAGCATAGCATTTAAACCGGCACCAGCAGCCGAAGGAATCAGCTCAGTAGCATGAATCCTGGAAGCAATCTTGTGATGGTGCGCAAGTTTAAAAGACCAACCACGTAAGTGGGAGGTTGTTCAACCAACACTCAGCGGTCAGAACAGTTTTCAGGCAAAGAGAAACATGAAATATACTTTACTACCCTATACTTTACGACGTTAATAATAGGCAAAAATGTATCGACCTACAAACATTCCATAATGAGTACATACATTATTCAAGGGGAATAAATAACCACTATAAAATGACCTATATAACAGACGTCGTATGATGGTCACAGGGTGTCATTTTACTTGGTTCTATGTACCTCATTTTTTTTTTTTTTTTTTTTTTTATTGCTGATAGTTAAGCCTTTGACCACAATCTCACCTGATAGTAAGTGATGAAGTGGTCGAAGGTGTTAACAGGCTTAACCTAGAAATACTGGCTCTCAAGGACTGCTGCCGGAACACACCGTTAGGTGCTTGGCGACAGATTTTCTACTTGAGGGTGGTCGCTAGCCAGGCGGGTATTCGCAAAAATGCCCTTCCACCATGCGTGATAATATAAGAGGAAGTTTACGTATGTGTGTGTTTAAGCCCAACCATATACCCTGAAAACAGAATATAACTAGACTAATATATGGGTATTACGAACATAAGTTCAGGAATTAGGAGATGATAGTGAGTTGTGAGGGCGACACAAATAAACACCAAATTTTATTTTAATTCCATTTATCAAGGTACCTCCTTGTACCTACATACTCCATCTACATCGAATATCTACAAGAAAAATATTATTTTAGCCATTTAATAAAACTTATAAAACGTAAAGGTAAATTCATTGAGAAAAGCTATGCTAACGCATGTAGGTATGTTCACACAGAATGTAAGTACATAGATAAGTAAATATAGCCTAGTAAATAATAGTATAAAAAACACATAACAAATTGGCGATATATTAATCACGTGTAATGAACTCATATTCCATAAAAACATACCTGCCCACTCAATGACGTCTATTAGAAATCATTGTTAAAATGGCACAATTTAATTTAGAGCTTTATCAGCATGTATGAAAAGAATATGACAATGGTATATTTGTATTTACAGTAAAATTGTTAAAATTATTTACAGTTTTTACATACACATGGCAAATCAGGGTTTGGTCTATATAATAAAATAACATCTAACTTAGGTACCTACTTCCTTATACAATAAAAGTTTGCAAATCAACTAAGACTGAGCTGAAAAACTGTCTGTATTTCATAACTCATAAGTTTTAAAGTAAAATATATTTTTTGTGCATACATGACATTAAATTTCGACGCGCACTGTGTCGATTTTCACGGACCGAACTTCTATATAATAAACAATACATTACTTCAAAACTTGGTCATATATTGTTTTAGGCAAGATAATAATTGCATTGAATTTATTTTACACACTCGTATATTTATGCTTTATAAATAGATTATATAAAGCAAATATTTCGAAAAGGAATGTGGTGAATAAATGCGTTACTTTTATGCCTGACATGGAACAATTAATCGCTAAAGATCTGTAATTAATTGATACAATAGGGACCTATTGTTATCCTGTGAGAATTTATTCTCACAAGCGATCCTCTAATATTCTTAACCTTATCGTTGAAATGTTGAAGTCACTGCGCCTACTGGAGCTGAATGCTTCAACACATCAGCTTAATTTTGTATCTTTTTACGGTCATCATTTCCTGTTGATAAATTTCATTATTGATTTCATTCTTTTCAGGTAGTCACGATTGCATTCTTACGGTCAAATAAAACCTACGTATATTTTTTGCATTACATATGAGGTCCCTGCCTGCACTTTTCTGAACAAATATTTCTATATGTTTATTAATAATCGATGGCAGATTAAAATGCAAGCTTCTCCACTTCATGGATTTCACTGGGTCCATTGTATTTTAATTAAACTAATTATCACAGTTTTAAAATTAAAATAACACTCTTAATTGATCTTAAACATAGCCTTCCGTAAAGTACATTAATAAATAACTTAAATTTGTTACATGCATCATCAGAGGCATTATAAAACATTTTTTTTTTTTACAAAATAACAGTTGCTATACAGTTTTAAGAATAAAAATTAACAAACTGGTCATTAACTAAATAAAATTCTTAAAAAAAATCGTACGTAGCATACGATTAACACTAGCCATTGCAGGAATGGCACAGGGGGATATAGGAGAGTCAATACGCGGGAGATCAGCCTGGGGCGGCACGAGAACTAACACTAGAGCGAGAAGGAGCGCGTTCATACGGTGGTCTCATTCCTGCGCAGTGGCTGGAGCTCGCGCTGCAGATCGTTGTAGTATTCGTGGTCCGACATGGACTCCTCTTCCACCGAGCGCTGAGGCGCATAAGATCCGGCTCCGGCGGGTCGCTGGGGCACATCTCCCGCGTTAGTCTCCACCACTGGCTCTGTGGGAATCCCAAGCGTCTGTGTCGGTACGCTTTCCTCTGACATCAGGTACTCCGGATTGTCCACGCAGTGTTTTGGCCCAACCAAACCGTTGAAACGCAATTCTTTGACGTCCTGAACTTCCCCACTCTCACCTATTAGATCCATGTACGCGGACGCATTTTGTGTATGCTGGGGGGACGGCACCAGGTAGTCGTCCTCGTCCAG
The DNA here is from genome assembly GCA_963854805.1 of Plagodis dolabraria. Taxonomy (NCBI): domain Eukaryota; kingdom Metazoa; phylum Arthropoda; class Insecta; order Lepidoptera; family Geometridae; genus Plagodis; species Plagodis dolabraria. The sequence goes on from OY978440.1 coordinate 41,133,483, forward strand.
GGGCAGGTTGAGCTTTAAGTTTCCTACTTGGGCCTCTTTGACCTTGGACATGGAGTCAAAGTTGCCTTCAGGAGTGCCATCTGGTTTGAGCTTCATAGGGTCACTGCAGTATCTGGAGCTGGAAGTAGAGGCACAGACACCATTGTTGTAGTAGTGTCTGAGCTCGGGTCCGTCTGGGTTGGGCTGGTTGTGCCTATGGTCCCAGGAGAGCTGCGTGTTTGCGCCTTCAGCTAGGGTACCATCGGGCGCGGTTCCATTGGTCCACGACGATGAAGTGCATGGCTTTAGTGAGCTGCTCTGGGTGTCATTGGCCGTCGTCAACGTGCCGGAGTTTGTACCTGTTCCCGGTAGAGTCTTGAACTTTGGCTGAAGATACTCCTCGGCCTCTACAAGGGATTCGGGACCATCCATAGGTGGTGACAGATTCCTTATTAGCTCCTTCTCATCCTGGAAATATAAATAAATAATGACTGTTAATGTGATCTTTATTTCAAGTTGTATATTGTTTCTTTATATACCCTGTGGAAATAAACCATTATGGCCTATTACAGGGGTATGTGGGTATCCGCAACATGCCATATGTTTCGATATACGACACAGGAATTATACTCGTACCTTCCTAGCTCATAAGTCATAAGTTTGAGCAATGATGGCGCAGTGGCATTGGCGCAGCACGTCCAAGGTTCGAATCCCGCCGCGGGCTTGAGCTTCACCGCCATGGTGGAAGGGCATTTTTTGAATGCCCACCTGGCTAGCGACCACCTTCCGGTAGAAAATCTGTCGCCAAGCACCTAAGGGTGTGTTCCGGCAGCAGTCCTTGAGAGCCAGTGAAATTACAGGCACTTGAGACTTAACAACTGTCTTGTTTTACTGCACTTGTTCGTAAGTGATTATGTTTTTAAAGACGTTATGAGTTTATGAGGCTTAGCATAGTTTTCAAAGACAATAACCAAAATGCACTATCATAAGTCTCACCTTCAAGAAGCATAAACTTAGTTATAGTTTATGCTTCTTGAAGGTGATATCTATTATAGTTAATTAAGATTTACATAAGGTAACCACCAGTTCCTTTTAGTTCCTTTGCAGTTACTTTTAACTGATAGATAACTTCCGAAATAAAGATCTTAATAAAGTCTACAGTCCCATGGGGAACTGAGATAGGGGATTTTATTGGAACGGACAGCCGGATCGTCCACTGCTGAACACAGTTTCATACACATTGCCATATTTCCCACGCTTAAAGATCACGGTTCTCTAGAAAGCACTGCTGCTCTCCTTGTATTACTTCTACTTAAGTCGCATCTTATGACTTCAGTAGGAAGATATGGGGGTTGCAATATTAGTACTGCACCCCACGGCCCAACTCAAATTAGACTACTTGAAAATAAAAAAAGAGGTAATATAATAAAATTGACATGCATATTCTTAAATTGAAAACAAGTAATGAGATTTCTTATTTTTTCGCGATTATGACACATAAAGATCAACATTTCATTGACCAGACGTAACCACGATCATAGCATTTGAAGCGTCGCAATAAAAATAACGTTTGATAATTATGAGCGATTTAAACCGTTTATCGTTGTTTAATTCCTACGAATAATAAATTTTCTTGTGAGTAAAATAGAAAATTACACATACATATTGGTTTACCTGAGTGGAGTAGGACGGAAGTCGCATGAATTTGTCTCCTGGTATGACGAGGTATCGTCCAGGGTCCCTCGCCATCTCTGCGAATCTGTCGGCAAGGTGCTTGAAGGTCGGCCTGCTGTCGGCATCCAGCAACCAGCACGACACCATCAAGCAGTAGATATCCAGCGTGCAGATACTTGGTTGTGGTAACTTCAGCCCATTTTCAATCAACTCCGGAACATTCCTCGCTGAAACATTTTCATATGGACGAGCCCCGTAGCTCAGTAACTCCCATATAGTAACGCCAAAAGCCCATACGTCACTCTTATGCGTAAATATTCTGTGCTGGATGCATTCCAGCGCTAGCCACTTAATAGGCATCTTGCCTCCGGCAGCTTTGTACTCTTCCTCATTTATATCTAATAATTTCGCTAAGCCGAAATCAGTTATCTTAATACAGTTAGGAGTCTGAACTAAAACATTACGTGCGGCCAAATCTCTGTGGACCAATCGTTTCTCTTCTAAGTACGCCATGCCACGCGCTATTTGCGTACACCAGTTGAGGAAGGCCTTCGACCCTATTTTTTCTTTATGCGTTTTAACGTAATCTAGCAAGCATCCAAGAGGCATCAATTGCGTGATCAACATCATTTGATTAGTCAGGCATACCGCTAGAAGCTGCAACAAATTTGGATGCTCCACACTAGCCATTATGTACGCCTCTTCTAAGAACTCTTTACTTGTATTGGCACCCGTTCCCTCTTTTAGAACTTTAATGGCCACTGGAATCTTCACATTTTCTCCCTCTGGAAACCAGACACCTTTGTAAACTTTACCGAAAGCACCAAAGCCGAGCATACCTCCTCTGCGAAGCTCAACTTCTTTGATAATGCGTAACTTGGCTAGATTTGGTTTGACATTTGTCGGTCGTAGCGGTTCGTTGTCTTCACAACCTGTTAGTACCATTGTCATTTTAACTGCCTCTTTCTTTGCTTTTGTTTTTTGCCTACAAATGTAACATATGCTACCCGATATTACTAACAGACCGACGACAATGACAAATACGACTAAGGCAACAGTCGGTGTTCTTGCGGTAGTAGTATTTAGCCCACTAGCTAGCTCCGAACAGTAAGGCTCATCAATAGGATTTTGCAACTCTTCATCAAAGTATATTTTATGAGGAATGTTATCAGGGCAGGTATCCGTACAGTTGAATGCGGGATTCTGCGCAGATCCCAAATCACTGAGGATAATTTTCAGATTCTGACATTTCACACAATCCATTGACGTCGGCCCAGTACATCCTCTACATTCTTGGTGGCACTGCGTACATGCTCTTGCAACCGTGTCCGTGAAATGATCCGCTGGGCATTCGTCAACACATTGGTCTAATCTTTTGAACCCATTACATACTGTACATACATGCTTGTGAATTCCAAAGCCAGTACATTTGATGCATAGAGGGTGACACTTTCTGCATACGACGTTCACTTTGTCACTCAGATCTTTTAAGTTTCCGACCCATTCATTATAATAGCCATCAGGGCAAGGCTCGTTTTCTTCCAGGCAATTGCCGATTGTTCCATCGTCATTAAGGATAGCTTTTTTGCAAGAGTTGCATCCTCCTTCTCCAACAGTATTCTCTGGGCCAGTGCAGCTGCCGATACAATTAAAGTGACATTGTTGGCAAGTTCCGTTTTCAGAAAGGTATCTGGAGTCAGGGCACGCGGCAACGCAGTAAGGGCCGTCACGTACATGCTTGCAGCGCGTGCAGTTTGCTCGGCTTGGGCCTGTACAACCATCAAGGCACTCCGGATGGCATTCCTTGCAAGCCTTAATTCCACTCCTGTACAATCTGAAATGCATAAAATTGTATTTGTAACTTTATTGTTTGCTAGTGAACTGTCTTATTCAATACACAGCTGCTGCCACGTCTGGCAACAATGAGGTCAAAACGGTGTTCGTACGTCGAACCGGTAAGATCACTGCCCACACGTCACTCGTTTTTGTTATGTTAATAAGGCTTCGAGATTTGAGAAGCTCGCCACCATACTTCATATAAACACATATAGTCCACATATTGTTGTGTGTGCAAATGTCATAATTTCAATTGTATTTGGAACAAATAACTTTCGCCAGGCGAAGAAGTGAATTGTTAAAATTAGAAGTTAAACATATGTTAAAATTGATTATGCCAGATACCCACCCTGGATGAACACTGCAATTTTGTATACAGATTGCTCCAGCAATGTAGTTTTGGCAAGATAGACACTGGTCTGGTCCAGGACCCCAGCAACCATCTGAGGAACATTGAGGATCACACCCCAAGTGCCATTTTTCTGTGGAATAAATATTTGTTAGGAACAAAGTTATTGTACAATTAAATTAAAACTCCATTGTCACTTCTTGAATACATAATATGTTATATTCGAAAGATGTCAAAGTGAGTTATAGAACGCGCAGTCTTTTTTAGCATGGTTGTTAATATTGTTAGTTTAATTGTGTTTAGGGAAATATGTCATCGGTTCAAGAATTTAACAATATGAAATTCGCTGCAGTAAAATCTCAAACTATCGCAAGGCAATCTTACTGATAATGACTCTACTGAGGATCCTCATTAACTAGTCGCATCGCAAACTCACCACAAAGTCCTGGGTCTCCATTCTTCTGTATGACTTGCTTATGTTCTCGGGACTTGACTAGCTTGTTCCAGGCAATATTTTCCGCGTAACACAAGTTCTTGTTTTCCATGATTGCAATCGCCCCAGAGTTTACTCTCTTCAGTGATTTCAACCCCAGCGATTTTAATGACGTCTTCACAATGTACAGGGAGGCGAAGAGGTTCTCAACCATTTGACGGCCTCCAATCACTTCCAAATTTCGGAAGTAGGAGAGACTCGTGAAATTAGGGTGATGCGCCTGCACGTTCAAATATCCGGTGACCTCTCGAACTGTACTAAATACTTCTAGTGCATCTGGCTCCATCTTGGCGTAATGTTCACCAAACGAGTAGTCATTGTGGACCTGCTGAAATCCGGTGAAAGTCATTTCTAAAATTTCAATAGAACCATCAATGATAGTGCAATCTTTAAAGCTGGCAATGTTTCCGGAGTGGATTGGTTTCTCTGCGTGGCAAGTCTTGGGGCAAGTAACATTGCATGGTATGCACTCTCCGTTTACGGCGGTTTTGTTTGGTGGGCAACTCCTTACGCAGGCGCCGTTGTCTTTCAAAAGGTGCTCCGGACAGTTTCTTACACAAGTCGCACCATAAGCATACTTCCCGTTCGGGTTCGGTTCCCACGAGTAAGTGGTCGGGTTATAAATTTGCATCGGAGGACATTCTTGTGAGCAGGTGCCTTCGTCGTAGAAGTTGCGGCAGGCAAGGCACTGGGTAGCCAGCGGCCCAGTGCAGCCGCCAGCACAGAACGTGTTGCAGCAGTCACGCGGGTTGGGACCAAAGCAGCGGCCTTGGGCGCACTGCGGGCTGCAATTCGTTTTCGAAAACTTCTGGCAGTTCTTCTCACCTTCGCCCCAGCAGCCAGCCTCGCAGCTAGGGTGGCATCGTGGACAATCGCGCTCTGGCACAGAGAAGTTGTAAACGTACACATAAGATGCGTTGACTCCGGTGATAATCTCGTCCCAATTGATGGTCTTTACGTGACAGAGGTTGTAGTTCTTGTAAATGCCGACGCTACCACGCAACACATCACGCAGCGCAGGCAGCTCCAGTGTGAAGGCTGAGGACATAGTTACCATCAACGCAAACTCCTCTTCTCTGACGTTTAACTTGAACAGGGTCCTGCCACGGATGATCTGAAGCTGCGGCAACACGATCTGCTTTACGTTAACGTGCGAAATGAGTACGTAGCCGGTCACCTCGCGTATGTACTGCAGGAAAGACAAGTCGAGGGTCTCGTTCTGCAGCCAGGTCAGCTCGAGGTTGCCATCCACGTACGTGCAGTTCGTAAAGCGGTCACGCAGGTTCCGGTAGTGGGTGTCGCGGTTCGATGGCACGGACATCCGACCGTTCGTCCCTATGCATACTGGAAACAAAGGAAAAAAACTAATAAGCATATGTTTGAATTGTGAAAAAATATTAATGGCAAAGAAAAAAACATGTTTAAAGTCAAAGTCTAAGCCAAAATAATTCATTCAATTCAGGAATCTACGATGATGTTATGAAATTTAATATCATCTATTCTACATATTACTACCACGTTCAGCAAAACAACATTTTAGAGCAACTGCGAGAAGAACGGGAAGTAAACTCGGGACCATTCATTTTAAACGTTTTTTAACAATGTGTTATATTACTTAAAATATAATATTAGTTTATATTACGTTTGTGATAGATGTTAGCTTGGCAGTAGCTGAATTTCCGAAAAATGTATGTCGTTTATATTTCGCTTTCTTAGAAAAATGTTTTCATGTGTAAATTGGATTTTCACTCCGCAAGCATATTTTTATAAATCACACAAAATTCTCTTAAGAGGAGTTTTTATATCTCTGTGCTGATCTAAAACCTGGCACCGCTATTTGATTTTTATTCATAGTGCTATAATCGTGACTGTCACTGTGTCCAACCAGCGTAACCTAATTAGGCTTGTCAATATCGACCGTATAAAAACAATGTATTTATTTATATTGGATTTACGTTCGGCATGTTAGGAACTGTGCGCGTCTAACGAAGAGGCGTAACCGCGTGGGCGGGCGCTAGAGCGGGTTTCTTCTACTACGTTACAAGCGACACCGCTACATGTGGTTTAACGACTGCATGCTTTACAACGCGCGCTGACCACGACGCGCCATCCGTTGTCTCAAAGCTAAAGCGTTTATGTAAAACTAACATGTGGATTTGTAGAGTTTAGTAGCTTCGCCCAAGTTTACCGTTGGACTGGATGTTTTTACAACGCACAATAATACGTAGTCAAAACTGGGGATTAGGGAAAACCCTTTTTAAAAACTAAAATAATTAAAACTAAAATATATGTGTTGCCGATTCGGAGGCTAACTGTATAATGAATAATTCTTATTACAAAGAAGCTTACCAACTATCTTAACCTACCACGGGACCACCGAGAAGTCTTGGTCAGCATTACAGAGAACTGCAAGAGTTTCTGCTGATCAAGCCCCCTCTAGTCTAGAGCGGATGGGTGAGGGGGATCCATAACTCCTCCCTCCCTAAGAGAAAAATTATCGGAACGCTCGAATTTAGAGCTTTTTCGATAATTTTGCATACATGGAACAGAATTTATAAACTTAAAGCGAAACACATATAATAAAAACAGTACAAGACTTAAAATTACAAAACCTAAAGCGACACTAGCTAAGACACTGTTTGTAGAGTCCATTTCTCTATACGTCGCACTTTCTAACACTTCACTATTTTTTAAGGCAAACGACATGTATTTCACATCGTCCAAATTCACTTCGTGCATGTTCAGTGCGGGTGCACTTGGTAAACTCTCGTTCGGGCGTAGCGGTGGTAAATTGATGACCGGAAGAGGCGTCGCTACTTCCGTGTCTGTAAAAACACTATGGTGACGAATACGGATTCCGTTTATTTCAAAATCACAGGGCTTATCTATTGTCATCAGGTATGTCCCAAATACAGGATATGTAGTAATTTCATCAAGGCATTGTTCTGTAAGTGTTATCCTCTTATTTGTGTAGAGTATCCAGTTATCAGGGTTTACTTTCTGGACTTTCACATCTTCCAACTCGATAGGATATTGTTTGCAGCAGGTAAGGTTATCGTCATACTTCATTAGTTGTGTTTCACATATTAGCCCGGTGTACAATGCTCTGTTGCTATCGGTGCAGAGATAAGAGTCTCCAGCAGCGAGAGCGCGGCAAGGGCGCACAATTGGTAAGTACGTTAGTCCTTTCGCCAAAAGGTAAGGGTATTTAGGTATTATGATAAGGGTTTTATTTTCAGGTTCGTGGAACACGGGTAAGGGATACATCTTAAAATAGTTATAAGTGCAGTTATCAATAAGTGGAATTTCTAAAACAAACGTTATCTGGTTCTTCTTTATAAATGACTTTACACATATTGTTTCTTCTATTTTAACTAAATTTACTTCATTGGGTTCATATACCAAGTGTCCTAAATAAGAAATAATCCTCAAATGATCTAAGAGTTCTGTAGAATTAACAATAGACTGATGTAATATAGACAGTTTACTTAATGCTAATGCAGTCTCAATTTCACTCAACCTTATATATATAGTTCGGAAGTTACTTATGAAAAGGCTATACAAACCTAATATGTATGAAGACAGAACAAAATTATTATCGTTGTTTGCCAGTTCTTTCATGGCAGTCTCAAGTTTTTTGAGACGAGTATCTAGAACCATGGAATTTTCATTAATTACTTGTGTAGCATTAATTAAGCTGTCCAATATTTTAGTGACAATAGTAACCCTTTTTGAGGTGACTACTTGATCATGGCTTATTTCAGAAATTAGTTTGTCATATCTCACGGCGTCGTCGTAATCTAAGTTTCCTGTTATTATTTTGACGATAGATCCCAACGGATTAAGAATGCCTCTTTTGAAGCGTTGTGGAACTAATTGGCGATATTTGTCAATTGTTATATCACGTAGGTGCTCTACGTGCATTAGCATGCTCACAAATTCATGAGGAAATGGTTTGTTTAAAGTTATTAATTTGTTTAACTCAGTAAACTTCCACGTAATGAATTGTAGATCATCGTAGGTTCTATCTAAGTTAAGAGTTTTTAAAATGGTCCAATTATCTACTTGTAGGTACGCTAGGCCTTCTTTTACCGGCAGGAGTCCCGGGTTTTCTTTAAGTGACTGCAGATGGAGGGCGACTGCTGACGTCGCTAGAGTCAGAATGCACCACCTGTGGAGGGCGTTTTATATTTTTAATCGGTGCTTTTGTATTCTTTCGCTCTGCTTCTACTTTAATAGGGATTACATTTCTTTCAACTATATCTATCACATTCGCTTTCTTATACCTGGCTTTATCCTTGCTTTTCCTTTTATTAATATCTTTCACATAAACGGTTTTGCCTAGCGGAAGTTCTATATTGCTTTCACCACCTCTCTTGTCCCTAATCTTTTCCTTATTTGCTGCTATCTTTTCTCTCAATTGCTTGTACAAAAATCTAGTACGCTTTTCATGGTCTTTTACTAATTGCTGTGTGTACGATTTCTCGAATTCTACATTAAAAGGAGTGTCTGTGTCTGTGTGTCCGAAAACTACCTCAAATGGAGTGAGACCAGTTGTTGAGTGAATAGTGTGGTTGTATCCTAAAACTGAGTACATCATGATTGATGCTGCATCAGTGCACTTTTCTTCGTATTTTGCTAATCTATATATCTCAATTAGAGTCGAATGAAAACGTTCTATTAATCCCATAGAATTGGGGTTATTGATTGTTCCTATGTGACGTTCTATTTTATGCAAGCTTAGGAATTCTTTCATTAGTTCATTATTGAACTCCATACCAGGGTCTGAGCTAATTTTCTTAGGGATACCGTAAAACGAGAAATATTTCATTAGAGCTCTCACGACTTCGGGCGTTGATTTGTTAGGGATTTCGATTGCTTGGCCAAGTTTACTAAATGCGTCTATAAGTGTTAAATAATACTTGCTTTCTATAGAAAAGAGGTCTATGAAAATCTCTTGGAAGGGGGCATCTTGCGTCTGTGTTAATTGAAGCACTGGTTTGATGGGTTTTCGGTCATACTTCATTATACTGCAAGTTTCACAGGCGTTAATTATGGCTGAGACGGTTTCTTCCATTTTAGACCAACAATAGTTTCTACGAAGCCTAACTAGCGTTTCTTTAATACCGCGATGACATGTCTTTCCTTGATGATATTTCAAAACTATTGCCTTTTGTTCACTCTCGTCCGCGACATATACAACTCGTTCAGTGCATTCATACATCCTAATCATATCTTTTTTAAACAATGTAGTTACAATACTGCTAAACTGCTTACGGTGTTCTTCTTCTTCGAAGTAGACAAAATATTTAATTTTTGGTCGTACATATTCTTTTAAAAAGTTTTTTATTAGTTCTGGGTTATTTTTAGGAAGGAATACTTCCAGGATTCTATGTTTTGTTCGAGAAATATCTTTGACATGTGTCTCATTCTTAAACCACGAAAACACTAGAATTTGGTTAGGTTTATTATCGACAGCTTCGTGTAAAATTGGTATGCCCGTAGACTCTAAATCAGCAGCTGAGTGAATTGTTTGTGATATAGAGTTGCTATCGTGTTCGGAAGGTGATAAGTACACCGGTTGTTCTTTATCAAGTAAGGAAATGATTTCGGTAGTTTCTGAAGATGATGTACTTGCAGGGCTTGGTGTGATTGTCCTACTTGAGTCTGAGACAGTGATTGTGGATGAATCACGTCGTGATGGCTTTTCGCACGACAACCGAACAATGTTTTTAACTACTTCATTCATTTCTTTCTGTAACTTAAGTTCTTTTCTATCTACATTCACTACCATTGAATTTCCTTCACTATCCGAATCTAAGGCATGGACTTTAATTCTACTCAGCGCATCTGCATTGGTATTTTGTTTTCCTTTCTTATAGATAATTTCGAAGTCAAAGTCTTGAAGACGTAGCCTCCAGCGGGTAAGCTTGCTGTTTGGGTCCTTCAAGGAATTGAGCCACGCAAGGGGTCTATGGTCGGTGTATATGTAAAATTTACGACCATACAGGTAAGGTCGAAAATGTTTCGTTGCCCAGATTATTGCAAGTAACTCACGTTCGATGGTACTATAGCGGGACTCAGTATCGCTTAATGTACGACTCGCGTATGCAACGGGTTTGTCGGAGCCAACTTGTCCTTGGGACAACACCGCGCCTATCGCTACGTTTGAAGCATCGGTTGTCAAAATGAAAGGCTTGTCGTAGTCAGGGTATTGTAGGAGTGGTGCGTGAGTCAGGAGTTCTTTGCATTTGTCAAACGCATTTATGTAACTATTGTCAATAACGATTTTGTTTCTCTTCTTCAAACAAGAAGTGAGTGGTTGTGTGATTTTGGCAAAATCAGGTATAAAACGTCGGTAATATCCTACAAGTCCAAGGAAACTTTTAATTTCGGTCGTAGTCTTAGGGAGAGGAAAGTTTATTACAGCTTTTATCTTGTCATCGTTGGGTTTCAATCCGTCTTTTGTAATAGTATGACCAAGATAGAGTACTTCTCTACGTAAAAAGTCAGTTTTATCTAATTGTACCTTCAAGTTTGTGAGTCTTAGTCTGTCAAACACCAACCGTAGTTTATGTAGGTGGTCCTGGAGGCTGGACGAAAAAATGATGACGTCATCAAGGTACACCATGCAGTGTAGCCCTTGCAGCCCTCTCAAGACATTGTCCATAGTACGTTGAAACGTTGCGGGGGCGGTTTTTAATCCAAATGGTAATCTTAAAAATTGAAAATGACCATTTTGTGAACTGAAAGCCGTTTTCTGCCTATCCTCTTTTTCCAATTCAATTTGGTGGTACCCACTAGCTAAATCTATGGTACTAAAGTAAACACTTTTACCTAGCTTGTCAAATAAATCGTTGATATTTGGTAGAGGGTACTTGTCATCGATAGTAATGTCGTTAAGTCGTCGGTAGTCTATTACCATGCGAAATTTTTGCTCACCGGAGGCATCCATTTTCTTAGGCACTAAGTGCACTGGAGCATTCCATGGGGAATGTGATTCTTCAATTACATTGTCAGTCAATAACTTGTCAACTTGTCTATTTATTTCTTCTGTCTGCGTTGGTGCTAATCTATAAGGTTTAACGTATATGGGGTCTTCATTCTTTGTACGGATTTTATGTTTTACTTGGTTGGTAAAAGTCAGGGGTAATTGGTCACAGTGAAAAATGTCCTTATATTCCAAGCAGAGATTATATATTTGCTTACGTTCTTCGTCATTTGTGTGATCGAGTCTAAGTTTATTCAGATTTTCTTGTAGTAAATTATCAGTCTCAATATCTGTCATGTGTTTGGTAAAATTTAGGTTACATTTAGTTTCTTCAAATGGTACAACTGTAAATGGTTGTCCTATAGTCAATGTCATTGGCCTGTCTAATGTATTTTGTATAATAGTCGATGCATATCCATTTACACAGTTAACGATAGCACTGGGCATTCGCAACCCGTCGGCGAACTCTTTAAAGTCAAGGATTGCGTCGCCTGAGCATTGGTCAATAGGTAATTTGACTCTACGCTCTGATCGCGGTGGCAATTGAACGACATAATCTAAGTTGTTATTGATTATAGGAATCTGAGCCGTTTGCGTTGTCAAAAGCTGATTTTTAAGGTCGATCAGTGCGCCTAGTTGTTGTAACAGGTCGTTACCAATCAGTCCGTCATAACGTGAGTCAACGTTAAAGATGTAAAATTTGTGCCAATCGTTACTATTAAATGTAGGCATCAAGGGAATTGTTATAACCTCGTCGTGGTTACTCGAGGCGTGTGTGCTTACTACTTGAAATGGTTCCCTTTGAACAAATTCACCGAAATATTCGTAAGCCTTTTTGGGACTTACAAACGACCTCATACTTCCGGTATCGATCATCATCTTAGCATCAATTTCCTCCAAATAAACGTAAGGAAGTTTTAAGTTAGGGTCACAATTAATTTTTATGATTTCTTGTCGGTCGAGGCTGTCTCGCAAAAATCCGCAGTGTTGGGTACGTCCGCATGTTCTACTTCGCCATTACATTCATCTGCGTTTGTTTCGTCACCGTAGTAGTAATTCATGTCGTCATTATAATTAAAGTCGTCATGATAATAAATGTCGTCATAATACTGCCCTTCATTATTGTCTAAAGTCAGTTCATTCAATTTGAACCCCTGTTGCGGCCTAAGAGGTGCTGTCCTCATAGAGACATCACTAACTTGAAGCTGAGGCTTCTGTACCTGTGGTGGTGTATATCCAAACTGTTGTGGTGGTTTGTAACCAAATTGTTGCGGAGGCCTATATCCAAACTGTTGGGGCGGCCTATAACCAAACTGTTGAGGTGGTCTATAACCAAACTGTTGGGGTGGCCTATAACCAAATTGTTGTGGCTGATGGCCAAGCTGTGGTTTATACCCAAATTGGGGCTGTGGTCGGCTTTGGCCTTGAACCTGTCCGTTTGAGGGAATGCCAAAATTAAACCTAGGCGTGTTGCCTAATGGCAAAATAGGTCTGAACCCAATCGGCTGAGGACCACTACCGAACCTGAACCCTGGTGCACTTGGTGCATTAGTTAGCAAGGGCTTAGAAATTTGACCACTAACCTGCAGCTTGTTACGTGCGTTGTACTGTTCAAGGAAATTAACCTCCTCAAGCACCACACTTAAAGCTGCTTCTAATGTGTCGGGCGATTTTAATCGTACTATCCGAACCATATTTTCCGGGAGGTTGTATAAAAATACATTTAGAGCAGTGTTATTGTAAATTGACATTTTTACGCGTTTCATTTCTTCATCTTGGCAAACATTAACCTTTGAAAACAAAACGGACCGAACACTTTGAATCCTACTGCAAAAATCCAAGTAAGATTCGCCACCTTTGATTTTCAAAGATTCCAACTCTATACTTATGCAAGTTTCGCTACGCGGGTCTCCAAAGTGCTGTTGTAGCAATTCTTTTAACGAAGACCAATTAACAATATCTTCGCGTTCAGATAATAACGCAGCTGCATTCTCCGTAAGCCTACTAGTAATTGTGTGGAACACGTATAAATTCTGCTCTTCATTATTTCTTCTACTAAAGCGTTCTATGACGTATTCACACTTTTTAATGTAAAGATTTAATTGCTTTTTATCCCCATTAAAAAGCGGAATAATTCGAATAACTTCGGTTGGTATTGAAACTATATTCACGTTTTCGAGAGCCATGATAAAGCAGATTAGATCACAGAGAACACAACAAAACTAACTTAATCACAATTCTAAGAGTAACACACACAGAAATAACACAATATCAAACAATAAAATACACAATATCAGATCAAATACACAGTTTATAAAATTTTGTAAAAGTTTTAAAGGAGAAATTTATTTTTTAGCAAAATATATTGTTAACCTTAAAAACACAAATTATAACTAACCAGTAAAGATCGATTAAAAGAACTGTTACTTTTATTAAAACGAATTAAGAACACACATCACTTAATTAACTCAAGTTATGTTCTGTATACATTTACATCGCTCTACGCTATCATGTTCTTATCAACTAAGCTGAGGCACTTCGTAGAATTTAATACAAATGAACCAGGTACGTTATAGTGAGCAAAGTCTTATCTCAAATATACGTATGATTTAAAAATAGGTTACAGAAGGAGTTAGGGAAGGAATTGGCGAAAATTGGACTCACCAGACACCCGCCGCTACTCTCATGGTCACCTTTTATTTTACCCGTTTGACAAATTTATTTGGTTCGTGGATCGATTCACAGCCACTTCGCGCCGCACTCGTTATACTTAGGTGAATTTGGACACCCGAAATACTAACACGAGACGGTACAGCCTTTACGAATCAATCCTACCGGCTGCGCCAGTCAAAACTGGGGATTAGGGAAAACCCTTTTTAAAAACTAAAATAATTAAAACTAAAATATATGTGTTGCCGATTCGGAGGCTAACTGTATAATGAATAATTCTTATTACAAAGAAGCTTACCAACTATCTTAACCTACCACGGGACCACCGAGAAGTCTTGGTCAGCATTACAGAGAACTGCAAGAGTTTCTGCTGATCAAGCCCCCTCTAGTCTAGAGCGGATGGGTGAGGGGGATCCATAACTACGTACTATTGTTTCTATTTCAGATCAAAATAAATGTTGATGTACGATTGAGTTAGAAAAGGTTCGTTAACATAGAAATAGTAGCAAAGATATCAGTTTATTATTGGATCCTTGAGATGTGGTCGTTAACCGAGTTTTGCGCAATACTACCTGAGTCTTAAACTTGGTCAAAGTAATTAAATATTCGCTGTGTTTTGCGTAATTTATAGTAAACCGCAAGTTTTGGAGTGGTATTATGCCAAGTATGGTATTTGAAGGCTCTGGAGTCACAAAAAATACGTGTTTTTTTGTATAGTCCATAGAAACACCACTGTATTCATTTAGCTAGGTAGAGCAAGGTAGGATCTACCTGCTCGTCCAAATAATAGAACTTTTTTCTTTAGCGTACCTTTAGAAGTGTAGCCTTACCGTCATTTGATACGTTTTGAGTTTGGTTTTTCGAGTGTATTCAAACAGACGCGGGTAGAGAGTGACTCTATATACATATTCACATTCTTTGAAAGTTGTAGAGCTAGTTTTAGATCAAATACAAGAAATTAAAGTCTACAGTTAAAATTATTTATACCTCGCGATGTGTTGTATAATTATGCTAACAAAAACATATAAGTAAAGTATACTTTACTACGCAGTTATGATTGCTACATCACTCGTATCTAAACGTACGGGTGTTGTGAGGATTTTCTTGAACCTTAAACGTAGTTTAGTATGATTAAAATATCGATTTTGTAACTGCAGAGGAGTTGTTTAGCGTTGGAGTGAGGAACCTTCGAGAGCCCACGGAGAATTAGCCGTCACTAGATACGTCCGAGATGATGACCTTTTGTAGCAGTGCGAGGTGCTAATTCGGATCGTTAGTTTCTACCGGGGGTATGCTAATTTTGATATCTAGGTTATGAACTTAGTTGTCCGAATGTCGCGTACTGCTATAACTTTAAAACAAGCAGTCATTGGTACTACATGCTATTTTATTTACTGGTTTATTTAATTGCGATACCTCTTCATAAATTTCTTTTTAATACGCGTTTGGCTTGGTAAAACCGTTTGATATTCACGTCATACTACAAATACCTACTATTATTTAAAAATAGGCAATGAATTTTAAAATTTGGTTACGATATTGTCCTTATTTTTGAATTTTTAGATGTGATCACCGACTGCCACTGCAAAGTAATTTCTCTCTTTTTATTTCGCTACAGGGTATCCAACGTGTGCAAAACACATGTTCTTTAACCACAAATGATATTGAAGACGTTTAAATGTTACCTAATTGTGTGTTCTACCTCTAACACATTCTTCATGCGAGTCAAGAAAAGAAAAACGCAAATGAGATATACTTGTATTTTACAAACTATACAACTACGACATGGACGACAAAAGATAATGACATGATGATTACTAATGAAGCATTTCAATTTCATACACTACAGATATAAAATTGCAACATATTGGCAAATAAAATATTTGAGAAAACAATACACATAATAAAACAAGGTAACTTTCCAAAATGCCACCCATACGCGAGATCAGTCGACCAATTCGTGGTTCGTGTCACAACCATCATAGCCTTTTTGGTGGGGGCAACACCTACGGTTACCCTACCCAGTTAAGGAGGTTTTACTACGAGTAAGATAGGGTCATCGCTCAGTCAAAAAGATTGTCTAAGTAAATGTATTGTGCTTTTGTCCACTCTCAACGTGGGTATTCTTAAAATAACTTTTGTTACGCAGTTACCGTGTTTTATGAAATTTTCAGATAAAGCAAATGCTACAAGATGCACCTTCTATTTATACTATAAGCAGATAATAATTCTAGCTTCTTACTTGCCAGGTAATAATACCAAATGCTTGTGTTACTGATCTATTTCCGTCGGTGTGATTGAAGGAACACAAGCTCAGGTTGTAGGGTTACCACGTAAGTTATTATTTATAAAAACAACATTTATGCTCTTCGGAGAAATTCGTCTTTCTCTGAATTGCATTGCTTTGTTTTAATTGCTCTGAAACTTTCTCTTAATAACAATTAATTTAAAATATTGATCCTTTCTTTGGCATATTTGATTGAAATCTTAGTCAAACATGTATACAAAATTTCGCATTTATGATGAGTTCCAGATTTTTCTACAATATAACTACGACTAGATTGATTCGCAAATGCTCCTGAATATGGTGAAAGTACTTAAAGTAATTTGAATAAAGTGAACGTGTCCTGTATATTAATATAGTTAAACGACATATTAGAAAGCCATTCAAATTTAATTACCTAGATGACATCCCTAACCTTGCTAAATTATGAGCTATGACAACAACATTTGGTAGGGTTATGAGTGGGCAGCAGCAGTGGTGTCCGGTCGACCTAGTTGTACCCGATGACATCGCGATAGCAAACAAGCGAGGCTGCGTCCGCTCCATGCTCACTGATCAGGCCATCCAGTTGGCAATTCACACTATTATGACACCGGTCACAACACCTGTCAATTGGCTTCAGCTAATTTTCAAATGCGTCTTTCACTTGTGCTGTGAGTTACGACAGTACCTCCAAAAAAGCAATTAAAATACAGAAAAACAGTTCTACATTCGAAGCCATTTTGTAAAGAGTAGCTTCACGAAAGAAAGTTTTAGTAGAAGTTTATATTACATAGGCTAGAGATGTTTGTATTATACTTTCAAGAGTATTGTTTAATGTTTGAAATTTTTGATTTGATTTAATGTTTGAAATTTTCGATTTTAGTTCGCAAAATCTTAAGAAATACTGTAATAATTTCATTATTCTTTCAGCTAGTCATAATTATTCTGGGTTCTCCGGGAATATATGAGTTCTTGAATGGGTAACACTGCTGCACTAGATATTAAGCATGCCTTGACACCCTGTGAAGTGCAAAGACAACCAGCGCAACCTAACGACAAAATAACATAACGCCGACTTAATTGTTTAGTATAATAATTAGTGAAAGTCAAAATCATTTATACAATGATCTTAATTAAAATTGATGATTTATATTTTAATTATCATGAATAACTCAAACTAGGACAAATGACAGATTTTAAAATTAAAAGTGAACTGGAGGGACAAAATTAATAGGGCTAACTTTATAAGATAAAAGGACCGTAAGTGAACTTTCAATGGCTAAGCTGACGACGCACTAATTGAAATGACATTCAAAATAAAAAACTGGAAACAAACTCCATGTTATTTTTTCTCCCAATAAAAACGTTATATTGAAGGCAATGGTGCATACACCCAATCGCCATCATCACTTTCATACAGCTTTAACAGCAGGCTTCAAGTGATGACAATTCAGCCAAGTTTGGGCACTCGATCTGTGGCAATCACTCAGTAACATTAAATGTTCACAGTACAAGCCCGCTCTCCTGCGACTGGTTTGTCTGGCCGATGTTTTTATCCAGTTACTTGCATTCTGAAGCATTGGAACCAGTTTGGCTCAACCATTTCGTTCTTGTAATTCGACCTTTCACTGCAATCCCTTATCGTGGCGCGTTGCTTGCCGCATCGCTTCTCTCTTTTATTATTTAAAGCGGAACATATAACGCAATGGGTAGTTAACACTGCATTGTTATAATAGTATTATACTATAGAAGAGCATATTTTTTGAATTTATATTTACTTTATAAAGATGCATTCATATCTGTATGAAAATAAAATATTAGAATTCCGTTAAATATAAATCTTTAGGTTATTAGCGTTATATTAAAGAGGTAAGTATATTTATAGTATAAAGGCACGTGCTGCTAAAGTGGGTATGATAATCAAAAAGTCAAGCGGCGTATAAACATGTACCACTTGCCGCTCGGTACATACTAAATATTGTAAATGCTTGTACTTTGTAAACCTTGACCTCTTGACAAATGAATAGAAACATTACGCAAAGTATATAAAACTTAAATTCGTGTGTTTTTGTTATTTATATTGCCACAAAGGAATGTGATATACTTTTTTGGAAATTCCGAAACTGTTAGATCACGACTTATTTGACGGATTCCTGCTGGAACAGGACAGGTCAACGGTTTCCCGTTCAGATCATAGTAGGAGAAATACATGCTTGACAGGACAAATTCCAGTATTCCACGGATAATGCCATCGTTCTAGTGAGGTGTTGCTGTGAATCTGTCCCCCTTCATGACTCTTTACCACCGTTTGTGTTTTGACGGATGGTGGTTATACTAGAGGAGATTTTTCGAAGAAGTCTGGTCACGGTCATAATAACCAAAACTTTTAAGTTATTGACAAAAATCTAGGATCATCGTCATCATCGCTCTATTCTTACTTATAGGTGAGTACGGGTTTGTTTTAATAAAAATCACACTTATTTTGGGTTAATCATTCAGAACATAAAACATTCACATGTTTTGTGTAATATACACAGGTTTTATATTAACATTGTACCAACTCACCCTTAAGGGGAAAAGGGCGTTCACAATGTCCTTTCAGTCAACGGTTAACCATGCCACTTTCATTGGTGGGACCGTTTAGTGAGTCCTGTGGTACACAATACAAACGACATTTTGTAAAATACGAGTAAGTACATATACTTAGGAAGGCTTGTGTCGATTCTTTTGTGTGCCTCTATATATATTGGCATATGTGCAATAAACACTTAGTGGAGCCTTCCTCTACAAGTAGCTTTTTTCTAATAAAACATCATCGATATAGAAAGAGCTGCGCCATACTTTGCAACCACCACTGGAAATGTTATGTACCACGATATAGCGGTGACATCTCATTATGAAGACATCAACGGAGCGTAGATTTTAATCATTGAATTCCTTCAGCTGAACAAAGAAAAAGGTTTTAGGTAGCCTGGAATAATCTATTCGCTCAAGATAGCCATATAATTTTTATTTTATGTGTTTAGGTTAAGGAATAAGCACTATGCTCACCTGATGTTAAATTAAACGGTAACCTCTGGCTATAAAAGATGTGTTTCGTCACAATTGACATACTGTAGTGCGCCTATCAACCTAAGGCATAAAGCTTTTAAGTGTCATGTGTTATTCATTTCACCGGAATAACCTTACATCTTAGTTTTGTAAAGATAGTTTTTAAAATTCCTGACTCAGTCTTGCCATTACATGTGGAGAATTGTGCTAAGTTCCTTCAAGTGAAAGGTGTAACTGTGCTGTCTTGTAAAGATACCGTATTTGAGTCATAATATGGGTACAACAATTGATTTATTCTTGAGTTTTTACTAAGCAGGCTCTTCCGCAAGACTCCGTCTTGGTACCACAGGAGTATATTTTGTAATTGCCTCAAAGCAGAAGTGCTTAACACTACTGTGTTTGCCATGAAAACACAATATCAGAAATAATGTCTCGGATTGATGAGTACCAATACACATTCTACTCGACACTGCACTGTCGAGTAGAATTAGTAATGGGCCAGCGTGACACAGCCGGGCAACTTGTCCCTGTCATTATCATCAAAAGAGTTTCATGATCTTCATCGGAGCCATCACACCCATATCATGGTTTTTGTTCCCCGGCTTGCTGCCCACACGTTCAACTACTTTCTGAAGTGATTCTTATGATCTCCAACTAATTGGTTTAATTTTTCAAGTTTCTTGGAAGTTCTTGTCTTTTGAGTTGATGAGTTAGCGAATGGGAAAAGTGTAGGAAGATACTAATTTTTATGGTTCCGTGACCAAAGGGCAGAACGGAGGCATATTGAAGAGACTTTGCTGTCTCTTTGTCAGTCAGTCTGTTCGTATTTCACAGGTCTCGAGTTCGTAAAAGGAAGGATATTTTATGGAAAACTTTGACCCAATCATGATCATTGGACTAAAATTTAAATTGTTTTTCAGTGGCCCCCATAAGTAATAAGTTAAAAATATTTTTGTTTACCTTAGCTTGTGAGTAGTTATTATCTTAAGCTCTCTTAAAAAAACCAAAATTGATTAGGAATTTGGAATTTCAGTGTAATGTACCATATCATATCTTCTATTTAACCAGCAAATCACACCAGCAAACTGAAAACGCGGATTGTAATGTAATTTTCAAGATGTGGTTGAACTCAAGAATTATTTTTTCTTTTACAAGTCGTAGTTATAAACACACTGAAAAATGTTAATCTAACAAAATGATGCATGCAGTTTGTCAGTAAACATCGTTTGGATCCTGAAATATGTGCATCTATTGAATGCATGTTGCACGTCAATTTGGTTTAAATTTGATAACACGGTGTTCGTTTCAATTTTGAATTATTTATATGAATTTTTAACGTGTTATGTGCGTCAACACATCGCTTGTACATAAATACCTTTACAGTAAAAAACAATCCAGCCTAGTGTGTGTCAGGATCCAGGGGTTCCATCAAACTATATATTTATTAATATAAAAAAAAGATCGAAACCATTTTATTCTATGAAAGTATGAAATCACTTATTGAAGTCGATGATGATTTAAATACTCTATGCCATTATTGTCACAGTTTAAAAAAAAACCCTTTTTAATTTAGCATAAAATCTACTTGGAGGTTTATTCTGCCCAATAAAAGAAATATCATTGAGACTGAATGGTTCAATAAATAGTTATAGATCAAGCATAAAAAATATAAAAAACATACGCGTTGAGAAACTTCCTCCTTTTTAGAAGTTGGGTAATAATTGCGTAAAATTAAATGTTTTTTTAGGGATTAGCAGTACAATAACATAAAATACTCGTAGGTACGCCGCTTGTATGTTTTACCGCTTAACATTTATGTAAAAACTAAAAGAACGGAAAAATAATCTGGGTATTGTTTTTATATTGTTTTTGTTTGAATATCTGCCGTCAAATACATATATTCTTTGAAAATTGTAATCTATAATCATGATATTATATGCGGTTTCTTAAAGATTAGAAGGTGATGGAAGTAAGGTCTCTTTTACTCTAGCTGAACCCTAGAAACGTGCATGCAACTACACAAATAATGCATAATGTGGGTGAATATGCATAGTGTGCAATATTGGTTCGATAATTTAGCTACCTACTTATGTAAATATTGTGATGATAAAATAAAGTTTTGCTATTTCAATCACTACCGCTAAGTAATCACATCCCACTCACGACTTTTAAGAGAACAACATTTTCGTATGGATCTGGATTCAAACCTGCATCCTCGGCATCGGGCGCCATAACCGCTTGGCCATCGAGACTACAGTCGCTATACTTCTTTGTATCTTATATATATATATATATGTATGTATATATATGTATATTTACGAGAGATAATTGTTTGAATAGCACTTCTTTTGGGCAGATAAATTCCAGTTATCTGGCTTATGGTCGTACCAAGGATGCGGGTTCGAATACAGTACGAGACAAAATTTGTATAGTCTAAAAAAGGTGTAAGTAAAACTATGCAAAACATAAAAAGCAATAGTTACAAGTGCCAACGAGCATCTACGCTATTTTAAATATATATAAAAAAAATAACGACTTTTATAACTTTTTCTATATAAATATAAGAGTACCCAATAACTACTAACCGATTCTTCACCAGGCACTTCGTGGTTTGGAAGACACATATTTATGGTCATCCTTTTTTGCATATTCCACTGAACCATTAGACATCTTATTAAATCACGTTAACAATACAGTATAGTAACACGTAACGCACTCGGCATTTGTTATACCACTAAGCAGCGCCCGTTGCTACCGCTCGTGTATAGAGCGCGGTCAGTTTCACCGCGTGCTGACGTCTTCCAGGCTCTCTTGCCCCCCGATATCCAGGTTTGGAAGTAACTTTCTTGCAACAACAACCTTTTAACCATAAGAAGAGTATAAATTATCCTGAATATACGACTACGTGCTCGTATACATTGATTTCCTTTTGCCTCATGGTAGGTAAAATTCTCCCATACCTCTTTTCTTAACTGCTATACTTTTCTAGAAGAGTATATGAAATAATTGAAGTACCTAAAAAAGGATTATTTAAAATCATTTTGAGGGTTGAAATTCAATCATCATTTCATATGCCACGTTATATTACATCGATATAATAAACTCGCTTCAACAACATAGGAACGTATAGGAAGCTTTCTCTTCTCGTTTAAGTCTGGTGGCCTGACTTCAACCACCCGGGAATGTTCTCATTGGCAGTTAACCCCTTTGGGGGAATCAGGGTACTAAGGCGCCTGTTGTTTGCATATGTGCAGCTATATTTCACTCACATTGATGTTTGCTTAGGAAAAGAAAAAAAAACAGAAGGGCGACGTGTTCTTGGGTAAACCGTGAACACTTTAAAATAAGTTTTGTTATAACGAAGCATTTGTTTGTATACTACAGACGCTGGCTTAAAATTAAATGTTACAGATATAATTAAAACTATATGGCCAATGAAGAAAATTTACTGACGTACCCATTACTCGAACACATAAAAGTCAAATTATTGATAAAGTATGATTCAAAGACGAGTCACGCGTTGAAGTCTTTTATATGGAGGTCTGTCTTATTATTTCTAAGGTGACTTTCAAAAATGTTATATTAGCTATCAATTATTATTAATGAATCAGGAAACTTTATAAATGCTCAAAACTCACCGGGCTTGTGGGCTGTCATTTATCTTACACGACGTATATATGTTTCAACCGTACGTCTGCTGCGACAATTTTATAATTTAGCTTATTTAAGCTAAGTTTAGCAACTTTTGTAAGTGATAATGAAATTAGCGGATCTAAAAAACACTGTTTGTATTATCTTCAATAGTTATGTCCACACAAATGAACATAATCATGTAATTTACTCCTAAAGTCGACAAAAAAAAATGAGATTAAATTCAGATTACCCGAACATATATTATGATGCATCAACGTAAAGGGTTGTTTATTAGATTATTATAAAAAAATATGTTGAATTAAGTTGGGCTACAATATATCTTTTATTTTACCGCCAATAATGTGAGCATTTACTTCAAGAGATAGCCCCAAGTTACAAAATTTTTATTTTTTCCATAAATAAATGTAATATTACTTGAAATAATGTTAAGGAAGTTCTCATTTTAGAATTTCCTTAACATTATTTCGAATTATATTATGAAAATACTTTTTATGCGAAGGTAGCAAATTTGATGCACGTTAAGATCAACCACATGCATTCAAATTTTACCGAATTTGAATAAAGAGATAGTCACAATAGAGATTTTTTTAATGTTATTGACACATTTTTCACTCCACGCATGGCCTTTTAGAGCTATCGCTGGGAGAGATTTTAGCATAACCAATTATATTATTAGAAATACCTAATGAGAGCAGCATTAAATGTTAAATAATATTTCCATACGGTGATATATTATTCAGTATGAACGCCAAACTAGGCTTAGAAAACGCATGAAAAATAGCAGTATTCTGCTAAAGATATCGCAGATTGCTATCTGTAATAGCACCGTGCTGCTTGTCTACTGTATCAGGGCATGATAATCTACTCTAGCACCTTTCAGGCAACATGCTGAATACTTTTATAATAATACTTCCCGATCTCGAGGTGTACGCATCACGCGTCAACTCAACGCAACATTCCAACACATCTAAATACCAGTTATATATATCTGAATCGATATTTGATACTCGTAGCGGGTCAAAAAACTCAGTTTTTAACTCTTGCATATAATTATAAACCGATTATGCTTAATCGGCTTAATGTTGCGATCGAGAACATTCTACGCCTCTAGAAGGTAGAAAGTTTTATTTTATTTTTCAAAAAGTGGTGTTTCAAAATTTATAAAAATTGGAAGACGTGTAGGCTATTGAAGCATATTTGATATTTTTTATGGAAAAGTTGACATGCATGCAAAATCTTACATAGTTTAAACATCTTGGTATTAAAAAAATGACGAAACTACTTTTGCATGGAAAGCGCTCCGAGCACTCCAGCCTCAAGTAGCATAAAAACTGCAAATTCGTTACTTATTCGTACATTTGGTGTATTTATCTTAAATATATTCAGATATAATTTAGCTAGGAACTCCAATTTACCTACATAAAGTAACTTGCTCAGAACAAATTCCGGAACCACTTCTTTCCTAGCATCATCAATAGGTACCCTCTAACTAAGCTTACGATCGAAAAATACTTTTCCACTTCTGATGCCTAGACAGACGGGTGTGGGAGGTTTAAACTCTAGTGTATAAAAGCCAGCTTCTTAGGTACAAGTGCATAAAAGCCAGATTTTTGAGCTCAAGTGCATGAAAATGTTTATATTCTTAAAACTGTTCGAAGCAGTTAGGTTGTTAATATATTTCATGTAAGGAATTTGCCTGGGTCTTTTGTAATACCTGGATCTTTTGTGGTGTGATTTAAGACCTGGTCTTTTTTCGAAACAATGACACTCAATGTAGAACATTGTACAAATATCAGTTTACGTTTTATTTATAATATATGTAAGTATAACTAAAAATATCATTGTTTCGTCACAATTGAATTGAAAATCTGAAGATATAACTCGTGCATAAAACCTCATAATTTTACCATCGACTTTATATCAGCTCTCGCCTTGGGCTCGGGATGTTAAACTTCTCGGCTTAAATCACTTGTTTTTTGCACTAACTGCAGTAATGTACTAACTAACGTCGTTTTCTTATAATATGACGTCTTATCATCACCTTCGTACCTCTACTAATTAGTACGCAGGGTTGGGTATAATATGCCTTTGTATAAAAATAAAACAAAAGCACCCGTTTGAGTTGTGGGTCTGAATTCTTGGTTCATCATAAATCCTAATTGGTCATATACAAGCTATTTATATACCCTTTCATTAATTCTCTATTCATAATATATTTCTTACAAGCTAGGTGGGTAAAGACCCTCGCGCGGGTTTACCCTCGTGCAATATCATAAGATGCGTGGGTGCAACCACACGCTTTACAAAGAACTTATTTAAAAACTTGAAATGCCAAATACGATAAATATTCAATGACACACAAGTTCCGAAGCCCGACTGATTTTAAGCAAACACTAAAATGTGGACCAAGTTGCTGGTCGCGTGCTTCTTGTCATAATATTTCGCAGAATCAAAGTTGTGGCATGGCAACCTAAACTACCCATAACATAACGCCCACGCTTGGCAGGCGTCTTGGATATCACAGTGCAAGCTGGCATTTATTCAGGCTAACAACGACCTCCACAGGAAAATATAAAAGGACAAACTTCTAGTGCCCGGCACTCCACGAGGAATCCATACAAAGTAATATTATAAATGCGAAAGTAACTGTGTCTGTCTGACTCGCTTTCAAGCTAAAACTAACTAAAAATCGGTCGATTTGGATGAAATTTGGTATGGGGATACTTTAAGACCCGGGAAAGGACATAAGATAGTTTTTATCCTATTGCACAAAAAGAGGTTAATGTTTTTGCCCGAACCGACAACGCGCGGGCGGAGTCGCGGCTGGAAAGCTAGTAATATATATACGTATAGTTTCATACAATTTAGTACCGTAGTGCTACAATGGCAGCCACTATCATTGCATTTCTTATAAATAACTCTCTATTAGTCGAAGAGTCTATTACAGATTTCGTCAGAATTATGTCAATCGAAGAATGATTACTGTTTGGTCAATATGTTTCTTATTGAACATAACAAATGTCTTTATGTCCACACACCAGTTTATTCACATATACAAAGCTGTATTATTCAATACAAAAGTAAGTCTATGTTGAGTTTCGTTTTTGCGCATAATATTTAAATAAAACCAGGTTTTATTGATAGAATTAATTTAATTGATATGAATGTTCCTTAAAAGTTTTTATCTTAGATCTTAATCGATATTTACTTACGAATTTATCTCTAACGGTTTTATATCCACGTATAAATAGAAATGTTGGATGGTTTTAGCATTAATAATTACATGCAAAATATAATAGTTAATAAACAAGTCAAAAATATAGAAATATATTCATGGAAACTTAGTATTCTGTGTATCAAAGATTGTTAAAATTAAGTAACAAAACAGATTAGATATCAATAAATGCCGGTAACATTGTAATATTTTGGAAATATCTGCACTGAATCCGATGGTGTTTTCACATTCCTGGGGTACGAAGTACGTTTAAATTTAATGTGTCGTTAAGTCGTTAAAATAGTCAAGATAAGCATTTAAGACATGTATGTATGACAACGCGTAAGGCTGAAATGAATGACCAATTCAATTCGCAATAACCGTTTTCAAAAATTGGCGCCATTTTCTATTTATGGCAAATAATTTTATCTCGCATATACGAATAAGTGTAACTATAGTAAACAGATCAATTTAAGTAAAGTCTTCCTAGTTATAAATATTTGCGCAAATCTATAATGAATGTTTGTCATAGCGGATGCGCGACATAGGCCACGTAGGTATGTACTGGTATGTTTGCAAGCATACTTGTTTTCCTTGGCCACAAATACGTTATTACTTATAATATGTAATTACTTTGTTGACTATATGTTTTCCTGATCATATAAAGGTGTTTCTATATAAATTAGACACAAATTCATTGATCAGGTTTTCATATATCTGGACATTCATTAAAACAACTTCGGTGCTAGTTCTGATAAACAACAAATTAACATAACTGTTAAACGAGTTTGACGATTTGAAAACTTTAGGCATAACTATGAATCAGTTACCCGTAAAGTTATATTTGTGATAATCATTGCCAGGTGTTAAAAACCAATCATAGATATATAAATTGAGTAGAAAAAATATGTTATTTTTGCTGTTTCCACCTGTCTCCAAAGTCAAAACTATTTTCGTGCAAGCTATGTCCAATTATACACGGATTGTTAGAATAGTGAAGAATAATGCCGTTTATAATATAAACGCGCCATTACTAGTTTTCTACGCGTTTGAGGCATAAAGCAATCTTTCAACATTCCTCTCTTAAGTAGGTAGGTACACGTAATTGAGTATTAACGACTTGCTTTAACTTTTTACAATCGTTAACCGCACCTTTTATGATTTTTCTAATTATTTCTATGATTTGACATTTCTCAGAAAAACAGTTAAGATGACAGATTTATATTTATTTCCTTACTGCAAATAGACATTGATTTCTAGTATGACACTATTTACCTTATTTGAAATTGTAAAAGAGGTTCCAATTTTTTCCGTATGAAATATTCTAGTGAGGTAAATAGCAGTTAGGCGACCATAATTTAGTTAGGAATTCATGGCATACGATATCTCATTGATTTTGGTTGACCTCGGTCTGATCCGAGATGTTTAACAAAACCACGGCTGCCGTCTGGTTCTGAGAAAACCGTCAAATATAACATATATAGAAACAATGGCCCTTTCAAATCCTACGCAGTCAACCAGCGGATTTAAATTATTACAACAATTGGTCAAAACAAGTTTAAAGTTACCAGCTTTATTGCAATCAATTATGTTATTCCAAAACAATAGTAAATAAAGAATATTGTGTCAATGGCAAAGGTCAGGAGTCTGTTAGGCGGGTTTTGTTTTCAACGTATTTAGCATCCAAAATACTCCGAGCATATTCGTTTATTTCTTTCACAGTTGAAGAGTTCAAGTGTGAAGTGAAGTTCGTCATGCCTGAATTCCCCGATGGGGTCGAAAAGAAGTGTTTAAGTAACGATTGGCCAGACATGTTTTGGTTCCATGTGGGGGTGAGTCTATTTCCTACTTAGCTGCCAGGCAGAGTTCCCTTCTGGAGTAGACTCCAAACTGTTACTAGAAGTCTGTTGTCCTATACGAAACCAAGACCTAATAATTCGAAAACGTCGCTTTTTACACACACACACCCTCAACCTCACACACACACACACACACACACACCCACACCCACACAAACACACACACACACACACTAGCGAGACGGTTTTGCAAAGTCAGATTTATTTATTGGTCATTTATTGCAGATCTCAATATAATGATGAGAATTTTGTAAATATAAAGCAAAGTTGTAAGAATAATATAAATCACTTAGCACGTTAGAAACAGAACTCAAGACTATTCAAATGCATATAATATACAGTTGTCTTTGTTTTCACAAGTAAACGTAAAAGACAATTGTTGGAAATATTGAGAGCACAAAAGCCCCAGCCAAGTTTGTATGAAGTGCGTTTACAAAGCCACCTTGCTATAGACACCTTTAGATCCTTCGAGATGTATTGTTTCGACCTTAAGCCACTTTTTTAAGGCTTTACCAGCTTCTTAGAATCCTCGTTTGATTGAGCTATTACGGAAGATTAATTTTAGAGGCGATGAGTAATCTGCTTGAACTTAGAAGGTAGGAACTTAGAAAGAATATATAAATGTAGAATCATTTCAGATATCAAAAAAAAAAAAATGCTGGAAATTGCCAAATTTATTCGTGTCACGTTATCTCAATAGATAAGGTTTCATGAATAAATTTAGTTGAAATTGCATTAAGTCTACAATTATAGATTCTTAAGAATTTTAATGTATACCTACAAATTTTAACCAGTCCAGCAGTCGAGTTGCTAAAAGGGTTGAACCGATAACTTAGACTCGTCAATTTTCTTTTATCTAAGTACAATTATCCTGAACATGTGCCCAAATTCACATAGTTAAAAAAAACCCGGTAAAAATCTTTAAAAAAGCAAGTCAAATGTCTTACAAAAGTTTCGGTGATAGTTACGAAGCTATAAAGAGCGTTCAAATAGTTCTCAGAGTAGACCTATAAAATCATTTTTCATCTCGGAAAAGTAAGATTTAATTGTCCAACGATCCAGTTCACTGCTCGAAGCCTCGGAGCAGCTTTCCGAGCTATATAAGGCTGTGTGTGTTGCCTTCGCTTCGAGATAAGGTTTGTTTATTTTATGCCAGCGATTAGCTCGTATGTGCTCTTTACGACTGCTGTTCGCTTTTTATGATATGAAAATTAGAAAGTATAGTGCAACCACATCGGAACAGACTTGAATAGTTTTCACTTGAATTCCAGAGCTTCAATTAAAGTTATGTTACAACACTTAGTGGTCGAAGTTAAAGCTCTTATGAAACTTACTCTTTCCTTTAACGAATTCCGAGTGTCTGGAATGATGCGCGTGTTGGTGCGCGCGGTGCTTGGCGGCAGCGGCGGGAGGCAGCGTCGCCAGCGACACAGCCAGGCAGCACAACAGGGCGCGCGCAGCCAGCATGCTGCGGCATCACTACACTACAGCACACGCGACCGCCCGTCACGGGCGCACATTGTGAACTGGCGCCCGCGCGCGCCCTCAACCAACCACTGCGCCCGCGCATATACAGATCTAGGCTCCGAAAGACAGGGCGGTCTTTGGGCGGGAAACTCTTCCGTTCGATCTTGGATTTCTAGTAACGACATTCACCTAGGCTTTTTTCTTTATATATTGCGGATTTTTAATCATATAATTCGTTTTTAATATCCATATTTTTGGCTATACTTTCCACTCTTTAATTATATTATTTGGGCTCTGTTTCGTACTATCTACAGTTAATCAGTTTATAATTTGTCATGATGGTTAGTATAGGTTTGTAATCTCACCAGCCATAATTACAAAACCTATCAATCAGCGCTTAGGAAATTGTATTATTTATTTTATATATTATTAATACAAATGTGTGTTAGACATCTTTAAATTTCAATTGTTTAAATGAATTATGAATATTTTGTCATGTCTACGTGTTTCTGAGCCCTTGGTTGGGTCCTCTCGACAGGTAACAGCGGTGCGGGCAGGTATGTGTCCACGCAAAGGTAAAAACTTCTCGTAACAAAACTTTAATAACCACGCAAGCATGCCACCTTGATTTAAATTTGACTCAGTTACGACTCATAAATCAGATACCAGTAAAATCATAACAAAGTCAAAAGGAAGTCAATAGATACCTACACAGTATTACATATCGAAATTGGTTTCTCTCAACATATTCATTTAGTATATATACGTGGGCATTAGGTGTGTATGTATTGTATGTATAAAATAAAACTTTTTATGAAATTACAAACTGTGAAATTGAACTGTTTACGAAAGAAAAATTTGAACTACGAGCGGAATATTTTATTTTTTTCTTTCGTTGTATTTTTGTTAGCTTATTCGATTAATAGGCGTTAATGCAAAAATTACAATGTTCTAAAAGTGTTTATGGTACTTTATACCATACCTTTTATTAGCTTGTAGTGATTGTCACGCTTATGTTTAAAATATATTTAAATAATATATTTTATCAAGCGAATTCTTATTTTAATACTTTACGAATGTTGGTTCATAAAGCGAAAAACTCGAAGTCGCAACTATTAAATATATGTTGCTTAGTAAATGCTGAAGATTCAAAAAACAAACAAAAGCATTCTTCACAATAATTAGTAAATACAATGGTGTAGTTAAAAGTGATAAAATGCTTATTAAAATAAATATAAAAGAAAAGACAAGATCGTTCTTTAAAAAATAGTCATGGCAGCATCTGTTACTAAATTCTACAAACAACTTAGTGTCCATTTAAATAATCTCAGAAGTAGTGTCTGTACACTTATTTACACATATAGCAGTGTAAACTAATAAATGTATTATTTACTCTACTTAGATAAAACTGTATGCTTAGATATAAAGCGAGCAGGCGCGCGTTGAGCTCTACTCTTGACAAAAGTCGAGATCTAGACTTCTACCACTGAACACCCACAAACCGCAGAACACGATCGAATTTATTTCCTCCACAACCATTGCACGTTTCCTTTAAACCTTGAACCATCTTACAGCTTCCAACACTTAGAAAACCAGTAATGTAAGCGAGGTTTGTAACTCGAGATGTGCACCGGAATGCGGAAAGAATGCTTGGTGCGGCCAGTCGTACCAAGTTCGCCTAACATTCCTGGACTATGGTTTGGAAGCCTTCAATGCTCTAGCACGCTCTCACAAATGTTTCGAACGCAATAACCACGTAATATAGCTATGCTGACTAGTACCTAAGCTGTGTCGTCGTGGTTAACTGGAGGCATTGTAGTAACACGTACTAACGTATACAAGAAGGGTTAGTGCTTGGCTTCGAATAACTATTGCAACAAGTTTGATAGAAACAAAGGACTTTTCAAGACCTTCCGTGTTTAATTTTTGTATTAAACATGTCTTGTTTAACCATGTAGTCCATGAACTGGATTGAATATTTTCAGCAATAGTTTATTTTAACTAAAAATTTGCCTCCAAAATTTTCCTAGATATCCGGTTAGTAATATTTTTATGTCCGTCTGTTTTCTATTTGTCGTATACGCACAAATTTTTTGCTAAGTATATCAATAAAAATTTACTTTATTGTCACAACAACAAATGAAGGCATTCTCTGACAGACGTCTACACTACTTTAGTAATAGAAAAAACGTTGCGGCTATCAAAAGCTGAACAAGATATGGTATAGAAACAAAACAGATGGTTGAAAAAAATTAATCCCATCATAAAAATTCGTATATTCATGGCACAAAGTGTACTTTGTAGTATACTTTTGCGATTTATAATGGCAATAAAAGTTCCAATATCCGCGTTACCATTGTTTCAATACTTCTCAGTCTGTGGCGGGAGTAAGTAGAAGCTACGAAAATATTAAATTGTTGTTACAATGTTTCAAGTATATATTCATCGGCACGTTCTACCAATAACACTCTGATCAAGGCGAGACCACTTACATTAAATATATCTAATTCAACATATTACCTAATTATAGGTCCTGCACCCACAGGAAAATTACAATAAACCAACATCTTATATCAATTGAGTAAAGTTCATTTTCGAGCAAAAGTTGAGCCTCTTATTCCACGCCTACGAATCTTCACTGCCAACGCGAATGTATAAGTTTAAGTTACTACTAATTTATGTCTGCGGATTCACTTGATGATGCAACGATAAAACGTCAAAAATTTTAAGCATTTACACTGCATGGTTTTCTTATGGTGTAAATGTTAAAGACAGTTTATCTGCCTATGCGTGTTTGCTGCTTGCGCAATTATATTACGATGTATATTTGGAAATTTCGGACACTATTGTATGTGTAGCGAAGATATATGTATTAAGAGCGAAATATTCTCTTATTGTATATTCCTTGTAACGGTAAAAATTGTACAATACATGAGATAATCGTTACCTCCGTCACGGTAGCTATGTAAAACGCCCTGAGTGTAATATCGGAAGATGTATGTTGGATATCTGACCAAGGAAATTTTGGAACGCTACCAAAATTTTTTTGACATTAAATACTAATATATTTCGGACTTAGCGGTGATTGAATCAAGTAATCGTGGATCATAATCAGAGCTCACACTACTTCAAAAACTCTTATAAAAAGTATTTTTATGCTACCAACTATCTATGAGCTAAAGTATAAAATAATCAATTCAGTAATTTGTATATAATTACAAACAAACAAACAGTCAGTCCGACAAAGAAACTTTCGCAAATATAATATATATAGGATATGCAAGCAAGAACCAGAAATTATTACAAGCACTTATTCCTAAGGTCTACCTTCTTACGACGCGTGTAATGACTGTCATACCATAAAAAAAACAATAAAAGACGGGAAAACATTTAACAAGAAAGCCATTGCAATAATTTGCCATCGACTTGCCATACCTAATAATATATTTATTTACCTATTATAATGGCAAGTCCCTTTGTTTGTGTAAACGGTGGAAACTTGAATAATTGTCGTGTATAATATGGCGTTCAAGTTATCATGACATCGACAAGACATTCTTCTCACGTTTTGAATGATAGTACAAGAGGTTGGTACGAATCCTCGTGTGGAAGAAGTCTGGGTTGTTTTACTCTTGCATATAGGTTATATTTTGATCACAATCTCAACGACTAATAATTCATGATGTCGTTGAGGTTGTTAACAATCTTAACCGAGGGTTATTAGCTTTCAAGGGTAGCTGCAGTAATATGCTGATACAGGGTTATTGGCAAAATACTATTATATTCTGCTAGTCCTAAAAATCATTTCGAAAATTTGTGTTTTTTATGTATATTTTTTTGTATTTTTAATGTTTTCAGACAGTACTAGAAAAACTTATTGTTTTAAGTTTTGAGTCTCGTAGTAAAAGACAATACCTACTCCGAGCCAAGAGTGCCCGCCGCGGCAACACTGGACCGCGCCGCGCTCCCTTTCCGAGTTTTGAATATTTACATTGAGCAAAGTAATAAAACATGTGAAATAATACATTACAGTGTAGGGTGTTAATTTTTCACTAAGCTTTTCTTTTGTGTAATAATAATATAGTTTGTACTAACAATCATTTCCATAATTTATCTGATGATGCTTTATCCTTGATTTCATTCTAAACGTAGGTATATGGCTGCAACTTGGTACATTATATACTCAGCACTGCCTCACTCGAATATGTACATATTACTCATATTATGCGCACGTTTTGTTGTGCGTATAGTTATAGGGATTCTTATTGAGCTCTAGATGGTTCTTATGGTAGTTTTTCCACGTAGATTTTAGTTGTTTCTCGTAAATAAGTTCTTGTGTTTATATATCTTTGCTACTTGAGTGGTACTATTCTTTTACTTTTGATTTTCATATATATAGGTTTATTTCATCTCGTTATATGCTCTTTGCGGCTTTAATAAGTCCTTATTATCGTGGACACTGAAGCTTTTATCTGAAAATTTACAAAATGAATAGAATACGACGCAGATTTGTGCTGATTTTTGGTTTTAGACATGCTGATAACTTTTCCTTTGTTTGCTTAGGGCTTTGCAAGCCAAAACGAGAAAACTAGATAGGTTTTCGTAGCAGCATCATACATTTCCGAGTTGATGTTTCTGTGTGAAAAATGAATGATTTTATGAAATTTTTAGCTGGTGATGTGTGGAATGCATTGTTCTATCTAGAAACAGTATTTTTATGATAGTAATTACAACGGTTACCTGTTTTATAGCCTAAATCACTTATTTTTGTGATTTTTGATATTATATCAGTCGCATTTTTCTCTATACGTTGGTATGTTTGTTTTTACTATATTCATAGTATTTATCCTCATATTTTGGGTTTTCCACAAATGTAAACATGTCAAAAATGACACTGTCTTGAGTCAAAATTGCGTTGTCAAACGACAATTTCTTCTAAAATTTATGAGGTTGCAATCAAAATTTGGTGATTTTATGTCAAATATTGCTAGCAACTAAGAATTAAAACCTAACGTTCTTGGTTCCGATTTTAAAGCCAGGCGGCCCTATATAAACGGAACATTCGGCTTCTTCGATCATTCTTTGCTTGGATTTCAAGAAAGTCTAAAATTAAAATACAGTAGATAGATAGATAGATAGAAAATTCTTTATTTGCATACATTAAAAATAACATTACAAAGAAACAACAAATAAACGTATACAAAGGGCGGTCTTATTGCTTAAAGCAATTTCTTCCAGACAACCGATCTGAGGTAAAAAAACTCGCAAAAATTAGCCAGGTCGGCAATTAACAAATTAAACATAACTTATATAATAGTTACCTAACTAAGTATTAACACTTTTACACCTATATAAATAAATACATTATACATACTTACCTACATTAAATATTATCTAAATAAACGTACATACAAACACTTAATAAATACATACATATACATATATACTAACATACCTTCACTATATAAATACATAGATAATAAAATATATATAGACATACTACATAAATATAAGAATAAAATTTTATACTATGGAAGGAAAAAATTAGCTAAGACTGGACAAATAAAATTCTTTGACTCTATTTTTGAATATATATAATGACTGCGACT
Source organism: Plagodis dolabraria (assembly GCA_963854805.1). NCBI lineage: Eukaryota > Metazoa > Arthropoda > Insecta > Lepidoptera > Geometridae > Plagodis > Plagodis dolabraria. The sequence continues at coordinate 41,168,595 of OY978440.1, forward strand.
TTCGAATGGAGACTGGCAGACTGTTCCAGAGTCGAACAGCCTGAACTGAGAATGAAGCACCATAGAGCGATGTACTGTGTGGCGGCACTTTAAGCAAAAGATTTTCTGATGACCTCAATGTCAAGGCATGAGCCGAATCAAGAAACGCAAAGCGTTCCTTAAGATAGCGCGGGGAAAATGGATTAAACAGTATATTAAAGAGAAGGGAAAGAATATGAGTATTCCGGCGAAGGCGAATGGGAAGCCACTTGAGCTTATGACGAAATTTGGAAACGTGGTCATATTTGCGTAAGCCAAATATGAACCTGATTGAGAAATTTTGGAGACGCTCAAGTCTGTTTAGCTGATCCTCCTTAAGATCTAGATAACAGACATCGGCATAGTCTAAAATTGGAAGTAAAAGAGATTGAGCAAGGGCAACTTTGGTAGCAGTCGGAAGAAAATTGCGGAGCCGCTTTAAAGAACCCGCAGAAGCAAACATTTTGCGACTAACTGCTTCCAACTGAGGGCCCCATGACAGGGGCTGGTCAATTATTAATCCAAGATTGTTTATTTGCTTGCTGTAAGGAATTATTACGTTGTCAAAAATGATCGGAGGCAATGTATCCCAGTCCAATTTAGTCAACATACGGGAGCTGCCTACGACAATAACTTTTGTTTTTGTTGGATTAATCACTAAACCAAAATCATTGCTCCAATCTGCTATATGTCTTAAATTTTTATTGGTAGTTTCTACACAATCTGATATTTTGTCAAGAGAGGCTTGTGAATAAATCTGTAAATCATCCGCATAAAGGTGGTAAGATGAAGTGATATTTTTAGATATAGAGTTTATAAAAGCAGCAAAAAGAAGAGGAGATAGAACCGCGCCCTGCGGTACGCCGGTAGTCGTGTTACACCATGAAGAACAGGAATCTTCAAGGCAAACCCTTTGTCGGCGTCCAAACAGGTAACTGTGGAAAAAGTCAATAACGGTAGGAGATATGTTAATAGAGCGCAGAAGACTTAAGAGGATATCGAAATCAACGGTATTAAACGCGTTACTGAAGTCAAGTAGGGTAAGCACGGTTAACTCACCCTTCTCCATACCAGCACGTAAATCATCAGTTATCTTAAGCAATGCAGTAACCGTACTGTGGGAAGGGCGGAAACCGGACTGGAAGGGATTTAGAAGGTTGTTTTTGGTGAGAAAACTACTGACCTGGTTCTGAACTAAGCGTTCCAAGACTTTAGATAAGAAAGGCAGAATAGATATCGGCCGATACTCCGACAAATATTTAGGGTTTAAGGTTTTGGGCAATGGAATAATTTCAGCATCCTTCCATAATGTCGGAAAAGCTCCTTTCATGAGAGAATAATTAAGGATATGTAATAGAACAGGGAGGATTAAATCAATAATGGGGACTATCATATTGCGACTAATGCCATCTATACCAACAGAATTAGACGCAATAGAGAGTACGCTCTTCCTAACATCACTAGCCGATAATTGAATAAAATCAAATGGAGTATAGGCGGGAGTTAACGTGGCAGAAAGAAGATTGAGAGTATTTGCTTTAGTAGCAGTATTCATATTAGGTGTTGTAGAAAAGTTTTTATTGAGAGAATTTATGTCTAAGTCATGAGGGATTGAGCCTAGTCGAGATTTACCAACTCCCAATGACCTTAAGAATTTCCAGACCTTAGCTGGATCTTCGTTATTTACAGATTCATGGATGTGTCGACGTTGAGCATCCCTACACATTCTGTTGCAGTGATTTCGAGCAGAATGATATTTCGATTTATTCTCATCGTGAGGAGAACGCTTATATTTAAATTTAGCAACGTCTTTTTTGTGCATTAGCAGCCTTATCTCATCAGTCAACCAAGGCGTAGGAGAATGTTTCATCTTTACTGGTTTGACTGGAGCATGAACATCGTAAATCTGCGTTATTAAGCTGTTGAAAATATTAACTTTGTCATCTATGGACTCAGCGTCTATCAATGAAGACCAGTCAACACGAGCTACGTCATAGTGAAGCTTCTCAAGATCTATACCACCAAAGTTGCGTTGCAAGAGAATTTTGGGCTTAGCTTTAGGAGGACGAACTTTGTATGATATGTAAATTAAATCATGATAAGAAAATGAATCAGCTGCGCATTGACCATGTTTAGCAACATGAATTGTTGATGATACTATGATTAAATCTAGAAGTGAAGGAGTGCAATTTGGAAAATGATGAGTCGTATTGAGAGGGAGAATATTCATGTTGCTTGAGTTAACAATAGATTTAAATCTAGAAGAACGGTAATCATTTTTGAGGAGACAAGTGTTGAAATCACCCATTATTATGGAATGCTTATAAGAAGGGAGGAGATCTTCAAGAATCTTTTCAAAGGAGGTAAAGTAGTTAACATCTGATGAATGGCTATAATAGACACCAAGAAGAATTTTTTGATGAGAAAGGAGAACTTCAATGAATAGGTTTTCACCAGCATCGTCAGGCGGTGGTTGAGCAGACATGTGTACTATAGAGAAGGGGATATGAGCACGGAGATATATAGCTACACCACCAGCACGCCCACCAATTCGGTCATTACGGATAAGGTGAAAACCAGGCAAGGGATAACAAATTGAAGACAAGGAAGGCTTTAGCCAGGACTCTGAGATTAAAATAGCGTGGACATTTTTTTGATATTCAAAAGCAGCCAACAACGCTGGGAAATGAGCTGGAATACTCTGGGCATTAATATGGATGACATTAAGGTTTTTCGGAACATCAGAAAAGTAAGACAATATGGAGTCAGAGAGAGACGGAATACTTAAAAAGCTATCGTCACTATCATTCGAGTCAGGTGACGAAGAACAAGATATAAAATCATTGTCGCTATCATTATATAACAATTTTAACATATATAATACAAATAAATAATAAAATTAAGCGAAGACCTATCTAATACTAATAAAATATGTATAAATAGATTAATAAATATAAAATAAGATTTTATAAAATACTATAAATAAATAATAATAAAATAACTATAAGTCAAATCTAGATGCTACCCACCTGCCGGTTTCTTACTAATAATAAAGTAACGAATTTACAAACAACAGAGAACGCTAGAAGTAAAAAAAAATGATAAATAAAAACATTAAGTAATAGGTATTTACAATGATAAAAAATACGACATAAAATACGATTAAACATATCAAAATCAAGTTAGGATTACCATAAAGGGACAGACAATACTGCCATACTGCCAGAATAGTACAATATACACTATAAGCAAATGTACAAATTATACGACACTAATTTAAAACTAAAAATTGACATCACAGAAATTTGTAATTTGACTTTGACAAAACATGCGTCATCTGACATTATGATTGATTGTAATACCTTCTGTTCTGACATATGTTCATGATACAAAGTTACGACTTACGATTGCGTTAATATCAACTTGTTTCGGATCGGATTATAATTGATTATATACCCCCTTGTACGTAGCAGCTATAAATCAACAAAAGGGTAGGTCTATTACCATATGCACATTAAATCAAGTGACGCAGGAAGTCTGAAATGAGATGCGGTAGATAGTTGCAAGAGGGGTGAAATCAGCAACACAGAAAATACATTACTTCTTCGCGGCAGCACGTCTTCAGTCTTGGCTTGGCTGATACTGAAGCCGAGCGTTTTACAATCGGAGGTGCCGCAATGGTGGCTGCTCTGTTGACGCCCGTTTCGCTAACCTGCACGTTTATTTTATCAAGCTCCGTCACACAGCTGACTCTGTGCCTCACGCCGTCGTCACTCAGTACATATACAAAGCCCGCATGCGTCCAGCACTTGGACACACCGAACCGCTGCCTTGCCAACATAAAAGTATCGTGACGAGGCTTCGTAAGAAATTCGGATAAAGTGATACCTGAATTCTTAAGATACTTCTTTGCGGCCCAAATCTTACCTCGCATCGAATGATCGCGTACTTGAAATAATATTGGCCTAGGTTTGCCTGTATCCAATAAGCGGCCCATTCTCTGACAGCGAGTAATAGCATCCAAATTGAACTCTGAGACTTTCAACCTTTGCACAACTATATTCACAATAGCTGAGGAGATGTCTGCCTTACTATCTTCAGGAATGCCATGTAACAGAAGTATATTTTTGCGGTTGTGCATCTCTAAGCTGTCTATATTTTGTGCATTTACCTCAACTTGTGTCTGCAATGTCCGGAGAGAGCTTATAACAAGTTTTGAACGCTGAAAACTCTGCAGCAAGGCTTGATGCATCTGAAGATGAAAGAGAAGATAATTTGAGCTGCCTTTCTTCAAACTCTGCCAGCTTCAAATGGAAAGTCTTAGTCAATTCTGAAATGGTTTCCTTCATGGCCTCCATTTTGTGCAGTGTTTAGTGATGCCAAAAACAAAGATTTGTGATTCTCAGTGAAATGTTGTTTGTTTGTTAGGATAACACCACCCGGCAGGTATTGTAGATTAAGATTTAATTATACATAAAAATTATAAAGATTAGGTGTGAAATACTATTTTTAACAATAAATTTAAAAATGTTGAAATTAAGTTGATGTTTAACTTGAAACTACCCACAGATATAGTACAGGAAGAAACCCTCACTGAACAACTGAAGTCACCTGAGAAGATTGCTGGTCCAACACTGGAAGACTAGACTGGCGCAGCCCTCTCGACGCGGCCCTACATCCGGTGCTCCTGAAGTTGGTGGGAGCTACGTGGCGAAGCCCCTCAAGCGCGGCCACCCTTATCTCCGTTCTTAATTCCTTTCTCTCCCACCAGTTCACCGGAGTCAGTCCACAAACACATACGCGGACCAGCAAATCAAGGTGACCAGGTGCTGGTGAGGTGTACCTGCCTCTTCTTTCCTGTGGCGAGGCCCTCCTACCTCTGCTTGCCTCCACTCTCCTGCATGCAGAGAGGCGCACCCGCGTCTACTCTGCTGCTCTCTACGCACGTTCCTGGCGAAGTGTTGGTGAGGTGTGCCTGCCTCCATTCTCCTGCAAAGAGGCGCACCCGCTTCTGCTCAGCTGCTATCTATTCTACGTTCCTGGCGAAGCGCTCCTGGTTCCACATAAATTCCGCCGGCTAGATTTTCTCTTTATTTTTATTTCCTATTTATTTTTTAACTTTCTTTGTAGGCTAATTTTATACATTCCTATAATTAAGTGAGATATAACGAGAGCCCAACCTTTTATGTTTTAAATGATATTATAATTATTCTATACTTTCCCTCTTTTATTTTTATCATTCTTTTTTAAGTCACCCTTTAAGTCACACTACTATTCTATTTCGTGACAACAGGCACACAAGCACAAGAGACTTTTAACATCAAGTGGTCCTCGTGCTTATTCCGTCAAAAACACAATAAAATAAATATTGTTCTCAAACAAAAAGCATCCCAAACTTTTGTTAGGAATAGCAAAAGTCAACCCTAAGAGGTTGTTAGCATTTTACCAATAATAGTACTTGCCCACAAATTTTCTACTTGTGTTAGTAAGAAAAGCATTTACAAACTGTAGGATACAAAGATGTTGTAAAACAAAACTCCTTCAATACTATATTGTGTTCAACAAAGAAATCGTCTATCATATAATATAACAGAACTTCATTACTTGAATAGGTACTATCGGAGAGAATAATCTCGTAGACCACCCAAGACAGCTACTGGAAAACAATTGAAAATCACGTTTCAAATTCGCCCCCACAGAATACTTATTTAATTACTTATTTTTAACGATGCTATTCTGCGGTTTTTACCATTAACGGTTGTTTGTTGGAAATTGGGTGGCAAATGCTGCAGAATAGAACAATTTTCTGATAGCCTTTAATTTTTTACCATATCACTTTAGGCACTACCCAACTACCGTATTTGTTGATGACTGTGAAAACCAGTGCAATATATAAATTATGTGTAGCGTTTCTATATTAATTTATATAACAATGGGCCCTATTTGTAATTTTTGGAAAGTGATAGTTAAACAAATATTACTGGAATTAACGCACCAAATTTAAAATGTACATCTTATATTTTTGAGGCTATTTTAACCATTTTTGACTGTATAGAATTCACCATAATTTACCTCCACATTTAATGTAAAAACGATTGAATTTCATCAAGTACTTACGATTGAAAAAGCTACGATTTGAAGCCTATTATGACCAGCATATTATTATAAAAATCTTTCTAAGCTAGTCCAGTCTATTCAGGTTCAAATTAAAAATTGATCACTCTGCTGTGTCAATTGATTCTTAAGCCTGATTATAGTTATTTCACTAGGAAAACATATCTGGATGGAACTGTAATTTTTTGGATGAAGACGATACAAATCTCAAGTGAAGCCTCATTTGAAGACCATGAAAAAGAGAAAGGTTAGGTATCTTGGCAATAATTTAAGGCATGCAAGATATTAACCTAATGCAATTGAAGAGAGTGAAAGCGAGTTGTTGGGAGAAGAACCTGATAGTATGAACAGCTACCCTTGGGCACCAATGCCCATTCTTGGCTTAACTTTAACAACATACAATGGTGAGATGGTGGTCAATAGCTGGTCCATCGGCAATTAATTATAAAATAATGTAAAATTTGTCACGAATTTCATCACTATGTAAAGTAAATACGCGGTCTATTTAAACTCCCAAAAATTGTTTACATTTCAGAGAGCTCGTAGCACAGCTTGCCTAGTCATTCTTAACCGATGAAGTAGGTTAAGCGAGGTGCGCTGCGGTCTTGGCTTGGATGGGTGAGTCTAACATTACTACTGAGCTTTTCCGTGCTTCAGAGGCCACGTCAGTACCAGAACACCAACCACCTTACGATGTATTTTGGCAGGTATCCTTGAGAGAAATGGTTTTAATGTTGATTGTAAAATAATAACGTATGTGCAGGCTCTATTTTCGTTTTCAAATCTTGGTGTACAACCGAAGTCGCAACCAAGATATCACCAGATATTACGTAAGTATTTCACACGCTTTGCTAAAGTCAGAATTCAAGTAGAATTTTGTTCGATCTTAGGTTGGGTTTGTATCGTGTGCGTTCGCCCAGCAAAATGTATCGCCTTTTCAAGAATTGAATGATGCAGATAATTAGTGCCCTATATCGTGTAAATGTGCCCGAAATTTTATATTTGTGCGTCCAACGGCTTCTGAGTTATTTAAGAAAAACGGATTCTGCTGCACGAACGTTCGGTCAGCAAAATTTTTTTTAATTAGTGGATCTAGCTGTCTATTAAATATGCAAAAAGATAGCTTAAATATGAGCATAAATGTGCCGTGAAAGCCAAATTTGTGCCTCTTAAGATTTCAGAGATATTTCGTTTTTTGCTGGGCGAACGTTTTGGCAATTCCTATATATCGGAAACGGTTGAACGCACAGTCATGATTTTTTGTACACAGATACAGTAAATTTGTGCATATTTGTGCCGGAATTTTCATTAACATGACTAGCATGGTTCAGGAGCTATTATTTTATTTCCTAGAAAATGGAAAAATGTGCTGGCTCTCGAACTAACAAGACCAAGGACTTCGCGTTAGTGCCGACTGGTACCCGTTATATATTCACATGTTCCTGTAAAGTTTCGCCGGCCTACTACATATCATTGGCGAGTTATTAACGATTTTGTCTTTTTTTGGAGGTTATCTTGAGTGAAACTTTTAGCATACGAAAACACTAGTTTTCTGAAAGCTGGCTTATTACACGCTTCTACAAATAATATGAGCCTTATTTTAAGAATACGTATGCAAAAAATCATGTTTGTATATCCATTACTTAAGACAATAATGATAAAAAACCATTCGAAATATTTTTGGTAGATTACCCGACCAAATTCGAGTTAACATTAAAAAGCGGCCGCACGATACTTCAAGCTATCCTTCCTCACTCGATGGCGTTGTAATGAAATTAAAATAGTACAGATACGTACTAAATTGTTAAGTTGGAATTTTTTTTTATATTAGAGACATAAAATTATATGTCAATTGGTTTATTTTTCATAATACCCTATAATGTTGTTATGTATTATTTAAAGTAAATTGTCCGTAGACAAGGGTACATAGACTTTTTGAGTTTATAAATAATAATGAATGATTGTGCACCAAAAATCTATACCTACATATGTAGCTTGATAACTGATCAAGCTTGATAGCTTGATGTACCGTTGACAGTAAATTTGTTTTTTTATTAAGTAAGTAAAGGAATTTGGATAAAAGACGATAATAAAACAATATTGTTAATTTTTGTATGGATTTATTTTTTGTAGATAATCAATGAATATGCTTAGATACTATCTGCACCTTTAATTATGACAGGATGATGATTAAAACATGTACCATTGAATTAAAATTACAAATAAATAAAAAAATGCAAGTGTAACGTTATTTCTTAACATAACAAAAAGTGTGTTCTATTACATAACAAAAAATGGATAATAATGATGGACAAGAAATTTTGTACTTCGTAATCGCTTCAAACCTAAGCCATTCGTTTCTATTCATTTTCTTAATATTGTTATTGTGTTATATATACCGGCTTGTGTCTTTCTGTGACATTCTTATACGCCACGACTTTGTGGTAAAGTGGAGGACTATTGAAAAGGAATTGAAAAGGGCCCCCGCCCATACAGGTATTAAATCAAAATCACAGTAAAATACTAAGATAAACTAATGTACCTACTGTTACTAAATAATAGAACTAGGCATATTTTATGATAATCACAGATCGTTCAGTTTTATAACTATTGATACATGTAAATAGTATTTATTTTGCGATTTACCACATGATAAAAATTGTTTCTTGTACTAATTTTTATAAAATTACTTTTACTCAATCACAGATAAATTTTACATACATGTAAATTAAGCATTTCAACGATATAAAAATTATAGACTGGCTTAGTGTTCTAATTAAATACCTTTTAAAATATTTACTGGCTAAATAATCACAGAATATCAGTCGCGTTAAATAATTTAAGATCTATCTTAATATATATACTATGTTTAGTATACGTACCTTGTATACTTTTATTTCTTACAGCAAGAGACGTAAAATTATTCGCAAGTATAAAATATGGCATGTGGCATAATATTCTTCAGACCATTTTGAATCTTAGTATGCAAATCATCATAACATTCAAATGATTTATTTATAGTTCTAAAACAATGAGCTCTGTAATGGCCAATACCTGCCGTATGTGCAGGAGGCTCAAATTCAATAATAGCTAAAATTAAATATACTTTTTTATTGATTTCAATGTTATGGGGAACATTCTCGATATTAATATAAATGTCATGCAATTCAATTATAATCAGATCTTTTAAATCGTAATTAAATATTACTCTACCTACTCCACAGCAAATACAAATTGGTAAATTGGTATCCAAAGAATCAGTATTCAGACAAGATTCGATTGATTCTTGTAAATTTTTGATACCTTTCCTAGTAATTATTTCCCATTGAAGTCATATGTACTTGCAGTTATAAATTTTATTTTTTTCAAGGCTAGTGCAAGTCATGTTAGTACATTTTCTTGTTCGTATAGCAGAAAAATATGATGTACAAATATCTTCAAAAATTTTGGTGACATTGCAAGCACAACTTATAATAGTAGATTTATTATCATTAATATCGTAAGGGTGAAATATGTTTGTTAGCAATTTTTCTCTGATATTGTACATTCTTTGTCCGTGTTTTTGTGCAGTAGACAACTCTCTGATTAATGAAGTAAAGATGTCGTTATCCATTGCCTTGGTAGAGTCTACGTATTGTTTGAATGTTAGCCGGTCCTTGTATGCTACAGCAAATGCTTGCGCTGTTGCGTCAAAGGCACAAGTGTCCGTTAATATAATGTTAGATTTTTTAGATATGGCCACATTTCCATTTTGTAATATATATATAGGTTTAACCCCAACTTTTGAGGCCTTTCTTCCAGGAAGAGAGAGGCCTCGCCAATTTTCGACTTCTATAGGATGATCTTGAAATATTGATTCTAATTCGAAATCATCTTCTAATGGCATTTCTTTAATTATTTTTTTTAAATCCACATTTAATTTTCTTTTTGGTTGTTTTTTAGTATGTTCTTTTTGGTTCATTAATTCTAAATATTCAGAAGAATTCAGTTTTACGACACCGTTTATATAACTGTAATGTTGTATAAGAAACTCGTCTAATCGTATTCGTTCACTTTTTGTATTAAAATAGATAGTTTTAATATCTTTGAAATGATTTTCGACATTAGAGCTACTGGCCACCTACTGGCCACTTCTTTAGCTTCACTGAAATATTTATTCATTACATTGCCCCACATAGGCAGTTTTTTTAAAAGTCTCTTTAAAGTATCATTTACTGCAGGTAAGAAGTATTCATTTGCTTTTGTAGTTACAGGGTCAATTAATTGTAAATACAACTGCTCCGTTTCCATGTTGTTATTATAAAATGTGATAAGAGGAATAACAGTGGCATCTATTTCTAATTTCGTGTCCTGCATCGTTATATCTGTATCAGTTTCCGTGTCACTATCAATCTGCTCATTGTAAACTAAATTCGAATTAATTTTGCATTGCAAACGATTTAAAGCTTCTTCGCATTTAGGTTGTTCGTCATTTAAGCCTGGATTGACATGATTATGTAAAGATAGCGTTATAATATCTTTAATGACAGACTTTATTTCTTTATAACACTGAAGTCGTTGTATTAATTTTATACAATTAATATAAAAGTATTTGCACTTTTCTGACGCTTTATCGAAACAATGTTGCTTATATAACTTTTTTATAAAATGCGATTTATCTAGTCGAACATAGCATATAGGCACGCTACTGAAAAACCCTTCTAGAAGTAAAAAACATTGTGTTATGTAATTATTGCAATCTGTTTTATGGAAGGCGCAAGTTATAGCCCCAAGTAAAGCAGAAGAGTCGTCACATATAATCTTATTTGGTATGCATCGGTTATTCACCCAGGCGTTTAACCAAGCGGCTATTGTTTCGATTGTGTGTGATTCAGAAGCCATGTAACATAATGGAATACTAGAACTTATGGTATAAGCCATAAGTGAATATAGTATAGGACGCTACTTGTGTCAACACTGTTGCCGCCAGCCACCTGAGTCGCACCGTTCACTCTCCGCCGGCCGCCGCAGAAGACGCAAGTGTACAAAAGACGCTTAAGTACGCCGCTATGGAACCGCTTTACTACTTTGTGGCGATTGCTGTGGAGACCCTGGGTTGTTGGGGCATTGAAGCTAAAGAATTTATAAAAAAAGTAGGGCATAGACTAATACATTAATATTTAATTTTATTAATTATTTATTTATTGAGTTGAATTTCGTATTTAGTTATCGATTGGTAGATCATGTGTGTAAATACTTTAAATAAAGTGGTTGCTCATTAGGATTTACCAAACAAACAGACAAAGCTACTAATTATTTATTTGAAAGAGAGCAAAAATATATTTCCTTAAATAACAGGGGATACTCTTTAGGATTATCAGATAAAAAAGCATATACTTACTACCTACTTATTTATTGCAAAGAGCAATGTAATAATATTATACTAAAACAATACCTATTTTTTTAATTAATATACCGTTCGAAATATTATAATTGAAAAAATGCATTTTTTTTTTAATTTACTTTTTTAAATGTCAATTCCACTTTTGTACGCAACGTTCTCCAAACACTAAATGATATCATGGTGATTTAAGGAGGATAGCTTGAAGTATCGTGCGGCCGCTTTTTAATGTTAACTCGAATTTGGTCGGGTAATCTACCAAAAATATTTCGAATGGTTTTTTATCATTATTGTCTTAAGTAATGGATATACAAACATGATTTTTTGCATACGTATTCTTAAAATAAGGCTCATATTATTTGTAGAAGCGTGTAATAAGCCAGCTTTCAGAAAACTAGTGTTTTCGTATGCTAAAAGTTTCACTCAAGATAACCTCCAAAAAAAGACAAAATCGTTAATAACTCGCCAATGATATGTAGTAGGCCGGCGAAACTTTACAGGAACATGTGAATATATAACGGGTACCAGTCGGCACTAACGCGAAGTCCTTGGTCTTGTTAGTTCGAGAGCCAGCACATTTTTCCATTTTCTAGGAAATAAAATAATAGCTCCTGAACCATGCTAGTCATGTTAATGAAAATTCCGGCACAAATATGCACAAATTTACTGTATCTGTGTACAAAAAATCATGACTGTGCGTTCAACCGTTTCCGATATATAGGAATTGCCAAAACGTTCGCCCAGCAAAAAACTAAATATCTCTGAAATCTTAAGAGGCACAAATTTGGCTTTCACGGCACATTTATGCTCATATTTAAGCTATCTTTTTGCATATTTAATAGACAGCTAGATCCACTAATTAAAAAAAATTTTGCTGACCGAACGTTCGTGCAGCAGAATCCGTTTTTCTTAAATAACTCAGAAGCCGTTGGACGCACAAATATAAAATTTCGGGCACATTTACACGATATAGGGCACTAATTATCTGCATCATTAAATTCTTGAAAAGGCGATACATTTTGCTGGGCGAACGCACACGTTTGTATCGACTGTGTTAACGATTTGATATGAAGTTAGAAGATTTAAATTTATAGCTTTTCCTTGGCGTTGCCTTAACGGGGTGATTCCAGAGTTTAGGTTACTTTGATGGAAAACTACTCCTCAGCGGATCATTGTTAGAAAATTTCGGAGATTCAAAATATATTTTTTGGACATACAAATGGTCGTAGGCTACACGCACAACGCGCATTGAGATTGAAATTTGCTTAATTAGTATTTAGTTTTATTTTCCATTACAAGCGCCTCCATTATCCGTCGACTCCTTTAATACGCCGCGTGGTAGTTCCGACGCTTTAAAATTATAGCTTTTTTGATGGGAAACAGTCGGACTGTACTCGAGCAAGCATCGCGCGTTAGTTCTTGGACAAAAGACAGCAAGCAAAGGCAATTAAATCTCAGACACAACTCAACATTGCGAGAGATAGTAGAAATATTATAACACTATTGCTCTTTGGAGCAATCCAAGCTGTAAGGTAAATCCAAGGCGTCAGAACGGCGTCTCCACCACCATGTAGAAGCCGTAGCAACAAAGGGCCCACTTGACTCCATTGTCAATCCACAATAGAACTCTGATTCTGACTATTGTCCAAGCAGGTAGCTAACACCTTACACCCCTCGGGAACAACATTAAAACACTCCCTATGCCGTTGACTTAAAGTTAACAAAAATGAATACATTTAAGATACCCCGTGTGTACTTAAGCAGTATTTGTTACTAATGTGAAAGGGACAAGTGCATTTATGGCAGTGAGTTTTAAACAATTGTTTTAAAGTGCGGATTAAAATGTTCATAGGATGGTCTTGTATTAGCACGAGACTTAATATAAGTTATTGACAATGAGATTTTTGACAACTTGAGGTGAGGTCACAGATTATATTATAGTTTTAATGTTTCTTATTGATATGTAGTTTAGCAAGGTTTAAAAGGTGATAAGACGTGCGGAATACCTTATGCCAATACAATTTTTGTGTCTAATAGCTTTTATTTGTGATGCCTCTTCTCTTGATTGGCTACTTATTCATTATGGCAGATTAAAGTAAATCTTTTGTTTTACAATATTATTGTAAATTTCAGAGTATATATTATAAATTTTGTGTATATATTACAAAATTCCACGCAGATGAAGATATGCTGTTCTGTTTTAGCTCCAAAATAATTTAATATATCTAGTTTCCTAGGCTTTACTTTGATTAGTTATATCTGGATGGATATACACAATAAATCTGGATATAAAGTATTTAGTGTCCTAGTTCAAACCTTAGGAATAAAAGTTCCAAGTTTAAACATAATCATGTAGCTTTGAAGATAGGTGGAGCAAACTTACACACAGTATAGTAGCTGTAGCACTCTTTGTGAATTCGAGAGTTCGTCAGTGAAACAGTAATACTCGCATTATTGCGTTCCAGTTTGAAGGTGCCGGTGAGATTACAGGCACATGAGACTTAATTACTCAGGGTGATGGGCGCAGTGCACTTCGTCACTTGTGACGTTCTGAAACCGTTTACTTAACGCCAGGTGAGATTCATTCGTGCTTGTTCGGTCACAATCATACTAACAAATAATACATACACACTCACAGACACATACAAACACACACACATAAATTATTATATATAATGAAAATGAACTAGAAGAGAGAGCGAGAAAGAGTGTACAATATATTAAAGTGAAATGTTTCTGAAATAAGTCATCATTTAATTAACAACATTCCTGACAACTTTTAAAAATAATGTAAATGTATTTTTAATATATCAACTGACTTCGGAACCTGTATTAAAGTGTCTTCAACAAGATTTAGATAATTTTACGACCTGACCGCGAATTCCTAGATTTATACTTAAACTAGAATTATAGTAACTAAATTAAATATAAATTAAACTATTCTTGAAGTGCTCGTAGCGTAGTTTGCTTAGCCGTACTTAACCAATCAATGAAGTTAAGCAACGTCCGCCGCGGTCGTGACTTGGATGGGTGACCGCTATTGGTATGACTTCTGAGCGCTTCTGTGCTTCGGATGGCACGTTAAGCGGTCCCGGTTGTTGTCTTAGGATGGCAGTCGTTACAGTATGATGATAGGGCATTTTGCAAATGCTTACCTCGCTAGCCACCGTCAAGTTGAAAATCTATCGCCAAGCACCTAACGGTGTTTTTATATTTTTATGTTTGCAAGAACGCATGCTCTGCGGATTACATTACAAAATGACAAATTTACGAGAGGATTTTTTTTAGTCATGTGCGGGATTCGAACCCGCGTTCATCCACCCCTTTAGCGCGGCAAAAGGGGTACGCGGGTTCCAAGACATTACATAGTTAACATACCCCGGTATGCTCTAATCAAATTGAGCTAACATGACAATACCTAACGGTGTGTTCCGACAGCGGTCCTTGAGAGTCAGCAATTCTAGGCTAGCCTGAACAACGTCTTCGATCACATCATCACTTACCATCAGGTGAGATAGCGGCCAAATGCTGGCCTATTAGCTATAAATAAATAAAAATATAGATAAATCAGTATGCTTAGATGAACTACCTCAGATCTAGCTACAATCCCCACTCAAAAGAAGTGATGAACCTAAGTTACACATTCCAAGATTACACATAACAAGATATCCATCCAGATATAACACAATAATCCATAAAAAAATATAATAATGTAAAGTTTAATATATATTATATACAACGAAAATATTTCAGTCTTTTTTATTGCTGATAAGTAAGGATTTGACAACAATCTCGCCTGATGGTAAGTGATGATGTAGTCGGAGGTGTTAACAGACTTCTAGAACAGACAGAATCTAGAATTACTGGCTCTCAAGGACAGCTGCCGGAGCACACCGTTAAGTGCTTGGCGACAGATTTCCTAATTGAGGGTGGTCGCTAGCCAGGCAGGCATTCGCAAAATGCCCTTCCACCATGCGGAGAAGCTCAATCGAATCATCGGGATTCGAACCCTGGACCTGCTGCGCGGCTATCCATAGCCAATGCCACTGAGCCATCACTACTTCTGCTATTTTATTTATATATTACATATATGTTACGATGAATAAATGGGTCCTTAGCCCAAGGTAGATGCCTTCAAATGACAATAAGCGTCACGCCTCCACAACAATTGCAGTTACAATGATAAACGTGACTATTGCACTGCGCTTGTTACCTCAGACTTTTCTTTTTACATTGAGTTCGCCCAGTAACTTTACTTGCTATATTCCCCACACCTCGGCTTCAAAGAAAAATATATAGCTAAGGTGATTAAACTGCGGTACCCAGGAAGACGAACTGTTGCCGACGAGGTTTGTTAAAATTCACCCGGGTTCTTAGAAAATGATATTGTGTGTAAAATACCAAAGATGAATCTTGAATCTCTTTGCTTGTAAAAATATTATATCAACGCTCGCATAGAGTAGACTAAATTAAGTTTACAGCCTCGACGCCGTCATCGTTGGCGAGAAACTGGGGAATATAATGCCTTAAATATTGTGTTAGTTTGCAAAAAGAATGTGTTAAAATGTCGTGCAGATGTGTAATGAAATGATAGTGGATTATTAAAGGTAAAGACAAAATGATCTTGAGAGAAATATATGGAATTATGTTTTTTTAATGTTATTGTGACAGAACAAGCTCAAATCCCACCTGATATTAAGCGGACAAACCTCAGCTTTTAACAGATGAATGAGTCACGAACTGCACTGCGCCCGTCACTTTGAGACATAATTGTTAAGTCTCATGTGTCTGAAATTTTTACTGGCGCTCAAGGACTGCTGCCGGAACACACCGTTAGGTGCTGGGCAACAGATTTTTTACTTGAGGGTGGTCGCTGGCCAGGCGGGCATTCGCAAAATGCCCTACCGTCCGGTTAACATCAGGTGGGCATTCGCAAAATGCCCTTCCGTCCGATTAACATCAGGTGGGCCTCGAGCTTGTTCCGTCACAATACCATAAAAAAAAACGTACTCGAGAAAGATATTTGTTTTACACATTGATGCTCAAAATGTTATATATAGCTTACTCAGACACGGTGACTTATTATATTAATACGATTTTAACACCACTATGTGTCTGTAGTTTAACTTACAAATTACACGACGCCAATTAAAAAAAAAAACTATATATGATCGCGATTTAAAAACTAACACTCACCTCTCGTAACTAACAAATCAAAAGACGCGGCTGGCCCCTTAAAGCTGCCACCCAAAAACATTAAAAATTATGTTTCACATCATTAATACCAAAAGAACTGTTCATAATTATACACGATTGTAAATGTAGGTAATAAAAAACGCATTCTTGGATTTCAGTTAGTATCCCACTGCGTCAGGATGGTGATTCCTGACTATGATATACAACCTTAAATTGCAACACTCAAAACTGAATCTATACCAAAGAGAATAAGACTCAATATTGTTTAGAACGTTTTGAAGTTTGTTTCTTAGCTTGTTATACAACCTTTTGCGACATCAAACTAATTTGAACTTTAAGTTGTTACTACTAAAGCTGATTATAAATTAAGTGCTGGAAATAGTTTGTTAATATTTAAAGTATGTGGTGTTAATAATAAGAAGTATATCGAGGTTTGATTCGGGATAGAAGGGCAGCTGCCACCCCCAACTGTTCAAAAATCGAGAACCATTCCGCTGATATCAATCGATCATAACATCGAGTTACTCGAATCGTACCTTTTGATGATTCTTTTGTTTATTGTTATTTCTACACTGTGGTTTTAGAAAATCATTATTTTGTTTGTTTCTTTACTTACGCTGTTACAAGCCATCGTGCTTGTATTACCGGCTCGGAAGTGTAAGTAGTGGCGTCAGAGACACACGTACGTCGACAGTTACATTTTATTATTACGGGTAAATAAAGCTCAGAATTTTTTAAATGTACTGTTGATCGTATTCCATTGTTACTTAGAAATGGAGGATTTTTAAGGAAAACCCAATTAAACTGACTGTTTTGGGAATCAAAGCAGCAAATACCTCAAGTTTCTGTCGCGACAGACACGAAAGGATAAATAACCAACGATCAGTTACTGGAAATAAAAAAAATAGCTTACTGAAAACTTCGTAGACTATGGCAAGGAACTTTCATGGAGGCAAAGCCGCCAAGCAGCGATACTTACATTGATGTGTTCGAGTTCAACTTATATAGAGGTAAACGCAGCGCAGCCTCATTAAAATAAAACATTACATTATTTACAGGTTTCATAATTATATATAAAATTTGAAATTCTAAATACTCTTTTACACTATAAAAGCAATTATCTAATAGCCTTAGTAAACCTCATTTTAGGGTTCCGTACCTGAAGGGTAAAAACGGGACCCTATTACTAAGACTACTCAGTCTGTCTGTCTGTCACCCCTATAACAACAAATACCAAAAATCGGCCAAGTACGAGTCGCTTTCACGCACATGAAAACTAAAAAAAATATTATAATATGGTGTCTAATGTTGTATATATAGTACGGAACCCTTCATGCGGAAGAACTTTGCATGTATGTTTTTGAGCATAATATCTATGCTTCTGGTTTGCCAGTTTAGGCTCAGCAATATGCATACAAAATTTTACCGAGTTTGAAGACTTGGTATTTAAACTATGACGAAAAGTGTTGTCTAGCGGCGGTGTAGTGTGTCGAATCGCCATCTTTCCTCAAAAATGATTGAGGAAGGCGATGGCTGGCACATGCGTCAACTCGGGAACGGGTGCTGCTAGAAGGTCTGCTCTGAATGCTAGTGCTAATGACATTAACGGAAAAAAACTTTTCTTTTAACACTGTTCCCCCTTGAAATGTTGCAAGTTTCCTATTTTTTTTTTTTTACATTAGATGGATGGGGAGTCAAACGCAATTTGACTCCGTCTCACCTGATGGTAAGTGACGATGGAGTCAAAGATGATTCACGCTTGCCCAGAAGAAACCTATTTACTCTTTTTTTGAAAACACCAGGATCATACGCACCTGGAAAAACTGACGATGGGAGAGAGTTCCACTGCTTCGCTGTTCGCAAGATAAAAGAGCTCTGAAAACGCTTCGTACTTCCTTATTTCTAGTTTTAAATAAAAAATGTTACAATTGAAAAAGTCACGGGCCCAGTGTAGATTAAAAAAAAAACTAACGACGAAACTACGTATGTATGGGAAGCACTCCGTGCACTCTACTCTTAAGTATTTCAACAGTATAAAAAAAAACATGCTTGTCAAAGTTCAAGTAAATTCCTATTATTTTCTTTTATCAATATTCTTTTACTTAGAATAAATGAAACGATCTCTAGGAATGCAAATTGTAGCGATACGCATCCTTTTCAAATAGTTATGATGGTAATTCGTTTTCTGTGCCGCCTGTGTCATACAGGTTAAATATGCAATGCACATATTGAAATTCAAATTTAAACACGACACAATCTTTTAACATATGTAGTTCTAAAGAATTAAAAAGTAAAATGAGAAAATCTGTTATGACTTTCCTGCTGAAAAACATGGAATAAAGGAGCTCCGATGGAGCACGACACACCATAAAAGTAAAGCCATAAAACTTTCAATAAAATTAATATTTAAGTAAAATGTTCAATAGTCGTCTCCTATTATAAAACTATAACTTAATTTTTATAGCTTTTGCCAACTAAATCACAATGATGGTAAGTAAAGATTTGGCCGAAGATCTTGTTCGCCCGAACAAGATCTTCGGCCGAATCTTAACCTAGAATTACTGGCTCTCAAAGACAGCTGCCGGAACACACCGTTTGATGCTTGGCGACAGATTTTCTCGTTGAGGGTGGTAGCTAGCCGGACGGGCATTCGCAAAATGCCGTACCATCATGCTGTAACGATTGCCATCCTGAGAAAAGAACCGATAACGACGGCGTAACGTGCTCACCGAATAAGCAGTAGTAATCGGTAGCGGTCACCCATCCAAGTCATGACCGCGGCGGACGTTGCTTAACTTAGCTGATCGATTATGGACGGTTAAATCAATTTCGACTAAACGTATTTGTTTACCTGTGTTACCCTTTGGTTTAAAAATGAATTCTAGCACTGGTATTTTTGCATTAATGTCTGTTAAGCGATTATAAAATTATGACGAAAGGAAAAATTTTACACAAAAGCAGGATTCAAACCTGGGAAAAGAAAACAATCGTCAGAGCATGTCCTACCCCGAGGGGCGGAAGGTAGAGGGAGAGAAAATTCCACTCGTAGTTAAAATTTTTCACATTAATACTGTGTTTCTGCATTATGTTCTACATCTGTTAAAGACAGAGGTAACCGTTTAACATGAGGTGGCCTTGTACTCGTTCCATCACAGGAGCACAAAAAAAACATGTATAGTTGAAACATACTCCTCTAAAATGAATTTCTCTAAAACTCGTAGGTACAGCAAATGGATTATTTAAGAAAAACAACAGAAAATAAAGATTTTATCATAGTATCCCCTAATATCAACCGTAAAATACACCGAATGAGCAACCTTCAACCTTTAAGCTCTCATTAGTTCCTTGTATTGTTAGATAAAACATACATTATTTTACCAACCCTACATACAGGGGTAACGGGCAGGAATATGATGCCAGCAGATTTACTAAACCAATTTCCCTTACAATGGTTCCGCTCGTCTGCTACTGCAGATATCAAATTGTTTCCATTTTCAAAATTAAACCGATCCCGATATTGACAGATGCACTGCTTTTTCGACTTTCAGACATACAACCTAACAAAAGCCTCGTATGTTCGCACGCTCCTCACAATAGATTTTTTTTTCTTAGAGGATTCCCAAACAGAATTTGAGCGCGAATCACATTGTGTGCGAGAAGCTCTGCTTTTTTCTGAGCCATGCATGTTGTCTGTCTCTTATTTCTGTTTAATAGAGCCTGGAGACGATCTTTGGATCTCACGATACCTCAACCTTTCATACTGAAATATAGATGTTATATTGCGTCTAAGATTTTGAAATCTATGGTACTGATAAGAACTTTTTAGAGAATTAAAACTCTTTGCCTCTTGCTTGATGGCTTGAGTCAAGTTAAATAAATATTACATAAGTTTTACTTCGTTTAAGCAACATTATAGTCGACTATAATATACGAATACATATGCAATTAAATCAACGCTATTTAAATATATATGATCATATTTTTTATGAACTTACCGCCGGTAAACCATGGATGACACGATGAAAAGGGACTTTTCAAATTTTTCTAGAATATTCATTGTGTTGAAGTTTGCTTAGTGTAATGTACTCGTATTATCTCGATGACCACGAACAATGTTAACTTATGTGGATATTTGCCTCAGAATACAGGAGATACTCCATAATACACTACATATTGCTTACAACATCTACTCCTGTATATCCCGAAATGTTTAGGAAAAATAGACGACGTAAGTAAACACATGCATTAAAAAAAGTTATATGAACCATTGAGTCGTGTACTCAAAGGCTTTTATTTATAAATGAGTCTTCAATCAGTTACTAAACAAATTGTGCCATAAAAAGTGACAGATAAAATAGCAATGACCATTTACTTCCATAAAAGCTTTAAAAGACAAGAAAGCGCGAAGTTTCCATCAAACCACAACACGCCATAACCTTAAGGCAGGCGGTAAATCTTCCTCGAGCACATATAAAAACCCAATAACACCAACCAAGGACCAAAATGGACGATTAAAATCAAAAAAGAATAACAACAAGGCGTGCTTTTGTCTTACTCGTGTCTACAGAGCTTTATCAGGCCGACGACGACGCCATAGCCATGGGAAAAAAAAAGTAGAACTGGCGCGCAGGTAAGTTCGGCCATTTTGTGTTACCTTTGTATTGTTAATCTTTTTCAATAATCCTCGTGTTTTATTGCTTGTTAGAAGGTTTGTTCGACGCCACAACTCTAATTTATGTAACGGTAACACCGGTGGCAGGAAATATTAATTAGTTATTGAATCCTACTAATAATATAAATGTGAATATGTGTGGGTGAGTGCCGTCAGTACCTCCATAGCAAGTGGGGTTTTGTTGAAATTTGTTTCATATATTTTGGTATTATACATAATGGTTACGTCTATCCTTCAGTCAAGTTATTAAATACCTTATTCTGATTATTTTTTTAATATATCCGTGGGATTGCAACAGTGCTAATAACAGGCGAGCAAAGGCAAAAAATAGAAGGAAGGTTATAGAAGTGAAAAAGTATCAAAACTATTTTCTTGATAAATATTTGCTTGCTGTACGGTTCCGTACGGAGGTTTAATTTGATAAAAAACAATTACTGAGCGATTCCTATGACTTGGGTTAGCAGAGATGGAAACACATTGAAATTAACCCCACAAAAGAGGGATAGATTACTGGATCTCAAGGACTTTTTTTATTGCTGATAGGTTAGCCTTTGACTACTCTCTTACCTGATGGTAAGTGATGGTCAAAGAAGTTCAGGTTAACATAGAATTACTGGCTCTCAAGGACAGCTGCTAGAACTCACCGTTAGGTGCTTGGCGTCAGATTTTCTACTTCAGGGTGGTAGCTAGCCACGCGGGCATTCGCAAAATGCCCATTATTTGTATGAGAAGATCATTGTGTGTACTTTTGTTTATTTTCTATATAACTTTACCTATTATTGAGCATAAACTTTTATCTTCCTCTTCTCACCTTGTTGTGCTCTGGAGGTTTTATTCAATATGTAGTATTTATTCAAACAGGATAAATAACTTTAACAGGAAATAAACACATTTTCTAGCCGATATATCTTAGTAAAAAATAATGTATTTGAAGTATCTCGTTAACTTTGATATTTGCATAATTGTTAATATCCTATGATTCATATATTAATATGTCTGCAATAAATCAATAAAATATATGTAAATGTATTACTAATTAAAAAATATCCTACTTTATGGTACTACTTCTGCCTTTGTTATTAAGATTCGTATATAAGTCGTTAAAAAAATTGTCGAGTGGCCGCCTGGATAGCTACCACTCTAAGACTCTAACTTAAGTAGAAAATCTGCCGCGAAGCACTTAACGGCGTGTACCAGCAGACGTCCTTGTCAGCCAATCCCATTCTAGGTTAATCGTGTTACCACTTTCTGCCTCTTCACATGTCATCATGTTTTTTTTTTTCACCAAATGACAATATTTAAGAAAATTTCCGTGAACGGACTGGTACCAACAGCTACCCGCCATATGCGTTTCGATTAACCAACAAATTAACATTTCTCACTTATAATCTTGTGATTAAACAGTCAGTTTTTTCCCACTTTGATAACCAGTTATTAAACATGGTATTCTACTGGGAACAGCGCTGATTGGTCTACATTCGTATACGTTTATGAAGACTACACGAATTAATCTACATTCATGACACACAAAATAACTCCGTGCACAACACTTGAGTCGAGTGTTGATGTATACAAACAGTTTTACATAACTCAATATCAACACGTTTCCCATTTTCCGCCGCAACTCGGTGACGTTTTAAACTGTAATCACGTACAAAGAGGAACGTAACACAATATCAAAGACGTCACTTTCTCATTTTCCCGCCACAACTCGTTGACGTTAGACTTTAATCGCGTTTCGGAAAATCTAATAC
Organism: Plagodis dolabraria; assembly: GCA_963854805.1. Lineage (NCBI taxonomy): Eukaryota > Metazoa > Arthropoda > Insecta > Lepidoptera > Geometridae > Plagodis > Plagodis dolabraria. The sequence goes on from OY978440.1 coordinate 41,191,729, forward strand.
CGCCTCACACGTCGCATCGCACTCGCTAGCCCATAAATTGCACAATACGATAATGATATTTATTTAGTCCATATAATAATGCTGCATTATTAGTATTAATAATGTACCATTAGCCTGTGGAATGCGGATGTATTACGTTCTAATGTTTGAAGCCATTGACCCATCTGCATAGTTTCATATGTGGTTTTTTTAGGGGTTAAAAATTAACAAAACAGTATTTTTAACTAATTATACTGTAAAAAGCACATTTTCTATCAACGTTATAAAAAATATTATGTATAAAATAATTCATTGTGATTAATTGTAATTGAACTGAATTGAATTATATTTGCTACATTACGATTAAAAACATTTTTATTTTCTAATATCTATTTTGTTTAATCTATATCTATATCCGCAATATCGCGATAACAACAATTATTTTATGACAAATTGTTACAGCAAATAAGAAATTAAAAAATATAATAACCGATGATCTTAAGTAGTAGGTCTTAATGACTTTTTTTTATTCCGTAGTTCTTGTGTTTGTTTTGTTTGATTCTCGTGCATTTCAGACGAAAATAATGGCGTCGGGGTGAGTGCTGATATAATCCTAACTGAAACGAAAGTTTGCTTGATTTTACTCGATAGCAGCAGCAAGCTTTAGCTGTTCAGCCATCAAGGTGAAGCGGCGTAAAGAGTCATGTTGGAACTGGGGGTCCAGCGATCGATACTCAAGTCGACAAGTAGTGAGTTTCATTAAAGAGATTTTCAGTAGCAGTCTGCAACTGCGTCCCGTACATGGCAACAGCCTTGTCCCTTGATACCTTGAGGGACAAAAACATACCTGGTGAAAAGTTTTGAATTTAAATTATTCGCATAAAAAGCGCCTCCCGTGTGGCGACTAAGGGTACCTATATTACCGGATTGGTGGAGATCAGCGCCGCCTGAGGAACTGCTTGCTATCTTAAACTGCGATCCCAAAAACATAAGCCGGCCTAGGGTAGGGATTAGGGCAACCCTCCCCCCCATAATAGGGGAGGCTGTGTTCTGAATTGGAAATGTTAACAAAATCAGTTAGAAATGAATATTTTACCATTGTTCCCCCTTCAAGTGTTTATAGCAAATTATTATGATTATATATATCAGATCTTTGCGTTACAAGTACTTAGTTTCAATTTAACAAAATTTACGCATTAATCTGATCGCTTCTGACGCGACACGCACCGTAGAATAACGGACGGACGGATATGCGGATGAACCTGTAGCTTTGTGCTATATAGCTTATGGCTTTTTTTTTCTTAATGCGGAGTGAGCCAGAGATACGTTCCTAGAGAGCTGTTCCAAAACCCCAATAAAAGCAGAGCTTAATTTGATCTTGACAAGATTTGATCATACCCGTTCCGGCGTCCTGTCAGAGCTAGTTATGCTCTGTCTAGCCAAATTTTTACTACGTTTTGAATCGGCCAAATTTTGGTGTTACAGATTTTACAATAAATAATAAATTCTGTACAAACGAAACCAAAAATTACTGATTAATAAATAACTACGTAATGAGCCCGATGCAGACAATATTTTACCACTTAAAAACAACGCTATCAAAATCATATTATGACAGTACTATATAGGTTGTTCCAGAAGCATCGAGCAAATCTGGCTCGATCAATATTTGCCCTAGGCATTCCTGGAACGAACCCAAGGCCTAGCGACATGACGTCGTCGGTCCGAGCAATACGTGTGCGTTTACCTTTAACTTCGCATTTATCATATTTGTAGTACGATTCCCTTTGTGATTAACTCACGATACCGTGATTAAGTTGAAGTTGTTCTGTAACGGCGGAACCGTTTCAGAGCAGAGCAGATTTAACAAGCCGTGTTCCTATGACTAGCTTTGGCGACATTTGAAACTCACCGGAGTTTCAAATGTCGCCAAAGCTAGTCATCCGAGTTTTATTAACACGGGGAACTGATGCGTCGGTGCAAGAGGATCTTGTGAGAAATTACTGTTAACAACGGGTTTGACTTTGCAAAGGTGAATTGAATTTCGAAGCATGTCTGTGCAGTAAATTAGTACGAAATGTACTGATTTTGATAGTTCGTTACTGATTTACTAGGTGGTACGTCTCCTTTTTATTTTTTATTGCTGATAGGTTATTCTTCAACCACAAAAACCTGATGGTAAGCGATTGAAGGAGTTAACGGACAAACTTAGGATTAGTGGCTCTCAAAGATAGCTGCCCGAACACACTGGTGCTATGCGACGGGTATTCCTACTTGAGAGTCGAGCCAAACGGGCATACTTGTGCCGGGTTTCAATCCAGGGACCTTCTGCGTGTCAGCTACAGCCTTTGCCACTACGCCATCTCTGTGTCGAATTGTACAGATTTAATGTTTCCAGAACGTCAACATTTCTGATGAAACGACAGCTACTCCTTATTTTTTAGGGATAAAAATGCGTATAATTTTTAGTATTGTTAAATGTGGGGACGGCCGTGGTAGGTCTAAATTTGTTTTAGGATATATCTCCTATTTTGTTTAAAACACTCGTGCTTTTCATAACTAACTTACTTTGATTTAACCGATTGCTTATTTATTTGCATTACATATTTACCGCACCTTGATCATAACTTACAGAAAAATGTACTACACAATTATTAAAGAAATTGCTAATATGTTGATATTAGCATAGCACTTTAAGATGTTATTAGCATTGCGAATTGATAACGATAACAGAAATGAAGCAATATAGTTCAAATATAAAGTACTTAGTATGTAATGTTCTTATTTGTGTGTTTGGACTAATTATCACTGTAACCTTCGGAAGGGGTCCTGATTCTGCAATTGTTGCTATTTTGACTTTTCAATGACGATTAAGATGAACGCATGTATGTGAAATAATTTATAAATGATAAGTAGTTTTAACATCGTCAGAGATTAGAGTTAAATATGATTATTGGTATTATTTCAATTGAATAAATTAGGCTCAGGCAATTTCCGAGCAACCAAACTTTTCCCGTGTTTATCTACATTTCTACTTGTATCCGACAAGTAGAAATGTCGTGAAACCTCATAACTCGTGTAAATTTCTTCCTTACATTTTAGGGTTCCGTACAGAAAAAAAATATTAATGGTATATTTTAAACAATAATAGAGGGCAGATTGAATTGTCATAGAAACATCGTGTACGTAAATACAGCGAAAATACACCTTATATTATTGCGCAATATTAACCAAATACTTTGCGAACGCACTGACAGTAGCTTTATTCTCTTATAAAGTAGGAAGAAGCTTAAACGATCAACATGATAAAAATCTCTTATCCGAACTAAACAGCAAGTACAATAAATGCACTCAAACAGAAACTGAAGCCTTAATTAAGTTCACCCTAAGTTCCCCAAACGGTATAATGTTATTGAAATTCTTTCGGAACAGATTCAGACCCCTCTTGTCGCCTGGTTTTGTCTGTTATACCCGTCGTGTTTCTTTATGCCAGAGTTGGGAAAAGGGGATAAGGTCGTCGTTGTCTTATTATAATTGTACCAAGGTACGTTTTCATGTAATAAGTGTACCTTTGTAGGCGAGCGAAGCCACTTCGACGAGCCAGCAAGTACTCTCAGCTTCCGGATAGCTAAGGACCATGACTACGAAAACCACAATTATTTCGTTTGAAAGTTTTTGAAACTCTAGTGAGTTTCAATGCTTTTTGGCGGGTGTGTTATCGCTGTAACCTTTGGAAGGGGCGGCTTTTTTTTTTTTTATGCCGGCCTTTTTCGAATATGAGCCATTTTCAAATTTAGGGATCTCTGACTTATGTTTTTATTACGTTTTTCTGACTAATAAGTTTTCAGTGGTAGTCCTGAGTCCAGAACTGTGCAATGTTGATGGCAATAGGCTCACCTCCTATGTATGGGATCAAAACGTTTCTGAAGAAGAGTATGTTGTTTCTATGTATACTTTGGTACATTTAGGGCCTGTTTCAGAATGTTCGAGTAAGTTTCGGTTTTACTACCCAAAACATATTTATAAATAAAACACTATCTTTGCGTTTCACAGTCATCGATTTAGCCTATCCACCGGTTAAAGCTTGAAACGCGCTGCATGTTAACTGCCATTTTTATCAGTCATTTATTTTATGTGTTGCATAGCAACCCGAAACTTTTTTATGACATATACAAACTGAAACGGGCCCTAATGGTGGTAAAACATTGAGTCCTTTAGGTATCTGTTCTGGTTGATTTATTTAAAGCCTATTTAATTTAAAATTGTTTTAATACATGGGTACAATGCATCATGCCTGTAAACTCAAGTAAAATAAAATGTAAGCAATATAACACTATGTATTTATTTGCCAAATAATTAAACAGAAAATTACACGACTTGTTTAAATACTGTATCTTGATTGGTTAGACTACTATTAGTATGCCCGTTTTTCTTAAAAGTAACTCAAAGTTATTAAAAAAGATCACATTTTGTATTATAGTAGTCGTTTTGTGTAGGTACACATCGAAGCCGCGATTGTAAACGAGGTGTAGGTACACCTTGTCTAAAACTGCGGCTTCGCTCGCTCTTCGGGAACTGCTTTAGAAATCAGGATAATTATTACACCGTCCGTCCGTATGTCCGATGAGTCTCTAGATTTTTCAAGGGGGCTCTGATATACGAGACGAAGAAAAAAACCTTCTTTTTGCACTCTAGTATACGGAGTGTCATGGTTTAGAGCTCTTTGAATAGAATACAAATATATTTTCATGTTTTAATCAATGAAAATAAATAAAAAGGAGGTGTCAAAGTTGTTAATTTTAGAACAATTTATATACTGATTCTATTTCAAAAACTTAACTAGCTCGGTATCTGACATTTCGGTATATTATGAACCATATCTTTTGTTCAACCAGAAAATACTGTAATCGCCGAAACTGGATAACCATTTTGTGAAAAAAACCACTGTCAAAACTAAACGTTGCAAATGAAATTAAATAAAACAATTTTAGAGGGTCATGTTTGAAAGTGGAAATAAACAAATTTCTATGTACTCATTATAGGACTGTACTATTTTCACAATATATTAAAATTTCTAATTCACTTTTTATTATTTATTCCAGGTTACACACCCCTTAACTTAAATCATAACTAAACACACAAAAAATTAATAATTATACAAAAATAATATTATACACTACAATTATTATACACAATAATACATAATAAAATTAAGAAGACCCACAATGTAAATACAGCCAATGGCGGACCATAGGGCTATCCCATCGTTCAGCTAATGTTTTTAGAATAATGTTGGAGCTGCCTCGCCATCTGCACAGAAGTGAGGCGCATCTTTTACGAATTATGGCATGGAATCCATCTGTATGCCCCATCGCAAACATGCCAGAAGCACTGCAGTAGCGAGGCAGCCCCATCAGCACCCTAAACCCATTATTATACTGGACCCGGAGATCACTGTATGCCCGCTTTGTATAGTCAACCCAAAGGCGATAAAACGATTGACAGTAAGCTGTGAACAGCTTACTGTCAACATTTGGAGTACATCGTGCAAACCTTCGGGCCAAAGCAATTACAGCCAATGACTTCCGTTCCCTAACAATATCAATATCTTCCTTCATATCTTCAGTAAGCCAGTGCCCCAAATACTTGAACTGCGGTACTACATTTGGTATTTTTCCAGCTAATAACCTTAAGTATTTCGTACGATTTTATTCCCGCTTTGAAAACCATTATCTCACTTTTGTTAGCATTGTAATTAAGAACATGGGAAACCGCATACGTTTCGCAAATTGAATTTTGAACAGCACCCATCGAGGGACCCAACAACAGCACCATCAACCATGTCATCTGCATAACTGATGTTGTTAACACAAACTCCGTCTATATGACATCCGACCTTAGTGCTGCTGAGCTTTTCGATGAGGCCGTTCATATATAAATTAAACAGCATATGGGAAGTCAGACTCCCCTGCCTAACTCCGCATTCTAACTGAAACTCCTCTGACAGTGCCTTACCCCGCCTTACGCGTTTTACTTGATTGTTGCCAGTATTTAAAAAGTGATGTTATCTCCGCAGGCAAGGTGGTTTCATTTCGAACTTTTTCCCAAAGAACTTCATAGGACACCAAGTCAAACGCCTTTGAAAGATCGAGAAAACACGCGTAAACTGGGGTCTTCCTGTCAGTATAGTACTTCACAGTCTGCTTGAGACAGAGAATAGCGCTCTCAGTTGACAAACCAGGCCTAAAACCAAACTGCGCGTCGTTTATTTTGAGATGTGTATGCAGCTGTTGATCAAGCAGACTGTCAAGCACTTTAGCCAGTATACACCCCAATGATGTTGGCCTATAGTTGGCAACATCGGAGGAGTCGCCATTCTTATTTTTGACCACAGGAACTACAACAGTGTATATAAGTCCTTTTGGAAGGTATGAATGTCTTAGACACAGAGTAAAAACATCGCAAAAACTCTTGGCAGATGTTTTTAATGATTATTGACGTCACTATTACAAGTATTAACTACTTGCAACTTTATTAGAGTGATAAAATAACCTAAGAACCTTCTCGCTCAACATGCAAAGAAGCTTTTAGTTGCGGTTGAATTAGTGCATCGCACTACACAGTCAGTAAAAGCGACGTCAGTCGTGATGCGCTGCAGCACGCCCCAGCACGCTCACACGGTCCAAACTAGCGCCCATTAGCTAGCCCAGGTACATCCTAAGATTACCCTGCCACTATTCCAGCACAAGATATCGAAACACGCATCTAGAAAATTAAATAATCACCCCACGTTGCTCGTGACTTACTGAAAAATGTTGAAGATGGGAGACGAGCTACGTCATTACATTCGAGATGAAACTTCTACTGCCTCAATTTTTAGTAAACTATTCGATGAGGTTTTTTATTAATAAATTATACATAATACACTAGTGGTCCGTACACTTGTTAGGTTTTTTTGTTTTTTCATTTAATACATTTTTTAATTTTACATCATTCTCCAACTTATCAATATTCTTCCTTAAGGAAATTAGCCAAGTGTTAGTTAAAAAAATATCTTAAAGCTAAAGTGAGTATATATGTGCAATTCTTATATATATTTTCTCATTCTATCTAGTTTGTTAGTATATTACGTTATTCCGTTTGTCGATGACGGGCCGACCACAGATTCCGGCGATGCTCTTCATGTTTTGATTAGAGCTTCGATTTCATTCGATGAGGTTTGAAACTGTGCCCTGTAGTCGACCACAAAATTGTCCCATATTACATTGGACTAAAACATGATTGGCGAAACATAGGTTCTTAAACACTTCTGCCTATCTATGATTGTTTGGCATTGAATGAATAAGTAGGTATATTAGAAGTGCAATCCATCCAGCATGCTGGGCACGTTACCAACTTGTAGTGGGTTGGAGTATTTGGACTGTCTTTGCACCTGATATGGCCTTTAGGTTGCGCTGTAGTAACTTTAGTGTGCATAGTTTGTAAGGTCTTGTAGGCCCAGAATGTCTTGTTTGGGTTTCGTATTTGGTCTGTGACCTTTACTTGGCTCATTTTCATGTTCTCCCATGTCACGTTCGTTATTAAGTTATGATTGCACCCATATGAGTGACTTTGGCGAATATCCACGTTCCGGATTTTATCGCGCAAAGAAACTCCGAGCATAGCTCTCTCCATAGATCGTTGAGTGACTCTGAGCTTGTCAATAAAGGCCACAGTTAAGGACCACGTACGTTACTCCACCTACGTTAACATATTTTTTTAATGTGATTGTATGAGTGAATTTTAACTTGGTGTATTATTATTGTATTGGTATCTTAAAACAAGTATAATTTATAATAGTATGGTATGACAGTCAGTAGTACTAATGTAGAGACAGAGTAACACTAGGCTAACTTCCCTTCAGGAAGAATATTCATAATTATTATTTAGTAACCGGCTAGGACTAAATAATAATTATGGACAAAACTCGCGACAGTTTTTAGCTCTGAATATTGATAAGTTGGAGAATGAACTCAAAATTAATATGATATTAATATATTAGGGCCTGTTTAAATGTAACTAAATAAAAACTGGCCAAGTGCGAGTGGGACACGCGCACGAAGGGTTCCGTAGCATTATCTGTAACCTAATCTTGCAAGTTACAGGCACTTTTCGCAGTTTCCGATTGAGGTACGTTCCTATCCTAGGTAGGTACGAAACCTTAATAGTAATCTCACTAATTGTTTATTTTTAAAGTAAATATACAACTAAATATTCCGTGAATATTTCAAGTCTCTACCTGTTTATATTATTATTATATTTATTTTTTATTTAGCAAATAAACGGCAAAAAACTCTTTTATTGTATGGGAGCCCCCTTGATTATTTATTTTATTTTAATTAATTACATTTAAAGAGAACATAAAACTTAATATTCTGTGAATAGTTAAAGCGTCTACGTCTACATCTTAAAGCGTTTATTTTGTTTTTAATATTTGTTGTTATAGTCTAAATATCACCGTTTTTGAGATACAGCCTGGTGACAGACGGACGGACGGACGGACAGCGAAGTCTCAGTAATAGGGTCCCGTTTTTAAGGTCCCAAATAAAAGTATGGACCACGAGTCAAGTATTTACTAGTAAAAAAATAATAGAGTCAGAACGGATTTATGTTATACATCCTCGAAGCAATATGTCTAAATTTAATTAGTATCTGTGACCTATTGTTGCAGTGACGTCATACAGTGGTCAAATGGTACAAATGCTTCTAATAGCGTCTTAGCGCAAATTTAAAAATAACACTAATTTATTTCATCTTTATTGTTGCAAAAAAATAACAGGACAACAATTCGATGACTAATGTTTAAAAGAAGATTAAGACACGTTTTGAAAAATAATCCCCATCGTTAGTAACGACTGTTTATTTTATTTGCCGTAAGTACGAATAGGTAGATTAAAATAGTATTGATACAATACATGTTACGCCTCTGATTGATAAAACCTGTTATCTATGTAAAAAGAGGTATTACAGAATCTCAATTATTATATTTATATATTTCCTTATTTATTTTTGAATTTAACTTATCAGATATTTTGTACTATATATTTTTATTTTTTATTCTGCTATTGTCAATTTATTGTATATTATTAGTTTTTTGTTCGTATTATGTAATGTATTTAATTTCAAGTGCATTTTGCTGTGTAATTTATATACTCGTATTATATATATTCATATAGGGCAGTTGTCGAAAACAACCTCCGTGACGTCACAAAGCCGGCTCCAACGGACGACCAGCGCTAGTTTTATACTAGCATATTCTGACTGAGACCGTTTTACGACATGTAGCGAATATCTTATTGATATTCTATTTATAAAATATTTTGTATTTGTTTCTTTGCTACTACTTGTTGTTAATAAATTATTTTATTTCATTTATCATTTAAAATACAACGTGATCACTTGGCATTGCAAATTATTGATTTTGTTAGTGTTGCATAAGGATACGGTGTCTGCTCAAATGGTTATACGAATAATGCAATTTGATTGACATGAATTAGTTTGTATGACAGGTATATTGTATTGGAATTTCGGTAAGCATCAGTAAATATCATAAATAAGAGCAATTTGTTAGTTTGACACAGTAATTGTTTGTAACTTACATAAAATCGTAATCAGAAAGAACATAAAATAAAGCTGATCTTAAACTAAGCTTCATTCGAGCTGCCTTCGTGTTATCACTAATTCCCGCGTGGGCAAAGTCACGGTTGGAAACTAGTGTGAAACAAGAGTTAATTTGTTAAAAATTAAAAAACCAGAATGCAAATTATTTATTTTCATTAAGCATTTTATCGTTATATTGAAATTAAAACTGCAATTTATACATTTATGTCGAATGAATGATGAATGAATCGTTTCTTAAAGCCCTTCATTTTGAGACGCTACTAGGGATTGAGTTTTTCACAATATAGCGCCTAAAATTCAACAGTTTGTCTTATTTACATTTTCATGTACCCAGTGTCACCTGCGCTATCAAGAAGAATCTAATATTATATCATACATTAAAGTCAGTTAAGCCGTTTAGAAGTTATGGTGGAATAAAGAAACTCACAAACATACATACATTTATACATGAACCCTGAAAAAATAATACTCCTTTTTTGGGCAGTCGTTTAATAATTCATACCTGCCATAAAATTCTTCTTCTAACATTCAGGATAGTCTAGATTATACAATAATGTTTAATGACATCCAAATGATGCAATACAATTATACTCGTATGAAGACAATTTTTAACAGAAGTTCAAAGTTTATATAGTCACTTGAACAAAATATATGTTGAACAGTCAAATTTACAATTGTACCTATTATAATTTCGATCATCTTGATTGTCTGTGTTGACACAACGAAAGATAACACTGTATCAAGATTGTCTTTAAATACGAGTACAAAAATACATTTTAATATCAGTCGTATTGTGAGCATAATGATCGAGACAACTCTTGCAAATATTTCAAAATTCCTCACTGAGGATGTGGTAGATAAAGCTTTTAAGCTCAGAACGAATAGTCAAGATAGTGTCAAAACTATTGAAGTGACAAGAGCTGCGCCAGCTGGAGAAGGCTTACTGAGTGCTGTATATAGAATACACGTAACAGGCACACGACACTCCACTAGTTTCGTCGTCAAAGGACTCGTTACTGATCTTCTACTAAGAAAAACTCTAGAATGTTCTGATTATTTCAAACGTGAAATAGATTTTTTCACCAAAGTTTTACCTGTGCTGTCAAGTTTACAAACCTCATTAAATGCAACAGAACGCATTCAGAATAACATGCCAATTTGCTATGGCTGCCATCATGATGGCCATAATGACTACATACTGCTTGAAGATCTAACAGAAACAAATTGTCGCTCGTTATCTGAAACCCCAACCAAACAAGAGAAAGATGACGTTCTCAAAACGCTAGCGCACATGCACGCAGTTTCTATTGCTTTGCGGATAAGGAAACCAGAAGAGTTCACAAAAACAGCCAATTCCCTGCCCGAAGTTTATTTCAAAGAGGAAAATCGTGACTGGTACGCGCTTTATCTTGCAAACGCCCTTGATATCAATCGCAAAGTTATAACCGAGTTTGAGGATTTAGACAGCGTTTACTACAAAAAGTTTAACGACTTGCTGAGTAATGATGTATACGGTCAGAACATCTCTTTGTTGGCTTCATTCGGTGATCACCCTGTGTTCTGTCACGGAGACGCATGGATCCCGAACTTCCTTTCCTCCCCAAGCAGGACGGTGGCTATCGATTTCCAACTCGTCAGGTGTGCCTCTGCAGCCACCGATCTTTCCTATTGGATAATACTATGTTGCAATGAGAACACAGTGAAACAAGATTTCTTAGAAGCGATCAAAGTATATTACTCAGCAGTGGAATACTATTTAAAAGACATGGGATTAGACCCTTCACAAGTGTTTACGCGCGAAGCGTTGGATCGAGAATTGAAACTCTATGGAAAGTTCGGCTACTTGATGAGCCTTACGTCGCTCCCTTTGATGTCTTCAAATAAATGTGACGTTTTGGTTTCTATGGAGGATAAGTTTCCGGGCGTTGAGAAAATACCTCTAGAGTCTCTCTGGCAGCTAGTTCCTATAAAGAAATTGGAGCATAAACTTCGGCTGCTGAACGCGCTTCGTGTTGCCGTGGACACTGGATTAATTTAGTATACACTAAAATTTACTAAAACAATTAAATATTTCATTTAATCAAAACCCAATAGATTTCTTTAAGGTTTTGTGGTGAACTGGGTGAAACATCGGCCAATGTATATATACTGCCAATGATTATTTTATTTTATTAAGAGGCCACTCGTCGTGCAATCTGACTTGTGTAAAGATTCGGTACTAAAACACCTGTATCTCAGTGGAGATAAGCTTGTGGATGAGTCGGCAGTACATCGGAATGTACGGACTCGTGACCGCTAGCCACCCGAAAACTAATTATCGCCGCGGAGTCGATGTTAACCGACCACTTTGTATCTTTCACTTTATATCTCAGCTTCGGTTGGTCGTCGGCGGTCACTTGGTACTCTCGCTCATGCGTCGCGTCGCATAGATTCAGTTAAAAACGTGACGACGCCACATCTCGTATTTAAATTGGGCATTCTTGTTTTCTTTCGAAATAACCGCTACTTCGCCGCGGTGCATCGGCTGCATTCATACTAAAAATTCTAGAAAGTATTTCAATGTTACGTTTGCCTTCGTATCGGTATTAGCGGGGCAGATGTTTGTATGATTATTTTGCACTACTGATGTGTCGTATTGACTTCGTTTAGCAACATTTTTGTTAGGAATCTTTTAACCCAAAAAATCCTTTCTGCTTATTTTAAATAGATGCAATATGTCCATGTTTATAAAACAAATTTAATGAATTCGCAAAAGTCTCTCAAACTTGCAAGAGTGTTAAACAAATTTATTCAACTATTTGAAATCCAAGATCTGCTACACAAAAAATACTTAATAAATATCAAAATTCGGTTCACACACAATTCCCAAAAACATACGTGAACTGCGTGTTTAGTATAATCGTGAATTGCGAACTCCGAATAATTCTCAGGAGCAGGTAAATTCTAGCATATTCAAAACTAACAAACGTGATTTGTAGGTATAATATGTATTGTTAAATTACAATATACGAAAGGCACGGTAGTTATGGAAAAAAACTGCGGACGGTAATCCAAACTTTTCTTTCATTCAGGCTGCGATACTTTTCTCACCAGTTGTTTTGCAATGTATTTGCAGTTTGAAACTTTAATGAACACATTGGCTTATATGAGGTTCATATCAAGCGTAACAACCTCATTCCTCAAGAACTCAAAATAGCCCACTCAATTGCATATTCTGATTACAATACAAGAAAGGTGGGTAGAAATTATGCTATATTTAAATGCAAGGTTTTTTTCTATACAAAACATATATTAGACCTACTAACCTCTACGTTTCAATAATTCATTGTGAATACGAAAAAAACCCAGAATAATAAAATTATTTGGTTTTTAATTTTATTGTATTTGAATTGGAAATATGTTTGGTATATGAGTCCAAAAATTGTGAACACATTATACACGTGTGTTTACAATTTTTGAACTTCTAAATGCGATATTTTTGAATTTTGTCGCTCTGCCGGGCATGCAAATGTTTTGAACACAATAGAGGCCAAGTGGTAGAGGGCAAGCGTTTGCGACGTGCTCGTGTTAATGTATATTGTTTTAACATTTCGACTTTTACCTACCAGGTAAGCATGACCGTAGGCATGACCTATCTGAACACTTTTTTTTTATTTTATTGTTGATAGGTAAGCCTTTGACCACAATCTCACGTGATGATAAGTGAGGATGTGGTCGAAGGTGTTAAACAGGCTTAACCTAGAATGACTGACTCTCAAAGACAGCTGCCGGAACACACCGTTAGGTGCTTGGCGACAGATTTTCAACTTGTCACCTATAGAAGACTAAATCGATACAGATACTGTATTTTTTACTTTAATGCCGTCTTATCTCAAAGGCATGGCGGTGTACAATATCCTTATCAATACTATTAAGGATATTGTACACCGCCATCCCTTTGTTAAAACTTGCTCTTCTCCAAAGGTTGTCTGGAAGAGATCGCTTTGAGCGATAAGGCCGCCAATTGTTCACTATTATAAGCTAAACATTTTTAATTTTGGTATAGTTTAAGGTGTTCAAAAAAGAGTTTATCTATCTATCTCTAAATGTTTGTAACGACTAGCAAATGTCACCCCTAAGAGGTTGTTAGGCATTTACCAATAACCCTGTATAATTCTTAACAATACAATTTATGCGAATTGTAACATTATGGTAATATATTTTTTGTAAATTCATCATATATCTATATACTGTGGTATTTTAGTAAAGAGTTCTATCTATCTATTTATTGTTATCCTGTGGATATATTAAAATCAGATGCTCAGCGGTTAAAAGCAGTACAGCAGCTACGCATAGCATTCAAAATATACTACTCGCAGTTGTATCAAAAATTCACAAAAAAAATGGCAAATAAATTCGGCGACATAACATATTGTAAAATATCCATAGTTCTCGTGTATGCATATTTATGTCTGATTTAACATTTAAATGGATCAAAATATACTTATGTATGTAAGGAATAATCACCAGTGGCGCCAAGGATGATTAGCATTATGTTTTGTTTATATATATCTACTATAAAATAGTGGATATGTTGTTAGTATTGTGGCGATATATGAGTTGTTACATAAATACCTATGTTTAAGAAATATTACACGTTTATTTATTATAAAAATATAGGGTAAGACGGACGCACTTACTTTTTTTTTTCATCGAAAGTCGTCACAGATGATTGCAGATAAACGATATTTTTTTAATAGGTTGCAGTCCATGGTAATAGATTGCAAATTAGATTTCATACTTTTAACGGAAGAAAAATGTCATCTTGCGAATGCCCGCCTGGCTAGCTACCACCCTCAAGTAGAAAATCTGTCGCCAAGTACTTACGTAACGGTGTATTCCGGCAGCTGTCCTTGAGAGCTAGGAATTCTAGGTTAGCCTGAAAAACATCTTCGACCATATCATCACCTAAAAGTAGGCCTGCGTGTGTTGGTAGTCACACCAAATCAGCCATACCTACTTACATTCGTGATAATACTTTTTTTTTTTCTAATAAGGCTAGCTTTTGACAACTATCTCACCTGAATGTAAGTGTTGATGAGGTCAAAGATGTTGTTCAGGCTAACCTAGAATTCCTCTGAAACGGAGAGTTGGGTATTGAACAATTTAGATTTGTAGATTTTAAAGAATGGTTTTTACCGATTTACGGAATAGTTTAATAGTTGGAAGCCGCACAGTCTATTCCACGCGTACAAAGCCGCGCATTCGCAAATGCCCTACTATCATGCTATATCGACTGCCAGCGTAAGATAACTACCGGGACCAACAGCTTGATTTGCCCTATAAAGCACGGAACACTCAGTGGTAATGTCACTATCGGTCACCCATTCAACTCATGACCATGGCTGGCTTGGCTGATCAAGTAAGAACAGCTAAGCAAAACAGCGACGAGCGTTTCATTGTTTTACGTAGATGGAGGTAGGACTGTTTTAAATTGCTTGATCAGTAAGTATTAAAAACAGCATTTAATGGATATGTTGTTCAGATATTCATTCAGCAAAGGCATATCTAACCCTCTTGGGTTATTAAATATATCATTTAGATTCATAGACGGTTCCAAAGTCAACACGATACCTCCATCCTCAAATTTCAACCAACCAAGCCGAAACATATCTTTGAAAACACAAAATGCTCAACAGTCTTTATCGGACCGTCCAAAGAGTAAAAATGGTGATTATTAATAATTTGTACCATTAAGCTGAGTGACCATTCCAAACCAGTCCAAATAAAACAAAACTGAGCCACGACCGCGACTTGGAAACCTTCGCCGAGGCTTTTAAAACTGTCAGGGGCCACTCTTAAAAAGAGATAATCTCGAAACATGAAAAAAAGTTGAGCCCACTCTGTAAACACGTTGTAAACGAGTGTGTTTTCGGCGTCCGACCAAAAAATCTTGTAACAAATTAAAACTTCACTCACATATTAATATACAAACATTATCACCGACAAAAATCTGTGTTTTCAAGTTTTAATATTCGGATAATTAACATCGCTAATAAACTTTAAGGTTGTTGTCCTCAAAAGCTGTAAAACTTACTAAAGATCTAATGGTAAGGTTATATACTTCTTTTTAAACAAATAAAAAGTGATAACTTATGCCCGGTATCGAACGCCTACAGATGTACCTAAACGTGAATCATTTTGCGTATAAAAACAATATAAATCCTTTCAACCCTTCACATGACTTTAAAAAGGAGGCACATAAAGTTTTATTATTATGTAGGATCATCGCAACCGCATACGGACACAAAAACCAATTGTTAGACATAAGTTTGAAGCCCCGAAAAATCAATGGAACCTTGAAGTTTAACGAATTAGTTAAAACTAGTCTTTATAAATAAAAAATACATGTCACGTCGTCTGTCCGCGATAGACTCCTAAATTACTGAACCGATTTTAAAATTGATTTGCACCCCGTGTGCAATTTGATCCAAATTGAATGAATAGGATAGGCTTAAATATCAATTTATAGTCGCAATTACCCGTGCGAAGCCGGGGCGGGCCGCTAGTGGTATATATTTTTGTTTGTAAAATCATGATTAGTTTACAAAATGTCATCATTGAGACTGAGAAAGAGATTTGAAAAATCAAAGATTACTCGATATACATTTTACCGCCAAATTAGATAATCAGTATCGGTGGGTACAAAATAATGTATTAAGTACACTATTTTGTACCCCAATACTGATTATCGTACGAGTAACATCCTGTTTCAAAAAGAACAAACTTCATAACAACACTGATTGGAATATTGGATAAAACTATACTGAATATAACACAATACTGCAATGATGGTTCTTAGCAGAGCATCCTAGTCGTTTTTATAAACTGATCAACTAGTTTAAGCAATAAAGTCCCTAATTGCATGCGTGACCGCCAGTGGCATTTACAATTGAGCATTTTCGTGATTAGGAATAAACTATAAGCTGTCACGGTTTTTTTAAAGCCCTAATACTTAGGATAAAAGTTAGATTATGTCAGAGGCATTCAGACAGTCTGAAAACCCCGACAGGACGTTTGAGGCTCGCCACTCAAAGTCGAAGTTATCATTTATTCAATTTAGGCGTCTATGACGCTCTTATGAAGGTCAATTACAAATGTTAATATTGAGATATACTACATTGTACTGCCACGTTCAGCAAACAAAAAATATAGAGCCACTGCGAGAAGAACGGGCAAGAAACTCGGGGCAATTCTTTTAAACGTTTTTTAACAATGTGTACAATACTATATATATAGTAAAATTATTACAATACTTATTTACATTACGTAGGTGACAGGCGCTAGCTTGGCACTACTTGTCTATCCACCAGGGTGGATTATAGCCTCATGCTTTGCGATGCTTGCTGCATCTGTGAGCGGCAAGTATAGTCAGTATCAGTACTTAATACTATAAATGCGAAAGTAACTCTGTCTGTCTGTCTGTCTGTTACGCTTTCACGCCAAAACTACTGGACCGATTTGAATGAAAATTGGTATGAAGATAGTTTGAGACCCGGGAAAAAACAAAGAATAGTTTTTATCCGACTGCGCAAAAAGAGGTTAATGTTTTTGCGCGATAACCGACATACGCGCGGGCGGAGCCGCGCCCGGAAAGTTAGTATATAATATGAGTGTAACGTGATGGGCCGATACTGAATGACCTACGAGGATGTTGCTGTACAGGAGCAGCAGCAGATAAACTGTACCCCAAACGAAGTTGCATACTCCTGATAATGAAACACCAACCCAATTCAGGATTCTGTTAAAAATGCTAATACCAAATACAGTACCACGCATATCTATGGAGTTTTCTATGAACTAAAATCCAGGTAAATCAAGTCAAGATCACTTTTCTTAGGGTTTCGTACATTACTAGGTATTCCTGTTTAGTTTGGTTGTCATGGCGCTTCTCTAGAACAACATAGAAGCCATTAATATTATCACAAAATGCGTAAAAAACGGTGACGCAAGAGTGTGTAGATTTAGGTCGTTCGTATGCTTTGGCCGTGCGGTATGGTCGCCGTAGGTACGAGTAGGTTAAGTTTGCTCGAGACTCTAAGCAAACTTAGAACGTGAGGTAAGGTATTTAAAGGTTTACTCTGTAAATGGCGCCTAAACTTTTTTTTATAGATTATAGATTCCTTACGACATTCTTGAGCACAGTTTGTTTAATAGTTGAGAAAAGAAATCTTCTATGTAGCTGTCATGTTTCGACTTCCACTAGAAACTAGTAGCCGTTTTTGGGAGAGCAAAAGAAGTGAAAACTGCGTCAGCTACACGAATTGTAATGAATAAGTTATGAGGACTTTTCAAATTATGTTCAAAAGTGACTAAGTACTATGAGTTTGTCATAATGATTCTAAGTACACTGTGTCAGTATTAGATTACTTCTAGAGAATATTGAATTGGTTTCACTCCATTGATATTGCCTACAATTAAGCTTGTCAAAACACGCTGACTTTAGTAGGTAACTTGTTTCCTTTATTTTTGTTAAAAGTCCTGTGAGTTTCATCTTGTGTAATGCCATAATATAATGCCTACCTTACTTTAGCAACCTTCAAACAGGTATATAAACCGGAAACGTTGGAATGTTCAACAGTTTTATATAAGACTAATAATGCACAACATTCTTATTAATAATGAAATCCAAATTTCTAATGCGAATATAGGATATTCATAGAAGACATTATGCTTTTTTAAAAGTTCATAATGAAACAAATTTCATCCTAGGCTCATTAGTAGAATAGAGTCGTATTATTGTTTTCGTTAAATGGAGAATCCCTGATCAGTCTGGAAAAGCTATGTCTGGAATATCTGCATAAAATATCCAAAATAAACTACAAAAAAAACCTTAACTGTTTTGATACACTAGTGACATTTAACCTAGTATACTGTAACAGCCGGATCGTCCACTGCTGAACACAACAGCTATTTAGGGGGTATTTGCCATAATCCCCACGCTTGGCGGGCGTCTTGGGGATCGCAGTGTAAGTTTGCAGTTCTTTAGAAGGCGCTGCTGCCCACCTTCTAGTATTTTTCCCTTAGTCGCCTCTTACGACACCCACGGGATGATATGGAGAGGTGCAATTCTAACCCGGCCCCCCACGGGACAACCTAGTATAATACCTAAATATTATTTAAAACTGGTGCAAGTAAAATTTTTCCAGAAATTAAAATAAGGATATAACACCAGATATTGTTGTTTTTCCAGTTTAACCGAATAATATTTGTTTGTCAGATAATATCTTTCACTCGGAGTTTGAGATAGAGATCAGAAAACCTGATACTTTATATCATAAAAGAAGACCGGGCCACTCTTATGATGAACAAGATAATGTTTCAAGATTTTGAACCTGTCCATGAGTTGAACACACCTGATGGAAACATAAATATTTTTTTTATAGAAAATCCCAGTAAATCTATTTTTATTTTAAGAAGAATTCATAGAATCGTTAAGAATCTTACTATTTATGACATTGCGAAGAATTGTGTAGGTTTATGTCTGATATCTATCCCTTATGTATAGTGCCCCAATTAATGTTAATAAAAGTAGGTATAAATTCGTAGAATTTTAGTGTAATATTCACAAAGTTCCCTAAATGTTTATTCTATCAGTCCTACATACTTGACTTAAGACGATTTAATACCTATATTAATACGGGCCCTTCCACAGAAAACACAAGTCGGTAGTCAGCATCTATGTTCTCCCTAAACAAAACAAAACAGAAAACATTTCTACGAGTCTATAAAGGTGTCTACGGTCTTCGTTTAGCAGCTGGGTAGAAGCCGACTGACAAAGCTTTCGACATCAAGCGCAAAAATCGCCACCTAAACAGACTAGCCGACTCTTCAAAACGCAGTAGTATTTATATGAACCTAAATATACGTAAAATAATGGTTTTAATTTTTTAAAATAATTTAATATATATAATACGCTCAAATACCCATCTCCACACACACGCACACACGCACACACATCCTAACACACAAAAATATTGTATTCAGGTACTTAAACATACTGAATGTTATACAGCCATATCTTATAGTAGTTACCCAATCTCAAATGTTTTATAGAAGGAAGTAGTGCCCAGGGCATAATATATATAACTTAGTGTGAGCTCTTCATGTCATTTGTCACAAAAATTAGCTTAAAAGCTACTTACACTATTCTTGTAACCGATACTATGCATTGTATTGATAGATACAAAGTCGAAAACGGTTTGACAGTAAAACTGCCACTTCGGTCTGAATTGACCTAGACTCCGTATGCTGTGTGGGCAGCTATATATAATATACCTAGTTACATATATCCAAAACGTAGTATATATATTTTTTCGGAAAAAAGATAAGAACATACCATTGACTTTATCACTGCAGCTATAGAGTACAAATATTATTAGAAAAAAAAAATGCTGAATATGACGTATTTGTATTTAGTTTTTCTTTTCTAGGTTTAAGTGCAACATTCTGAGTGTACTTAATACAAAACCCTTACGTGTTTGTCACTGAAGTTTCGACAGCTATTTCTATTTGTAACGCTTACCTGAAAAACAAAGAAAAACACATTACAATCAAATTTGTATATGGCTATTAAAAAGTGGTATAAATAACAAGGGTTATAATTATAATGTACCCCGTGGGGTGCCGGGTTAAAATTGCAACTCGCCATCATCATGCCGTTGGTGTCGTAAGAGGCGACTAAATGAAAACTACTGGAAGTTGGGCAGCAACGCTTTCTAAAGAACTGCCAACTTGCACTGCGATCCCCAAGACGCCTGCCAAGCGTGGGGATTACGGCAAATACCCCCTCAAAAGGGAGGCTGTGTTCAGCAGTGGACGATCCAAATGTTTAAAACCAGTCAGAAGTTGGTTGATAAATATAGCAATTGAAGAAAAAAGGTACGCCATTTTCTTGTCAACTAATATATCTAACTTCTATTTTCATAAATGTGATTATAAAAAAGTTATGTTCACCTCCACCGTTGAACAAAGGCCGGTGTTGAGTAAAGGTTTGCCGTAATCCCCACGCTTGGCAATTTTGGAGATCGCTGAGTAAGGTCTTTCAGAAGGCACTGCTGCCCACGTTCTGGTTTATTCCCAGTTTCTAGTCTAGCACCACACGGGGAAGATGTGTTTTGTTCGATCACGATTATAGAAATCAATAAGTAATATAATTGGGTCGTAAGTCTTTTTAGTCAGAGACCGTTTTGGTAGGATCCATCGGAGTGTCAGGTATTCTGCTTCTGTGTAAACAACACAATATAGTGTTAAGGTGGTCTAGGACCCTTAGACGTGAAGAGCACTGTAGCCAGTGAAAGTACTGATATTAGATTCTGATCCTGTATTCACCCTATAACAATGGTAGGTTATGGTAAGTAGACCTCTTTGTGCGAGTTCATCCGGAGAAATATCTCGTCACCGTACCTAATTGTTGGGATTAATGCCCATATGAGGCTTTTTTATGTTATTGTGATGAAAAAAGCGCGAGGCCCACATGATGTTAAGCGGACTAACCTCTCCCTACAACAAATGCATTTCGTCATAAGAGTTGCACTGCGCCCTTACCTTTAGCCATAGTTGTTAAGTCTCATGTGCCTGTAATTTCACTGGCTCTCAAGAACTGCTGCCGGTACACACCGTTAGGTGCTATGCGATAGATATTTTATTTGTGCGTGGTCGCAAGCCAGGTGGGCATTCGCAAAATGCCCTTCCACCATGCGATGAAGCTCAAGCCCGTGGCAGAACTCAATCCATGGACCTACTGCGCGGCAGTCCATAGCCAATGCCACTGAGCCATCACTGCTTCAAAGACTTAATAACTTTAGGTCTCAGGGTGTTCGTCACTTGTGATTAACTGCATCTGTTAAAGGTAGAGGTTACCGCTTAACATCAGGTTGGCCTCGTGCTTGTTCCATCATGATAGCATAATACGTTGATATACTTTATACAGGGTACAAAGTATCATATCATATACATATCTATTATGTTTTCTAAGTATAACATTTTAAAATTAATAATATTCGCAATAATTTAAAATTAAATAATAACATAAAATCATTTCTTAAATCTTTCAGTTAATACAATTATACTATAAATATATTCATGATACAGGTCTCATATGGCGAAGATACTATACGATATGGCAAAATAAATAATGTTTCTGTTGCCCTAAAAATGTTTTTATTAAAGCTCTGTCTTCTAACCTGGGGTATAGTTTCATATCGGCGCATTTCTAACGTTTGACAATCGTAACTTCGGCCATTTCTGTGCTTTTCCTCTTTATAATAAGGGTAACATATAATAAACTTCGGTAGGAGGTCTGGTGGCAAACATTTCATAAAATAGCAAAGCGAAAGCGGCTATCCTTTGCGTGAATTGTGAAATAAAAAGTTTTGCGAGAAGCGTGGGCCGCTACTTAAATCATGAAACTAATTAAATCATTATAGACCTTGTCACCTTTATCATAAAAGCTATGATGAATGCAGATATTTGTTTGTAAGGCATGTTTTTTTAATGAACGAGGTTAGTGTGGGCGCAGCCTACGTGGACATTAAAAAAGAAGTCGAGTCTAGGCGAGAATTCGACCCTGACGAAATATTCGAAGCTAAAATATATCTAAGTAGGTAAAGCATTGCATGTAATGTGTTTGAAACGAATGATAACTGTGAATTAAAAGAAGGAATAAACTTTACGAGATCGACGGTTCATATTACCGTATAAAACTAAGTCAATATAATTATTTATTTCTTATATACTTCAATACTGACCCCACACTAAGTTTTTGAACTCTCCCGCAGTTAAAATTAGGCTTACACCGCTTTCGTGTATGACGTAACACGATGTATCACGAAAACACCCGAAGAGTGGCGCGCAACAAACGCTGGCGTGATTCAGCCCTCAACGGAAACAATACTAGGGCCATCTAGTTGACTACAAAGGAGAATACATTTTTTTTACCGGTGGTATGCCTTTATTAAACAAAATACTATGAACTATATACAACACTACAGCTACTACAATAAAAGCATTAAAACAACCTATAAGTTATAGCCGACTCATAGGCACTCCAAATGCTCCAGCCCACCCCCAGTTGGCAGCGTGCCCTGCATGCTGACAGCATTGCCCCGTTGAATTGCAATGCTTATTCGTTGAGCCAAATATGAATAATTAAGAATACATTGAAAATCAATAATTATCCTCAGAGCATGCTGGTAAAACGAGACATTTTTGAAATTTTCAGGGTCATAATTTCTTTAGTAACAATTAGTTACTTTTTAGACGGATATACGATTTAGACGGATGACTGCCAGTACTGGGCTGTAGTCACCCCAATAGAGGCCTCGTACAGGTCACCCAAAGTGCAAGCATTGGGACACTGAGGGCAGGACAGCAAGTGACGCATGCCCTGCGTAGCGCCACAACTGGATTCCTACGTCAGAGTAACCCCATTTGGTCATATTAAACCGGCAGCGACCACTTGAGCCCGGAGTCGGTTTAGCAACTTCGAAGTGGACCACGGCAGATCTTTGCCCGGGGGGAGTTCTTCAGCCGATAAATAATAGTTGGGTGGGGAGGGCAATTAGTTACTGAAAAATGGAAATGACAGGGCGTGCTTATAGACCTTGGTTTAATGCAAAACGATTGCCCTAGAGGGATTGTCCAGGAAGATAATTGAGGAATACATTTGTATTGATAATCGTACGCCGCTTTTCCTTCGGTACTATATCGAGTTAAAACTGCCGAGATATATATAGAGTTTTAACTCTCGAGTTTGACATTGGGAACGCAATATTTCTATCTTGAACTCCTATCACTATAAATGTTATGATTATGTTAACCCAATTGGTATATGAAAAGTCTTCCATAAATTGCTTGAAGTTTGTAGACTCTACGAAGAACTTTTTTGCAACACACTGATCTAAAAATGATGAGAATTTTTATTCCTCCTATCGTAATTTATTCTAGTATACAGACCAGCTTTTGAAGCTGAGGTTTCAGAAACATCAAAAGTCTGGAGCTGATTGAGGTTTCTTTTATGGTCATCAGTCATCACAATCGATGGAACTTACTCGAGACCCTCTTGGTGATAAGCGGTGAACAATGCCTACAACAGATGCATTTCGTCACAATTGAAAAACTATTCTTTGAAATAAAAAATGTTTCCTTAGACCCTTCAAACTGGAACAAGGTATATTGCTGCCAGGTAGTAAGAATAAGTATGGTGGCAGTTCCCGGGACGACCACGTTCATACTTGCACTAGGCTCGCTTCCTATTACATATAACCAAATCAAATCTAGCAAAACGTTAAACATAAGTAGACATCTCTTCTCTCTTCTCCTGGAATATAAAGGCATAGTGATTTAATTTGAAAGTCAAAAGCGGGTGCAGTCGCGGGCATCACCTTGTCACTGAATATTTTAATGTCAAGTAAAAACAAAAGAAAACTAGGAATCAACAAATGGATGATTAAAATAAACGCTAACCAGAGAGTGGGTAGCCAGCACTAATGGGTTTTCTTTGTTTTTATCTAATCGAACGCTTGAGTAGGTGTCAAATGAAACCTATTATAATCTAACGATTCGGCTAATTATTGGTCATTAATATTGACGATTTTAATTATTGCGTATAAATATATACTCTATGGTATCGCTTTCTGGTAACATCGATTTAAACTTTGTCTGCGGTAGGGATCGATTAAACATAGTTACATTAGAGTAGGTATACTTGTAAGATTTGAAACTGTGGCTAGACGGTTAAGTGGGCATTTGTTTGCTTCCACTCTGGGCTTGACTTGAGCTTATTTTCCTTATGTATTCCATTTTATAGACCGAAATACCGAATAGACTTTAGATCTATCGTCATATAAGTGAGTAATTATGACATACAAAGATAACAAATAGTTTAATCTCTGTGATAAGCACAATGCGAGAGTGCGACCTACTGTATGTCCTGAAGGTATATTTATCCTTACTAATATTATAAACGTGAAAGGTTTAAGTATGGATGTTCGTTACTCTTTCACGCAAAATCTACTGAATAGATTTTAATGAAAATTAACAATAATATAGCTTACACATCAGAAAACACTAATAATTTATAAAGATACTGTGTGAATTGTCCTAAATATAATGACAAGTGTCAAGTAAGTAGGAGTTTTGTCCATATGTGACCTATTCTAACGTGCGCTACAAAAACTAAACCAAATTGCATGGTGACAGTGTATTTTGCGAATAGTACACGCAAAGAAATTGAAAAATGTACAATCAGTAATAATCAGTACTAATATTAAAAATGCGAAAGTAACTGTGTTTGTCTGTCTGTTACGCTTTCGCCAAAACTACTACAAAACTACTGGACCGATTTGAATGAATATTGGTATGGAAATAGTTTAAGACCCAGGAAAAAACATAGAATAGTTTTTATCCAACTGCGCAAAAAGAGGTCAATGTTTTGCGCGATAACCGATATACGCGCGGGTGGAGCCGCCCCCGGAGATCTAGTATTTAATTAAACCCCTTCTAGTGGTAGTGGAGATAACATTCAATTTTTTATCCCAAAGGCGACCAGTAACTGTAGTTTCGTTGATAGTAACGGTGTAAACATTGTCGCCAGTAGTGGCCGATCGGATAAAACATATAATGTCGCAACGGCCACCAGACCTGGTAGTTTACATAAACAGTTCCTATTCTGTGTTAAGCCTGAAGACTTTCGACATCATCAGGTGATGAAGGCTTATTCGATAAATACTTAATAAAAACATTACAAAGATGCATGATGAACGATGAATACAAATGATGAAGAATGTCATCATTATATATTAAATTTGGTAGCAAGAAGTTGACGCAACCAACTCTTACATTGTTTTTTTGAATTACTGCCTTCTAAGCGAATAACAAGTATTTATTTCAGCAGGGAAGTCCCAAATATAAACAATGGGCTCTATAAAAGTAGCCTAGTAAGTACTTCATTATAAGAGTTAATATTAGATATAGGATCAGTCTTGATATTCTGCTGACAGGTTAAATAGTGAACGCTCATTGGTCAATGATAAATAATGACGTGACAAGTGTCCAATGAGCGTTCAATATTCAGTTAACGGATCAAGAATTTGCTAAACCTTATATAGATATTATTAAAAATGTTGGTGCCATGCTGATACAAATTACACTGGGGCGACAACTTTAATGCGACATATTATTGTGACGGAACAAGCACGTGGCCCGCCGAGCGCAATGCAATTCGTCAAAAGTTACGAATTGCATTGCGCGCCCTAATACATACAGTTGTTACGTCATGTGCCCGTAATTTTATTGACTCTCAAGGACTGCTGCTGAAACTCACTGTTGCTTGGCTACAGATTTTCTGCTTGATGGTGGTCCACAATTAGGTAAAGGCCTCCGGTTGGAATTGAACCATGGCCTTGCGGCAGTCCATAGCTATTACTGCGCGGAAAAAAGAAAGGTTTTCACAAGTTATTTCACACATACCTATAAGAGGATATCTCGTATAAAAAAAATCCTTCATCCTAAAGTTATTTTTTTTTATACCTGATAGATAGGTTAGCCTTTTGACCACTATCTCACTTGATGATAAGTGATAATGTGGTCGAAGATGTTGTTCAACTAACCTAGAATTACTGGCTCTCAAGGACAGCTGCCGAAACAATTTTAGGTGCTTGGCGACAGATTTTCTACTTGAGGGTGGTAGCTAGCCAGGCGGGCATTAGCAAAATGATCTACCACCATGCTTTAACGCCTCTCTTAATAGGACCACCTTTTTATGTTATCGTGACGGAACCAGCCCGAGGCCGACCTGATGTTAAGCGGACCAACCTCTGCCTATAACAGATGCATTTCGTCACAAGTCACGAATTGCACTGCGAAAACCTCTTAAGCTCACCTACTAAACAAAATAAGAATGATTAAAAAAATTTTAATATTGAAGTAATCGCGCGACAAAAGTACAGTCAGATTGAGAAACTCTTTCGCATTTAAGTCGTTTAAAAAAAAACAATAACGCCTGCATACCCGTAAAAGTAAAATAACGGTACCAGGTTTTAGACTAGCAAAGACAAATAAAAGGTCCTTTTTAAGTAAGTGTGTGCGGTTTTATAATAAAATTCCCAAACATATTACAACGCTCACAGAAAGAAAATTCAAATTGCACGTGAAAAACATTTTGATTAAGAAATCTTACTACACAGTTTGTGATTACTTAAACGACAAAAATGCTTGGAAAATTCCGCCTAGAAGCTATCACCTGTCTCCTACGTAATTAATGATAATAATGTATTATATTGTATATAACACATTGTAAAAAGACGTTCAAAAGAATAGCTCCGAGTTTCTTGCCCATTCTTATCGCAGTGGCTCTATATTTTTTTTACTGAACGTGGCAGTACAATCACTACTAATATTATAAATGCGAAAGTAACTCTGTCTGTCTGTTACGCTTTCACGCCAAACTACTGGACCGATTTGAATAAAATTTGGTATGGAAATAGTTTGAGACCCGGGAAAAACATAGGATAGTTTTTATCCAACTGCGCAAAAAGAGGTTAATGTTTTTGCGCGATAACCGACATACGCGCGGGCGGAACCGCGCCCGGAAAACTAGTGTAGAATATTTCAATATTAAAATTTGTAATTGACCTTCATAAGAGCGTCTAAATTGAATAAATGATTTTGAATTTGAATTTGAAGGTTCTTTATATATCCATTTGACGATGTTATAGAAAGTGTGAGACAGAGTTAAAAATCTGTTCACCATAGACAACAGCAAATACAATTAAATCATCCATGTACACTTATGAGTATACTTTTTTCAGTTAATTGCCTATAACTAAAAAACTACTCAAGCAATTATAGTGATATTTTTTTGGAACCACCTTGGTGGTATACTCTACCCAGTAAAGAATCATCTAAATTATTTATACAGTTCTAATTGAGGAGAAATCACGTACAAACATCAAATAAAAAAAATAACATAAATATGGCACCGACTTCAACAGCCAAAAGTGTGAAATAACTTGTTGAAGTACCATGATAGGCCAAAAGTACCTATAACCACAATATTGTGCGCATGGTAGCAACTTCGACAAGGTATTTCACACTTTTGGCTGTTGAAGTCGGTTCCATTTTTTCACTCTTTTTAGGTACATACTTTACAGTTATTGGAGTGTAACTCGAAATCGACTTGTACGGTTTTGATGAAATTGAATTAGGACCAAACGACAAGCATCAGCTTTTAAACAAAAAAGAATTATCAAAATCGGTTCACCCAGTCAAAAGTTTTGAGGTAACAAACATAAAAAAGTAACGACAACCTCCTTTTTTAGAAGTCAGTTAAAAACAACATAGAGTCGAACAGAGAACCTTTTAAAAAGGTAAATCATCCAAGGACTTGGATGAGTACCCAACACCTCGAATTTCCGTAGCAGCGCTTTTGCTACTCCAACAAGTCTATGCTTAGTAACATAACTTTATGTGGGTAGTCCAAATATTACTGTAATACGGCATCGCACCGCCTTGAAATGATAACGCGTGTTTGCTGTTCCCAAATCGCGCACAAGGAACTTTTGTATAGCATCCTTGGGCATAAGATAACTCTGATGCTGACCTTGAGTGGTTACAGTGGGTACGTGTGCTCACGGCGTTATTATTGACAGGAGTCGGTGATAACGAGCTTTATCTTGTAAACTTTAATATTGTACCCAAGTATCACAGAGCAAACAATAATATATTTATATAAGTGGAAACCCACTTTTTTATAAAACATGTTATTTATGTTATTTAACCTACTGAAGTCGGTACCATACTGGTACAAATCCATAGGTGGATAATTGATATTATGGTCCGTACTTCGACATTTATCTGTGCCTGCCGGTTATTTTTAAATCTCGATTTTTAGTTTGTATATAATATATATAGCTGATAGGCTAGCCTTTGACCACTATCTCACCTGATACTGGCTGATACCGACGGCCGCGGACATTGCTTAACTTAGCTGATACTTAGATGATAAGGTACAAAATGGACCTTATTATTACACAATTACAAAGAGAAGAAAAATTATAGTCATCAGCGGGATTCGAATCCGCGCCATACCCCGATGATCATAGATTATAAAAATATTAATTTTAATTTATATACAAAAATAAGTCTTGTTTGAAGTACAACGTAAGTTAAACTATAGGTGTCGCTTCATCTCCATACGATGATTAAGAAGCAGAGAAAAATATAGAGTTTTGAGTCAAATGTCATGTTAGCTTAGCGATCAGAGCATACCCCGGCTATAGGGGTGGATGGCGCGGTTTGGAATCCCGCAGATGCCTATGATTTTTACGTCGCGTAGTATAGTTATACAGAGTTATTGGTAAAATGATAACTTAGGGTTCACTTCTGCCAGTCCTAACAAACATTTAGAGATTATTTTTTTATTAAAAAAAATTATTAAATACTTTAATTTAAAAAAAAAAAATTTCCTTTTGTTTTTTGTCTGAATAAGTATGAGGACCACCAGATGTTAAAAGGCTCTTGTGCCTGTAATGTATAACTTCATATTTTTTATTACTTTGCTCGATGTATATATTCAAAGTTCAGTGTTGCTGCGGCGGGCGCTCTTGGTTCAGAGTAGACACTAAAACACAAAAAAAAAATCATAACAACAAAAATTTATTTCAAAATGTTTATTAGGACTTGCAGAAGTCAACCCTAAGAGATTAGCATTTTACCAATAACCCTGTATAACATATATGAATCAGCATTACAATCCGACGGGGCACATATCACTAAGTTATAATATCAACAAATGATTTTTTTTCACAAAATCCTGGACACTTTTTTTATTGCAGCCCATTTCCCTGTGCCGCCATATTTTTATCGATATGTAAATTATCTGAAGGTAAATACCAAAATAGGGCACCGGATTTAAGGTCACACCGGTTAAAGTAAACATTTTATTGACTTGTTACCGGTTACCAGAATTTGGTGTTTATTCTAGAACAAGTTATATTATATATATAGGTAGTGAGCTAAACGCCCTTGGACTTATACTTGTTGTGGGACTTAGTCTACCCACATAGGAATCACCACATATTGCAGATAAGTTTCTCATTCGGTAACGGGATTCAGCACAGGTCAAAAAAAATTGAGACAGGTGGTAGTAAGTCCTTCACTAGAGTGGTTTGGTAAGTAGTGTTAGGCTCTAGGTGCATCGTTTATAGGTGCTCAGAACATCAACCCTACCACCCAAGTTTTATTACATACATCTAACACCTGTTTGCTTATTTTTTTTAAGATTATTCGCGAAATTTGACATCAAGTGTCACTTTGGCAACTGTCACATTTGAAGTCTGTCACATCAAAATCTACCGTTATAAAAAATATTAAAATAAAAATAGTCTATATTGTGCTTTTTTCAGTTGAATCAAGCAAGGTCAAGGGCATTTTTAGTCCAACGATCCAATGGTTAATAGAAATCATCATTATCGTGGTACCATTGAGTCAATGGAACTGTCTAATGGTACCACGGCAAAAGGACGGGGTA
The DNA here is from genome assembly GCA_963854805.1 of Plagodis dolabraria. Taxonomy (NCBI): domain Eukaryota; kingdom Metazoa; phylum Arthropoda; class Insecta; order Lepidoptera; family Geometridae; genus Plagodis; species Plagodis dolabraria. Next base: position 41,221,937 of record OY978440.1, read on the forward strand.
GCTGGTTCTTTTTGCTTTGTTTGATTTTATGTCTTTTTTGTTGAGCGTGGCAATCGACGAATAGTAATATAATTTTTTTGAAGGTACTTGTCATATTTTAAATTATATACATCTATAATAGGTCAACTAAACGCAAATAGTAATTGTTTTTTTTTCCTTTTAGGGGGCTGGGTCAGAGTGCACCCCCCACGTATGTCCGTGGGAGTCTTCTAGGCGTAAGATGCGACGAAGGGAAAAATACCGGAAGATGTGCAACAGCGCTTTCTGAAGAACTACCTACCAAATGACACTGCGATCCTCATGACGCGCGCCATGTGTGGAGATTACGTCGATATACCACGCAGCAGTTCCATTGAATCCCGCCGCCGGCTTGAGCTTCACCGCATGGTGGTAGGGCATTTTGCGAATACCCGCCTGGCACGTGTCCGATTTCTCTTTCCAGAATATTCCTGGTTCCAAATAATACACTTGGTATTTCTCGCCAAAACTACCAGAAAGAGCCTTTTAAGCAATCAAGAAGATTCCATACGCTTAATAGGTATGTTGCTCGATGTATACTGATATGATTTGATTACCTACATATATTACTTTACCATTGATATGTCTACGGATATATTCTGCGAAGTTTAAACGTATACACAGGATGTCTAACTTCCCGCTTCTTATCATAGTAGCTAATATATTCGGGCGAAGAATCAATCCATTACAACAACTCTATTTTATTTTGTAATGAGATTGCGACTGAACTGTACGAGGCCCAGCTGATGTTAAACAGTACCTAACTTATATTATTATATGGTAAGGATAATGGTTTATGCTCGATCAGCAGAGTTCTGAAGCAGTGATGACTCAGTGGGATTGGCTATGGACTGCCGCGCAGCAGGTTCATGGTTCGAATCCCGCCATGGGCTTGAGCTTCACCGCATGGTGGAAGAGCATTTTGCGAATGCCCGCCTGGCTAGCGACCACCCTCAAGTAGAAAATCTGTCGCCAAGAACCTAACGGCGTGTTCCGGCAGCTGAGTGCCAGTAATTCTAGGTTAGATCAAAGGCTAACCTATCAAGTATAAAAAACCGGTTGAAGAAATTGGATTATACGATCATGAACAAACCACTGTATTTATATGTAATAAAAGATGCCTTACAAAATGTCGACAAATATTTTTTTTTGCGTGCATATAGATATAATATGCATCACTTTTATTATACTATAGACGCCACAGATACATAAAAAGAAACAAAACTAGTAGAAGAAGGACTTAAAAGCCATGGTGGTTAAGCTGCTTTACGTCTTTTTACAGGTAGGTATATGATAAGTTTCCACCTGGTTGTTAGTTGCATCGGCACAATATGAGCGATATAGAAATCCAGGACTTGCGTAGGTGCAGTTATGTTTAAAGCACGAGACTTAGCGGCGACAAGAGGGAATATTAGTGTTTTTTACCGACTTCAAGAAAAGGAGGAGGCTCTGGTCTGTTTTTTATGTTATTATTATTACCTCAGAACTTTTGACTGTGTGAAACGATTTGTTTAGTTCCATTTAAATTTTATTCAAATCGGTCAGGCCGGGAAAATTATTTTTAACCAAAAATGGAACCGACTTCTACACTCAAAATATTGAAATAACTTGTCGAAGTCGGTATCATGTGAACAATATTGTGATAGTAAGTTCTTTTGAACTATCAAGGTACCGACTTCAATAAGTTATTGCACACTTTGAGTGTTGAAGTCGGTTTCATTTTTTTGTTTTTTATCAACGCTTTGAACAATTTATAGGTCTTTGGTAATGACTATGGATTGCCACGCAGAAGAGCCATTTGTTCTAATTTGAAGCTAAAACTTGACTGCTTGGGGCGTTTGGCGAATGCCGAATATCTAACTCAATCAAGTAGAAATGTTATACCCAAGAACCTAATGGTGTGTTCTAGATCCAGCTGCTGTCCTGTAAAGTCAATTTTCATCCGTCCAAATCATTACTCAAGTCGAGATAGTAGGCAACTGCTAGCCTCTGACAATCGGAGGACGCGGGTTCAATTTCCGCCCAGGGCATAACATTTTGTACTCCAATAATTTGTAAAAAATGATTTTCGCTTAACACGTGGTAGTGATTGTATATTTGAAATCCTACTTTCTATATATGTAACAAAGCGAATTGCCAAATAATCGGCGTCTCAAGATAATGTGAAATAGCTCCAGGTCAATTAACTTCCTCTAAGCGTTATCGATTTATATAGCTTTAATTTAGTCTAAGGCTGTGTATCTGTCATTCTTAGAATAATATTATCAAGCTCATAATAACAGACTTTTACGAAGTTATGGCAATTATCGAATGCCCGCCTGCAGCTTACTCCTGCAAGTAGAAAACAATCCTCGAACACGTGACTTTGTGTGCCGCCAGTGTCGAAAATCAGTCCTCAGACGAACAGATAAGAAGAAAGTGGCGAACTCTACCAAGGGAACTAATAGTACGTGGTGAAGGAAAAGCCACCACTTCAGAATAAAGCATTCAATAAATAATAAACAATAAAACCATGCTGGTAACACATACACTGCGCAGAGCGGCCATAGTACAGAGTAGCCTGCGCAGTGGAAGTGTCACCGTGGGGTTGAAGCCACACGAGATTCTGCAGAAGTCATGAGCTGATGCTCGAAACCTCAACTAGACCAGTTATGGGTTGACGATACACGACGGATCATTCGAGTTCTGCCAGCTCATCACTTACCATTAAGTGAGATTATGGCAAAAGACATTATTGGAAATAATAATAATAGAACAGAACTGACTTCTAACACTGAAAAGTATTATATAACTTGTGGAAGTCGGTACCATGTTGATTTAAAATACCGATCTCACATCAGCAAGCTCCGACTTCCACGAGTTATTTTTTAATTTTTTAGTGCAGGTAATTGGTTCGTTTTATTTTTTTTTCTCTTTTTGGTGAAAATGTCTGTATAAAAGATCATTCACTCGCGTAAAATAGTGTTCATCGTGGACAACAGTAAATACTAAATACAATTAAAACATCCAGGTAAGCGAATGCATTTTTCAGTTAATTGACTATAAATTAACTACTCAACTGATTTTGATGAAATTTATATGGAACCACTACGGTGGTATACGCTTTCCAATAAAATATATAAATAATATTATCAAAATCGGACCACTCTGTAAAAAGTAAGGCGTTTTTTTATGTTATTGTGACGGAACAAGCCCGAGGCCCACCTGATGTTAAGCGGACTAACCTCTGCCTATAACAGATGCATTTCGTCACAAGTCAAGAATTGCACTGTGCCCGTCACCTTGAGACATAGTTATTAAGTCTCATGTGCCTGTAATTTAACTGGTGGTGAAATTACATTTAATACATTATATGAATATACAATGAATTTCACGCGTGGTCATGTATAAAAATATATACGCGTAAATATGTACTGTTTAATCTAATCCTATTACGCTGTTAGTTCATGTCTTGTACTGTTTATCCCAATCAGTAAGAGGTCAGAAGGACCCGGTCGGGTCGATCTCAGCTTTCTTATAAGTATGGTTACAGATTATGTAATAGTTATTATTAATGGTTACTGAAGAAAGTCACGTGGGCAGCAGCGTGTGCCTCCGCTCCAAGCCTCAAAGAAACATAACTCAAGATTAAAAAAATACATGGGGCATTAAATGAAAGTTTGAAATATTGACAAGACCTTAATCCCTTTATTTTCTTCACGGTAACCGCTGTGTCGATGATTTTATCTAACTTACTTAATCCACGTGTAAACACCTAATTAGTAACTTACTATAAATTCCTTCTAATTTAAATGAAATGTAACACCATTGATTTACTTCACTAAAATAAGTTGGAATTCTATTCTATTTAACTGTACAATGCATACAAGAGAAGTAAATAATTACCTGCGATGAAATATAGGGTAGTATATTTGATTGAAGATAATTACAAACAATTTCAATACCAATAATAAATCAATCACACATGTAGTTCTACACAGGCATAAGTAGAATTTACCTCAGATATATATAAACTTAAAAGTTTTGGTTTCATGTAATAGAATATAATCTTGCTGGCGTCCATCGAACACAGTGCCAGATAATTGAAAATTTAACTAGGCAATTTGATGAAATATGTATTATAATTTTTTGGAGCATTCGGACTTCCTATGTAGCTGTAACGGCCAATAGAGAGCTCTGCTGCATGCATTGCACGTAAATAGTATTTTTTTCACTTATGTATAAGCTGACATTAACAATAGATCGGCGTGGGTTAAGCGAAGACACCTGTATGAAATTGTGTAACGTTCATTCGATCTATTATTACGAGTCATTTGCGAACACCGGATGTGATAATAGCACAGCCTTTGACACGGTTGCATTCGCCCCCGCGACACACTCAAAAACCTTTTAAAATATTGAATAAATACACCTACACTAGCATATGGGTAGTAGATATTACCTAAGCTGTGTCTACGACCATCACTTCACGGCTAGCAGTTGAGTATCGACGCACGCGCCGCTCAAAAAGCTTTAAAAGCCTTAACATCTGGCTAGCGATTCCGCTTTTTCAATATTGTCATAGTTGCGGCATAATGATTATTGAGATTGAAGTTAAGATAGAAATAATTAAGAAAATATGTAGTGATATATATTTTTTAGATCTGCATATGAATTTTATTGCAAATGTCAGGATTGTTCTCCATTTAAAGTTCATTATATATTAAAAAGTAACAATAACTCTTGTGTTATGTTACATGTTACACGGATGCAAAAGTAAATGTCAGTTTTTGTCACAAAACTAGATTAGACTACCTCATTATTGGAGGCAAAAGCGTCTTATTGTAATCACGGGGTCCTAAGTTCTATTGCTGCGTTGGACCGATACAAAGATCTTTGTCAGTAGCTCTCAAAATTCTCGAACTGTGCCTGAGGCTCGCCCCTTATTACATGGAATTAACATTATCTGGCAAAATGTGTAGTGTTTAGGCACTTCGATGATTTGCAGGCATGATAATATTAGGTATATTTTTTTGTTTTTGCAATTGAAAGTATATATAAGTAAATTAATTTCCTCAGACTGTTAAAGTAGCAGAATAGCACTCCGTTCAACACTACAGTTGCCTAATAATATGTAGGCTGTCGCGTTGGAAGATCTTCACATCTACCTTTCATCTCATATCATCAGCCGAAATTCAAACTTAACGCGTCTACTTTAAATTCATTTCCATTTGCACGTTTCCATGTACCGTTTCCAAAATGGTTTTACGTTGCTCTGTCGCAATCGACGCGTGCCTCAGCTATTCAAGGTTCAGATGACATATCAAAATTGAATCTTATGTTCCAGAAAATGAGGTATAATTTAGGATGTAGCTTAGTAAGGTATAGCAAAGTAAATGCGCGAGCGCAGTGCCACGTGGGAAGTCGCTGACGTCATATAGGAGAGATACTTAGTCATAAACCTTCTGAGGTGTATGTATGATAAGGTTGAAGTGTTGATCCATGGTGTTAAAACTGGAGAAGCTATTGCAATGCCAATAAAACCATGAGAGACTGTGTCGTTCTAGTTACAATACAAGTATATACCTTAGATAAAGGATATAACATAACCTTTATTTTTCCATATTTGAGAACCTTATTACTGTTTTTCTAACACTAGTATGTTCCGGCGGTATGCCTTTATTAACAAAATATTACGAACTATATACAACACTACAGCTACTATATACAATAAAAGCATTTGGACAACCCACAAGCACTGCAGACTCACACGCAGTCCAAATGCTAGTCCCAATATTAGTTTGCAGCGTGCTCAGCATGCTGGCAGCATTGCCCCATTGAATTGCAATGGTTATTTGTGGAGCCAAATAGGTGCTTATTATTAGCCCTGCACTGTCCGTCCGTCCGTCCATAATAGATAACCGATTGAAATTTTCACGGAATATGTGTAGTATGCCGGATTGCCTAACAAATGAGAGCCCATAACAAAATTTAAAAAAATCACTGACTTCAAACATAAAATACGCATTATTAGGGATGACTCAAATACTACTCATCAGATCTCCCTCAAATGGAACATGACAAGCACCAGCTTTCGAATATATAAAACATCATCAAAATCGGTACAGTCTGTAAAGAGTTACAATGTAACACACACAAAATAAACAAAGTAGTTTAGAAACTTCTCCTTTTTTGATATCGTTTAATATAAGGTAGCCGATGGAATTTTTTATCTTAATTGCAGCGGATTGCCTGACGAATAATAATAAAAACAAAAAGTTAAAAAATAAAAGGGGGTCCATACAATTGTGAATTTTTAAGTTACTTGTTTCTACTCTATCGTAAAAATGGTACAGTTTTTTATCCATTAAATTTATTAAATTTATGTAGACATATATGTTAAAATTAATTATATACCAAGGATTCATGACATTTTAATTGAGTTATATAAAAAATCAATATTCAAATATAAATCAATAATTTGCACGCAACTCAATAATATGCGGCAAAATCTACCAGGAACTATACCATAATATTATCCATGTTTATGTACCCACATTTTTTGCAAATAAATATTATTCTATTCCATGTTATATAGTTCCAGGCGAAGGAATAGAGATATATTTTCAGTTATATTTCCAATAAAGGACTAGCCACAGTTTATATCGTCACAGGTAAATTTTATAAGATAAGAACTGAATATGAAACGCCAAAAGAGCAGCATGCCTATACTACGTACATGCGAGATTTTAGTCACGCGTTAGGCCACAGTTTACATTAGGCGCATAACACGATTTAGTACTTGTTTGCGCCTTTAACAGTCGAATAAGAGCGAGTAACCAAACTTGGAATATTTATGAATTTACCGGTTATAAAAAGTTATTACTACCTACTTACCGGTTTTTATGAGCGTGAGCGTTATTTTGGCGCGTTATTGGAAAGGTATAATAATTAATCAGTTAAAGGCGTAAATCACTTGACAAGTTTGTAGACTCTACCTTATTTAGTTTTAGTTTACCTATGTTATTAACGTTATGATCTTATTGTCTCTAATCCCACTAATACAGTAAATATGAAAGTTGTATTTGATGCCTGACGATGCATCACCGAGGCCTGAGCGGGTTTTGATGAAACTTCATACATACATAAACGTTAACAATGCGGGCGATTCTTCTGCTAGCCTTAATCATATTTCGGTGGCAACTTGTATAAACCAGTTAATTTAAAAGAAAATGTTATATATGTTCTTTTATTGGATTGTCAAGTATTGTAAGACCAATGAGAATTTCATAAAGCCTTTAACCATGGAGGTTGATGCTCATTATGGCCGAAGCTAAACTTATCCATATGCATATTTCATTATTTTGATAAGGTAAGTTCGTTACAATTGTAAGAACGTAGTAATTTTTTTTGGTTAAGGTTTTCAAATTAATAATGGCGTTGTGATGGAACAGAGCCTTTCAACGCCTAATGTGCAACAACATCCTGCCTACGTCACGTAAGTAATCTTATACACGGCATATCAGTACCACTAAAACTATAACACAGAAAAAAAATGAAAGGGAAAGGTACACAGTATAAAAAAGGAAATCTCTACAAAACTCATACGCGGCCTGAACTTTATAAATAAGCCTAGCATCGTGAAGGCAATCCAGTATGCCGCACTGTTCTCTCTTGATCGCATCGATATATTGTGTCTCATTCTTGCGCCGGCGCAGCCTCCGCGGCGTTTCTGAGAACCGTTGATCACTATCGGCTTGTAGCTACACGGAATTCTGTGTAAGTGTATAGTTAGGTTGATGTGAGATTTTGTTATTAGTAAAGTAGAAAAGGATTTTCCTACTAATACTACCTATATGTATTGGTTCTGTGGTTCTGTATGTTTTAACCAATTAGCAGTATTCGAAACAGCTGTACGGATTTTGATAAAATTTGGTGGATAGAAAACCATATTTTTTTTGTCATGAAGTGATGAGACCTTCCTGTCTGTTCCGACCAGTTAGTTGGTATCTCTCATTTGGGCAGTAATTTCAGCTACAGTGCCCTCCGTGCCTAAACACAGTAGCGTATGCACACTACTGCGAGTCGAGGCAAAATATCTGACGATGCGGTGGTACATGCCAAAACGGGCTCTTGCTGATGACTAGCTGTATATAATTCTTTTTGCCCGTTCTTCTCGCAGTGGCTCTATAAATTTTGTTTGCTGAACGTGGCAGTACAATGTAGTATATTTCAATATTAAAATTTGTAATTGACCTTCATAAGAGCGTCGTAGACGCCTAAATTGAATAAATGATTTTGACTTTGACTTTGACTTTCTACCACCTGGTTTTTGATTCTGCATAACGTGGATAATTCTGTATAACTCTCGTGTCTGTAATGTATTATTTGATATTTCATATTTTTTATTACTTAGCTCGATGTAAATATTCAAAACTATTTCAAAGGGAACACGACGCGGCCCAGTTTTGCGGCGGCGGGCGCTCTTGGCTCAGAGTAGGCATTAAAACACAAAAACATAATATAAAATAAATTCGAAAAAAAAAAAATCTTTAGAAAAGCTACACAATATGTTTGTTAGGAATAGCAGAACAACCCTAAGAGGTTGTAAGCATTTTACCAATAACCTTGTGTATAATTTGCAGTGTTATTTTCAATGGAACAATGAAACGGTAGACGAAAACACAATTTGCAGTCGGTGTTTTTATGTTTTTAATATATATAGCTGCCAGAATACACCATTTAGGTGCTTGGAGATAGATACTTGAGGGTGGTATCTATCCAGGCAAGCATACGCAAAATACCCTGCTAACATGCTAGAATAGCTGCTATCCTAAGACAACAACCGGGACCGATGACTTAACGTGCTTTCACTCATCCAAGTCAACACGTTGCTTAACTTAGTCGGTTAGTTCAGAACGACTAAGCAAATTACTCTATGAGCGCTGTATCTCTTCAACTGTAAATTATGGAACACTGCCCTCATTCCCAATCTTCCTACCAACCCCGGTTTCATAAATTCAGCACACCACGGTGCTTTTCGAGTGTAGCGCAATCTTGGAGCAGAAATAGATAATGTTGCAGGAAAGCGCTGGAGCGCTGTGTCCGGTGCCCCGCGGTCAGTGGTCGCGTTTCAGAGGTAACACAAATATTCGCATTTCGTGTTCACTGTATCAGAAATTCAATACGTGAATGGAAATGAGAAAACCTTTAAATGGAATGAAATATTTTCTCTTAGCGCCTTTCAGCCTCGAATACAATCAAATAATGCAATTGAATACATATGTTGCACAAAATGCAAAGAGCAAAAGGAAACCCTAACTATAGGTCCCCGATGTCTGTTTGTCCGTTCGTATGTCACGGTTCTCTAGCTTGTAAACGCTCATCTAAAATAATATCTAAATGTCAGGTTTGTAAGTTATTCCGAGTTACTAACCTGTTTTTTTATGTCTGATATGTCAGCCTTTGGTCACTATATCACCTGATGTTTAGTGATGGTGTGGTCGAAGATGTTCAGACTAATCTAGAATTACTGGCTTTCAAGGACAGCTGTCGGAATACACCGTTAGGTGCTTGGTTACATATTTTCTACTTGAGGGTGGTAGCTAGCCAGGCGGGTGTTCGCATAATGCCCTGCCACCATGCTATAACGACTGTCATCCAAAGACAACAATCAAGACCGACGGCTTAATGTGCCGTCCGAAGAACGTGCACGCTCAGACTTACGAGACGACGAGACTTAACAATTTGTTTTAGGGTGACAAGCGCAGTGCAGTTCGCCACATGTGACGAAATACATATGTAATAGGCAGTGGTTATAGTTGGGCTTCGTGCGTCCATCAAAATCCCATTTAAAAAAAACATAAAATGTATTTGATCAGTAAATTAATTAATCAAAACGCCAATTTATAATAGGTATAGTTTTAATATGAAGCTGCGGTGAAACAACACACAATTTTAAGGGTAGTTGCAATACTGTGCTGTATTATCCCGTACGTTACTATCCCGTGGGGTGCCGGGATAGAATGTCACGCCCATTGCTGCCTCTGGGTGTCGTAAAAGGCGACTAAAGGTAAAATACCGAAATGAGGGCAGCAACGTCTTCTGAGAAATCGATATCTTAAGCTGCGATTCCAAGACGCCTGCCAAGCGCGGGGATTCCGGCAAATCCCCCTTAATAGGGGAGGCTGGATAATGGACAATCTGGCTGATACAGTACAGTAACCTAAAATAGTGAGGTTCGGCACACACATTTAATGTTTCATCCAAAAAAATATCTGGTTTAGATGTAATATTGCAAGAATCAGGTATCGGCGAAAGATTAAAGCACAAAGGATTAGCCTGTACTTGTTGTTATAGAGAGGGGCGGTAGCCTCAAACCAAGGCAAGCGTTCTCAATTCTTCATTCGACCAAGAGTTGCCTTTCACAAACAACATTCAGTTAGTAAGTTATCTTATTTCCAAGTACCGATTTATTAATACTTAAGTACATAGATTAGCTCGAGAAGTGTAAACAGTAGTAAAGTACTAAGTGATGACCCAAAACGCGATTTGTATAAGATAACGCTAACTGGACTAAGATTGTAAAAGTCGATGACACTGATAACGAAATAGGTAAACTAAACTGATAAGAAGTGGCCGTTGGTTGCTGTTCACTGAATTTTTGTTACGCTTTATAGGTAAGTCTTTGACCACTATCTCACCTGATGGTAAATGATGATGTGATCGAAGATGTTGTTCAGGCTAATCTTATATTAGAATTACTGGCTCTAAAGGACAGCTGCCGTAATACACTTTTAGGTGCTAGGTGACAGATTGTCTACTTGAGGGTGGTGGCTAGCCAGGCGGGCATTCGCAAAATGCCTTACCACCATGCTATAACGACTGCAATCTTAAGACGACAACCGGGACCGACGGCTTAACGTGCCCTCCGAAGCACGGAATCGCTGCTTATCCACATATTGTTTTTTTTGAGATGCTGTTTTTCTGTATAGAAGGATATCTTCGACCACATCATCACTTACCATCAGGTGAGATAACAGTCAAAGGCTAGCCTGAAAAAAAAATAACCGGCCAAAGTTGGACTCGCGCACCGAGGGTTCCGTACAAACCTATAGGTATAACAGTAGCTATAAGCTGTAGTATTTTTATTGCAAAATGAAATCTCTAATTTTTTAAATTATTTAATATATTGTTATTATATGTTGTTACTAAAAATTTATGCTTTTCGCAATTTTTCCTTTATCTGTGCTATAATAAGTTGCTTCGTACCAAGATTCAAGATTCTGAGTTCACAAGAAGTACCCTGTAGGTTTTGATTCCTTTGCAAGTGTCGATAATTTGCGGCGTAAACGGTCGGTTAGGCGATACAATCAGTATCTTTTGATTGCGTTGGCTTAGAAGTTTGATTTTTTCACAGATCCAAGGAACAGCAGATGTGATTATTTGATATGAATTTCAGCTTGATTCCTTTACGCGTTCCTGAGAAAAAGTAACAATAATGTGATCTTGAAAGGGTTCCGTCTTTTCTTTTTAAGGTACGGAACCCTAAAAAAATTTAGCTTGTGATTTGAGCTGTGAGTTGTACGTAGTTTAGTGGAATATAACCTGATCCCCGCACACGAAGAAGAACCCCCCCTTGTGCCTGTAGGCGTCAGTCAACGGCCGTTTTTTGCGCGAAACTCGAATCTGTCGTTGCGTGCAGAAAATCATACATCATACATAAATCGGGCTCGTGTCGAAGCCTTCAGGGTTGAAATTAATACTTAAAGCAAGAACTAAACGCATTCACTTTGGAATATTTAAAAATGGGCTAAAATTTCACCGTTTCTTACATTACTCTAAAGAAATCTAATTTTGCATTTATTCACAGTAATGGTGTTATGAGTAAGAAAGTAAAATTTCATTTAACTAACTAATAATATTAAATGGAATACAGGAACATTTTGCTCCTAAGAATAGATTTATATATTTTGGTATACTGTAACAGCCGGATCGTCCACTGCTGAACACAGCCTCCCCTATTAAGGGGGTATTTGTCATAATCCCCACGCTTGGCAGGCGTCTTGGGGATCGCAGTGTAGGTTGACAGTTCTTTAGAAGGCGCTGCTGCCCACCTTCTAGTAATTTTCCCTTTTTCGCCTCTTACCACACGGGATGATATGGGGAGGTGCAATTCTAACCCGGCACCCTACGGGGTACATTTGGTATACTATAGTAGTATTATTATATGTTCTATGCTGTAGTCACTGACTTAGTAATGTAAGTATTTTTAATGAGTTCTAGACTGTTTGACTGACTCTGTTATGTAAGCCGCTGTCGATTGGTAGCATTCTAAACAGACGTAGGTTGTACGACACAAATAATTTCGAAGCAGTGATGGCTCAGTGGGATTGGCTATGGACTGCCGCGCAGCAGGTCCATGGTTTGAATCCCGACGCGGGCTTGAGCTTCACCGCATGGTGAAGTCTTGAGCGCCAGTAATTCTGGATTAAGCCTGTTGACACCTTCGACCACATCATCACTTATCATCAGGTGAGATCTAGGTCAAAGGCTTACCCATCAGAAATAAGAAAAAGTGACGTGATAAACAAAATGTTTTCCATTTACGTTTAACCTTTAATGTTTTTCCGATACCCACTCAACCGTTCGGGACCAACAAAGAGATCTGCGCGCTCATCCAAACTAACTCCGCCCCAAACAATCACAGAATCACATCCAAATTTGCTTGTCTATGTTAAATAGTTCGATGTACAGCCCAAACTAGTCGGCGTGAACTCAAATTGGTTTTTCGCAATATCCTGGTCGGAAAATTCTACACCAGCAACCGTACTGAGTGTATTTTGAAAATCTCTTGCAGATATAATGCGATTACTTAAAGCACAGTAGACTTAGGCTAAGATTCAGAGACAAGTCTAAGCGTGAACTTATGCTTTAATCTCTCAAAATGTAGTGCTTAGCCTCATAATTGAATTCAGAGACGTCGGGCGTGCTATGCTAAGCCAAGTAGTGGAAATTGTCTAATTTAGCCTGTCTCAAAGCAGGAGTGGCGCCGCCAAGTGAGGCACTGAGGCGAATGGTGCAATAAGTTCTTCAGGAACTCATTTTTGTAAAGTGAAAAAGGCACTTTTTTTTTCATTCACTCCAATCACATTTTATATACTGTTGTTCTTGTCCTTTTCTTTTTGGTCCTTTTCTTTTTACATCAGGATGCACAGATAAACAAGAACCGGTAAACGTTCCATAAGTGCATAAGCTCGAGGCCCACCTGATGTTAAGCGGACTAATCTCTGCAAATAACAGATGCATTTCGTCACTAGTCACGAATTGCACTGCGCCCGTCACCTTGAGGCATAGTTGTCAGGTCTCATGTGCCTATAATTTCACTGGCTCTCAAGTACTGCTGCCGGAACACACCTTTAGGTGCTTGGCGACAGATTGTCTACTTGAGGATGGTTTCTAGCTAGGCGGGCATTCACAAAATTCCCTTCCACCACGGGGTGAAGCTCAAGCCCGCGGCGGGATTTGAACCATGGACCTGCTGCTTGGCAGTCCATAGCCAACGCCACTGAGCCATCACTGCTTCATAATCAGTCTGTAGATAACAGAAGGGGCTACTCCCAGATCATATCCTACATAACGCATAGTTCGGCAAACCGAACTCCGTTTGGGAAACATGCAATTTAGTTAGCTTTGGTATTATAGCCAAAAGTCACTCGCCTCAAAGACTACTCACATCAGTCTTTAAACTACTTGAAAAACTACTTAAAATGTATTTTCTGTTATAGAAAGTAAAGAAAATTGAATGGCGTCACTTTGTTTTTAGGTATTTATAGACTCTTTGCCACTTTATTGAGAACTAATAACAAAAACAGTGTTGCTCTTTTGTTCAGTAATTTGTTCGGTCAGGTATCATTAAAACTTTAAAGCAAAAAGTTTTACCTTAAAATTTTGTTCACCTATTTGTTTTGAGCAATATAAATGACAAATAAGTGTAAAGGTTTATATTTCAGCCATTTAGTATAGCGACTGCGAGCTCATCTTATCAATATACCAACATAAAAATTTATGAAATTGAATTAAATCTGGCATTTATTTTGCTCAATAAATAAGCATTGTAATTTAAAGGGGCAACGCTGCCAAACTGCTGAGCACGCTATCAACTGGTAGTGGGCTAAACACTTGGGCCTGCGATGGCCTTTAGAAAGTTTTCGTTGTTTGTAGCTTTTTCTAAGGTTTTTTGATGGTTGAAGTGTTGAGTTAATAAACGCTGGTTGTGAACAAAAATATAAGAATTATGAAATCATAATCAGGGATGGATATTTATAAAAGAAAATATATAGATATTTGGCAACGGTTGTGCTGGTGAGTTTACACCCTACTCTCGCTCCACGTGTATCCATATTTGGAGAATTTGTATACATTCCACGAATTGAACACATATTTTGCATATAGGCGACGCATTTCAGGCTACGTAGGTATTGTGATTTGAAATGGACTTCTAAAATAGGATCAGAAGGCTTTATGCATGGGGTAGGTCAAGTGGTCGCGTGTGTTTCTTACTAGGCATAACTTTTCACTGGATCATCCGATTTTGTTTTTAGGGTTCCGTACCCAAAGGGTAAAAACGGGACCCTATTACTGAGACTTCGCTGTCCGTCCGTCCTTCTGTCACCCGGCTTTATCTCAAGAACAGTGATAGCTAGACAGTTGAAATTTTCACAGATGATGTATTTCTGTTGGCGCTATATCAACAAATACAAAAAGTTGGCCAAGTGCGAGTCGGACTCGCGCACGTTAAAACAAAAATGGTTAAGATATGAAGTCTAATGTTGTATACCTAAGTACTAAGTACGGAACCCTTCGTGCTCGAGTCCGTCTCGCACTTGGCCGATTTTTTATTTTTGGTTGCGAGTAGATACGTTTAAATTGGATTACTTAAAATGTTACCAACTGCAGTGGGATCTTTATTATTGTTTTTTTTTTGCGTGTGTTACCTCAAAACTTTTTACTGGGTGAAGCAATTTGGAAGTGTTTTTTTTTTTTATTATTATTTGAAAGCTGGTTCTTGTCATTTTGTCCTATTTAAATTTGTGTGAGATCTGACGAGTACTATTTGAGTTATCACTAATAAGGCGTATTTAATTGACTTCGACTACATTGATGATATTCTCATTTTCCCTTGTCAATGTCAAATGAATCAAAAAAAACTGTGGATGATTTGATTTGTATTTGAATCGTTTTATAAGAATATTTAAGTAGTTTTTTTTGTTCAAATTTTATCCAGATTTCGTAATGGTGTATCGGTGATATAAAGCGCATATACACAGCATTATAGCTCTCGTAGCGAAGTTTGCTTGGCCATTCTGAATCGATCAGCAAAGTTAAGCAACGTCCGCCGCGGTCAGGAGTTGGATGGGTGACCGCTGGTGACATTACTACTGAGCGCTTCCGTGCTTCGGAGGGCACGTTAAGCCGTCGGTCCCGGTTGTTGTCTTAGGATGGCAGTCGTTACAGCATGGTGGTAGGGCACTTTGCAAATGCTCGCCTGGCTAGCTACCACCCTCAAGTTGAAAATCTGTCGCCAAGCACCTAACGGTGTGTTCCGGCAGCTGTCCTTGAGAGCCAGTAATTCTAGGTTAGGCTGTACAACATCTTCGACCACATCATCACTTACCACCAGGTGAGATAGTGGTCAAAGGCTAACCTATCAGGCATAAAAAAAAAAAAAAAAAAAAAAAAAAATTATAAAACTTCATAAGGTACATATTCACAAGTAAAAATAAAATTTCGCTTGAGTCCTAAATATACCTTAAAATGACCTTAATATTACTTCACACGATCGGTTCTCGGTTACGAGTCATTTTAATTGATAAACAAATCTTAGAGTCGATTGATAGTGAAATAACAACACCTAACCGGGGCTGTTAGAAACTAGTTTAAGTCGAGAACTCCTGTGTCTGACGTTTAACTAAACAACTTAAGTTGTTTAAGTTACTTGTTCAGTCTGTTACCTAAGTAGCCCCTTGTTCCGCAAACCCTATGTGTTCGATTCTACGAAGGGAGATGAACTCCACTCAGGTTGTATAGATGTGTATGTCTGTTGCCACTTACACACGTACAAACATGGCACATGTATATTCCGTAGGTGTTTGGATTAAGATTTTTATATACTTTAAGGCAAAACCGCGGGTGGAAAGTTATATATCAACATTAACAGTTACGTTGAACAAGGGGGGAGGCATTAGGTGGGGTTGGCTATAATCACCATACGCTTGGCGTCTTCGAGATAGCGGTGTAAGATGGCATTGAGTAGTATGTAGTTGTGAGAAATTCGTTGGAAGATTTTTATACTTTATTTTTTGTAACTTACAAAAAAATCGGCTGAGTGCGAGTTGGGCCTTGCACTTTTAGAGATCCGCATAGCATCAATGTATATGAGACAAAATGTTGGTTAATTTCAGGCCTTTGAGAGTATTAACTACTGAGCATGTGCTTCGGAAAGCACGTAAGTCGCCCGTCTTAGATATGTCTTACGATGACAATAGTTATATCGTGGTAGGGCATTTTAAGAATGCCCGCCAGACCAGCTCATAGCTACCACCCTTAATGAGAAAATCTTTCGTCAAACTTCGTCATTCCAGCAATTGTCTTCGAGAGTCAATGATAGTCAGTTAGCCTCATCAGCATCTTTGACCGTAACATCTTTTACCATCAGGTGAGATTTTTACCATAGGTCAAAGGATAGCGAACCAGCAAAATAAAGACCACATCAAAAGTGGGTTATGGATAGGAATATGATCACATTAACCGCACTAAAAAGTAGAATCTACTTCGGCGCTGAGCGATGAATGACTCTCGTACGCATTGGAATCTTCTATACCACGTATATATACTTTGGTAGGTACATATGACAGCAAATAGTATTTTCTAATGGAAACTATGACCCAGGAAATGGTTGATTATTTCTTTTATGGCAGTATAATTATATAGTTATGTTGCAACGACGGGAAGTCTCAGTCTGCGTGTCACTTGTCACCTAGATTTTCTTAGACCTAGTTAGATTGAGTATGTAGTGTAATAGACTATAGACCAAGCTTTTAATGAGATGTTGTTAGGTGACGAGAATCCCTGCCTGATGCTAAGAGCCACGCTTGGGTTCCTTTAGATAGAAAAATAAATCTTATATGTATAAAAATAACATAACAATAAAAAATACAAGTAGACGAACAGAAATAGCGGTCTCATATCTTTAAAATTCTTTCAGACATTCGAACTGAAAAAATCGCAAAAATTAGCCAGGTTTGCAGTTAAACGAGTCAAATATTACAATAAATACCTAAGCAATCACTCTTATACAGCTATTGAAATAAATGCATACATAATTTTTACATACATCTACACTAATATTAGTGAATAGACTAATATTAGTGTAGATGTAAGTATATATTTATTATTATTGTATGTATAAATTTAATGTTAGTGTGTCTTTATAAAGAGGAAAGATTTGTATTTTGTATGCAACGTATAAACTTAAAAACTACTGGACCGATTTGGATGAAATTTGTTATGGAAATAGTTTGAAACCCGAGAAAGGACATAGGAAGTTTTTATCCAACTGTGCAAAAAGAGTTAAATGGTTTTGTCGCGACAACCAACAAACGCGCGGGAGTCACCGCGGCCGGAAAGCTACATATGAATATTAAATTTAATACTTAAGGAAAAGATAAGCTACTAGTGGACATGTAAAATTCTTTGACTGTATTTTGGAAAATGTATAATGACTGAGACTTTGCCTTAAGACTAATAGGCAGTGTAGACCTAATGGGAGGGTTTTGGAGCGCTCGTAGCTTAGCTTACTTTGTTGGTCTCAACCGATCAGCTAAGTTAGGGAACGTCCGCTGCGGTCGAGACTTGGATGGGTGGCCGCTATTGCCATTACTACTAAGTATGCGCGTGCTTTGGAGGGCATGTTAAGCCGTCGTTCCCGGTGGTCTTAGGATGGCAATCGTTACAGCAGGGTGGTAAAGCTTTTTGCGAATGCCCTTCTACCACCTTCAAGTAGAAAATCTGTCAGCAAGCACTTAACGGTGTGTTCCGTCAGCTGTCCTTGAGAACAAGGAATTCTTGATAAGTCTGAACAACATCTTCGACCACATTATCACTTAACAGCAAGTGAGATAGTGGTGAAAAGGTAACCTATTACCTACACAAAATAGGTGTGGAGCAAAAATGTGGTACATTATGATGTATTCCTCCCAAGGATTCCTTCAATCTCACAAAGTACCGCCGTACATCTATGATGCTGATCTGATTCGTTCTCAGTCCGACTGTTCGAATCTGGAATCTATGAACAGTCTGCCAGCCTCCATTCGAAAGTCGCACGCAATTATGATACATTTTTTAAAATAGACTCAAAGAATTTTACATGGCCGTTCTTGCCTATTTTTTCCTTCGTTAGTATTAAATTGTATTTGCTATAAGTAATATTTATATATGTATGTATTTATTTATATAGGTGTAAAATTGTAAATACTCAGGTAATTATTATATAAGTAATATTTAAAATTGCACATGAAGGTATAGTGCAAATGTAGGTGTGTATGTACCTAATGCAGTTCATTGCCGGCGTGTTTGTGCAATCTTATGGTTTGTAGTCAAGCCCAGTCATTATCAGCAGTATGTTGACGGTAAAGTACGTTGAAACAAGCCGCGAGGAATGCCGCCGTACGGCTCCGTTTACTGGAGAATGGCTGCAAGACGGACTTCTGACTGGCCGCCACTACAACTCGTGATATAAACTGTTTTAACATTATTGTTAAATATTAAATGACCTGTCATTATATGAGTAGCAGAACTGGTTGAGTATTTTCTTACATGTATATCGTCAAGCCGGTATTTTTGATAGGCTAGCCTTTGACCACTAAATCAGGTAAGTTAGTGTAAGTGATGGCCGAAGATTTTGTTTACCTAGAATTACTGGCTCTCAAGGACAGCAGACGGAACCCACTGTTTGGTGCTTGCTGACAGATTTTCTGCTTGAGTGTGGTAGCTAGCCAGGGGGCATTTGCCAATGCCCTACCACCACGCTATAACGACTGCTATTCTAGACAACAACCGAGGTAGTTGGCTTAACGTGCTCTCCAAAGCACGGAAGTGCTCAGTAGTAATACCACTAGTGGTCACACAAACATCAAAGTCATGACCGCGGCGGACGTAGCTAGACGCTGATCGGTAAAAAACGGCTCAGCAAACTTCGTTACTTTAAAAATTCTGTTTTCCCCGAAGGGGTGGGACATGTCTGGCTTATTTTAACAGATGGCAAGCCGTATCATCATCATCACAATAAACATAACGTCTGGCGTTGAACAAAAGCCTCATCCATTCATTTCAGGTGGTTTGGGGATCGCAGACCTTTTATCACTCTTAAGGAGGGTATGAGGGGGTGCAACTCTAGCCTGACACCCCACATGTATACCGAATAGAATTGTATATTTTTTTAATAATAGCAGATATTTCAGTATCTTCGTAGCTCTACTCTTTCTACTGTAGCTCTTCGTAGCTCTTAGGACAAGCGTTCTGATAAGTTTTGTAAAATACGATGAACTCCAGGTCCCCATAGACCCAACGTCTCTACACGGCGTAAATATGTAACCCATACCGAGATTAGCTCACTTGCGCTACTTGAGTTGCTCAGCCGAAGTAGCCGCAACGCCAGCCCTCACGTCAGATTCAGAAATAATGTTAATGTTGCAGATAGTGTTGGATATGTAGGTATTGCAGGTTACATAATCAAAATTTTCCGTTATGTGTCTCAGCCCATATACGTACATACGGGTAATCAAAAATAATTTCACTGAATATTGCAGAACTAAAATTTAAACTCAGGATTCCAAATTCCTGCATATTTTTATCATATCATAAATAGTAATGTGTTTTTAGATAACCGTCCAACAATTTGAAATGCCAATAAGCAGAACTCATACGGGAGCAATGTTTACTGACTGATAGGAATGATGATAACAGATGATTGGAGGCGTCTTATCGTGGAGCAAATACACAGATTGAATGGTAGATCACCAATAATAATATATTTAAAGTTTATTCTAATAACTAAGCGGACTGATAGTGGCGCCAAGAACTAATGCCGTCAACCAGAGACAGCTAAGAAGCTCTTTTAAGCTTTATATTTCGAAGGCCTACTTCAGGTGCTACGGACCTTTTTGTTTATTTAAAAGAAGCTGGCATAGGAGAACCGGACTCCCACAAGAAGAATTCCGTACTACTGAATATAATAATAGTTATTTTTTCATCGTTGTAATTTAACGGGACCTAATAAAAACGGATGATAAAAACATACTATTTACCTCAACGTTTTGCCAAGTTGCATAGGTCAAAAGTTGGATTAATTCCCGTTAAGGGATTGTGTTTGTGAGTATGTATATACGTAGTACACGTAAGTTATACTAATAACTATGTGTTCAAGTCGCGAAAGTCTTAAAGTTACTATTTTAAGTAATACTAGCAGCCCCGGGTTCGGACGGGTATTTTCAAAAAATTTAAAATATTTTAAATTTAAACATATAAATAGTAGTTATTGTGACATAACTGTAATAGTTAGACTTATTATATTGCAGACTTTTTATGTACATATTGTGTACATTTGTCTTTTATAAAATTGTAGTATGTACGTCACTTTGCTCTGTTGTCAATCAATTCTGCAGCGTACGCGATATACAGTTTTTAAGTTTATTCGTTGCATACTAAAACACAAATATACAAATCTTTCCTCTTTATAATATTATTTAGTGTAGATGTAGATATACACCGGGATACAATCTTCGACCTTGGTATTCAACATCGACGCTCGACTGGGCAAATCAGTCTAGTAAACAAGAGCATTTGGAAGAGAACGATGGTATGGGGGCTGCATATCTAGCCTGGCACTCCACGGGGAAACAATGAATAATTTAATTATATTGACAAAATTTTAGGTCACAAAATATTGTGCTCTAGATTGCACTGAGCCAACATCTCTCGATTCTATAATCATTGACACTATGGAAGATTGAATTTTGTGCTCTATTTATTTCTTTCAACCGTCATATTTCAGTCACGATAAAATCTAGGTATCGTTACCTCGTCATACAAATTTAAAATCCTAAGCGAAGAAGTCGCGCGGATTATAGCTTTAAGTACAACACGAGACGATCCTCGATCTTGGTGCCATTATTTGCATAGGCTAAGTGATACCTGGATATTTATTTACTGATAAAAATGTCGGCTACGCGGAAAACCAGTCCCCGCGAGCACTTGATTTACATGAGTATCGAGTCGCGATTCTGATACTTTGACAATAGTGACTTTTCAATGGCATGTAAGCGATGTCAAATTTTATTAATAATGTTAATGTATATTTAAGACGTATAAGTCCAGAGTTTTGAACTATGACTGATACATGGTATAGTAATATGAATTACCTTGATAACGCCTATTATTGTTAGGATACAAACATATTATCGTAACGTCAGAATCTTAGGCACATGATGAAGTTTGTAGAAGAAATGATTTCTGAGAAAAATGGCACTATCTACGGCCGCTACGTGTGGACTGTTGCTAAGTGTGCTGCGCTTGGAATCTCACTGTATACTCTCAATAAAGATTCCACTCAGAAGAGTTAATTGTCTTTCCAATCCTCTTACTCACTGCTTGGAATAATACTATGTGACGAAAATTACCTTAAGATATGTTTGCTACCTCCAGCATGGAGATACAAGCTTGATAATAAGTAATTATTATATTAATAGCTTTTGTGAATCATAAGACTGAGTAAAAGCTACTAACTAGGTAGTCATATATATTAATATCTTATATATTAGTCCTATATACAAAATGTTAAAATAAGTTATTCCAAAAATGTCATCAGTATGGTTAAGAATATAATTTGGTTCAATGAGAGAACTGATTATATGTTTTTATTTTCGAAAATGGTGTCATGTATCTTTAGTTTGATATTTTTTTTTATAATTATTAGCCGAATTCAGGTACGAATGAGGTACGAACGTTTACACGTTTTGGTTTTGGAATTTTGCCTTCGGCAAATAAGGGCTTCAGGATAGATTAATTAACCAGTATTATTTAAAAGAGCATTGACGCATGCTGAGCAAAAACGGAAATTATTCGGATTGAAAAATATAACTTTTGAAATTCGATTGCCCGTTTCCATAGCATAATTGAAAATGCACCAGGACGGTATTCTGGGGTTGCGGGTTTCGTCCCGCTTTAGTTTTAGTTTAGGGAGGACATAGATGCTGGCTACCGCCTGTGCGGTCGTCCAGCTCCACCGGGTTTTGGGCGAGGGCCTGGCCCTACAATAGCCCGGGAGGGAGAAGTGCCGAAGGCACTTCTCCCGAGACGGGCGTAGAAGGCGAAAAGCGCTTTCTACCTCCGTCTCCTGCGGACGCCGAAAACGTACCGCTACTATAGGAGGGGTTGACAGCGAGCTCAAGGGCACCACTGTGGTTCGGACCTCGGCTTGTCTCGCTGTCGAGAGACATGGGGGGGATCGGAGCAAAATGCCTCTGTGCAACTGCAGTGTTGCACAATTGGGCCCTACTGAATAATACTCTTTGACTATTTGGAGAGCAATTTATCGTGACCTTGTTTTTGCCTCGAGCTCGCCGGCGAGCTCGGTGTTTGATTGTGTGACCTCTGATTACCTCACACCTGGGGATTTTACCTCGACGACTTGCGGATAACGCTAAAGCTGCCAACGTAATGGCTGCGATGGGGTCATCCGGGTCGTCTAATACCTGCCGTGGTCGGCGACGGGGGGGTTTGAAGAATGGGATAGAAGAGGCAGTCGAGTAGTTCGATGCCTGGACAACCAATGGGTTCGGGTGGTGGGGCGCTCGATCAAAGTATCGGCGGGCGCAGTCCTTATTGAACTGCGCTAGAGAGGGAAGGTTTAAGTCGCAATGCAACTCGGTGTTCCGGATATACCACGGGGCGCCGGTTGCATTACGAAGAAAACGGTTTTGGATGACTTGAAGTTTATGAAGGTGGGCCTCACTAGCATGACTAAACACTACTGATGCGTAAGTCATGATGGGGCGGATGCAGGCAGTGTAAAGTGTCTTCTTATTACTAAGAGACATTTTACTCTCTTTGCGAAGTAGGGGACCAAGGCGACCCATTATGAAGGCCGCTCTGTTACGGACGGTTGTTATGTGATCGTTAAAGGTGAGATGACGATCAAGGGTGACTCCGAGGTATTTTGTTCTAGGAACCCAGGGAATGGGTTCGTCGAACAAAATAAGCGGTTTCGGGTAAGGGGAGCGTGTCTTCTCAGTAAAGCACATAGCTGTGCTTTTAGCTGGGTTGACCGCGATGCGCCATTTTCGGAACCAGTCACCGATCTCGGTGATGGCCCGTTGCATGACGAAATAGGACTGTCTGTTGATATGCCACCCAGTGGTGTAAATGGCGGTATCATCCGCATATTGGGCTAGGAATACTTTGTGGGATGTCACTGGTATACAGTGCAAAGAGAATAGGTGATAGCACGGAGCCCTGAGGGACTCCGGCTCTGACTGGGTGGGGGGAGGAGAGGGTGCCTTCCACGCGATAGCGAAAGCTTCTGGCTTTAAGGAAGTCTTGTAGGATGAGCACAAGACGTTCTGGCACGCCAAATTGGTATAGCTTGTAGATCAAGCCGTTGTGCCAGACTTTGTCAAAAGCTTTCGCTACGTCGAGGAAGACTGCTAGCGTAGTCTGGGGTTTGGGGTACTTATTGAAGCCCTCAATGATGTGCTCCGTGAGGCGGTGCACCTGTTGGACGCATGAGTGTCCGGGTCTGAAGCCAAACTGCTCATCTGGGATAAGGTGGTGTTCCTTAGCATGGGACTGGAGACGGTTTGCAAGTAACCGCTCGTAAAGTTTGCCTAAGGCACTGAGGAGGCTGATGGGGCGGTAACTGGTGGGGTCAGATGAGCTTTTGCCTGGTTTGTGAATGCCAATGACATTTGCACATTTCCAGGTGTCTGGGAATAAGCAGTGGCTCATAGCAGCATTGAAGATGCTGACTAAGAGATGGATGAGAGGAGGAGAAAGGGTTTTAAGAACCCTGTTGGAGATGCCATCGGCACCGGGGGATTTGCGCGGTCGGAGGGCCTTGATCAGTCTCTCCACCTCAGCGTAAGTCGCTAAGGTGATTGGTGGGAGTTCAGAGGTGACCACAGAGCTTTTACGTTCGACTTCAGCATCCACCGAATCGAGGTGAGCTTGGTCAACGTGATCTACGTTAGGGGAACACTGAGCCTCTAGGCTATCAGCTAGGCACTCAGCTTTGTCTTCGTCAAAGAACGCTGGGACTAGTGGGACTGGTCTGTATAAGGGAGGCATGTCGTTATGGTTACTTCCTTTCAAGCCTCGCGCCAAGTCCCAGTAAGCATGGTGGCTTGGCACGAGGTTTGAAAGTTTATCGCCCCATTGTTGATCACGCAACTCAGACATGCGACTTTGAACCATGCGTTCAAAGTGGCGTTTCTTAGTTTTGTTCTCTTTACTGGGGTAAGAGTCGTAATGTCGGGTCACTGCTTTACTCTCCGTCACCAATCGTCTCACATCCGCTGGGATAACAAGGCGCCGGTCGTCCGGCACTATGACCTCCTTTGCGGATGCACCTACTACGGTGGAGAGGTGATTGGTGAACGAATCGATCGCAAGGGTTACGTCATCTTTTGTCAGGATGTCGTCAGGGATCTTGTCTAGGTCCGGTGAACTGATAGCCTTTAGGGCATCGCCTACTTGCTTCCAGTTCACTATCGTCTTAGTGGGGCGGGGGAGGTCAGTCGTTGGGTCGGGACCTAGTCGCAGTATAATGGGTCGGTGGTCAGAGTGAAGCTCGTGAACCACTTCTATGGAGCGTAACCGGAGTGTTACGCCTCTGAATAGTGCCATGTCAAGCAAGTCAGATCGGTGGTCTTCCATATAAGGGTAGTGAGTGGGCTCAGTGGGCGCAATTATGTCAAAGTTAAGTTCTGCGATTAGGTTTTCAAGTGCAATACCTCTGGGATTGTTGACGTTACAATTCCATAGGATGTGCTTACTGTTGAAGTCGCCAATCAGAATGACGGCGCTTCCTAATGAGAATAGGGCTTCTAAGTCAGCTCGGACGATCGGCTTTTTGCAAGCTTGGTAACAGGATGCTATGACTATAGGTTGATGACCAGTCATAGCTAGGAGGCAACAAGATGCTTCCATATTAACAAGAGTCGGGGTAGGTAGGGGAATGCAGTGCAGGGACCTTTTGTAATAGATAAGAGTGCCTCCCCCACGGGAGTTCACTCTATCATCACGTACCGTTCTGTAATTGGCAAACCTAGGGTTCGCCTTCCCCGGTTTTAGAAAGGTTTCCTGCACGCATATGATATCGATAAGGTGGGTACAACAAAAGTCGTGGACGAGGTCACGTTGTCTGAAGAGGCCGTCAGCGTTAAATGACGCTAACGAAACTGAGTACGGTTTCGTGCGTTCGGTTGTACTACCCATAGTGGTTGTACTGGGGAGGGGCCTGGGGAACGAAGCGCTTAAGGGCGCTAAGTAAATTCGCGTGTTCCAATGTATATTGGATCACGTCCGCTGGGGATTGAGCGAAGTGCATCTTGTGCGCTAGCTCGCGGACTTCGTTGATGTCAATAGACATCGCCAGGTCGCTGACTAGTTTGATGTCCTCTTGAAGAGAGGCATCCATCAGCGGCATGGGTGGGGCTTGTGGCCGAGGAATGGCGCGGGGAGGAGGGGCGCGAACGGAGTTGGCAACGGGTGCCGGGAGCGCGGGGCGAGCCGGGGCCGGTGCGCGGGCAGGGGCCGGGGCGCGGGCGGGAGCGGGTGCGGGCGCGCGGGCCGGGGCGCGGGCGGGAGTGATGGTCTTTACCATACTGGGTGGTTTAGACCATGCGTTACGGGCGGGGAGCGGCGCGGGTATTACCTGTGAAGCAGGTATTACCGACAGCTTAGGGCTGACCCGTTGGTAACGGTCATGTGTGGGACGGGTCGGCCTATGCCTTGCCACCCTGTGGTTTATGCGTGGTGCTTTTGGGCAGCCGCGGTAATTCGCGGTATGTCCTTGAGCACCGCATAGAACGCAGCTGGGTGGGTCCGGCGAGTCCCGAGTGCGAGTGCACGCCGCTGTCGCGTGATCGCCTAGGCACTTGACGCACCTAGCGCGAGCGAAACAGAAGCGGGAGGCGTGACCGTATAATTGGCAGTTGTGACACTGCGAGGGACTTCCATTTTTAAATGGGGCTTGTACATCTAACCCAGAGAGGCCGCAGACCTTTTTTAAATTAAAAATGGCCTTGCCCTCTGGTGTACGGTCTAGTACTACGAGTACTAGGTCATATGGACTGCGGTCCTTCCCGCTGTACATGCGGTGAACCGCATGCACTGGGAAGTCTTGTGCTTTAAGGTCGTCACATACCGCATCGGTATGTATCTCCTTAGGCACACCGCGAATCACAACGCGAAGGACTTTCTCCTCTTCGAGCGCATAAGTATGAAAACTTATGCTCTCTTTACGGAGGAGCTTTGTTAGCGCTCTGTGGTCGCTACTGGTGGGCACTTGGACTTTAATGCCCTGCTGCGTGGAGCGGGCATTAGTGTAATGGATCCCACGATCCGAAACTAAACGGGACAGCATGTCCCATTTGGTTTTGTCCTGAATGAACAGGGGCGGAGGTGGTTTTTCGCGGCGCGCGCTCGCGTCCTGAGGGGACGCGGCAGTAGTGGCCGGAGTTCGTCCCGCTGGAGGTTATCTCTTTCTATCCAAAATAATTTTATTGCAACCAGCAGCGCGTTCAATTTGCTAAAAGATATCTTACAAACATAATGACGATTGTGATAACATTTGAATACCATTGCAATCCTATCAAAACAACAAAATGGCTGTCTTATTTAAACACGATTGATATTTTAGGTTTAGAATTGATACTGCACGGATGACTGTTTGTTTTTTGTACAGTCTTTTTGTATAATCCCGGTTACATTGCATATTATAAGTTATAATTTTACAATTTGCTACGACATCTGGTTATACATAATATGTATTTAATAAAATAATGAATACAGTATTCTTGTCGGTCATGAGATTCTCTTAGTTGATTTAAATTATTTGTACCATCTTATCATTTTTGAGAGGGGCAAAACCTTCCTTTTTACTCACTACCCACTTAAATGATTACGTTTCTGCTACTATAGCATAAAACTGATTTCGCCACCCCAGATATTACAACTTTTACTCGTATTTGCCTGTACGTACGTTTTTTGTCCTTCAATCTCAAACAGAGCAGTCACGTATATCATGTAAGCCTCCTTCTTGCTGTTATCCCAACTAGGTGGGGTCGGCGGTAAAATAAGTTTGTTTCGGTAAAGTAACTTTAATCATGACTATGCTATATTTTTTTTATGTGTAACTATACTAAAAAAATCATTTTGGACTCTTGCACTGAGGTTCCATACATACATAGATTGTACCAAAAATCGTTAATATTTTAATGCAGTTCAAAATAGTGTATAATAGAGTCCGACGCTCACATGGCCAGTTTTTATTATTTAATTTTATACGTTAGATATACTAACTACTGCCGTATCAAGTTATACGCTTGTAAATATACTTGTTTACAAGATAGAGCAAAAAAGAAATTTTCCAGCATTGCCCTCATATTTTTTTTTGCTTTTATTAAGTAGTTATATGATAGGTGATTTGCTATATTGACACTGAAAACATCAGATGGCATCTGGTAACGGTTCCAAAGACACGGGCTTTAAAAGCTTGGACAGTAAAGTAGACGCATAGACATAATGTCGACGCTTTGAGTATGAATGCTGTGGTAATAGGGTCTAATTTCAAGTACAGAATCCTACCACCGACCCATGATTATATTGTAGAAAATGTGGTTTTTCGTCTTAATCCTCTACAGTTATCTTGTTAGCAGTACAACGCTACAAAAATATATTTAACTAGTTTTTCAGCCGCGGCTCTGCCCTATGTCGGCTATCGAGCAAAACCATTGACCTCTTTTTGCGCAGTTAGATAAAACTATCCTATGTCCTTCCCCGGGTCTCAAACTATTTCTATATCAAATTTCATCCAAATCGGCCAAGTAGTTCTTATGTTCATTCGTTGCATACAAAAATACAGAAAAACATTCTGAAGCAGTGATGGCTCAGTGGCTTTGGCTATGGACTGCCGCGCAGCAGGTCCATGGTTCGAATCCCGCCGCGGGCTTGAGCTTTCACCGCATGGTGGAAGGGCATTTTTGCGAATGCCCGCCTGGCTAGCGACCACCCTTAAGTTGAAAATCTGTCGCCAAGCACCTAACGGTGTGTTCCGGCAGCTGCCCTTGAGAGCCAGTAATTCTAGGTTAAGCCTGTTAACACCTTCGACCACAGCATCACTTACCATCACGTGAGATTGTGGTCAAAGGCTTACCTATCAGCAATAAAAAAAAAATACAAAGGTTTCCTTTTTATAATATTAATATATGGATTAGAAGCAATAAAAAATAATAATTTATGATTTGATTCAACAACACAATTCCTTAACAATTGCTAGACATTTTTTTGGATTTTCCCCTTATTTTTTTGAAAGTTAAAACTATAACACTAAAATGGCAAAAACCTCATCAAAAGTTACAAGTAAACTCATATTTTCGTTGCTAATTTTGTATTAATAAGCTTTCTTTCGTTTTGCACACAAACGGATCGCGATTTTACCATCGCTTCCTCTCTTTCACTCCTACGCATACTGATGGTATTTCAGCATTTAAAGTGTCTTAAATGATATTAGTATAATTATCTTATTGTGATCTAGAGTGATGTATGTTTAGATGAAAGATGTTAAGATATGTAATGACAGGCGAGAACATTTATGACGTGGCGGCAGGAAGTTCATGGTCGTCCGGCTGCTCGGAGAAAACCTGTATATTATTTCACTTTCTATACCAATAACGCCACGGATTCTTTGAATTCTGACTTGGATATGATTATGGTTATAGTATATATGTATCGATTTGTTATTTATAAGTTACATTCGTAACGGTTGGAACAATAGAGCTTATGGTAAAAATATATGGTTTGTTTTTAACCAACTTTAAAAAAGGCGAAGGTTCCCAGGTTTAGATAAATATTTTTCAAATTTTTAAAGATACACTTTTTAATTGCTCCCATAGAAGTTTCGTCAAAATCCGTTTAGTAATTTGGTTTTAATATCAAATTAACTGGAAAAATACCTATGTCAACCAAAAAATAAAACGAAACTGTATTTTACTTTTCAGTTATGGAAGTGGATTTTGTTTTTTTTAAGTAAATATTTTAATGATTCCTGACTTGGTAGATTCATCATTAAAACTTGTTTCTTCATAATCTTCGGTTCCACCGGTTTTGAAGAAAAAAGCATTTCATCCTTTCTGTATTCCCTAAACGGGTTGGCAGAAAAGGGTTTGAACACCCTTGCTTTACCGTTTTTCTTTGTCCCATAAAACAGGACAAGTCCAGTCTAACGAGCGCAGTTCCCGAATTTCACAATTGTACTAAAAATTACTTTTCACAGAAAAAAACATCTCAACAATCAGTTCCCACCAACCACTAATCTTTATCGAACTGGGGGACCAAAATTTTTTTTCGATTATCAGCCTGATTTTGATGTCTCAGTAGAATTAGAGCCAATGATAGCTCAAAAACTGAAGCATAACTTAGTACACGCTATATATATGTATATAAGTAATAGTAGGGGCATCTAAGAAAAATGTGGTCGTGAGCGTTTCAAGCGAGATGCGCGAGATGCGCTGTATGCCGGGTAAGATGCGCCGGCGCAGCGTCTACCACGAACGCGCTATCTTGATCCGACGTCCTCAGGGGTTCCTTTTTCAATGATATACTGCAGCCATTAAAACCTCCTTGGTTTAGCTTTACGAAGAACTTAAACTCGGACAGGTTGTAGATATTTTAAATAATAGTTAGTAAAAATAAACATAAAAACATTTCAAGAGGTTGTACCAGATGTGTCTAAACTAAATATTCACTTGTACCTTACTTATGATAGATATGTAGTATATCAAAATACTGTTTTTGTGGGATACAAATGTCTATATCTCGTTGATCTTGAGAATCGAACTTAGGTCCTAGAGATACTAAAGCGCCACTTAAGGGTACACTCGGAGTTTCTGTATGATTGAATTCGAACGAGAAAATTCGAAGAACCAAAGCACCGACATAGCTTTCAGAATTTGCAAGTTGCAGTGGCAATGGGCAGGCCACAATGCTCGACGAACTGATGACCGATGGGGAAGAAAGGTTCTCGAGTGGTTACCACACTACACCGGAAGACATAGGCTTGGTAGCCCCCCACTAGGTAGACTGACAACACCGTCAGAGTGGTTTTTTTTTTATCCATAATAGGTTCACGTTTGACCACACCTTGCCGGATGGTAAGTATTGATGTGGTCTAAGATGGAGCACGCTTACCTAGAAGAAACCTATTAACTCTCGATTTGAAGACACCCATGTTGTATTCATCGAAAAAACTGACTACAGTAAGGAAATTCTTTCCTTCGCAGTACGCACGAGAAAAGTGGAAGTGAAGCGCTTTGTATGATCCCCGGGAATATCAACCATGTACGGATGACGCCTCTCTTTTGGTCAATGGATAAGTGACTTTAAACCGTTCATTTTGGCATTCTATTAGGTAGGCTTTTGTTTAAATTTTAACACTCTCATAAGGCCCTTTTATCTCGACAAGTACAAAGTACTGGTCCGCCTGATGATGATGATGATGACTTATATACTTATAACATATAATTACACACACCATCGATTGTCACGTTGTTGTGTGTAAGTGTGGACTTAATAATTGAACTTGTATAAATTTACAAAAACCCTTATTACCTTACCCATTAAAATATTTTGAAGCAGTGATGGCTCAGTGGCATTGACTATGGACTGCCGCGCAGCAGGTCCATGGTTCGAATCCTGCCGCGGGCTTGAGCTTCACCGCATGGTGGAAGGGCTTTTTGCGAATGCCCGTTTGGCTAGCGACCACCCTCAAGTAGAAAATCTGTCGCCAAGCACCTAACGGTGTGTTCCGGCAGCAGTCCTTGAGAGCCAGTGAAATTACAGGCACATGAGACTTACAACTGTCTCCAAGTGACGGGCGCAGTGCAATTCGTGACTTGTGACGAAATGCATCTGTTATAGGCAGAGGCTAGTCCGCTTAACATCAGGTGGGCCTCGAGTTTGTTCCGTCACAATAACATAAAAAAAATAAAAAATAAAAATATATATACTTCTTCTGAGTCGTCAATGAACA
Source organism: Plagodis dolabraria (assembly GCA_963854805.1). Lineage (NCBI taxonomy): Eukaryota > Metazoa > Arthropoda > Insecta > Lepidoptera > Geometridae > Plagodis > Plagodis dolabraria. The sequence goes on from OY978440.1 coordinate 41,253,300, forward strand.
CCATCTGGTGTCAGTTGCAAAAAGCAGTTAGATGCAAGTGGATTTAGTGCACGTCGTCGATAACGAGCGATGCTTATTATTGCGAGAGTCCCGATGTGTCTCCTTAGACTAATACAGTGTTTTTCAATCTGTGGGTCGCGACCCCTAGGGGGTCGCGTCGCCTTAGTCGGGGGGTCGCCGGCAGAACGAAAAAAGGTAAGGTACACTAATAATACAAGTTTAGTGAGAAGGATGGGCTTGTTTAATATTCAACAAAAAATATCAAATTGTGGTGCTATTTTTGAAAGTTAACAATTAAATAATTTTCTAATTTCCTTTTTAGTTTTAATTTCCACCATTGAAAAGAATGTCAGTTCATACAGGTATGAAGTGGCGAATGGTGCTAATAATTTTGGAGCTTCTCCCTTGCTAGATCTGGGTATTCTTGTTTTCTTTACCTCCAAAACATGTCGAAATTTTTTGAATAAAATTCTATTTCAATTATGCCGTCAGCAGCTAAATCTATAAAGCATTCTTTTATACTTGTGGAGATGGCTTTGGAGAGGGTTGACCATAAATTAAGTTTTGCATGAAATGCTTTGACTTTTGCTTTAAAATATTTTTTTCTCTAATAAGTAAAGGTATCAAAGTCAAACAAAGTCATTATTAGCACCTACGCAGTCTTTTATATTATAAATTTTTTGTCTGTCTGACAAGGGGGTCGCGAAATCTATAAGATTGAAAAACATTGGACTAATATATCATTATACTATTTCAAAAAGATAATAAATTGAATGAAAAAAAAATCTCGATCGAGCGCTCGAAGAGTCAAGGCAATTCTTCGTATAGAAGCGAGATGCGTCGGAAATTTTTCCGGTTCGTGTCGTCACGTCGGCTTAACAGGGAAATTAAGTGGAATTGTTACTAGAAATATATATATTTTTAAGTGTTTTACTTAAATATTAATTTCAGCGCTTCTGTGGAAATAAGTTTTTTGGCTTTTGCAACTAGGTACGGTAATTATTGTACATGATCATGAATTGAGGGACATATAATTATTAATTTTTATTTATAACCTCCAAAATCTTGAACAAGTTACCGTAAAAGGAATCATATTTCCTCGTATATATATAATAATTAGAAAGTAAAATCAGAACAGTTACCCGACCCAAAAATATATATATATATTATACATATTGGATTTTTCGTCAAAGACTTCAGATTTCAGATTAAAGTGAACCAGGATGTCCTTTTTTTTATTTAATCGTGACGGAACAAGCACGAGGCCCACCTGATGTTAAGAGGTGTCCTGTGCCTATAACGCACCCGTCACCCAAAGACATACAGTTGTTACGAGTAAGTCTCAAGTGCCTTTAATTTACTGCTGCCGGAACACACTGTTAGGTGATTGGCGACAAATTTGTACATGATGAGGTAGCCAGCTAGAGTTTTTTTCATGTTATTGTGACGGAACAAGCTCGATGCCCACGTTAAGCGGACTAACATCTGCCTATTACAGATGCATTTCGTCACACAGGAATTACACTGCGCCCGTCACCTTGAGACATAGTTGTGCTTGTAATTCCACTGGCTCTCAAGGACTGCTGCCGGAACACACCGTTAGGTGCTTGGCGATAGATTTTCTACTTGAGTAAACGTTGTTTTTTAATATTTTTGATGGATAAGGTGTTATTTATGAGATTATGTGCACTTTTGGCCAATTACTGTTCAAAATAATACGAGATTGATTATTTTAAACTCGGCAATACCATGATCAAAGAATGCCAACAAAAACTAACTACAATCAAGAAAACGTTAAATTTCCGTCACTTTCCTTGAAATAATACTATGTCCGAAAGAATGTTGAAATTTCAATATTGCTTCCATTTCACATATTTCACACCTTTCCCGCTTTAAAAGTGTATCTTTGGCCCATTACACTTTCCATTAGTCGTTCTTTACTAATCAGAGGTCTTTGTTCCCATGTAGAAGTAAAATTCCTTGGTCAAGCGTGCCGCCTTCGTTAGACCATAGGCGATAGCACGCGTGGAGCGTGAACCACTGTGCACTGATTTATTGTTCTCTTTTATTTGTAGCTTTGCACGAGCTGTTGTTCTTACACAGTGGTCTGAATTGAAAAATGCAGGACTAAGGAATAACACTTTTGAGAACTTGAAACTTTACCTTGAAGCGCTCTTAGCGAAGTTTGCTAAGCAACGTCCGCCGCGTTCATGACTTGGATGGGTGACCGCTAGTGACATTACTACTGCGCGCTTCCGTGCTTCGGAGGGCACGTTACGCCGTCGGTCTCGGTTGTTATCTTCAATCTTTTATGAAAATCTGTCACCAAGCACCTAACGGTGTGTTCCGGCAACTGTCCTTGAGAGCCAGTAACTCTAGGTTAGCCTGAACAACATCTTCGACCACATCATCACTTACAATCAGGTAAGATAGTGGTCAAAGAATAAACTATCAGTATATATAAAAAAAGGTTATCTACGTATTATACACAGACCACTGCTACTCAGCCTTGCTTGGTTTTAAAGAATATTTCAGATGTTATAATAGTATTACAATTACGCCTGACGGTTAGAACATAATATAATATATCTCGGTGTTGAGTTTACTTTTTAGTTTTAAAAAAGGTAATTTTGGCCTGCGTACTGGGCACACTGACGACTGCCTGTAACTCTGCAATGACATTTAGGTGAACTAGTTTATTTATTTTTTTATTTTGCTGATAGGTAAGCCTTTGACCACAATCTCTCCTGATAGTAAGTGATGAATGTGGTTGAAGGTGTTAATAGGCTTAACCTTGAATTACTGGCTCCCAAGGACAGCTTTAATTTTGTCGTTGTAGTAGCTATAATTTTGTTGTTTTAAAAATTAAGTATTGTGTGCAGGGGTGGGCTGAGATTCTCTCAATGTTTTCATGTTATATGGGGCGGTCCTATTGACATCTACCAGGTACAGTTCCAGACTCTGAACTATTACTAAGTGTCAGAAAAACTCCAAAATCGAAACGTTGATACTTAGAAGCGATGATTTTACTCTTTGATGATTTTGTAAAATATTTGATTTTATAGTGTACTTTTTTGTTTTTCAGTATTGATAAGAACCAGACTCTTTTTTGCCTTTTCAGCAAAAGTCCGTCTTGGTATGTACCTAGAGTAACCTGAGAATAACGTCTGGTAGTGGCGAGCGCAGTGCAGTGTCTAGCAGAACGAGCATGGTGACACTGCGATTATAATATAGGCGTGACGCTTTCTACCGCGCGGGTGATTTGCACTATTTCTAACTACATAAAAAAAATGGAATAATTTTGACTATCGTGAAGCAGGTAAGAACACAATTGATAATGCAGTTATTCCACGTTTTCCGTTCAATATAGAGTGCTTCAGTTTTTCTACCACATTTTCATACTGCTCATATTTTATCCGTATTTATACCAACGGATTTACGGTTTCATACAATTGTTATTTTTTAATATATATTTTATACGAAAGATGTTTCCGTTTTTATACCAAAACTGTAATCCACATAAACTTTAAACTGTGACTTCAATATCATATCGACGTCTGGATGTCCACAACCTTGCGATTTTCAAGACATTTTCTACCTCGCACTGCCACTTTATGGAACCACCTGCAGGTGAAGTATTTCCGAACAGATACGATTTAGGAGCCTTCAAGAAGAGAGCATATTCCCTCCTTAAAGGCCGGCAACGCATCCACGAGACCTCTGGTGTTGCGGATGTTTATCCTCCTATCGCATTAAAAATAAGAATCAAGAATTTTAGCATATGTAATGCTAAAATTCTTGATTCTTATTTTGTTTTAAATTTTTGATTCGCTTTTACTGCACAACATTTTCTTCAGAATAAACTATTCAAGTTTCAAAACGCAACGTTTTATAGCCTACGGGATATACACTGATATAACAGATACGACCTAATAATAAACTATATCTGCTTATTATCTTGATAATAGATCCTTAAAATATCTGATAATAACATACTACGGGTGTTTATACGTTCTTTCTTTGTTGTTAGCCACAACTCTATACAACACTACAAATTTCTATTATGGCTCTTACGACAAAGTGTTAAAGGTTATTTTCTATGTGGAATATTATTTTTAGGGCATTTTGAGCCGCGAGGTCAAAGCAGTCTTTGTTCGTACCGCTCTCACAATTGATGCATTCGAGAACCAAAGGATTGAAATAAGTTTTATTGAGAGATACGTATAATTTTGATTCGTATGATTGGATCGAATCGACATTCCTCAGAAAGATCTCTGTACGATATCTGTAATTTGAAATGTTGGTACCCAATCACTGAACTATTTATACTCGTTACATAAATGTTTTATGGTAAATAAAAATATTAATTATAAACAATGCGTTTTGATAGCTACGAGAACACTACTATGGACCATTTCAAACGAAATAAAAGCTTCAACTATATAAAACATATAAAAATACACTATATTAGTGTAGATGTGTATGACTAACCTGCTATGTATTTATTGTAATGTATACTCATCTTATAACGTCGTCATTTGCGGAGGCTTTTAAGTGGCTTCTCCTTATGTACTATGTTATTTTGTAATTATAGCGGTAAGCACCCCGAAAAAAAAGGAATATATTACCATACACCTATACCTACCAGATGTCACTATAAAACACATATCAATATGTGTTTTATAGTATGTACGTATTTGTTTACTTTGCAGGTTAACTCTTCTTCGAGGATCAATATTTAAAAATAATATATACTATGTGATATGTGGTTTTGGCAATAAATCGATCAGTGCGGAATGTTTTTCATAAATTCTTGATTAATAAATTAATCGATGTATGCAAAGCAGATGTTTATTTTTTTTTGAACTCCTCGTCTTTATTTTAGGTGACATTCTGGCCCGGCATCTCACGGGCAAAAAAATGATATTTCATATATATCAGTAGGTATAGCATGAGAGTTAAATAAATCCAGTCGCGATCAGAGCATTGACAAGCATGATTGGTGTCAAACGGAGTGACTGAATAAGGAATAGTGTGATAAGGGAACGATATGGTGTGAATGAGGATGTAGTGACAAAAATCGAGAAAGGTATGTTAACAAGTTTTTTACATGTACAGAGAATGAATGAAATGAGAATTACTTAACAGGTATACAAGTGTACAGGGACAAGTGAACGGAAGTATTGGATAGGGGAAGACCTAGGCGAACGTTACGATATCAGATTGAAGACGTTCTGAAAAAAGGCTGAGTCAGGACCCCAATCCGACGCTTATGTATGAAAGGATTGATGAGTGTAGATGAAGCGAAAGAGATATGTAAGGATCGTAGCAAGTGGAAATCCGTGATCGCTGAAAGAAGCGTGTTATTGTGTAAGTATGTAAATCAGTTTAACCACAATTAGGACTGTTTGCAAGATTTGAACATTAACTTGTATTTGTTAGAAACTTCAGGAAGGCATGGTTAACAATATTACATTGTAACTCACACACTTAAGAAGAGCTGCTGCAAAATGGAGCAGTATTTGGTCGACTGTACCATTTCGCGTCGTCTCCATCTCGGTGTAAACTCAAGAGAACCCGCGGGCGAGTGTTAGCCTTTTTATTTTTATGACCAGCTACAAATTGATGCTGGCTGAACACGGGCCCTGCGCACGATTCGTGGGGTTTTTCTTTTTTTTTCTGTGCTCATGTGGTCGTTTTATACGACCTCGTGCTCGAGTGAAGGTCGCTATGCCGTGGTAACGTGCAGCTTATTTTGTAAATCAGACAGCGTCGAGATTGACAGGTTGGACGTTCGATGACTGCTTCGTTGTATATTGTATTAACTATGGTGTTACGTCACTTGGTACACAAACAAACCTTGAAGGCTCTTTACATTTGACATTAGGGTTTTGTGGGAAAAATCTTTGTATCAATATGACCTTTAATTAAAATATATTCGCCAAAGTTGTCAGGTCAAAGTTTAAGATAATGAACAAAGATGCATTTACAATCGACTTGCAAAAATTAAGAAGGTTCTTAAAGCGATGCGTATATATTTTTATAATGTATGACACGCAACCTTTTACAGGATCAATCTTGATGATAATCTTATAAAAATGCGCCACTGCTCACCTTCCATTATTTGATCACCTCTTACGACACTCACGGGAAGAGATGGGGATGTGACAATCTAGTCCGCATCTTACAGGCAGCTGCCACTCTAAAGTAAAAAACTGTTGTCAAGCACAGACTAGATCATTACTTATCTCCTTCTAGTGAAACAAGCTTTCATCTACAATATACCTCTTAGTGAACGTTCTATAGTAAATGACATGATAAAATGTTCATATGTCTAAAAGCATACCAGTTTTAGAATTAGGATCTTGTTTGAAGGTATGAAATACAATTTCAGTTCAGTCTGGAGCACTTAGTCATCGTCATATTTCCTCCATCATACCATTTCTTACGCCAATGTCTATTACTGCAAAATACTAACAATAAAAACCATTCAAATTTATTCATCGATTGGACTTCAGTGGTTTCTGGATACTTTCCATTATTGAGCACTTCATTAGGAGCGTTGCAGCGACGAAAAAGTCATCGAAATAAAGACAACTGTTTTAATTATGCTGAAATTCATAAATTGAATATTTGAGGAAATGGTTAAGTATGAGTCGAGCCTCGGCCCTCCTACTTTTAGGGTCCCGTATAGAACTGACAGTAAAATGAAAGAAATACGGTATAAAAACTAAATTAATAACTCGTAGTAACTTTTGTAATTTGTTGGGGATGTGGCACATATACATTAAACTAGATTTTTATTTAGTTTCGTTTTGGAGTTCAATGGGCTTCAAACCAGTGACCAGTTTGTCAGCCCATAGCCAAATGATATTGGGCCATAACTGTTTAAAAATATAATGAAAGAAACATTTAACAACGCTATTACAACACAAAACAGTACATTGTGTGGCTTATTTAACTTGCATGAGAAGTGTACAGAAAACACGGGCATTTTGAATTGCTAAATAGTTGACGGAGTCGTCTGCCACCTTTGAACGGTCTCGACCGGGAATAATCAATTTACTCGTACAATTTAGACTTTTTATGTATCGAATAGCCGTGTGGTCTCAGCGCAAAAGAATTCATAGGTAACACAAATTTGTAGATATGTACTTTTTTGTATATGTACCGTAAAAAAATAATATGACTTACAAACACGTGATAAAATGGTGGCAGCCTTTATGGTTTTCGTTCAATATTTTGGTTTCTGACATTCTCTGCATTTAGTTGAAGAAGGATCAAGGCTCATTTTAAAGGGAGTGTGCGATTATTTCTCATCAGCTATGCCAATCTTGGAGATATTACTGAAAATGATTCGATAATGATTGACAACGTCTTTTAAAATTAGAGAGGTCGGTATTGATCAGTGTACACGTGTACACTCATCAAAATATTTCTCCAACAAAAATTGGAATCAAGCTGGACGTAACGTAGATCCAGTGAGTTACAATCCGGTGAGGTTTTTGTTGAAACCGAAGTTTTCAACAATTCAGTTGACCAGAAATATATCACGAAAGATGGCATCCAAAATTTTATGTTTTAGGCAACCTTATGTGCACAGAAAAGAGAAATCTATGGTGCCACTAATCAGTATTTGCATAGTCCTCACATAATAACCTGGACCAGCCAGAACCAAGTTCTAAGGATTATCTATCAGTAAGTTGGCCTATAACACGGCCTTGATAGAACTTTTTGTATGTGATACCGTGAACCTTATACTGTGACGATGGATTATTCGCAGCATACTGCATTGCTGGTCGACTCGTGAAGACCGATAAGGACAAGCTAAACAAGCATCTGGACTCGACTTACCAAAATTCTGAAGTGCATTGGTATATTGTGTGTGCTAGTGGTTTTATCGACAAATGACCTCATAGCAAAAACTCTTGAACAATTCGTCCTCAAGATACGCATCATCAGGCAGGAGGTTCCAAGCTCCGTAGCTACAAACATTTGCAGCTTGGTGCTTGTCCTGCTGAAAGCGACAAACAGTTTAGGATTTTTTTAAAGATTTACTGATGAAAGTATTGTACCTTATTACTGTGAATAATTGAAATAAATTTGACTATCATAAAGTACACAGTACCTATACCGTGATTAAGCACTTGAGCAAAACTTAAGCAAAAGTTGGAGATATATCTACAACCGTACATAATGAAATAGAAATGAAGCACTGGAACTATAACAAAACATATTAATTGCGTAGGGACTGCTTAGACCAGGCGTCACGACACGAAGCTTCCCTATAGTCACGACATAGCGTTGTGTGGTCAATTCCACCAATATAACTCGGACTACTTTATCTCCAACACACCTTCTATCTAACAACGACTAGAGAATGCCGAGGGGTCCAAATAAAATGGCCAACTTAAGATACACGGTTAGAAACAAAATTATAGGCTTAGAACAGGAAAATGTTATTTCACCTAACGTTTTCTAGATTACTTTGAGAAAATAAATAGAGTAATGAAGTAAATTTGGACAAAATAGGACCACCTCTGAGGAGTGACACATTTCACTACTTTAATACGTAGGTACGTCGTGTACTTCTATGCTTTTGGCTTGAACAAAGTGGTGATTATAATAATGCCTACCTGATCAGCTATGTATAAAAAGAGATTAGGCGGGAAAATCAATTGATGACGTTGTTGATTTTGTATTATATTTATGCCCTTGTTTTCTTCAAGCGGTAATGGGTAGATAAATAACCGTTAAATATGCACGAATATAAAATAATAATACGAAGAAAGTTTAAATACCTAAGTTACTTTTCGAGTTTACTCTTCAGTTCTATAGTAATTTCTAGAAAAACATCTTTATCTTTTCTGAGCAATACTGACTCTTGAAATTTTTTCTTGATTCTGAATCGTATGGTTTCTAGACGCTAAAATAAACACGTATAACTAGGTACGAGTATAATTATCCCGCTCAACAGTGAACGAATGCCTACAAGCTATTAGAATAGGTAAGCTAATTACTTGGATATCTTTCGTAATAAATAAATTTACTAAGCAAAATATGTCCCAAAAGTATATTTAATCATCTTTTGTTTGAAATTTAAAATAACCGTCAGCATTGGTAGTTTCCCGCCAATCCGCGTCGGAAAATGGCACGCCATCTTGGAAATCGGTCTTATCCTAGCGCATGCGCCGTCGACACGTTTAGAAGAAATAAAACCAACGTAGCATACGATAGCCGCGTACAAAACTTATTTGATCGGTCGTTCAACCATGTCGATATTTCATCTCTTTCAAGAGCATAAATGCGTCTCGTTCTCTCGTACCGTTAAGGTGGTATGCCTGAGTTATGGCATTCCGATGTTGCCACCGCTCGGGAGGCTGCGCTGCGTGCGCCAGCGCACTGGTCCGCACGTAACAACGTAAGTTACACTATGTGGTTTTGCCTTCCTTATTTCTTCGAATAATTCTTATTAGGTGTTAATGCTCCTGGATAGGATTAGAACTTAATTGTAGCATTTTAAATGATGATTGGAGATGCTGGTTTGCTCTAAGAAGTTTCTGGGAATTTGAACGAATCTAAAAGCTTTCTCTCGCGATTACAATTGAATAGTTTCTTGGTAGATCGTTACAGGCAATTTAGGGCCCGTTTGAAGATAGAACTTAGAACAGCCGTTTGGGTTGCGATGTGTTAAGAGGTTTTACGGAGGTTGGTACCTACTTCTATCCTCCCTTTGGTTACAATTAGGTAAGTAGTAAAATTGTGGTAGCAAGCCAAATTCTTACTAAACCTGCAAGTATAGCCATAAAAGCTTTCTAATTCTCAACAAGTGATTTGAGAAAACAAGAAAGGCGCCATAGCGCGTTTAAGTCTTTTGTTTGAGATATAAGCATGAAAATATAATGCTGCATTGTATGTAAACCGTGTCTTTCTTTATTAAGTATATCAAAAATAGGGTTTTCATTAGTAATTAGTATATCTAAATAGTGTTAGGTATATATGGGTTGATGTCAGAAATAGAAACGCTTACAGATACTCACCTAATTAATATGAAACATATTTCAGTACATATACTACAGCAGTAGGTATATTAGGTAGTCAAATGAACATGTATCAAACAAAATCTCAAATGATCCGAATCAAAATAATGTAAACAAGCAAGCTTATCGCGCCTTTTATGGACCTCTCCACCATATGACGTGATCCTACAGTCCTTTTAAATAAACAAATAGATCGATACCTTATTTAGCCAAGCCTGTCGTTTACCAACATAGTCATCCGGTTGTAAGCTTTATTACTAACATAATAAGAACTAATTATACAACTTTAGTGGAATTAATCACGTGTTGCAACTATTATAAGTTGCTGCAGAAATCTTTATGATGTCATAGATCTTAATGCAATTCTAGGCTGTTAGCAACAAGCTTGTAGTCGAAGGTTAGTACGAGTAGGTAGGCTTACCTAGTTATTAGGTGCTAAGGTAGATGCTAATTATCCACCTACTGTACTCTCCGACATCTATTAAAACTTATTATCATTAGTTACCATTACCGCAAATATGTAAGTAGTTACTTATTATTTGTCACGAAATCGCATGTTATATTGCAACACACAGTTAAAATAACAGAATGTAAATAACAAAGGTACAATGCGTCACAAAACTAGACAAAATATTTTAAATTTTTAAATAAATTAATCAAAATGATCATATTAACTAATTATCATAATATCCTAGTTATAACTTTTTTTTATTATTTTAGTCGATATAAATAAATCAGGACTATAACATAATGCTGCCATCTGTATTGTTTAAAGTAAACTAAAACGCAAGCGGTGCAGCGCCATCTGTGCCAAGTTCTCTATAACTGCATATTGAGTGGATAATATATATCGAGCTGGCGTTGTAGTTCCGTGATACATCGTAAGATGGCGCTGTACAAAAGATTGAATTTAACAATACGTGTGCTAATGTTTATATGTGTTAGGATAGATGTCGCTTTCGCCCTTATAAAATATTTACTTGTTTACCGTTATACATGATAATTTCGGTGGAATTTAGCGTGTTACTATAACATCATATACAAAGGACAGGATAAATTAAAACTCAAATTTCTTTGTTAGAAAATATTATGCTTCAGTAGGAAACATCGTTTTCAAATTTTTTATCAAATGGTTTGTCTTATATGTACCTATCCGTTGATAGCAAGCTAAACCAGGATCACTTCTTCAACGACAGCCCCGGAACAAACAGCTTGTTCATTGGTGGCAGAATTTCTACTGCGGTGGGAGGTAGCCTTGTGAACATTCGAAAATTACAGTTTCACCCCTAAATTAATTGTAAATTACAGAAGTACATTATATAAATCGGAGAAATGCGGAAATTGCAAAAGTTGTAGGCCATGAGGATTTGCAAATAAATCGACAAAGCTAGTGCGTACTTACATTTTTAACACCCAACTAACAATCTAACTACATAAAATTAATAAATAATCGAGTATGTTTTCTCCATATTTCGTATAGTACACTAAAGCTAATGTCGAAGTACAGTAGGTACAGGCACCCAAACAAAAGGTGACAAAGTGTTATTGTTGACATGCATTACACGTCATATTTTTTTTTTTTTTTTTTTTTTAATTTTAAATCTACACTCCACAGACTCCAGGGTCCGTGACTTTTTTTAACTATGACATAATTTATTAGTAAGCAAGTAATATTAAATAGGAAACATGCAACATTCCAAGGGGGAACAGTGTTAAAAGTTTTTTTTTTTTTTTCTTTTTTTTTCCGTTAATGTCATTAGCACCAGCATCCAGAGCAGACCAGTATCCTCTAGCAGCACCCGTTCACGAGTTGACGCATGTGCCAGCCATCGCCTTCCTCAACCATTTTTGAGGGAAGATGGCGACCCGACACACAATACACGTCATATTCGCACGGACAAAATGGACATGGGCAGAACACGATTGCCAGAATGGGTGGAAACATCGGGCAAAAAGAATCTTGGAGTGGAGACCTTGATCTAATACTTGAGGGCGTGGCAGACCACCGCAACGCAGGGTCGATGACATCAGAGGACATGGAGCCCATCACTGGATGAGACAGGCTCAAAATTGCACTGTAGTAACCTCAGCTTAGTAAATGTTTTTGACTTTGAAAAACCATTGAGGAATTAACGAAGATGTACTAATAAGATTAATGAGTTGATTCGATTGCAATAAAAGGTTCAAAGGGAAAAGATGGTCAAAAGAAAGACATACTCATACTCGTAAGTACCTACAAGCCAATAAGATTTAATAATACTTAAACGGGTAACATTTAGGACACTTCTAAAGAGAGAGTTAGGTCAAATTCTTCGTTTTCTGGGAAAAAAATAAAATAACTAAATCTGTTGTCTCTACCCAACCTCCATAAGGACGAAGTGTAGAAAGGTATCCAATTTTTTATCATCTTATATCAAACTACAATAGCGCACTGACCTCTATTGCTCCTTTACTGGTAAATAATAACAGAAACTTTTACACTTCTCTGGAAATTTGCCTTACCTGATGTTGGAAGATCATGGTATGTCCCCGAATTCTCATTGGTTACCCAGTCAATCGATACTATCTGATTAATAGAAACGGGACGTGAAATGACGTCATGCAAGAAGTAGCAGCCTAGCAGCTATGATTTGAATGGTGAAAGGAATGCACAGGCTCGACTTATGCTTTCAGAGTAGTTTGCGCTGGTTATAGGAACCTACAAACCGGTTCATTTCCGAATGCAACATGTAAAAAATGAAGGAGCATCGACGTAACGTAACTAATTACAGAAACTTTTACACTTCTCTGGAAATTTGCCTTACCTGATGTTGGAAGATCATGGTATGTCCCCGAATTCTCATTGGTTACCCAGTCAATCGATACTATCTGATTAATAGAAACGGGACGTGAAATGACGTCATGCAAGAAGTAGCAGCTATGATTTGAATGGTGAATGGAATGCACAGGCTCGACTTATGCTTTCAAAGTAGTAGTTTGCGCTGGTTATAGGAACCTACAAACCGGTTCATTTCCGAATGCAACATGTAAAAAATGAAGGAGCATCGACGTAACGTAACTAATACTATTGCGTTCAGTAAAATATTATGCTTTTTATGAGTGAAAAGGTCTCTAACGCTATTCTGATTTTAAGAGATGATTCTGTTGACGATAGAAATTATGTTTGCTCAGCTAGAAGAATTTGCTTGTTGACTCTTGATGAATATACCCAGATGTTTACATTATACAGGTCTGCGCAAACAGATTCGGAAAACATTAGTACTTACTTTAGTATCTACTAATACGTAGAAAAGCATAGCGCCACGACCGTATTTCGCGAAATTGCCTCACGAAAGTATATCGACACTGATGTTTTATAAGCCTTTACCAGAAGTACTTAGGTCTCTCAAGAGTCCGTCTTGATATCGATGAAGAAACAACCGCAGAGTTAAATATGCTGTGTCGAAACTGTACTGTGCAAGCACAGCTGTGCTTAGGCATAAAATGACACTGTAGAAATTGAAATTACTGGGTGAACGAGAAATTGGAACCAACGTCTCACAATGCGAAGCGCAGTGCAGTGTTAAGCAGAGGAAGGCGCGACGCTAGTCAAAAGTCGAGCGAGTTATTCGTCAACTCACTTTATGAAATAAAAATATAGAATTATATCCTTTGTTCTTATGTGATAGAGGATGCGCGTATTGTCATCTACCAAGCAAGTTTATAAGTTTCTCTATTTCTACGAGTATATAAGCAAAAGAAGTGAATTTGCAATTTTCCTACTAGTTCAATCATCCCTTTCATGCCTTCAGTTTGTAGATACGTTTGGTTTGACCATCTTTCGTCCTTTCCATATAACCGAACTATTTTATTAATCTTCACTAATTTCACTACGTCTTCTTTCACATGACGCTGTTTATTCAAAATTCAAAGTACTATCGCGAAATTTTCAACGTAAAATATGTAAGAAGGTAGCACTTATAAGTAGATCTGCTGGAAAGAACGGGCAAGAAACTCGTGGCCAATATTTTTTCTTATCCCCATTCTCGCGGTCCCATTTCCAAACCGAACACATGCGTCTTTTCAATGACTTATAGATAGATGATACTTTATCCTCTACATTTTCCATGTAGGTACTCACAACTCGGTAGGGCCGTTTGTAAGCAGTAATCGAATATCTCTCTCTGACAAGTGATGCATGAAATTGTGCTCTGACGCAGGCCGTTGCCCCGTCACGAGATCGACTCCTTTCAACACTTGATGAGATATCTAATTGGTTTTTTAAATAAGGAATACTCGTATATAGGTATTGTCCAAAATAAGACATCAATTTGGTTGGAATTTAGTCCACGTTCATTCGCAAAATAAAACATAAATACATTCCCCTTGTTCAATATTCGTTTTAAAGTCGGTATTAAAAACGTGCTGTCGGTAGTGCCAGTACATCGCGATGTACTAATATACCTAACATTATGAGTTGTAAGTAAATAATTTTATCGATCGTTACGATTACTTCTAATATATATAGTGTAGATATGAAGGATTCAAATTGTCTTAAAAACCATTTTTTTGATGTTATTATAACGAAACAAACACGAGGCCCGGCTGATGTTAAGTGGTATATCTGCCTAGAACAGATGCACTTTACCACAAGTGACGAACTCCACTGCGCTCCTCACCCCGAGACATACAGTTGTTAAGTCTCATGTGCCTGTAATTTTACTGGCTCTCAAGGACTGCTGCCGGAATACTCTGTTAGGTGCCTGGCGACAGATTTTCTATTTTCGGGGTGGTAGCTAGCAAGGCGGGCATTCAGAATTTACCTAACAAACATTAATACTTTATTGTATTAGTTTACCAATTAATGTATAAATATTTAAATTCATTCGTATAATTAAATTTTGATTAAATTTTGGCTCGATTGTATTGTTGCATGTGGGTATTAAATTAATTTGCATGGCATAGTTGAATATACCCAACTTTTAAGTAGAAAAACTGTCGCCAAGCATCTAACGGTTTGTTTGAGCATCTAGTCAGCAATTTTTCGTAGCCTGAACAACATCTTCGACTGGGTCATCACTTACCATTCGGCAAGATGGCGGCCACAGGCTAGCCTATAAGATATATAAACAACGATCTTTTTCCGGCTGAATCCAGCCTCTAAAATATCGATAAGCTGGCAACTTTGCGGTTTTGGAGTCTAGCTTCAACCAATGGCTAGCAACAACAGTCTAGTAGAAATCCTGTCAACAAGCATCTGTTCCGGCGAATGTCAAATACTAGTCAATTTTAGCAATAAGAACAAAAACTAATCCGACATTTACATCGTGATAATATAAAAAAATGCCTACTTACTGCGAATTTGATTCACGTAATTTTACGATGCTTGAGGGCCAGTAATTCTAGGTTAGCCTGAACAACATCTTCGACCACATCATCACTTACCATCAGGTGATATAGTGGTCAAAAGATAACCTATAGGGCATAAAAGAAAAAAAAAACGTAAGTATAAGTTAAGTATACGTACTGGATTATGTAGGCAAGTAGAATACGTATTTGTGTCATAGACAAAGAATCATATTTCTTACTGTTGTATAGACCTACTGTTCAAATAATACTTAAATATTATAACAGCTTCATCAGGTAGCCTACAAACATTTAAAAATGAGGTCAATCATATGAGCAGCTGTTACAATCCTCTAAAACATAAACAACTTCAATTGCTTGTGACGTACACCTAAATAGGGCTGTCAATTCTCATTTGGGAGAACAGTGCTCGAGGCTTCATTTTTCTTTCAATATTTCTGCTTTTATTTTACCTTTGTTTTTCTGATGTAAAATTAAGATTGCATGGTTGTACATTTTCAAATAAAGGCATTGTATGTGTGTTTGATGTTCACAGCTAGCGGCGATCTAAGGTATACCTATTCATATCATGTAACATATTTACTTTTCATCCGAAGAATCCAAATCGAAGGGGCAGCGTTCGGGATAAAAGTACGCGACATCGTCTCGTGCGCAGAACCTAGAGACCAACCAGTATGTGTTGCCAGTGATGAACGATGACACAGAGAAGTGGTCATCAACTTTGGCTCTTATGGACAAGCTCAAAGTCAATCAGCGAGCTATGGAGAGAGCTATACTCGGAGTCTCTTTGCGCGATGATAATATCCGGAATAAGGAAATTCATCGAAGAACCAAAGTCACCGACATAGCTTTCAGAATATGCAAGTTGAAGTGGTAATGGGCAGGCCACATGGCTCGATGAACTGATTAACAATTAGGAAGAAAGGTTTTCGAGTGGTTGCCATATTGCACTGGAAGACGTAGAGTCACTAGGTGTACGGACGACATCGTAAAAGGTGCGGGAATGGCTACAGGTGGCTTATAGATATTCCTTGTGGCGTTCTATAGGGGACCAAAATTCACCAGTGGAAGTCTTCAGGATAATGATGAGGATGATTTACTTTACATTTTAAACTTTGGTTTGAACTCGAACATTAGAAGTCAGTAATTCCTGCTTTAAAATCTAAAGGATAATTTTGATTCATTATAAAAGTTGCTGAATTTTTTTAATTCAAATAAAATCTAATTCCGTTTATTTCCCACAATGTAATCACTAAATAGAAGTCTGTTATTTATAGTTTCGTGGTTGTTACTTATATGTTAAATTATGTTATGTTATAAAAATGTTAAATTATGTCAGTTTAGTAATAAATCACATATTAAATTAATATATATACCAAATGTTCTGTAACTGTACTGTAACAGCCGAATCGTCCACTGCTGAACACAGCCTCCTATTAAGGGGGTATTTGCCATAATCCCCACGCTTGGCAGGCTTCTTCGGGGTCGCAGTGTAAGTGGCCAGTTCCTTAGAAGGCGCTGCTGCCCACCTTCCAGTATTTTTCCCTTAGTCGCCTCTTACGACACCCACGGGATGATATAAGGAGGTGTAATTCTAACCCGGCACACCCCACGGGGTTATGTTCACTATATGTTCACAACCCTAAATAATTAAATGAAACATTATTTGATATTCTAAATGACTGTTATATTCTACAAAATTTTCGTTATTGGGACAAATGTACTTATATAGCTATCAGTTTATTTGTTAGCATTTCATCGTAAATGTCAACTAATATTTCAATTATTCCCCACTGTAATTATGATATATGATTTTGTTTTATAGAAAAAATTACAAATCGACCCAAATTACTTGAGTATATATGTTCAGGGCCCAAACTATAGCTGCCCAAGAGATGTCCATATACTCATAAGTTTGCTTCTATTAGAATAGAAGTGATGATTTCTTATTCACTGAAAATATTAGCAGTGATAATATCATGATTGTTAATACGAGTACTTAGACTGACTACAATAAGTTTTAAGTCATCGTCGTCTAATTAAAATTCACAAACTGGATTATTAACTATGCTGGGAAAGAGCTCAAGGTTTTCTGTGGCGTATTGTAAAAGATATCGATCGTTTTGTATGTGAATTTAAAAATAACATTTTGTTGAAAATATATATGAATAAAATGACTACAATAAGTAACCCGGGAAATTCATCTCAGACATAAGGTTCCAATGAATATATAGACAATGCTATATAAAATATGGCAAAAGTGAAATGTATTGAATAGTCAGATTATCCAATTTTCCAAAATCATTCATCGTTATCAACAGCCACAACGACCATCGTTGAACAAAGGCCTCCTTCATTAGATTTGCAATAATTCCGCGCTTGGTAGGCGTTTTGGGGATCGCAGTGTAAGGTGGTAGTAGTTCTTTAAAATGTATGAATGCCTAGTTTCTGGTATTACCACAGGAACATATAGGGGTACAATTCAGCCCGTCACCCCACGGGTTCTATCCTCAAAACACATTGCTAATTGCACCGAGTTTGTATGCTTTGTTGTCAAAATTATTTTAATCATTTTTTCTTAACAATACTCTACTGGAGGTCAGGTAAAGCTTTACTGAATGCTTATAATTCGTTTCTTTGATTGACAAATGTGAACGAAGTAGTGTTTATTCCTTCGATAAAAAAATAATCAGAACAATTTTGCTCTGCTTAATGAGTTTAAAACAATGAAACCTTACGTGCTAGGGTGCAAAAAGTATTTTTTGCTAGATATATGACCCCATCCACAATAATTCGTATGATTCTTCAATTGTTTTTAAGTCAATGTTTTCAACAAAATATCAAAATTATAGATATAACTCATTCCATGTACGAGTGAGAGACGCATCACATACAGAAGGATAGACAAACCAAAAGCGGTGGTATAGGGTCCAGTTATGCCTTTTGAAAATGGAATTCTAAAATGAAGAGACGGCACAGACCAACCCTATTCTCCACTTGACATTGGGGGGCCATAATTAAATGAACATCGAGATACGGGCGCCAATGGAGTAAACCATTAACGGAATGGACGCTCATGCTCCGCATTAAGATTCACCCAAAAACAATTGAGAACTGTTAACAATGACAAAAAAAAATTGAGGCGCGCGTAGCGAAGCTTGCTTAGTAGCAAGTTCTCTGATGGGTAAAATTAAGTGACATTGCTACATAGCGCTTAAGAGTATGGTCAAGGTACGAGACGCAAAATAACTGCTTCTGAGCGCAACACACGATTTTCACCTCACAACACACATAATGCTTGGTGCAAGTAAAACAGCTAATATAATTTAGTAAGTGTACGTTTATGTACAGTAAAAAAAAATATAAATAAAATTGGTCATATTTAAAGCAAATAATTTTTTCTTCCTCTATATTAATTCGCTACGGATAAAAAGCACTTTCCAGGCAGATTTCAAATTATAAATGAGTCCTTACCGAGCTCGTGAACGGGAAAACATATTTAATCGGTCAATTCAGTATAAAGAAATACAGATGGCGCACGATACAAGTGAAGCGAAAAAAAAGGCTCCTATCGTACTGTCCCTTTCATGCTTCATGGGTCTGCCAAACTCTTTAAAGTGACAGCATGATAAGAGAATTTTTTGCCTGGCTTCATTTATCTGAGGCAGTTTACTAGTAAAACTTAAAAGAGGCAAGCTTATCAGCATGTAGAAGACAATTGTACCACGGTCACTGGCGTTGATATAAATGTTGTAATGTGACCTTTTAATAGTAATGCTATAATGCTAATTATTTCAGTGTGTACGAGCATTACAAAACAAAAGACCTATCCTTAAGTTCATTCGTCTGTGATTTTGATTTTAAACTACGATGTTTTTCGTAGGTTAAATTGGTCTAGCTTTACTTAAGTGTCAGGTAGTAAATTGGTCGCCAAGCACCTAACCATTTCGGCCTCTGCCCACAAGACTAGTTCCCGTTCTAGGTTAAACCTGATTATCGTCTCCGTATTATCAAATACCACCAGGTGAGCTTGTGGTCTAAGGTGATGACCTTAGACCACAAGCTCACCTGGTCATGATCTTTGGACCAGGGAGTGTGAAAAATATACCAAACCGTCTTAGTCTTAAAAAGGACAGCCTACGCTGTCTTTTTTTACACTTTTCAAGTCGAAAAGCGTAGGCTTTGTAATTTGTAAAATATATACATTAAATTATTATTCCTTAAACGGTATGTACCTACTTTAAAATATTTTTTTTTAGTTTTGCGTACACTCGTCCTGGTTTACAAGCACCTAATATTTCACATCAGCAACCGACGTTACATAAGTTTTTTATATTATAATACCAAAAATATCACATCCGATTTCCCTGGAGATAAAAGATTTTATCTATGGAAATCGGATTTACTTACAGAGTATACACGTACTTTGACGGGAACGTTAATCAGTTGGTCCCGGATACTGTCTAGATGACCGCCGTTATAGCAATTTTGCGAATACCCACCTGCCATATCTAATATTATATATTATACCCGACCCGTAAGTAGAAAAGCTGTCACGAAACACCTAACGGTTGTTTTGACAGCTGTCCTTGAGAGCCAGCGATATTGGGCTAGCCTGAATGGGCTCATCATCACTTATGAATTAGTAGAATGGCGGTCAAAGGCTAGATTATTAGATATAAAAACAACGCCCTTTCTCCAAAATGAAGCCTGTAACATAGCGATAAGCTGGCAACTTTGCGTCTATATTCGAGGCTTTAGACTCCAGCTTCTACTAACACTTCGTTGCCAATGAACTCCCCTACTAGATATCAATGGAGTCCAAGGCTGGTATTTTATATTTATTATACAGATATCGTGCAAAGTGAAACATTGTTTAAAAATGTATAAACCACGCGGCCACCACGCGTATTACAAAACCAAACGATCTCTCGGTTCGTTCGCCTTGCATCTCATTCTTGTGAACAGGTTTTTGCAAACAAAACGAACGTCATTATAAACGTGTCGCCGCGCCAGGTTCTTATTTTCATAAGTTGCCCATTCATGTGAATGTTGAGGAACCGGCTTTCCTCGGCTAATTTAGGAACACTGGTATAATGTCAACTACATTATTTTATCTGCCGTGATCTTGTAACTTTGCGGGTTTAAATTGATGCTATGTTAATGATGTCCGGTGCTTAGTGGATCTAATGCTTCGGAATTTTGTGAAGATAGTGAATGTATACGTGTGAATGCCGCTACGTTCATTGCCCTGTCTTTTTGTTGTCACTCTTGTGATATCAGAGTTTTCATAAAGAATCATGAGAGCTAGGTCTCTAGTTGTGAGAGTTCTTGAATGTTAGATCGGGTCCTATCGCGGGCACGATGATAATAATTGAGGTTTTAGCTAAACTTAAGCATGTTATAACCATTAACATGTTATGTCATAAACATTTTCATGGAATTTTTTCAAGGATTTTAGCTTTAGGGTTCATTATTAATCTAACATATATGTGACGATACAAGATGATAATAGATAGATAAATTAATATTATGCTTAGTTCCCGACCTACAACCTCAAACTAGGGAGTGATTGCACTTCCGACGTTTAGTATCTAACACTTGCTTTGTGCATGCTTGCTTGATTATCTACCCTACCACCCTCTCCATAGAAGGAGAGGGTGGTAGGGATTAGATTAGGGTGCACTTCCGACGTTTAGTATCTAACACTTGCTTTGTGCATGCTTGCTTGATTATCTACCCTACCACCCTCTCCATAGAAGGAGAGGGTGGTAGGGATTAGATTAGGGTGCACTTTCGACGTTTAGTATCTAACACTTGCTTTGTGCATGCTTGCTTGATTATCGAGCAAGCATGCACAAAGCAAGTGTTAGATACTAAACGTCGGAAGTGCAATCACTCCCTAGTTTGATGTTGTAGGTTTATCAATTGTGTCGTCAGCTAATCACTGCAAGATATGTTTTAGCGGCTGATCTTAAGAGAAAGCTATTCCAGGCTATTCTAGCCAACTTCGACCATATACATATTAACCAATCGATGTGATAATGGTCAGAGGGTAGCCTGTAAATTAAAAACATGTTTATTACATTGAAATTTTCAGGCCTACTTGCACTTTCAAAAATATTATCTATCTTTGAAGTCTCCTACTGGTTATTGACTGTGGACACGAGTTGAAACTTTTGTTTGCCAAATTTATTCAAACATTATGTTACCTGCTGATATTAGTGATTACAATCCAGGAGTATATTTTAAAAACATCAACGGCGATCTCTCTATTAGCACCGTAAATTCTGAACGGGATCAATTTCAGCTACACGGAATCAAGCATAAACTGAGTTCAAACCTTCAGTTTGAATTTTACTAACATAAATTTAACTTAGTTTAGGCTAAACTAAAAATAAGTTCTGTACGCCTGATTTCCGACTTATTGACCAAACGCAACGCACTTTCACTGTCATCAAAAAACTGCAGTCAATTGCATACGAGACTACTTTAGATTCCACCAATTCATTCATTACTATCGATACTAAACGCGATCTAAATATTGCCGATGAAATTGGTTTCACGTGAACTAAGTTCTCGGTCGACATATGAACTCGTTTATGCTAATCTTAGCTCAGCTGAAATCGGCACTAAGATTGCCTGTGGTCATAACAAGTATACTTGTCGCTTCTTTAAAGAATGCTCTTTAAAGAAGTGACAAGTATATTCTGGTTGCAGTGTAGAGGATAATATGTAGATTTGATAACAGAGGTTAAGAGTAAATAAAAAGCCTAACGTTAAATGAAAGCTTTTGAAGAGCTGTATTTGTTAAAGTAACTGTATTTAGTTATTAGAAGTAACATGTTATAAGCATGTTCTAATAGAATGTGTCCGAAACGAAGGGATACGACAGAGCTCACTAATAATCAAAGCCGATGTTGGTGCTTACGCCTTCTGGCTTTGTCTTCCCCAGACGAAGCTACAGTACAACTAAGATCCTACGGAGTAGCAAGTCCTAGTTAAATTAATTAGCTATTACTATACTGTGAGACACCTACGGGGGTTAAATTGTCAGCAATTAAACAAAGCTTCAAGAAGAAAACTTACAAGAATACGTTGGTAACAGTCGGCAGCTGATGTTTGCAAATGCCGTTATAAACCAAAAGCTTTAAACTTAGCTGTAGATGAGTTTCGCGAATGTGACTTTTGATACTTAAGCACTTAATTTAATCATGACATCGGCAAAACATATTAAAATATTTTGCTTTTGATTTGTGCATGTGGCGTTCTGTTGTTCAAAACTAAAATAAGGCTATTACTTCGAGTTTATTATTATTATATAAGTAAAGATATGTCTATACATCTGTGGCTCTATAGCCACTGAGGATCCTTTTATATAGATTTCTTAGATGACGAATAGAAGCCACATTGACAAATTGGCTGAGAGGAAAACGATCTCGGATATCCTCTACCCCAAATGAGTTAGAACTCCGTGCAACATGTGTTGAACGTCGGTCTTTGGGCCAAAAAAACTTTTTTCTTCCACAGAATGGTTTTTTTTATCGAAGACCCAGCATCTGTCTGGGTATTGGGTGACCTGCGATCTCACGTGAGACAAGATCGTGAGCACGACTGAGTGTGGTTGATACTTGATATATTTTTGCCAAGCGACCATGAAACAAAAATAAAGTAATTATTACAAAATTTTCGTAACATTCTTTTGATTGTTTCATATTACTCATTACTAATTATATTTATATTCATATATAAATAATTTACTAATTTATTTATATGTCAATGAAAAAAAATTGGTTGGTAATTATCTACTGTATTAGATAAAAAAAATACCAATTTATTAATATCATTGTATACTGAAGATACCATAGTTTGATATGTCCAAATAATCAAATATTTTTGTACTTCATGATAGAGAATACGATATCAGAAGTTCAACTATTATAATAAATCTAATCTAGGTTCATACATTCGTGTTCAGATCTGAATCGTAGCTTATTGGTGCTTACCTGGAACAAACAAGACATAAAATTAACATTGTAAATATTTAACTGTAAAGGTTTATTTAAAATCTAACATTAAATAATGTAAATAGCAAAACTAATGTACGTAAGATGAAAGCAATTTTAGATTTAACAGGTATGTCTACCGTGCCTCAAAAAGTATTGCATCATAAATGATAATTCTTGAATAAGACATTAAAACATGATATAACATTAAAAAGTAACGGTTTAAAAACTATTATCTTGATGTAAATGGATAAAAGTCCTCTTAGCATAAAAGTATCAAGATTATAAAGTGCCGTACATGAGAAAGAAGCTCTGGTTCACACACTGCCTCCGCCAGGTTTTTTTGAACCTGTTTTCACGTACTGTTAGTTATTCTGTGACTCCTTTCACGTGTGTGTCTACGTATGCAGGTGTACTCTTATGTGTGGGTGTTCTCAGTTGTATTAGCTATAATTTGAATGAGATTTCTTACAACCGGCGTGTTCTTTGTACTTAGTTGCGCAACGTTCGGCAGAATTAATAAAAGTACGAAATTACGTAGTAAACACGAGTATCACGAGTCTTCTTTTAAAAGTTAGATAGGTTACCTTAAAACTGGATCAGTGTGAGTCAGGTATCGTGCTAAGGGTTCGGAACCAATAGCCCGTAAGAGAAAAAAAATATTTCATTGGTTTTAATCATAACCCCCAAAATGGCAATACGAGTCAGCGTTCATTCAGTATTTATTGGTGTAAATGATCAAAATTTCTGATTCTTAATCTTGTTAGAAGTTAAAAAATATATATCTTATATTTAACCTAGAGAAATAAATATAGCGTGATTGTATTCTACTCAATGAGTTCGTAACTATGAAGCATTCGAGTTAGATTGCAAAAAAGTATTTTATCGTTTTACTTCTCATTATTATTACTATAGAAGCTATGAAAAATAATGAAATTGTATTTCTAGTCTAATTATTTATTTTTGGGTCACCGTTATACATCAGACATCAAAATTCCTGGCCTGTCTCATTCCGTTTGCCAGCTACCGACCCTTGACATACGAACGGACTAACGAAATGTAGACCGCGGAGTCTCGGTAAAAAAAATCTTTTTTACCCTTTGGGAAAAGAACCCTTATAAGCAACTGTTTATCGCGAACTAAGAGCTAGCGCAATTAAATAAGTTACGCCGTCGGTCCCGGCTGTTGACTTAGAATGGCAGTCGTTACAGCGCTGTAGAGTGGTGGTCGGGCATTTTGCGTATTCGCGCCTGGGTTTAACCCTCACCCAGAAAATCTGTCGCCAAGCACCTAACGTTCCAGCAGCTTTTCTTGAGAGCCAGTAATTCTAGGTTCATCAAGGCCACATCACTCCTCATCAGATGAGATAATGGTTAAAGGCTAGACTACCAGCTATAAAAAGACACCATCATTGTTGCAGGTGAAACCACGCAGCCAGTCAGAGTAAGAATAAAGCTATTCCATACGTTAACATAACTGATAACATATAACCTAATACTACTCTAATTATTGTCCAATATTTTAAAGACTGTAACAATTTAACTACAAACACGAATTTTACTTAGCATTCCATGGATTCACCGTGCGGGTGCCGGGTCCATAGTGTTGCAGTAGAGGCACAAGTCAAGGTGCCTGGGACTTGCAACCCAGTGAGTAAGGTTAAAGGGGCCTTTATGATGCATCAATGCTCCCTTTCACCGCTCGAGCCTCCTCTCCTGCCCAACCAAATTTGGTAAGATCCTACCAATGCCGCCATGGTACACGTTCTAGGATGGAAATTACGGTTGTTCTTGACAAGCCAAGGTCTTTAAGTAGGTAATATAGGGATTTAGCTGATATACCCCCTCCAACTTCTACAGCATATAAATTAACCACATAAGCGTTTTTGGTTAATTGATTTGTTAAGTCAAAAGTGAGTGAATGAGAATTTGATACATACAATGTAACTTTTGAAGCAATATATCAACATTGACACACTTCTGTGGTAACAGCTTGTTTGATTGGAATCTTCCCATATTAATTCAAGCAGCTAATAGTATCTCATAGTGAAGGATTTTAATTTTTCACTAAGCATTTCTTTTGTGTAATAATAATATAGTTTGTACTAACAATCATTTCCATAATTTATCTGATGATGCTTTATCCTTGATTTCATTCTAAACGTAGGTATATGTCTGCAACTTGGTACATTATATACTCAGCACTGCCTCACTCGAATATGTACATATTACTCATATTATGCGCACGTTTCGTTGTACGTATAGTTATAGGGATTCTTATTGAGCTCTAGATGGTTCTTATGGTAGTTTTTCCACGTAGATTTTAGTTGTTTCTTGTAAATAAGTTCTTGTGTTTATATATCTTTGCTACTTGAGTGGTACTATTCTTTTACTTTTTATTTTCATATATATAGGTTTATTTCGTCTCGTTATATGCTCTTTGCGACTTTAATAAGTCCTTATTATCCTGGACACTGAAGCTTTTATCTGAAAATTTACAAAATGAATAGAATATGACGCAGATTTGTGCTGATTTTTGGTTCTAGACATGCTGATAACTTTTCCTTTGTTTGCTTAGGGCTTTGCAAGCCAAATCAAGAAAACTAGATAGGTTTTCGTAGCAACATCATACATTTCCGAGTTGATGTTTCTGTGTGAAAAATGAATGGTTTTATGAAATTTTTAGCTGGTGATGTGTGGAATGCATTGTTCTATCTAGAAACAGTATTTTTATGATAGTAATTACAACGGTTACCTGTTTTATAGCCTAAATCACTTATTTTTGTGATTTTTGATATTATATCAGTCGCATTTTTCTCTATACGTTGGTATGTTTGTTTTTACTATATTCATAGTATTTATCCTCATATTTTGGGTTTTCCACAAATGTAAACATGTCAAAAATGACACTGTCTTGAGTCAAAATTGCGTTGTCAAACGACGATTTCTTCTAAAATTTATGAGGTTGCATTCAAAAATTTGGTGATTTTATGTCAAATATTGCTAGCAACTAAGAATTAAAACCTAACGTTCTTGGTTCCGATTTTAAAGCCAGGCGGCCCTATATAAACGGAACATTCGGCTTCTTCGAGCATTCTTTGCTTGGATTTCAAGAAAGTCTAAAATTAAAATACAGTACAGGAAGAAACCCTCACTGAACAACTGAAGTCACCTGAGAAGATTGCTGGTCCAACACTGGAAGACTAGACTGGCGCAGCCCTCTCGACGCGGCCCTACATCCGGTGCTCCTGAAGTTGGTGGGAGCTACGTGGCGAAGCCCCTCAAGCGCGGCCACCCTTATCTCCGTTCTTAATTCCTTTCTCTCCCACCAGCTCACCGGAGTCAGTCCACAAGCACATACGCGGATCAGCAAATCAAGGTGACCAGGTGCTGGTGAGGTGTACCTGCCTCCTCTTTCCTGTGGCGAGGCCCTCCTACCTCTGCTTGCCTCCACTCTCCTGCATGCAGAGAGGCGCACCCGCGTCTACTCTGCTGTTCTCTACGCACGTTCCTGGCGAAGTGTTGGTGAGGTGTGCCTGCCTCCATTCTCCTGCAAAGAGGCGCACCCGCTTCTGCTCTGCTGCTATCTATTCTACGTTCCTGGCGAAGCGCTCCTGGTTCCACATAAATTCCGCCGGCTAGATTTTCTCTTTATTTTTATTTCCTATTTATTTTTTTAACTTTCTTTGTAGGCTAATTTTATACATTCCTATAATTAAGTGAGATATAACGAGAGCCCAACCTTTTATGTTTTAAATGATATTATAATTATTCTATACTTTCCCTCTTTTATTTTTATCATTCTTTTTTTAAGTCACCCTTTAAGTCACACTACAATTCTATTACGTGACAGTTTGGCGCCCAACTTTAAAATAACCCACCCCCCCTCCTATATCTTCTAAATTCTAAAATAAATACGCTCGTATTCAATATTTCTCTCGGCTCTCTTTGGCATTAACTTTTTTTTTTTATCTCTCGTTGTATATCATATATTTTGTACATTATTTTACATACATTTTATAATTTCTTACATGATACTTTATACCTTGTTTTAACTTTTTTTTATATTGCTTTTCTCCTTAGTTGCTGTTTGAACTTTTTCGAGCTGTTGCCGTTTTGTTGCTACTGTACTGCTTGCTGAACGTGTCTTGTTGTCTCTGTGCGGTTGGCTGCCACATCACAATGCCAGTTAAGTGCAAGTCATGTGGTAAGTTCCTTATTTATACAGAAGGTATAGCATGACTAAAAAGTAATTCAATAAATATTTCTTTGGCACAATTTTTTTTTTGAGACATACATATACTAAAAATTTAGGATTACTGGCAACAATTGAATAAGTTCAAACCGCTCTGTTTACATTATCTCTGATATTTTATTTAGGTTGTACAGTAAAATAACATAATATTTTGTTCAGTTCTTATAATTTAAAATTGTAATTGAATGCACCCTCATAAGCTTTTTGATAGGTTATCGGTTTCGTAATTTACGGTGTGGTTCTGACATGGAAGGGTTTTTGAAGCCACTGAGTGTGAGCTCTGTTCCCAATTGTATGTGTGATGAGGAATGAGGTCATGTGAAAGTTTATTATTAATATTTATTTATATCGAGCGGACGCAGAACTCGTTAAATAAGCCATTTATGCCGAGCGGACGCAGAACTCGTTAAATAAGCCATCTATGCATTTATATTTATCTATGTCGAGCGGACACAGAACTCGTTAAATAAGCCATCCATGTCGAGCGGACGCAGAACTCGTAAAATATGCCTTTCATGCATTTATATCTATATCGAGCGGTTGCAGGACTCGTAAAATAAGCCATACTTGCATTTATATATCTAACTTATTTATATATATATATATATATATTGGAATGACAGGTCTGGTATGAAAGAGTTTCATGTCTTTAACATTTACTAGTCATTTTCGAAGTCCGTTGCCAATTCTATTGCTTGTAGGGTCTTGCAATTATATTTCAAATATTCGATTCTTGTATCCTTTATGCTTGTTCTATTTAGCTCTAAACTTTAACTTATATTTCTAATATAAGTTCATTCTTGTCTTACTTTTAAATCTATAACTGTTCTTGTACAACTTAGATTTTTATCTCGAATATGAGTTATTTCTTGTACCTTATATGCCTGTTTTTTTAAACAAGCATTTGCTTTTCACTTGTAATATGAGATTTTATTATTTTTGTCTGTTCGTTTGTTCTTAAAGTGCACTTGATTTTCACTTATATTTCTTGTGAGGTAATTCTTATCTTACTTATTTGTATTAAACTGCTTTTTCATACAGCTCTAGATCTTAACTTAAATCTCAAATATGAGATCTTTCCTGTAATATTTTCTTGTACAGTTCTTGATCTTTATACTTTACTTGTAATTTTCATTTCTTGTAGATACTCTCTATAAAAAAAAAAATTAAAATATTAGTTATTTTAATTTTTTTCCGGGGTTTTGGGGAATATGAAGGATTTTAATTTTTCACTAAGCATTTCTTTTGTGTAATAATAATATAGTTTGTACTAACAATCATTTCCATAATTTATCTGATGATGCTTTATCCTTGATTTCATTCTAAACGTAGGTATATGTCTGCAACTTGGTACATTATATACTCAGCACTGCCTCACTCGAATATGTACATATTACTCATATTATGCGCACGTTTCGTTGTACGTATAGTTATAGGGATTCTTATTGAGCTCTAGATGGTTCTTATGGTAGTTTTTCCACGTAGATTTTAGTTGTTTCTTGTAAATAAGTTCTTGTGTTTATATATCTTTGCTACTTGAGTGGTACTATTCTTTTACTTTTTATTTTCATATATATAGGTTTATTTCGTCTCGTTATATGCTCTTTGCGACTTTAATAAGTCCTTATTATCCTGGACACTGAAGCTTTTATCTGAAAATTTACAAAATGAATAGAATATGACGCAGATTTGTGCTGATTTTTGGTTCTAGACATGCTGATAACTTTTCCTTTGTTTGCTTAGGGCTTTGCAAGCCAAATCAAGAAAACTAGATAGGTTTTCGTAGCAACATCATACATTTCCGAGTTGATGTTTCTGTGTGAAAAATGAATGGTTTTATGAAATTTTTAGCTGGTGATGTGTGGAATGCATTGTTCTATCTAGAAACAGTATTTTTATGATAGTAATTACAACGGTTACCTGTTTTATAGCCTAAATCACTTATTTTTGTGATTTTTGATATTATATCAGTCGCATTTTTCTCTATACGTTGGTATGTTTGTTTTTACTATATTCATAGTATTTATCCTCATATTTTGGGTTTTCCACAAATGTAAACATGTCAAAAATGACACTGTCTTGAGTCAAAATTGCGTTGTCAAACGACGATTTCTTCTAAAATTTATGAGGTTGCATTCAAAAATTTGGTGATTTTATGTCAAATATTGCTAGCAACTAAGAATTAAAACCTAACGTTCTTGGTTCCGATTTTAAAGCCAGGCGGCCCTATATAAACGGAACATTCGGCTTCTTCGAGCATTCTTTGCTTGGATTTCAAGAAAGTCTAAAATTAAAATACAGTACAGGAAGAAACCCTCACTGAACAACTGAAGTCACCTGAGAAGATTGCTGGTCCAACACTGGAAGACTAGACTGGCGCAGCCCTCTCGACGCGGCCCTACATCCGGTGCTCCTGAAGTTGGTGGGAGCTACGTGGCGAAGCCCCTCAAGCGCGGCCACCCTTATCTCCGTTCTTAATTCCTTTCTCTCCCACCAGCTCACCGGAGTCAGTCCACAAGCACATACGCGGATCAGCAAATCAAGGTGACCAGGTGCTGGTGAGGTGTACCTGCCTCCTCTTTCCTGTGGCGAGGCCCTCCTACCTCTGCTTGCCTCCACTCTCCTGCATGCAGAGAGGCGCACCCGCGTCTACTCTGCTGTTCTCTACGCACGTTCCTGGCGAAGTGTTGGTGAGGTGTGCCTGCCTCCATTCTCCTGCAAAGAGGCGCACCCGCTTCTGCTCTGCTGCTATCTATTCTACGTTCCTGGCGAAGCGCTCCTGGTTCCACATAAATTCCGCCGGCTAGATTTTCTCTTTATTTTTATTTCCTATTTATTTTTTTAACTTTCTTTGTAGGCTAATTTTATACATTCCTATAATTAAGTGAGATATAACGAGAGCCCAACCTTTTATGTTTTAAATGATATTATAATTATTCTATACTTTCCCTCTTTTATTTTTATCATTCTTTTTTAAGTCACCCTTTAAGTCACACTACAATTCTATTACGTGACAATAGTCGTGAAGTTTGTATTGGCAGGTATCAAACGTATCACGTTCTCTACATCAACTCTACGTTCTAGACAATCCATACAAATTACTTAGCGAACAACAAGATCTGAGGCTTAGGGTTGTCAAGGGCTTAGCTGCGCCTGATATATTTAAAGCAAGCATACATTTTTCATTTACAAGTGTAAATGTGAATTTCTCTTAGCAGACGATAGAGCTTGTAATCATATTTATAAATAAGCAAACATTTTTGTTATATCTTAGCACCCTCAAGAACTGCAATAACTGTTAATGAAATACATAATCAAAGAATAGGCTGTTTAGGTGAATGCGATTAGTCCAAATAAGCATTCAAGCTAAACTAGATTATCCTGCAAAACTAGTATAAGTATCCTGATAAAAGAAGGCGTAGGCCAAACTAGTTTAGCCAGAAATCGGTTTGGCTGGTATTTTTTACACAATACTACAACAAATTTCTGGTAAGAATTAGGTAAAGTTTAAACACACGCATAAACTTGCGCATTAATTAATAGAATAACTAAGTACTTGACCACCTAAAAGGCATTCCTTTCAGTTGTGATTCAGGTCATTCTAACTACTGCTTATCTATCTGTTTAATACAACCTTCTAGTTTAGCTCTCACAAAAACACACCCATTGTATTCATTGATGCTTACACCGAAGGGCAGAGACGAAGGAATAACTGACAGGAACGGAGGGCATAGCTGAATAAGATGTTGACCCTTTACAATACCTTTCAATAATCTCGTATAATTTCTTAACGTAACCATCGCAATGTGACGAGCGTTGCGCTTACGCATTGCTTTCTCACGGTGCGTGTAGCTCTGACAAATACATACACAGAGAATACAATAGTTACAATGACAATTGGTGAGTGTTTACAGTAACTGTTAACTAATCTATGGCCCAATATGAGGAGCCAAGTTACTACGGCATCCTACACAGACACCCACGTCGTAGTAAGGTGCTACCTTATTTGGCATGTGACGAAGGTTAGTTATGCGGTTATGTAATGCATTAAAACGTTTGTTTATAAACAACTTTAATTTTTTGGGAATCGATCCTCAAAAAGAAGGTCGTTCTTTATATAAAAGTATTTATTTAATATACATGACGTGAATCGAATAAAACGTGAGTAAAATGTACTAAAAAATAGTACTCGCAATAACAGTGACATGTTTATTACAACCCTATTGTAGAACACTAATGCCGTACTAAAGTTCCGTCTACACGCAAAGTCTTGCCTGCTGCCTGCACGGGACACCGAACCGTGGCCCATTACAAAACTGGCCACTCAGTATAAGTAATCTAGCATGCAAACCGTTGCAAGACTTGCAAGCCTCAATCTCCTCAGTTTAGGTTTTCGTTGATCCAAATGAAAAGCTTTGGGACAAGAACGGACTCGTCTGATTTCTGAAGGGATAGGCTAATACTATGGATTTCCATTTGCTACGACGTTAGTACATCTTTTTTGCTACTTTAACACTAACTATGGTCAAATTTATTATAAACATCTCTATCGCGTTTTGATTTTCTTGCGTTATGACAAATTATCTCTATTTTTCAATTTTTCGAAATAATAACGATACAAATTGCGCGTCCCTTAAATGCAAATTGAGATCAAAATCTTTTTATTTATTACTGGATAGGCCAGCTCTAATGGCTGACTTTATGTTAAGTTAACATAATCATGTCGGAAATACTCGCTAAGTCTATAATGCGAACTCTAAGAACGGAAGGAAAGCCGAGGTCAGTACCACAATAATTCCTTTACGTTGCAGGTCATGCAATTGTCAACAGTTCTATTTGGTTGGTTGGCATTTTCAGCACCCACAAACGTCGGAGATAGAAGGTGTTTTACGAATTCTCCACCCGTCTCAGATTAAATGCGCACAGAATTCACCTCCCAGGGCTATCGAGGGCAGGCCCTCGCCAAAAGTCCTTTGCAGCGTATTACCGCAGTATACTAATAAGTCCGTTCTAAAGTAAACTAAAACTCACAAATGGAAGACAGATGACATCTTGACAGCAGAATGTGTACTTGGAGCAGCTTGAAATACAATCACCTTGACTAGCAAATGTATCACTTTGCTCAAACCCGGGGAAATGTTTCATTCGAACTCATGAGCGCTCAGCAGACGACAGTCACTGCTATCATTTCAGAGGATACAAGCTATTGAAACCTTTAACTAACCTTGAGAAAACCGTACACAGCCCTCACCTCAAAACCACACCATTTGCCGTAACTACAGCCCTGCGTGCGCGGCATTACCTCATTAGTCTAATTGACACATTATCTATCCCCTTGCGCTACGGCAATCATTCACTGAGTAATTAGGTACTACAGGCGTCTTGCAGTGTCACTTGTATCCCAGTATTGCTAGGTAGAATGCATAAGGATTGATACAAAATACCGCCTTGTTCCATTCAGTAGCAAAAGAGCCATGTTCGTATTTTACATTGTTAAGACGCTGTCCAAAGCTGAGATTACCTTACTATCGGGCTGCATAAGAGTGAAAGAGAGACAGCGATGATGAAATCGCGATAAGTTTGGGTGACAAACGAAGGAAAGCTTATTAACACAAAACTGGTAAATTGATTAAAATGTAGTTTAACTTGTCCCTCACGACAAAGTTTAGCTATTTTATTGTTATATTTTTATATATATACATAAATTAATAATTAAGATATTTACGTTACAAGCGTAAGTTCGAGTCAACGATGAATTTGATTTTACAGAGAAAATTTTAAGGAAACGTGTGTCGGTTTTAACTTGGCCCTAAAGAATATGATCAGCACCAACGCAGAATATTGTAACTGCAACAAAATAAATACCTACATTTTGCAAAACATCTGTTCACGTGAAGCTATAATTGTAGCACATGTTGTTGCCTTAATTTAAACGTAAACATTGATTTAACGAACACAATTTAGTATTCTGATGACAGTCTATTTTTAGGGTTCTGTTGGCAGAAAAGGGCAAAACGGAGTTCCATTAATGAAACTACGCTATCTGTATACAGGGTTATTGGTAAAATAAAATGCTAACAACCTCTTAGGGTTGACTACTGCTAGTCCTAACAAATATTCTAAGATGACTTTTTTGTTTTGAAAAAAAACTTTTGATATTTTGACTTTTTATATTTTATTGACAGAATAAGCGTGCTGAAGCTGATTTTAAAAGTCTCTTGTGCCTGTAATGTATTATTTCGTATTTTTTATTACTTTTATTACTGATGACCGATGTATGTATTCAAAACTCTATTCAAATGGAGCACGGCGCGGTCCAGTGTTACGGGCGCTCTTGGCTCGTCGGAGTAGGCTTAAAACACAAAAAAAAACATCTCAAAATGTTTGTTTGAACTAGCAGAAGTCAACACCCTAAGAAGTTGTTAGTATTTTTATACGATTACGATTCATTGTTTCATACTGTGGCTATTACGCTGTGATCTACAGTGATGAACAGTTTTTCTTTCACGGGTTATTGCGAAGTGGAACCCTAATGGAGCGAGGGTCGACTCACGCATGCCTGGTTTTAGGGTTCAGTACACAAAACGGAGCCTTGTTAATGAGACTGCGCTGTGCCTTCGTGTCTATCATCCGTCTGTGTGTTACGAATCTCCTACTTCATGAGCGGCATGAGTTACTAACCTAAAATTTATGTAATTTGTGTCAAAAGTTTACCCAAACACAACTGTTGGTCTAGAAATACAATGACATTGTTTTTGAGAGGACCATAATAATAAAATAAGAATGTCGTTGAAAAAAAAAATTGCAGCCTGACATGCGGCGTGCCATTGTCTAGAGCTCGATGAAGTTAGAGTACTTAGGGTACAGTTTTTTTTCTAAAGAAATAAATATGGGGTTGTCCATGTTGTGAATTATTGTCCACTATTGTTACGAGGTCTATCTCAAAAACTGAATTAATTACTAATCTCAAATTGGGGTATATTATTACTGTAACAGCCGGATCGTCCACTGCTGAACACAGCCTCCCCTATTAATTATTAATAAGTAATTATTAAGGCGTATTTGCCATAATCCCCACACTTGGCAGGCATCTTGGGGATCGCAGTGTAAGTTGGCAGTTCATTAGAAGGCGCTGCTGCCCACCTTCCAGTATATTAGTACTATATCATATTTAACAAGCAACTACTGAAAACGCTGATTTACAATGTAGTTTTGAATCTATGAATTAACAATTTTGTTTGCGTTTACGTACTGTTGCAATTTAAAACCCTAATAGAGCAAGGTTCGATAGTCGAAACCACAGATCACAGAAACTCTATGGTCGAAACGCACATGGATTAAAAAAAAATGTAATTCACAAAATTGTAGTTTTAGAGAATGCAATGATAGCCGAGCTGTTAAAGCTGCCGCAGGTCCATGGTTCTATCCCCACAGCCAGCTTGAGCTTCACCGCATTATGTTAAGGCATTTTGCAAATGTCGCCTGGCCGTACCTTCAAGTAAAAAATCTGTCGCCAAGCACCTAACAGTGTTCTGGCAGCAGATCTTGATAGCCAGTAAAATTTCAGGCACATGAGACTCAACAACTGTATGTCTGAGGGTGACAGGCGCAGTGAGTTCGTCAATAACCCTAGGATTTTTTGCCTCTCTGACACACCACAAAAACCGTCAATAAGCTCAACAGCCTTGAATGAGCAGTTTCAAAACGCTATTGCCGTTGAGACGGCGAAGAATGGAGCACAACAAAACATTGACACAACTTCGGACGGATACAGTACGACAGATGGCGCTACAGGTATCCAAAACAAGAACATCTACATATTAGGTGACGAACAAGTTCGCGGTTTAGCCTGTCAGCTGCACAATAATCTTAGGCACAAAGGCCACAATACACATAATGTTTTTGGTATTATTAAGTCCATGGCTAAATGTGACGAGATGCTCACTTCTTGTGAGAGCTTGGTCACCTCGTTAAAACGCGAAGACATAGTCGTTTTGGCAATCGGAAAACACGATACCGATCCTTACAAGTTACTATCCGATCTCAGTAATATATTGATTACAAAAAAAATGCATGGAATATAGAGTGTTAAGTTGTGTTAGTGATCTAGTTTGTGATGGATTTGAATGTTGTGGAATAGAATTGACATATCAAAAAATTATTATTATCTGTACCTATAGAAGATCTAAAAGTAAACCACATTTTTTTCTTGAAAATCTTGAAATACTTTTGAGTAGAGTTTCAAATCGGTTTAAAAAAATTATGTGGTGATTGGAATCTAAACATTTTGAAACCATGCAGTGCATGCATGAAACTTTTATGTATTCTAAAGAACTTTAATATGGAATTACATATAAAGTCACCAACAAGAAAATTAGCGTGTCTCGACCAGTTCGCATCTAATTTAAAAAATACAATAGCTGAAGTTCACAACCTAGGCCTTTCAGATCATGAAACGGGCCAAATTCTTATTGTAAAAATAAATAAAAAACTACAATTATCTCATTGGCACGAAACAGTAAGAGACTTCAGTAAGCAAAATATTAATAAGTTTTGTAATTACATATCATCACTATCTTTTGCTAATGTATATGACAAATCGAATCTAAACGTAGCTTTTGAGGAATTTCATGGCCTTTATTCATTATTTTTTGATTTGTGTTTCCCTAAATTCAAAGTTAGAAAATCAAATAAGATAGTAACACACTCTTGGCTAACAAAAGGATTGCGGAAATGTTGTGTAAAAAAAAGGTATCTTTATTTGAAATATCAACAAACAGGTTGTAATAAAAAAAAGAATAAAAGTATATACAAAAAATATGCTCAAACTCTTAAAAAATGTTTGTATAAGTCACAACAGCTACAGAGTAAACAATATATAGAAAATAAGAAAAATAAATGTAAAGCAGCATGGGACATAATAAATGACAAAATTGGTGATATAAAAATAAAAAATGAGATTGAAAGAATAGAATATGATAATAAAATTTATACTAATCCAGTTGACATTAGCGAAATATTTAATAATTTTTATATAAATTTGACCAATCACAATTTTGAATTTAAAATTGACAAGATAAATGAAACTATGACAACTAAAATATATAATACAATATTTTTACAACCAACTGACCCAATAGAAATACGCAAAATAATAACTAATCTTAATAACACAAATTCAGTAGGTATCGATGAATTAAATACAAAAATGCTCAAGAAATGCGCTAACTACATAAGTGAACCTTTGAGTTTCTTAGTGAATATGTCACTCGAGGAAGGCACTTTTCCAGATATTCTAAAAAAATCCATAGTCAAACCTCTATTTAAGAAAGGTGATACAACAGACATGAACAACTACCGTCCGGTCACTTTGATACCAGTTATGTCAAAAATACTCGAAAAAGTAATCTTAAAAAGACTTTACGACTATGTAACACGTCATGATATATTAAAAGAAGAACATTTTGGATTTCGTAGTAATAGTAGCACTTCAATGGCATGTTTTAATCTCGTTAAAATGATAACAGATTGCATAAACGAAGGGAAACCTGTCACAGCTATCTTTATAGACATGACTAAGGCATTTGATTACGTAGACCATAATTTACTACTTTATAAGCTGGAAAAATACGGAATAAGAGGTACGGCTAATAATTTGATTAAAAGTTACTTATCAAATCGTAATCAATGCGTAGAAATTGGAAAGATACTTAATAATAATAAAATTAACAGTAGATCACAATTTAAAGCAAATAGATTTGGCGTACCACAAGGAAGTGTGCTGGGACCTTTTCTGTTTTTATTGTACATAAATGATCTTCCAAACGTCACTCATCAAAAAACGATACTATTTGCGGATGATACAACGTTAATTGTTAAGTGTACAAATAGACTCACTTATGAAAATGAAATAAATTTTGCGCTAGGTAGAATAGTAAGCTGGTTGGAGATTAATAATTTAAAAATTAACCTAAACAAAACGAACTTGATACAATTTCGAAGCTACATGAGACCACGTATAGAAATTAACATAACCCAGGAGAATAATAAAATAAATGAAGTTAATTCAACCAATTTTCTAGGAATAATGATTGATGAGCATTGTGATTGGAAAACTCACGTAAACTACGTATGTGACAAACTAGATAGGTTCATCTATGCAATAAAAAAGTTACGGTTAACCGTATCAACAGAAGCTGCTCTCAGTGCATACCACGGATATGTATCTTCGGTGCTCTCATACGGTCTCTTACTTTGGGGCAATTCCGTTGAAATAGAAAAAGTGTTTATAATTCAAAAAAAAATGTGTGAGAGCGATCTGTGGAGCCTGCAGTATAGATAGTTGCAAACCAATTTTCAAACATTTTCGTATCTTACCATTGGTTTGCATGTATATTAGAGATATTTGTGTTTTTGTAAAGCAACATTCAAAATAGTTTACATTGAATTATACTATATCAAGTATTAATGTGAGAGATAAATTTAAACTCTACCAACCTAAATGCCAGTTAGTTATGTGTAAAAGGAATGTATTTATAAATGCAATTAAAGTTTACAATAAATTGCCTAATTCATTTAAAGACATGACATTAAATATTTTCAAAAAAAAGATTACATTATGATTACTTGACAACTGTTTTTACACCTTAAATGATTTTATGACATTCAAAGTTTCTTAGGTAATATAATACTATACTATAATATTGTTAATAGAATTGCATTTTAGTTTTAGTTTGATTATGTATTAAAATTTTGACATATTGTATTTGATAGTTATTAGCATAGGCAATATTAATATTTCATTAACAATTGTATCTACTTTAAAACTAAATGTATGTATTGACTTATATTATTTAAATACACATTTGCACACCATTGTCATGGTACAATGTTAAGGACATTTTTTTTTGTAAAGCATTACATCTGCTGTATCTGTACAACATTCTTGTGAATAAATGATAAAAAAAAAAAAAAAAAAAAAAAAAAAAAAAATATGTCTGCCTATACATACTGACGAACTCACTGCGCCTGTTACCGCTGAACCTCAGGTATGCCTAGTGCTTGTTCCATCACAAAAAAAAACAATAATAGGGTTTGCAATGAAATTAAAGATACGTCGCAAATTTCGAAACACATTACGGATTTTTTCGGTGATGAGGCGTGGTATGTCTTGAATATGGACGAAAAACATATAAAGAGATGAGTGGCGTGTATTTAATGGTCTGATATAAGGGACGGTAAAATAATATATGAATGGACTGCAACACTACTATATTAGATTGTGGTTTACTATATATGACTGAAAAATACTATAAAATATGTTGTGGCAACCCCATGTAGTTTGGGATAAAAAAAAAGTTCATATAACCGAGTAACTTTTTGATCGTTATTAGATACTAGCTTTGCGGGCGCGGCTCCGCCCGCGCGTATGTCGGTTATCGCGCAAAAACATTAACCTCTTTTTGCGCAGTTGGATAAAAACTATCCTATGTTTTTTCCCGGGTCTCAAACTATTTCCATACCAAATTTCATTCAAATCGGTCCAGTAGTTTTGGCGTGAACGCGTAACAGACAGACAGAGTTACTTTCGCATTTATTATATTAGTACTGATAGTAGTTTTACTTGTATAGTAAAACAACTATATCTATTCTATACAAATAAAAATGAATCGCCGATATGTTTATAGGCGTATAACTTTCATAAGATTTATGTGTTCGATACAGTCAGGAGAAGTTTTATATGAAATAAATATATATACTCGTATATATATGCAATGTTTGCTTGGTCAGCTAGTCTGTATATTTTTTGTTCAATACGACGAACTTCAAATCAAACGTCATAAGAACCGTAATTTCACTTACGAATTCACCATAAGTTTCGTTTCGTACACTTAACTCATTGGCAGAAGGTACACTTGTAGATTCAAGTTGAGATCACGCGTGACCAAACTTGATCATTATCAAACCACACTAGAACTGGGCATTAGTATATTTCCAACCTCATTGTCGCGGTGCTAAGGTTTATTTTAGATTAACTTTAACAGACTCTTCTTGATCATTGCTATACTCTGTAGTTCAACTGTTCTGGAACTTACATATTCAAAGTCAAGATACATGTTTGACCGTAGGTCGTAACAGGTTCATAGAAATAGTTTAGCATTTGAATGAAGTATTTTTATTGATGTATGGAGGTATGTTGACACAGGGTTTCTGGGAATTTGAGGTGTTGTTTAGATTGCCACCGTTGGCGAGTTATTGTTCATCGTTTCGCATTGTACCGGATTTAATAGGTCCCTGGAGCTTATTGTGAAACTGAGACGAGTAACAGCTAAATGAAATTGTATTGAAGTTTACGACGAAACGGTTGAATGTTTCGTGTTAAAAACAGATAAGCGGTGAGGACATACAGCATACATATTTTATTTTTAACCTTAAAAATATGTATCCTTTGAAATCTGTTTTTTTTACTAAAAAAATACGCTTACTTTGTGGTATAGTCAAGAAATCATTGAGTAAAGTACAATAATTATATAAATATATTTATTGTACAAGACATCAATTATTAATAAAACGTAGTTAGTAGGTACATTAATTTACTAGACAATGACGAGAAATGACTGCAACGAGACGTGAGACGTGGGGACGTCATTTCTCCGAAACTGTTCACGAATGCTTTGGAGGACGTTTTTAAGCTCTTGGACAGTTAAGAATTCGGCATCAACATCTATGGCGAATACATCACTCACCTTCGTTTTGCGGATGATATAGGTAGTCATAGAGGCAGTTGGCAGAGTCACTTGAGAAAGTCAGTACAATGCTCAGCGACCTCAGTAGAGTTTCCCAGCAGGTGGGTCTTAAAATGAACATGGACAAGACGAAAATTATGTCTAATGTCCATGTTGCACCAGTACCTACCTGTAGTTGCTCAAGTAGTTTGAAGCGCTCGTACCGAAGTTTGCTTAGATGTTCTAAGCTTAGCAACGTCAGCCGCGGTCAGGAGTTGGATTGGTGACCGCTAGTGACATTACTACGGAGCGCTTCCTTGCTTCAGAGGGTACTATTATTTTTTTTATTTAGGGAGGACATAGATGCTGGCTACCGCCTGTGCGGTCGTCCAGCTCCACCGGGTTTTGGGCGAGGGCCTGGCCCTACAATAGCCCGGGAGGGAGAAGTGCCGAAGGCACTTCTCCCGAGACGGGCGTAGAAGGCGAAAAGCGCTTTCTACCTCCGTCTCCTGCGGACGCCGAAAACGTACCGCTACTATAGGAGGGGTTGACAGCGAGCTCAAGGGCACCACTGTGGTTCGGACCTCGGCTTGTCTCGCTGTCGAGAGACATGGGGGGGATCGGAGCAAAATGCCTCTGTGCAACTGCAGTGTTGCACAATTGGGCCCTACTGAATAATACTCTTTGACTATTTGGAGAGCAATTTATCGTGACCTTGTTTTTGCCTCGAGCTCGCCGGCGAGCTCGGTGTTTGATTGTGTGACCTCTGATTACCTCACACCTGGGGATTTTACCTCGACGACTTGCGGATAACGCTAAAGCTGCCAACGTAATGGCTGCGATGGGGTCATCCGGGTCGTCTAATACCTGCCGTGGTCGGCGACGGGGGGGTTTGAAAAATGGGATAGAAGAGGCAGTCGAGTAGTTCGATGCCTGGACAACCAATGGGTTCGGGTGGTGGGGCGCTCGATCAAAGTATCGGCGGGCGCAGTCCTTATTGAACTGCGCTAGAGAGGGAAGGTTTAAGTCGCAATGCAACTCGGTGTTCCGGATATACCACGGGGCGCCGGTTGCATTACGAAGAAAACGGTTTTGGATGACTTGAAGTTTATGAAGGTGGGCCTCACTAGCATGACTAAACACTACTGATGCGTAAGTCATGATGGGGCGGATGCAGGCAGTGTAAAGTGTCTTCTTATTACTAAGAGACATTTTACTCTCTTTGCGAAGTAGGGGACCAAGGCGACCCATTATGAAGGCCGCTCTGTTACGGACGGTTGTTATGTGATCGTTAAAGGTGAGATGACGATCAAGGGTGACTCCGAGGTATTTTGTTCTAGGAACCCAGGGAATGGGTTCGTCGAACAAAATAAGCGGTTTCGGGTAAGGGGAGCGTGTCTTCTCAGTAAAGCACATAGCTGTGCTTTTAGCTGGGTTGACCGCGATGCGCCATTTTCGGAACCAGTCACCGATCTCGGTGATGGCCCGTTGCATGACGAAATAGGACTGTCTGTTGATATGCCACCCAGTGGTGTAAATGGCGGTATCATCCGCATATTGGGCTAGGAATACTTTGGGCTGAGAGCGTGGGATGTCACTGGTATACAGTGCAAAGAGAATAGGTGATAGCACGGAGCCCTGAGGGACTCCGGCTCTGACTGGGTGGGGGGAGGAGAGGGTGCCTTCCACGCGATAGCGAAAGCTTCTGGCTTTAAGGAAGTCTTGTAGGATGAGCACAAGACGTTCTGGCACGCCAAATTGGTATAGCTTGTAGATCAAGCCGTTGTGCCAGACTTTGTCAAAAGCTTTCGCTACGTCGAGGAAGACTGCTAGCGTAGTCTGGGGTTTGGGGTACTTATTGAAGCCCTCAATGATGTGCTCCGTGAGGCGGTGCACCTGTTGGACGCATGAGTGTCCGGGTCTGAAGCCAAACTGCTCATCTGGGATAAGGTGGTGTTCCTTAGCATGGGACTGGAGACGGTTTGCAAGTAACCGCTCGTAAAGTTTGCCTAAGGCACTGAGGAGGCTGATGGGGCGGTAACTGGTGGGGTCAGATGAGCTTTTGCCTGGTTTGTGAATGCCAATGACATTTGCACATTTCCAGGTGTCTGGGAATAAGCAGTGGCTCATAGCAGCATTGAAGATGCTGACTAAGAGATGGATGAGAGGAGGAGAGAGGGTTTTAAGAACCCTGTTGGAGATGCCATCGGCACCGGGGGATTTGCGCGGTCGGAGGGCCTTGATCAGTCTCTCCACCTCAGCGTAAGTCGCTAAGGTGATTGGTGGGAGTTCAGAGGTGACCACAGAGCTTTTACGTTCGACTTCAGCATCCACCGAATCGAGGTGAGCTTGGTCAACGTGATCTACGTTAGGGGAACACTGAGCCTCTAGGCTATCAGCTAGGCACTCAGCTTTGTCTTCGTCAAAGAACGCTGGGACTAGTGGGACTGGTCTGTATAAGGGAGGCATGTCGTTATGGTTACTTCCTTTCAAGCCTCGCGCCAAGTCCCAGTAAGCATGGTGGCTTGGCACGAGGTTTGAAAGTTTATCGCCCCATTGTTGATCACGCAACTCAGACATGCGACTTTGAACCATGCGTTCAAAGTGGCGTTTCTTAGTTTTTCAGAGGGTACGTTAAGCCGTTGATCCCAATTGTTGTCTTAGTATGGCAGTCGACAGTCGTTATAGCATGGTGGTAGGGGGGCATTTGCGAATGCCCGCCTTGCTCAAGTAGAAAATCTGTCGGTGTGTTCCGGCAGCTGTCCTTGAGAGCCACTAATTCTAGGTTAGCCTGAACAACATCTACGACCACCTCATCACTTACCATGAGGTGAGATATTGGTCAAGGGCTATCAGGCATGAAAAAAAAACATCTTCCACTGTAAAGTTTTTACGTTTTATTAATTGACATTCTCTACAAATTTCAGATATATATAAAAACAATTTGAAATATATTATATAAGCGAAAATACAGTAACGTTCCAATATCAAAAACACTCATTTAAATCCTGCGTCGCACAGCCACTCCATCTTGTCATTTTTGGTAAATGGAACATAGAATAGTTTTTGTTCACATTCTGATATTTAGTAACGGTACTGAAGGGGACGGTTGTATACAGATGTGTGGGTGCGACAAGGACGGTGGTCATAGTTTTTGCCGTAAACATTTCAATGGTGAGCCAAAAGTGATGGTTTTAAAACTTTGAAATTATGACGAGCAATAGAACAGTATGGAGTTATACTGCAGGATGTGTTAACTCCCACTAAACTTTGGGATAATCACAGTAAGATTATATTGAAAAGTAAGTTGAAGAGATGTCTGATAGAGAAGTCCATACTTTACCATTAAGGAATATTTGAATAATATTTTTTTTACCTAAAAATGGAACCGACTTTAGCAATCAAAAGTGTGAAATAATTTATTGAAGTCGGTACCATGATAGTTCAAAAGTACCTATTAGCACAATATTGTGCGCATGGTACCGACTTCGGGCGTAAATATCTTTGTTTCTGGTTTACCAATTTTTCGTTAAATTATGTATTTTTAAAATACATTGCTACAATAGTTCTAAAAATCGTTTGTATGAGAATTCTAACATTAAGAGATAGAATAAACAATAAAATGAAAAACTGCCATATCAAAAGCATAGATGTTAAAGCTTAACGATATGCGTACAATATTTAACATAATTTGAATTTTTGGTACTCAAAAAATTACAAACAACGTTTGTACGAATATTCATATTCATATTCATTTATTTCATAACGATATAGTTACATGTCAAAACAGTATATTATACTTAATAGTTAAAATAGATCACTAAGTATGTACATATCTAATTGTTTAATAATTGATACAACAATTACTCATAATATGGTTAATATTCTTGAAGTAAATTATCCATATAAATTATGTCAATTTCGGTTATTGTTAAAAATGTCATTAAAATATAATAATTTAAATAAATCATACATTTAGATGGTGAAAAAAAATCAATTAATTAAATATGCCACAAAAAATAAATATAAATAAATTTTCATTTCTATGTACAGTCAAATAAAGAGCTCATTATAGTCATAGTACGATTTCTCAACTAGCCAGTTTTTCATTTTGTGCTTTCGAATGAGGGAGTATTACGAACATCCTCCGGCAACCGGTTGTATACTGCCGGTGCCATTACATGCACCAGCTCTACGTCTTGGCGAGGCTGTGCGAGACCGGCCGCATCTGTTGCGAGTTAAGTGTATTGTGTTTGTGCCCACTACCTAGGTAAGAATATTCTTCTGGGTGACTTCTCGCATAGAGCGCAGCCTGAAGAATTATTTAAGACGGGACAGTGAGAATTCTCAAAGACTGAAATAAAGGCTTTGCAGGGGTGTCGCGTGGCACTCACAGCTCGCACGGCTCTTTAATACATATCCCTTAATACCTTCACGATAATGTATGTGTTCTTATGAATACTACGATAAGTCGTTGATACCGGTTTTATGTTGGGATGGTCGTCATCATGGTG
Source organism: Plagodis dolabraria (assembly GCA_963854805.1). Lineage (NCBI taxonomy): Eukaryota > Metazoa > Arthropoda > Insecta > Lepidoptera > Geometridae > Plagodis > Plagodis dolabraria. Next base: position 41,298,185 of record OY978440.1, read on the forward strand.
GTAGGGCATTATGCGCCTGGCTAGCTACCACATTCAAGTAGAAAATCTGTCGCACTGCATGAATCGGCGTGTTCCGGTAGCTATCTTTGAGAGCCTCAATTCTCTTGAACAGTGCCTTCGAGCGCATTATTTTTTTCATTCATGTGAGATAATAGTCAAATACTAGTTTATAAGCCATACAAATAAAGAAATATGAAAATATAATTTAACTGGAGTGCACTGCCATACTCGCACACTGAGGGCTTTTATAAGTCTATACAAATACTACCTCTTTTTTATGCCTGATAGGTTAGCCTTTCACCACTATCTCACCTGATGGTAAGTGTTGTTCAGGCTAACCTAGAATTACTGGCTCTCAAGGACAGCTGCCGGAACACACCGTTAGGTTCTTGGCGACAGATTTTCTACTTGAGGGTGGTAGCTAGCCAGGCGGGCATTCGCAAAATGCCCTACCACCATGCTTAAACCCCTATTTTAATCACGACATCCAACGTTGAATAAATGCCTAGCTAATTATGAGGTGGCCATAACTCAAACGCTTGGTAGGGAACTTGGGGATTGTAGTGCAAGATGACAATCCTTAGGGAGGCGCTGCAGCTTCGACATTTTTTTATGGAAACCCCAGTCTACCTTTCCGAGCACACCAAGGTTCTTAGCCTTATCTCCCAAGTAAAACCTTCTGATATATATCCTTTTGTTGCCTATTACGAACTCCACAGTAAGAAAGAAGGGCGGCAATTCTATCTTGGCACCCGCCAAAACTATCTTTCCTACATTTAACTTTTTTGCAGTTGAATTACATTAAACTACAGTCGTGGCGATATGCATTCAAAAACTATTAATGCGACTATAGACATTGATACGTAAAGTTGAATCGCTATAAAAACTCTCTTTATTGACAGGATTTCAGGTGCAGACTAACTGATAACAATTCTTGAATGATTTTAGATTGTCAATATTTAAAATGGCGGTCCTTAGAGAAATCGCAAGCAAAGCAAGTAGGTATGCTAATCTCGGTAGTGGTTGCTATCTATCGGAGAAACGTTGAGTCCGTGGTGGCCGAGAGCTCATCGTATTTCCCAAAACTTATCAGAGCGCTTGGTCGATGCGATTAAAATACTGGCACTTATTTGGCTCAACGTATCACAAACAACAACGCATAGCATTCCGATACTTTTTATGCTCTTCTGATGGAAATAACACGATGCCTATAACGGATGTATTTTGTCACAAATGGCGAAACGTACTGCCCAACATATGATTATTCTGAGGCATAAAGTTGACAAGTCTTATATATCGGCACCCTTCAAACCGAAACATATTAATCTGCACATTACTGCTTGTGCGGTGGAAATAGGTATAGTTGCATTACTTCCCTGGACGTACTTTCCTGCACAAACTACAAAGAACTCTCCTGCTACCAAAAGTTCTGCTGTCACCAAGCTGGGCACTGTGGTAGTTGGTAGTGGCCTGGAGAATTTGGTCTGCCTGTGGGCCTCCAATTGCCTTTAAGTTGCCTAAACGCTTATACTGTTGTAGCAGCAGTGCTGTATAAACTTCGTAGTATTTTGTTAATAAAGGCATACTACTAGTAAAAAAGTAAGTATGTCTAATAGCAAGTAATAATCAATAATGCCAGACAACCACCCACATAGGTTAAGCATTTTATATTTAAAACAGATTGTATCGCTAAAGCAATGGCTTCAAGACACATGTTTAGCTTCAACACATGCTGAGAAACCATTAGGTGTCATCACCATGGCAATATCTGCTAATGTCTGACAATGTATTAAGAGATCATCTGACACAATTATATTGTGATGTCATAAAATGAGCCAAGTGGACTCTGCGGGCGTTTCTCTTACGGAATGTTCCATTTTCTTCGGTCGAATGTTATCAAAAGCAATTAAGAGAGAACGCTCCCAGGTATTACTGTTCACTAGAAGACTATGATGCATATCAGGTTTAACCAGACCGTTTGCCATCTTCAGACCCAGGGTAGTTCAGGAAATCTCGCGTCGTCTTCTGGAACATCCTATTTAGCCTGTAGACTAAAGACATCAACCATTGCAATGAATAGATTCAGGCGTTACTTTGCGGATATCCATATTTAATAATAACAAATATTATTAAAATATTTTAAGAAAACATTAAATTAATATTTTAATACAAAACTTTAAAAATATATCTAGTGACAATTCCGCCTAATTTTCCTGTTAAGTCGTCGTGACGTCACAAACACCACAAGCCAAACCGGAAGAACTTTCGGCGACTAATAAGGGCATTTCTCAGAAATATCAAAAAAAAAAACAAAGAAAAAGAAACCAAGGCCAAAACCGTATTTAATATATTTTATATGATTATAAGCACTATTGCATGCTTAGCGATTATCAAAATTACAAATTTTTATAGAATTAAGTTTTTTGTCTCGGGCGGGAATTGAACCCGATTGATTTTGCGCCGGGCCCGATTTTGATCAGATGAAGTCTAGTAGATTACCGCGCACCGTCCCTGTGACGGTTAAAAAATACAATAAGAGCACAACATTTCAGCTCAAACGAGCATGTTCCGGTAGCCGAGCAGTTTTGGCATCGGCGCGAAATCAGGGCACTCGGATTCTTCTCCTATCAAAAATATGCTCTTATTAATTTTGTAAACGTGTTCAATATGTTATTTTATCCTTTGAGTTGTCAAAGAATAGTGATTTGTTCACTAAGTGAGCAACTTTTTGTAGTGCCTAGTAAGTGAAATTTCTGGTAAAATTAGATATAAAATTAACGTCTCAGAGTGAAGAGCATAGTGCAGTGTCAAGGATGGTGGTAGGCCATTTTACAAATGCCCGCTTCGCTAGCTACCCTCAAGTAGAAAATTTATCTTCGAGCGTTCAAGTACAAAATGTTTGCAAGTCGGTGTAATCCGGCAGTTGTTCTTGAAAGCCAGTAATTATAGGTTAGCCTGAACAGCACTTACCATCAGGTGAGATAGTGGTCTAAGGCTAACATATCAGGCATAAAAAAGAGGTAGTAGTATATGTATGGACTTATAAAAAGCCTCAGTGTGCGAGTATGGCAGTGCACTTGTCCGGTTAAATTATATATTCATATTTCTTTATTTGTATGGCTTATAAATTAGTATTTGACTATTAACTCACATGAATGAAAAAAAATAATGCGCTAGAAGGCACTGTTGAAGAGAATTGAGGCTCGCAAAGATAGCTACCGGAACACGCCGATACATGCATCGCGACAGATTTTCTACTTGAATGCGGTAGCTAGCCAGCGCATAATGCCCTACCACCATGATGACGACCATCCCAACATGAAACCAGTATCAACGACTTATCGTAGTATTCATAAGAACACATACATTACGTGAAGGTATTAAGGGATATGTATTCGTACAATGTAATTTTTTGAGTAACAAAAATTCAAATTATTTAATAATATTGTACGCATATTGTTAAGCTTTAACATCTATGCTTTTACATCTATACATAAAATCACGCCTCTTTCCCGTAGGGGTAGGCAGAGACCACAGATTTCCACTTGCTACGATCCTTACATATCTCTTTCGCTTCATCTACACTCATCAATCCTTTCATACATAAGCGTCGGTTTAGGGTACTCCTATGACCTGGCCTTTTTTGAGAACATCTTCAATCTGATTTCGGAACGTTCGCCTAGGTCTTCCCCTTCCAACACTTCCGTTCACTTGTCCCACGTATACCGTGAATCTTCGACCGCATCTTCATTTACCATCAGTAGAGATAGGAGTCAAATCTAGCCTATCAGCAATAAAGAGATCTACGACTATATCTGTATTGAATACCTAAGCCTGACCGCTTACCATAAGAGCGAATCCACCTTCACATCATAAAAATGTCTGGAAATTGAATCATTAGCTTCTAATTCTTTTTAGTAGCAGTAGAACTCTTTGTAGAGAGAGAGAGGATTATGCTGTGCAAAGGTAAAGCATCCGTAAATGGTTCCAGCACCATGCATCGTTGTGTTTTCTGGTCTCTGACATAGGCTACCGACACTATCATAATTCATAACACAAATACCGGAACATGTACTTCATCAGATCTTGATGAGAATGTAAATTTTGCAGCAATAATAGCCAAGCGGTAATAGGTATGGACTGCCACGCCGCAAATCCATGGTTCGATTCCCGACGGCTTGAGCTTCGCATGGTGGAAGGGCAATTTGGGAGTGCTCGACTGGCTACAACTCTTAAGTAGAAAATTTGTTGCCAAGTGCCAACCTAACATTGTGTTCGAGTTGTGAGAGTCAGTAAAATTACAGGCACATGAAACTTAACAGCTGTATGTTTTAGGATGACGAGCGCAGTGCAATTCCTATCTGCAAAAGTCCCCCAAAGTCTGCAATTCGTCACTTGTAACGAAATATATAGGCAGAGGTTAGTCCGCTTAACATCAGCTGGTTCTCGCGCTTGTTCCGTCACAATCACTTATACAAAACCGAAGTTGAATATCAACACTCAACATTTGCGACATGCCAATTATACTTTTTAAATGTACCTTGGTATCCGCGGAACTTCATCAGTTTTGTCGGATCAGTGACGGTTCAAACAGCACATACTAAAAAGTTAAAAAAATAGAACATTGCAAAACGAACTTTAACTCAAGGCTAATACGTTCCAAGGACGCATGAACTGATCGATGTAGAAGTGGGCGGGGTTAGATCTCTAGGCCATGTATTCTGGTAAGCCACGCTTGCGCAGAACGCCGCAGCTGTCAACGTAGGACGCGGGAAAAGTTATAACAAACAAATCACAAAAACCTTTATAAAAACGAAAATCAGTTCTCTGAATTCAGAATACACTTAAAGCGTATTATTTTACATCCTCAAAACATATGTGTGCCGTAACGTCCAGTCGCTACCGCGGGTATAAGAATCGGACAATCGTAATGTAATTTTAAACATTATTTTCTGCGCTAAATGAAAAGGTAAAAAGCTGGAAAACACCCTTAAGTACTATATAAGATATCCATTTCAAAGGTACAATGTACAATTGCATACTTTTAAAATGAATAAAATAGTTATCTGCTGTTTTCTTCACGCACTTCTTTGGTGGATTGGACTTAAAACTTCCTTAGATAACGTGTTTTTGAACGTTTGGACATTTGATACGTTACTTTTGTTTATATATTTGGGAAATATATAAGATTTGATCAGTTTTTCTGTGTTTTGTTAATAGTTTTGAGGTTATGGTGTAAAGAGGTGCGCAGTTTGACCGGGGAGGGTGAGGAAATGGAGAGCGGGGATGGATGGATCTAGTAGTAATGCGTGGACTGCATTTCAGCATAGTGCTCGGAAAGATGCACGGCATCCCGGACCTATTGTTTCAATCGATGTTCTTACTGAAAAACTACATTACGTTAGTTTTTCCACAGACAATGAACTTTTTGTTGGGTGTTACTTACGTGAATCTATATGACTGAAGTGACAAAAAAACTTTATTTATTTATGCGTTACGAACATGTTAATGGAGATGAGTGATGAAAAACTTTTTTGATTTCTACGTCTCACACGTGTAGAGATAACAAAACCTTTGATTTCTGCATGCGCTTCGGAAGTTTAACTTCTTGGTAAGTGACACTTAGTTGTTTTGATTTCCAAACCTGTGGCTGGAATTTTAATATAATTGTTAAGTGAGTGATGGTAAAATTAGTGCGCCTTGCGATTGTTTTTTAAACTAAGTACTTTTATATCCACAAAGAAGTGAATAACCGTCAGAGCCGGGGATCGAACCTTGATACTCTTTGCGAGGGTGTAAGTTTTATGACAATAGTTCACCAAGGCAGGCGATAAGGAATTGTTACCGAAGTTCCATTAATAGTTTATCTGTGCATTCTACCGTTCAATAAGTGATTAACAACCCTATAATAAGACTGTCCGTCTGTCTGTCTGTCTGGCTGTATCTCATGAACCATGGTAGCTAGACAGTTGATACTTAAACAGATAATGTATTTCTATTCTATAACAAGAAATACTAAAAATCGGCTATGTGCGAGTCGGGCTCGGACACAAAGGGTGCCTTCGTGAAAAAATAAAGGTTATAATGTTCTATAGATACCTTTTGTGCGCAAGTCCGACTCGTAGTGGCCATTTTTTTGATAATACTCTTTGAATGACATTACAAACTCACTTCCATACCATATTCTCAGAAAAGGCTTGTTTAGTAAGAACATACATTATTTATTAGTATAATTTTCTTATGTGTAAAATTTGTTACGCATGTGATATTTCAAATATTTTTTTTTGTTGTCGATTGCGATTTGATGATGCGGATATTGTATAGTGATAGTTTCATAAAGATTGTTACTTGTCATCCCGTACCAAAACACCGCCATGCGAGTTTGCCGGCTGAGTTTGCGAATAGCGTGGTAGCCACCTGTTGCCTTTGCTGGTGTAATTTATTCCCGTCGCGCCATTTTCTAGGTACCTACCTATCTTTGCTTTGTTCAAGAAACGTTAATACGATTAGTACTTAACTTTGCTACTAGCTAGCTATTATTATAATAATAATGAATTAATGGCCGGCTTTGACCGATATCTCACTTGATGGTAAGTGATGATGTGGTCAAATATAGGCTAACTTAGAAAACTGGCACTGAAGGACGACCCCGGAACAAACAGATAGCCAAAGTCAAAGTCTAAATCATTTATTCTATTTAGGCGTCAACGACGCTCTTATCTTAAGTTCAATAACAAATTTTAATATTGAATTATTCTACAATGTATGCCCCGTTCAGCAAACAAAAATTGTATAGAGCCACTGCGAGAAAAACGGGCAATAAACTCGGGACCATTTTTTTAAACGTCTTTTAACAATGTGTCACATACCTACTTTACAATAAAATTATGACAATATATGTTTAAATTACGTAGGTGCCGAGCGTTAGCTTGGCAGAGGCGGAATTGTCCAGGCATTTTTGTCGTTTATGTAATCTATTTTATCTTTATTCCTAGTGTTGTAATCGTGATTGCCACTGTTTCAATTAAGTTTAGTCATTTTTTTCGAACACACATAAAATTTTTAAATATATACAGACTTGGTAAAGTTAATATGTCAATTTCTTTAAAAAGATCCAGTAGATCAGAGAGTTGAAATATTTAGAGTTGTTATATCCGAACACCACTGCTCTAAAAGCTTACTAGAATTTACCTATGTACATACCTACGCACATCTATAAGCAGTTTGTAATGACAAGGAAAGAAAGTTCAAATATTATGCGTCATATCTGTTGTTAGAAAGAGATAAATAAGCAATTCGTGTTACCACCGAACTGCCACGAGACGTTCCGATCACCATTATGCTGCATCTCTTTCACTCTCTCACACCAAACGATATACATATCTCGCTCATCCATTTCATTGAGATTCGTTCCAAAGATAAAACAAAATAACGATATTTTCTATTTCAACAATAAAAGCAATAATTACGCGTGAAATGAAACAGTTTTCTTATCTCTCACAGTGCCTGTAGAATTGGTGCAGAGTCTAAAGACACAAGGAAGGTGTATTGTCCACAGATTATTCCGAAAAAACACGATTAGCGGCGATGTATTCACCGGACGCTCGGAAGTGCTAGACTGGTAGTGACTCAGGCGATTACCCTGAATTCGTCTAGTAAATATGGAGGGCAAACAACTGATCTACAGGTAAAAAAATCTTAGGTAGATATGGCTCGAATTGCAAGCTTTTTATTCTATTTCAGCAGCAGCTCCCTACAGCAATACACCATATGACATAATACTGTGGAAGTACGCGGAATAAACTAGGCAAGCAGTAGCTACGTCTGTTAACTGTCTTATCTTACGAACTGCATATGCAGCAGAACTAAGTCTTCCGGATAGATCATGTATATTATGTGGATCCCGCTGCAGAAGTTGAATCCATTTTATTTCCCAGGAAGAATGTCAATAGAGTTTATCTGGGCCAAACTTAATGTTTGGTTCAACAAAGTAACATTCGGTAAAGAAAACTTTACATTTCGTCTTTTTTGTATTTAAGAGGAGATTATTAGCGGCGAACCATTTACAGATCCTAGATAACACATTATTTACATGAATGAGTTCACTGTCTTTCGTATCTACTTTAAAAAACAAAGAGGTATCATCTGCGAATAAAACAATATCGCAAAAATCTTAGACCGTGCAAAGCAGATAATTATATTATACGTTAAAAACAAAAAAAGTTCCCAAAATTGATCCCTGTGATACTCCCATTTTTACTAATGACCCAGAAGAAGTATTGCCATTTCCAACCTTCTGTAGTCAGTCTGAGAGATATGACTCTATAAGCTGCTTAGCGACAGATTTTTCACTTGAGAGTGGTAGATTAACAGGCTTTTATTAAAAAAAAATGCGACTAATAATTTATAAAGAAAAAAATTGACTACGCGCGCTCTGTAAAGTGTAGAGGACTGAACAATTAACCGTTGAAGTCGGTGTCTTACTTCAAAATACAATAATGCTATGTATTTACCTTCAACAAATCATAATTAATGATTCATTTCTTTGACTGACTGCTAATACACACACCAGTGTGTGTATTAGCAGTGCTTTGGAACTTTAAAGGTCTTGGGTTCGATCCCTAGATTATAAAAGTTATTGGGTTTTATTCTGATGACAATTTTAAACATTTGTGTACAACAACTGTGCTCGGTAGATGGCAATAGGCTTGCTCGGTCGTTTAGACAACAGAATATAGACATGGCATTTTGCTTACAAAGTGCCATGTCTAAATATATTCTCTTGTCTAAATTTTCATTCTGCGTTACATGGCGATTTTATAAATGTCTAGTTAGAACAAAACTGCCAATAAAAACACAGACCACATCTTTTTTTCCCGCGCGGGATGCGAACCTATGCCCGCCGGCTTTATGCACCGAGAGACGGCCGTCAAGACTGAGTGCACAGACGCGAATTTTGTGCTTTCATTATATTATTTCAATCGTCATAGGGGTGCGACCCTCAAATAGACTACTGGACTTCATCTGACCAAAAGATGCGCTTTATGCGACAGTTATGGTCACCAGCGCCTAAAATCGACCCGGGTTCGAATTCCATTAGAGACGAAAATTATGCTCTGGAAAAATGTCTAGGTAAACGTGACTTTTTCCTTTTCAGTTATAGATAGTGCTTACAGGTTTGATTATGTCAGTCGTCATTCATATGGGGGTCACAATGGTAATGGAAATGAACTTCATTTTGCCAATTTCCTCAAAAACGCTATTTATGGAGATCAAATGTCAAAATGAAAATCATTTTCATTTAAGTATATAGTTGTTAGGATATAAGGTCCCTGGTTACCGTCGTCAATAGTTGTGGTGTGATATCATCCACGATAACCATTTTAGAAAAATATTTTTTTTGTTTATTGTAACTTTAAAACAATTACTAGAAATACATATGTTAGTTTAATTTCTATAGGATCAACTCCGGGGAATATTCTTACAATAAAACTGCCGAAGTGTCATTGTCATCCGTCCGGATCATCCCAGGTTATACAGCCTGCGATGACAGTTCTTCAGAATGCACTGCTGCCCCCTTTCTAGTATTTTTCCTTTCTTCCCCTCTATTGACTCCCACGGGAAGATATGGAGGGGGAAGGGAAGCAGTTCTGGTCCAGTTCCCCACGGGGCTACCCTAACGGTAGCTTAGCAATCAAGTTGCCAAGCACTTTACGGTCGATTCCAGCAGCTGTCCTCAAGTTCACATTATAAATGTTCTTCCCAGTTCTTCCATCTTCGACCACAGCACCAGCACATGAGATTGTGCTAAATGTTAATCATTAGCTACGAAACTTTAGTAATAACTCAATTATCAATCTTGGATTTAAAAATAACGGCATTTATCATTGTTTCAGGAAACATGGGAAACTGCTTCAGCAGTGCGGCATGGCCGGCTGCAATAGCCGAAGAAATAGAACTAACAGAAGACAAAATCTTATCGAAAAAGGAATGCATCCAAGTGCTTGTCACGCAAATAGTGATTTGTGAGCAATCGTTAGACATAATGTGTTTTTCAATACATTATAGTCAAATCGAGAAGGCAATTATACAAGCACATTATTCTGGAGTTACGGTTCGTATAATTTTGTACAAACCCCATGAAGTTTCATCGGATCTACGTTCATGTACTCGTAGGCTAAATAGAGCAGGCATCCACATGCGGTGGTTACCGGAATCGGCGAAACCACTCACCAAGTACATCCTCATTGACGGACGTTCTACCACACTCCACCATAAAATAATCGTGTCGGATCTCAATCCTTTAGAAACCAAAATTACTGAAGATGTTCACGGGGCCAAATTGTTATGTGAAAGTAATGCTATTCGTTATGGTCGACACTTTGACCAGACTTGGAACAACATTCGTCACACAACGAGCCTTGTTATGACCGCCCACTGGCGCAAGCACAAAGGTCAGTTTATATATAGAGAACCGTAATTTTTTTGTTGAATAATCTTTTTTATTTACATTGCGATCTCCAAATGGCAAATAAAAATATTAAAATATTAAAAGTGTGAAACAATAAAGACTTTTCTACCTTCTATCTAAAATAAACATATTTATTTCATTTTTGCAAAAGTAACTAATCTTTTGCTACCCTCAATTAGTATATACAAATGTAGGAACCCTTCAAGGTAAAGCCCATTTACGACCTTACAGTCAGCAGAGGTTAAGCCAAATTTATGTACAAATATGGCAAAAAGGGTTGCATTTTCTTCACACAACATTTTGGCCTTATTTTTCCGTACATGGGAGGTTTTTTGTAACTTGTTATACACATTGCGATTGTCCTTACAATTGTCAGATGTCATCATAGATAAATAAAAAAGTTCGAATGCAACACTGAGCACGATATGTGAATCCAAAAAATGCCCGCTCCTATCATGCTGTCCCTTTCTACAATGAGGCAAACACGTTTAGAAACCATATATATATATATATATATATGATACCCGTGCGGTAATACTCGTAGCTATGGACTGCCGGGCTGCAGGTGCATGGTTCGATTCTAACAACCGCCGCTTTACTGGATGGGGGAAGAGCATTTTGCGAATGCAGGCGAGAATTCTAGCTACCGCCCTCAAGTATAAAATCAGTCACCAACCTCCTAACAATGTGTTCCGGCAGCAGTCCTTGAGTGCCAGTAAATTAACAGACACAAGAGACATATACGTCTCAAGGTGACGGGCGCAGTGCACTTCATCACTTGTGAAGAAATGCATCTGTGATAGGTAGAGTGAACTTCGTGCGAGTACCGTTACAATACGTTTGGATCTATAACTCTTTATTTTGCTTGAATTTGGTTGGGCTGGGTTTTTCATCACAATCCCGTTTAAAGTTAAAAGTGGTGAATGAAAGGTTACCTGTATGTAAAGCATTACGGATAGGAGCATGGATTTTTTTTGAGTGATTTTTGGCTTCACATTTACCGTGCGCCGTGTTCCGTCTGAAATTCTTCACGTATGTTTATGTCATGTAAATGTTTTTTATTGACTGTATATTTATGTCTTATTGTCGTTTTCCTTGTGAATTTCATTAATGATATTAAAAATAAGTAAGTGTTTTAAACTGATCACAAGGAATTAGATTATATTTTCATCAGAACAGTATATCCCTAGTATATCCTAGTAAGGACTTATTACTTCAATGATATTTATGTAAATGGTAATTTAGATCTAATATTTAAAGTGTATTTTTTTGTGATATGTATATATCTACGAACTGTTATTTAATTGTCTTTTAGTCGTTATTTTTGTTGTATTTGTAAATTTGTAAGGACTTATTACTTTAATGATATTTATGTAAATGGTAATTTAGATCTAATATTTAAAGTGTATTTTTTTGTGATATGTATATATCTACGAACTGTTATTTAATTGTCTTTTAGTCGTTATTTTTGTTGTATTTGTAAATTTGTAAGGACTTATTACTTTAATGATATTTATGTAAATGGTAATTTAGATCTAATATTTAAAGTGTATTTTTTTGTGATATGTATATATCTACGAACTGTTATTTAATTGTCTTTTAGTCGTTATTTTTGTTGTATTTGTAAATTTGTAAGGACTTATTACTTTAATGATATTTATGTAAATGGTAATTTAGATCTAATATTTAAAGTGTATTTTTTTGTGATATGTATATATCTACGAACTGTTATTTAATTGTCTTTTAGTCGTTATTTTTGTTGTATTTGTAAATTTGTAAGGACTTATTACTTTAATGATATTTATGTAAATGGTAATTTAGATCTAATATTTAAAGTGTATTTTTTTGTGATATGTATATATCTACGAACTGTTATTTAATTGTCTTTTAGTCGTTATTTTTGTTGTATTTGTAAATTTGTAAGGACTTATTACTTTAATGATATTTATGTAAATGGTAATTTAGATCTAATATTTAAAGTGTATTTTTTTGTGATATGTATATATCTACGAACTGTTATTTAATTGTCTTTTAGTCGTTATTTTTGTTGTATTTGTAAATTTGTAAGGACTTATTACTTTAATGATATTTATGTAAATGGTAATTTAGATCTAATATTTAAAGTGTATTTTTTTGTGATATGTATATATCTACGAACTGTTATTTAATTGTCTTATAGTCGTTATTTTTGTTGTATTTGTAAATTTTAATAACATATTGTAAACAATAAAAAAAATTATAGTTAAGTAGATGTTAAAAAACTAGCTTCTTTGAAATTGATTACAAAAAAAATATCTAAGATTTCCTTAATCAGAACTCCGCGTAGTGTCCTTTACAAAAATGTATCCTTTGGAGTTCTTTTTTTTTATATATGCCTGTTTACTGTAATTCTATTTTCATATTGTATGTATATCTTTTGTAACTTTTACTACTGACTTTGTCATAGACATAAATTATGGTCATTTTCTGTTATTTTTGCTCTAATGTATGTGTCCGATGACAAATTGTAAATGTGAAATAATAATAAATAAAAATATGTGTATTCAGGTTTTTTTATTATTCATAAAAATATCGCTTTTCATACAAACGTGGTTTTGCCATATTTTTTGAATACCAAAGGCTGAAACTCGCTATACATGACCTTGAGCGTAGTACCCGTGCTTCTGGTTTGCCACTTTACCGTACATTCAAGAATTTTCAAAAATATTCAAAAATATCGATTTGTGTGGCAATTATTATATTCACATTTAATGGTAAAATAAATGATAGATCGAAACACTGGCAAACCAGAAGCATAGATATTAAGCTCAGAGTCGTATGACATACTAGAAATAGTGCAGTTAACATTACTTTTAGTTTTTAAAAATCAAATTATAAATTCATGAATGGTAATAGTATATTATGTTATAAGTGAGCTAAGTTGCTCATTATACACTAGCCTGTGGGTTGCAGCCCGAGCCGTAAGCGAGGGCGTAAATCAGCCGAGTGTATAATGAGCAAGTTGCTCACGAGACGCACTTTTTAAATAACATACGAAAATTATGGAAAATAGCGCGCAATTTTTTTTTATAAATGTATGGTGGTTGTTTACATATACTTAGCCTTAAACCTCTTTTTTGTTACAAATCTGTATTACCCGTTTAAATTGAAAATGCTCTGTTTACTCGCATATAATTTGCAGTTAGGTACTAATTTAACTTTGTAGGGATAATTCTATAACGCAATAGTGTATAATATTATTATGCATGAGGGTGTTATAGTTCGGTTTATGGCCCTTAGAACGATATAATAAAGCTCACTTTACGAGCAAGGGTGTTGAGAATATTATTAATGAATAGGAAAGATAGGAAAATATTTTTCTGTTATGGAGTGGAACTCAAAAACGGCTGAATCGATTTTATTGAAATTTAAAAGAGACCACACGACAAGTATCAGCTTTCAAATAAAAAGAATAATTAAAATCGGTTCACCCAGTCAAAAGTTTGAGGTAACAAACATAAAAAACAGACGATTTGAGAACATCCTCCTTTTTTGATGTCGGTGAAAAATGCTGTTAAAAATGTTTTTGTTGTTGTTTCAATAACATGTGTGTCAGTTTCCATATTTAAACGAAATGACAGTTTGATGAAAATAAATGGATACACTTTAGATTTCAAGTGATGTTGCAGTATTTTAAATTTTTCCTGATATCTTTTGGATTTTACTAAATGTGAAGTCAGGCAGACAGCTTTTGGAAACTCTAATCCAAAGTTAAAAATGCATACCCTATGGGGCATTAACAACATACTTGCGGCTAAATTTATTACAGCTGACAAATTATATGTCCACAACAGGTGTCATATGTCAGCAGTCAAACCAACGAGAAATCGTTTTTCAAGACAGCACCCCATCAAATTAAGGACCTACTACAAGATGGGACTTTCTTTGATAACTAAAGTCTATAAGATATACATTTTTAGTAATATAAAATTTTAACAAAATACTACGAACTATATACAACACTACAATAAAAGCATTTAGACAAACTATAAGTCTGAAGTCAAACTATAAGTTTGAAGCGCTCGTAGCGAAGTTAACTTAGAGCAAAGTTAAGCAACGTCCGCCGCGTTCAGGAGTTGGATGGGTGACCGCTGGTGACATTACTACTGAGCGCTTCCGTGCTTCGGAGGGCACGTTAAGCCGTCGGTCCTGGTTGTTGTCCTAGGATGGCAGTCGTTATAGCATGGTGGTAGGGCATTTTGCGAATGCCCGCCTGGCTAGCTACCACCCTCAAGTAGAAAATCTGTCGCCAAACACCTAACGGTGTGTTCCGGCAGCTGTCCTTGAGAGCCAGTAATTCTAGGTTAGCCTGAACAACATCTTCGACCACATCATCACTTACCATCAGGTGAGATAGTGGTCAAAGGCTAATCTATCAGGCATAAAAAAAAAAGTTATTGCAGACTCACAGACAGTCCAAATGTTCCAGCCACTACCAGTCGACAGCGTGCCTAGCATGCTGGCAGCATTGCCCCCTTGAATTGCAATGCTTATTTGTTGAGCCAAATAGGCGCCAGTAATTTGATCACGCGTGGCATCGACCAAACGCTCTGATAAGTTTTAGAAAACATGATGAAATCCTGGTCCTCGCGGACCCAACGTCTCTACACCAAACGGCTCAAATATGTAACCACTACTGAGGTTAGCATACTTGTAACGCTTCAGTTGCTCCGCCGAAGTAAATAATATATCATATCAGCTATATATTATATCACCGTATTATTATTATTTTTTATTTTTTTATTGATGATAGGTAACCCTTTGACCACAATCTCACGTGATGGTAAGTGATGATGTGGTCGAAGGTGTTAACAGGCTTAACCTAGAATGACTGGCTCTCAAGGATAGCTGCCGGAACACACCGTTAGGTGCTTGGCGACAGATTTTCAACTTGAGGGTGGTCGCTAGCCAGGCGGGCATTCGCAAAAATGCCCTTCCACCATGCGGTGAAGTTCAAGCTCGCGGCGGGATTCGAACCATGGACCTGCTGCGCGGCAGTCCATAGCCAATGCCACTGAGCCATCACTGCTTCAAAATTAATTAAACCTAAGACATGTAAAATTGGGTCTTAAGATTAAAATTATTCTGTCTTAGTTATACCCTAGTTTGACGATGAAGGTTTAAAATTCCATTTCAGAAATATCTATATAGCTTCGTTTTACTATGTTCGGCATACTTATTCCAAGCCCTTAAAAGGGGTAAGGAGTCCCAAGCCTACCTTTACCGTAACTAGCCAGCCATGGGCCAGTTTTTGTTCAGTTAACGGTAGCCGCTAGTCCCCAGCTACTGCTGCCTATTCTACTGGTTCTCTTCACGTTGTAGGAGTTATTACGAACTATGCAAAAAGTTGAATCATTTATTTTCTAACTAGCTTTTCACCGCGATATGTCCAAGCGACTCAGCGTAGTATATACTTAATCATTTCAGAATCAGCTTGATTTCCTGTATGTAATGGACAAATAATCTTCCTTCCTACCCTCGTCTGAGATGACCGTCATGTGTGATCGGGACAATATGTCATCCATGACAACATATGAACACAAAGAACATACTAGAACTATTAAATCCAATCCATCTCCACACGATGGTTAAGAAAGAAATAACAAATGAGAGTTGTGAGCTTAGCGGTCAGAACATACCGCCGGCTATAGGGGTGGATAGTGCGCGTTCGAATCCCGCACATGACTGTAATTTATCCTCTCGTAATATTGTAACACAACACAGTGTACAAAAGGCACTTTCCCCGCGGGGTGCCGGGTTAGAGTTGCACCTCCCAATATCATCCCGTGGATGTCGTAGGAGGCGACTAAGGGAAAAATACTGGAGGGTGGGCAGCAGCGCATTCTAAAGAACTGCCAACTTACACTGCGATCTCCAAGACGCCTGCCAAGCGTGGGGATTATGGCAAATACCCCCTTAATAGGGGAGGCTGTGTTCAGCAGTGGACGATCCCGCTGTTACAGTACAGTATAGTACAGTAGGTACAGTACAGAACATAACAGTACAGTACAAAAGGCGGCTTTGTCGGTTAAAGCGATTTCGTCGGGACAT
The DNA here is from genome assembly GCA_963854805.1 of Plagodis dolabraria. Classification (NCBI taxonomy): domain Eukaryota; kingdom Metazoa; phylum Arthropoda; class Insecta; order Lepidoptera; family Geometridae; genus Plagodis; species Plagodis dolabraria. Next base: position 41,314,746 of record OY978440.1, read on the forward strand.
AAATCCATGGTAGTTAATGGAAAAAATATGAACTTAACCTACAGTCATTCTACTAAATTCTGTAACAAAGAAGATTATCGGGTTGTACATTCCCACCAACCACAAAATAATTGATAAGAAAGACTGCAACATTGCTATTTGTGGGAGTATTTGTGTTTGGGTGATTCACACCGTGGGGTGAACCACGCATGGAGGAATGAGACGACCCAATACCCGTATTGAAACGAAAGTGAAGGATTCTAGTTCAAAAGTTTAATCTGGAATGTAGCGAAGGTACAAAACACAAAATATCTTTGCTGCTGCGCGACACAATTTTTCATCTCACTACAGCGCGGAAAATGCTTTAGTTACAAGAAAAGCAGCTGACGAGTTAATTATGAATGAAGAATGCGGTAAACCTCACGCTGGTGGGGGTGGGTTTCGAACTATGGCCCTGCCATGCCCGGAACTTATAAGATTGAAAGGTTCTCTAATTTTAAACACTTTTCGCCCTAGGGAATAAAAAGTACTCTTGCACTCAAATTTGAATGATATTTCATAACCTCTCCCAGCTTGTGAGGGCTAAAACACTTTGCCGGCCGTACATTTGGTATGCCAAGGTAAAGTATCATACATTTCCTGAACGTATTTGGCATTCTACATAATTCAAAAACATTCTATAGAATATACAGGATTGTGCAGATTCCCGGTAACATATATGAAGATAGAAACAAAAAAAACAGATGTCGTTGGAAGGAAACGGAGATGTGTCTCAGTGATCACGTTGATCAACTTAGTAGACGGATAAGTTGTGGGAGTAACAGTTACGTATTTACTTCTATTACAGCGATAATAACTTCTTAGTAAAAACGTACATGTGATAGATACTAATTAAATGTAATAGTTGATAGGACTGACTCGTTGGTGAGTGTGTCAAACCTCCGTTTTGAAATCTTTAGGTGCTGGATTCGAATCCCAGGTTGGAAATGTAGGGCGTAGTAAGGTTTTCCGAACAAAGATTTTAGTGTCAGTCTGGAGTCTAGAGGTGTGAAGTAAGTAGAGCCCAGCCCAGTAGGTGTCAACAACCTCGCCCTCTATGACCCAAAACAGGTTGTTGAAACGTGACGATATGTGATTATATTTTTTAATAAACTGTATTAATTTATAGCAATACAATGTGAAATATTAATTAGTATTATATTTTGAGGATTTTCAGAGCATTTTCCAATACGGTATAATGTATACACGGTGTCACTTGTTTGCTGATAATTAAGTGTATGGTGTTGTTCCTGTCTCGATAACCTTTAAATGAGGCTTGGTTGTTCCAGTCAAGAATTGAAAAGAATAAATTATTACATATAGTTATTCATTTGCATTTCAGACATTTTGTTTAGGTTTAAGATATTTCAAGGAACAATATTAAAAGTAAGGAAATTAATTAAAAGTAAGGAACAATATTAAAAGTAATAGACATTCTGTTTCGGTATAAGCAGGTATCTTTATCCTGATCAAGATACTATGGGAAAAGTGTTGTATAGATGTGTGAAACTATATGTAATATAAAATTACCCATATATTAGTTATGTAAGAAGACAAAGCCGCTGACAGTTTACCATAAATATACAGAAAATCATATTGCATTCGTAGAATGGTTAATTGTTCACCTTCAGCAATGCATCACGACACGACTCGAATCAAGGATTATTGCACTGTGTGTTAAATATTTATATTTCTTGTCAAATGAGACTTAAGGTTATTCCTTCTAGCTGCGAAGTCAAAATCATTTTTAACACTGGCTTCATCGTGGTTCAATCATAGAAACTTTCGCTTCCACAGGTTTCAATATAAGTATCACGTAACAAATAACTATTATTTTGAGCATCTACAGTAGGCTTTCACAAGAACAATATTCCAGCTTTACTTTTTTTTTAAATTTTGACCATATTTCCACACTTTGTAATCGTCTCGTAAGAATCAGCATATGAGTTGAGAGTTTTGTCAAATTTACAGCCTCTGGTCGATTTACTCAAGGGAGAAATCGGGCCAAGGCTGAACAGCTCCTGGTTTAATAACCTAAAGTATATTCCAAATTTTCCCGTTTAATTATTTCCTTAACTTAAAGGCGACTTTGGGGAATCCCACCGCGAGCTTGAGCTTCACCGCATGGTGGAAAGGCATTTTGCGAATGCACGCCTGGCTAGACCAAGAGACTCAAGTAGAAAATCTGTCCCCAAGCACCTCACGGTGTATTCAGTCTTTGAGAGCCAGTGAAATTACGAACACATGAGACTTAACAACTATGTCTCAAGGAGACGGACGCAGTGCAATTCGTGACTTGTGATGAAATACATCTGTTATAGGCAGAGGTTAGTCCGCTTAACATCAGGTGGGCCTCCAGATTGTTCCATCGCAATAACATAAAAAAAAAACATACCGATTAATAGCATTTCGCTACTCACATCGAAGATATTCGGCGCAAGACACGGCTCATTGCGCCGTCATAGCCAAATGGTCATTTTTTTTTTTTTTTTTTTTATGCTTGATAGGTTAGCCTTTGACCACGATCTCACCTGATGGTAAGTGATGATGTGGTCGAAGATGTTGTTCAGGCTAACCTAGAATTACTGGCTCTCAAGGACAGCTGCCGGAACACACCGTTAGGTGCTTGGCGACAGATTTTCAACTTGAGGGTGGTAGCTAGCCAGGCGGGCATTCGCAAAGTGCCCTACCACCATGCAAAACTAAAGCTAAACAGCGCATTCCCAAAATTAATTGGCGCTGGACAGGCCGCCTCCCTAGTTCATTAGTCCCGTAGCCAAAATGTTTTATACAATATTGTTGTTGTATTACCATCCGTGATGAGAGAAAACATATAGTTCTGACCCATATACGTACGTAGGTATGTACTTTGGCTGTGATTAGGATGACTATTGATGACAAAGGGAAGAGATGAATGGACGCAATAAGCACGGATGGTCTCACTCGGCACCCCATATGGCAACTTACCTGTCAGTTACGCATATAGGTGTATAGTAAAACCCAATCATGCTTTGATATTAACAGTGAATCTATCGTGCGTGGGACTTCGTTCACAATCGATTTAAATTTGCAAAAAGCGAGCGAGAGCATGTGAAGTAATACTAATAGCGGTCTGCAGATTACAGTACATAATTTAACATCATTCAGTACAGTTTGCTGCCATCAATATTCGCAGCGGTTTTCAGCCTTCTGCTTACTTATGATTGCCTGGTACCTAGTCATTACTTAATACTCGGATTCAGGCCATATGAAGTAAGAATATACAGATAGTATTCGTTGCACTATATATACAAACAAAGCAGTCGCCTCGCTCGCTAGGAAGGAGGGGGTTTGACATAAACCCCACGTACCGCAGACGTCTTACGGATCGCAGTGTATTTGGAAGTTCTGCAGAAGGCACAGCTGCCGGTAATTTTTACCTTCATAATTACTTAGAACTTCCACAGGAAGATCTGGGTCGGGGTGCCGGGATAGAAAGGGAAAAATACGATACTGACGACGTTAGGCATTAATAACAGATGCGTAGCAGCGCCTTGAGTCTGGTAGTCCGGCAACCTGCGAGGCTAAAAACTAAACTATCTTAAATTTCAGGTTATGTACATATCTCCTATTTAACCAATAAATACTGTGCCTATGGATAAGGCGGTGTTGTTGAAATATATATTATCTTAAAGCGGCCATAATAATGCACATTCTGTGAAAATATCAACCGGCTAACTCTTGCACGGAAAATATAATAGCCCCAGAGGTACACAGCAAAAGAGTGACGCTTATTCGCATACAGCTAGCAACAAGTAAAATTAAGGCGAAGTGAGTCGTCAAAAGGCAAAATTTGAACATGTTTTTGGTAAGTCTGTACGCCTTACATATAGGAAAAAAAAAATATAATATTCTAGAAGATATGACAAAAAGTATGCTTGATCCGAAAACACCAGTCTCGATAAAAAAAAAAATTTAATTAAATTTTGTAGCGCTCGTAGCGAAGTTTGCTTAGCCGTTCTGAAACGCTCAGCAAATTAAGCAACGTCCGCCTCAGTCCTGACTTGGATGGGACCGCTGGTGACATTACTACTGAGCGCTTCCGTGCTTCGGAGGGCAAGTTAAGCCGTCGGGTTGTTGTCTTAGGATGGCAGTCGTTATAGCATGGTGGTAGGGTATTTAGTGGAGGAGCTGGCGGAGGTCCTGCAGAGCAGGAAGTTCAAAAAGGCGCCCGCCGCTGTGGCCGCCGGAAGTTTACTCGACATCGGAAGCGATTCCGATGTCCTTGCCGGGGTCGGTGACCTTAGCGGGCTAAACGCCCAGGAGCTGAGGGCTCAAGCAGGAGGGATGCTCGCCTGCATCCTAGAGGTTGCCAAAAAATCTGGCAACCTAAAAGGCGAATTTGTTGGTCGCCTGAAAAGGTCTGCGTCGACTCTGAGGGAAGTGGTCGACGCACTGGCTAGCAGGAGTGAGGCGGAAGAGACGCGGCGACTGAGAGCCGAGAACAGTCGCCTGCGCCTGGAGATGGAGGCTTGCAAGGCAGAAGTGAAGGCGCTGCGTCGCGGCTTCACCGAAGCCAAGACCCAGGCGGCTGCCGCCACGTCTGCTGCTTCAGTAGCAGCAGCAGCCGCTGCCGCCGAGACGCCGGCCTCCCCTGCCGTTGTACTGGGGGCAGAGTTAGTGGAGGAGATGACGCGCTCCTTGACAACCACGTTCGGGCAAATGCTCAATGCCCGACTCGCGGGTATCGAGGATCGCCTCCTGCCAGCGCCGGTTCTTCGCCCGCCTCTCAGAGCGGACGCGAAGAAGGCTGCAGCAGTGGTTGCGCCCCCACCCCCGAAACCAACCCCTCGTAAGCGGGTTGGCCAGGCCTCGCAGGCTGCTGCCACGCCCTCGACTGCGGCTCCCATCGCCCCAAAAACTACTGTGCCAACTGCTGTGGCCCAGGTGGACACCTGGGTCGCGGTAGTAAAAAAGGGGAAAGGAAAAGGGAAGGGCAAATCTTCCTCCCTAGCAACGCCCGCTCCCGCTCCTGTCCCAGCAGCTCGTGCCCTCCCCTCCGCCGTGAAGCCTAAAGTCAATAAGGCTTCCACTGCCACCAGGCCCAAGAAGACGAAGGCGATGAAAGCCCCCAAATCCGCGGCTGTTGTGCTGACGCTGCAGCCCGAAGCCGCGGAAAAGGGGGTTACGTACAAAACCATCGTCGAGGCGGCGCAAGAGAAGGTCGATCTCCAAGGATTGGGGATCGACCGCATCCACTTCCGCCAGACGGCCACGGGAGCTAGGATGCTCGAAATTCCTGGCTCTCAAAGCGGAGACAAAGCGGACAGGCTCGCGGAGAAGCTCCGCGGTGTCCTGTCCGAGGTGGCCAACGTCTCGAGGCCCGTAAAGTCCGCGCAATTGCACGTGACGGGCCTGGACGACGCCGCCACCAAGGAGAAAGTGGCGGCGGCGGTCGCCAAGGTGGGGGGCTGTGACGTTCTCCACGTCAGAGCCGGAGAGGTGCAGCGAAGCTACGGCGGGACCGGCTCCTCTCTTGTTTCCTGCCCGATTGCAGCAGCCAAAGTGTTGCTGGCACAGGGCAGGCTTTTGGTGGGGTGGAGCTCGGTGCGAGTGGTGGCACTGGCGGCTCGTCCCATGCGCTGCTTCAAGTGCATGGGACTCGGCCATACGCGCCCCCAGTGTCCCTCCTCGGCAGACAGGGGGGACCTGTGCTTCCGTTGTGGAGGCGTAGGCCACAGGGCGGCGAGCTGCCAAAGAAGGGCCCCCCACTGCGCGATATGTGCAGAGTCGGGGCGACCCGCCGAGCACAGGATGGGGGGACAAAACTGTGCCCCACCAAAGACGAAGGGACAGGCCGCCAGGACCCCGGCCATCCCCCGAGCGGCAGCCAAAGCCGCCCCTGAGGTTGTTCGCCGTGCGGCGAGCATGGAGGTTGTAACGTCTGATTAATGGATCAGGTCGGGCAGCACAACCTCCTACAGACGAATTTGAACCACTGCGTCAGGGCTCAGGATTTGCTAATGCAGTCCCTGGCGCAGTGGCGGATCGATTTGGCGGTCGCCGCGGAGCCGTACTACATTCCCCAGTCCCATCCCTACTGGGCTGGGGATCTGGACGGCTCCGTGGCCATAATTGGACGTGCCGGTGGCGGCTCCCCCCTCTCGTTGTTAGAGAGGGGCTTGGGGTACGTGGTGGCAAAGTGGGAGAGGTATGCGGTAGTGGGCGTATACTTCTCCCCCAATAGAACCGTCGCGGAGCTGGAGGCTTATTTAGACCTCCTGGCCGCGGTGGTGAGAAGGCAGGCACCACGGGAGGTCCTCCTCATGGGGGACCTTAACGCCAAGGCCCAGGCCTGGGGCAACCCCTCCACTGACACTCGCGGGGAGACTGTCAGGGAGTGGGCGGTTGCCACAGGGCTGACCCTCCTCAACAGAGGGTCGGTCCACACGTGCGTGCGACACAACGGGGGGTCCGTGGTGGACCTTTCGTTCGCCACCCCGATGGTCGCAGCACGTGTCCAGGCCTGGAGAGTGGAGGCGGAGGTGGCGACTCTCTCGGACCACAACTACATCCGGTTCGAGATCGCCACCTCCCACCAAGCAGGGACTCGGCGCGTGGAGAGGGAGTCCTTCGCGCGCTGGGCGATTGGTCGCCTCGATGCCGAGTTGGCTGAAGAGGCGGCTATCGTCCAGTCGTGGCTGGCCACCCCGGTGCACCCGGAGGTGGCCATCGCGGCGGGCCACTTCCGGGAGGCGGTGACGGCCGTCTGCGACGCCGCCATGCCGAGGTCCCGACGCCGCCCCGAGCGCCGCCAAGTTTACTGGTGGTGCTCGGAGATAGAGGATCTCCGAGCGCGATGCTCGGAGACGCGCCGCCTCTACTACCACTGCAGGAGGCGGCGTCACGGCCGGACGGACGACCAGCTGCCGGCGGAGCAGCTGGCGGCCGAGCAACTCCTGTATGGTGATGTGAAGATAGCCAAACAGGAGCTGAAGCTGGCCATCGGCCGGGCTAAGGCCCTCGGCTGGCATGAGGAGCTGGAGGGCCTCGACAGGGATCCATGGGGGCGCCCGTATAAATCTGCCCGGAATAAGTTCCGAGGCAGAGCGCCCCCTGTCGCCGAGTCCCTGGAGCCAGAGCTCCTGGAGAGGGTGCTGGGGGGGCTATTCCCCGACAGCGACCCCCACTTCACCCCTCCACCGATGGCCACACCGTCCTTCCAGGAGGAGGAGGACCCGGCCTCCATTCCGCCTATTTCAGAGGTGGAGATGGAGGTAGCAGTCTCTCGCCTGAGTGGCAAGAAGACTGCCCCGGGACCAGACGGGATTCCCGGGCGGGTCCTCAGGATCGCCCTTAGGGAGATGGGCGGTCAGCTTCGGGAACTGTTCCACGCGTGCCTCACGTCGGGTCAGTTCCCGAAGCTCTGGAAGGACGGGCGATTGTGCCTGTTGCGGAAGGAAGGGCGAGACGCCGACTCGCCCGCCGCATACAGGCCAATCGTGCTGCTGGATGACACGGCGAAGCTGCTGGAAAGAATAGTAGCTTCCCGTGTCATCCGGCACCTGGGGGGAACTGGGCCTGGACTTTCAGAGGCCCAGTTCGGATTCAGAGCAGGGCGATCGACGATAGACGCCCTGCTCTGGATCAAGGGGTGGACGCAGGACGCGGTCAGTGGGGGGGAAAAGGCGTTGGCTGTCTCGCTGGACATTGCCAACGCCTTCAACAGCCTACCGCACGGAACAATACGGGAGGCGCTCCACTATCACGGAGTGCCCCTGTATCTGCGTAGGCTGTTGGCTGACTACCTCCAGGACCGCGAGGTCCTGGTGGAGGGACGCGACGGTCTGAGGCGACGTCGCGTGTCCTGCGGGGTTCCACAGGGGTCGGTGTTGGGACCGCTCCTGTGGAACATTGGCTACGACTGGGTGCTCCGCGGCACGTTTCCCGCAAGTATGCGGGTTGCGTGCTACGCGGATGACACCCTAGTCGTAGTCAAGGGGAGGGACCTCGGGGAGGCGGTGCGGCGGGCCACGGTGGCCACGACACTCGTGGTCGGCCGCATACGTGCCCTGGGGCTGGAGGTCGCCCTCTCCAAGACCGAGGCCCTAATGTTCCATGGGCCTCGGGGGGGACCCCCTCCAGGAACGCGGATAGACCTGGACGGGGTCCTGGTCCGGGTTGGGACCCAGATGAGGTACCTGGGTCTCATCCTGGACGGGCGGTGGACTTTTGGGGCCCACTTCACTCAACTGGCCCCAAAAGTCATAGGCGCCGCTGCCGCCCTTGGGAGGCTGCTGCCCAACGTGGGCGGCCCGAACGCCACATGTCGTCGCCTGTACTCCGGAGTGATCCGGAGTATGGCCTTGTACGGGGCACCTGTCTGGGTGGACGCCCTCGGTCGCGCCAATAAGGCCCTGCTGCGACGTCCGCAGCGGGTCATCGCGACGAGGGCGATACGCGGGTACCGGACGGTGTCCTGGACGGCGGGATGCGTGTTGGCCGGTGATCCCCCCTGGGAGCTCCAAGCGGAGATCCTCGCCGAAGTGTACCACTTCGTGGCGGCGAGGAGATCCCGCGGGGAGCCTCCAGCGTGGGAGGAGGTCACGCGCATGCGACGGCGGGCGCGGGCCGCCCTGTTGAGGCGGTGGACGGAGGACCTGGCTCCACCGGTCCCTGGACAGAGGACGGTGGATGCCATTCGCCCGGTCCTCCGGAGGTGGGTAGGGCGGCGATTCGGGTCGCTGACCTTCCGATTGGTGCAGGTGCTTTCCGGACACGGATGTTTCGGAAGGTACCTGCATCATATCGCTAGACGGGAGGCGACCCCCGCCTGTCACGAGTGTGGAGCGCCAGAAGACACGGCGCTCCACACGCTGGAGGAGTGCGCCGCGTGGAGTCCCATGCGGCACACCCTCACAGCGGTCATAGGCGCAGATCTGTCGCTGCCGAGCGTGGTTAACGCTATGCTCGGCAGCGACGGATCGTGGCAGGCGGTGGTCTCTTTCTGCGAAGCGGTGATGGCGCAGAAAGAGGCCGCGGAGCGGGCGAGGGAGGACGACGTCCTCGCGGACCCGCTCCGGCGTAGACGAACTGGGGGGAGGAGAAGGCGGTTCGGGCGCCTTCTCGCTCTTTCCTAGTGCTGTGCGGATCATCGGTGGAGAGTCGGGGGATTCTCCACTGGCTTGCACGATCCCACACGTCTGGGGGATGGCCCCAATGAGCCGGGTCATCCCTCCATTGGCCGGGGCCCGTCATCGGTGACGGGCCGGCCGCTGGGGCGAGATGGTGACTGCTAACGCTACCCCATTTCGCCCTACTAGGCGGCAGACTGCTCATCCCGGGTTTTTAGTGGGTAACCTCACTTACTACCCCCCCGTGGGGGTAGTAAGGCCCTTCAGGCGAGGACTCCCACATAACCACTCCGCCCCCCCCGGGGCGGGTGGTATCCATAAAGGATTTTCCCGGGTGAAAAAAAAAAAAAAAAAAAAAAAAAAATGGTGGTAGGGTATTTGGGCCTCGACAGGGACCCATGGGGGCGCCCGTATAAGTCTGCCCGGAATAAGTTCCGGGGCAGAGCGCCCCCTATCGCGGAGACCCTGGAGCCAGAGCTCCTGGAGAGGGTGCTGGGGGGGCTATTCCCCGACAGCAACCCCCACTACACCCCTCCACCGATGGCCACGCCGTCCTTCCAGGAGGAGGAAGACCCAGCCTCCATTCCGCCTATTTCAGAGGTGGAGATGGAGGTAGCAGTCTCTCGCCTGAGTGGCAAGAGGACTGCCCCGGGACCAGACGGGATTCCCGGGCGGGTCCTCAGGATCGCCCTTAGGGAGATGGGCGGTCAGCTTCGGGAACTGTTCGACGCGTGCCTCACGTCGGGTCAGTTCCCGAAGCTCTGGAAGGACGGGCGATTGTGCCTGTTGCGGAAGGAAGGGCGAGACGCCGACTCGCCCGCCGCATACAGGCCAATCGTGCTGCTGGATGACACGGCGAAGCTGCTGGAGAGAATTGTAGCTTCCCGTGTCATCCGGCACCTGGGGGGAACTGGGCCTGAGCTTTCAGAGGCCCAGTTCGGATTCAGAGCAGGGCGGTCGACGATAGACGCCCTGCTCTGGATCAAGGGGTGGACGCAGGACGCGGTCAGCGGGGGGGAAAAGGCGTTGGCTGTCTCGCTGGACATTGCCAACGCCTTCAACAGCCTACCGCACGGAACAATACGGGAGGCGCTCCGCTATCACGGAGTGCCCCTGTATCTGCGTAGGCTGTTGGCTGACTACCTCCAGGACCGCGAGGTCCTGGTGGAGGGACGCGACGGTCTGAGGCGACGTCGCGTGTCCTGCGGGGTTCCGCAGGGGTCGGTGTTGGGACCGCTCCTGTGGAACATTGGCTACGACTGGGTGCTCCGCGGCACGTTTCCCGCAAGTATGCGGGTTGCGTGCTACGCGGATGACACCCTAGTCGTGGTCAAGGGGAGGGACCTCGGGGAGACGGTGCGGCGGGCCACGGTGGCCACGACACTCGTGGTCGGCCGCATACGTGCCCTGGGGCTGGAGGTCGCCCTCTCCAAGACCGAGGCCCTAATGTTCCATGGGCCTCGGGGGGACCCCCTCCAGGAACGAGGATAGACCTGGACGGGGTCCTGGTCCGGGTTGGGACCCAGATGAGGTACCTGGGTCTCATCCTGGACGGGCGGTGGACTTTTGGGGCCCACTTCACTCAACTGGCCCCAAAAGTCATAGGCGCCGCTGCCGCCCTTGGGAGGCTGCTGCCCAACGTGGGCGGCCCGAACGCCACATGTCGTCGCCTGTACTCCGGAGTGATCCGGAGTATGGCCTTGTACGGGGCACCTGTCTGGGTGGACGCCCTCGGTCGCGCCAATAAGGCCCTGCTGCGACGTCCGCAGCGGGTCATCGCGACGAGGGCGATACGCGGGTACCGGACGGTGTCCTGGACGGCGGGATGCGTGTTGGCCGGTGATCCTCCCTGGGAGCTCCAGGCGGAGATCCTCGCCGAAGTTTACCACTTCGTGGCGGCGAGGAGATCCCGCGGGGAGCCTCCAGCGTGGGAGGAGGTCACGCGCATGCGGCGGCGGGCGCGGGCCGCCCTGTTGAGGCGGTGGACGGAGGACCTGGCTCCACCGGTCCCTGGACAGAGGACGGTGGATGCCATTCGCCCGGTCCTCCGGAGGTGGGTAGGGCGGCGATTCGGGTCGCTGACCTTCCGATTGGTGCAGGTGCTTTCCGGACACGGATGTTTCGGAAAGTACCTGCATCACATCGCGAGACGGGAGGCGACCCCCGCCTGTCACGAGTGTGGAGCGCCAGAAGACACGGCGCTCCACACGCTGGAGGAGTGCGCCGCATGGAGTCCCATGCGGCACACCCTCACAGCGGTCATTGGCGCAGATCTGTCGCTGCCGAGCGTGGTTAACGCTATGCTCGGCAGCGACGGATCGTGGCAGGCGGTGGTCTCTTTCTGCGAAGCGGTGATGGCGCAGAAAGAGGCCGCGGAGCGGGCGAGGGAGGACGACGTCCTCGCGGACCCGCTCCGGCGTAGACGAACTGGGGGGAGGAGAAGGCGGTTCGGGCGCCTTCTCGCTCTTTCCTAGTGCTGTGCGGATCATCGGTGGAGAGTCGGGGGATTCTCCACTGGCTTGCACGATCCCACACGTCTGGGGGATGGCCCCAATGAGCCGGGTCATCCCTCCATTGGCCGGGGCCCGTCATCGGTGACGGGCCGGCCGCTGGGGCGAGATGGTGACTGCTAACGCTACCCCATTTCGCCCTACTAGGCGGCAGACTGCTCATCCCGGGTTTTTAGTGGGTAACCTCACTTACTACCCCCCGAGGGGGTAGTAAGGCCCTTCAGGCGAGGACTCCCACATAACCACTCCGCTCCCCCCGGGGCGGGTGGTATCCATAAAGGATTTTCCCGGGTGAAAAAAAAAAAAAATAAAAAAAAAAAAGGTGGTAGGGTATTTTCTCAGAGGTGGAGATGGAGGTAGCAGTCTCTCGCCTGAGTGGCAAGAAGACTGCCCCGGGACCAGACGGGATTCCCGGGCGGGTCCTCAGGATCGCCCTTAGGGAGATGGGCGGTCAGCTTCGGGAACTGTTCGACGCGTGCCTCACGTCGGGTCAGTTCCCGAAGCTCTGGAAGGACGGGCGATTGTGCCTGTTGCGGAAGGAAGGGCGAGACGCCGACTCGCCCGCCGCATACAGGCCAATCGTGCTGCTGGATGACACGGCGAAGCTGCTGGAGAGAATCGTAGCTGCCCGTGTCATCCGGCATCTGGGGGGAACTGGGCCTGAACTTTCAGAAGCCCAGTTCGGATTCAGAGCAGGGTGGTCGACGATAGACGCCCTGCTCTGGATCAAGGGGTGGACGCAGGACGCGGTCAGCGGGGGGGAAAAGGCGTTGGCTGTCTCGCTGGACATTGCCAACGCCTTCAACAGCCTACCGCACGGAGCAATACGGGAGGCGCTCCGCTATCACGGAGTGCCCCTGTATCTGCGTAGGCTGTTGGCTGACTACCTCCAGGACCACGAGGTCCTGGTGGAGGGACGCGACGGTCTGAGGCGACGTCGCGTGTCCTGCGGGGTTCCGCAGGGGTCGGTGTTGGGACCGCTCCTGTGGAACATTGGCTACGACTGGGTGCTCCGCGGCACGTTTCCCGCAAGTATGCGGGTTGCGTGCTACGCGGATGACACCCTAGTCGTGGTCAAGGGGAGGGACCTCGGGGAGACGGTGCGGCGGGCCACGGTGGCCACGACACTCGTGGTCGGCCGCATACGTGCCCTGGGGCTGGAGGTCGCCCTCTCCAAGATCGAGGCCCTAATGTTCCATGGGCCTCGGGGGGGACCCCCTCCAGGAACGAGGATAGACCTGGACGGGGTCCTGGTCCGGGTTGGGACCCAGATGAGGTACCTGGGTCTCATCCTGGACGGGCGGTGGACTTTTGGGGCCCACTTCACACAACTGGCCCCAAAAGTCATAGGCGCCGCAGCCGCCCTTGGGAGGCTGCTGCCCAACGTGGGCGGCCCGAACGCCACATGTCGTCGCCTATACTCCGGAGTGATCCGGAGTATGGCCTTGTACGGGGCACCTGTCTGGGTGGACGCCCTCGGTCGCGCCAATAAGGCCCTGCTGCGACGTCCGCAGCGGGTCATCGCGACGAGGGCGATACGCGGGTACCGGACGGTGTCCTGGACGGCGGGATGCGTGCTGGCCGGTGATCCCCCCTGGGAGCTCCAAGCGGAGATCCTCGCGAGGAGGTCACGCGCATGCGGCGGCGGGCTCGGGTCGCCCTGTTGAGGCGGTGGACGGAGGACCTGGCTCCACCGGTCCCTGGACAGAGGACGGTGGATGCCATTCGCCCGGTCCTCCGGAGGTGGGTAGGGCGGCGATTCGGGTCGCTGACCTTCCGATTGGTGCAGGTGCTTTCCGGACACGGATGTTTCGGAAGGTACCTGCATCACATCGCGAGACGGGAGGCGACCCCCGCCTGTCACGAGTGTGGGGCGCCAGAAGACACGGCGCTCCACACGCTGGAGGAGTGCGCCGCGTGGAGTCCCATGCGGCACACCCTCACAGCGGTCATAGGCGCAGATCTGTCGCTGCCGAGCGTGGTTAACGCTATGCTCGGCAGCGACGGATCGTGGCAGGCGGTGGTCTCTTTCTGCGAAGCGGTGATGGCGCAGAAAGAGGCCGCGGAGCGGGCGAGGGAGGACGACGTCCTCGCGGACCCGCTCCGGCGTAGACGAACTGGGGGGAGGAGAAGGCGATTCGGGCGCCTTCTCGCTCTTTCCTAGTGCTGTGCGGATCATCGGTGGAGAGTCGGGGGATTCTCCACTGGCTTGCACGATCCCACACGTCTGGGGGATGGCCTCAATGAGCCGGGTCATCCCTCCATTGGCCGGGGCCCGTCATCGGTGACGGGCCGGCCGCCGGGGCGAGATGGTGACTGCTAACGCTACCCCATTTCGCCCTACTAGGCGGCAGACTGCTCATCCCGGGTTTTTTAGTGGGTAACCTCACTTACTACCCCCCCGTGGGGGTAGTAAGGCCCTTCAGGCGAGGACTCCCACATAACCACTCCGCTCCCCCCGGGGCGGGTGGTATCCATAAAGGATTTTCCCGGGTGAAAAAAAAAAAAAAAAAATGGTGGTAGGGTATTTTGCGAATTCCTGCCTGGCTAGCTACCACCCTCAAGTACAAAATCTGTCTCCAAGCACCTTACGGTGTGTTCCGGCAGCTGTCCTTGAGAGCCAGTAACTCTAGGTTAGCCTGAACAACATCTTCGACCACATCATCACTTACCATCAGGTGAGGTAGTGGTCAAAGGCTACCCTACCTCTAACTAAATAACCCTAAAAAAACACGAATACGGCTCTAGAATACCGCTTAATTAAATTAATATTAATATGTACCTATAGTAAAACGTATCAAATTATATCTCTATTTATTATGTAGCAACCATAAAGCAGTACCTGTAAGATTATTTCTGTTTTTATAAAGCTCAGTTTAATTAATTAGTTTAGGAAAATTCGCTCACACTATTTGAATATGCGTATTTTGCTCACTCGCATGCAAAACGAGAACTGATTTTTTTTCAAAAACGACTTCACCTTAACTTGTATTCGTAAAGGCATACCCCGTATAACAGCTCTGAACGACATTCTGTAAGAAACCCGAGCACCTCAAACCAAACAAAACAATGGCCGCTGAAGCCAGCAGTTTGTAAACAAGTACCGGACACCACGGTATTTTATGTGTGCTTCGCAGAAGTCATTCGAGCTGCTGAATCCAACGCCACTAAAAGACCGCCAATCATTTATACGGCAGGTCCGTGCACAATTTTTCCATCATATCTATGTTCTGATCTCTTTTTTTTCTAAATAGGTATATCACTCTCGCTTATTGAGCAAAAATCGCATTTACAAATAGTTTTTGTTCCGAATCGGAGGACGCGGGTTCTATTCCCATCTGGAACAAATATAAAGTTAAGGAGTGAGAGTTAAGTGATTGAAAAAGCACTTCTTTTGGTCAGATCAAGTCAAGTAGTCTAGTTGATAGCCGTCCCCCATGGCTGTTAAAGTAATACAAAATTTCGACTCGGAAGAGTAAGGTTCCGGTGGCCGAGTGGAATAGGTATCCAGCGCGAAATCGGAGGACGCGGGTTCGAGTCCCATCCGGAACATAAAATTTGTACTCCAATAATTTGTCAATGTTTTTATTTCTTGCCAAAGCAAAATTCGCGGCAATTTTTTGTTTTTCTAGAATACCTCCACAAAGTCTTCAGAGACCGTTCAGCCGTTACGGAGTGGAGTATTTAACAAACACAGTCACACAATCTAACGCTGTATCCACAAAGCTATGGGTTTTCAATTTATCATGTTACCAATCTAATCAAGGAATTGATTAGTGGTCGGCGGCTATAATTATGTTGGGCTGTTTATCCTGCACCATAATCAGTCACCGCTATTACAGTCCGGGAAATTGCTGCAAAGCATCATTTGTAAAGGGAGTGAATATATTGGCGAGCCATCGTTTTTGCTTTGCTGTTCAAACTGCCAGCACTACATTAGAGCATTCCTCTCAACCGATGAGATTTGTTTGCGTTGGGTTTGAGGGACAGTTTATAGCCGATGAAAGATATTCATGCGCAAACGCTTAATATGGTTAGAAAGTTCGACTTGATACTTTTTTTTATCCCACGTGCTTTGATTTTGAAGTATCCATGCAGAGCAAACTTTCCTGCCAATCTTGGTTGCGTTCTCTTTTGGCAAAATGTAACACTGCCTTGAAAATTATTCAGCCGAGTAGGCCGTGTATCAGCAATATAGATTTAGCCCGGCCGCACATTCTAAGAAATTTTCGCCCTGATATATTCTAACGCGTGCCGCAAACCTCGCAATATAACAAATTTCATTCGGGTAGTGGTTCAGTGCTGCCATTGTAATATGTCATGCTATTCATTTTTATACGGTTCTTGGAAAATTTGTGTCGAACTATACATTAATTTATACGTATTTAAAAAAATTGGCATTCGCCAAATCACATTATGAATATATTTTTATCCGTTGACATTGGCGTATTTTTACTAACATTTATCTCATCTCTATTTAATAAGAAAAATGCATGTATTTACCATTTATCTGAGAAAAGTTGTTGGCAGTACTACCATCTGATGCTAATTTCTGTCTAGTACAAAATGTATGATGGAGAGCGCGCATTCAGACATTCTGATAAGACAGATTTCTGCGGGGACAAAATGAATGCGCAGAGTGCTTTCCGGTGCGTGTTATTAATTTATAATTTTTGTAACACAACTTTCTTAGTGCGGAAGGGCATAGTGATGGCCCAGCGGCATTAGCTATGGACTGCCGAACAGGTTCTTCATGGTTCGCATTACGTTGCAGGTTTAGGGTTATTCACAATATGGGAAGGCTTTTTTAATGCTAATTGAGTTACAAATTACTACCCTCAAAAGAAAATATATCGCCAACAATCTAAAATCGTGTTCCGACTGCTGTGCTTGAGAGTCAGTAATTTTCGAGATGAAGCCTTTTTAGTACCCTCGGCCACATCATCATTTAGTAACAGGTAAGATAGTGGTCCATCGGACATAAAAATATGAGCAAGTATAACTGCAGAAGTGTACCATGAGTTTTGACTGACAAAAGCATTGTCGCTCCACTTGTATATATAAAATAAACATGTCAACAAATGGTTTGGAGGTTCTTACTCACACAGCAGTTTTAAAGGTGGAAATCATTTAATGTGCATGTAATTTGTCATGTGAAAAGAATTTGTACCTACTTTTACTTTTTTACTAATGGTATAAAAATGTGTGAAGGGCTCGCCTATCAATTTTCATACATATTTTCGCATGGTAATTAACTACTTACTTTACATACTTACTTGCCGACTCGAAAGAAGAAGAAGCATGGTACTATTTGCGCTTGACTCACGGTTGACACTTATACTCGAGAATAGCGCGTCATTAACGGCATGGTATAGCTCGAAACCAAAGTTACGTTGCTCAGTGGATACTCACTCGGAGCCATAAAAGCTTAAAATCTTTTTCCCCGCTTTTGTTTTGTAAGCCCCTTTTCAATTCCAAATTTGCTTCTATTCAAACACTGATTCACAAGTAATGAGTATCCTTTCCCTCCCTTTATTTGGCATTGGAGACATTTTCCACGAATTTTGTCTATACCCTTTGAATTCTTCTTCGAATTGACGAGATCATTGCTGCGATAATGAGGGTATCGCAGCAATGATCTCGTCAATTCACACCGTTGGAAGCTTCCATGACAACGAACACGATCCACGACGGTATACCAGAAGTATCAAACTGACTTCTCTTCTATATCGTTAGATAATGATTCTAGTAACTATGTCTCAACAATTTCAGGCGTGGGGTAAATCTGGCCTAATTTATTATCAATACTAGTAATGGAGTTGAACTTAATTTTGTTATTTTCCTTTAAAAATAATTTTCCATGAAAGTCAAATGTCATAATAGGGTACATTTGTATAACCGTTGTAGTTGGGCAATAAAGGCATACTGGTCGTGCATACTTAGGGGACTTACACTTTGCAGTCCTCATATTATACTATAATTTGAATTTGAGAGCGACCTACAGGTGTTAGACATAATATGTGAATTAAGATACTTTGAACCGTCTGATGCCTGACTTCATTTCTAATTGACTTTAACTATAAAGCCAATACATCTCGAGTAAAAAAAACGTTTCTGTAACAAACATTTTATTATGATTCGTATCTCCGTGACATTGTTGTTTTTCTTCAAAATCTGTAGTATGGATGGATTAAATAAAAAAAAATATTTTCTACATACTGTAACAGCCTAATCGTCCACTGCTGAACACAGGCTCCCCTATTAAGGGGGTATTAGCCATAATCCCCACGCTTGGCAGGCGTCTTGGGGATGGCAGTGTAAAATGCAGTTCTTTAGAAGGCGCTGCTGCCCACCTTCCAGTATTTTTCCCTTAGTCGCCGCTTACGACACCCACGGGATGATATGGGGAGGTGCAATTCTAACCCAGCACCCCACGGACTCATACGAGTTTTGAAATTAACGAATGGCGTTCATGTGATAAATATTAGTTTTTCAAATATGCTTGCATTGATACGAGATATTACCGTAACTGTCACGTTGCAATATAAGCTTTATTTTAACGTGGGTTTTTTTTTTTATATTCTTACTGGAAGCTGCTAATTTGAGGACTGTAAGGCCTTTTGTCAGGGATCTTTAGAAGAAAATAGGACTGCTGGTCTTATAAATTCTTTGGCTGGACTATTGGTACCAAAATAAAAGAATCTATGACCTCATTTATGCATGACATTAATTGATTGCTGTATATTAGCTGACAAGACTATTGTTTTACTACATATGTAATAGAAGGTGACCCTATTGCCACCTATTAGACTCATATTCACCAAGACTTTCTACGTTTTATCACAGGCATGCATATGTTTGCGCAAGAAGTGCTTATATGCGCGTGCTTCTATATACATACTTCTGCAGAAGACGCGTTGTTACTACCATTTTTATCTACAGCACTGCAAAAAACATTGCCCATTTACGTATCAATCCTAAAATAACTTAAACTATCTGAATGCAGACTATACCAGGCGTTTGCGAGCCTCTCGAATGCAGCTCGCGACCGTACATGCGTACGCGCACGTGCCTAGCATTCTGTATACGTCCCTTCGTACCTTTCCAAATACCATGGATTATCAGCCAACTAATCGATCTTATTACGTCGGCATAAAGTTGCGTTTAGTATAATTTCTTACAGCCAATAAGGTATCAATGCAAAATGGCTAACGGCTACAGCTTGCTACAACTTGTTTAAATCATTCAGACATTATTTGATATATTCGAAGGAACATTTAAAAGTATCCGTAATTTAAATGCGTTTTGTGTCTATAAAAACCTACTAATCCTTTTTATAATTATGAGCGCAAATTATTGCTTTGGATGAAAAATTCCTCATAAAGTTCACAAAACGCTTGCAGCAGACGCGGGGTCCGTGAAAGGAAATGAGAAAAATTGTTACGAATATTAGGAATTCGTTACTCATATTAAGGGTGAGTGGAAAACTCGCTTCCAACAGAAAACATTGGAAGCTGCTCTATGTTTTTTATCGTTTATTTTTATCAAGTTTAACTTTTGTCTGTACGTCTCTTTTCGGAGTCGTAACTCCTAAACGGATAAACAGATTTTAATATTTTTTTTGTTTGAAAAGTGACTTTGTTCGAGAGGATTATTATGCTATGATTCAAGGATATGCATTCGGCGAATTTTCATAGTTCATAGTCTTTATTATATGAATAAGAATTTCATAGTCTTTATTCTACTTGATTTGAAAAGATGTATGTAACTTCCTTAGGTCTGATTGCTTATAAATCAAGTAGTATACTATCAATTCAATGATATTGCAAGAACGTGGTTACCTTCACCTGGGTTTGAAGTATCGCCTGTCATGTGCAGGATATCTAAACCATAGCCTGCACCGGCTTCGCACGGGTAATTACGAATATAAATTGAGATCAGAGATGTAAGCTATCGTATCTTTCAATTTGGATCAAATTGCACACGGTGTGCAAATCAAATTTAAAATTGGTTCAGTAGTTTAGGAGTCCATCGCGGACAAACAACGAGACGCGTATTTTTTATGTATAAAGAAGAATATTGTATTTTGCAGTGTTAGTGGTTAAAATAGTCCCGTGAAATAAGATTAAACGTTATTTAACAAAAATTTGCTTCTGTTATCATTCTGTATCATATATATATAGGTTTTGCTAAAACTAAGGAAAAAACCGGCCAAGAACTGGTGCTCCGATGGTTCCGTACAAACCTGTAGGAAAATAAGTAATAGTTATGGTATTTTTATTGCTAAACGAAATCTATTTTATAATAACATTTAAAAGTTATTAAAATTTTTTTATTGTATAATACATACAACTTAAAATTTGTGCTTTTCGCATTTTTTTATCTGTGCTCTAAGACAACTTCAAATAAGCTCTGAGGATGTCAAAAATATTAATAAGTTACTTTAAACATTATTTCTTTGTCCAAATAATGAAGTAATCTGTTTATTATCCCAAAAGAGTAGGTAGAGGTGTGTAAAAGCGTACGTTTCTAATTTAGCACAACGGGTGCAAGTCTATAGCCACCTACTGAGTATAGTATGGAAAAAAGTATGCAGTTCCAGACTCCAGACAGCTACTGAACTTTTTTTTGTCTAGATACCTAACGCTATAACTTACTGGACCTGGGCATCGAACCCAGGATCTCGAGATTCCAAAGCGGCTCTTACACGCGTTAACAAGATAACATTTTTTAAGTTCAGACTAAACATATTCTTTGTAAAAAAAAATAAAGTGTTTATTTCTGGTGATGTTTAAGGCAAATGCCTTTAACATATCTCTATTGCGATTTCTAATTATAATATGAGTAGGTATATTTTAACTATAATACGAGTACATAGGTTGTTAAATATAGTATTCTAGTGAGGCAGCAAGCCTCCATGTTTTATTTCAAATACAACGCTTTGTCCTTCGAAGAATATGTAATAGTTATTTTATCGTTTCTCCAAGTAAGGGCAATACGCATAGCCCAGTCAATTTATGCAACTAGGTACCTAATTATATAGTCGAGACATGTGGTCTCGCTACTGTGATAGGCAACCCTACGTGTTTCTGTGTGTTGCCAGTGATCAGCCACTTCTTGTTTGCATTTTGCAAATTGGAAATACGAGTAATTGATGTTTCGTTGTAACAGTTCTAATGTGAATTACTTCGGAAATTTGTATCAATTAAGTTAAGTTTTAGAATAGTTAACGTAATTTTTGAGTTTTCAAACAACAAGTGTATTGTTCCCAATTATATGCGTTTGTGTTGTTTCAGGCGAAAACATACTCCAAATATAGATTAAAAATTACAAATATACGAGAGAAAAAATTATAGTCATGTGCGGGATCCGATCCCGCGTCCATCCTCCCCTATGCCCGGGGTATGCTCTGACCAACTGAGCTAACATGACATTATGACTCATAACTCTAATATTTGCTCTCGTTCTCCATCCCCATACGATGGTACAAGAACGAGACCAGGCTATAGGGGGGAGTGCCCTGATCACCTACCAAGCCCTCACCTACTATGTGGTGGAGCTGAAATTGCCAGCCGAGTTAGCCAGCAGCGTCCTGTACCTTGGCTTGGCTATGTCGAAAAAGAATCGGTCATTTTTACGTAGGATTTTTTGAAATCTTTTTCCCAATATTGAACTCTGTACGCACCAGACAAACGAAAAGTCCGAAATCGATACTTTTCATCAGCTGCTCTCATTGCATTTCAAAGGGATTATAAAATATGTACCTACCTACATATTTTATATGATCTCCGCTGGCAGTAGGGTGGAACTTTGACATGTAGACTAAACCTGTTATGATCGGTATGTAGCACATTTTAATGCAGCTGTAAACTGCTGGTTCTATTTTTATCTGTTACGTTTTGAGGACAAAGGGTTAATATCATTTGATTAGTAGAGGATTTTTAGTGTTATTTGGACATCGGTGGTGAATAAAGGGTTCACGTGGCGATTTCCATACAAACGTAGTTTAGTCATATTTTAAATGCCAAGTGTTAATATTCGGTGAAATTTTGCTTTCATGTCCTTGAGCCTACAATCTATGCTTTTGGCACGGTAATGTTATCTAATTACCGTGCTTCTGGTTAGTTTTGTATTTTATTGTTTATTTCATGAATGTGAAAATAAGAATTCCCTTAACAAATTAAACAATTTATCCGAATAATTTAGAAAATACATGATTTTACAAAATTACAAATTTACGAGAGGAAAAATTTAAGTCATGTGCGGGATTCAAACCCGCGTCCATCCACCCCCTTAGCCGGGGTGTGCTCTAATCCAATTGAGCTAATGACACAATTGTCATGTTGTGTAATATAATCTGCAGAGCATGCGTTATTGCAAACATAAAAAATATTAAAAATACATGATTTTGTAAAGAACTTTCAAACCAGAAGTATATATAAAGCTATTTAAGACATGCAAACTTTCACCAAGATAGAACCATTGGTTTTTTGAAATTGTTGGTGAAATTTGGTGGTGAAATGGTCCTTCGCGTTATTTATTACATTGACACTCTATAAGCATGTTATGACGAAGAAAAGCACTTCAGAAGTTTAGTAGCGTATGAATCGTATTTAGAGACAAGAAGACCATATAGTTGCTGTGAAGGATGTTTGAATTAAAATTTTTGGGTACTTAGATGAGAGGTTATTGAGTGGAGTGGATGTATACACGCTGTGCCAAAGTCTCTTTTCGTGGACCATGTAACTACGACAAGATTTTTTTTCCTTACTTATGTTCCTTAGAAACATTGTTACATATTGTAGTAAACATAACTTAAAAGACAAGATTTTAAGAGACTACTCAATTTAAATCAGAAACACCTTAGCCTTTACAGTTTTCGACGCGTTTCGCGTTAGAGAATTATAAACTTTGCGAACTGTCAGAAAAACCCAAAACAGCATAACTTTTTACTGAATGATTTTTTATTGGGCAGCATATTACTAATAATATTAATATTAATTACTAATTATTAATGAACTTTGTATATTATTGGTGTAACAATAAAGAATTATCTATCTATCTATCTATTACGTACTTCATATTGGTACAGTTTCAATTCAATGAATTACAGTCGAGTAGTTTGAGAGAAACTAACTGAAAAGAAATATATATGCACATAATTGCTGATATGCATTTTACTATTCATTATAAATAAAAAATAATCATCCCTTTTGACCGACAACTAAAATAGGAACTGATTTTGATGTTTATTTTTTTGTTGGGTAGAATATCTTAAAATTATTTTATTATAAATTGCAATGAAATCTTCCAGCTTCGCATATACATATTACATATTTCAGCTAATTACAAATTTATATACATAATAACTCAAATACTACTCAACTGTTTTGATGGGTTGAAATTTACATGAGTATTCCCTACTGAAATATGTATTTGCATAGCTGGCTTGGAGCTACTTTTATGGTAATTGAAACTTATACAAAATAACTGAAAAGGAAGAAGAAAAATGTTTAAAAATAAAAACGGAACCGACTTCTAACATTAATAACTATGAAATAACTTGTAGAATTTGGACTATGATAATGTGAGGTCAGTCTTTTGAATAAGCATGGTACCGACTTCATCCAATTATATCACACTTTTCTGTTTTACTTATAACCATGAAAATATGAGATCAGAGTGTTCTTATCAGTATGGTCTTCAACAAAAGTATATTTTTAGTGTACAGTAGGTACTCTACACTAAAAATATACTTATGTTGAAAAAGTTTATTTTTACAAGAGTATATTTTTATTTTAGTTTTGCTGCAGTTGACATTATAGCCGAGGAGTGAACTTTTGAAATCAATCCATTAAAGATGGTAAACGTGAATATTAAAATAAATAAGCGATGCAAGAACAATTTATTATTAGCAGAATTCATCAAAACCCCTAATCATAAGCGATGTATAAACAGCAATACATATTTTTAAATATAATGTTAAATAGCCATCTTAATGCCAATGACTAACAAGAACATTGACGAGCAGCTTCAAACCAGCTCGCAATTACGATCTAAATGAGGTTATTTATATGAGATGGCAAAAACTAGGCATTGGATCGTACTTGTATTTAATAGGCTATGTATATGTCTTGCTTCCTATAAACGCAACAATTTGTCTACAAGTCGAGCTCGAAACATGCTTCTTCATATAATGAACTATAGTCTTGCAAAGAACGGGAATACCCGCTTGCTTCAAGGCAGAATTCAGATTCTTCCAGACTACTATGTCCACAATCCTCTACCTTTCTTTGTTAAGGGCATAAACTTTCCGAAAGCCATTACGTCATCTTTTTCTTGTCCTACCTAGATCACGTCTCCCGTTGTCAGACAGCACTCCCATTTTATCACAGTGTTTTTCCTACAACAATTATGCCCGTTTCGGAGCGAATTGTAGTATTTAGGACACTATTGATTCTCTTTATGACTTGCACGCTCCGCTCCATTGCTCTTTGACAAACCTTGAAGTTGGACTTCTGAGTCTCGGTCAGTGACCATGTCTGCGCATCGTAGGTCAGGATAGGCAAAATAGGAAGTACATATGTCGATGAGTCCGCGTTTTAACTATTATAGAAGGTATGCATTTCATGGATCTGTAGTTTCTCCTAGAATATTTGACCTGGCTGTCGATTTATTTGTAAATCTGTTAGCAACGCTCTTTGACAATATATTTGTTGCCCAATGCGTGATTACAACAATCTCAAGGCTTTCCGAACACCTTGGAGCAGCTTTTATGGTTTGGCTGATTTGGCATATGACAAAGTCGTCATCAAACTTGAGAGTCGAAGAGGTTTCCTGAGGTTGGTGCGTGAGGATTGGTGAGCCGATGACAAAGTCTAATATTGCCCAAGATTCTGCTGGAATGTTGTATACATCTTCGGAGATGCAAGTGAATTGTTTGGGAGAGAACGGTCTGTTTTAAGTAACGGAATTCCACTATACTGTATCAGCCGGATCGTCCACTGCTGAACTCTTTAATTGGGCATTGTGTTGAATTATTTCAACATGAACGAATATGAACCAGCATATATCCAAAGCTAATAGCTCTCTAGTAGAAATAATAATGAAATCACACTGACGATAGAACACTTGTCACACACCGAACGATCTCCGTGTAACTGATAATAATTAATAACAGATCAGTTAAGTCATGTGAGGTCTTAGTTTAGTTGTAATAACTATATATGCCACTATAGTGCTTGGATAATTAAAACTGCACCTCGGAACAGTTATCCAACACCCATTATCGGAGATGTAAAATTTGCATTATAAATGCTAGGATACGGGCCTTTCACAATAAAGCCGGTCGACGTCCGGTTACCGCGCGGCCGGATGCCGACCGGCTGACCGAGAAAGCGGTCCGTGTACTCGGCCCCTTAGCTTTTTTATGTATAACATTAAATGCTGTTTGTGACGAGACGAGAGAGTCGAGACGCGTAATAGTAACAATCAGTAAGATAATAATATGTAATGTACCTACCCCTTTATTAGGAACTTTCCAAGCTACCAGCTGCATTATTCTGCAAGCAACTGCACTGTGCGACCTCCTCGCGTAATGAAACGGTTTCGTGGCGACCGAATATTGACTTATTGTATTTAAGTAAGGTGACAATATAAATACGAGTTACTTAGCATTCCCTTTATTTATTGTGAAGTTTCTGGTTCCTTGTTTAGTACAAGATCGAGGCCCTAATGTTCCATGGGCCTCGGGGGGGACCCCCTCCAGGAACGAGGATAGACCTGGACGGGGTCCTGGTCCGGGTTGGGACCCAGATGAGGTACCTGGGTCTCATCCTGGACGGGCGGTGGACTTTTGGGGCCCACTTCACACAACTGGCCCCAAAAGTCATAGGCGCCGCAGCCGCCCTTGGGAGGCTGCTGCCCAACGTGGGCGGCCCGAACGCCACATGTCGTCGCCTATACTCCGGAGTGATCCGGAGTATGGCCTTGTACGGGGCACCTGTCTGGGTGGACGCCCTCGGTCGCGCCAATAAGGCCCTGCTGCGACGTCCGCAGCGGGTCATCGCGACGAGGGCGATACGCGGGTACCGGACGGTGTCCTGGACGGCGGGATGCGTGCTGGCCGGTGATCCCCCCTGGGAGCTCCAAGCGGAGATCCTCGCGAGGAGGTCACGCGCATGCGGCGGCGGGCTCGGGTCGCCCTGTTGAGGCGGTGGACGGAGGACCTGGCTCCACCGGTCCCTGGACAGAGGACGGTGGATGCCATTCGCCCGGTCCTCCGGAGGTGGGTAGGGCGGCGATTCGGGTCGCTGACCTTCCGATTGGTGCAGGTGCTTTCCGGACACGGATGTTTCGGAAGGTACCTGCATCACATCGCGAGACGGGAGGCGACCCCCGCCTGTCACGAGTGTGGGGCGCCAGAAGACACGGCGCTCCACACGCTGGAGGAGTGCGCCGCGTGGAGTCCCATGCGGCACACCCTCACAGCGGTCATAGGCGCAGATCTGTCGCTGCCGAGCGTGGTTAACGCTATGCTCGGCAGCGACGGATCGTGGCAGGCGGTGGTCTCTTTCTGCGAAGCGGTGATGGCGCAGAAAGAGGCCGCGGAGCGGGCGAGGGAGGACGACGTCCTCGCGGACCCGCTCCGGCGTAGACGAACTGGGGGGAGGAGAAGGCGATTCGGGCGCCTTCTCGCTCTTTCCTAGTGCTGTGCGGATCATCGGTGGAGAGTCGGGGGATTCTCCACTGGCTTGCACGATCCCACACGTCTGGGGGATGGCCTCAATGAGCCGGGTCATCCCTCCATTGGCCGGGGCCCGTCATCGGTGACGGGCCGGCCGCCGGGGCGAGATGGTGACTGCTAACGCTACCCCATTTCGCCCTACTAGGCGGCAGACTGCTCATCCCGGGTTTTTTAGTGGGTAACCTCACTTACTACCCCCCCGTGGGGGTAGTAAGGCCCTTCAGGCGAGGACTCCCACATAACCACTCCGCTCCCCCCGGGGCGGGTGGTATCCATAAAGGATTTTCCCGGGTGAAAAAAAAAAAAAAAAAATGGTGGTAGGGTATTTTGCGAATTCCTGCCTGGCTAGCTACCACCCTCAAGTACAAAATCTGTCTCCAAGCACCTTACGGTGTGTTCCGGCAGCTGTCCTTGAGAGCCAGTAACTCTAGGTTAGCCTGAACAACATCTTCGACCACATCATCACTTACCATCAGGTGAGGTAGTGGTCAAAGGCTACCCTACCTCTAACTAAATAACCCTAAAAAAACACGAATACGGCTCTAGAATACCGCTTAATTAAATTAATATTAATATGTACCTATAGTAAAACGTATCAAATTATATCTCTATTTATTATGTAGCAACCATAAAGCAGTACCTGTAAGATTATTTCTGTTTTTATAAAGCTCAGTTTAATTAATTAGTTTAGGAAAATTCGCTCACACTATTTGAATATGCGTATTTTGCTCACTCGCATGCAAAACGAGAACTGATTTTTTTTCAAAAACGACTTCACCTTAACTTGTATTCGTAAAGGCATACCCCGTATAACAGCTCTGAACGACATTCTGTAAGAAACCCGAGCACCTCAAACCAAACAAAACAATGGCCGCTGAAGCCAGCAGTTTGTAAACAAGTACCGGACACCACGGTATTTTATGTGTGCTTCGCAGAAGTCATTCGAGCTGCTGAATCCAACGCCACTAAAAGACCGCCAATCATTTATACGGCAGGTCCGTGCACAATTTTTCCATCATATCTATGTTCTGATCTCTTTTTTTTCTAAATAGGTATATCACTCTCGCTTATTGAGCAAAAATCGCATTTACAAATAGTTTTTGTTCCGAATCGGAGGACGCGGGTTCTATTCCCATCTGGAACAAATATAAAGTTAAGGAGTGAGAGTTAAGTGATTGAAAAAGCACTTCTTTTGGTCAGATCAAGTCAAGTAGTCTAGTTGATAGCCGTCCCCCATGGCTGTTAAAGTAATACAAAATTTCGACTCGGAAGAGTAAGGTTCCGGTGGCCGAGTGGAATAGGTATCCAGCGCGAAATCGGAGGACGCGGGTTCGAGTCCCATCCGGAACATAAAATTTGTACTCCAATAATTTGTCAATGTTTTTATTTCTTGCCAAAGCAAAATTCGCGGCAATTTTTTGTTTTTCTAGAATACCTCCACAAAGTCTTCAGAGACCGTTCAGCCGTTACGGAGTGGAGTATTTAACAAACACAGTCACACAATCTAACGCTGTATCCACAAAGCTATGGGTTTTCAATTTATCATGTTACCAATCTAATCAAGGAATTGATTAGTGGTCGGCGGCTATAATTATGTTGGGCTGTTTATCCTGCACCATAATCAGTCACCGCTATTACAGTCCGGGAAATTGCTGCAAAGCATCATTTGTAAAGGGAGTGAATATATTGGCGAGCCATCGTTTTTGCTTTGCTGTTCAAACTGCCAGCACTACATTAGAGCATTCCTCTCAACCGATGAGATTTGTTTGCGTTGGGTTTGAGGGACAGTTTATAGCCGATGAAAGATATTCATGCGCAAACGCTTAATATGGTTAGAAAGTTCGACTTGATACTTTTTTTTATCCCACGTGCTTTGATTTTGAAGTATCCATGCAGAGCAAACTTTCCTGCCAATCTTGGTTGCGTTCTCTTTTGGCAAAATGTAACACTGCCTTGAAAATTATTCAGCCGAGTAGGCCGTGTATCAGCAATATAGATTTAGCCCGGCCGCACATTCTAAGAAATTTTCGCCCTGATATATTCTAACGCGTGCCGCAAACCTCGCAATATAACAAATTTCATTCGGGTAGTGGTTCAGTGCTGCCATTGTAATATGTCATGCTATTCATTTTTATACGGTTCTTGGAAAATTTGTGTCGAACTATACATTAATTTATACGTATTTAAAAAAATTGGCATTCGCCAAATCACATTATGAATATATTTTTATCCGTTGACATTGGCGTATTTTTACTAACATTTATCTCATCTCTATTTAATAAGAAAAATGCATGTATTTACCATTTATCTGAGAAAAGTTGTTGGCAGTACTACCATCTGATGCTAATTTCTGTCTAGTACAAAATGTATGATGGAGAGCGCGCATTCAGACATTCTGATAAGACAGATTTCTGCGGGGACAAAATGAATGCGCAGAGTGCTTTCCGGTGCGTGTTATTAATTTATAATTTTTGTAACACAACTTTCTTAGTGCGGAAGGGCATAGTGATGGCCCAGCGGCATTAGCTATGGACTGCCGAACAGGTTCTTCATGGTTCGCATTACGTTGCAGGTTTAGGGTTATTCACAATATGGGAAGGCTTTTTTAATGCTAATTGAGTTACAAATTACTACCCTCAAAAGAAAATATATCGCCAACAATCTAAAATCGTGTTCCGACTGCTGTGCTTGAGAGTCAGTAATTTTCGAGATGAAGCCTTTTTAGTACCCTCGGCCACATCATCATTTAGTAACAGGTAAGATAGTGGTCCATCGGACATAAAAATATGAGCAAGTATAACTGCAGAAGTGTACCATGAGTTTTGACTGACAAAAGCATTGTCGCTCCACTTGTATATATAAAATAAACATGTCAACAAATGGTTTGGAGGTTCTTACTCACACAGCAGTTTTAAAGGTGGAAATCATTTAATGTGCATGTAATTTGTCATGTGAAAAGAATTTGTACCTACTTTTACTTTTTTACTAATGGTATAAAAATGTGTGAAGGGCTCGCCTATCAATTTTCATACATATTTTCGCATGGTAATTAACTACTTACTTTACATACTTACTTGCCGACTCGAAAGAAGAAGAAGCATGGTACTATTTGCGCTTGACTCACGGTTGACACTTATACTCGAGAATAGCGCGTCATTAACGGCATGGTATAGCTCGAAACCAAAGTTACGTTGCTCAGTGGATACTCACTCGGAGCCATAAAAGCTTAAAATCTTTTTCCCCGCTTTTGTTTTGTAAGCCCCTTTTCAATTCCAAATTTGCTTCTATTCAAACACTGATTCACAAGTAATGAGTATCCTTTCCCTCCCTTTATTTGGCATTGGAGACATTTTCCACGAATTTTGTCTATACCCTTTGAATTCTTCTTCGAATTGACGAGATCATTGCTGCGATAATGAGGGTATCGCAGCAATGATCTCGTCAATTCACACCGTTGGAAGCTTCCATGACAACTACCCGCTCCGCCGCCGCACAGAAACGAACACGATCCACGACGGTATACCAGAAGTATCAAACTGACTTCTCTTCTATATCGTTAGATAATGATTCTAGTAACTATGTCTCAACAATTTCAGGCGTGGGGTAAATCTGGCCTAATTTATTATCAATACTAGTAATGGAGTTGAACTTAATTTTGTTATTTTCCTTTAAAAATAATTTTCCATGAAAGTCAAATGTCATAATAGGGTACATTTGTATAACCGTTGTAGTTGGGCAATAAAGGCATACTGGTCGTGCATACTTAGGGGACTTACACTTTGCAGTCCTCATATTATACTATAATTTGAATTTGAGAGCGACCTACAGGTGTTAGACATAATATGTGAATTAAGATACTTTGAACCGTCTGATGCCTGACTTCATTTCTAATTGACTTTAACTATAAAGCCAATACATCTCGAGTAAAAAAAACGTTTCTGTAACAAACATTTTATTATGATTCGTATCTCCGTGACATTGTTGTTTTTCTTCAAAATCTGTAGTATGGATGGATTAAATAAAAAAAAATATTTTCTACATACTGTAACAGCCTAATCGTCCACTGCTGAACACAGGCTCCCCTATTAAGGGGGTATTAGCCATAATCCCCACGCTTGGCAGGCGTCTTGGGGATGGCAGTGTAAAATGCAGTTCTTTAGAAGGCGCTGCTGCCCACCTTCCAGTATTTTTCCCTTAGTCGCCGCTTACGACACCCACGGGATGATATGGGGAGGTGCAATTCTAACCCAGCACCCCACGGACTCATACGAGTTTTGAAATTAACGAATGGCGTTCATGTGATAAATATTAGTTTTTCAAATATGCTTGCATTGATACGAGATATTACCGTAACTGTCACGTTGCAATATAAGCTTTATTTTAACGTGGGTTTTTTTTTTTATATTCTTACTGGAAGCTGCTAATTTGAGGACTGTAAGGCCTTTTGTCAGGGATCTTTAGAAGAAAATAGGACTGCTGGTCTTATAAATTCTTTGGCTGGACTATTGGTACCAAAATAAAAGAATCTATGACCTCATTTATGCATGACATTAATTGATTGCTGTATATTAGCTGACAAGACTATTGTTTTACTACATATGTAATAGAAGGTGACCCTATTGCCACCTATTAGACTCATATTCACCAAGACTTTCTACGTTTTATCACAGGCATGCATATGTTTGCGCAAGAAGTGCTTATATGCGCGTGCTTCTATATACATACTTCTGCAGAAGACGCGTTGTTACTACCATTTTTATCTACAGCACTGCAAAAAACATTGCCCATTTACGTATCAATCCTAAAATAACTTAAACTATCTGAATGCAGACTATACCAGGCGTTTGCGAGCCTCTCGAATGCAGCTCGCGACCGTACATGCGTACGCGCACGTGCCTAGCATTCTGTATACGTCCCTTCGTACCTTTCCAAATACCATGGATTATCAGCCAACTAATCGATCTTATTACGTCGGCATAAAGTTGCGTTTAGTATAATTTCTTACAGCCAATAAGGTATCAATGCAAAATGGCTAACGGCTACAGCTTGCTACAACTTGTTTAAATCATTCAGACATTATTTGATATATTCGAAGGAACATTTAAAAGTATCCGTAATTTAAATGCGTTTTGTGTCTATAAAAACCTACTAATCCTTTTTATAATTATGAGCGCAAATTATTGCTTTGGATGAAAAATTCCTCATAAAGTTCACAAAACGCTTGCAGCAGACGCGGGGTCCGTGAAAGGAAATGAGAAAAATTGTTACGAATATTAGGAATTCGTTACTCATATTAAGGGTGAGCGGAAAACTCGCTTCCAACAGAAAACATTGGAAGCTGCTCTATGTTTTTTATCGTTTATTTTTATCAAGTTTAACTTTTGTCTGTACGTCTCTTTTCGGAGTCGTAACTCCTAAACGGATAAACAGATTTTAATATTTTTTTTGTTTGAAAAGTGACTTTGTTCGAGAGGATTATTATGCTATGATTCAAGGATATGCATTCGGCGAATTTTCATAGTTCATAGTCTTTATTATATGAATAAGAATTTCATAGTCTTTATTCTACTTGATTTGAAAAGATGTATGTAACTTCCTTAGGTCTGATTGCTTATAAATCAAGTAGTATACTATCAATTCAATGATATTGCAAGAACGTGGTTACCTTCACCTGGGTTTGAAGTATCGCCTGTCATGTGCAGGATATCTAAACCATAGCCTGCACCGGCTTCGCACGGGTAATTACGAATATAAATTGAGATCAGAGATGTAAGCTATCGTATCTTTCAATTTGGATCAAATTGCACACGGTGTGCAAATCAAATTTAAAATTGGTTCAGTAGTTTAGGAGTCCATCGCGGACAAACAACGAGACGCGTATTTTTTATGTATAAAGAAGAATATTGTATTTTGCAGTGTTAGTGGTTAAAATAGTCCCGTGAAATAAGATTAAACGTTATTTAACAAAAATTTGCTTCTGTTATCATTCTGTATCATATATATATAGGTTTTGCTAAAACTAAGGAAAAAACCGGCCAAGAACTGGTGCTCCGATGGTTCCGTACAAACCTGTAGGAAAATAAGTAATAGTTATGGTATTTTTATTGCTAAACGAAATCTATTTTATAATAACATTTAAAAGTTATTAAAATTTTTTTATTGTATAATACATACAACTTAAAATTTGTGCTTTTCGCATTTTTTTATCTGTGCTCTAAGACAACTTCAAATAAGCTCTGAGGATGTCAAAAATATTAATAAGTTACTTTAAACATTATTTCTTTGTCCAAATAATGAAGTAATCTGTTTATTATCCCAAAAGAGTAGGTAGAGGTGTGTAAAAGCGTACGTTTCTAATTTAGCACAACGGGTGCAAGTCTATAGCCACCTACTGAGTATAGTATGGAAAAAAGTATGCAGTTCCAGACTCCAGACAGCTACTGAACTTTTTTTTGTCTAGATACCTAACGCTATAACTTACTGGACCTGGGCATCGAACCCAGGATCTCGAGATTCCAAAGCGGCTCTTACACGCGTTAACAAGATAACATTTTTTAAGTTCAGACTAAACATATTCTTTGTAAAAAAAAATAAAGTGTTTATTTCTGGTGATGTTTAAGGCAAATGCCTTTAACATATCTCTATTGCGATTTCTAATTATAATATGAGTAGGTATATTTTAACTATAATACGAGTACATAGGTTGTTAAATATAGTATTCTAGTGAGGCAGCAAGCCTCCATGTTTTATTTCAAATACAACGCTTTGTCCTTCGAAGAATATGTAATAGTTATTTTATCGTTTCTCCAAGTAAGGGCAATACGCATAGCCCAGTCAATTTATGCAACTAGGTACCTAATTATATAGTCGAGACATGTGGTCTCGCTACTGTGATAGGCAACCCTACGTGTTTCTGTGTGTTGCCAGTGATCAGCCACTTCTTGTTTGCATTTTGCAAATTGGAAATACGAGTAATTGATGTTTCGTTGTAACAGTTCTAATGTGAATTACTTCGGAAATTTGTATCAATTAAGTTAAGTTTTAGAATAGTTAACGTAATTTTTGAGTTTTCAAACAACAAGTGTATTGTTCCCAATTATATGCGTTTGTGTTGTTTCAGGCGAAAACATACTCCAAATATAGATTAAAAATTACAAATATACGAGAGAAAAAATTATAGTCATGTGCGGGATCCGATCCCGCGTCCATCCTCCCCTATGCCCGGGGTATGCTCTGACCAACTGAGCTAACATGACATTATGACTCATAACTCTAATATTTGCTCTCGTTCTCCATCCCCATACGATGGTACAAGAACGAGACCAGGCTATAGGGGGGAGTGCCCTGATCACCTACCAAGCCCTCACCTACTATGTGGTGGAGCTGAAATTGCCAGCCGAGTTAGCCAGCAGCGTCCTGTACCTTGGCTTGGCTATGTCGAAAAAGAATCGGTCATTTTTACGTAGGATTTTTTGAAATCTTTTTCCCAATATTGAACTCTGTACGCACCAGACAAACGAAAAGTCCGAAATCGATACTTTTCATCAGCTGCTCTCATTGCATTTCAAAGGGATTATAAAATATGTACCTACCTACATATTTTATATGATCTCCGCTGGCAGTAGGGTGGAACTTTGACATGTAGACTAAACCTGTTATGATCGGTATGTAGCACATTTTAATGCAGCTGTAAACTGCTGGTTCTATTTTTATCTGTTACGTTTTGAGGACAAAGGGTTAATATCATTTGATTAGTAGAGGATTTTTAGTGTTATTTGGACATCGGTGGTGAATAAAGGGTTCACGTGGCGATTTCCATACAAACGTAGTTTAGTCATATTTTAAATGCCAAGTGTTAATATTCGGTGAAATTTTGCTTTCATGTCCTTGAGCCTACAATCTATGCTTTTGGCACGGTAATGTTATCTAATTACCGTGCTTCTGGTTAGTTTTGTATTTTATTGTTTATTTCATGAATGTGAAAATAAGAATTCCCTTAACAAATTAAACAATTTATCCGAATAATTTAGAAAATACATGATTTTACAAAATTACAAATTTACGAGAGGAAAAATTTAAGTCATGTGCGGGATTCAAACCCGCGTCCATCCACCCCCTTAGCCGGGGTGTGCTCTAATCCAATTGAGCTAATGACACAATTGTCATGTTGTGTAATATAATCTGCAGAGCATGCGTTATTGCAAACATAAAAAATATTAAAAATACATGATTTTGTAAAGAACTTTCAAACCAGAAGTATATATAAAGCTATTTAAGACATGCAAACTTTCACCAAGATAGAACCATTGGTTTTTTGAAATTGTTGGTGAAATTTGGTGGTGAAATGGTCCTTCGCGTTATTTATTACATTGACACTCTATAAGCATGTTATGACGAAGAAAAGCACTTCAGAAGTTTAGTAGCGTATGAATCGTATTTAGAGACAAGAAGACCATATAGTTGCTGTGAAGGATGTTTGAATTAAAATTTTTGGGTACTTAGATGAGAGGTTATTGAGTGGAGTGGATGTATACACGCTGTGCCAAAGTCTCTTTTCGTGGACCATGTAACTACGACAAGATTTTTTTTCCTTACTTATGTTCCTTAGAAACATTGTTACATATTGTAGTAAACATAACTTAAAAGACAAGATTTTAAGAGACTACTCAATTTAAATCAGAAACACCTTAGCCTTTACAGTTTTCGACGCGTTTCGCGTTAGAGAATTATAAACTTTGCGAACTGTCAGAAAAACCCAAAACAGCATAACTTTTTACTGA
This sequence comes from Plagodis dolabraria, assembly GCA_963854805.1. Classification (NCBI taxonomy): domain Eukaryota; kingdom Metazoa; phylum Arthropoda; class Insecta; order Lepidoptera; family Geometridae; genus Plagodis; species Plagodis dolabraria. The sequence goes on from OY978440.1 coordinate 41,349,913, forward strand.
ATGATTTTTTATTGGGCAGCATATTACTAATAATATTAATATTAATTACTAATTATTAATGAACTTTGTATATTATTGGTGTAACAATAAAGAATTATCTATCTATCTATCTATTACGTACTTCATATTGGTACAGTTTCAATTCAATGAATTACAGTCGAGTAGTTTGAGAGAAACTAACTGAAAAGAAATATATATGCACATAATTGCTGATATGCATTTTACTATTCATTATAAATAAAAAATAATCATCCCTTTTGACCGACAACTAAAATAGGAACTGATTTTGATGTTTATTTTTTTGTTGGGTAGAATATCTTAAAATTATTTTATTATAAATTGCAATGAAATCTTCCAGCTTCGCATATACATATTACATATTTCAGCTAATTACAAATTTATATACATAATAACTCAAATACTACTCAACTGTTTTGATGGGTTGAAATTTACATGAGTATTCCCTACTGAAATATGTATTTGCATAGCTGGCTTGGAGCTACTTTTATGGTAATTGAAACTTATACAAAATAACTGAAAAGGAAGAAGAAAAATGTTTAAAAATAAAAACGGAACCGACTTCTAACATTAATAACTATGAAATAACTTGTAGAATTTGGACTATGATAATGTGAGGTCAGTCTTTTGAATAAGCATGGTACCGACTTCATCCAATTATATCACACTTTTCTGTTTTACTTATAACCATGAAAATATGAGATCAGAGTGTTCTTATCAGTATGGTCTTCAACAAAAGTATATTTTTAGTGTACAGTAGGTACTCTACACTAAAAATATACTTATGTTGAAAAAGTTTATTTTTACAAGAGTATATTTTTATTTTAGTTTTGCTGCAGTTGACATTATAGCCGAGGAGTGAACTTTTGAAATCAATCCATTAAAGATGGTAAACGTGAATATTAAAATAAATAAGCGATGCAAGAACAATTTATTATTAGCAGAATTCATCAAAACCCCTAATCATAAGCGATGTATAAACAGCAATACATATTTTTAAATATAATGTTAAATAGCCATCTTAATGCCAATGACTAACAAGAACATTGACGAGCAGCTTCAAACCAGCTCGCAATTACGATCTAAATGAGGTTATTTATATGAGATGGCAAAAACTAGGCATTGGATCGTACTTGTATTTAATAGGCTATGTATATGTCTTGCTTCCTATAAACGCAACAATTTGTCTACAAGTCGAGCTCGAAACATGCTTCTTCATATAATGAACTATAGTCTTGCAAAGAACGGGAATACCCGCTTGCTTCAAGGCAGAATTCAGATTCTTCCAGACTACTATGTCCACAATCCTCTACCTTTCTTTGTTAAGGGCATAAACTTTCCGAAAGCCATTACGTCATCTTTTTCTTGTCCTACCTAGATCACGTCTCCCGTTGTCAGACAGCACTCCCATTTTATCACAGTGTTTTTCCTACAACAATTATGCCCGTTTCGGAGCGAATTGTAGTATTTAGGACACTATTGATTCTCTTTATGACTTGCACGCTCCGCTCCATTGCTCTTTGACAAACCTTGAAGTTGGACTTCTGAGTCTCGGTCAGTGACCATGTCTGCGCATCGTAGGTCAGGATAGGCAAAATAGGAAGTACATATGTCGATGAGTCCGCGTTTTAACTATTATAGAAGGTATGCATTTCATGGATCTGTAGTTTCTCCTAGAATATTTGACCTGGCTGTCGATTTATTTGTAAATCTGTTAGCAACGCTCTTTGACAATATATTTGTTGCCCAATGCGTGATTACAACAATCTCAAGGCTTTCCGAACACCTTGGAGCAGCTTTTATGGTTTGGCTGATTTGGCATATGACAAAGTCGTCATCAAACTTGAGAGTCGAAGAGGTTTCCTGAGGTTGGTGCGTGAGGATTGGTGAGCCGATGACAAAGTCTAATATTGCCCAAGATTCTGCTGGAATGTTGTATACATCTTCGGAGATGCAAGTGAATTGTTTGGGAGAGAACGGTCTGTTTTAAGTAACGGAATTCCACTATACTGTATCAGCCGGATCGTCCACTGCTGAACTCTTTAATTGGGCATTGTGTTGAATTATTTCAACATGAACGAATATGAACCAGCATATATCCAAAGCTAATAGCTCTCTAGTAGAAATAATAATGAAATCACACTGACGATAGAACACTTGTCACACACCGAACGATCTCCGTGTAACTGATAATAATTAATAACAGATCAGTTAAGTCATGTGAGGTCTTAGTTTAGTTGTAATAACTATATATGCCACTATAGTGCTTGGATAATTAAAACTGCACCTCGGAACAGTTATCCAACACCCATTATCGGAGATGTAAAATTTGCATTATAAATGCTAGGATACGGGCCTTTCACAATAAAGCCGGTCGACGTCCGGTTACCGCGCGGCCGGATGCCGACCGGCTGACCGAGAAAGCGGTCCGTGTACTCGGCCCCTTAGCTTTTTTATGTATAACATTAAATGCTGTTTGTGACGAGACGAGAGAGTCGAGACGCGTAATAGTAACAATCAGTAAGATAATAATATGTAATGTACCTACCCCTTTATTAGGAACTTTCCAAGCTACCAGCTGCATTATTCTGCAAGCAACTGCACTGTGCGACCTCCTCGCGTAATGAAACGGTTTCGTGGCGACCGAATATTGACTTATTGTATTTAAGTAAGGTGACAATATAAATACGAGTTACTTAGCATTCCCTTTATTTATTGTGAAGTTTCTGGTTCCTTGTATATTATTGCAGAGAGCACCTTTCAGTGCACGTGTATTTTAAACCAGGGGCCGCCTTACATTGCGCATCAATGGTCACTTCAGTGCCCAAATAATATCTGGATTTTAGGGAGATTTGGAAATTGTTAGAATACGGAATTGAGATCCATGTATAGCTTTTTTTCCATAACAAACATTTTTACTTTAAGTTAAACTTGAAAATCTGTTTGATTAAATATTTTAGCTAGATATATTGATCTATAAAATCAAATGGCAAGGTACCGGAACCATAAATATAATGTCTAGTTTTTTATGTGATTTTGACGGAAGAATCACTAGGCCCACCTGATGTTAAGCTGTAACCTCTTTTTAGATACCGACTGGATTTCTTCAAAGTGACGAACTGCACTGCAGTTATTAAGTCTCATTTAGCTTCAATTTTTCTGACTTAGCAGAACTGCTGGGACCATGTTAGATGTTTGGCGACAGATTTTATACTTGAGAGTGGAAGCTAGACCAGAGAAAATTCGCAAAATGCCTATGCACGTTTCGGTGGGGCTATCCCCACTCAGCAGGTCAAAATTAGTTCGTTGCTAATTTATTTTAGATAATGTATGGGTACCTAGTTTTGAAGCAATGTTAGCTGAGCGGTGATAGCTATGGACTACCGGGCTGCAGGTCCATGGTTATAGAACCATGGACCTGGATACATTATCTAAAATAAATTAGCAACGAACTAATTTTGAGCAGACCATGGATATGATTATTAATGAAGACCTGGTAGAAGAGTATGTATGAAGAATGTAACGAGAATGAGGAAGCTAAAGAGGTTTGCCAAGATCATAGCATCATAATCATAATTGGTAATCCGTAGTCTCTGCATACTCTTCCGGAAAACAGGCATGACAAATATGTAGAAACATTGACTTCGTATTAAACTAAAACATACTTACAAATATTTTTGTATTAAAGTCAATGTTTACTAGTTATTTATTTGAATTTGTGTTTCGTTCTACTTTTTATCCGTTAAATTTCACTACTTACATCTGTTTAAAATTTGATTTCCTTTTATAAACCGACGTCGTACATAATTAAGGACCTTAAGTTATTCAAATATAGCAGTAAGATGCGTATCAAAACATCCCGTCATTCCAAGGGCTGCGTGTGCGCAGAACGTCTCGTCAGATTATAGTGCGTTGCCTCTGTACAATGATCTCACTTCATAGAGAGTGCAGCGCACTTTGACGTACACATGATAGCTAAATCTCGAACAAGAAATGGTCAATCCGAACAAATATCAGCTGAAGTTAGTCAGAGAAATAGCAACCCAGATGTGCGGTGATAAGGTTCGTTTTCTCGTGTCTGGCAAAGCAAACGTTCTATGCAGACTGTATGAAATGGAGACTTCGATCAATGAGGTTTAGTGTGATAGGTCGGATGTTTTGTATGCCGGATATCCGTCATAGTTTTTGGAGCTTGAATAGTTGAAGATGAATAGCTAAGATATCATTATGGGTACCCACATAATTCATTATGTAAAAGGGATAGTTGATAAGAGTTAGACTTGGTAAGAATAACAACTGAGCTTACCTACTTTGATCAAGTCAAGGTCTTAAAATACGGCGCTATATCTCTAAATGCGAAATTTTTTATATCGCCACCAATCACGTGAATGATGAAATTTTTTATATGCAAAAAAGTAATATTCTTAAGTTGTGTTTTGTTGAAAACATACATAAGGAAAATACATGCAATTTAGTGAAATATTCAATTAACTGTAGAATAATCTCTAATCTAAAAATGCTTACCTACTAGACTTATATGTTATATGTACTTACAAGTATAACAGTAATCCACTGTTCCCTTGGGAACAAGAAAAAATAATCACAATTTCGATAGGTATGCAATATTAATACATTTACAGAACAAAAAACAAATCGGTGACTGAAAAAGGCCATCGGCGCAAGATGGCGGTTGATTCCCACGCATGCGCAATGGGAACCGCGTACGGAGCGCGCACATGTGCCAGTTTACGCGGGAAAACTTGCTTCGTTCTTCTTTTTTTTAAATTAAAATTCGTGTCAAGCTCATGCCGTTGTAAACACGGGGTTTGGACAAATAAACAAAATAATGATACGTGATCGTTAATGAAGCTATTGTTTACTCGTGTTCCATAGAGTACTTAGTAGCCACATTCCGCGTTGTTCTTACTCAATTAAACAAGCCAGACATATCACGTGGCTGGAATAATGCAAGGCCTTTATAAAATTTTGTACGGGCTTCCATTTACTTCTATCATAATAAATAATAATAATAATAAATTTATTTGGCAACTAAACTTATGGCTTAGCTTAAAATTATTACAGATTCGTAACATAAAACTAACACTTCAATTCTAGTAGGTAATGCACTTTGGTCCCCACACTAGGATTCCCGTGTCGTGAGGACCATATAACCATTTATTTTCTACTTTAGTATCTTTGCATCACAATGTACCACAGTATATATTATTATCGATAGATAGTTAGTTTCTAAGTTTACGTATAAGTATACGTGGTTGAATAAATATATAATTATAAATGTATAATGTGTACAGTAAGATATGGTTATAAAATACCTATATTGTGTGGGAAAAGACTAACGCCAACAACCTCGTTTTTATTATTTGTCAAACTAAAGAAAAGGTAAAGGTATATATGTTAGTTTGTATAATTTGGTAGGTTCAGAGTACCTATAACTTTATTTTATTTATTTACTTCTATTGATTTTAAATTACATTATCCTTTTTACCACCCACTCCACACACAGTAGGTAAATTAATTCAATGGAACAAGGAAAACATTGGAAGATCGTAAATACGAGTAGGTAAGTAAAAATGCTTACTACTATTTAAAAATAAGTAGGTATAATTACTTATGGCAAACACACAACCACAAACAGTATGTAGTCAAACGCCATTCAGCTTTTACACTAGGTTACCTATATTGTTGAAATATACTTAGGTTATTTAAATGTACAGTTTTTGTTATATACATAGTTTTGATTATTTACATTCTTCATACGTTTTGGTCTTACTTATCCAATGTTCGGAACGTGCCCTACGAAGAAAAAACAGTTTTTTCTATAATTATATTTCGATAGTTAAGCACTTTATAGTGTTTAGTTTAGTATTTTGTTTGATAAAATGGTTTAAGTAATACATAATTATGGTAAGGTATTACCTACATAATGGTGGTAAGCAAATATCACAAAATAAGGCAAAATTAAGTTATTATTATTTTAGTAAAGTTCTTGCAGTCGATTCAACTCAGGGGGTAATTTTTTTTGCTGCTACCATTCATTGCACGAAACGCGCAGGGCAAAACGAGCAAATTAAAAAAAAAGCTCCTGTAGGCTTGATGTTACTGCTTACATAATAAAATATTAGATACATAAATGTAACATAGGGTTACCTACCACTATAGACAGATAGAGAGCAACTCTCTTAGTTCAGCGGAAATATATTCCTAGGAAATTTAGAATTTTATTGAAATTGAAATGCATTCAGTTATGTGTTATAAGTATATAAAAATGACAATTTCAATTTAATACAGAAGATTCAATTTAATTCTAAGTGGCATTATCTCTGACGTCATTGGTTACAAGCTCTTTCATTTTACAAGCTTTCATTCAACAGATGCGATCGTCAGAATTTTTTTGTTCCGTTAAGTTTATAAGTTTTATAACCAAAACAAACATCTAGCGGCAAGCATGCGGGTAGATAAAATGTACCAAATCCATTATATATATATATTTTTATGAAATTTTGTCTCTATGTACTTTTTTCATTGCAAATTTTTGGACTACACCCGCCCCAGTTGTTTTGTTCATTCGACTCCATCCTAAGGTTGCCTGGAAGAGATAAAGAGATCACTTTTAGTGATAAGGCCACCCAATATAACACTATGTTATTATTATTTAGTATGTAAACTTCAATATTTTGAAAGTGGTGTAACTGTGAACAGTTATATATCTGTCTATCTATCTAGCATTATCAAGTCAGATGAAATAAGTAAATAATTTTTGAACTGAAATTCTCGCAAGTTTCACCCTTATTTAAATATTAGGTATATATACGTATTCGATCCCTAGTGTAACTCGTGAAATAAAAGAACACGATACTTTGTGTTCATACAAATAATACCCCTCCCCGAATCTACCTCTGAATCGCTAGTTGATAGAAATGAACATACAAATACGAGGACACACAAATAGGCACGCTAAATTTTGTAATAATTTCCCTGTGGTCAATGCGTGTCAACGTTCAATCAAACGACTTTCAATGGTGTAATTAAAATGATACATAGAATCCCTCTCTAATTATTTTGGTTATGCATTCGAGTAATTTGGTTTTAACCAACTCCAAAGTTCTGGTACTCCCTATAAAATTTGTGGCAAATCTAAAAGCAGGTGTCAAATTTGACAAATTTACAAAGTATCACATTTGGTTTGAAGTATTAGCTGAATGGAGAGGATATGGTACAAAACTGATTTTCTCAGGGTATTTAGAATGAGGGCTTTGTAGAAAAAGCAACAGGAACACGTGGTCGCCCGCATGTGTCTTCAATATCACGCATCTGTTTCTTAACGATATAACCCGACCAATGCGATATGCTACAAAACATTACTGACAGGGTGTAAACGAAACATCTTTTTAATTTGTATGCTTACTCTAAAACATTACAATAGAATTAAACTGGCAATGTTGAATAGGCTCTTGCGTACAAGCTTCAGCGTGTTCGGTCGATGCGTCTTAAATGAGTCAGATTAAATCTTAGGGTCAGTTCCAATTGACCCAATGCAGCTGCCGGCCGAGGCGAAGCGTTTTCATACGTCTTCATATAAATTTGTGTTTTATTGAACACGTTTGTGTTAAGGTCTGGATGAGCCAACCGCGGCTACGCCCGCGTGCATTGCGCTATGATGGCTTGATGTATGAGCAATACAGAACTGAATAAGCTTGCGTAATAATAACGGACAAAATGAAAATTAAAAATATAGCGACGGATTAGGTAGTATTTAATCAGAATCTTGAAGATAAAAGAGTAACTTCTATTTGTTTAGCCCGTAAATTACGTAGGTCCAAAACGAATATATTTTCAATCAACGCAATAAGGAGAGAAAGAGACGGTTTGAAATAGCTTAAAGAAAACGAATTCAAGAGAAACATGAGTGACAGATACTTAGGTAGCATAGGTGCTAGAAGATTACGTTTGTTTATTTTGACGACAATAGTTTTATCGAAATAAATCATTCGTCTGATGCTCCATCTATAATAATAGTAGTATTCAACGGGGCGATACAGGCACACGGTGAACTGAAGACAAGCCAACTGGTAATGAACTGGAGCGTTAAAATTGTTTATAAGCTAGATTTGATGCTGTAATGTTTTTAGTGCATGATCGACCAAGGTCATTTAAATTAAAACTCCGGCAATATCCACTTAGCTCACTATATTCGATGTGCCAATACATCTACACTGTACGAGAGATAGGCTTAGACTGATATGTTACCAAGTAGAATTTTATAACTCCTGCCAAAATTGATAAAATACAAATAAATGAACAAAGATAAAATACAAATCGTGTAATAGATAATAAGATATATATATATAGGAAGTAGTAATAAGATAAAATTGTAGCACTGTAATAATTAGTAAAGGAATGTATGTAGATAGAAATAAGGTACCCAAAGTCTCTGTATACTTCAGGGGTCATGTAGCTCAAGAAAAAAAAAAAAAAAAAAAAAAAAAACTCCTGCCAAAAATGTAGTCAGCTACTAGAGTTAATCGGAAATGGACTCGAGTCAATTGACGACCGTGTAATCATCAATGATGTACCTTGGAACTAGTTACAACAGGGAGGTTACCGTGACGTAAAAACTTACACCTGATACACTATCGCGCGATAAATTACCGCGTTACCGCGATATAAAAGTACCCTTGAAACAGGGGGAGGTAATCCTCCTATTTTCAAGTGCATTAAGTGCATGTAGTATAAGCCAGTAAATACTTTTAAAAATATATATTAAATTAATCACGTAGGAGGTTATTTTAATGAAAAACTAAATACTATTATTTAAAATTTTAAGGTTACCATGTAATAAATTTTTTCACTTGTAACAATTCCCGTGACCTAAAAACGTGCACTGGAAACACGAAGTTTCCCGTGACATTAAAACTTGCACTATAAACACGATGGTTCTCGTGACTTAAAGGCTTTCATTTGAAACACAGAGGTTTATGTGACACATCAAAATTTCATAGTAATATTCATACATTTTATGTATACTCCTGTAGTACTGTATTTAACATCTTCATTCAATTAATGTGCGATACTCATTCATCAATTAGTCTGATATCATGATTCATCCCATATCATTGGCGTTTATTTGCATTTATCCGGTTGTATTTGGTTACTACTGACATAGCTACGTAATAATTATACGGTTTATACGGTATAAATAAAAAATATTGAGATAATAATAAGGCAACTTTTCAAACTCGTTTCAACCGTTGTAGTGTATAATCGTTCCTCTCCGTGGGGTTCCGCGCTAGAATGTCACCCCCATCTTTTGCCGTGGATGTCGCAAGAGTCGACTAAAGGTAATCTCAAATTATTTATTATAATAATTCATTTGTCGGTTAATGAACTCGAGTCCATTTTCGATTTATTCTAGTAGGTAGCTAAACTGTAGCAGTCCTTGACAGCACTGGCTCTCAGGGACTGTTACAGAGCATGTCACTGAGAGTTTAGTGCACTCTAAATTTAGTAACAGTTAAGATAGCGGACAGTGGCCAAAAAATAATTAATACTGTTATCAAAATTTTAGCAACTGTTATCTTACCCATTGTTCGTATCCCTACTGTAGACAATGACATCGGCTACTTACGCCTAAGTGTTTTCACTTGTTCGATCCGTTGTTTTGTAAACTCTTGTGGCAATGTATTTTTTAATCATAATTGTAACATTGTCTTTATACGGACTGTGTCCCAAGGCAATCTTTGTGTCATTTTAAATTTATGACATCTGTATTATATGCCTGATGGTATGCATTATAGCATTGACTTCATCGTCATGGCTTTTATAGTTCACTTAATAAGTCTGCGTAGGTTGTCATGTTTGCAAATAGGTCTTATGTTAGTATAAATCAAATTCTACATCTTTGAAATGTGCCTCGGCTGTCTATTAGAAGTGCTCTCAGAAATACTTAAAAAGGGCATCTTTTTATAGCGGGCATTTTAGGGGTGGCAACAGCTGTAAGGAACAAAAGGACGGACGTTGATAGATACAACGCCCTCCTCCACCCTAAGCGTCTTCATTCATAGACCACATCCAAAAGAACTGTTTTAATATTTCATTACATTAATGTTTTACACATTATCGTGGCTGTATTCGCTGAAAGGATGGCAGAAGATTCCTATACACCCATGTTTCGTTGTACATAATTTAGACCCATGTAATAGAGTGAAGCCTATTGACATCCCGGTAACAACAGAGTTGTACTTTTGACACTCTCAAAGGTACAACTCTGTAGTATCCTATGAATGCCCTATGAATTTTTGTTATGTGACTATCTGGACAGACCTTAATCGGAATTTTATCTTCGTCTCGAGTTTCCTCGAAGCTCAGTAATTGTTTGTGTATATTTTTCACGAGCTTTCCGACGAACTTGGCCTGCTTTTTTTATTTTTCTATGCGTGTCAATGAGAATGATTTCACTACATTACTTAGTCAATTGGTGTCAAACAACGAGTACCTAGTTTTTAAATATTATTATACGCAGGATATTGCACCCAATTTATTATCATTGAATACAAATAACCTTCTTGAAAGTAGGTATATTGCTTAATACACTTACAGTGACAAAGTAACTTAAATACGAAAATATACTATATTCTTATCGACATATTGAAACAAAATTATATTCCTACTGAGTCAAACACAGAAATATACCAATAAGAAATAGTTTAAGGCCCAACTTCACAAATCAAGTTTTTAAATAAAACGCGGATAAATTTATACCATTAACTATTAAAGTATGATGGGCCTTTCCTAGCATCGTCAAACCTAGAGCACATTTTAAATTTGTTGCCTTTCTGTCGTGTAAAAAATAATATTTCTTGGTCCCGACTTTTATGACATGTTATAGCAGTGGATATGGAAATACTATGTATTTTAGCTCAGTTCTGGACCTATTTATTCTCTTTTTACATGATCTTTGGTGAAAGTTTTAAATAAATATATTTCAAATTTGTTGCACGCTACAAGAAATATTGTTTTTATTTGTGTATCTGTCGACATCCTAGCGTAGGCAGGTAGTTTAGTTAGGTGTGTGGAAGCTTCTTTTCCCCACCTGGGGAGTGGTACCTTCAGTCTTCTTTCCCCTTATTTTTTTTTGTATTTCTCAAGCAGTCATATTTCATAATTAAGAGATATACTGAACCACATCTACATAAAAATCCTAACAGTATCAAAGTGGCCATAGAGCTATATTGCCAAACACGACAAAGTATATAGTACGGTATATTTTTGGTTTAGAACTTTTGCATTACTGCAATCATCTGCATGATGTCAAATTTCATAAATGAATACGATGGTAACTTTAAAATATTGCAAAATCATTGGACGTCTATGGCTAGAAAGGTCTATAATATTTAGTTGGTTACCCAGATTAAAGTTATCCTCAAATAGTTCTATCCTAGTTCGATGAAATTGGCCCTATATTATTGTTCTAGCATACACAACATTTATAAATTTTCAAAACGGAAAATGTACATTTTGTTTGGGAGTTGAACCATCGCATCTTCTGGAACCGGATGTTGATTTATTAAATGTGATATTTGTCAAGCGTACTGTACTGTACGACAGTGCTTGAAGGCGCTGCCTTTCTAAACTTTTATCTGTCATATACATAAAAGTTCAGAAAGGCAGCGACATCATTAAGAAAGTTAAGTGTTTGAAAGAGCTCTTCCCTAGTTGACGCATCTGTGCCATATGCAACAGTTTGTAAATGACCCGATAGGCATGATGTGGGGGTCCGATTGAGAAACACATTTCCCGAGTTGTCTGAGCAAAAGAATTTAATGATTTTACATGGTTTGTAATGCAGGTACACTGACAACTGTGTTGATGAAATGCCTTTGAATTATTTCTACTTAGTTGATAATGTCGACTTTAAAAAATAAAATCATTTGTAGCCTGTTTTTACTCGATTGTTATAAACTTTCTTTAAATATTATTCAAGTACTTCAAATATTATAAGCACATTTATAAGTTTTAACACAAAGATACAGAAACATATAGTATATTTTAACGATGTTTATATGTATATGTTTTTTCATGTTAAAATATATGACTTAGGTATTTTGCTAATATGAAGGTACCTTGATATATTTGACAGAAAATTATTGTAGTGCAAAGACAAAGCAATACTAAAAAAACAAGAACATAATACTTATATTACTCGATAAAACGGCTTATTCGTCAACTGGCGAGCGTGAAACTCGCGAGTGCGCGCGAGTTGGCACTTTCCTAGTTTACCTATTTTCTTTGTCGTCAACTCGCGCGCGCGTATAAAGTACAGTCATATACAAAATGATGAAACTAATTAAATACCGACTATCCAGAAAAAAAGAGAGTGTGGTATAAAAAATATGTTTATTTGACATGATATTTTTTTTTATGCCTGATAGGTTGCCTTTGACTCCTATCTCACCTGATGGTAAGTGATGATTTGGTCGAGAATGTTGTTCAGACTAACCTAGAGTTACTGGCTCTCAAGGACAGCTGCCGGAACACACCGATATGGTTTGCGTAGCCATTTTTTTAATATTTTATCACAGCTTTTCGAAAAGTGCGAGTATATCCTTCGTAAACAAGTATTAAAATAGCTTTTTAATCCCTGAGGGACTACAAGTGATTTGTATTTAGAATGTGGATATTTTGAGTAAAATTTCCAATAACCAACGAGGTCAATCTCGTATCGTATCAAATATCGTATGAACATGTTACAGGCTGTATTTTTGGGTTTCTTTACAAGCTAAATATTTCTCAAAAACTACATCCTGAAGACGTTTTCTGAGACTATTTCTAATGGATATCTGTAACGGATGGTAGTGGTAAATAGTTACGAAGCACTCCCATAATTGTTGAAATATAAAAATTAGCTTCTAACTATTTCTATGCTATGTCTTATTATTCCTAATTATATCTCAATAAATAAACGTACTATTCTTATTCACAAGTTGCATTCACTATTTTTTTCATAGAGGGTGATAAAAAGTATAGTCTCCACTTCGGGAACCAGCAACAATTTTAAGCTCGAGTAACTTTGAATCCCTCGCTGCACTCAGGATTCTACTTTAGAATCCTTTATGCCGCTCTGGATCCAAAGAAACACTCTCGCATTTAAATAGTTGTTAGCTCCCTTGGTAAACAATCTACTATTTTTGAATTTCTTAAATCGTTTTATGACATCGGAATCTGATAATAAATTGATATTTAGTTAGAACAAAATGCTTATATAGAGAATTGAGCATAACCTCTTAAACGGCACATTTAGTACATATTGAGTTGTTTAAACTAGTTACATATTTTACTGCGAATAGTTTCTCTTCAATTGGCTACAATCGACAAACAAATCCCTTTATACCCACGTAACAAAATAAATAAATTCTTTTATTTTCTATTAAGTTGAGTTAGTTTTTATGTAGTAATTAATTACATAATAAGTATGTAATTAATTATTGTTTGTATGTAGTAATTAATTACATAATAAGTTTTATGATTATTGGACCTTTCTCGCCTCGATAATATTACTGCTAGTATAACAAAACCAAGAATATATATGATTAATGTTGTTCCATGGAACAGAAGTGTCTGATCTCAAATACGTCAATGTCGACATATTTTGCGACAGTATAAAAAATTCAAGGTGATTGTGGTCTCAAATAATACCTACTCACGCGATGAATGCTAAGTGACACGAAGTGAGTCGAAGCTATTGATGTATCAACTTGACTACTTCGAAATTGTCAATAGCTGAAATCTATTTATTTTAGTTATCAGGTATATTCATAGTCCCAAAACATATTAAAGGATCTGTGACATATTGTTGGTGCGTAGTTACTCGTAATCAAAACTGTCATTAGTGTAGATACTAACGTAAATGAACCTTAACTAATTATACAGACTGGCACTCACAGTGCTTAGTACGACTAAACACCGTGAGTGCTATCTAGAGCGTGTCTAGGAGCCCTCGAAGCTGCCTGCATTCTTTGAAAAAGGGCGTATTAAGTGCCCGAACACCGGTCGGATGTTACGACTAAATACCGTGTCCTTAATTACTTAATTATAAAATTACAAGTAATTTTTAAACGACTGTCCAAAAAAAGGACTGTTTTTTATGAGGGTTTATGTATGTATGTATGTATGTTTGTGAGTTTTTTATTCCACCTAAACTTCTAAACGGCTTAACCGATTTTGATATATGAGATATCGTTATATTCGTCTTGATAGCGCAAGTGAGTTTATGTACATAAAAAAATACAAAAAAACAACAGGAGGATTTTAGACGCCAGATTGTAAGTTTTTTTTTTCTTTACAAAGCCATCGAGCGTTGTTTCAAAATTTAGGGCTTTAAAGACGATTCCTAAAATATATATTACTTGCAGTTTTAATTTCAATGGCTAGTGTGGGAATAAAACGAAAATAAATAAATTTGCGGTTGGGGTTTTCACTTTTAAATTAATTTACAGTTTATATATATATTTGTATTTATATTTATAGTTGTGATAGTGCAAGCATAAGGCCAACCTGGTGTTAAGCGGTAACCTCAGCCTATAACAGATGCAGGTCGTCACAACAGGCAAACTGTACTGCACCCATCGCCCGCAGCCATAAAGATGTTAAGTCTCATGTGCCTGTAATTTCACCAGAACCCATAACCTTCAAACCGGAACACAGCAATGTGAACATTACTGCTTGTCGGTAGAAATAGGTATCGTGGCAGTACAGCCCCGGTCAAACACGCACAAAGAGTCCTACTGCTACTCATAGTTCGTATATAACAGAAAATTATATCTTAATAACCTTTTAATCAGGAACCATTTAATTAAAAAAAAAAGTGTCACAGGGCATTAAATCTACTTGCCTGTTAAAAGCCTCCTTTAACACCACCATCTTGATCAAACAAATTGAAAAAAAAAGGCTTCGAAGTGGGAATATAGATATTCCCACTTCGAAACTCTTTCGTAGTCTTAAGTAGTAAAGTACATTGACCTCTTATCTCGATGGTAAAGTACTTAATAAGTATTACTCAAGCATTGTATTGATGCATTTGTAGACAAGATGACTGAGGGTTCCTCAAATTTGACGTAACAACGTTACCACTCCAGATGGCATTCTCGATTAATTAAGATCGTCGGGTCCAAGAAACCACATCTTTTGCCTATTATAAAAAAAATGAAACGACGAAAATGTTAAAGATTTTTTGCGACCGTTGCTACTTACGGGATCGACTGTCATTTATTGTCAACGACTACATCATCAAGATAGAAAAATATTTGGAGTGTAACTCATGCTGAAATTTTATTGGGGCCAAACGACAAGCATCAGTTTTTAAACAAAAAAATATTTTTTTAAGTCGGTTCACCCAGACAAAGTTTTGAGAAAAATTCAAAAATCTTCATAAAAAATATAAATAAAAAAGCAGATGTATTGAGAACCTCCAGCTGTTTAGGAAGTAGGTTAAAAAGAAGATCACAGATGGTTACTTAACAAATCAGAATGTTTAATGAGAATCAGCAAAGTGCACTTTTTGAAAGTTCACTGAACTATATACATACACCCAAATAAAGGTTAGTAACTATAATTTATAGTTCTTAATCGATTCCTTCTTTAACTTTTCTTTGAGGATTAGAATATTATCGACTTTATTTTATCGACTACATTACAATACAATAGGTACCTACAAATATTCTTTGTTGCACAAAGAAAATACTTACATTATCAAGACAAAATAAAAAAAATTTACATAATTTTTACTTTTATTTCGAACAAGTCTTGCATTCAATTGCTATTACAAAACTCTTTTATTTTAAAACGAATAATTTGAAATAGCCTTAAATAACAAGACATATAATTTTACACAGTAATTTAAAGTTGTATTACTAGAGGAGTACGTTTAAATGAGTCTTATAGTCTATACGCTTAATAAAGACTTCGATCAAACCACACATAAGAAAATTTGTAATATGGGGTTTCAATCAAAGAGAGAAGCAAAATATATCACAACTTAATATTCCATTTAATATTAAGTGTTATATTCTTGTGAATCTATTTGCAATCAAACAACTTACAGCTCGATTAAATGCTTAAAGAAATGAGTACCACAAAAATACAAAAAAATATAAAAAAATTACAAGTTACATTTTATATATAATCAAATCAATTTATCAAGCAACAAACGCACCTTTGTCAACATAACTACTTTTGCAAAAAAGACGCTATCAGTCGTCAGTCTGTCTCAAAAGTATTAAAAGGTACCAGTGTAGTGACAGCGTATATTCTTTATTTACATTTAACACACGTGAGGCCATCTTGTAGGGAGCAGGCAAGCGTGACGATGGTATGGGGCCACACGGTTTACTAACCGATTACTGGAAACCGGTAAGTTCATCAAATTGTACATTTCGATCCATTCGTGAATTCACCTAATAGTACATTTTGATCATCTAGCTGTTATCTTTCGTCGTCACGAGTAACAATCGAGACCAAGGTAATAACGTATTTTATTAAAAGATATGTTTTTTTATAGCTATGTATTGTATGTGTTTATTATACTTGGGACAATTAAAGTCTACAGACATTGTGATCCTAGTGAAGTGCCGGAGTAGAATAGCACCCATATATCTGCCTGTGGGGGTCTGAGGCTAGTCGCGTGTTAAGGAAAAGTTCAAGATGGTGGGCAGCAGTGCCTTCTGGAGAACTGCTATTTACACTTCGGTTCCTCATACGCCGCGCCGTTAGGATTACGACGAAAACCTCCGAGGCATTTGTTCGACGGTGGACGTACAGCAGCTGTTGAAAGGGAAGTCAAGAAGAAATTGTTTCGTATAAATATTTTATATTGTACTTTAACAGATAAGTCAGTTATGTAAGTTAAACTTCGGCTTGTCAACTCGGCAACACTTTCTAGTAAGTGTCGTTAATATCACACACGTAAAATTACAGGTTCAGCTGCCATTGCAAATTAAACTGTTATTTTGTCCCAACCTCTATGAGTCTGCTGTATTTCCCAATGGTTCGCCAAAGCAAAAATCCTTTGTAACGTTTAACGTGTTGCCGCTTTTACCATGTCAGCCTATCGCATCAGTATTCGGCCCCTTCGCTGTTTTTGGCACGTAATCAATGCATGTATTCCGTACTACAAAATGGGAGGCTGTTATTAAGCTCACGCCACCGTCCGTTCGAGCTATAAGAGCTATGTTTTTTCAGTCGTTATACGCAGGCGATTGAATTTTCACAGAATTTGTGCTACGGTGGTACTCTGACAAATTATGACCTTTTGTTTGGGAACTGGAAGAAACATTTCATAGTTTTTGACCAATCGGAAATCGGTAATAAACATAAACGTCAAACATCGTGTGATTAATGTAAAAATTATCTGTAAACTCCAAAATCTACTGTGATTTTAAGGTAAAATTAGTTTTTCTAAAACAAAAAATTAGTTTAGAGCGTGTAAATTTTTATTTGTAAGTTTAGTCGTACTGCGCTAGCGGAGACGCAAATTTTAGTGGGTAACTTGTAACTTTATTTAGTAATTTTTTAGGTAATTTGTAAATTTAAAAGGTAACTTGTAACTTTTACATTACGCATTTGACTATGCTCTTCTCTCAATATTTTTCCACCTAAAGTGCAAATAATGAATATCGGTTAGGTACAAGACGGACATGTGCTAAAGACCAGACGCTGCCAATTGGTAGTGGGCTACAGCATTTTGACTTAATGAGGTCTTTAGGTTGCCTAAATGCTTGAATTGTACTACTTGCTGTATACCGTTTGTAGTGATTTTTAATTTAGGCATATCGCCTATTTAAATAATATATGCCTTCATAAAATGAAAACAACATATTTTTCTGATCAATCTAAATAAACATAGTGTGTGTTGGTACGAAACTCACAGTGCGTGAGTCCGACTCAAACTTGCTCAGATTTTTAGAATATGGAGTGCTTTACACCCAGGCTCAGGCTCAGGCCAGGCTTGCTCCGCATTTTAGATACAAAGCTACACATAAGAGATATAAATTCTCTTTTCTGTGAAGCTACTGGTACATCAGCGTATCTGTCCGGAAGGAATTATTCTACGATGCGTGCCTTGTCAGAAGAGATCAGAGGTATGCGTGGGGATACATTAGAAAGAGATACGCTTTTTAGGTGAATATATATATATATTATGCACTCTGTGGTTTGTGAGCTGAAGTGAACTTTATTGCTTCGTGGCTAGAGTCGCTTATTTATTGGATTGGCTTTGCGGAGTGTCTCTACTGGCATTTTTATATTTATAACTAGCTCTCTCGACATATCACCTAAATGGCGATGTAAACAAGAAAAATATGTTTGTAGTTCAATTCAGTTGCAGGTTGCAAATGTCGCCCCGTCCCCATAGGATGGTGAAACAATAGGAAAGAAAGGATATTTTAGAGCTTTGATTCACTCACCACGGTAGCTCAATGGGAAGAGCATCCCGACTCTAGGGATGGATGGTGGTGGTTTCGAATTGCGCTAATGATTAGTTTTTTTTGCTTTCCTAGAATTATGTTACCTTATTCGCTTAGTAGCAATCAATGCAAAAGTTACAATGTAATAAATTATATAGAGTTTTTAGTTAAGACTATAGACTGTTTTCCTATACCACAAAACATTCAGTTTAAACTAGCCTTGAATGTTAGTATAATTTTCAAACAGACAGTCTGTCTATTATTTATGTTATTTTAGTCTCAAACAGCACAAAGCTTTCTCTAACCCTACCAGGCACGGACAACGGATCCGCAGACACCCTTGTTTTCTCACTTTTAATCTGATATAGTTTGCACGATTCACCAACCTTTACGCAGAGTACGCCAAAAACAAAACTTATAATAATGTAGATATATATTACTAAGTATACATTTTTTCAAACGAACAATTGTAAGGTTGAATGATAAGGTTGGTAAAGGAAGAGATTTACTCTTCTGAAGCAATGATAGGCAATCGATTATAGCTATGGACTGCTGGGCCACAGGTCAATGATACAATCGCTGGATTGAGCTTCAGTGGTGGGAGGGCATTGCGAATGCTCGCGGCTAACTACCACCCTCAAGTAGAAAATCTTTCTCTGTGATAATAATATGTACTGACAAAAACAGATCATTATAAGTGAATCGCAGTGATAATATGATTTTTTTGTATAAGAGTCTTATTAACAGAAATGGAAGCATGTACTATTATGTTAATAACAATGTTTTTTTTAATGCAATGTAACTGATGACGTCATTCATTTATGATTATTATAGTAACGTAATCCAGTGAAATACAACGGCTAGTCGCGCTTTTCCCGGTTCGCTATTTTCCACGGAAATATTGAATCTGTCAATCATTATTTGTCATTTTCATCCCATTATTTTAAAAGTACTGTCGACAAAAATGTTATGACAAAAACATCATGTAAGGCTCACTTACACGGCACTAACTGCATCCTGCAATCTGAACTACGAGTAATTCAAAGTGCTCCCCTTGTTCGCATATTGAGTTTACATTTGTGGAGGCAGTGTTGTAAACGGAAAGATCTGAAATACAACCTCGTAAGATAAACTTCTCTAACTTATTTGGAGTTATATGTACTTTATCCCAATGCGCTCAGTAAACAGTGTATACAATGATGACAGAAAAAGTAATTTCACAAATAGAGATGTGATTATGATGTGCTCAAAAATTGCGAATCGAACGAAAAGGTTTAATGTTTTTAAAATGATATAAAAAATAGACGTTTATATGTTAAAATTTAAAATAAAAATCTAGTAGTTATAGAACGATATGGGGAACGGCTAAAACTGTTTTTTGGTACTAATTTAGTTAGATACTACAAAATTAAGACGCGCTATATCAATTAAACCTTACGCTTCTGAATATCACATACATTTATGAAATATCTGGAATAGGTTTTTTTATATGTAATTGAGACAGAACAAGCTCGAGTCTCAATAACATCTATAGCCTATAACAGATGTATTTCATCACAAGAGACGAATTGTACTGCGCCCGTCACACCGAGACCATCACTGCTTCAAAAGGTCCACTATTTCAAAACGCTTGCGATTGCGATTACGTTTTCTTCTAAAATAAGTTTTCAATAGCTTTGCCTGATAGATGGTATAAGGCTGGTCCCGTATTATACGAGACCAAACCAAACCTGGATAAACTTGGATGTTTGGAAACCTAACCCTACTCATTCGGGGAATGCCGGCGAGAAGATCGTTGTTGCTATAAAAATTCATAGTGCTACTTTATTTCAAACATAAACTAAACCACCAACAACATTAATTAAGTTTTTGTCAATATGATTACATGCACTATAGTATGCTAAGCAAACCAAAAGTACATACATTAATAAATTAAAATAACACAATATTTTTTTTAATCCACTTGAGACCTTATTTGTAAATGCAAGATATAGGCCCCCTCATCAAACCAGTTGCTGCAAATGGGAAAGAAAATTCGAAATTGGAATACGTATAAGTAATCGGAAGTAGATGCTTTAGTTCTGTACGAGACTGTACCAATAGAGTACAGTCACGGTGACTGAACTTTGTTTGGTAGCGACCAAAGTAAGGCAGGTGTCATACCACCGCAAAAGCTATTTATAGGTGTGTACCTACATAATGGAATGTGGTCATATCGACCTCTTTAGCACTTAATATTTGTAATTGTACGCGGTCACGGTCGAGGTTTACCTTAATTATTTAACATAAAGTTATATTTTTACGAAACAAAATATTGGTGCGCCTGTTTTCCCAGAAGGAGTGTGCATATGTGTTTACACAAGTTTGAAATCATTATCATCATCAACAGCATAGTGTCGACCATTGAACGAATCTCTCCCCCACCAGGACAGGTTTGTCGGTATCTCCAAACTTACTAAGAGATTACAGTGTGTACGGCAGTTCTTCGAAAGGCGCTGCTGTCCATCTTCTGATCTGGTATTTCTCCCTTCGTCGCGAGGCACACCACGGCATTTTTATATGACCCTATATTATAATGTCTTTCAAGGGCAACAATAACATAGAGGGAAATTATCTAATTTGGATAATTGCCTTTTGCCCGTGGGGTAAAAGGCTAGCATTGACCCCCTTCCATATTTTCCTGTGGGTTCGTAACCGACGATGAAGGAAAATATACCAGAAAGTGGTACCAAAACCCGCATTTTTCAAGACCCAATTAAGTCAAAGGTCCCATGTAATAGGAGGCGAGTCTGTATACTCCAACAGTATTTCCCTGGACATATTTATAACTTTTCAACATTCGCTATAGGCGAGTAATACTTTCGCATTATAGTAATGTTCATAATTAATAATTAATTCAGTTATTCTAGGTTACTTATACTAAGAATTATAGTAATATTCTAGGTATTATTAATAATGTTTTCAAACATTTTTTTTAATTAATTAATAAATCTTTGCCATCCCTGAGAGGTTTGGGGGCATAGCGATACGCAAAATGTGTAGTGTGGCATGTGGCAAAAAGGTATGGAGACTGGCTTTTCCAAATAATGAAGTTCCAAAAATGTTGTTATCTCAGAAACATTTGGATCGGCCCTTATGCGAACTACCACGGAAATATCTTTTAAATACGTGTTCTAAACAAATACTTTTTTAAGGTATTGGTTCTTGTGTTTAACAAGTAGGTTTGTGTGAACATTTTCACTTAAGGGGGCGATTCAGGTCAATTAGGAGATCGTAACGAAAATAAAACAGAATATGAAATAAACAAAACTCAATCACATGGAGGCTGTGACGTTTTGTTTATCCGATATGCGCGAATATTAGACAAAATGATTAAATACTAGTGTCCATATTAAAAAAAAATACACGAATTTGTTAATATTTCACTTGGTTACATTTTAGCGAAGGTAAGATATGAAATCGTTGTGGAAGACTTGCAAAAACATATTATTAAACAGTAGCACTTTAGATTTTTGTAATTCGGTGATCATGAAAAACTTTCAGCACGGATATGTTGCTACTGTATGTAATATTTTTTATCTGAATAAAATTATCCTCTGAGGAGAATTTTATCCTCAAAGTGACCAAAATCAGGGAATCGCCCACTCAAGGCCCCTTTCCACCTTCCTTACTACCCTTCGTCGCGTCGATGCGACGTGGAAAGGGTCGTCGTCGGAGCGCGATATTGCGTCAGATTGTCATACTCAATGGCATCGAGCTGTTTAATTAGCACCTGTTCAGATCTATTGACGTCCGAAACTTAGTACTTAATTTTGACCTTCATAGGGCTAATTTACAAAATTAAAATCACAATATTTATTTAATAATATTCTTACAGAGTTTATAATTTTATTATTATACAAAAAGTTAGTAGGAAGCACTTAACTTTACGAAAGACAAATGTGGGAACCAAATTTCATATATCGTTTTGAAATTTGACACATGTTTTAGTAAAATGTATTAATTGAACAATATTCGCTAGATTTAATTATATTAGTTTACAATATTACTTTTTCAATAGTTTACGTTATATTATAATATATATTGAATGAATATAATTTAAGTTATTCGTATATTTTTGTTGCAGTTAATTTGTATAATTTTAAAATGAAAAGTTATGAGTTGATATGTGTAACAACGAAAACGATTTGTAGTTTAAGACCTTAAAGTTTGGGACGCCAATAATCTTGAGGCACTGATAGTATGGGCAAGCGCAGGATGCTTAAGATCAGATTAGAATCAGACGCATATGAATTTATTATAAATAATATCGATATTTTAATAAAGCGACTAAACCATTCTGTGGTGTAATGCTTTGTCGATAAGTACCTAAATATATATTCATGATCATTTATTAAAACTCATTGCATTTGCATGGGTAAATTAGAGTGTTAGTGCTCTTTCGATTATGTTTCCATTTATCTTATAACTATAAAATGATTATAAGACAAGCAAATTGGTCGAATGTACAATAATGTTTTTGGAAAATCACAACTGAAAATGATCAATATAATGTTGTTTTAATTTCACGCTTATTTTTGTGGCCATAAATATTTTTACCTTACTCGAAATCATAAGAGAATTCGATAATTTGCATGTCGGTTGGTGTATACGTCTAGGAAATGCATTTTGATGTTCTTACCTGAAACAATAAACAAAAACTTATATTAATAATACATTTATTATATTCGAGCGTTACTTTGCGGATATCTATAATTTAACTACATCCATATTTTCAGAAAACATTAATTTAAATTATAGAAAAGCACGTTTAATTATACATAGTGGTAATTGCACCTATTTTCCTGATAAGCTAACGTTATGCATACTTTATTCAATGAAAAATATTTATTCATATTTTGGAAAAACACTTTTATGTATAATAACAATGGTCCCTTTCCATATTTCTTCATTTGCGTCTAAATTTCCTGCTAAACTAACGTGTCATAATAAACTCCACGTTACCAAACCGGAACAATTTCCGACGGAACGAAGCATCATCAGGAGTAAGGTAAGGCGGTGTGATTATGAGACATACTATAATTCGGGTAAAAATAAGACTTATGAAAAAACATCCATAGAACATTTGTCATCAATAGAACATTACCTATTTTATTACCCATAATTCGGTTTCAAATAAACCTGAAAATGTAACGGATAAGTTATGTAACTAATAGTGTTCAAGAATTATTTAGCAAAATAATTCCAATCCTAAAATTTGGCGCGAAAATTGTACGTCAGCGTTGACAAACTTTGTTTGCTGTCGCTTGCTTGTACCCCGTGCACGCACGGCCTCCCGCCCAGCTCGCTGCATTGTTTGCCTTTGCTTGGGCGCTCCGCCATTTTAGTGTATCTTTTGCAAACACACAGTCAGGACGGATTCAATTTTTGGGAAAAAAATTAAACACACTTTCGGGAAAATATAAGACAGCTATCGTGTAAAAATAAGACAAAGCCATAGTGAAGATTAATACAGTGCCACTAATTGAAATTTAGAAAAGAAACAAATAAGAGCCCAAAATAACGAAACAAAAACCGAAATCTGCTCTGTTTCTTTCTGACCCTGATACAGAAATAACTCGAAAGTGATTTGGACCACATCAGTTTGTCAGAAATTATTTACCACTAAGTACAAGATTATAAACTGAAAAAAGACAATAATGTGAGCGAGACACGTGAATCACAAAAACTGCGAGCTCACGATATAGCAGTAGAGATTTAATAACAGAATAAGATTTTACACTTTTTGACTGATGAAACTCGTATGGATACCTCAGTTAATATAACGACCGTTGAACTAGACTATGCCATTGGTGATTTTATCCTTGTAGGCCATATTACAGAAAATAATGCAAAGAAGTAATATATAGCTAAAATTGAAGAAAGATCTGAGGACAGCGACAACTTAACAGTGATTTAGGTACCTAAAACTCTAAAACGAACGAAAAATATTTACCGCATACCTATCCTGCTACAAATATGATTTATTCGATCCATAATAACGAAATCATCATGAAACTGCCATTTAAAAAAAAAAAAGAAAAGAGGTATACTGATGCACTGCCAGCTATTAAGCTGGAAAAGTTTCATATTAACCAACGTAAAAATGTCTCATATTTTGCCCCATTTTGATTATTGCACCTCACTTCTAGTTTTGTGGCTATATAAACTTCTATTCTATTTGCTGTAATTGAGGTCTCAATGATTAATACTATAAGTTTAACTATGATTTTGAACTAAGTACTAGTTAACCAAATAATTACATCACAAAGACTTACAGAATTTTAGCAAAGTATTAACGGTGTGTTGATTTATAAACTGTTTATAGAAAAAACTGTTTTTTTTTGTGTCGTGACAAAGCTATTATGTATCATTTTTACCCCGCTCTGTCTTAAAATAAAGCAAACAGTTGAAAAATTAGTAAAATGTAGGATTTATATGCCGTCTTATATTTGGGCTACGATGTTTCATATTTACCTCATGGTGGTGGAAAAATATGAGACACAGACAAAATATTTTACATTTTTGATCCTATGTAGTAGGGGGCGAACTGACTGCCATTCGATATGCACAGTTTCTGATTTCGGATTGCTACTGAGAATTTCTTCAGTCAGAAAAACCTCTGACCCGGGGTTCGAGCACAGAATGGGTGTATGTAGTTTGTTTATACCTTTTATCGACAAAGATGTGGTGGAATATAGCATTGCGCTTTATCGGAATGTTATCAATTCATAACTGAAAGGAAAACAACTATGAGTAATATGGCACGTACCTGATAATATACCACTTCTTATATATTATAATAATATACGAGTGCAGTTGCCACTCCGCGACTATTGATTATTTTCTTTCAAGAACGTTTATAGTGCGACAGTAAAATATAATAGCCATAATGATTGAAACAGTTTCATGAATTAGTATTAGGTTCGATACAGGCAGAACTGGCAGCGGCTGGCAGCGCAGCAACCGGGAGATTTACTGTCAAACCATTTTCGACTTTGTCGCTATCACTATAATGTATGGTATTGGATGAAAGAGTTGACGGTGATGGGTTGAGCAACTTATAGTTACTATGCATAGGATCGGGCGCTGCGCTGCTGGCCGACGCAACTTCGGTGCAGATTGAGCCTTATTTCATACCAAATAAGAGAGATGCAATTAGTTATTTTTTTTATATAACATTAATTTCCAAATGTTAGCTAAACATGTAAAGAAAATAAAAGTACTGTGGCTTATAAGCTCTTTTAGTTTTAAGCTTCTGACTCTTGCGATCAAGCAAACATGTTTTAAATATCGAATCATTTTGTATACTATGCATTTAGTACCAGTCATAATATTGTGGAAACCTTACTAAAATGTAAAGTTGAAATAGAGGGCGATACAAACAAACTTTCCAAGTACTGATCGGGGGAAGCCTTAGTTACGCGAGGCTCAAAAGGCCCAATTACCTCACAGGCTCAGAACTTACTCAGCTTTGACGCAAATCTTGGCGCAATGACATAGTTGAAAAGTAGTTGAGTAAGTAACCTAAACTCGTAGGCGTTGAAGCCGTTGAATGTCAGAGTTAATTTCAATTTTAACTTGAAATTAACGCGCCAATGTGACGCAGTTTAGTAAGAGGCGAGACTTGAGAACAGTTCAGTTAATGATACATGAAAGGAAAGGCAAATTTATTTAATAATAATAAAATTTTAATAATACAGAGTAGATTGCATGAAAGTTTATAGTTTTATTAAGTTCAGTACAACAAACACTATTTTTAGACGCCTGAAAATGCAAAAGTTGTAGTTTTCGTGTTATAATTACTTACCTCGCCTCACCCTACTTGACTTTTCTGGAATAGAAAAACTCTTACATTTTCTAAAATTCTCAAAATCTTAATAAGTATCTCTAGGTATATTTATTGGAGTTTTTTTCTAAATTATAATTGAATGTTTCCTTAAAATACTTGTTACTATACATAAAATAGTTTATTCGCCTACACTTAACATATCGATAAAAACGAAAATCCGGTATAAAATTATATGGATAATTCCGGATATTAGCTCTAATTTCGCGGATTTTCGAGTTCTTGCATGAAGCGATTCAATGCACGGTCAAGCGCGTCGTCAGAGATGACGAGCGCCCCGTGGAGAGGACTAATTGATAAGTTCGCACGCGCGGTTGGTAGGGGTGGGTATAGCTGAAGTATTTACTTAGGTACTTGAATTACACCTACCTCTACATTCATACTAGTAATCGCACTCGCGATTTCTCTTGTTTGCTCTTTGAAGCAGAAAACACAATACAATTTACTAGTGTTAGTCCTTGAAACAACTATAAAAAATCGAGTAACCGTATGACGTGAAGGACAGTGAATTTTGATTACGACGTATATAAATGACAAACGTAGGACTAAAGCAAAGACGGGATATCAACTGAAAAGCCACTAATGTTTTTCAATCACCGTCGTCAGGGAATAAACAAAAAACTGCTGCTAAAAGTGCGCTCGCTTATACTGCAATAAAACACTACCAAAAAATAAAGTGATATATCTCGATTGCGCCAACGCAAGTAAGAACACTTCCTCAGGACATGTGATAAAGCAGAAACAATTGTCAACTACCATTGACGTTGTTTTTATTAAACCAAATTTCCGGAACTATTAGAATTTCCGCCGCATTCCGGACAAAAACCAAAATTTCCGGATATAACCGGAAAATTCCGGACGTATGGCAACCCTATTCACACTTCTTCGAACAATTGCTCTTGTTGGTTCGGTTTGGGGACAAGGTATCTTTGACAGTCGATAGCGGCCATGTTAGTTGGTCTATTGGCACGAATTTTTAATAGATGAGTCATAAAAATGTTTTGCATCTAGCAAGATGAGTCGCTATACATCTGAACAGTGCGTAATCAAAACGGCACGGCGGCAGTTCAATTCATCAAACGCATCGTGAATTACTAGAAACTTATGGTCATCATCATCATCGTCATAAGTGGGACACTGTACGCGTCATATTTAATTGCCATGTAATAGAAAGGGAGCCTATTGATCTACCTTATTCAATTTTGGCGTATACTACAAGCGAAGATCAATTACAAAATGTAACCATAAAACAATTCGACATGCCAAGTTTAGCAAGAACGGGTGTAGAGAAGATTCGAGAAGAACATGCAAGTTACTCATGGACATTATTTTTATTTGTCTTTACTCTATAATAATTTGTAACACAAGTGTACTATACATTAATTACAATATTTATTGCATTAGTTACTGACGGCGGCTTGGCAGAGGTGGAATATATTAGACCCAAGCTCCGAATTTGAAACCAAAATCAAAATCCAACCAAGTCAAGATTCAATAATGGCGCTTTTATATACAAGTAGCAGGTCTAACTGGATTAATCTTCAAAACAGCGTACTTTACAAACGTCTGGGCTATTCTCGAAGCTACCAAATAGGTACCTACTGCTCAGTAAGACCAAATATTTGTATGATGCCCGAACAAATGTCAACTGATCCCTGTGTCGCATACCGTCTACAATGTAGACTCTAAATCAAATGATCAAACAGGGTGGCGTCTGGTAAAGTACAACGCTACGTTTCGAGTTTGCAACAAAACAGCAGTCTTTGTACCCTGACATGGAATGAAGGTAAAAAAAAGACCGGCACAGGGCTGGCAAAAACAGTGCACCCACTAACGTTCATTCCTATCGGGAACAATAAGATTAAACAACAAAAACTTCAGCAGCTTTGCTAAAGTGAGAAAACGTCGATTGGTAAGAGATCTGAAAAGTGTCAATGAATTTTCCTATCGGTTCCCTTACATTCGTTCACGAGCAAATCGGAACGAAAGAACGTCAGTGTATGGGCTTGTAAAACGAATTGATAGCGCCGTCAAATACATCAAGTATCAAGGTTGCTGCACATATTTAACAAGGATGTTTCAGTTTTGTTTCGTATTACACTTAATTGGGAAATAAAAGTAGTAAAAGTCAATCTTTATACGTAGGTTTTATTTATATAACAAACAAACAAGTTATTTTTATTCACATAATATAAGAATACAGCAAATACAATTAACCTTAGGTTCCCGAACTAGTGTTAAACTGTATTTCAGGAACCAGTGGCTTCTCCTTTAGTAATAGTAAAAAGAACATTATGTCATTTAAGTGCCTGTTCATAAATGCATTATTAATTATAAATATTTCATAATTAAATAATATAAATTTAATGTAAGTGAGTATTGTGATTGTTGTGTTTTGTGTCTATTGAAGTGTCGTGAATGTGTGTGTTGGGGTGTGTGTGTGTAGTGAATGAATTGTGTAGTGTTAATTATAGTTTTCTATAATTTTCATCAGATCTATATGTATATTTATATATTATTGTAAGTAGTATAATTAAGCTCTTGGGGGTGCCAGGCTCGAATTTCACCCCATTCCATACTCTTGATAGGGGAATTTGTTCAACGATGGATAAGAGAATAATTATTTATCAGAATTAATTCATGATATTTCTGTGAAGATTTAATTTCTTTTAAAGTTTCCTTTTTCTCTCTAATAAAGATGGTCAAGTTATCCCCAAAAAACGGGATGAAGTTGTCCCGCGTAGGACATGTAATTTTATTTATAAATTACGACGTCCCGCGCAAATCGAGATGCCTGGCAACGCTGGTACCTTTGAGTAAACATTCCTATACCTTAGAAATGTATATTCAAAGGCTATATATTACATACATTTATAGTACATACTGTCTGTTATAAGTTGTTTCGTATTCCAGCTATATTCATTAATATTCTAAATGGTCAGATATGATGTGAAGATGACTGGTGTCGGTATTCCTGGATATTATGGACACCTCAATTACATAAATTCGTATGCGCATTGGTAATGGACGGCGAGAATGTGCTATTAGGGCTCTTCAAGCTGCAATTAGTTCCGCATAGGAGACATGACACAAAGGGATGAATAATATAGCAAGTAAACTATATAGGAATCAGAGCTCATTGTATCGTCGCCGTAAACACGCTGTACACCACTGTTATGTTAGCCTCAGATCACTATCTCACTGTACGTATGTATTGATTGGGTCGAAGGTGTCGCTCATACTAAACAGGCTGCCGGATCGTATTGCTTTAAAATTTATTTTTCTTTTAATAGGATTGTGACTCAACTAGCTGAGACGCCCTGATGTTAAGGGGTAACCTCTGCCCCTGAGATGCAGAATTACTTGAATTAATTAGACATACAGTTATTAAGTCTCATGTGTGTATAATTTTACTGGCTCTCAAGGACTACTTCCGGGATAATCTGTTAGGTTCTTGGTGACAGATTTTTGTGGGTTAGCCAGTCGAGCGAAATGCCCGTCTTCAAGCCTGTCCTGAAGTCCTGAAGCTAATTCTCGGGGTGGGGATCTAACCCTAGACCTGAGGCATGGCCATGTATAGATATTATAGCTCGGCTATCATAGCTTCAATAAGTACTTGGTACAAAGTAGTGGTGGAGGTAGTTAGATTACATAGGATTCGCAATCGATTCCAGTATCCTTGTACATCTTCCACAGAGAGATGAAAACAGTACGCTTGTTAAAGAGCCTTCATAAATAAAAGGGCGTGCACGGTTGGTACGCAACAATATTAGGAACTATTAGGAAGATACATCAAAGTCACTTTAGCCACCAAAATATTATGATACATTTAATTATTACAAAAATTGTATTTAAGCCTCCAATAAAATAATATGACGAATCTTTTAAGTATATATGCTAACAGGTGTCAGTATATGTACTTATACATTATATTCGCATGGAAATAATTTAAATAACTTAATAACAAAAATATGATGATAATAATATAATATTACTAGCTGATCCGACAAACGTTGTTTTGACATATAAGCAAATAAAAATGAAAAATATATCAGTTTAATCTTTAATGTACCTATTTGAAAAATAGTTGACGTCCTATTCTCAGACCTACTGAATATACACACAAAATTTCGTTGGAATCGGTCAAGCCGTTCCGGAGAAGTTTGGTTACAAACACTGTGACACGAGAATTTTATATATTAGATATATTTATTACAAATTAAGACAATATGACGTAACTAACATCCGTCTGTTACTTAAGTATCTCCTTGCATTCGCAACAGGAAATTATGTTGCACTAGTCTTATAAAGTTACCAAAATGCACTCTCTCGACTTTGTTTCACTCATTTACTTACGAAATTCCAGATATACGATAATGTGCCAGAGAGTAGAAATAATTCAGAATGACTTTGGTAACTTTAGAGCAGACTAGGTACCAACTCACACTACACATACAAAAAAATCGTTTTACTTGTTACTTATATGATATTGTTAATAAAGTACCTACATAATCGAGTTGAGCTTATAACACTAATCCCCACATTCACTGTGTGTCTTCCGGATGCAAAATTCATAAATTGCTTTAAATGTAATCAGTTTTGCATAAAACATCTTCAAGGTTTATATTTATATTCATTTATTGTTAATAATTTAATTTCAAGTCATATATTTGAATTACATAAAGTTTTAAAGTAATATAGAAATTAAAAACTGCTGATTATGTATAAAAAACATAAACTATAAAAAAAAATGGTTTAAATTATAAACAAAATGCAGAAAATGAATTAGGACATAATCTGATCATTGATTTTTTTGTATAGCTATGTACATACATACTTCGTAATAAAAAGTAATCGGTTATTCTCTTTAATCAAAATTTTGAACTTCAATTCATGATATGTTATTCAGCAATGGGCTGGCAAAAATTTTACTTGAAATGTACTGGCTACCAAGAAAAAGATATTGATTACAAGATAAAACTTAATATATCCACCCTTAGTTATGTACATTTATTCGGCCCCAACTAGCAATACATACATCATGCCCCTACTACAACGACATAGAACTTTCTAAATGCTTAGCACAAACGAAGCTATAATTGAAGCTACAAGCATATACCTTTTTAATTGCTGATAAGTTTCATTTTGATCGCAATACGCACGAAAATACAAACAGGATGTTTCTTAAAGGCTAGTTCTCAAACATGAGGGCATCAACTAAGCGAGCATTCAATAAATATCCTACCACTAAGATCTAAAGTCCGACCCGCCGGCAAACCCACTGAAACATTCCAGCCAACTAACCTGAACTGAACATCAGTCGACACTCTCTAGTAAAAACGTATCAGTCTACGCTAGAGAGACGTTTATAGCAGTCAATATTTGAATTAACATTTAACCGATGCATTTAACTAACATGGCGCTCGATTCAGTTTGCCGACAGACGCGTCGCGTCGCGTCCACAGTAACGAAATCTGTGACCTCCACTCTGTCATACATTATGGGTTCCCTTTCCACGGTCGAGTGGATCTAGACCGGTATTACTATGTTTTATTCTGTAGCGATATGGCACAGCGTAAACGACACAGCTACTCTTGTAAAGGAGCATGCACATCTTCAAACGCTGGCGATGAAGCGAATACGGATTATACCAATAAAAGAGAAGTTTGTATTTGTAATAGATGTCACTGCGAAAGTTAAACGTGTGTGTTGGTCATATTGGTCGCATAGCGTAGTGTATATTGATGGTTTGTGATACAAATCACCTGTCAATAAATACAGTATGTTTACGAATAAATATGTAAAAAAAATTGAAACAAGCTCAAAAATAACAGAACGGAAAGCTTACCGCGGCGGGTATGGTTTAAAAGTGCACTGTGCAATAACATTACCTTGACGTGACCAATCAAATGCGATCATTTCTAAGTACCGAATGAATTTAGTAAACTGAGTTGAATTTAAAGTTTGTGCCTGTTTTGTTAGTTGGTTGATGAGTACGACATTAAAGCAGTAACTGTATGAGAGTTACACTTCTTTACATATTCATTCACAGAAATAAGTAATTTATTTCTTTCATGACTGTGTAGCATGGAGCATTCGGTTTATATTTTTCTATTGTGAGTAAGACACACTGATAAAAACAGTTTTATTAGCTTCGAAATAATACTATTTTTTATTCTTAAGTCGGAAACTTTACTACTAACAAATGAAGTTTTGGAAATAACATTGAAAATACTCGTATTTAGTACGTTCTTTTTTTCTATGATTCGTTTTTCACGACATTCTGTTTGGTCTGTGCGTGACATTCATTACCGTTCAGGTGGAGTACAAAAAAATAATTTTGAAACATCTGCAATTAATTTTTTTGATGGCTTTCCGTACCCAAAATGTAAAAAATGGGACCTTATTACTAAGACTCCACTATCCGTCAGTCTGTCTGTCACGAGGATGTATCTCATTAACCGTGATAACTAGAGATTCAAAATTTTACAGATGATGTATTTCTGTTGCCGCTATAACAAAAAATACTCAACTTTGTGAGAGTCGAACTCGCGCTCGTGAAAACTAAAAAAAAAAGTTTTAATATAGTGTCTATTGTTGTATGTATATAATGGTAATATTATAGTGGTACGGAAACCTGTGTGTACGAGTCCGACTCGCACTTAAAATAATGTTCACCACGGATTTGTTACCAAAACGTAACACATAACACATAATATTAATCTTAGTTCAAATAATGATCTTCCTCAGAAGAATTCACCTGCAAAGTAACTAACATCAGGTAATCGCCACCCTTAGTGCACTTTGCCAAGTTCTTTTGACCATGTCAACGCAGTGTTACTGCTAGTGAATATTACTCAAATAGGAGCCTTTATCTCTATCGTGATATCGATACTTCCGCTTTTGTTTAACGTAGAGTGATGGCCATGAACTCCCGCGTGAATCCACAGTTTGAATTCTTTTATCTGGGCTTGAACTTCTTTTCAAGTACCGCTCTCAGGCAAAAAAATATGTCAAAATGTAGTTAACAGAAGCAATTATCCTGACAGCCAGTTATCTGTTTACATAAGCACTTACCAATAAGTGAGATATTGGCAAAGGCTCACTTAAGTGGTAAAAATGAAAGCTATATTTATGGCACATTTCCTACGTAGGAGAGGTAACAAGACAGGTGGGTATTCGCACAATATGCAAAACATAGTGTAAAAGGTCTTTAGCGCCACGTGTTTACAGTGAGTATGGCTAAACATAATAATGCGAGCTGATACGAGGGTAGATACCATACGTGTAATGCTCTGCACACGGCGGATATCAACGGCTTCCTAACAAACCAATCAATAATTATTCAATTACATCGATGTTGTGCGATTTATTCGTAACCAATTAGCACTTGATCAATGTGACGAGTACACAATTATTCGCACGACGCAATTGTGAGAAATTATTACCATATTACGCTCACCTTAAAGGAAGTGTTGTGGAAGTATTTAAAAAATTCGTAAAAGAAAATGGGACCGAATATCCGGTCTGTTCGTTGGTCCAACTTTTAAAACGACCAGTTACGATTTCTACAACGAGAATCTCAAGTAATTCAGAAAATAACAGAACCGCTCATGGATTCCTAACTGATTACAAAATAAATGCTAATTTATAGGCAGTAGTAATCATACCACCATGCATAATAATGGAATGTTCACGCCGAAAGGCCTCTGATATAGGCTTACGTTACAACTGCCTTTCTACGTGCACGCTCAGCAGTAAATTCCACTAGGAGTTTTTTTTTGAAGCGCTCGTAACGTAGTTTTCTAGCCATTCTGAACCGATCAGCAAAGCTAAGCAACGTCCGCCTCGGTCATGAGTTGGATGGGTGACCGCTGGTGACATTACTATTGAGGGCTTCAGTGCTTCGGAGAGCACTTTAAGCCGCACAGGCAGTCGTTATAGCATGGTGGTAGGGCATTTTGCGAATGCCCGCCTGGCCATCTACAACCCTCAAGTAGAAAATCTGTCGTCAAACACCTGACGGTCTGTTCTGGCAGCTGTCCTTAAGAGCCATAATTCTCTAGGTTAGCCTGAACAACCACACTTTCGATCACTTCATGACTTACCATTAGGTGAAATAGTGGTCAAAGACTAACCTATCATGAATAAAAAAAAGAGTCACCCATCCAAGTAATGCCCACAACGGCCGTAAATGCCCCCCAATTAATAACCTAACGACTAAATTGCGCTACGGTTACCTAAAGCTTAAAAACTATAAACATCTCTTTCAATAAACATATTGTAACATATTATATTCAAGTTCTTTCCGATTCGGCAGCGTGAGAAAACCAAACTTTCATATTATTAAATGGCTTAAATTAAAAATGAAGTTAGAATCAGCTAATAAATTACTGTTAAAATACCTGTTCCGTTGCAATGCAACACATTTACTATCTTAATTATGTAATTTATAATGATGTTAGCATATGTATACATACACACATATTACAGTAAACACGACGTATAACCATGGTAAAACCAGAACTCCTGGATTGACTGTGGTATAGCTGTAAAATATGAAGTTATGTAGCTTAGGTGTTCTTTACTGTGGTTTCGAGTAATCTGTCTACTCGTGACCACGGCCAAAGCAAGTTGATAGCACCGCCGAAGTTTGACAACAAGATTTTGTGATTTTTATTTTAGTACTAGAAGACTTAAGTGCATAAGCATGAATTGAGTAGCTTGTAAAAAATGTTACTTAACAATCAGCCAGTGTGAAAATTTGTCATCCGATTGCAGTAGGACCTAATAGTTTTACTGTATCAGCCAAATAGTCTACTGCTGAACAAAGCCTCCTCTGTCATGGGGGGATTTTCTATAATCCCTACGCTTGGCAGGCGTCTCGGGGATCACTGTGTGAAATATTAGTTCCTCAAAAAGCTGCTGCCCATATTTTGGTATGTTACCCTTAGTTGCCCCTTACGACAGCCACGGGTGGAGATGGGAAGGTGACCTTCTAGTCCCGCACCCCACGGGCTGTTAATAGTTTTACCCACCTTAAATCATTCGAAACGTAGGTATTTAAACACCTCGCTCTCTCCTTTCAAGGCTAAACAAGCTTGAAGATGAGTATTTTATTAATAAAAAATACAAATATCGCAAGTGGAGAAAATATCTAGTTCCTTCATAATCAACAGACATTGTTCATTTTGTATGTCACTAGTTCCGTCCGACGCGACGTCCTTGCGCTATCGGGTATAGGTAATTTATGATTGTCACTAGCGTTTTGTGTCTGGGATTGCCTGCGTGGAGTTGAGCTTTAATTTATTTACGTTTATACACATTTTAAGTAAATACATCCACTTTTTAACTCGACCTCGATAACGTACTCTACCTCAAGTGTCACATTCGCTTACCCTCTACTTTTAACTCTTACTCAAAATCTATTTTAAGTCTGTATATTTGCACGGAAAAATATGCCTTCATACGAGTGGTATAATACGTAAAAGGGTGTCTTATTGGTTTGTCATTTTGCTAGCTGCTATCCAGCTATTAGTCCACGTGAGTTTTTTTACTGAATGATACATATCAGACTTATTTTTACTATTGAACTCAAACTAAAAACATATGGACACATTTAAATAACTGAAAGGACCGTGTACATGAATACATAATTGTTAGTCATGTATTGCACTGCACTGTTAAGGGCGGTAACCCCGTAAGCATAGCTTTGCAGGGATTCCGTCTAAAAGCATAGATTGTAACTTAAACTTCTGTAGATTATGCGGAGCCACGCCGCACTGGGTCTCGATGATGCACCTTTCACAAAGCGATTATCTTACGATCTCAGCAATATTCAAGAGCCCACATGTGATTTTGAAAAATGTTAAAAGGTAGTACAGCTGTTAAAAATTCTAAAAATATACATTTGCTTTCTAGGCTTTCTGTTATTTGAAACTTTTGCTTGTCAAACATAATAATTTTAAACTCTTTTATTATTTTTTACTTTTATAGGTAAGCCTTTGACATGTTTAAGTGCCGCGACAGCAGCGTGCACTCGCACCCGGGATTCACCGGACCCACCCAGCTGTGTTTTATGCGGTGCTCAAGGGCATACCGCGAATTACCGTGGTTGCCCTAAAGCACCACGAGTGAACCACAGGGTGGCAAGGCATAGGCCGACCCGTCCCTCTTACGACCGTTACCAACGGGTAAGCCCTAAACTAACGGTAGTACCTGCCTCACAGGTAATACCCGCGCCGCTCCCAGCCCGTAACGCATGGTCTAAACCACCCAGTATGGTTAAGACCGTCGCTACCGCCCGCGTCCCGGCCCGCGCGCCCGCACCCGCGCCCGCACCCGCACCCGCCCGCGCCGCGGCCCCTGCCCGCGCACCGGCCCCGGCTCGCCCCGCGCTCCCGGCACCCGTCGCCAACACCATTCGCGCGCCTCCCCGCGCCGCTTCCCGGCCACAAGCTCCACCTATGCCATTGATGGCTGCCCCTCTTCAAGAGGCAATCAACCTAGTCAGCGATCTGGCTATGTCGGTTGACATCAATGAGGTACAAGAGCTATTCCACAAGATGCAATACGCTCAATCCCCAGCGGACGTGATCCAATACACATTGGAACACGCGAATTTACTTAGCGCCCTTAAGCGCTTCGTTCCCCAGGCCCCTCCCCAGTACAACCACTATGGGTAGTACAACCGAACGCACGAAACCGTACTCAGTTTCGTTAGCGTCATTTAACGCTGACGGCCTCTTCAGACAACGTGACCTCGTCCACGACTTTTGTTGTACCCACCTTATCGATATCATATGCGTGCAGGAAACCTTTCTAAAACCGGGGAAGGCGAACCCTAGGTTTGCCAATTACAGAACGGTACGTGATGATAGAGTGAACTCCCGTGGGGGAGGCACTCTTATCTATTACAAAAGGTCCCTGCACTGCATTCCCCTACCTACCCCGACTCTTGTTAATATGGAAGCATCTTGTTGCCTCCTAGCTATGACTGGTCATCAACCTATAGTCATAGCATCCTGTTACCAAGCTTGCAAAAAGCCGATCGTCCGTGCTGACTTAGAAGCCCTATTCTCATTAGGAAGCGCCGTCATTCTGATTGGCGACTTCAACAGTAAGCACATCCTATGGAATTGTAACGTCAACAATCCCAGAGGTATTGCACTTGAAAACCTAATCGCAGAACTTAACTTTGACATAATTGCGCCCACTGAGCCCACTCACTACCCTTATATGGAAGACCACCGATCTGACTTGCTTGACATGGCACTACTCAGAGGCGTAACACTCCGGTTACGCTCCATAGAAGTGGTTCACGAGCTTCACTCTGACCACCGACCCATTATACTGCGACTAGGTCCCGACCCAACGACTGACCTCCCCCGCCCCACTAAGACGATAGTGAACTGGAAGCAAGTAGGCGATGCCCTAAAGGCTATCAGTTCACCGGACCTAGACAAGATCCCTGACGACATCCTGACAAAAGATGACGTAACCCTTGCGATCGATTCGTTCACCAATCACCTCTCCACCGTAGTAGGTGCATCCGCAAAGGGGGTCATAGTGCCGGACGACCGGCGCCTTGTCATTCCAGCGGATGTGAGACGATTGGTGACGGAGAGTAAAGCAGTGACCCGACATTACGACTCTTACCCCAGTAAAGAGAACAAAACTAAGAAACGCCACTTTGAACGCATGGTTCAAAGTCGCATGTCTGAGTTGCGTGATCAACAATGGGGCGATAAACTTTCAAACCTCGTGCCAAGCCACCATGCTTACTGGGACTTGGCGCGAGGCTTGAAAGGAAGTAACCATAACGACATGCCTCCCTTATACAGACCAGTCCCACTAGTCCCAGCGTTCTTTGACGAAGACAAAGCTGAGTGCCTAGCTGATAGCCTAGAGGCTCAGTGTTCCCCTAACGTAGATCACGTTGACCAAGCTCACCTCGATTCGGTGGATGCTGAAGTCGAACGTAAAAGCTCTGTGGTCACCTCTGAACTCCCACCAATCACCTTAGCGACTTACGCTGAGGTGGAGAGACTGATCAAGGCCCTCCGACCGCGCAAATCCCCCGGTGCCGATGGCATCTCCAACAGGGTTCTTAAAACCCTCTCTCCTCCTCTCATCCATCTCTTAGTCAGCATCTTCAATGCTGCTATGAGCCACTGCTTATTCCCAGACACCTGGAAATGTGCAAATGTCATTGGCATTCACAAACCAGGCAAAAGCTCATCTGACCCCACCAGTTACCGCCCCATCAGCCTCCTCAGTGCCTTAGGCAAACTTTACGAGCGGTTACTTGCGAACCGTCTCCAGTCCCATGCTAAGGAACACCACCTTATCCCAGATGAGCAGTTTGGCTTCAGACCCGGACACTCATGCGTCCAACAGGTGCACCGCCTCACGGAGCACATCATTGAGGGCTTCAATAAGTACCCCAAACCCCAGACTACGCTAGCAGTCTTCCTCGACGTAGCGAAAGCTTTTGACAAAGTCTGGCACAACGGCTTGATCTACAAGCTATACCAATTTGGCGTGCCAGAACGTCTTGTGCTCATCCTACAAGACTTCCTTAAAGCCAGAAGCTTTCGCTATCGCGTGGAAGGCACCCTCTCCTCCCCCCACCCAGTCAGTACCGGAGTCCCTCAGGGCTCCGTGCTATCACCTATTCTCTTTGCACTGTATACCAGTGACATCCCACGCTCTCAGCCCAAAGTATTCCTAGCCCAATATGCGGATGATACCGCCATTTACACCACTGGGTGGCATATCAACAGACAGTCCTATTTCGTCATGCAACGGGCCATCACCGAGATCGGTGACTGGTTCCGAAAATGGCGCATCGCGGTCAACCCAGCTAAAAGCACAGCTATGTGCTTTACTGAGAAGACACGCTCCCCTTACCCGAAACCGCTTATTTTGTTCGACGAACCCATTCCCTGGGTTCCTAGAACAAAATACCTCGGAGTCACCCTTGATCGTCATCTCACCTTTAACGATCACATAACAACCGTCCGTAACAGAGCGGCCTTCATAATGGGTCGCCTTGGTCCCCTACTTCGCAAAGAGAGTAAAATGTCTCTTAGTAATAAGAAGACACTTTACACTGCCTGCATCCGCCCCATCATGACTTACGCATCAGTAGTGTTTAGTCATGCTAGTGAGGCCCACCTTCATAAACTTCAAGTCATCCAAAACCGTTTTCTTCGTAATGCAACCGGCGCCCCGTGGTATATCCGGAACACCGAGTTGCATTGCGACTTAAACCTTCCCTCTCTAGCGCAGTTCAATAAGGACTGCGCCCGCCGATACTTTGATCGAGCGCCCCACCACCCGAACCCATTAGTTGTCCAGGCATCGAACTACTCGACTGCCTCTTCTATCCCATTTTTCAAACCCCCCCGTCGCCGACCACGGCAGGTATTAGACGACCCGGATGACCCCATCGCAGCCATTACGTTGGCAGCTTTAGCGTTATCCGCAAGTCGTCGAGGTAAAATCCCCAGGTGTGAGGTAATCAGAGGTCACACAATCAAACACCGAGCTCGCCGGCGAGCTCGAGGCAAAAACAAGGTCACGATAAATTGCTCTCCAAATAGTCAAAGAGTATTATTCAGTAGGGCCCAATTGTGCAACACTGCAGTTGCACAGAGGCATTTTGCTCCGATCCCCCCCATGTCTCTCGACAGCGAGACAAGCCGAGGTCCGAACCACAGTGGTGCCCTTGAGCTCGCTGTCAACCCCTCCTATAGTAGCGGTACGTTTTCGGCGTCCGCAGGAGACGGAGGTAGAAAGCGCTTTTCGCCTTCTACGCCCGTCTCGGGAGAAGTGCCTTCGGCACTTCTCCCTCCCGGGCTATTGTAGGGCCAGGCCCTCGCCCAAAACCCGGTGGAGCTGGACGACCGCACAGGCGGTAGCCAGCATCTATGTCCTCCCTAAATAAAAATAAAATAAAATGTTTAAGTGCCTCACATCCCTGCTGCTTTCCACTTTCGGGTCATTTTTCGTAGCCTCTTACGACACCCGCGGGAAAAATGGAGGGGGTGTTTATTCTTATTAAAATATTCTAATAAAAATATTTTATTCTAATTAAAGCATTCTAATCCGGCACCCCATGGTTTGAACGTATCTATGGCGTAGATATCCTTGCCCAGGTTTGTATAATCTGGTCTG
Organism: Plagodis dolabraria; assembly: GCA_963854805.1. Lineage (NCBI taxonomy): Eukaryota > Metazoa > Arthropoda > Insecta > Lepidoptera > Geometridae > Plagodis > Plagodis dolabraria. The sequence continues at coordinate 41,390,476 of OY978440.1, forward strand.
ATTGCAAGTTACATGCGTATGCCAGGCCTTCGGCTTACAATAGCGAGGTAATAACATAAAGTCGTCGAGTATTACCACCCTCCCAGCGGTGGGCCCTGATCAAAGGTTTTATATTCCACTCTAACGTAAAAATTGTATTTTTTAATACAAGAGAGTAACAGAAACTACAGTACGACAACATTGAGCTAACTGATGGTCAAGTAAGTCAAACTTGCAAGATGGATCCCAAATTAGATGACATACTACGATTATTTTGATAAATTACGTTTTGAAAAATTTGAAGCGCTGGTAGTGTAGCTTGCATAGTCGATATTAGCTGATTATGAGTAGATTTCACGGAGCGCTTTCCATACAAATCTAGTTTCATTATATTTTAAATACTAAGTGTTCAAAGTCGGTGAAACTTAGCAAGATCCTTGAGCCTAATATATATGCTTCTGGTTTGCCAGATTTCAACCGATTCAATTTTTTTTAAACTACGTTTGTATGATAAGCGCTACTTGAACTCTACTTTTAAGGGCGCACCGAGCTTTTAAGGCGCGCCGCGTATGTATGCGTAAGTAAGGCACGCCAACAGCATCCGTTCCCGTCCGACGGCCGAAGAATTACTAAAGCGGATAGGCTCAGACTAAAATGGACGGAACATGCGTGAACTTGAGTATTTCCTTCGTATAGTAAAAACAAATACCTATTTGAAAAATTTAATATGTATACGTTATAGAAAACATGTTGGTTTTTTTATTTTTCATATACGGATGACTCTCCGTTAAGTATTTACGCCGTACTAAGGGTTTATTTCGTTTTTTAGATATAACTTTGAATTTTTTTTCGAGAAAATTTGATGTAATCGTGTTTCCAAAGTGTATGATTTATAGAATGAATTCTTAAATATAATATATATTAATTATATAACTCAAAATTAAGAAATAAAGATACAGCAAGGGATCAAACGAACCACAATTACGTATCGCTGCCTCGGTGCAGGCTTAACTTAGTTGAGCAACGTCCGCTGCGGTCTACTTTGATGGGAGACCTCTAGTGGCATTACCTACTATTGAGCAGTCTCGTGCTTCGGACTCTTCGGAGGGCAAGCTGTTTTAGGATTGCAGTCGTTATAGCACGGTGGTAATGTTTACCTAACACTCAACCACTATCAAGTAGAAAATCTAACGCCAAGCGTCTTACGGAGTTCCGGCAGCTGTCCTTGAGAGCCATTAATTCTAGGTTAGCCTGAACAAAATCTTCGATCACATCATCACTTACCATCAGATGAGATAGTTCACAGATTAGGCTTATCCTTTGCCGGAGTTTAATCGGTAAGTTTTTTTAATATTTGTTGTTATACATTAGAAATTGTACTATAATAATGTTTGCAGTAGGTATTAATCATGTTTAAGCAAAAACGTTAAAGTTCACGTTCCTTATATTTATAACTTATTGTTATTATTGTTATTTATTAAGCAATTAGTCGAACTTAATAAATAAAAAACCGGCCAAGTGCGAGTTGGACTTGCTTACGAAGGGTTCCGTACCATTATCTGTAACCTAATCTTGCAAGTTACGAGTACATACACTTTTCGCAGTGTCCGATTAAGCTGGGTAGGTACGAACCCTAAATAGTGATCTCACTAATTGTTTATTTTTAAAGTAAATATAGGTACAACTAAATATTCGGTGAATATTTCAAGTTTCTACCTGTTTTCATTATTATTATTTTTAGCAAAATAAACGGCGAAACCCTCTTTTATTGTATGGGAGCCCACTTAATTATATATTTTATTTTATTTAAATTAATTATATTTTAAGAGAACATAAAACTAAATATTCTGTGAATAGTTACAAGCGTCTACCTGTCACCGTTATTAGTATTAAGCAAGAAACGGTAAAAAAATCAAGTTTGTTGTATGGGAGCCCCTTATATATATATTTTATTTATAGTATTTGTTGTTAAAGCGGCAATAGAAATACATCATCTGTGAAAATTTCAACTGTTTAGCTGTCACCATTCTTGAGATACAGCCTGGTGACAACAGACGTACGAACAGCGAAGTCTCAGTAATAGGGTCCCGTTTTTACCCTTTGGGTACGAAACCCTCAAAACGATTAAGCAGTTTCTCAGACGCATCTCTTTAAAGGTTGGACGATAATCGTTTGGATTAACTAAGGCAAGGCGGAAAGCCATGGAGGAACCTGAATGAAGCTTTTGTCCAAGAAGGGATCCATATTTCAACAAATAAAGTTAATTAACTTTAATTCTTTTAACGCTAATATAAAATCAAGCAAGCTTACAACTAAATTTTAACCTCTTCTTGCTCAGTTAGATAAAAACTATCCCATGTCCTTTCCCGCGTCTCAAACTATTTCCATGCCAAATTTCATCCAAATCAGTCCAGTAGTTTTAAATTTATTTGTTGCATACAAAAATACAAAAATACATCTTTCCTCTTTATAATATAAGTATTGTTATTATATATTATTATAGATTGTGCAGAAAATAACAATTCCGAATAACATGAAACAACCCTACGTGTTTTTTTAAGGATTAAAAGTTGTGTAGGCGTAATTAGACACTTATATCTGGAGCTCTTAGAACACGTTTGTTTAGGGAGGACATAGATGCTGGCTACCGCCTGTGCGGTCGTCCAGCTCCACCGGGTTTTGGGCGAGGGCCTGGCCCTACAATAGCCCGGGAGGGAGAAGTGCCGAAGGCACTTCTCCCTCCCCGCAGGAGACGGGCGTAGAAGGCGAAAAGCGCTTTCTACCTCCGTCTCCTGCGGACGCCGAAAACGTACCGCTACTATAGGAGGGGTTGACAGCGAGCTCAAGGGCACCACTGTGGTTCGGACCTCGGCTTGTCTCGCTGTCGAGAGACATGGGGGGGATCGGAGCAAAATGCCTCTGTGCAACTGCAGTGTTGCACAATTGGGCCCTACTGAATAATACTCTTTGACTATTTGGAGAGCAATTTATCGTGACCTTGTTTTTGCCTCGAGCTCGCCGGCGAGCTCGGTGTTTGATTGTGTGACCTCTGATTACCTCACACCTGGGGATTTTACCTCGACGACTTGCGGATAACGCTAAAGCTGCCAATGTAATGGCTGCGATGGGGTCATCCGGGTCGTCTAATACCTGCCGTGGTCGGCGACGGGGGGGTTTGAAAAATGGGATAGAAGAGGCAGTCGAGTAGTTCGATGCCTGGACAACCAATGGGTTCGGGTGGTGGGGCGCTCGATCAAAGTATCGGCGGGCGCAGTCCTTATTGAACTGCGCTAGAGAGGGAAGGTTTAAGTCGCAATGCAACTCGGTGTTCCGGATATACCACGGGGCGCCGGTTGCATTACGAAGAAAACGGTTTTGGATGACTTGAAGTTTATGAAGGTGGGCCTCACTAGCATGACTAAACACTACTGATGCGTAAGTCATGATGGGGCGGATGCAGGCAGTGTAAAGTGTCTTCTTATTACTAAGAGACATTTTACTCTCTTTGCGAAGTAGGGGACCAAGGCGACCCATTATGAAGGCCGCTCTGTTACGGACGGTTGTTATGTGATCGTTAAAGGTGAGATGACGATCAAGGGTGACTCCGAGGTATTTTGTTCTAGGAACCCAGGGAATGGGTTCGTCGAACAAAATAAGCGGTTTCGGGTAAGGGGAGCGTGTCTTCTCAGTAAAGCACATAGCTGTGCTTTTAGCTGGGTTGACCGCGATGCGCCATTTTCGGAACCAGTCACCGATCTCGGTGATGGCCCGTTGCATGACGAAATAGGACTGTCTGTTGATATGCCACCCAGTGGTGTAAATGGCGGTATCATCCGCATATTGGGCTAAGAATACTTTGGGCTGAGAGCGTGGGATGTCACTGGTATACAGTGCAAAGAGAATAGGTGATAGCACGGAGCCCTGAGGGACTCCGGCTCTGACTGGGTGGGGGGAGGAGAGGGTGCCTTCCACGCGATAGCGAAAGCTTCTGGCTTTAAGGAAGTCTTGTAGGATGAGCACAAGACGTTCTGGCACGCCAAATTGGTATAGCTTGTAGATCAAGCCGTTGTGCCAGACTTTGTCAAAAGCTTTCGCTACGTCGAGGAAGACTGCTAGCGTAGTCTGGGGTTTGGGGTACTTATTGAAGCCCTCAATGATGTGCTCCGTGAGGCGGTGCACCTGTTGGACGCATGAGTGTCCGGGTCTGAAGCCAAACTGCTCATCTGGGATAAGGTGGTGTTCCTTAGCATGGGACTGGAGACGGTTTGCAAGTAACCGCTCGTAAAGTTTGCCTAAGGCACTGAGGAGGCTGATGGGGCGGTAACTGGTGGGGTCAGATGAGCTTTTGCCTGGTTTGTGAATGCCAATGACATTTGCACATTTCCAGGTGTCTGGGAATAAGCAGTGGCTCATAGCAGCATTGAAGATGCTGACTAAGAGATGGATGAGAGGAGGAGAGAGGGTTTTAAGAACCCTGTTGGAGATGCCATCGGCACCGGGGGATTTGCGCGGTCGGAGGGCCTTGATCAGTCTCTCCACCTCAGCGTAAGTCGCTAAGGTGATTGGTGGGAGTTCAGAGGTGACCACAGAGCTTTTACGTTCGACTTCAGCATCCACCGAATCGAGGTGAGCTTGGTCAACGTGATCTACGTTAGGGGAACACTGAGCCTCTAGGCTATCAGCTAGGCACTCAGCTTTGTCTTCGTCAAAGAACGCTGGGACTAGTGGGACTGGTCTGTATAAGGGAGGCATGTCGTTATGGTTACTTCCTTTCAAGCCTCGCGCCAAGTCCCAGTAAGCATGGTGGCTTGGCACGAGGTTTGAAAGTTTATCGCCCCATTGTTGATCACGCAACTCAGACATGCGACTTTGAATCATGCGTTCAAAGTGGCGTTTCTTAGTTTTGTTCTCTTTACTGGGGTAAGAGTCGTAATGTCGGGTCACTGCTTTACTCTCCGTCACCAATCGTCTCACATCCGCTGGAATGACAAGGCGCCGGTCGTCCGGCACTATGACCTCCTTTGCGGATGCACCTACTACGGTGGAGAGGTGATTGGTGAACGAATCGATCGCAAGGGTTACGTCATCTTTTGTCAGGATGTCGTCAGGGATCTTGTCTAGGTCCGGTGAACTGATAGCCTTTAGGGCATCGCCTACTTGCTTCCAGTTCACTATCGTCTTAGTGGGGCGGGGGAGGTCAGTCGTTGGGTCGGGACCTAGTCGCAGTATAATGGGTCGGTGGTCAGAGTGAAGCTCGTGAACCACTTCTATGGAGCGTAACCGGAGTGTTACGCCTCTGAATAGTGCCATGTCAAGCAAGTCAGATCGGTGGTCTGCCATATAAGGGTAGTGAGTGGGCTCAGTGGGCGCAATTATGTCAAAGTTAAGTTCTGCGATTAGGTTTTCAAGTGCAATACCTCTGGGATTGTTGACGTTGCAATTCCATAGGATGTGCTTACTGTTGAAGTCGCCAATCAGAATGACGGCGCTTCCTAATGAGAATAGGGCTTCTAAGTCAGCTCGGACGATCGGCTTTGCGCAAGCTTGGTAACAGGATGCTATGACTATAGGTTGATGACCAGTCATAGCTAGGAGGCAACAAGATGCTTCCATATTAACAAGAGTCGGGGTAGGTAGGGGAATGCAGTGCAGGGACCTTTTGTAATAGATAAGAGTGCCTCCCCCACGGGAGTTCACTCTATCATCACGTACCGTTCTGTAATTGGCAAACCTAGGGTTCGCCTTCCCCGGTTTTAGAAAGGTTTCCTGCACGCATATGATATCGATAAGGTGGGTACAACAAAAGTCGTGGACGAGGTCACGTTGTCTGAAGAGGCCGTCAGCGTTAAATGACGCTAACGAAACTGAGTATGGTTTCGTGCGTTCGGTTGTACTACCCATAGTGGTTGTACTGGGGAGGGGCCTGGGGAACGAAGCGCTTAAGGGCGCTAAGTAAATTCGCGTGTTCCAATGTGTATTGGATCACGTCCGCTGGGGATTGAGCGTATTGCATCTTGTGAAATAGCTCTTGTACCTCATTGATGTCAACCGACATAGCCAGATCGCTGACTAGGTTGATTGCCTCTTGAAGAGGGGCAGCCATCAATGGCATAGGTGGAGCTTGTGGCCGGGAAGCGGCGCGGGGAGGCGCGCGAATGGTGTTGGCGACGGGTGCCGGGAGCGCGGGGCGAGCCGGGGCCGGTGCGCGGGCAGGGGCCGCGGCGCGGGCGGGTGCGGGTGCGGGCGCGGGTGCGGGCGCGCGGGCCGGGGCGCGGGCGGTAGCGACGGTCTTAACCATACTGGGTGGTTTAGACCATGCGTTACGGGCTGGGAGCGGCGCGGGTATTACCTGTGAGGCAGGTACTACCGTTAGTTTGGGGCTTACCCGTTGGTAACGGTCGTAAGAGGGACGGGTTGGCCTATGCCTTGCCACCCTGTGGTTCACTCGTGGTGCTTTAGGGCAACCACGGTAATTCGCGGTATGCCCTTGAGCGCCGCATAACACACAGCTGGGTGGGTCCGGCGAATCCCGGGTGCGAGTGCACGCTGCTGTCGCGTGATCGCCTAGGCACTTAACGCACCTAGCGCGAGCGAAGCAGAATCGGGAGGCGTGCCCGTATAGTTGGCAGTTGTGGCACTGCGAGGGACTCCCATTCTTGTATGGGGCTTGGACATCGAGTCCTGAGAGGCCACAGACCTTTTTTAAATTAAAAATGGCCTTGCCTTCAGGAGTACGATCTAGTACTACGAGTACTAGATCGTAGGGACTGCGGTCCTTCCCGCTGTACATGCGGTGAACTGCATGTACGGGGAAGTCTTGTGCCTTCAGGTCGGCACATACCGAATCGGTATGTACCTCCTTGGGCACACCGCGGATGACCACTCGGAGGACTTTCTCCTCTTCGAGCGCATAAGTGTGAAAACTTATGCTCTCGTTGCGGAGGAGTTTTGTTAGCGCTCTGTGGTCGCTAATGGAGGAGACTTGGACTTTAATGCCCTGCTGCGTGGAGCGGGCATTAGTATAATGGATCCCACGATCCGAAACTAAACGGGACAGCATGTCCCATTTGGTTTTGTCCTGAATGAACAGGGGCGGAGGCGGTTTTTCGCGGCGCGCGCTCGCGTCCTGAGGGGACGCGGCAGTGGTGGCCGGAGCGGAGGGAGGAGACGCGGGGCGCGGGGCGGGGGTCGGCTTCTTGCCGGAGGCGGGGGCCTTAGCGGGTGCCTTGGCGGGAGGGGCGGAAGTTGCGCAACTAGCGGCTTTAGGAGCACGCTTGCGCTTTCTATCTACGACGGTATAGCCGTCGTTATCTGAGTCCGAGTCAGTGCGTAAGGCGCGACTCGGATCTACCTCCATCTCCGCTTCGGAGTCCGAAGTGGGCTCTACAACGGCGATGGAGGGACGGGTGCTCGCTGGCCTCCCGATCGGTGAGCGCGAGCGAGACCTCTCACGGGGAGGGGCTACCACCGTGCGTCTGTTGTCTGGGCCCGGAGCGGGCGAAAGCGGACTGTCCTCTGAGAAGGACCGGGTCAGAGGAGGGACGTTGGCCTCCGGGTTTGAAGTCCCGGAGGGAGCGATGAGAGTGTCCGTGAAGCGGGCATTCTCTTCCTCTTCTAGGAGTTGCATATGTGCAACGTATAGATCGGGGTGGCGGAGGGCGAAGGTCTGAAGGACCTGCACCTCACCGTTAGAGGGACGGGACTGCATCCTGAGGGGAATACTCAGGACGCCCTATCCAGGGTTTGAATTCCCTCACACACCTTGTGAGCTCACTGTGTGAGAGGGAGTGTGTACCTACGGTGTGCCCTAGTTGTGTACCCTCTCCGAGCTTTTTTCTCGGCGGAGAGGGGTGCTCCTAAGCGCTACTCCGGGTTTGACTAGGGGCGACCCCAAGGCCAGAATTCCGGAGCCCAGCTTGCTTCGGCTGACCCGTGAAGCGGGAAAGGCCACGGTGCAAGGTTAAACCAAAACAACAACAGTGGCCGTTGTCACCGTAGGGTGTCACACTGCGACCGCAGCAAATGGCGGATTTGATCGTTCAGACGGGTTTGGCTGACGCTACCCCACGCCTGAACGACGTCGCTTAACAGCACAAAGTGTGTTGTTACGCGACTGTTACTATGTTGTGTCGGATAGTAAAGTGGTGAAATGCGCACCGAAAAGTGCGGTCGAAGCAAGACCACCAGCCCGATATGATGTTGTTCGTCCGAAACAAGGGACTGGGTAGGTGGTAATGCCAGACGTCTTAGAGCGCCTCTGCGCGACGGCACGGCGGGCTCGTAACTCGCGTTGCACGGCGTTCGGTGGCTGCTCAGCTTCTGCACAGAAAACAAAGCTTCGTCAGGACTGCGTATTCCAAGGCACTGGTCTGCAACTAGCGTCGGAACGATGACCCGAGTGAGACGGCAATAGTGCGGGGACTATTGCGGTCTCACTGGGAGATACTGGCGGAGCTGTAGACAGGTGTGCACGGCGTGGCGGCACAGGTCGGAATGTGTAGTGAGTGTCCGTCGTCGAACGAACGACTGGTGGCAATGTCTTAGAACACGTTGCGAATATTTTTTTATTTAATCATAGCCCTGGTTGGCTAGCACGCAATCTTTTATTTTATTTGTATTGGTGTCAAGGTTGAGAAGGTTGTAAATGCCGTATACTCTCTCGTTAATGTTGTTTTTGTTTTGATACCCTTGCCGAGCTCTTAAGTAGCATAGGATAAATTTGGGATTAATTCTTAGAGCTGCACTGATTTTATAATTGTTTTTATTCAAGAGAATATTCTTTAAGCCGTTCTTGGTTTAATTATTCTTTTGTTTATATAAATACTGCCTACCTGCTTGATTTTATCAGATTAATTTATTTTATAATTTATTGAATAAATAAGTGCAGCTTTAGCCCGCCGCCTCGAGCTGAACGTCCATCGAAATTAAAAAAAACAGTCTGAGGAAAAACTATAGTAATGTGCCAGATTCAAACTCGCACCACCCACCCCAATAGCCGGGTATGTTCTAACTGCTAAGACAACATGACATATGACGTATGACTCTAATTTATCAAATATTGTGATAATAGGTACTTTTGAACTATCATGATACCGAATTCAACTTGGTAAAAAAAAAAACACTTATTTTAGTGACCTTAGTGTGGTCCTTTCGGGATCGATTGTGATTCACTGTCAACAACTATATCAAGATATACAGTTATTCATTGGAGTGAAAATCCAAAAACAGCTTGACCGATTTTGATGAAATTAAAATGGGTCCAAACGACAAGCATCAGCTTTCAAATAAAACAAGAATTATCAAAATCGGTTCACACAGTCACAAGTTCTGAGGTAACAAACATAAAAAAACGGACGAATTGATAACCTAACCTGTTTTTTTAAGTCAGTTAAAAAGGACTAAAGTATTGTCCAATTTAGCATGTCGTTTTCGGAGTTTGCGATGTAAATAAATCCCACGGGGACGAAGTTGCGCCCGCGTCGCGGCGTCGGTTACTAGTAACGTTAATATTGGATATTTTAAATTGTTGAAACTGGGATAATGATTATGAGACGTCATGCTTGGACGGCGCCGTCACGGGCTGCCGAACTCCCTTCGGACATGTTCGGGGATCTTCGGAACATTTCGGCATCTTACGACTTTATGTATGGTATAATATCTTGGTACTTGCGCTTGTAACTCGCTCATACTGACCTGCCTACTACCTACATCTGTTTAAAATAATATTATTTCAAGATGTGTAAAGTTTTTGTAGTTTGATATCATCACGACATGTACATAAGTTATATTAAGTAGAGGTACGTGTACACTATGGTATAGTGTAGCTTTCTAAGTTCTTTTTAACCCATCAATTATGTTAAGCTGCGTCTGCTGCGGTCATGATAAGAATGGGTGACCGTTATTGGCATTACTGAGTGGTATTGTTCTGTGGTTCGTTTATACGTTTTAAGCCGTTGGTTCCAGTTGTTG